>CM028130.1:620050000-621432500 GCA_016271365.2 Neoceratodus forsteri
TTCAAAAACACTTTTCAATTAGGAGTTAATGCCCATGAATACTTGTCCTAGTAAGTCTCAAGCTACCAAATCAATACCTATTAAGTTAATCGCTCTAGAGTGTGTTAAACAATCACCTGTTTCTGATTCTTGTACCCCTACTGTTTCAAAACAAGTGTTAGTCCTGGGAGATTCAATCATTAAGCACATTGACAGGGCGGTATGCAATAGTGACAAGAGCAATCGCACTTGTTCTAGCTTCCGTGGGGCCAGGGTATCTGACATTACCACCATGATGCCTAAAATTTTACAAAATGTGCGTGAAAATCCACTAGTTATCATACATGCCAGTGTTAATGATATAAACAACACCCCATTTAATCAGTTACAACAGGACTATGTGGCAATATGTAACCTGTTATTTGATAGGGGATGCTGTGTATGTATATTTGAAATTCTACCTGTCCAGAGATCAACATCTACCATGATGCAGAAAATCAAAGCCCTAAATGAATGGCTGAGAAAGTAATGTTTTAAGCAGGATATACCCTGTATTACCCACTGGGAATCATTTTCAGATCGTTCTTCCTTGTTTTGCTGGGACAGTTTACATCTCAGTCGTAAGGGTAGTACACTTATGGGGAAAAGTATCACTAAAATCATAAATAATTGTTTAAACTAAAAACAATGGGGGAGAATGGGTATATTCCCAAGTCTCTGAATACTTACCAAAATATTATTACAACTAAATGTAAATTTCTAGCTTTGAATGCAAGATCTTTAAACCAACTCAAATTGGCAGAACTCAAAGCCAAATGTAAAACTTTAAATATAGGTGCAGTGGGAGTAACTGAAACTTGGTGGGACGCATCCTCAATTTGGTCCAGAGAAATTCTAGGTTATAAGTTGTATCATAAAAACAGATTAGATAAGCAAGGCGGTAGAGTTTGTATGTACATATGAAATGATATTCCTTCTTTTGAAGTGTGTTCTCTCTTTCCTTTGGAAAGTATATGGGTTAAAATCTTATTGAAGGAGCAGTCCTATATAACTATTGGTAACCTCTATCGACCTCCATCTGCAAATTCAGATTACACAACTGATATGTTTAAAGAAATTACACATTTTTCAGAATTTCAAGGTACTGTAATATTTGGTGACTTTAATCTCCCTCATATTACCTAGAACTCATTATCAGGATAGTCCTATGCCGAGAAAGGACTAATAGATGTGATAGTTAGTACTGGATTACAACAACTTGTTACTGAACCCACTTGAGGTCCTAATATTTTGGATCTATTACTTACTAACATAGAGCAACAAATTAGCAATTTACAAATTTGGGATCCACTTGGGACCAGTGATCATTCATCTATTCTTTTTGAAATTTAACAGTTTAAAACTACACAAAGGAAGTTATACTATACAAAACATTATAACAAAGCAAATGTTTCTAGAATCAATGAATACTTACAAAACATAAACTGGGAGTCTAATCTTCTTGATTGTATAACACAACAAGCTTGGGACTTTTTTAAAAACATTGTACATTATATGGAAAATACTTTTATTCCATCTAAGAGGAAATTTAATAATAAAGGAAAAATTCCCCCTTGGTTCAACAAGACAATTAAAAATCAAATTAAAATAAAAATTAAACTTTTTTGGAAACTTAAGAATAGTTATGTTCCATTTAAAACTACTCTATTACATAAATACAGACTATCTGTGAAAACTTAAAAATTCTATTAAATTGGCAAAAATAAGCTAGAATTTAAACTAGCTCACACAAAAGACTGTCACAAATCTCTTTTCTCCTGTATAAATAGTAAAAAAGGTGTATCAAGGACCATTTGTCCCATTATAACCAATGGCTGTTCTCTATCTGATATAGAAACCTCGAATCTCTTTAATAAGTACTTTTGTTCTGTCTTAGAAACATAGACTTTGATGGCAGATAAGGACCACTTGGCCCAGAGGAGGGAGACACAATTTAAATTTAAAACTTAAAAATTTAAAACTCCACAATTTGGAGGAGGGAGAGAGGGGATATGATAGAGACATACAAGTATCTTACAGGGAGGAACAGGGTGCAGGAATGCACTATTTTTAAGCGAAAAAGCTGTTCCAGGACTAGAGGGCATGGGATGAAGTTGGAGGGAGGACGATTCAAAGGAAATGTGAGGAAGAATTTCTTCACAGAACGGGTGGTGGACAAGTGGAACACCCTGCCAGAGGAAGTGGTGGGGGCTGAAACAATCACGGGATTTAAGAATGCATGGGATAGACATAAGGCATTCTGGAGGTCAGGGGTAAGGGGCAGCAGACTTCTTGAAAAACATAAAGTGAACTTACAAACTTAAATGGGCAGACTGGGTGGGCCGTAGGCCTTTATCTGCTGACACTGTCTATGTATCTATGTATCTAGTCTGCCCATTTCCCTACCTACAGGATAGGCCGCAGATCCTAGTTAACCAACAGCCTATTTCTTCCTACCCTCCACAAGAATTGCCTTATGTCTGTCCCATGCATTCTTGAATTCTCCCACAGTTTTAGACCCCACAACCTCCTCAGGAAGGCTGTTCCATGCATCCACTACCCTCTCTGTGAAATAATACTTCCTCATTGCCCCTGAACCGCCCTCCTTCTATCTTTAAATTGTGTCCCCTTGTTCTTGCAAGTCTCTTTTTCTGAAAGATGCTGCCCTCTTGGACTTTGTTGATTCCACTGAGGTACTTAAAAGTTTCTATCATGTCCCCCTCTCCCTTCTTTCCTCAAGGGTATACATATTAAGCTCCTTTAGTCTCTCCTCATATGGCTTCTCTTGCAGACCCTGCACCATTTTAGTTGCCCTCCTCTGGACTACTCTATCCTGTCTATGTCCTTGTGGAGATTGGGTCTCAGAACTGGACACAGTACTCAGATGGGGTCTCACCAACTGTCTGTACAGAGGGATAACAACTTCCTGTTTTCTGCTGCTGATGCCTCTCCTATACTCCCCAGTATACCCCCAGCCCTCCCTACTGCCTTCTCACATTACTTGCTAACCTTAAGGTCATCTGATATGATTACCCCCAGGTCCCTTTCCTTTTTTGTTGTTGTTACTACCTCCCCACTCATTGTGTATTCTTTCCCTGGGTTCTTGTTTCCCAGGTGTAGGTCTTCTCTCAAAAATCACTTATTAGTACATTTAAAGTTCACCACATAGATTATCATAGGTTCTATCCAACTGACATTATACAGGCTATCAAAAAAACAAAAAAAATACTAGTCTGGGCCCAGACGGTATTCATTCACGGTTTCTGATCTAAACCTCTATAAATATTTCTATACCTTTGTCAATTATTTTCAATAAATCCTTACAAGAAAGCATTGCACCAAATGATTGGTGTTCAGCAATAGTTACTCCCATATTTAAAAAAGGCAATAGAGGTTCTGTGCAAAATTATCGTCCAATTAGCCTGACCTCAGTGGCTGGTAAATTAATGGAATGAGTAATGAAGTCTCTAATAGATCAAGATTGTAAAAAATTTGAAATTTATGATTCAAATCAGCATGGGTTTACTCCCAAGTATTCCTGCACCACCAATTTGATATCTTTCTACAATAATATAAGTACTCTACTAGATGTGGGTAGTCCTACTGATGTAATTCTTTTGGACTTTAGTAGAGCTTTCGATAAAGTCTCACATGAAAAACTCATTACTAAAATGCACAATCTAGGTTTGTCACCTGATATTGTCAAGTGGACTTTAAACTGGTTGACAAATCATTCTCAGAGAGTCAGAATTAATGATATCTTGTCTGATTCGGGTAGTGTGACAAGTGGTGTACCACAGGGGTCGGTCTTGGGACCAACATTGTTTAACCTCTTTATCAGTGATTTACAAACAGGGCCAAATAACTTCATGGTTAAATCTTCAGACGATACTAAATTGGGGGGCAAGATTAATAATCAAGAAAATATTTTTGCATTAAAGAAGGATTTGGGAAAATTAACACTTTGGGCAAATGAAAATCATATGCAGTTTAATCAAGACAAATGTTTAGTAGTGCATTTCGTGTAAATAATCCAAAAATGAGATATCATATAAACGGACTACTACTTCACTCATCAAACTGTGAAAAAGATTTAGGGATATATGTTAATAATAAACTTACATCAAATGATCACTGTGTTAGAATTGCTTGCATGACTAACAGACTTTTGAGGCAAATAAAACACACTTTTGTTAATTGCACTGAACAATGCCTTATTCCATTGTATAGGGCATACATTAGACCGGCTCTAGACTATGGCTCCTCTTTCTGGAATCCAAACCAAAAAAAAGACATAGCAATTCTTGAACAGGTTCAAAGGAGAGTAACTAGAATGATTCCAAGATTAACAAACTTGGATTATCAGAACAGATTAAAAGCTACTGGTCTCTCTCTCTTCAAACTAGAAGATTAAGAGGTGATATGCTTTTGGTTTTTAATTTAATAAATTCACCAGATCTAATGGAAAAATGTGGTCTAACACTCTCCAAAAGGAGACATGTTCCGAGACTGCATAATAAACAGCTTGAAGTAAAAACTTATAAAACCAGCAAAAGGGGAAACTTTTTTCCAATAAGAGCATCCATTGCATGGAGCACCTTGCCACAAGAATTGGTAGAGGCAACTAGTGCCACTGTCTTTAAAAACAAATTAGGTGTTTGGTTGAGGGATAATAGATAAATAATGTCCCACATAGTGTGGGGAACAGTCTCGATGGGCTCTGGCCTTCTTCTGTTCTTTCATACCAAGTAATACCAAGTAATACCAAACAAAGTGATGTACAGACTTACAGTACTTTGTAAGTACTTTCAATACCCAGTCTAAATAAAACATATTGCATTACAGGACCCTGGTCTGAAGGAATTACCA
The DNA here is from genome assembly GCA_016271365.2 of Neoceratodus forsteri. NCBI lineage: Eukaryota > Metazoa > Chordata > Ceratodontiformes > Ceratodontidae > Neoceratodus > Neoceratodus forsteri. Next base: position 620,054,888 of record CM028130.1, read on the forward strand.
GAGCAGGTTTCTAAGATAGTGTATCAAAAGGGAGCATGTCTAAAGGACATTTTAGTTCATTCGGTCCAGACAGCGGTCGATTGGCATCTTATGTGGCTACCTAGTAAAATGAGTGGCTGCCACTACTGTGGAAATTGCAAATTTTGTAGTCACATGTGCAATACCAGAACTTTTAAGCATCCTTTAACACTGAGAGAATTTCCTGTCAGAGAGTTTATGACTTGTTCTATCTGTGACTTGTGTACACAGCCTACTGCAAATGTGGGGCATTTTATATAGGAAAAACCAAGCAAGCCTTTAAAACTCACATAGGAGAACACAACAGAGCCATAGAGAATAAGCATGTTAGAAACACACTGGCCATGCATATTCTTAAAGCCAGTTAATAGTTTTGAATTTCAGGGATTTAAAAAGACAGTGTTGTCACGCAGGGGAAGGGATTGTGACAATCTCCTTCTTAAACGTGAACAATACTGAATTTATTCTTTTAAAGGCATGGAAGGTAATGGCCTTAATGGCAGATCTGAAATAAAATCTTTTCTTTGTAACAATAGAAAATAGTTGATGTGTTATTTGGGCATATTTTTAGTTCTGTATTTATATTTTTTGATGACTCACTGCTATTTGTAAGTTATATGTGACTTTGTGCTAGTAATATGTATTTATATTTTTTGTTGCAGGTTGCACTGTTCTCATTGACCGTGTGTTATCGATTTATTTGGACATTTAAGAATTTCTCATGGTTATGTATAAGTGTCTATGTACTCGGTATTGGTTTTCACTATACCTGACACCGCTTTATAAATTTATGATAGGGAGGTCTTTGATACCCCCTAATGTAGATTGAAATTTTATGTTATAAAATTACTACAGTATCTGTAAATGAAGTGGTGGGATTAGAACCATGTTTTAATGTTTTGTAATATATGGTTCCACTTTTTATAGCACTGTCACTTTAATGGAGATGTCTACTTAAGTAAATGTTAACTGCATGCACACACACCTTTGAGAAAGCACAGTGGAGCACAACATGTCAGGAGATGTGTGAGCAGAGACACTGAGATGTTGAGCAGGTGGAGCATTTTGGGGATCTGCTGTATCTTTGCACTGCTGAATTAATTCATCTATTTTTTAGTATTGTATAGTCATTGGAACCAGGAACTTCCACAATAAAAGGATTTAAACACTATTTTATGTTGGTGAGTGACTTTTTCCTTGAAAATACAGACAAGTTTGTTTACAAATGAAGCAGCAGGAAGTAACACATACTGTGTTCCCTTTTGGTTGGTGCCAGTCTTCTCGGTTGTTGGTCTGAATTATTGCAATACTCATATACTTGGCACCCCCAGTCTGTCCACCAGATCATCTATTGTGGGCATAGGATAACTGTCAAATTCTGACACTTAAGTTTCCTAAAATCAAGGCAGATTCTTACACCCCCTACTTTTTTGTTTACAGTCACCACTGGTGATGACCAAGCACTTCTCGACTCTTCTATGATACCCAATTATTTCATTTTTTGTATTTCCTTAACAATGTCTTAACCACTCTGGTAATCTGTATGTCTTTGTCTAATAGGGTGAGCATTCCTTGTCACAATTAGGTGCTCGTCCCCCTTTTTCTCGGCCTGGTACTGTGGTAAAAGTACTGCTAAATGTCTTTTAGCATGTTTGGCTTTCAATGTAGAAAGAGCCTTGGCAGTCCAATACCATTTGTTGACATCATTTCAAGACAGATGGCAACCATTTTTCCATATTTTAGCTGGGAAGTGAAAGGACCTGCCATACAGCAAGAGTAGACAAATTAACCACTTTCTCCTTTACAGTATAAAGAGAAAGATCATCTGTTGTCAACCATATGATGGACAATTCAGTGATATGTGAGTCCTGATTGAATCTGTATTTCTGGTATATAATCTGTCTCATGGTTGATGTAAGGGAGGGTGGGAGGGGGAGTAGGTAGTGGGGGAGTGGTTTTAGGGGGAACTGTAGTTGTCCAGTAGGTTACAGCAGATGGTTACAAGATTGAGGGTTGGGGGTGTTGGGGGGAAGGGAGTTAACGTATATATGCCGACATATTCTTTGTGAACTGTTTTGACTGTTGTACCTGAAATATATTTTCAATAAAGTTCATTAAATGGCAAAAAAAAAATTCTTTAGCACGTTACAAATTTCTGCAGTTTGTTCGGAGGTTAAGGAAACATTCACATTTACCGCATTAGCAGTTACAGTGTGTTCCAGTCTATCATAAGCTGCATCAATATCTTCTTTTATCAGTTTCTGGTAAAACTAGCAAAACAGCTTTTGTTGTTTTTTCAACCGATTTCTTGAGTAGGTTAGCAAGGTGTATCTTAGTAGGATTTTTCCTATTGGGGGGCTGAATCTCATAGGGCGTTATTCACCAAGGGGCACAGAGCAGGCGCGTAAAAGTGCATGCAGCTGCGCACCCACAGGTTGATCCGCATGGGGACCCCATTCACGAAGCAATGGTCCCCACCTGGACCCTTTCCACAGCCCCGCCTAACTGGTACAGAGGTGCGTTGGGTGTGGTTGCAGACCCAGGTCAGCAGCCAATCAGCTGCCCTACCCTGGACCGCAGTAGATCCCTTGTGCCAGTATGGCACCATCTCGGTGAGGTCACCTAGAGCACTGGTACTGCTGCTGGGGGGGCATGTGCTGGAAGCCTTCCCCTGGACAAATCACCATCCCCTGATGGCAGGGGCACCATCCTGCAGGGGTCCGATGACCCTCCTCCTGCACCAGCAGATCTGGCAGTGGCAACCAGAGGGGGTGCATAACCAGTACAGCTGCCCTCCAGACACACAGCCACCAGCCCATGCATATGACAATCTGCATGTTTCTGAAAGGTGCGGAGTGTCGGAATACCCCTCCATGCAGAGACCCCAGCCCGCCCATGTGCTGAGCTCTGCGCTTGGCCAGGGATCAGGTGCAAGGGGTGCAATTCATTTGTAAATGGTGCAGTGAGCACATATGGGTGTGGAGTGGCTTTGCACCTGAATTATGTGGCGTGTAGTGACCCAGGCCTGTTCATGTATAGGACCCATAGTTAACTGTGCCAGTATGTCTAAGCACTTTATAAGGCCCTTGCCACTTCATTAACAGTTTATTTTCTGTAGTGGGCAACAGCAGCTAGATCTTTTCACCTGGTTCAAAACCTTTTTCTTTTGCCCCATGGTCATAATACACCTTCTACTGGGTTTGGGCCTCTCTCTGATTACTATGGGCGATTTTAACATATTTTGAAAGCTTCTTTCTAAGGGCACACATGTAATATGTAATAGATTTTTTCTGATGGGGTTATCTTCCCATGTTTCTTTTATTACATCTAGTGGCCCTCTAGGTTGTCTACCATGCAGCATTTCAAATGGTGAAACTCCTATAAATCCCTGTGGCACTTCTCTGTAAGCAAAAACCAGGTAAGTTAAGTATTGGTCCCAGTCTTTCCCTTCCCCTTTTACAAACCTTTTAAACATGCGTTTTAAGGTCTGCTTAAAATGCTTAACAAGACTGTCTGTCTGAGGGTGATAAGGGAGGTTCATATGGCAGTGATACCTAGTAGTCAGTACAGCTCCTTCAGTAATGCAGCACCAAAATTACTTCCCTGCTCAGTAATAATATCTTTAGGTATGTCCACCCTGCTGAAAATTTGGGCAAGCTCTGCTGCCACTTTTGGGGCTGCAACAGTACGCACTGGAACTGCCTCTGGGTGTCGAGTAACATAATCAGATTCTACCAAAATAAATCAACTACCTTTTTACTTTTGTCTAAGGGGCCAACCACATTCATTGCAATTCTCTTAAAAGGCACATCTATCATCGTTAGGGGCAGAAGGAGCACCTTGTCTTTTTTAGTCACTGGGGCTACTTTCTGACACTCAGCACAAGAACTGCAATAGGTAGCAACATCTTCATGAATTTCAGGCCAATAAAATCTGTACAGCAATCTGACAAGGGTGCGATCCCTCCTTGAGTGACCAGCCATAGGACTATCATGTGCTATCTGTAACAACTCAGATCTATACTTTTGTGGTATAACCAATTGTTCTGTCTGGTCCTGTGTCTGAGGTTTAACCCAAACTCTGTATAGATAAAAGAGAGATAATAGAGAATATAGCCAACTTATTCCAAGCAACAGGACCATTGTCCTTTTACAGTATGGAACTAGGACTCCCTCCGTGAGAAATTAAGGAAAACAACTCTTACCACCTATGGTATATTTGTATAGCAGCATACAATAAAGCTATCATCCGAAGCTGGTTAAAGCTGCTTCCTCCAACCACTGAAGATTGGAAACAGATTGTCGTGACTATTCAAAATATGGAAGCTCTAACTTATCAGGTGCAAAACAGGCAAGAGGAATTTGTTGAACGATGGACAAGATGGAGTGTGTTACAGTACTTACGAGAACAAGCATTTGTCATTGCTGAATGTTGCTTGCTTGTATGTGCTGTTTAGGAATTTGGAAGTGATAGTTCCATGTTTTCCTCCCAAGACATCCACCGTGTCTTTCCGTTCAGTATTCACAGAAGAGTGGGAGGGGCAAAGGCCACAACAGTACAGCAGTTGCCAAGGGGGTGAAGAGGCGGACAATAGTCCATTCAAAGGCAAAATAGTCCTGCAGTAGCTCACTAAATTGAAGGTGGATGAAGTGATGGAACCAGATGGCATACGTCCAAGGATATTAAGAAAACTGCGAAGGGAGATAGCAGTACTTCTGGCAGCCATGTTCACTGAGTCATTCAACACGAGTGAATTGGAGGAGGGCACATGAGGTCCCTCTACAGAAGTCTGGCAGCAGGGAGGAGGTGGGGAACAATAGGCCATTCAGCCTCGCCTCAGTAGCAGGGAAGATCATGGAGACATTGCTTAAAGAAAGGATAGTGGGGCATCTAGAAGCCATCGGAGCCCAGGACCATAGACAACATGGATTCACAGTGGGGACATCATATCAGACAAATCTGGTTGATTTGTTTGACTGAGTGACAAAGGAAGAGAATCAGGGTGGGGCAGTAGACAACGCTTACCTTGATTTCAGCAAAGCCTTTGACACCATCCCACATAGGAGGCTGATAAACTAGCTGGGTAGGCTGGGCATGGGGGAAAGGGTGGTAAACTGGGTTAGAAACTGGCTAACAGACAGGAGGCATAGAGTGGTTGCAAATGTGGTGCAGTCTAGGGAGAGGGGGTGACCAGTGGGATGCTGCAGGGATCGGTCCTGGGTCCAGTCCTGTTCAATGTCTTCATTAGTATCATTGCAGAATGTCTGAAGGGAATTTTTTCACCAAATTTTCAACATAGCCATTTTAAGACCTCTGCTCATGAACAGTGTCACTGTGATTTTCTTAATCTGTCCCAAACATTGATTGTGCACACCAAATGCTCCATTGTGCGCTACATGCACGGAAACACATTTTGGGCGACATGTGAAAAATGGCAGCTGTACTGCTTATAAGGAGGTGTGGTAAAATGGCAATGTTGAAATCTAGAGTGCAAATATTAAAAATTTGCGAACTTACAAGCGTGCGTAGGAACTGTGCAACGCACGCTTGTAAAACAGTCATTTTTAGGAATTTTTTCACCATATTTTCAAAATAGCCATTTTAAGACCTCTGCTCATGAACAGTGTCACTGTGATTTTCTTAATGTGTCCCATACATTGATTTCGCACACCGACTGCACCGATGTGCGCTACATGGGTGCAAACATGTTTTGGGTGAGATGTGAAAAATGACAGCTGTACTGCTTATAAGGAGGTATGGTAAAATGGCAATGTTGAAAATCTGGAGTGAAAATACTGAAAATTCATGAACTTACGAGCGTGCGTAGGACCAGTGTGACAAATGCTCCTAAAACAGTCATTTTTGGGAATTTTTTCACCAAATTTTCAACATAGCCATTTTAAGACCTCTGCTCATGAACAGTGTCACTGTGATTTTTTTAATCTGTCCCAAACATTGATTGCACACACCGACTGTGCCATTGTGCGCTACATGCATGGAAACACATTTTGGGTGACATAAAAAATGACAGCTGTACTGCTCATAAGGAGGTGTGGTAAAATGGCAATGCTGAAAATCTGGAATGATAATATTAAAAATTTGTGAATTTACGATCGTGCGTAGGAACTGCGCAATGCATGCTCGTAAAACAGTCATTTTTGGGAATTTTTTAACCAAATTTTCAACATAGCCATTTTAAGACCTCTGCTCAAGAACAGTGTCACTGTGATTCTCTTAAAATGTCCCATATATTGATTTCACACACCGCCTGCGCCATTGTGTGCTACATGCGCGGAAACACATTTTGGACGAGATGTGAAAAATGACAGCTGTACTGCTCATAAGGAGGTGTGGTAAAATGACAATGTTGAAAATCGAGTGCAAATATTAAAAATTTAGAACTTATGAGCGCATGAGGAACCGCGCATAACGACACTATAAAATGTCATTTTTAGGAATTATTTCACCAAATTTGCAACATAAGCTTTTTGAGAGCCCACCTTATGAACACTGGCACTGTCATTTTGTTAATCAGTCCTGAAAGGTGATTTTCTGCAGTGACCCTGAAATCACCCTACGGGCCAGATTAACACCATGACAGTGACAGAATTCATGAGGAGGGGTTCCAAAAACTCCATGTTGAAAATTTGGTGTCAAAATTCCAAAAAATACCTGAGATATGCAGCAAGGTTGAAAAACCCCTATCTATCCCATTATACAGCTTACTGGCATTTCCTCAGTTCGCAGTCAGCTTTGAAGAGTGCAGACGTATTCCCGGTCCACCGAAGATCGTCGCGCCGAGGTCCGGAGGTAAGTATGGGGGTGAGGGGGTGTGGGAGGCAGGGTACGCAGTGGTGGGTGCAGGTTGTGGGAGGGGCCAGGAGAAGCGCCGAGGACAGTTTTGTTATTTACAGTTTTTTTTTAATAAGACTATGAGGGACATTTGCCACGCTGGGCTGGGCTCCCAGGGTGGCAGCTGGAAGGCTGTTGGATGGGATGGAGCCGACGGGGGATTGGGCACCCCCGTCAGCCATAACATCATTTTGCCATGCTGGGGTGGGCTCCCAGTGTGGCACCTGGATCTTTGGGGGCATGCAGCCGATGGGGATTGGGCACCCTGCCTCGCCATACAGTGTAGGGGGGGGGGAGGCGCATTAGCACGCAGTATGCATGGGTGTGTGTGTGGAAGGGGGAACTCTGCTCACTGAAGCGGTGCTCTCCCTTTCAACTGTATGACCACTGCATTTTCAACTGCTGCCATAGACAGCTGCAGCAGTGATTGGGGAACTGGGGCCATGCCTGAAAACACACTGACTGCATTGGAAGACGGGTGCCACACCTCCAAAACTCGGATGATGGCACTATGTTTCTTGCACATGCGTGCAAGCAACATAAAAATGGGACTAATGGGGAGTAAAGTAGATATTTCCCAGATTCTTTTTAATAATCTTATTACATGTATAAAGATCCTTGTCAGACTACTTAAAATGTCTTACTACAGAAGGGAGTGGAAGCAATTTAGCTTCCTGCCAACTAGGAATGTTTCTGTTGGAAGGAAGGGGTCCCTTTAGGGCAGCAGCACCCCCCGCCCCCGCAAATAAAGAGCCAGGAGTATGTTTAGTTTTTGAGCCCCACTTGATTGTTTTGATTGTATTATAAACTGAGTTAGACATCATTTATCAGTATGTAAGGAATTTATATGAACCCAAGTCATAGCCTAAAAGAAAGAGGCGTGCCTTTCATTACATGTTTAACAAAGGACATTTTGAGGAATATGATATTTGCATCTCAATACATAAGCATTGCATACTGGCTGTTAAAATCTGACTTTTGTACCTTTTACAAGCTGATGATAAAGTAAGTATAAAAAAAAACTCTGTACAGTAGCCCATCACACTTTTTAAACATAGGTTCACCATGTTTTGGTTTCACCCCCCACTGCTTAAAATAACCCTGGAGAGAAATATCGTTAGCTTGTTCTGAAAGAAAATCACTATCAGGTATCAGTTTAGTTTCAGCATTTTTGTATGTTAACCCCTTATGTTAATCAATCTTTTGTTGCCACTGTTTCTTCAGGCGTTGGCTTTCTTTTGTGGAATTCCGGATCTTGGAGATGTGCTCAAACAAGTCTGAATCAAAATCAATGAAAGGAAGAGCATCCCCACCAACTTAGATTTTCTTTGCCTGAGCTCGTCACCACAGCTGCTGAAACATCAGGATTTATTCTCTCTTTCATTAACTCAGTAAATCCTGGAAAGTCATTTCCACTAGTCACAGGTAACCTAGTTACTACCCCCACTTTCATTTGGTGCAATACACCCTTAATAGACAGAGTCTCTTGGCTGTTGGGGCAGTATCAAGTGTCCACGTGGATGCAGATGACACCAGTACCTGGTCCTTTTGGACATTGTTTTCCTAGCTCTTTAATATTTATTAGTGTCTGTCTGATCCCCAAATCTATAAGTCCCTTCACAGTCTTATCTCCCACCTTCACATCTGTTAAGTACTTGCCCGAATTTGCTAAGGATGAATCTGCTCCAGTGTCACGCTTCTTACTATGGCAATTTCTTGCAATATGACCTGGCTTATTACAGTTATTGCAAATAAAGTCTTTGGGTGCAGTTTGTTACCCCCACCAGAGTTCTCATCAGACTTGGAGTTTAAATGAGAAAAAGAATGTCTTACTGGTTCTTGGCTGTTCCCTCGCTGCTGTGGCATCTATCTGGACATTTCGTGGTCTTCTGTCAAAAAAACAGCCTTTTCACCACTTTCAGGTTGGTGTTCTTTTACTCAAAGCTGTACATTTGTAGGCAAGATGTTGATGAATTGCTCTATTGCAAATCTGTCGATGATCTGAGGGACTGTTTTGCCCTCTGGTTGGAACCATTTCGTCAGGAGTTCTCTGAGTTGGGTGAAAACTTCTTGAGGATTGTCAACCGAGTTGTACTTCAGAGACCGAAATCTCTGCCTGTAGGTCTCTCTTGAGATGTCATACCTTTTCAGAATTTTTGTTTTTACCAGGTCATAGTTTTCTGACTGTGCAGTGCCCATATTGCTGTAAGCAAGTTTTGCTACCTCTGTTAGGTAAGGTACCAGTCTGATTGCCCATTGCTGCTTTGCTCAATGGCAGGTTGTGGCAAACCTTTCAAAAGTTGTCAGGTGTGCTTCAATATCATCCGAAGGACACAACTTTATAAGTTTAATATAGTGTAAGTTGTTTGTGTTTTGCTGCTTTGCTGGACCAATGCCAGATCATCCAGCTTTGATAACTTGCAAGGCATCCTTCCAACACCGCCTCTCTTCTTTGCTGCTCCTGTCACTGCACCTCAGATTCTTTGCTACTCCTCTCGCTGCATCTCTTCTTTTCTCTGGTTCTCCATCTCTTTTTGTTGTATAGCCCACCACTTGAAAAAGGCAGTCAGGCTTTCAGGTTCTGTCACTGCCTGTTCTTTTTATGTTGCTTGCATGCATGTGCAAGAAACATAGTGCCATCATCGGAGATTTCGGAGGTGTGTCACCTCCTCCTCCAATTCAGTCAGTGATCTGGCAGGCGCGGCCCCTGTAAGCCAATGCATTTGGAGCTGTCTCTGACACACTCCAAAATGCAGTGCCTCAATTGAAAAGGGGGAGCTACGCTTCAGTGAGCAGCGATAAAAGCGAGCTCCCCCACACACAGGCGCGGCGCGACCAAGACGTACTGTGTAGCCGACAGGGTGCCCAACTCCGCCGGGCTGAGCCGCGCCGCTCTCCAGTAGTTGGTGCCACGCTGGGAGCCCACCGAGCATGGCAACAGTCCTTTGGCTGATGGGGTTCCCAATCCCCATCAGCTGAACGGCCCCCGTCCTTGTGCCACTGAGAGCCCACCCCAGCATGGCAAGCGTCCCCACGACGTCTTTTTAAACCTATAAAACAAAACAGTCCATGGCGCATCTCCGACCCCTCCCACAACCCGCACCCACCCACTGCGCACCCAGCCTCCCTCACCCCATACTTACCTCCGGACTCTGGCGCGACGATCTTCGGTGGACCGGGAACACGTCTGCACTCTTCAAAGCCGACCGCGAACTGAGGAAATGCTGGTAAGCTGTATAATGGGTTAGATAGGAGGGGTTCAACTTTATTGCATATCTCAGGCATTTTGGGAATTTTTGCACCAAATTTTCAACATGGGGTTTTAGGACCTTCTCATGAATGATGTCACTGTCATGGCGTTATTCAGGCCGAAGGGTGATTTCTTGCCAGTGACTGTGCAGTGACTGCAAATCACCCTTCAGCCTGAATACCACCATGACAGTGACATCATTCATGAGAAGGGGTCCCAAAAACCCCATGTTGAAAATTTGGTCCAAAATTCCAAAAAATGACTGTTTTACGAGCGTGCGTTGCGCAGTTCCTATGCAGGCTCGTAAGTTCACGAAATTTCAATATTGTCACTCCAGATTTTCAACATTGCCATTTTACCACACCTTCTTATGAGTAGTACAGCTGTCATTTTTCACATCTCACCCAAAATGTGTTTCCGCACATGTAGCGCAGAATGGCGCAGTCGGTGTGTGAAATCAATGTACGGGACAAATTAAGAAAATCACAGTGACACTGTTCATGAGCAGAGGTCTTAAAATGGCTATGTTGAAAATTTGGTGAAAAAATTCCTAAAATGACTGTTTTCTCTGGCGTCGTTCGCAGTTCTATGCAGGCTCGTAAGTTCACAAATTTTCAATATTTTCACTCCATATTTTCAACATTGCCATTTTACCACCCTCCCTCATGAGCAGTATAGCTGTCATTTTCACATCCTGCCCAAACATGTTTCTGCCCATGTAGCACACAATGGCGCAGTCAGTGTGTTGTAACTCAGTGTATGGGACACATTAAGAAAATCACAGTGTCACTGTTCATGAGCAGAGATCTTAAAATAGCAATGTTGAAAATTTGGTGAAAGAATTTCTAAAAATGACTGTTTTACGAGTGTGTGTTGCACAGTTCCCACGCACGCTCGTAGGTTTGCGAATTTTCAATATTTCCACTCCAGATTTTCAACATTGCCATTTTACCACACCTTCTTATGAGCAGTACAGCTGTCATTTTTCACATCCTGCCCAAAACGTGTTTCCACCCATGTAGCGCACAATGGCGCAGTCGGTGTGCAAACTCAATGTATGGGACACATTAACAAAATCACAGTGACACTGTTCATGAGCAGAGGTCTTAAAATGGCTATGTTGAAAATTTCGTGAAAAATTTCCTAACAATGACTGTTTTACGATTGCGCAGTTCCTATACTGCAAATAAGTTCGCCAAATTACAATATTTGCACTCCAATGACTTCCAGATACCTAAACAGCACATAGAAGCAAGCAACATTCGGCATTGACAAATGCTTGTTAAGTTTGCCACGCTTGCGCGCTGCAAAGTTATTGCTACTAGTGGCCAGTGTGAAAACATGAAAAGAAAAAGCCACTGAACAGCTGATCGCTGTTCTGTCATGAAAGAAGTATGTGTGGAATGTAGCCGATTCCGCACATCTGCAGTAACAAAAAACCACTACGTCTGCACATGTGCAGAAACTAACAGCATGGGGAAATGCTGCATAGAGTTTAATGTGGGTACTTTTTAAGTGTTGTATTATTAATACTAAAATAAATAAAATTGTTCAGAATAAGTATTTACAATGGCAGTACAAACATAGAAAGCAGAGTCCTTTTTCTTCTCAACTTCAAATCTCAGTCTGTCACATTCTCTCTCTTGCAAAACATTGCAGCTCTTTTTAGGACAAGTCTTTGCAGGAGCTCGTTAAGAGAACATTCTGATTCTCAGGCAGTGTTTTTGTCAGTTTCATCAGATGCAGCAAAAAGAACATTATGACCCAGAACTGACCTCTCGTTTACATCTCTGCAGGAGGCATAAAAACTGCATTTCAGGTTAACCCCTTTAATTCCAAATAGCCTTGCAATCATTTCAACATTATTACTATATACAGTTTTAAATAAAGGGATCCCAGAGTCACCTACATTTCCACAAAATAATTCACATATATTTTTATAACAGCAAATATGTAAGGGGGCAGAAAAGACAGAACAGCAAGTGAGGGTAGAGAAATAGTGAGAGGCAGAGAATTGCATGACTATTGGAGTGATCAAGCCCTAGGTCTCACGAGAAAATTTGGTTGCATAACCAGACAGAGAAGAGACAGAAAAGGACATTAACCTGCAGGAGAAGGTCCAGAGGAGGACTACAAAGATGATAGTTGGTCATCAGGGAAAGGCATACAAGGAGAGGTTGAGTGCACTGAATATGTACTCCCTGGAAGACGGGGGGGGGGACATGATTGGGACCTTCAAGTACTTGAAAAGGATAAATAATGTTGATAAGGAGAGTCTCTTTCAGATGAGTGGCAACCATAACATGAGGAAGCACAGTCTTAAGCTGGAGGGTGGGAGCATTAGGAGGGAGCTCAGGAAGCACTTCTTCACAGAGAGGGTGGTGGACACTTGGAATGCACTACCAGGAGAGGTCATCTCATTGAAGACAGTGGGTAGCTTTAAGAGATGCTGGGACAGGTATAGGGGAAGGTGAAGGTCATGGGTAGGCAGGATGGGAGGAGTGGAGGGGGGGCAGGGACAGTAGCTCAAGCTGTGGACCGTGCAACATGAGCAGACTTGATAGACCAAATGGCCTTCTTCAGCTGGCTTCTTCGTATGTTTGTATGTTAGGGTAGAACAGACCCTTGTGTTAAAACTCTTTCTCCATAACAAATGGGACAGGGCTTTATTCAACCCTGTCACACCGACACCCACCATGGCTCCTCCCCTGCCCTTATTGCTCCCCACTGTGCATTGCTATCCCACTTCCCCATGGCACAACCACTTAGACAACCTCCTGGCTGCAGCCCAGGTTAGAAAATCCCTTTTGACACAGGTTGTGATGCAAATCACTGCTTGCATCACACACCTTTGACACACCTCCCATGTATGGTTCGCACCTCACTGAAAATCGGGCCCAGAGTCTCCAGCCTCTTGCTGACTGGCATGATGTTCGGTTACTACCAGATTTATTTATTGTATTACTATAGTTGGAGTTTTTACTGTTTTTGCAAAACTCTGTTTGATACTGGAAAATTAGTGTAAAAACACAGCTGGGGACTGCACCTGGTGCAGGTGCGACAACCGCAACATGTGCTATTCCACAAACTTTGACACTTGTGCTATATGATCTGAAATAGCCACAAATTAAGGCCCACACCAGATGGAGTGGCACAAAGGGCAGCATCATTGCAAGTCTGCAACATAGCCACAGACTGGATTGCAGGGGCCTGTAGAGGTGGCCCAAGGGCACCAAGCATGCCATATGGGCACAAACTGGACAGTTGATGCACAGCTGTGGCCCCGGGTTGGTGCTGTCCTAGCACTATGCCTCAGGAGAAGTCTGGTGGCCACTTTCCAGAGCAGGATGATATTCCACTATGGCGGGCACCTGACAACCCCCTTAGTTCCTGATGGAGACAGAGCCCAAGCAGTGGAAACCCACCTGGTCCCGGTCTGCCCCCCATGTCCAGCCTGTGCAAAAGCACATGGAAGTGCCAAAACCTGGTGGTATAGTGGCCTCCAACTCTGGCCACACCAGCAAGTGTCCAACCACCCTGCTCCCCTCATTCCTGACTCACTGCTGTGGCTGGCACAGCCCTCCGCACACCACCACAGTAAGCTGCAGACTGCAATTGCAAGGACTGCATAAACACACTGTTTCTGACGTGGTCTTTGCAAGCAACATTCTGCAGCTGGCTGTCACGGTGTGAGGAGGGCAGTATCATCCACAGCTTTGTGTCAGGGATGGGGGCAGTGGGATAGTTGGACACTTGGAGGGGTGACAAGGGTGGCAGCCCTCTAGACCACCAGAGAATATGCCTGGAGTTGTCTTTCTTCTGTTTTCTGAAGATCAGGGATGTGGGTCTGTACCACACTCTCGAGGGAGAACAGAGATCACAGGGGGTGCACCACACCACCAGGGCTTGGACATCAGCATCGGGAATGGGGGGCTGCTACCCTACCAGGGAACAGTTTTAACAATAACAGTTTTAACAATAACAGCAGGGTTTACAACTTCTTTCTGGGGGTGCCAAGTCGTAAGGGGGGATGGATTGCTGTGCTCCGACACCCAACGTGTCTCCTCTCCTGCTCTTACTCCACCCCACTGTGCACTGCTACCCTATGTCCCCATGGTGCAACCACTTAGACTACCTCCTGGTTGGTCCAAGTGGTGTCCCTTGACATGTCCATGGCCCATAACCCAAATATCTGGGGTAGTCATATCAGATGACCTAAAGGTGGGCAAGCAATGTTAGAGGGCACTAAGGAGGGCTGGAGGGATATTGGGATGCATTGGGAGAGGCATCACCAGTAGAAAACAGGAAGTTGTTAGCCCTCTGTACAGACAGCTGGTAAGACCCCATCTGGAGTACTGTGTGCAATTCTAGAGACCCAATCTCCACAAAGACATAAACAGGGTGGAGGCAGTCCAGAAGAGGGCAACTAACATGGTGCAGGGTCTGCACTGGAAGACATATGAAGAGAGACTTAAAGAGCTTAACATGTATAGCCTCAAGGAGAGGAGGAAGAGGGGGGACATGATAGAAACTTTCAAGTACCTCAAGGGAATCAACAAAGTCCAAGAGGGTAGCATCTTTCAGAAAAAGAGGTGTGCAAGAACAAAGGGGCACAATTTGAAGAAGGGGGGGGGTGGCTCAAAGGTAATGTAAGGAAGTATTTTTTCACAGAATGGGTTGTGGATGCATGGAACGGCCTTCCAGAGGAGGTTGTGGAGTCAAAAACAGTGGTGGAATTCAAGCATGCATGGGACAGTCATAAGGCAATTCTAGTGTGTGTGGGTGAGGGTAGGAAGAAGTAGGCTGTTGGTTAACTAGGATCTGCAGCTTATCCATTATGTAGGGAAATGGGCAGACTGGGTGGGCCAAGCAGTCCTTATCTGCCATCAAATTCTGTTTCTATATTTCTGCATGCCCAGTGCACCCTTGATAAGATTGTCAGACCAGCCTTTTTGATCGATTGAATAACTGCGCATGGGTGTTCCAGGTGGCTCTTCCAGTCTGGACTATACACCACGATATCATCCAGGTACGCAATACAATATCCAGTGTGAGGGGATAAAATTACATCCATGTACTGCTGGAATGTGGCTGGAGCACCATGTAAACCAAACTGAATGGTGGTGAAGTGATAGAATCCTATCGGAGTTACAAATGCAGCTTTGCCTATGGATTCTTTAGCTAGGGGGATTTGCCAGTAACCCTTGGTGAGATCGAGGATACTCATGTACTTGGCACTCCCCAGTCTGTCCACTAAATCATCTATTCTGGGCATAGGATAACTGTCAAATCCTGACAATTGATTAAGCTTTCTAAAATCAGGGCAGATTCTTACACATCCTTCTTTTTTCTTTACAATCACCAAGCACTTCTCAACTCTTCTATAATACCCAATTATTTCATTTTTTGTATTTCCTTAACAATGTCTGCTCTTAACTGCACTGGAAATCTATATGTCTTTTGTCTAAGAGGGCGACCATTCCTTGTCACTATTACGTGCTCGACCCCTTTTGCTCGGCCTGGTACTGTAGTAAAAGTACTGTTACATGTCTTTAGCAAGTTTAAAATTTCTGTGGTTTGTTAGGAGGTTAAGGAAACATTCACATTTACCTCATCAGCAGTTACAGTTTGTTCCAGCCTATCATAAGCTACATCAATGTCTTCTTTATCAGTTTCTGGTAAAACTAGCAAAACAGCTTTTGTTGTTTTTTTTTCAACCCATTTCTTGAATAGGTTAACATGGTATATTTTAACAGGATTTTTCCTATCAGAGGTTTCAATCTCATAGGGTGCTGTTCACCAAGGAGCGCCAAGCAGGCTCATAAAGGTGCATGCAGCTCCGCACCCATGGGAGATCCACACGTGGACCACATTCAGAAAGCAGCGGTCCCTGCCCACCTCCCTTCTGCAGCCCTGCCCCCCAGCACAGAGGTGCATGAGGGTGGGGTTGCGGGCCTGGACTATCAGCCAATTAGCTGCCCTACCTATGTTCACAGTGGATCCCTTTTGTCGGTATAGCACTATTTCATGGGGCCACGTACAGCACTGGTACTGCTGCTGGGGGGGGGACATGTGCTGGCCAACTGTCCCTGGACTGATCACCATCCTCTGATGTCAGGGGCACCATCCTGCAGGGGTTCGATTACCCCCACTTGCACCAGCTCATCCGGCGAGTGCCAGGCGGTGAGTGTGCGCCTTACCAGTACTAGCTACCACTCAGGCGCCATAGCCTCCAGCCCCCACAAACGCGGCACTCCGCATGTTTGTGAATGGTGTAGAGTGTCGGAACACTCCCCCCATGGAGACCCCGCGCCACCAATGCACGGACCTCCACGCTCGGCCAGAGATCAGGTACAGAGGGTGGGATAAGTCATTCATAAACGCCACAGTGGTCGCATACGGGTGCGAGGTGGCTATGTACCCGAGTTACGCAGCGTGTTGCCACGCACAGATCCATTCACGAATAGGGCCCATAATTAACTGTGTCAGTATCTCTAAACTCTTTATAAGGCCCTTGCCACTTCATTAACACTTTATTTTCTGTAGTGGGCAACAGTAGCAAGATCTTTTCACCTGGCTCAAAAACTTTCTCTTTTATCCCATGATCATAATACACCTTCTGCTGGTTTGGGGCCACTTTCTGGTTATCGTGGGTAATTTCAACACATTTTGCAAGCTTCTTTCTAAGGGCACACATGTAAGATGTAATAGATTGTTTCTGAGGGAGTTATCTTCCCATATTTCTTTATTACATCTAGAGGCCCTCCAGTTTGTCTACCATACAGCACTTCAAATGGCGAAAAACCTGTAGATGCCTGTGGCACTTCTCTGTAAGCAAAAAGCAGATAAGTTAAGTATTGGTCCCAGTCTTTCCTTTCTCCTTTTACAAACCTTTTTAACAAGTGTTTTAGGGTTTGATTAAAATGCTCAACAAGACCTTGTCTGTCTGAGGGTGATAAGGGGAGGTTCTTATGGCAGTGATACCTAGTAGTCCGTACAGCTCCTTCAGAAATGCAGCACCAAAATAACTACCCTGATCAGTAATAATCTCTTCAGGTATGCTCTCCCTGCAGGAAATGTTTGCAAGCTCTGGTGCCACTTTTGGGGCTGCAACAGTATGCACTGAAACTGCCTCTGGGTAACGAGCAGCGTAATCATATTCTACCAAAATAAATTGATTACCGTTTTTACTTTTGTCTAAGGGGCCAACCACATTCTTTGCAATGCTCTTAAAAGGCACATCTATCATGGGTAGAGGCAGAAGGAGCACCTTGTCTTTTTTAGTCACTGGGGCTACTTTCTGACATTCAGCACAAGAACTGCAATAGGTAGCAACATCTTCATGAATTTCAGGCCAGTAAAATCTGTACAGCAATCTGACAAGGGTGCGATCCCTCCCCGAGTGACCAGCCATAGTCACAAGTGGGGTACCTCAGGGATCAGTCCTGGGGCCAGTCCTATTCAACATCTTCATTAGTGACCTAGCAGATGGACTAGAGGGTAAGGCTTGTCTGTTTGCAGATGACACCAAGATCTGCAACAGAGTAGATGATCCAGATGGGGTGGGCAGAATGAGAAGAGATCTGGATAAACTAGCAGAATGGTCAGAAGAGTGGCAACTGGGATTTAATGCAAAGAAGTGCAAAATCATGCACATAGGGAAGAAAACCCTGAAGCCACTTATAGGCCGGGAGGGTTGCTAGCAGTCACAAAGGAAGAAAGAGACTTGGGCATCATCATCACTGATGACCTGAAATCATCAAGCAGACCTCTAAAGCAGTAGAGTAAGGCTAGGGGGTGTTAGGGTGTATTAGTAGAGGTATCACAAGTCGTAAGAGGAGGTAATAATCCCTCTGCACAAGACATTAGTTAGGCCCCATCTGGGTACTGGAGTGCAGTGTTGGAGCCACACCTTCACAAGGACATTAACAAATTGAGGCAGTCCAGAGAAGGGCAACCAAAATGGTGCAGGGACTGCATCAGAAGACATATGAGGACAGATTAGCAGAGCTCAATATGTACCCTTGAGCAAAGGAGGGAGAGGGTGATATGATCGAGACATTTAAACACCTTAAGGGCATAAACAAGGTGAAAGAGTCTAACATGTTTAAATATAAGAAAATAGCAGGACAAGAGGACACAGCATGAGATTAGAGGAGGCCGATTAAGGGGAATGTGAGAATTCTTTTTCACAGAAAGGGTGGTAGATGCATGGAATGGCTACCACAAGAAGTAGTGGCTATGAATACAGTGCAGGGCTTCAAACAGGCATGGGATAGGCATAAGGGAGCAATACAAATGACTATGAATAGATAGGTCACTGACATAGCAAAGGCCGATGGCACATTTATAAGGTAGAAAAAGAAATGGGCAGACTGGATGGGCCTTGAGGTCCTTATCTGCCGTCAACTTCTATGTTTCTATGTTTCTATTATCATGTGCTATCTGTAACAACTCAGATCTATACTTTTGTGGTACAACCAATTGTTCTATCTGGTACTGTGTCTGAGGTTTAACCCAAACTCTGCACAGATAAAAGAGAGATAATAGAGAATATAGCCAACTTATTCCAAGCAACAGGACTATTGTCCTTTTACAATATGGTACTAGGACTCCCTCAACGGGAAATTAAAGGAAACAACTCTTACTACCTATGGTATATTTGTATAGCAGCATATAATGAAGCTATCTTCTGAAGCTGGTTAAAGCCACTTCATCCAGCTATTGAAGATTGGAAACAGATTGTTGTGAATATTCAAAATATGGAAGGTCTAACTTATCAGGTGCAAAACATGCAAGAGAAATTTGTTGAAAGATGGGCAAGATGGGGTGTAATACAGTGCTTATGAGGAAAAAGGGGACTAATGGGGGGGTAAAGTAGATATTTCCCGGATTCTTTTTAATAATCTTATTACATATATATAGATCCTTGTCAGACTTAAAGTGTCTTACTACAGAAGAGAGTGGAAGTTATTTAGCTTCCTACCAACTAGGAATGTCTCTGTTGGAAAGAAGGGGTCCCTCTAGGGCAGCCTCCCCCCCCCCGGCAAATAAAGAGCCAGGAGTATGTTTAGTTTTTGTGCCCCACTGAGTTACACATCATTTATCAGTATGTAAGGAATTTATATGAACCCAGGTCATAGCCTAGAAGAAAGAGGCGTGCCTTTCAATACATGTTTAACAAAGGACATTTTGAGGAATATGATATTTGTATCTCAATACATAAACAGTACATACCGGCTGTTAAAATCTGACTTTTGTATCTTTTACAAGCTGATAATAAAGTAAGTATAAAAATAACTCTTTACAGTAGCCCATTACATCTTTTAAACATAGGTTCACCATGTTTTGGTTTCAACTCCAGCTGCTTAAAATAATCCTGGCAAGAAACATCGTTAGCTTGTTCTGAAAGAAAATCACAATCAGTTTAGTTTCAGCATTTTCGTATGTTAACCCCTTATGTTCATCAGTCTTTTGTTGCCACTGTTTCTTCAGGCATCATCTTTCTTTCGTGGACTTCCGGATCTTGGAGATGTGCTGAAACAAGACCGAATCAAAATCAGTGAAAGGAAGAGTCCCCACCATCTGAAATTTTCTTTGCCTGAGCTCGTCACCACGGCTACAGAAACATCAGGATTCACTCCCTCTTTGATTAACTCAGTAAATCCTAGAAAGTAATTTCCAATAGTCACAGGTAACCTAGGTACTGTCCCCACTTTCATTTGGTGCGATACACCCTTAATAGTCAGAGTCACTTGACTGTTCGGGTAGTATCAAGTGTCCCCGTGGATGCAGATGACTCTAGTACCTGGTCCTTTAGGACATTGTTTACTTAGCACTTTAATATTTATGAGTATCTGTCTGCTTCCCAAATCTATAAGTCCCTTCACAGTCTTATCTCCTACTGTCACATCTGTTAAGTACTTGCCCGAATTTGCTAAGGACAAATCTGCTCCAGTGTCACTCTTCTTACTATGGCAATTTCATGCAATATGGCCTGGCTTATTACGGTTATTGCAAATAAAGTCTTTGGGTGCAGATTTGTTACCCCCACCAGAGTTCTTATCAGACTTGGAGTTTAAATGGGAAAAATAATGTCTTACTGGTGCTTAGCTGTTACCTCACTGCTGTGGCATCTATCTAGTCATATCGTAGTCTTCTGTCAAAGAAACAGCCTTTTTACCACTTTCTGGTCGGTGTTCTTTTACTCAAAGCTGTACATTTGTAGGCAGGATGTTGATGAATTGTTCCATTGCAAATGTGTCGATGATCTGAGGGACTATTTTGCCTTCTGGTTGGAGTCATTTCATCAGGAGTTCTCTGTGTCTGGTGAAGGCTTTTTGAGAATTGTCGACCGAGTTGTACTTCAGAGACTGAAATCTCTGGCTGTAGGTCTCTCTTGAGATGTCATACCTTTTCAGGATTTTTGTTTTCACCAGGTCATTGTTTTCTGGCTGTGCAGTGTCCATATTGCTGTAAGCAAGTTTTGCTTTCTCTGTCAGGTAACGTACCAATCTGATTGCCCATTGCTGCTTTGGTCATTGGTAGGCTGTGGCAACCTTTTCAAAAGTTGTCAGGTATGCTTCAATATCATCTGAAGGACACAACGTTGTAAGTTTAATGTATTTTAAGTTGTTTGTGTTTTGCTGCTCTGCTGGACCAATGCCAGGTCCTTCAGCTTTGATAACTTGCAAGGCATCCATCCATCGCTGCCTCTCTTCTCTTCTTTGCTGCTCCTGTCACTGCATCTCTAAACTTCTTTGTTACTCCTGTTGCTGCATCTCTTCTTTTCTCTGTTTCTCCATCTCTTTTTGTTGTATAGCCCACCATTTGAAAAAGGCAGTCAGGCTTTCAGGTTCTGTCGCTGCCTGTCCTTTTTAAGTTTGCCACACCTGTGCACTGCAAACATATTGCTACTAGTGGCCAGTGTGAAAACATGAAAAGAAAAAGCCATTGAACAGCTGATCGCTGTTCCATCATGAACGAAGTATGTGTGGAACGTAGCTCATTCCGCAAATGTGCAGTAAAACCACTACATCTGCACATGTGCAGAAACGAACAGCGTGGTGACATGCTGCATAGAGTTTAATGGGGGCACTTTTTAAAAGCTGATTTTTATACTTTGTAGTGATGATTTTGTCAAAGAAAGGCAATCGTGTACCTAACATGGTCCTTGTTAATGAAGTGACTGCCTTTCTTTAACAAAATGGCCACTGGACAGTACAAAAATAAGCTTTTAAAAAGTTCCCTCTTTAAACTCTATGGAGCGCATCTCCGTGTTGTTCATTTAGAAATGCAGCAAACATTTGGCATTGACAGATGCTTGTTCTATAACTGGTGCTGGCTGTAAAATCTCAGCTTGGGCTTCTGGCTCTGCTAGTTTGGCTGCCATTGTCCTGGTAATCACACCTTGGCTTGCTGCTGCAGAATCCATATCTTTCTTCTCTGCTCCCTGGTACCATGTCTAGTACCCATGCACAAAACTCCTGGCTTAGAGTATGCACAGCGTAAATACCACTTAGGCTGACACCATCTGCCATTAAGGCACAAGTCAGGAAGCATAGGAAAACCAGGAGCAGCTATAAATTTCACAAGTGTTTTATTATTAATACTAAAATAAAAAGAATAAAATTGTTCAGAATAAGTATTTACAATGGCAGTACAAACATAGAAAGCAGAGTTTTTTTCTTCTCAACTTCAAATCTCAGTCTGTCTGGTTCTTTCTCTTGCAAAACATTGCAGCTCTTTTTATGACAAGTCTTTGCAGGAGCTCGTTAAGAGAACATTCTGCTTTTTAGACAGTGTTTTTGTCAGTTTCATCAGATGCAGCAAAAAGAACAATATGACCCATAACCGACCTCTTGTTTACATCTCTGCAAGAGACATAACAACTACATTTCAGGTTAACCCCTTTAATTCCAAATAGCCTTGCAATCATTTCAACATTATAACTATATACAGTTTAAAAAAAAGAGATCCCAGTGTCACCTACATTTCCACAAAATGATTCACATATATTTTTATAACAGCAAATATGCAAGGGGGGAGAAAAGACAGAACAGCAAGTGAGGGTAGAGAGAAAGCGAGAGGCAGAGACTATTGGGGTGATTAAGCCCTATGTCTCACGAGAAAATTTGGTTGCATAACCAGACAGAGAAGAGACAGAAAAGGACATTAACCTGCAGGAGAAGGTCCAGAGGAGGACTACAAAGATGATAGCTGGTCATCAGGGTAAGGCATACAGGGAGAGGTTGAGTGCACTGAACATGTACTCCCTGGAAGACAGGAGAGAGAGGGGGGGAACATGATTGGGACCTTCAAATACTTGAAAAGGATACATAATGTTGATAAGGAGAGTCTCTTTCAGCTGAGTCTCAACCATAACACGAGGGGGCACAGTCTTAAGCTGGAGGGTGGAAGGTTTAGGAGGGAGCTCAGGAAGCACTTCTTCACAGAGAGGGTGGTGGACACTTGGAATGCACTGCCAGAAGAGATAATCCCATTGAAGACAGTGGGCAGCTTTAAGAGAGGCTGGGACATGTATAGGGGAGGTAAGGGTCACAGGTAGGGAGGATGGGAGGAGTGGGGAGAGGGGGCAGGGACAGTAGCTTAAGCTGTGGACCCTGCAACATGAAACAGACTTGATAGACCAAATGGCCTTCTTCTGCTGGCTTCTTTGTATGTTTGTGTGTTAGGGTAGAACAGACCCTTGCGTTAAAACTCTTTCTCCATAACAAATGGGACATGGCTTTATTCAACCCTGTCACTCCGACACCCACCATGGCTCCTCCCCTGCCCTTATTGCTCCCCACTGTGCACTGCTATCCCACTTCCCCATGGCACAACCACTTAGACAACTTCCTGGCTGCAGCCCACCTGGCTCAAAAACTTTTTCTTTTACCCCATGGTCATAATACACCTTCTGCTGGTTTTGGGCCTCTTTCTGATTATCATGGGCAATTTCAACATATTTTGAAAGCTTCTTTCTAAGGGCACACATGTAAGATGTAATAGATTGTTTCTGATGGGGGTTATCTTCCCATGTTTCTTTATTACATCTAGTGGCCCTCTAGTTTGTCTACCATTCAGCATTTCAAATGGTGAAAAACCTGTAGATGCCTGTAGCACTTCTCTGTAAGGAAAAAGGAGATAAGCTGAGTATTGGTCCCAGTCTTTCCCTTCCACAAATGTTTTTAAATTGCGTTTTAGTCCAGCCCGGTAGTGCTGAGGGTTGAGGCACTGGACGCAACACCTCACGCTACGCCGGCGACCCAGGTTTGGGAATGAGCCTGGACCTCTGGGGGTTGGCAGGGGAAGGAGAGGATTGGGCATCTGGAGGACAGCTCTTCTCTCCTGGGAGGGAGGAGACCCTAAGGGTCGGAGCTTGACTGCTGTTTGGCGGAGGCTGGGGGCGCAGCAAGTTCCCTGTCTCACAACAGGGTTAAGTGTATGGCGGACATTGGCAGGGGAGGGTCTTGACCTCGGAACGCATGCCAACACAGGAACACCAGAAAAATCACCCTCTAGGCTCCTGGAAGACCGAGCACTCTAGCGCAGACCCCATTGTGCACCTGCCTGCCCGGTCCAGTGCCCTGATGAAATCAAGATGGTTCGGGGGTGTAGGAGCCCCATCCATGTCCCTGCCCGGGGAAGCAATCTGAGGCTACATGGAGAGACTACCGAGGTGCAGGTAGGACAAGGCTGGGGCTGACGCAATTAGTGACTCCTGAGGCGATGGAGTCTAGGGGGCAAGGGAGGAGTATAAACAGCAAAAAAAAAAATTAAAAAAAATAAAATGCGTTTTAGGGTTTGATTAGAATGCTCAACAAGACCATCTGTCTGAGGGTGATAAGGGGAGGTTCTTATGGCAGTGATACCTAGTAGTTGGTACAGATCCTTCAGCAATGCAGCACAAAATTACTACCCTGATCAGTAATAATCTCTTTTGGTATGCCCACCCTGCTGAAAATTTTGACAAGCTCTACTGCTACTTTTGGGCTGTGACAGTAAACACAGGAACTGCCTCTGGGTATCGAGTAACATAATCACATACTACCAAAATAAATCAATTACCGTTTTCTTACTTTTGTCTAAGGGGCCAACCACGTTCATTGCCATTCTCTTAAAATGCACATCTGTCATGGGTAGGGGCAGAAGGAGCACATTGTCTTTTTTAGTCGCTGGGGCTACTTTCTAACACTCGGCACAAGAACTGCAATAGGTAGCAACGTCTTCATGAATTTCAGGCCAGTAAAATCTGAATAGCAATCTGACAAGGGTGCGATCCCTCCCTGAGTGACCAGCCATAGGACTATCATGTGCTATCTGTAACAACTCAGATCTATACTTTTGTAGTACAACCAATTGTTCTATCTGGTCCTGTGTCTGAGATTTAACCCAAACTCTGTACAGATCAAAGAGACATAATGGAGAATATTGCCAACTTATTCCAAGCAACAGGACCATTGTCCTTTTACAATGTGGTACTAGGACTCCCTCAACGGGAAATTAAGGGAAACAACTCTTACTGCCTATGGTATATTTGTATAGTAGCAAACAATAACATGAGGCTGGAGGGAGGGAGGCTTAGGGGGAATGCTAGGAAGTCCTTTTTCACAGAGAGGGTGCTGTATCCATGGAACAGCCTACCAGAGATGGTGGAAGCAAAAACAGTACAGGGATTCAAAAGTGCATGGGATAAGCATAAAAGCACCCTGCTGTACAGCAGAGGAGGGGAAAGGCAGTCCAGATAAGAATACGGATTTCCAAACCAAGTAGGGAAATGGGCAGACTAGGTGGTCTGTATGGCTCTTATCTGCCGACTGATTCTATTTTTTCATGTTTCTATGCTTCGAAAAAGCTATCACCCTCCAATTATTGAACACTGGAAACAAATTGTTGTGAATATTCAAAAAATGGAAGCTCTAACTTAATAGGTGCAAAACAGGCAGGAGAAATTTGTTGAAAGATGGGCAAGATGGAGTACAATACAGTACTTATGAGAAAAAGAGGACTAATGGGGGGATAAAGTAGATATTTCCCAGATTTTTTTTTATAATCTTATTATATAAATATAGATCCTTGTTAGACTTAAAGGGCCAGATATTCAAATCTTTGCCCCTGGGCTAAATTAGCACTGCCCGGCGGGCAAACTGTGCCCAGAGCAAAAACATAGCTATATTCAAAATGAATAGCCCAGTGCAAAACCAGCTGAATATAGCAAGCGAAGGAAGCCGGGCAAACAGGCCCAGGAGTGCAGGGCAAACATTGCCCAGGATTAAGACAGCACTGAATATAGCAGAGAAGACAGCACTGAAAATAGCAATCAGACAGAGGCAGTGCAAACACCCACAGAAACAAAGTGTCAGAGGTGTAAGCAGCCATCCAGGAACACAGGAAAGCAAAACAGCCCAGCCAGACACAACTGCAGTACTAGTGAAAGGAATGGAATAACCTGGAACCACAAGTGAAACCAGAACACCACAGAACACTATCAAATCCCAAGTCCACCCCAAAAAGACACAGGACACAGGAATGTGAAGCATAATAAACTATAATTTATAATAAAGTATAATGCAAAACGTGAACATCTAAGGCACAAAGGCAATATGAACATATATTAAGCAAAAATAACCAAAATAGAGCAGAACACTGTTCATAAAAATGGGGTGCAAGGAAAACATCATGAAAGGGAACAGGGCCAGCGTAACAAAGAGACCAAAAACAATGGGGAAAAAACAGTCACATCGCAAACAGGCAAAACTGAAACATAGCAACAGAACAATGGGGTAAGAATGTGGATGGGAGAGGGCTGTGGAAATAAGAAGCAATGGAGGGGAACAGGATGGCAGATACAGGGCTAGGGACAGTGGGCCAGGGACAGGAAGCAGGCTAATGGAAAAGGAAGCAGGGTTTAGGTGCAGGCAGGTGCTGGCAGACGCTTCTCCAGGATGGCTGCAACCCGCCATGTCTCAGCAATCAGAACTGCCTGCTGCTCAATCAGGGTACGCTGTTGCTGCACCAGCCTCTGCAACAGCTCTTGTGTGCCTTCATCCTCTTCCGGACGGGTGGCCCACAGTGACGACCGCTGGGGACCTACAGGAGAAAGGGTGACCACATCAGGGCATGACAATGACACAAAGGCACCATGTACCACCACACGGTGGACAGCATGCCCCAACAACCATGCCCATGTGCTAGTAACAAAACACAACACACACTAACATGTTCCTGCAGGACAAGGCAGTATGTAACAGGCAGCATGCAACACCCCAATGTATGTGGACATGCATGGATGTATGCTGAGAAACCCAACAACGTAGAGGCCAGCCAGCACAGCGGCATGCAGACTGTAACAGTGCAAACAGACAGCCACCCCCAGAGATGTGAGCGACAAGTGGACACTGAATGATATGCACATGGGATGACACATGGTGGGACATGCTGCCCACGGTCACACAGCTATGATACAAAATACAGATGACACCAACTGGAGAAATTGCCACAGCCCCAACCACGTGTGTAACCACACATGCCTGTCATGTACACCCCCAACAGTGGCCCACCCTCACTGCTATCCTCCACAAGAACTGTAGACACCCAGCCAAACTGCCACCCACGATGCCATAACACAGCAGCTGTACAAATGACAGGAAACCCTGAACAGGTGGGTGGGTGACTGACATAAGTGTGCAATAGTGGCAAGTGACACAGATAGGACTCGACAATGACCACAGAGAACAATGACACTGGCATCAGAACAGTAGGGACTGCAGGACAGGTAACCAAGGTAACCAGGTAACCAAGCGAGTACACAACCAGGGAAGTGCCAATGCCCAGCCACACCACTTGCTGCAACAGAAGGGTGAGGGCCCACAGTGGTGTAGAGAATGGCACAGTGCCGTGACACCACCCATGCAAAAGACACACACATGTGAAACACAGACACTGGGCATGGTCCACCAGTGGCACTGCAGTGTAGGCCAAAGGCATGCACAGGACAGTGTCACCCTGGTGGTCAAGGCATGGCGAGGCACACACACACCTGTGGGAGCAGCATCTGCCATAGGGGCTGACAACCAGCACACCATGCTACCACAGAACAACTCCTGCAGCACACCTGCATAACATGTGCACAAACACCGTGCACTACAGGGACAGAGGGACAGCACCCTCTTAGGGACAATGGCCCCCACATCAGAGCATGAGCCCACAGGCAGGGGTGTAGCCAGGGAGGCCACAACTGCACACCATGTGGACACACTGACACCCCCTCCCCACTGTTAGGGTGGGCTACCCCACCCGAGTGTAGACATGAAAACATACCAATGTACACCATGACTGTGTCAGTTGCCGCCAGTGGCCTGCAAGATACAATTCATAAAGCCAAGACACCACATACAAGGCCACAACCTGTACAGTTGTAATGGCCATGGGATACAGAACAGTCATAGTGAACAACCCCTAGCGTACACCACAATGAATGAAACACAGAAAGGTACAACATTGCCTTTGTTAGGTGTCAGACATTGAGTAAGCAGTTCAATGGCCATTGGCCAACCCCCACCAGACATCAAACTGCCCACCATTGAGTGCTTGGAGGATGCCTGCAACACACATGCCGCAACAGGCACACATGCAATGTACAGCCACAGAGCCGTGTGGCACCACAGTCTCAAAGGACCCTTCCCACAGCCCCTCGCCTGTCCACCACGGAGGTCAGACAGGGACACACTATAACATACCTGTGTCCACGCCACCATGACAGTACACTGCCAGGAAATGCTTGCACCACATGACACAGTATCCCTCTGCATGCCATGGCCTGCATAGCCCTGGAATGTACCCACAACATGTCCTGCACAGATACTGACATGTTATACGTGGTACTGTAAATGACACATGCCATGAGGTGGAGTACACTGTTGCTATGGCAGACAGGCCAACATCAGCAGCAGCAACAGGTGGCACGACAGGCCAACCCCAGTAATGTCCCACAGCCATGCAGAGACATGCATCATCCCCCTACAATGGTGGGCATAACAGCAACATGATGCACATGGCAGTACAAGGCTGCTATCAGTATACATAGCGGCAATGGCAACAATACATAAGACACACAGCGAGCCATGTCTCAGGCCTCGCAGCAGCAGGCAAGGCAATGGAGGAAAGGGGGACAATGGAAATGCACACAGCCATCCCACATGTGGCCTGGATTACCCAGCCAACTGGGCCAAGACACCCAACACAGCACTGTAGTACAGGGGTGTAGCCAGACATTCACATGTTCCACACAATCCCCAACAGCCGCACCCCTTATAAATGCTGTACTCAGCAACCCCAAATGTACACCTCTTCCAAAAGGGTATGATGTCTGTCAGATAATTCCCCTACTCTCTAATGAGGTTGTACATGTATCAGTCTCCTACACAACAGCATTTCAAACAGGGCCACACCCCAGTGGCCTACAGTGACCCAAAATGTCTGGTGTACCTAGGAACAGTTGACAGACATGCAGTACACCAAAGTGTACACAAATGTGTACAGTGCGTATGCCTACATACACACTTGCTCAACTGCCTGCCCTGTAAAGCCAGACTCATAGTGGAAAAGCATAACATCACACAGTACTCATGCAAAAACACCACTGTCACCATCAGTGCTCTCCTCTCCGCGCTGTGCCATTGGAGTCACCCTGCGCCTGTCGGTTGATGGCCCCTGTCCGGCCTGTGTCACGTCCCTCCTGCCTGTGGTTTGTCCTCGGCGCTCTGCAGTAAGAGGGTACAGCAGCGTCACTACAATATCAGCCACCACGGTACGCTAAAGACCACCCTGTACCCCAGTGGTGCAGCACAACACACGCAGTGGCAGACGGGTGCAGTGCACCACCAAAGCCATGCCAAGCATGACAGGGGTCCATGCACACTGTCTACCCCTGTCCCACACAGTACACACATGGATTGGTGGACTCCACGAGCAACATGTGTAGCTGAGCAACACCCATGCACATAAGCACACCACGGCACACACTGCCCCACCACCCATGCCAGCAGTGGCGCTACAGTCATTTCTTACCTGGCACAGGCACAGTCCCCTGGCGAACCATGGCCCTGCAGCATTTGAGCAGTGGTCGCTGCCTGCACCTGATGTCGACATAACGAGGGCGGCACTTTTCACCATCACGTGGAATACCCCGTGATGGCACTTAGTCGACGGGCAATGGAAGCTCAGACCTGCATACGGGGCAAGTCGCCTTCCCACACAGGTCCAAATAGGTGGTGATGGCGCCTCTCTGTCAACTTCACCAGGTTGGCCATCTCAACCTCATCCCACCACCTGTCACGGCCCACCACTGCCCTTTGCCTACGTCTCACAGACATTGGTGCTGTGGAAGGGGGCAAATAATCATGGTAAACAGTGCAACAACTGTGCATACACCCTGACACCCCTAGAACTGAAGTCAAGCGCGCTGACATATGCACCGTGATGCCGCACTTACGCAGGAAGTGTTTGCAATGCGTATGTGTGACCCTACCATGACCCTGGGCGATGTTCAGCGCATGCGAGTGGCGCGGCGCTAAAGCTGGTGACGCAGCGCTAGACCGCTATGATAAAAGCGGACAAGGGTCACCATGAGCATGCGTACTGCACATAGCCGGCGCTGACCCTCAAATAGCGCTGCTGTGCTAGCGTGGGGCTATTCAGAGCCATATTCAATGGCTGTATGCAAATGAGGGTACTAGTGTATGCATGGGGCAAACCGTGTGATTAGCATATCATTATGCACTCATTTGCATGACTAACAGGCAGGATTGCCTGGCTGGGCTATAAAAGGGCAAGCAGTGCACCACCAGTGTTGTGTTGTGGAACTGCGGTAGACAGGCATACTCAGTGTATACATTTGTGTCCAGTTTGGTTGACTGCCTGTCACAAACCATACGCCACTCGGTTACAATTATCAATCTAATCTGTAGTATTTGGGTTAGTGTTGGCCACTGAGGACTGTGTGATGCATGTATGATCTCTTTAGAGTGTAGAGGAATCATCTGAAAACTTGTTTGGAAGGGGGTGCCATTTGGATAGGATGTGTACATTATGTAATGGGGGGACGGTTGGAGACTGTGTACAAAATGGATATATCTGGCTACACTCCTGGTATGTATGACCACCGTGGGACTACAAACGTCCACTGCATTGTGCACATACCCCCTGCAGTTAACTGTGCCATGTGCCAATGCATGCACATTGTGTCTGCAAGCCAGGTGCACTGGTGCTGTACCATGACAGTGCACCATCTTGTCTTCCTGGATGTGTGGTGTGATGGCCTCTGCCCCCACCCGGGTGTACACAGTGTACTAGCAATGTGCGCTCCCATGCCACAAAACAGTCATGGGGGTTCATGGCACACACAATCCACAGCAGTGCACATGTGTGTACACCACTCCAAACACAGGACAGACAGTGGCAATGTGGGCATGTGCATCGTACAGGCACATGCAGCAATCTGATATGTTCATGTGGCCTGTAGCACTGAGGGGATGATATCATGATGTCCACTGTGTGATGCAGTGCAGCACCGACACAGCCACTGACACCTGTCCACTCTTTACTATCCCATAGGTGTGCAGGCTCAACAGGAGTGCATCCGTGCACATAAATTCTCCCAAAATGAGCTGAACACCCTGGCACATGAGGTGAAAGAAGAGAAGATGTGTTACGCACACACAGAGCCACCGATGCTGTTGTGTGGCAGGCTTGGGAGGAGGTGACTGCAGCGGTGAATGCGGTTGGTGGTCGTGGGAGATCAACTGAGGCAGTCCGGAAACGTTGGAATGACCTCCTGCGGCGTGCAAAGGAGGAGGAGGCACACCACCACAGAGATAGGACCAGGACTGGTGGTGGTCCGCAGGAACACCAGCAGCGTGTGCAGGAGCCACACATGGCGGTGGTGGCCTCGACACTGCGGATGGAGGCAGTGACAGGTGTGCCAGGTGGTGGTTGCGAGACAACCCTCGCACTTCCAAGGCCAGGTCTGTATTCACATGTGTAACCCCTGTATGTGGTGCAGGCAAGGGTGCATGGTCCTGCTTTTGGTGTCCTGCACAGGGTGCACTGTATCCTGCAGAAATGATGCCTGGCATGGTCAAGGTCACTGTGGGGTGGGTGGGTGCATGTTGTCACAGGCTTGTGTGAGGTGGGTACCTGTCCTGAGGGCTGCATGGTGTGGTGGTGGTGGTGGTAGTGGTGGTGTTTGCCACAGTGTCCATGGATGGGTGACTGACCCTGTCCCTATTCTCTCCACAGCACCTCCGACAGGCCTGCACCACCACAGCATGATCCACAGATGTCCAGCCGGGTTCCTGAGGTTGCGGAGGAGTTGATGATCGCCAACAACATCTGGACTTTGTCTATCTCAGGGCCGCATGGGCCCAATGCATGTTGGCATACCCATGGACAGGCATGCAACTGCCTGGGGAGGGGGGCACACCTCACTAGGGGTGTTAGGGTACAGTGGGCACCTGGATGTTGCCCCAACTGAGAGTGATGGGGTGGGAGAGGTACTGCTGGTCACTGTCACCAGTGTGGATGACAGTGATGTCTCTGTATATTCACATCAGCTGGCCATTCCTGTGCCAGGGGATGTAGGGGTGGGGCTTGCTGAAGGCCATGGAATAGGTCAGGGTGGTTCCATAGGTGTCAGCAGTGTGGCTGAACACACGGTGGTGGGTGGTGTGGGTGGTGTTGCAGGACAGCAGGGCGTGCATTGTCGGACACATGCTGGGGTTACAGTCCATATGGTGCCACAGCCCACTGCCACTGATAGTCAGCAGCTGGATGTAGCAGTTGGTGCATTGCCACAGGCACCACTGCCAGCTGCTGCTGTGGGTCCTGTGCCTCTGGTACACGAAGGCCATGGTGCCCGGCCACTCCTGCAGGCTGCTGTCACCTCACAGCAGGAGGCCCGTCTGGACCTGCATGCCATGCGGCGTGAGCTGCGACATGAGCTGAGTCAGATACGGGAGGCAATAACAGTGGGCTTTGCATGTGCTGAGCAGCAGGCAGAAGGACGGGTTTGGCGCCTGGTGGGTGCCGCCAGACCATGGCTTCTCTGGGTTGACTGCTGCAGTGGTGGCAATTGGTGATGTCATGCATGGTGTGCCTGTTGGTCGGCAACATGGGTTTGTTGGCCGTGGTGCAGATGGCAGAGGGGCACAGGCAGGCACACCGTGGGCGAGGGGCTGCCACTGGTACCAGTTCCGATCCATCACACACTCCACCTGCAACCCAGCGGCGCCAGGCCGGGCCCATACACCCTATCTGCCTCCACCAACCCCGGGGCACAGGAGGTCAACCATGCCTGCCTCACCTTCCACTTCAGCTGTGTCCTCTGCACAGAGCACCCCAGGGTCCTAACCCCTGGTAAGGAGCACGCGCATGCGTAGGTGTCATCGCTGTGATGCCCACAGGCTGTCTGCTGTACTCTGCATGCATCCCCTTCATGATAGTAGATGTGCGCACACACACACACACACACACACACACACACACCCCACCCGACACAGTTGCCCCCCTTACCCTCATGACACACATCGCACCTCCCCACCATGATTACACCGTTTGTGTGTATCCCCCCCACATATGTGCTGCACAATCATGGGCTCACACCACATGCACACACTATTTGTGTATTACACTGGATTTGTTTGCTGATGTGATTGTGGTTTTCACTGTTATGTTAGTCCGTGCGCATTAAATTGTTACTCACTTGTACTCTTTCAGGTTGTTGTGCAGTCTGTACTTACCCTCTGGTCTGTTGCAGTGTCCTGATGATGTTGTCCCGATGCTGTATGGCCCTGCATGCCATGCGAGGGTCCCTCCTCTCGAGTTGCTCCACTATCCCCCTGACCACTGGCTCTGGCTCACTGTCAGACTGTCCCTCAGGTTCAGGTGCCTGTATCCCATGGTTCATTGCCATGTTGTGCAGCATACAACAGGCTAGGAAGATACGGCATACCTTCTGAGGTGTATATTGTAGGGCACCACCTGATGTGTCCAGGCATCTGAATCGCATCTTCAGGATGCCAAACACCCTCTCTATGATGTTCCTTGTTTTGGCATGTGCCTCGTTGTACAGCTCCTCGGCCACTGTGGCCGGTCGGAGTACTGGTGTGAGCAGCCAGGGCTGCAGGGGATAGGCACTGTCCCCTGTCAAAACATATATACCTGTTAGTGCTGTACTGCAGTCTGTCAGCTGCTGTCCTGCACCTCTCTGTGGCCCTCCCACACCCCTTCCCTGGCCTGCAATGCCTGCCCCCATCCATGCTGTTGTGTGTTTGCCTTGTCTGCTACAACTCACCGACTAGTTGTCCACTGGGTATTCTGCCCTTCTCAAAGGCCTGACACAGCTGAGACTGGTGCCAGATGAAGGCGTCGTGGGCACTGCCGGGGTACAGTGCATAGACATTGCTGATGCACCCCGCCACATCGCACACCACCTGGCAGTTGATGGAGTGGTACCCCTTCCTGTTTACATACATGTCACTGCCATCGCCAGGTGGTGCACAGATGGGGACATGGGTGCAGTCAATGGCACCCAGTACAGATGGTAGGTGCGCAACTCGATGGAACTGCTGCATGTTTTCTCTGCGCCTGCTGCTGCCATGCTGGGGAATACTATGAATTCCCAAGCATGTGGCAGGAGAGCCTCTAGGAACTGGGTCAGGATGCGTGAGGTGGCAGACTGCGTTACCCCAATGGTGTCCCCCATTGGTCATTGGAACGTCCCTGTGGCAAGGAAGCACATCGCTGCTGTCACCTTCTCCTCCACTGTCATGGCATGACTGCGTCTGGTGTTTGGCTGCAGCTGCTCATGCAGGAGTTCACAGAGCTGCCTCAACATTCCCCTGTTTATCCGGTACCGGCAAACGATGCGGTCATCAGGCAGGGTCTGAAGGAGACCCTGGGCCGTACAACCTGTTTGCAGCATACCGCCTCCTGGGCTCATGCTAGGCCATGTTGTGCCTGCCCTTCCTCCTCCTCCTCCTCCTCCTCCACTACAGCTGCCATCAATGGCAGGATCACTGCTACTGGCACTGCACACATTCCCACTTCCTGTGCTGCTCCCTCCTCCTCTGTGTTTTGCCTGTGTTAGACCAGCCTTTTATGGGTGGTAACTAGCGCCGCGCTGGGGCTGCGCTATGTCCTAGCGCGCGCTGGACCTTTGAATATCCCTCGCGCTGCCTCTAGGCCCCCGCCCATCCTTTTGCCCTTGCATACATTACTGGTTTGCCCAGCGCTAATGCAGTTTGGCCGTGCTATTTGGCCTTTTGAATATAGCAGACTCGCGCTAACCCTACGCTAAACCTGCGCAAACGGTTTTTGCCCGGCGCAAAGCTTTGAATATCTGGCCCCAAGTGTCTTACTACAGAAGAGAGTGGAAGTTATTTAGCTTCCTACCAACTAGGAATGTTTCTGTTGGAATTAAGGGGTCCATCTAGGGCAGCCCACCCCGGCAAATAAAGAGCCAGGAGAATGTTTAGTTTTTGAGCCCCACTGAGTTATACATCATTTATCAGTATATAAGGAATTTAAAAGACAAAGAACCTCTGTGCCCTAACACTGAGGCAAGGGTTACCCCAAAAGGCATTTGGCTAGGAAGCCAAATTTCAAGAAAATATAAAATCACACATGTCCACACAATGCAAAGCATCATGGGCTGCATATGCAAATCACCACAGAATGTTATGCTGGTTCAACTTTAAGCAGAATTGCATGGTGCCGAAAGGCCTCTGGGTTCACCACAACATAACCCAGACAGACTGTCTTAGGGTAGCTGGTTCATTCCACTGGGGTGTCAAACAGACGAGACATACTGATGAGTCCTGGTAGGACGAAACACGTGTCTTTGTCATCTGCTAGCACCCTTTGAAAACAGTGTGAGAGGCCTTTCGGCACCATGCAATTCTGCTTAAAGTTAAACCAGCATAACATTCTGTGGTGATTTGCATATGCAGCCCATGACACTTTGCATTGTGTGGGCATGTGTGATTTTGTATTTTACGGAATTTCTATGAACCCAAGTCATAGCCTAGAAGAAAGAGGCATGCCTTTCAATACATGTTTAACAAAGGACATTTTGAGGAATATAATATTTGTATCTCAGTACATAAGCATCACATACTGGCTGTTAAAATTTGACTTTTGTACCTTTTACAAGCTGATAATAAAGTAAGTATAAAAATAACTCTTTACAGTAGCCCATTACATTTTTTAAACATAGGTTCACCATGCTTTGGTTTCAACTCCAGCTGCTTAAAATAACCCTGGACAGAAACATCGTTAGTTTGTTCTGAAAGAAAATCATAATCAGTTATCAGTTTAGCTTCAGCATTTTCATACGTTAACCCCTTATGTTTATCAGTCTTTTGTTGCCACTGTTTCTTCAGGCATCATCTTTATTTCCTGGACTTCCAGATCTTGGAGATGTGCTCAAACAAGACCGAATCAAAATCAATGAAAGGAAGAGTTCCCACCATCCGAAATTTTCTTTACCTGAGCTCATCACCACAGCTGCTGAAACATCAGGATTTACTCCCTCTTTGATTAACTCAGTAAATCCTAGAAAGTAATTTCCAATAATCACAGCTAACCTAGGTACTACCCCCACTTTCATTTGGTGCGATACACCCTTAATAGTCAGAGTCACTTGGCTGTTGGTTTACTATCGAGTGTCCCCATGGATGCAGATGACACCAGTACCTGGTCCTTTTGAACATTGTTTTCCTAGCACTTTAATATTTACGAGTGTCTGTCTGCTTCTCAAATCTATAAGTCCCTTTACAGTCTTATCTCCCACTGTCACATCAGTTAAGTACTTGCTCGAATTTGTTAAGGACAAATCTGCTCCAGTGTCACTCTTCTTACTATGGCAATTTCATGCAATATGGCCTGGCTTATTACAGTTATTGCAAATAAAGTCTTTGGGTGCAGATTTGTTACCCCTACCAGAGTTCTTATCAGACTTGGAGTTTAAATGGGAAAAATAATGTCTTACAGATGCTTGGCTGTTACCTCGCTGCTGTGGCATCTATCTAGTCATTTCGTAGTCTTCTGTCAAAGAAACAGCCTTTTCACCACATTCTGATCGGTGTTCTTTTACTCAAAGCTGTACATTTGTAGGCAGGATGTTGATGAATTGTTCCATTGCAAATGTGTCGATGATCTGAGAGACTTTTTTGCCCTCTGGTTGGAGTAATTTCATCAGGAGTTCTCTGTGTCGGGTGAAGGCTTCTCAAGGATTGTCGACCGAGTTGTATGTCAGAGACAGAAATCTCTGCCTGTAGGTCTATCTTGAGATGCCATACCGTTTCAGGATTTTTGTTTTCACCAGTTCATAGTTTTCTGACTGTGCAGCATCCATATTGCTGTAAGCAAGTTTTGCATTCTCTGTCAGGTAACATACCAGTCTGATTGCCTATTGCTGCTTTGGTCATTGGCAGGCTGTGGCAAACCTTTCAAAAGTTGTCAGGTATGCTTCAATATCATCTGATGGACACAACTTTGTAACTTTAATGTATTTTAAGTTGTTTGTGTTTTGCTACTCTGCTGGATCAGTGC
Source organism: Neoceratodus forsteri (assembly GCA_016271365.2). Lineage (NCBI taxonomy): Eukaryota > Metazoa > Chordata > Ceratodontiformes > Ceratodontidae > Neoceratodus > Neoceratodus forsteri. The sequence continues at coordinate 620,091,624 of CM028130.1, forward strand.
CAGATCCTTCAGCTTTGATAACTTGCAAGGCATCCATCCATCGCTGCCTCTCTTCTGTTCTTTGCCGCTTGTGACACTGCATCTCTTCATTTCTTTGTTGTTCCTGTTGCTGCATCTCTTCTTTTCTCTGTTTCTGCATCTCTTTTTGTTCTATAGCCCACCATTTGAAACAGGCTTACAGGTTCTGTCACTGCCTGTTCTTTTTAAGTTCGCCATGCCTGTGCGCTGCAAACTTATTGCTACTAGTGGCCAGTGTGAAAACATGAAAAGAAAAAGCTGCTGAACAGCCGGCCGCTGTTCCATCACGAAGAAGTATGTGAAATGTAGCCGTTCCACATATGTGCAGTAAAACCACTGCGCCTGCACAAGTGCGCGGAAATGAACAGCTCGAGGACATGCTGCATAGAGTTTAATGGGGGCACTTTTTAAAAGCTGATTTTTATATTTTCCAGTGATGATTTTGTCAAAGAATGTCAGTTGTGTACCCAACATGGTCCTTGTTAGTTAAGCGACTGCCTTTCTTTAACAAAATGGTCACTGGACAGTATAGAAATAAGCTTTTAAAAAGTTCCCCCATTAAACTCTATGGAGCTATTACCCCGTGCTGTTCATTGAGAAATGCGGCAAACTTCTGGCATTGACAAATGCTTATTCTATAACTGGTGCTGGCTGTACAATCTCAGCTTGGACTTTTGGCTCTGCTATTTTGGCTGCCATTCTCCTGGTAACCACTCCTCGACTTGCTGCTGCAGAATCCATATCTTTCTTTCTATCTTTCCTGGTACCATGTCTAGCACCCATGCACAAAACTCCTGGCTTAGAGTAAGACAGCGAACTCGACTTAGGCTGATACCATCTGTCATCGAGGCACAGGTCAGGAATCATAGGAAAACCAGGAGCAGTTGTAAAATTCACAACTGTTTTATTATTAATACTAAAATAAAAAAAATTAAATTGTTTAGAATTGAAAGGCTTTGCCTGTAGTTCGATGACCAAGCAGCCAGCCACCCCCACTTCCTGAGCTATATAAGCAGTTCCACTCAGCCTCACTGTGAAGCGTTTTGTCTTTGCCACTGAAGGATCTGCTGGTTTGTTCCCTGAGCTGGTCGGGCCGCCCTGGTTGGAGCCCCCCTTCCCGCCACCCCTTGCTTGTCTCTGCAGAGCTTCTGTGTTTGTTTTCCTTCTTTGGTTTGCATTTTGCCTTCGGTTGTGTATGCTTCCTTCCTTTTTGGTGGGGGGGAGGCTTTTCTAGGCTCCTGGCATACTGCTATTCAGAGCTCATAATGCTAGCTTCAGTTACTCAACTATAGCTGATCCATGTGGCATATTTTATTGCTCTCACCTGACTCAGATTGCCTCAACCTAGCTATACAGCTTTCTCATGCTTATTCTACTTACCTCATTAATCTCCTTGCACTGCCTGTCTGACAATGCTTAAGAGCATTATGCCTCCTTTATTTGCACTTACAACTCAGTGTACTCATTATTTACTGCTGCTATACAGGCCTAATTGCTTCCTGCTGCTGCACTGTTTACACCATTCCTATTGTACCTTGTTTACTCTGAGGTTAGCTGAAGCTCCTGTGAGCTATTAAATTAGCTTTTATATCTGCATGTGGTTGTCGGCCTTTCATCGCTTCCTTGTTTGTCCTACGGTGGGGACTGAGAGGTGTTTGGGGAGGTCGTGGCCTATGTGGTTAATTAATTCTCTTTTACATCCTGTCGTTGGCGCCAAAAATCTTCAGAGTTTCTCACCTTGATTTGGCTATTCATGTCTGGCAGGCTTGCCCCTAACTCAGTGCTCTTTACTTGCTATACGGTTGTTATGCAGGTCCACCTATTACTACTACTGCTTACTGACCTGTCAGGTCCACACTTGCTTATGCAACTGTTGCTCCTTGCTAACGCAGACCATTGTTTCATGCCTAGTGCCATCCCTCGGCTTGACCTGGATTCTACTGCTCTCAATTTGCATTCGACTTTGCAAGATCTCAGCACTCAATGCTCATTATGATATCAGCACACCGTGCTCATTCAGCTCACCAGCTTTACAGCTCTCAATCAATTCTGGGGCATGCCAGCCATTCTAATCTGGCACAGGTTCCTGCAGCCAGCGGTCTCGCTCTGCATTTAGTCAGCATCATCGAGCGTGTCCAACTTTCTCAAATGGCCCATAGCTGGGAATGTCCTCACCCTGAGCTTGGCTTTAGCTGCCTGCTATGTGACAGCAGATCCTGGTGTGGAATTTAAGACTAGCGGTGAAGGGTGGTTACGGCGATCTCCTTTGGCTCTAGTGTTCCACTATAACGGTTGGCCATTGACTTTAGTGGTTTCCCAAGCAAGGCACCTTCACCGCATTCTCCCCTTGACTGCCTCTGGTTCACCTGGTTTGATTTAGGGTGGATAGGCCAGGTGAGAGCCTCAGCAGTTGTTGCTCTTCTTCTGTGCCTTGGATGCTCGTATTGTTGCAGAGTTTTCTCGCAACCTTCCATGACGTTCCCGCTAGAGGGTTTGAGTGAGAGCCTTCCTCCAAATTGGAATATTTTCCACCTCCCTTTAATTGGGTTTTTCCAAATTGCAGCTGTAGAGCCGTCACTAAATACATTTTCCCAAGCTTGGAGAGAAGGCGAACTAGGCCTTGGATCCCCAGAGATTTCCTCCTCAAAGGGTTTTTTTCTCTCCTCCTTTGCCTCAGGTCATAACACATAGTTAGCCTAGTTGTTTCCCCTAGTTTCCTCAGGTAGGTTCCGTTGCTGGATGGAGGTGGAGGATGTCCTGCCGTTCCCTCTCTCCTTGGGGGATCCCCCTTCTCTCAGTGCAAGCCATCACTATCCTTCTCTACTACTATGTTCCAGTTACTGCTTCTACGTCACTGTTACTGCTTGCTCATATGCATCATGTTGCCTCCTGTTGGGGATGATACTACATTTCTTTTGGGGATTCCTAAGGTACATCTAGTCACCAGAACTGTCCCATGGAACCTCTAGGGGTGGAACCCTGTCTGAGAGTTCCTTGCTTTCGTATCCCTACAGGGTGGTAATTCCTTTGGAATAGAGAGTGCGAATGGCCACAACCAAAATTAACACAGTTACATAAGCATAACACTATACTGCCTGCATAGGTCAGTGAATTGAAAGGCTTTGCCTGTAGTTCAGTGACCAAGTAGCCAGCCACTCCCACTTCCTGAGCTATATAAGCAGTTCCTCTCAGCCTCACTGTGAAGCATTTTGTCTTTGCCCCACCATCCTCTCCTCCTCCTCCAGCAGCAGCGCTCTCTCCTTAGGGGGATTCATAAGGTTCCTTTAGCAACGGGAACTGTTCCGAGGCACCTCTAGGGGCAGAACCCTCTCCAAGAGTTCCTTGCTTTTATACCCCTACAGGGTGGTAATTTCTCTGGGATAGAGAGTGCGAACAGCTACCACCAAAACTAACACAGTTACATAAGCATAACACTATACTGGCCGCGTAGGACAGTGAATAACTATTTACAATGGTAGTACAAACATAGAAAGCATAGTCCTTTTTCTTCTCCACTTCAAATCTCAGTCTGTCTCATTCTCTCTCTTGCAAAGCATTGCAGCTCTTTTTATGACAAGTCTTTGCAGAACTTGTTAAGAGAACATTCTGCTTCTCAAGCAGTGTTTTTGTCAGTTTCATCAGTTGCAGCAAAAAGAACATTAAGACCGAGAACTGACCTCTTGTTTACATCTCTGCAAAAGGCATAAAACTGCATTTCAGGTTAACCCTTTAATTCCAAATAGCTTTGCAATCATTCCACCATTATAACTATATACAGTTTTAAACAAAGGGATCCAGTGTCACCTACATTTCCACAAAATGATTCACATATATTTTTATAACAGCAAATATGCAAGAGGCGAGAAAAAACAGAACAGCAAGTGAGTGTAGAGAGATAGCGAGAGGCAGAGAATTGCAAGACTATTGGAGTGATCAAGCCCTAGTTCTCACGAAAAAATTTGGTTGCACAACCAGACAGAGAAGAGAAATAAAGGGAAATTAACCTGCAGTAGAAGGTCCAGAGGAGGGCTACAAAGAAGATAGCTGGTCATCAGGGTAAGGCATACAAGGAGAGGTTGAGCACACTGAACATGTACTCCCTGGAAGACAGGAGAGAAAGAGAGGGGACATGATTGGGACCTTCAAGTACTTGAAAGGGATAAATAATGTTGATTAGGAGAGTCTCTTTAAGCTGAGTGGCAACCATAACATGAGGGGGCACAGTCTTAAGTTGGAGGGTGGGAGGTTTAGGAGGGAGCTCAGAAAACGCTTCTTCTCAGAGAGGGTGATGGACACTTGGAATGTGCTGCCAGAAGAAGTAATCCCATTGAAGACAGTGGGCAGCCTTAAGAGAGGCTGGGACATGTATAGGGGAGGTAAGGGTCACAGGTAGGGAGGATGGGAGGAGTGGGGAGAGGGGGCAGGGACAGTAGCTTAAGCTGTGGATCCTGCAACATGAGGAGACTTGATCGACCAAATGGCCTTCTTCTGCTGGCTTCTTCGTATGTTTGTGTTTTAGGGTAGAACAGATCCTTGCATTAAAACTCTTTCTCCATAACAAATGGGACAGGGTTTTATTCAACCCTTTCACACCGACACCCACCATGGCTCCTCCCCCACCCTTATTTCTCTCCACTGTGCACTGCTATCCCACTTCCCCATGGCACAACCACCTAGACAACCTCCTGGCTGCAGCCCACCTTGCTCAAAAACTTTTTCTTTTACCCATGGTCATAATACACCGTCTGCTGGTTTGGGGCCTCTTTCTGATTATTATGGGTACTTTCAACATATTTTGAAAGCTTCTTTCTAAGGGCACACATGTAAGATGTAATAGATTGTTTCTGATGGGGGTTATCTTCCCATGTTTCTTTATTACATCTAGTGCCCCTCTAGTTTGTCTACCATACAGCATTTCAAATGGTGAAAAACCTGTCTATGCCTGTAGCACTTCTTTGTAAGGAAAAAGCAGATAAGTTAAGTATTGGTCCCAGTCTTTCCCTTCCACAAATGTTTTTAAAATTTGTTTTAGTCTCGCCCGGTGGTGCTGAGGGTTGAGGTGCTGGAAGCCACACCTCGCACTATGCCGGCAACCTGGGTTCGGGAATGAGCCCGGACCACTGGGGGTCAGCAGGGCAAGGAGAGGATTGGGCATCTGGAGGACAGCTCTCCTCTCCTTGGAGGGAGAAGACCCTAAGGGTCGGAGCTTGACTGCCCTCTGGTGGAGGCCGGGGCGAGCAAGTTCCCTATCTCACAACAGGGGAAAGTGTATGGCGGACATCGGCGGGGAGGGCCTTGACATTGTGATGCACACCAACACAGGAACACCGGAAAAATCACCCTCTAGGCTCCTGGAAGATGGAGCACTCTAGCGCAGACCCCATAGCCCGCCTGCCTGTCCCAGTCCACTGCCCTGATGAAATCAAGATGTTCAGGGGTGTAGGCACTCCATCCCTGTCCTTCCCGGGGGGGCAATCTGAGGCTACATGGAGGGACTACCATGGTGCAGATAGGTCGAGGCTGGGGCAGGCGCAATTAGTGACTCCCAAGCGGTAGAGTCTAGGGGGCAGGGGAGGAGTATAAACAGCAAAAAAATAAAAAAAATAAAAAAATAAAATGCGTTTTAGGGTTTGATTAAAATGCTCAACAAGACCGTCTGTCTGAGGGTGATAAGGGAAGGTTCTTATGGCAGTGATACCTGGAAGTCGGTACAGATCCTTCAGCAATGCAGCACAAAATTACTACCCTGATCAGTAATAATCTCTTTTGGTATGCCCACCCTGCTGAAAATTTTGACAAGCTCTACTGCTACTTTTCGGGCTGTGACAGTAAACACAGGAACTGCCTCCGGGGTATCGAGTAGCATAATCACATACTACCAAAATAAATCGATTACCCTTTTTTACTTTTGTCTAAGGGGCCAACCACATCCATTGCCATTCTCTTAAAAGGCACATCTGTCATGGGTAGGGGCAGAAGGAGCACATTGTCTTTGTTAGTCACTGGGGCTACTTTCTAACACTCAGCACAAGAACTGCAATAGGTAGCAACATCTTCATGAATTTCAGACCAGTAAAATCTGTACAGCAATCTGACAAGGGTGCGATCCCTCCTTGAGTGACCAGCCATAGGACTATCATGTGCTATCTGTAACTACTCAGATCTATACTTTTGTGGTATAACCAATTGTTCTATCTGGTCCTGTGTCTGAGGTTTAACCCAAACTCTGTACAGATAAAAGAGAGATAATGGAGAATATAGCCAACTTATTCCAAGCAACAGGACCATTGTCCTTTTACAGTATGGAACTAGGACTCCCTCAACAGGAAATTAAGGGAAACAACTCTTTCTACCTATGGTATGTTTGTATAGTATCATACAATAACATAAGGCTGGAGGGAAGGAGGCTTAGGGGGAATGCTAGGAAGTATTTTTTCACAGAGAGGGTGCTGTATACATGGAAGAGCCTACCAGCAGAGATAGTGGGAGCAAAAACAGTACAGGGATTCAACAGTGCATGGGATAAGCATAAAAGCACCCTGCTGTACAGCAGAGCAGGGGAAAAGCAGTCCAGATAGGAACACAGATTTCCAAACCAAGTAGGGAAATGGGCAGACTAGGTGGTCTGTATGGCTCTTATCTGCCGACAGATTCTATTTTTTCATGTTTCTGTGCTTCGAAAAAGCTATCACCCTCCAATTATTGAACACTGGAAACAAGTTGTTGTGAATATTCAAAATATGGAAGCTCTAACTTATCAGGTGCAAAACAGGCAGGAGAAATTTGTTGAAAGATGGGCAAGATGGAGTGCAATACAGTACTTATCAGAAAAAGGGGACTACTTGGGAGTGAAGTAGATATTCCCCAATTCTTTTAATAGTCTTAGATATATATATATAGTTCCTTGTCTGACTTAAAGTGTCTTACTACAGGGGTGTGGAAGTTATTTAGCTTCCTACCAACTAGGAATGTTTCTGTTGGAAGGAAAGGGCCCATTTAAACAGCTTCCCAAAATAAAGAGTCGGGGTATGTTTCGTTTTGAGCTCCACTTGCTTGTTTTGATTGTATTATAAACTGAGTTATACATCATTTATCAATATGAAAGAATTTATATGACCCTAAGTCATAGCCTAAAGAAAGGTGTGCTTTCAATACATGTTTAACAAAGGATATTTTGAGGAATATGATATTTGTATCTCAGTACATAAGCATCACATACTGGCTGTTAAAATCTGACCTTTGTACCTTTTACAAGCTGATAATAAAGTAAGTATAAATAAAACTCTTTACAGTAGCCCATTACATTTTTTAAACATAGGTTCACCATGTTTTGGTTTCACCCCTGCTGCTTAAAATTACCCTGGAGAGAAACATCGTTAGCTTGTTCTGAAAGAAAATCACAATCAGTTATCAGTTTAGTTTCAGCATTTTCGTATGTTAACCCCTTATGTTCATCAGTCTTTTGTTGCCAGTGTTTCTTCAGGCGTCGTCTTTATTTCTTGGACTTCTGGATCTTGGAGATGTGCTCAAACAAGACTGAATCAAAATCAATGAAAGGAAGTGTCCCCACCATCCGAGATTTTCTTTGCCTGAGTACATCACCACAGCTGCTGAAACATCAGGATTTACTCCCTCTTTGATTAACTCAGTAAATCCTGGATAGTCATTTCCAATAATCACAGGTACAGGTAACCTAGGTACTATCCCCACTTTCATTTGATGCGATACACCCTTAATAGTCAGTGTCACTTGACTGGTGGGATAGTATCGAGTGTCCCTGTGGATGCAGATGACAGCAGTACCTGGTCCTTTTGGACACTGTTTTCCTGGCTCTTCAATATGTACTAGGGTCTGTCTGTTTCCCAAATCTATAAGTCCCTTTACAGTCTTATCTCACACCTTCACATCTGTTAAGTACTTGCCCCAATTTGCTAAGGACAAATCTGCTCCAGTGTCACTCTTCTTACTGCAGCAATTTCTTGTAATATGACCTGGCTTATTATAGCTACAGCAAATAAAGTCTTTGGGTGCAGATTTGTTACCCCAGCACAGTTCTTATCAGACATGGAGTTTAAACGGGAAAAAGAATGTCTTACCGGTGCTTGGCTGCTAGCTCGCTGATGTGGCATCTATCTGATCATTTGGTAGTCTTCTGCCAAAAATACAGCCTTTTCACCACTTTCTGGTCGGTGTTCTTTTACCCAAAGCTGTACATCTGTAGGCAGGATGTTGATGAATTGCTCCACTGCAAATGTATCGATGATCTGTGGGACTGCTTTACCCTCTGGTTGGAGCCATTTCATAAGGAGTTCTCTGAGTCAGGTGAAGGCTTCTCAAGGATTGTCGACCGAGTTGTATGTCAGAGACCAAAATCTCTGCCTGTAGGTCTCTCCTGTGATGTCATACCTTTTCAGGATTTTGTTTTCACCAGTTCATAGTTTTCTGACTGTGCAGTGTCCATATTGCTGTAAGCAAGTTTTGCGTTCTCTGTCAGGTAACAGGCGTAATTATAGGGGGGACAGAACACGTCCCCCAACTTCAGCATCACCTCCTTTTATGCCATTTGTACCCCCAACCCGACATCTTTTAATTCTAAATCAGCTGCACCGTCAGCCACGCTCATGGCATGTGCCCTCACCACCGGGCACCAGCACCGTGGTGAGTGTGTGTGTGACCGGCGCCCACCCTGGCCAAAAAAAAAAAAGTATTGTCTCTACCAGAGGAGTAATTTTGATGCCAAGGTTGGGGGGGACAACCTCAATCTCAACCAGCTTCGGATAATGGGTACTGTGGTACATATGAAAATGTAAACGTTATATGGAAAAATACTAAATTTCCCATCAACATGCCTTTGAAATGTAATACATATGGAAAACAATGAGGACAATATTTTCACAGGACACGTTTTTATTTTAAATATATTGTTTATTTGTTTTCCTTAATTTTATTGCAGTTCTCAGTATATCAGAGTACTTTACTTGGTGACAATTAAGCAATGAGGGCATGACCAGGGGTTATGTTAACGGACTATTAATCACCTAGGTGTACCGTGGCATGAGGTGTAGCCGAGTGCCACATGCCCCTGGAGAGTGATTAACTGACCATTAACATAATCCCTGGGAGTGCCTTATTGTTATTATAATAAAAGCATTTTTAAACAGTGTTAAACCTTGTTCAGCATATGGCTAAGCTCTACATGTGTGTTAATAAAAAATTAACATAAGGCTGTTAGAATGTTTGCAGCCAATAAGAAAGCTCCATTTCTCAGGCCCTTTTTATAATACCTAATAAGTATTACAGAAAAGGAATGTGTAAAAAAGGATCATTTTCTTGTCTCTCTTTGTTACAACATGTCGGTGGAACCAATACAGAACTATAAAATCCTGCAATATGTACATATAGAACACATGTGGCAAAAACACCAAGACCACAAGCCAAGACCTGAACCATAACTGTAGTAACTTGATAATATCCAGAGTGCTAAAACACTCGAGACTGTGTCCTTTTGGACTGTAATGTAGTTTGTGTCATACCAAGAATAACATGAGTGTCCAGAAAGGCTGGAACATAGCCCTCAAGAACTGTCTTACCTGCTTCCTAATATGGCCACCAATTGTGTTAAGCAATGACATCATTGGATTGAATAGCTACATAGCTCTTATAGTGTTAACTAATTATTTTTCCTCTGTATAGAACTGTTACACCAAAATGGTCAAGACCATGTGCACTAAGTTGATCAGTACACATGCAAAGCTATGGTTCTGTTCATTGTGTTTAGTTAAACATGTTAAAATTGTGTTTTAATTGAAATAACTTTATCTTTTGCAAACCACAGTGCAGTACAAATCTTAAATAACCTGATGGTCCAGTGGTCATGGCAGATTCAGGATGTTACAATAGGGATGCTGGGGTGGTATGCTTACTGATATGCACTTTTAACATTTTTATTAAACCTTTGTATTGTCTGCTATTCTTTTTAGCATGTTTTGACAGAACCTACAAATGTGATCAATAGATTTGAATGTAAACATTTGTACAATCAATAAATCAGACTTTAACAAAGTGAAATTTAGCAAGCAAGTAATTTACAATGAGTGCGGAGGTGCAGCTGCACCATCAACCCCTTGATCCAACACTTATTTGTAGCAAAATGCTTGTGTAGTCCAATGCCAGAGTTAATACTTCTTATAAATCAAAAATATGGTTGTCTTGACTTCTTTTCCATGGGAAATAATAATAATAATAATAATCAAAAGAAGAATCAACATTTATATAGCGTTTTCATACACAGTGTATATCAAAGTGCTTTACAGGTATGCTAGACTGGTAGTGAAGTGACTGAATGTAGTGGCAGTCATTTCACACAATAATATTCACTGTAGCATTGGACAATTGTGGAAATGGTTTTTATGGGAAGAGGAATGTTGGCCTGGACAGACGAATTGAGGTCAGTGTAGCGATCATGGTGCTGGCAGCCCCAACTCTTATATCTCACAGTGATCTACTCATATTTTTCCCTTATGTTTCCCCCTTCCTGAATATGCCAGTACCTTGCAGGAGTGTCCTTCTCGGTACCCTCTGGTATTCATTGTTCACTGCTTCTCCCCACAGCACAAATGGATGAGCTCATCACCTTTCTGCATCATGAATACAGGCAGTACAGTTCCTGAGATAAGCAGATCTTTCCAGTAAGTCAGGCTAATAGCAGCAGAGAACAAGGGAAAAAATGGGCAATCTGTCCTTCAAAGATTTAGGCTACCTTTAATTAGGCACTATTAAATGATGGGTGTGTGCATCATTATGCACATCATTTAAAGGAGAACTGCGACAATAAAGCTCCCACTCACGAAAAGCTTACCTCATGATTAAGCTTTGCTGCCATAAACCCTCTTTTTTTCCAGGACAATTACTTTATATTTATTTTTTAAATCCAGGGCGGAGTAAGGCAGACTGTGTGCAGCTCCATTTGACTGTAACAGTGTGGTGTTGCACGCTCACTTATATTAAGTGGCGGTGCAGCACCGACTGTTACAGTAAATGGAGCTGCACACAGTCCGCCATACGCCCCGGTTCGCTGATTTTAAAAAATAAATATAAAGTAATTGCCTGCTGGAAAAAAAAAAGGGGTTTGCGGCAAAGCTTAATGCGGGAGGTAAGCTTTGTAGGGTGGGGACTTTGCACTGCCGCAGTTCTCCTTTAATTGTGCTTAATCATAGGTGACTTATATCTTATATGGGAAAGAATGCCTATTTTCTGTATGCTCTGCTGCTGTCAGCCTGGCTTATCGAAGATGATGTTTACTATTAATATGTAAAATAACGCAGAAGACTGTACTAACTACATTCATGATGCAGAAAAGGAGAAAGATCACCAGTTTTTTATGTGGGGAGCAGGACAGAAGAATGAAAGCCAGAGAGGAGTGAATAGGTAATTCCGCACGGTATAGCTATATTCAGGTTAGTGAAAGACAGGAAGGGAGCGTTGAGCAGATCATTGTGATATCTGAGATGTGGGTCTGCCAGCACTGTGATCACTACCTGATTGTGGATGAGAGCAGCCAGTGATGAAAATACTCAAGAGTGGCAGGTCTGCACCTAAACTGTTACTTAATTCAGTATGGGAAGATTACCCTTGGGTCAAGTGAGGTGGAATGTTAACATTTATTAGGACATTATTAGGGAGCTGTGTATAGCTCATTCAAGATTTGGAATGTTGGTAGCCAACCAACTCGCGCACTGTGCAGTAGGGTACAGAAAAGTACTGCAGAAAATATGTGGGGAACTGTCCTGCGGGGTTCTGCAGATCACAGATCAAGGAGTAGACTGATACTGGAAATCGGGTGGATTTTCTCAAGGCATTAGTATCTCTCTCCTGCTAATAATATTGTTAGCCATAGTAAGTGCAGCCCAGCCCTTATGAGGCTATGAACAGCAGTTGTTCAGGTGTGTACTGAGTCTGATGCTTATTGCTTTGCTTCTAGGAAGACCTAGCTGTTGGCTAATGAGGTGGGGAGAAAAACAGCAATGGGGGGAACTGTACATACTGCCTTCACCGTGTGGAAGGGTGGTGATCCACTTAATGTTTACTGTGGGAGCAGAAGTCAAACATTGAGAAAGTGGATTGGACAGTGAACTGGGAGGCATTTTTTAACAGTATCAGCTAATGAAGCGAATCAGTATAGGTGTGCACAACTATCTGAGGTACAAGGTTACAATGATCTGAGGTGTGATAATTCTCTTCATGAGATCGCAAGTTGATATGCAGCACCAAGGAATATAGCGTGCTTGCTTGAACACATTTGAATTTTGGTGCATCAACCCATTGCAATATTTTATTGCTACAGTCCAAATACAACAAGCGCCTTTCATGAGCATGAACAAATTACGATGCAATAATTGTCCAGACATAGCTCATCAAGTCTGGTTTGGTGAACATGACATACAACAACTGCGTTCCAGGTGACACTGGGTCATTGTAGACGCAGCCATGTTTTAAGCGCCTAAGTGCACTGAAACTGCGCTCTGCTTACAACTGCTTACTGGTATCACCAACAGTAGTCGTAGAAACTTTTCTAACTCTGTAAAAGGCCACGGACATCTAAGGGTAGTGCTTTAAATAGGACTACAGCCTCATTCAAAGAGGTATATGTGTTACTCTGTAAACATCTCAAGCTGAACTTTCAGCATTCGAGGATTAAGCTCTGGATATTTTTAATGCAGTCAATCATTTCCTCCAGCTCATGGTCATTCTCATCACCCTTATGTACTGCAGCAAGAAGGAACTGTTCTAAAGTCAAATACTCAGTCAGCCCTTGCTGATGGAACCTCTCTTCTAGCTGGGCAACAGGAGATGTCTACCATCTTAAAGAATTCCATTCTGAAATAGTCCTCCACTGTTGCATGATTGTGCTTGCTTCCTTGCCAGCAAAAGCGGACTGGGACCCATCGTTGCCTTGGTGGTGCAATGGGATCCAACTCCAGCTCTGGACAACTTCATCAGCTTTTCTGATGGCTTGCAGGACAGTATTTTCATTCCTTAGTCTTTGAAGCTGAGCTTTTATGAGGCTTACTTGGGTAAGCATGCCACCCACTGTGCAGTTCGATTTTGAAGGCTCCCTATTCAGACAAGTCAGTGGTTCCATAACTACCTTGACCAGCAGCAGGCTAACTAATGTGTTGCCCTTGCTGGGCTTCTCTAAGAGACCACTTGCCCTTGTTGCAGCATCCCCATTTTCCAACTCCATTTGTTGGAGACTCTCAAGATTTGCTCATATTGTTGTGACACAGCTCGACTGCTGCTAGTCTTACAGTCCATCTAGTTGGACATAGGGTCACAATTTCTTGAAGGAGGTAGATACATTATCAAGATGTCAATTTGAGAAAAATTGTTCTATACTTCAAGGATTCACTGAACAGTTTGCCCAGTTCATTTACACAGTGCAAGGAATTTCTTAATACAGGGCTTGCTTCACAGCTCTCTTTCACAAGATTTACACAGTGAGCACCACAATGCACAAATGTGGCAAGTGGTTGACTCTCCTTTATGATAGCCTGTACCACGATAGCATCCTGACATGTTTGGCGCCATCAAATGCCATACCTCGGAGGAATTCAATTGGAAGAGGAAGTCTTGTGAGGACATCCATTATGACTTTTGCTATTGAGGGCTCGATAGTATCCTGTAGCTCATAAAACCCAATGAACTCCTCCTGGGGCTGCATGTTTCCATCAGCGTATCTAAAGGCAAATGCTTTCTTGTTCTTTACCTTGGCAGTCTTGTGTTCCGTCAACGATAATGGAATAGTATGATGACTTGTTAATATCCTTCACGACAGAGCGGATGATCTCATGACTCATGAGTCCGATTAGTTCATTTTGAATTGCTGGGCTTGTATAGTCCTGCTTTCGTTTTAACCAAGTTGCTAGGGTCTCATCTTCATTGCTGAATAGCTTGAGCAGTTCAGCAAAGTTTCCCTCATCAAGCTGATGACCTCAATTGCCAATCCCTGTCTTCCCAAAGTAGCATAAGCGGCTATTAACAAACAACACTTGCGAGACACATCTTGTGAGATCTTTTTCTGTTCCACTAGAGCAGAATCAATGCTTTGACCACGGATACATGTGCCATCTTCCACAGGGCATGCTGATGTGTTTCTGAGCTCTGATGAGTAATAAACTTACTCATGCTTTCCTCCAGTTGGTGAAGCCTATTGTGGTGAATACTGGTTCTGCCTTTTGACAGCTCAAGCATCCCCATTTGTTCACTCTTTGTGCAACAAAAGCAGAGCACAGCTTTCAACTCAGGACTATAGTGCAGCCATGAAAATTCCCTGTACCATGATTCCTGGAATCGGAGTTTTTGTTTCCACAGTCCTGCTTTGGTATTTCCTCAGATGGTGGTTAGATGCGGCTGATCCATATCGAGTTGTTATCTCCATTCTAGGCACTGTTTCTGCAACAGATGGTGATTGTGGTTGGGGTGTGGCTGATCCAGAGGCACTGTTTGGATCTCAGTACAGGAACTGTGCTGTCGACAGTAGGAAAGGGTGAACTTGTACTTGGTTGCTGTTCTCTCTTATTGCTACAGTAGCATTGAAGTCCTGATCTAGCTCCTCATACACTGCAGTACATATTTCTTCAGTCGGGATCTTCTGTGCGGATGAAGCCACGGGATCTATGTGAGGTTTCTTCTTGAAGAACATGGCAATCGAAGGTTGGTCTCTGACGTTTCATGTTATGAGATTTGCAGTTAACCCTGATCTGTAAAAAATGAACAACTGTACAGATTCTTCTTCATTAAAGGAAAACTCCTGAGTTTGTGGGTTCCAACAACTGAAAAGCTATCCTTGACTAGCTTTTAGCAGCACTAAGTGGAATTTTCTTGAGCCTCAACTTTGTATATTTTAATTTTAAAAAGTACGGTTCCGAGTCCAGAGGATACAGGGGTGCTCCATTTTCTGCAAAGGTGTAGTGATGCCATCGCTTCAACACTTTGTGTTGATGCATGTAGTGCCAGTTGCCTTGGCAGAAAATGGGCACCCCATCCAGACTTCAGATTCTGTAGTTTTAAAATTTAATCTCTCAATTCTCTCTCCATCAATTTATTTTATTTCAGGCATTGTAGCCGTTTCTCAGCACTCTGCATGGACCCCAGTCTCAGCCTTGCAAGCTGTACAGACTGTCCCCTTTCAACATGGTCTCATTTTTCCCTGCGATTTCTGGACCAGGCCATCCACATCAGGAGCTGGAATCTGGCCAGTAGAGATTTGGAGTTAAAATCGCCACCAGAATATTTTGGGAGAAGAAAATCAACACCAGAGGGCTTATCAGGATATTCCCTCACAAAGGCAGCCCCAAATGTTTCCGTCGATGACTGGCACATTGGACTGTGTCCTCAGCCCTTGTCGACTGTTACTTGCTCCTCGTGCATTCATCGGGTTGGCGTTCTGGGATCCCCAGCTGATCATCCACAGGCCCTGCTCCCTGACACGCTCAGAGGCTTCTAAAGAGCAATTCCTCAATGAGGATGGTCTGGTTCCAACTACAGTCTGACAACATGGGTATACATCGACCACCGTGACCAGGCGGCACAAGCCCAAAACCGCTAAAAGATTCCCCTCTTCTTTTCAGTGGGGCGAGCACTACTGAAAGATGTATATTCCTGGACAGGAAAATGACAGCAGTCTGGCTCAATTCACAAGGTTGTTCTTCCAGGGGAATGGGAGCTGGAGGACATTGCCTTCCACACTCCAACAGAACAGGGGGGCAATCCTCAGACAGATCTTAAGCCTATGGGCGGAATTCGAAGGTACAGCAATTCTGCTCCCTGGCCATGGACAAACCAGCGGTGGCTCAAGATGCCTTCTCCCTAAACTGGGATCAGTTCAGCCTCCTGTTTGCCTTCATCCAATATCACTTCTATCGAGACTCCTCCACAAGTGACCTTGGACAGGGCAGTCATGATTCTAGGGGGTCCCTTATGGCCAGTTCACACATGGGTTTCTGACTATCACTCATCTTTTGAGGCGACCACCTCTAACCTTCAGTTTCAGCCCAGACCTTCTTCTTAAGGGCTGGTCTGCATCTCAATTTGAACAACTTCTCTCCGGGCCTAAAGATTGAGCAGGAAAAGCTCCAGTTCTGCACCCAGTTTTAACAACTGGCCTCTCTCTAGACTGGGAAAGTGAGTGGAAAACTTTCAAGGAGCTATGCAGTACAGCTCCTGTTATTAGAATGATGGGGAGTTCATATGCCTCTTCTTCCTCCAAAAGTGCATTATAGAATCCGGAGGAGATTTTGTTTCTGGCTTCATTCCAGACACATACAGAATGACACAATATAATTGCCTGTACTACTGCAGTTCCTTTAAGACAAATGGGCAAAGACTCCAACGGTCACCTTACAATTGGAGTTTCTGCACTGGGGCACTCTTGATGGGACTGGGGAATTGTTGGGCCTCATATCCCCACGTCTGGTACTTCTACGGGCAGCAGCATTGCTTTGCAACATCTTCAGTTCACCAAAGCTATCACCTTGGAGTCTTGATATGGTGCTCAGGCCCATGACCAAAGCCCCCTTTAGAGCCTCATGCCATCCATCATGCATCTCAAAATAAAGATTGCCTATCTTTTTCTCAAGCTACTACTCCTGCTAGGAGTTCCAGCAAACAAAAGCGTTGCTGGCCTAAGAGCTGTACACTAGTTCATCAGGCTAGAACAGTTCCACTTTTATTTGCCAAAGTTATGTCCTCCTCTATTACAATCAAGGGTTCATGCTTCCTCCTTCTGCCTCTCTAAAAGCAACAAAGAATGGAAAGTGGCAACACTAGACATGGGAAGAGAAATATGGAGATTAAGAGAGAGGAAGCTATTCGCAAAAACTTCAGCTGTGTTCATGCCAGCTAAAGAGGAAAAGATGGGGCAGCAAAGGATGCAATAGGCTCTATAGCCAAACAGATTCTATCCATCACCTCTACAGCATATGATCAGGCCAGAGTAACACTGACCCAGTGAAGTCCATGGCCCCCTTAGTGGGTGTAATTCTAGAAGCATCGGCGGCATACTCGCACTGAGTGACATTTTGATGAGATGGGTGCTGTATAGGAGAATGGGGTGAACTTTGTGGCCAAACAGTCCAAGGCAAACCTTGGCGCTCCTGGCTACAGGAGTGTGGGTGGGGTGAAATGGTATCAGCATTACAGGCAACAATCCCAGGTCACACTCCTTATGCCTGTCATTCTCTACATCTGGAGTGAAAATATAAAAAAACTGGTGAAGTCAGACATCACGTGAAACCTGTCCTGGCATCCATGTCAATGGGTGTGGAGAGGTGGATGCACATAGGGTGGAGGCGCAGTTGGGGGAGGAAGACAATCAATGAGTGACCAAGTCGCGCATCTGCCTCTGGACCAGAAGGTCATGGGTTCTTATCCCACACCGGATTGGACTTGCACATAAAATTGCTGGTATCAGGTGCAGTATTGGGGTGCTGTACTGCTGGGGTGTGCCATCGCCGGATGAGGACATTAGCGGAGTTCCCTTCTGCCCATCCTGGTGTTGTCCTGGTGGGTGTCAGGTGGAAATAAAACAACCATGGGCACTCTTCACAAAGAGTAGGAACATTCCGGTGTCCTGCCAACATTCCCTTCCATAAACTAGTTCATGCAATTATCCAGGCTGTGTGTGGGTGATGGCGTGCAATATGGCCACCACCACACAGTCACTTCACTACCAGTTAGCATTGCTTGTAAAAGCGCTTTGGATGTAGAAAGCACTATATAAATTCTGAAACAAACAAAAACAAACATGGCGTGATTTAGCTAGTGCGGGCAGCGATGCCACTGGCAGTTGAATTCAAAGCCAGGACGCGGTGTGCCATACATGGCTCCATTTTGGGAAAAAATGTGTTTTCTAATTTGAAAACTAAGCAGTGTGGAGAAGTTAAAGTTAGAAGCCGATTGGACGGGCAGGAGTGGCAGCAGGAGGAATGGACCGACACCCACAGCAAGTAATTTCAATAAAATAATGAGAAACAAACAAAAAAAACATATACTATATAAACAGTGGATGGCTGAACACCTACAACAAAGGCTGCGTTTCCATGTCAAGGTCTCTATGATGTCATCAACTCCCCGATGGAAACACAGCCTTGTTGTAGGTGTCCATCCATCCACTATTCTACGTATAGTGTATAGTGGAATGCTGTTATGATGAAATTCCATGCCTGGAATATGCTTGTTCTGCTGCAGTAGTGATGTCATTATGTTGTTCTGCTGCAGCAGTGATGTCACTACTGCAGCAGAACCACTAGGAATCCTAGCACATCGTTGCTTTCCTCTATTTAATTATGTGGTGACAGTATTCTAGAACCTCTAGAGACTTTTCAAATCAGTTTCATTATGAAAGGAGAAAAAAAAAACACACAAAGCACACATTTCACATAGTACTACTATACACTATAACAAATACAGGATGAGCAACTTCATGCACAACCTGTGTGTTCTGCCACCTCAGGCTTCTGATTCCCATGGACCTCTTGAGCGTCGCTCTCCAAGGTCAGAGGAATCAGAACCCTCTGTAGCAGAACAAACTGGTTGTGCATAGTTGCCATCCAAGTATTCTCTATTTTTGTCATCCTGGTGTCCTAACATTTCCAACTGCCTCCCAAGTCTCTCCTTGATAAATCCTCCTATTACTTTATGTACCACAGATGTCAGACTGATGTGCCCACAATTGACCATCTTCTCCTGAGACCCCAACCTAGGCTCATGTCCCTCCCTCCCTCCCTCCTCCTCCCTTTCCTTTGAAACAGGCTCCATCCTCCATCACTGTCCCCCTCTGCCTATTGACCAACTCCTCCCTGTCCACTTGCCCTCCCACCATCCTCATCCACTTCATCTCCCGGGTATAGTATGGTGAAATGGTTTCAAGCTTGATGCTCATACCCATACTGCTCTCTCCTCCCCTCCTCATCTGCTCCCTCTGAGCAGCCTCCCTGTGGCATACTTCATGTGCGATGCCAACTTTACCCCACATCAGATACCATATGATCCACCTATCCTCTGGGATATGTCCCTTTGCCTTGTCCTGTTGTCCCCTGTGGAATACCATTTGACATCCTCAAACCTCCATGCCCAGTTTAATATTATGGCTGCTCCACACTCCTTACACCCAATCACCCCCATTTTGTGTGAACCCCTACTATCATCACAATACACAGTCAAACCTACACCCCCCACCAACAATTAATATACCACACACACACACACACACACACACACACACACAATCTCCAGCAACACAATATACAAATCTTATTATGCCCTCCCCTTGGTCCTACACAAATCTGGGTTTCTTATTGCTCAGTCTCAGCTAGTCACACTGTGCACTCCCAAAGGATCCACCCCACAGACCATTTAATACAAGTCGGGCAGGGTAGTTGGTGTGGACACAATTACAGCTCTTCCCCAAGTTTGTGAGGATGGGCCAGACTTATAACCCAGACGTAGATTTAAAACTTGGCACCCTCACAGCCAATTGGTCCTCCAGCAGCAGACAGCTCCCTCCAACCCTGGCCCACTGCCGACTGCAGCCACGGGGCGTCCTCTCGATGCCTTCCTCAATCTCTGTCCCCAAAACCCTGGCCCTGCCGCTGCAGCCGCGGGTGACCAGAACCCCCTTGACACCTCTGCTGCCAATGCAGCCCTGAAGCCGTCTTCCTCGATGCAGCTGCGATGCAGCTCAATTTCTCACCACAGCAGCCCTGGTAGGTTCTCCACTGCCAATGCAGTTAGCTACCTCTTCTCCCAGCAATTTACAGCTCTTCCTCAAGTTCGTGAGGCTGGAGCCAGAACTTATAACCCAGACGTAGATTTAAAACTTGGCACCCTCACAGCGATTGGTCCTCCAGCAGCAGACAGCTCCTCCAACCCTGGCCCACTGCAGACTGCAGCCGCCGGGACGTCTTCTCTGATGTCTTCCTCAATCACTACTCTCCCGAAACCCTGGCCACTGCCACTGCAGCCCCTGGATGACCCTCCAGTGTATCCAGCTCCCCTGGACTGTGTCCAAAATTATGTCATTTAGAAGTTATAAAACTATAAATTATGGCATTTACAAGTTAGAATTAGCACAGCCCAAGAACCTCTCCCACACAACCTGGAGTACAGTAAATATAAATTTTCGGTTTGTACCTCCCTACATCTAAACTGGGGTTGGCAGGAGAAGGATCGAGCATCCAGAGGACTGCTGTCCTTCTCTGGGAGGTAGGAGATGGGTCACTTGCCCACTGGTGGAGGATGAGAGGCACAAAGTCGTGCCGTATATGGGTGGAGCTAGAACAGATGCTTGCTGTCAGCATCATTGCATGTTCCTAGCTCCAGGGAATATAGCATCAGAAAATCCACTGGCACCTGTGTATGAGCCGGGCTTGGTGGCCTGACCCTCAGACACATTCAATTCTGCCTCGGTGGCGGCATTCCCCAGTTGAGGGTCCTGGAGCCAGGCTGGGAGTACGGCAGGCAAAATATATATGGGTTAAAAATACTTAAAAATTACAAACTTAGCAGGTGGAAGATTGATTACAGTCACTGGTTCGATAAGGAGAGTGCGTCTTGAACCTGGGTCCTGGCATCATGAATCCGGGACAAGGCTAAAAAAAATCGAGGGACAAACACCCCAATGGAGGGACACATCTTAAAATTGATGTTATTCATTCATAAAGCCTATAGAATGAAAAGATTTGTGTTAAGCTGCATTTTATGAAGAAGAACAAGTCTGTTACATTAATGGTTGACATTATTTTGTGCTTTTCATGAGGAACAGTCAACAGAGGACAATTTTGAGACAAAATCAGGGACAATTGAGCCTTGGCGGTATGCATCTAGGGACTTGCACATTGCTAATTTTGCACATAGCCACTTCATGAAATGCAGCACTTTTAAAGAAATAAAACTGGTTCGAGCTTCATTTACTCCTAGTGATGGGTGCTAGATTTGGTGATGAGCTGTCTGATTTTTATCTGCATCACCAGTCACATTGCAGCCTTTACTCCTCTATTTGGCAACCTTACATACTCCATGTCAGTCAAATCACTGTCCACCTGCCTCCCAGTTTACACCCAGTCCCTGTCCCCTGACCCCTCACCATTCATTAAAGGGAAACTCTGGTAAGGCTGCAAAATGCAGCAACTAGTGCAAAACACCCTGACCCAGATAGGGCTTTTGGCATAAAGTTCTCTTTTACCTGCTGCTTTTCTGTTTTAGTCAAAACAACCCTACTCTTGCTTGCTTAATGGTGGCACGGACGACCATTTCATGCTCCACATGCTGCTTCCAGCATGCAGGGTATGCAGATGAGGGCTACTAGCTAACACTGTGGTTTTTGCAAGAACCCCCAAAATCACTATCTGGTTGCCTTGCATCACCACAGGACTCAGAGGCATCCCATCCAGTCCCATGTCACTCATTTTACCCTCGAAATCCTCTGCCCCACCAGAAATCCTCTGCCCACCACATGAAGAGGGGATATTCCATTTTTCCCCACCAAAACCTTTAACGCATAAATTAATAATTATGCTCTGGTACAGATTACTTATACTTATTATCAGCAAATATTATTAGTGCACTGATAGCTGCATGCACACACACTGCAAATCTGGCGTGGGTTGAAATCCAATCAATTTGTTGAGTGACCACAGCCCTATCTTCATTATCTGGGGAACAAAACCACAAGGATATGACCACACTTCATCTGGACTGGACCTAATCATTTAGCAAGCTTGACCCATCCAAGCTCCACCAAGAATCCAGTGAGGTTGACTAGGACTGCCTTGAACTCATTCCTGAGGGGGAGTCTGCTTCGGTATTCATTGTGACAAGTTACTTCCACTAAAACAGGGTTAGGGGCAGACTTAGCAAATGGAACTCCCTTAATCTCTTGGATTGCCATCACAAGTGGGACAGAGCTTGAGCCAAATATTGTATATCAACTTGGTAAAAACAAGAATGGAAGTAAGTACTACTCAGAATACTTTAATGAAATACTAGTACTGCTCTGCTACTACACAGTACAGAGACACATTTAGAAATTACCTCAATTTACCTGCTTGTTTTTTTTCTGATGCAGCAATGCCAGCAGCAGCACAGCACTCCAGCAGTTGGGTTCCTGCCACAAGCAGATGCAGTGCAGTCAGTGAACTGTTTTTATTTGTTCTAGACAGACCCGGCGTCAACTCCCCACAGCCACAGGGATGCAGACCACAAGACCACCAGGCAGACTCGCACCACCCGGCACCACAAACGCACTTTAGACCCCTGAAGAACTCAGTCTGTCCAGCTGCACTAGTGTCTCCACACGGTTCTTTTGTCATTTCTTTCGCCACCTGGACCGGACCCTCGCTGTGCGAGGGCGCCAGATCCGCGACAATGCCGTCCAGTCGACGATTGTGCGCGAGTTACTCGTCCTCAAGTCCTGGCTGGCAAGCAAAGCAATGGGCAGGCTAACAACAAGCCTAAAGGCTTTCGAGACTGTCACTGGCTGCCACCCACTGCCACAGGCCTACAGCCACAAAATCCACTGACGGCCGGACCAGGCGGTCAACCGTCAGGCTCAAGGTCACCTGTCCTCAAGACAGTTCGGACACTCACTCGGGAGTCGGTCTCAGACGTAGTCTGTCTGTTGTACGTCGGTCTCCACCTCAGTCCGATCGACGACTACTCCATCTTCTGCCTCACGATAGCATAGCACGCACAGCACGGCGAGCACGCCACAGCAGCCAGTCTCCCGCCAGCTCCTCCGTCAGCTCACGATTGGTCGGACTCGGATTGGTTAGGCGGAGAGAGTAGAGACAATACTTTTTTTTTTTTGGCCAGGGTGGGCGCCGGTCTCACACACACTCACACGGTACTTGGTGCCGGTGGGCAGGGGCACATGCCATGAACGTGGCTCGGCGGCGGTGCAGCTGATTTAAATTAAAAGATGTCGGGTTGGGGGGTACAAATGGCATAAAAAGGAGGTGATGCCGAAAGTTGGGGGGGACGTGGTGCCCCCGTCCCCCCCTATAATTACGCCCCTGCTAAAAGCACTATAAAGATGGGTAAAAGCAAGACCCTACTGAAAATGAGCTGTTATACTGTTAGGTGGGCACCTTAATTAGGATGCCACAATTAGGGCGATGGGAAAAGACTGTGATTGACAGGGGCATTCTGGATTTCGCAGCGCCTTGCACTCACGACGTTTTACTGTCCACACTGTTCTCCTCCCTTTCAGTCATGCTCGGCCCCAGGGATGATCATAATTAGCACTGGGGGGTGTGAGGGTGAAGCTCCCCACATGAGGTGGCATGTAGGGAGGGCAAACCCCCCCTCAAAAACTAACTCTTCACCACTACTGTTCATTGGCAACTTAGATGTGATGAGGCAGACTAAAGGGCAGCAGTCATTGTAGGTGACATGTTTCTGGCGCTCTAATTTACGGCACCCAGATTTCTGTCACACCGCTATGGGTGAACCAAACGAGATGTTGCCTGTCAGCTGTACTATCCTGGCTAAACATCTATCAAAATGATATTACTTCTCAGCAGGTGTATCCTAGGTAGATACTGTACATTGTGAAAATGTGTTAAAAAAAGGTCCTTATTAAAAACAAGATATTACATCTCAGCTGGGCTATCCTGGCCAAATACATGGGAAAAATAGGAAAATCCAGATGCCAGTGAAAATGAGATATGGCATCTCTGCTGTACCATCCTACATAAACACAATGTAAAAATGTAGAAAAGCAGACCTTTTTGAAAATGAGATATTGCATCTCAGTTGAGCTATCCTGAGAAAATACACAGAAAAAAAAAATGGGTAAACAGAGGACCCAACTGAAAATGAAATATTGCATCTTCACTGGGCTATTGTATATCAGTACATTGTAACAACTGGTGAAAAAGCAAGGCCTACCCTGGGTAAATACATTATAAAAATGGCTAAAAGCAGGAATAATTACACTGAAAATGAGATACAGTGCAGCATCTCATATGCTCTAACAGCAGAATCCCACTGAAAAGGACATCTTGCATCACAGCATGTCTGCCCTGGGAAAAAATACACTGTAGAAGCAGGTGTTGTTGGCTCTGGACATACATTACACTGTTTCTGTGTCTGTGTACACACACGAACATGTGGCTGTGTGTGGGTCTCTATGCACACATGTGACTGTATGGGGGGGGGGTACTATATGTCCAGAGTCAACTGCACCTGCTTCTACATCATCTTGACCTTGAAAGTTTTCTTTTTTCTATTTTTGCAATGTAAGTTTGGAATTGTAATATCACAACGGTATAACAAACTAAATTAAAACCCAGCCCACACTTTAAATCTATGGGCCCGATTTTCAGTGGGGTGCAACAGATGCAAGGGAGTTGAGGCAAAGGTGTTTTATGCAAATGGTGATTTAAGTCACAGCTTGCATCAAACAGGATTTTCTAACCTGGGCTGTGTCTGATCCAGGGACAGCTGTGGCAAAGCCCCCTTGCACTAGGGTTGCATCCAGCAACTCAGTGGACCCGGTCCCAAAGGGCCTTGTGCCATGGCAGAGCTGCCAAATCCCCTTTTTTTGTATTTTCAAAGCCCTGCCATGGACCTATCAAGGGACACCACTTGGACCAGCCAGGAGGTAGTCTAAGTGGTTGCACCATGGGGACATAGGATAGCAGTGCACAGTGGGGGGGGAGTAAGGGCAGGGGAGGAGCCATGGTGGGTGTCGCATCACAGCTGTCCATCCCCCCTAGTGATGTGGCACCCATGGTAAAAAGTTGTAAACCCTGCTGTTATTGTTAAGAATGTTACCTGGTAGTGAAGCAGCCTTGCATTCTTGATGCTGATGTCCAAGCCCTGGTGGTGTAGTGCGCCCCAGCTGATCTCTGCTCTCCCCTGGGAGTGTGGTATAGTGCCCCCCATCCCTGATCTTCAGGAAACAGAAGAAAGACAACTTCAGGCATACTCTATGGTGGTCCAGTGGCCCCCCCACCCTTGTCACCCCATGAAGTGTCCAACCACCCCACTCCCCCTATCCCTGACACAAAGCTGTGGCCGACACTATCCTCCTCACACCAACACAGCCAGCCACAGAATGTTCATGCACAGATCACGTGAGAAACAGTGTTTTTATGCAGTCCTTGCAAACACAATCTGCAACTGACTGTGGTGGTGTGCTGAGGGCTGTGCCAGCAACAGCTGTGTGTCAGGGATGGGGGAAATGGGGTGATTGGACACTTGGTGGGGTGGTGGGAGTGGGAGGCCATAATGCCAACAAGTTTTGGCACTTCCATTTGCTTTTGCACAGGCTGGACATGGGGGTGCGAACCAGGACCAGGTGGGTTTCCACTACTTGGGCTCTGCCTGCATCGGGGACTGCAGAGGTTGCCAGGTGCCTGCCATGGTGGGGTATCATCCTGCAATGGAAAGCAGCTGATGGACTTCTCCTGGGGCATAGTGCTATGACAGCACCCACCCAGGGCCACAGCTATGCATCAACTGCTCAGTTTGTGCTCCAATGCCATGCTTGGTGCCCTTGGGCCACCTGTGCTGGCACCTACAACCTAGTCCATGGCTATGTTGCAGACTTGCAACAATGCTGCCCGTTGTGCCACTCCATCTGGTGTGGGCCACAATTTGTGGCTATTTCAGATGATATAGCACAAGTGGCAAAGTTTGTGGAATAGCACATTTTGCAGTTGTCGCACCTGCACCAGGCGTATTCCCCAGCTGTGTTTTTACACACATTTTACAGTATCAAATAGGGTTTTGCAAAAACAGTACAAAATCCAACTATAGTAATATAATTAATAAATCTGGTGGTAACTGAACATCATACCAGTCAGCAAGCAGGCTGGAGACTCTCAGTGAGGTGTGACAGATGCATGGGAGTTGCATCAAAGGTGTGTGACGCAAGTGGTGATTTGCATCACAACTTGTGTCAAAAATGGATTTTATAACCTGGGCTACAGCTAAGAGGTTGTCTAAGTGGTTGTGCCACGTGGACATGGGATAGCAGTGCACAGTGGGGAGCAATAAGGGCAGGGGAGGAGCCATGGTGGGTGTCAATGTGACGGGGTGAATATGGCCCTGTCCCATTTGTTATGGAGAAAGAGTTTTAACCCAAGGGTCTGTTCTATCCTCTCCTTTTCTGTCTCTTCTCTGTCTGGTTGTGCAACCAAATTTTCTCATGAGACCTAGGTCTCGATCACCGCGATGGTCTTGCAATTTTCTGCCTCTCACTATCTCTCTACACTCACTTGCTGTTCTGTCTTTCCTACCCCTTACATATCTGCTGGTATAAACATAAATGAGAATCATTTTGTGGAAATGTAGGTGATACAGGGATCCCTTTGTTTAAAACTGTATATAGTTATAATGTTGAAATGATTGCACAGCTATTGGGAACTAAAAGGGTTAACCTGAAATGCAATTTTTAAGCCTCTTGCAGAGATGTAAACAAGAGGTCAGTTCTGGGTCACAATGTTCTTTTTGCTACACATGATGAAACTGACAATAACACTGTGTGAGAAGCAGAATGTTCTCTTAACGAACTCCTGCAAAGACTTGTTATGGAAAGAGCTGCAATGTTTTGCATAAGACAGACAGAGACAGACAGAGATTTTAAATTAAGAAGAAAAAGGACTCTGCTTTCTATGTTTGTACTGCCATTGTAAATAGTTATTCTGAACAATTATATATTTTTTTATTTTACTACTAATAATAAAACACTTGTGAATTTTACAACTGCTCCTGGTTTTCTATGCTTCCTGACCTGTGTCTCGATGACAGATGGTGTTAATGTAAGTGGGATTTATACCATGCATACTCAAAAGCCAGGAGTTTTGTGCATAGGTACTAGACCTGGTACCAGGGAAGCACAGAAGAAAGGTATGGATTCTGCAGCAGCAAGCCCAGGAGTGGTTACCAGGAGAACAGCAGCCAAACTAGCAGAGACAGAAGTCCAAGCTGAGACTGTACAGCTAGCACCAATTATAGAACAAGCATTTGTCCATGCTGAAAGATCACCACATTTCTAAATGAACAGTGTGGGGACCCGCTCCATAGAGTTTAATGGGGGAAATTTTTAAAAGCTTATTTTTATACTGTCCAGAGACGATTTTGTCAAAGAAAGGCAGTCAATTAACTAATAAGGACCATGTTAGGTAAGTAACTGCCTTTCTTTGACAAAAATAACACTAAAGGTATAAATAAGCTTTCACTTCTTTTCAAATACTCTATATAGCATCCCCATACCTCAAATCTTTCATGACCGAATAGTGATCAGTTCGGAGGCTTTTTTTTTTTATGTTTCACACTGGCCACTATAGCAATAGCAGCAAACTTAAAAGAACAGGCAGTGACAGAACCTGAAAGCCTGACTGCCTTTTGCAAATGGTGGGCTATACAACAAAGAGATGGAGAAAGAAAAGAAGAGATGCAGTGACAGGAGCAGCAAAGAAGAGAAGACATGCAATGATGGATGGATGCCTTGCAAGTTATCAAAGCTGGAGGATCTGGCAATGCTCCAGCACAGCAGCAAAACACAAACAACTTAAAATACATTAAGCAAAGCTGTGTCCCTTGGATGATATCGAAACATACCTGACAACTTTTGAAAGGGTTGTCACAGCCTGCCAGTGGCCAAAGCAGCAATGGGCAATCAGGCTGGTACCTTACCTGACAACGAAAGCCCAAGTTGTCTAGAGCAATATGGACACTGCACAGTCAGAAAACTACGACCTGGTGAAAACAGAAATCCTGAAAAGGTATGACATCTCAGGAGAGACCTACAGGCAGAGATTTCAGTTTCTGAAGACGATTCAGTCAACAATCTCAAGAAGCCTTCACCGACTAAGAGAACGCCTGGTGAAATGGCTACAACCAGAGGGCAAAACAGTCCCACAGATCATCGACACATTTACAGTGGAGCAATTCATCAACATCCTACCTACCTACAGATGTACAGCTTTGGGTAAAGAACACTGACCAGAAAGTGACGAAAGGCTGTTTCTTGGCAGAAGACTACCAAAGGGCCACATAGACACCACAACAGCAAGGTAACAGTCAATCACCATTAAGACATTCTTTTCCCATTTAAACTCCAAGTCTGATAAGAACTCTGGTAGGGGTAACAAATCTGCACCCAAAGACTTTATTTGCTATAACTGTAATAAGCCAGGTCATATTGCAAGAAATTGCCATAGTAAGAAGAGTGACACTGGAGCAGATTTGTCTTTAGCAAATTCGGGCAAGTACTTAACAGATGTGAAGGTGGGAGATAAGACTGCAAAGGGTCTTATAGATTTAGGAAGCAGACAGGCACTAGTACATATTGAAGTGCTAGGAAAACAGTGTCCAAAAGGACCAGGTACTGGTGTCATCTGCATCCATGGGGACACCTGATGCTATCCCACCAGCCAAGTGACTCTGACTATTAAGGGTGTATTGCACCAAATAAAAAGTAGGGGTAGTACAATTAGTAGTATAATTATTGGAAATGACTTTCCAAGATTTACTGAGTTAATCAAAGAGGGAGTAAATCCTGATGTTTCAGCAGCTGGGGTGACGAGCTCAGGCAAAGAAAATCTCAGATGGTGGGAACTCTTCCTTTCATTGATTTTGATTCGGTCTTGTTTGAGCACATCTCCAAGATCCGGAAGTCCAGAAAGAAAGATGACACCTGAAGAAACAGTGGCAACAAAAGAATGATGAACATAAGGGCTTAGCATATGAAAATGCTGAAACTAAACTGATAACTGATTGTGATTTTCTTTCAGAACAAGCTAACAATATTTCTCTCCAGGGTTATTTTAAGCAGCTGGGGGTGAATCAAAAACATGGTGAACCTATGTTTAAAAAGAGTGATGGGCTGCTGTACATAGTTTTTTTTATACTTACTTTATTATCAGCTTGTAAAAGGTACAAAAGTCAGATTTTAACAGCCAGTATATAGTGCTTATGTTCTGAGATACAAATATCATATTCCTCAATATGTTCTTTGTTAAACATGTATGAAACATTTCTTCTAGGCTATGACTTGGGTTCATATAAATTCCTTACATAGTGATAAAGGATGTCTAACTCAGTTTATAATACATTCAAAATAACCAAGTGGGGCTCAAAAACTAAACATACTCCCTGCTCTTTATTGGGGGGGGGCTACAGCTCTAAAGGGGCCCCTTCCTTCCTACAGAAACATTTCTAATTGGTAGGAAGCTAAATAGCTTCCACTCCCTCCTGTAGTAAGACACTTTAAGTCTGACAAGGATCTATATATATAAATATATATATATATATATATATATATATATATATATATATATGTATATTTATATAGTAAAAATATTGAAAAGAACCTGGGAAATATCTTCTTCACCCCAAATTAGTCCCCTTTTTCTCATAAGTACTGTATCACACTCCAACATGCCCATCTTCCAACAAATTTCTCCTGCCTGTTTTGCACCTGATTAGTTAGAGCTTTCGTATTTTGAATATTCACGACAAACTGTTTCCAGTCTTCAATACTTGGAGGAAGCGGCTATAACCAGCTCCGGGTGATAGCTTTATTATATGCTGCTATACAAATATACTATAGGTAGTAAGAGTTGTTTCCCTTAATTTCCCATGGAGAGAGTCTTAGTTCCATACTGTAAAAGGACCATAGTCCTGTTGCTTGGAATAAGTTGGCTATATTCTCCATTATCTCTCTTTTATCTGTACAGAGTTTGGGTTAAACCTCAGACACAGGACCAGATAAAACAATTAGTTATTACCACAAAAGTATAGATCTGAGTTGTTATAGATAACACATGATAGTCCTATGGCTGGTCACTCGGGGAGGGATCGCACCCTTGCCAGATGGCTGTACAGATTTTACTGGTCTGAAATTCATGAAGATGTTGCTACCTATTGCAGTTCTTGTGCTGAGTGTCAGAAAGTAGCCCCATTGACTAAAAAAGACAAGGTGCTCCTTCTGCCTCTACCCATGACAGATGTGTCTTTTAAAAGAATTGCAATGGACATAGTTGGCCCCTTAGACAAAAGTAAAAAGGGTAATCAATTTATTCTGGTAGTATGTGATTATGTTACTTGATACCCTGAGGCAGTTTCAGTGCGAACTGTCACAGTCCAAAAGTGATAGCAGAGCTTGCCAAAATTGTCAACAGGGTGGGCATACTTAAAGAGACTATTACTGATCAGGGTAGTAATTTTGTGCTGCATTACTGAAGGAACTGTACCGACTACTAGGTATCACTGCCACAAGAACCTCCCCTTATCACCCTCAGACAGATGGTCTTGTTGAGCATTTTAATCAAACCCTAAAACGCAGGAAAAAAAGGTTTGTAAAAGGGGAAGGGAAAGACTGGGACTAATACTTAACTTACCTGCTTTTTGCTTACAGAGAAGTGCCACAGGCATCTACAGGTTTTTCACCATTTGAAATGCTGTATAGTAGACAACATAGAGGGCCACTAGATGTAATAAAGAAATATGGGAAGATAACCCCCCTCAGAAACAATCTATTACATCTTACATGTGTGCCGTTAGAAAGAAGTTGGCAAAATATGTTGAAATAACCCATAGTAATCAGAAAGAGGCCCAAAACCAGCAGAAGTTGTATTTCGACCATGGTGTAAAAAAATGTTTTTGAGCTATCTGAAAAGATCTTGCTATTGTTACCCACTACAGAAAATAAACTGTTAATGAAGTGGCATGGACCTTATAAAGTACTTAGACGTACTGGCATAGTTAACTATGGGCCCTATTCATGAACGGGTCTGGGTGGATACACGTCACATAACTCAGGTGCATAGCCACCATGAACCCTTACGCACCTTCAGCGGCATGTCCGAATGAATTACAACCCTCTCTGCCACAATGCCAGGCTGAGTGTGAAGTTCCATGCATGGATGGGCTGGGTTCTACATGGGGAGGGGGCTTCCAACACTCCGCACCATTCACAAACCTGCAGAGTGCTATACACGGGGGCCGGTGGCTACGCATCTGAAGGAAAGCCATACCTGCTACACGCCCACTCCGGTTGTCACAGCCAGACCTGCTGGCGCAGACGGGGGATCATCGGAGCCCCACAGGATGGTGAACCTGCCATCAAGGGACGGTGATCAGTCCAGGGCAGGCAACCAGTACATACCCCACAGGTAACAGTACCGGTGCTCTATACGTCCCCAACCAAGACGGTGCCATACAGGCACAAGGGATCCACTGTGAACCCGGGTAGTGCAGCCAGTTGGCTGCCAACCTGGGTCCACAACCCTGCCCCTGCACACCTCCACACCAGGGGAGTGGGGCCACAGAAGAGAGCCTGGCTGGGATCGCTGCTTTGTGAATGCAGTCCCCTCCCGTATCTCCCACAGGTGCAGAGCTCCATGTGCCTTTATGCGCCTGCTTTATACCCCTTGGTGAATAGCACCCTATGAGATTGAGACCCCGATAGGAAAAATCCTACTAAGATATACCATGCTAACCTCCTCAAGAAATGGGTTTAAAAAACAACAAAAGCTGTTTTGCTAGTTTTACCAGAACCTGATAAAGAAGATATTGATGTAGCTTATGATAGACTGGAACAAACTGTAACTGCTGATGTGGTAAATGTGAATGTTTCGTTAACCTCCGAACAAACATCAGAACTTTGTAACTTGCAAAATACATTTAACAGTACTTTTACCACCGTACCTGGCTGAGCAAAAGGGGTCGAGCATGTAATAGTGACAAGGAATGCTTGCCCTATTAGACAAAAGACATACAGATTACCAGAGCGACTAAGAGCAGAAGTTGTTAATGACATACAAAAACTGAAATAATTGGGTTTCATAAGAGGCGAGAAGTGCTTATTCATCACCAGTGGTGATTGTAGACAAAAAAGAAGGTGGTGTAAGAACCTGACTTGATTTTAGGAAACTTTAGTGTCAGAATTTGACAGTTATCCTATGCCAAGAATAGATGATTTGGAGGACAGACTGTGGAGTACTAAGTATATGAGTACCCTTGATCTAATCAAGGGTTACTAACAAATCCCACTAGATGAAGAATCCAGAAACAAAACTGCATTTGCCACTTTTATAGGATTCTGTTAGTTCACTACCATGCCATTTGGTTCACCTACTTTTCCTTTTACTTCCAGTGGTACATGGATGTAATTTTATCCCTCACACTGATTTTTGTACTGCGTACCTGGATGATGTCTTGGTGTATAGTCCAAACTGGAAAAGCCACGGGAACACTTATGAGCAATTATCCAATCGATCAAAAGACAGGTCTGACAATCTTACCAAGGGTGCATTGGGCATGCTGGAAACCAGATACCTGGACTATGGGCCATGGACGTATCAAGGGCACCACTTGGACCAGGCAGGAGGTAGTCTAAGTGGCTGTGCCATGGGCACATAGGATAGCAGTGTACAGGGGGGTGGAATAAGGGCAGGGGAGGAGCCACGGTGGGTGTTGGAGCATAGCTGTCCATCTCCCCTAGTGACGTGGCACCCCTGGAAAAAAGTTGTAAACCCTGCCATTATTGTTACAAATGTTCACTGGTAGTGTAGCAGCCCCCCATTACTGATGCTGAAGTCCAAGCCCTGGTGATGTAGCACATCCCCGCGATTTCCGCTCTCCACCAGGAGTGTGGTATAGTGCCCCCCAATCCCTGATCTTCAGAAAACAAAAGAAAGACAACTCCAGGCATACTCTCAGGTGGTCTAGGGGCCACCCACCCTTGTCAACCCACCAAGTATCCAACCACCCCACTCCCCCCATCCCTGACACAAAGCTGTGGCTGGCACTGCTCTCCTCACACCACCACAGCCAGCCACAGAATGTGCACACACAGACCACATCACAAACAGTGTGTTTATGCAGTCCTTGCCACTGCAGTCTGCAGCTGGCTGTGGTGGTGTGTGGAGGGCTGTGCCAGCCACAGCAGTGTCGAGACATGGGTGGAGCAGGGTGGTTGACACTGTGGGGTGGCAGAGAGTGAGGCCACTATACCACCAAGTGTTAGCACTTCCAACTGCTTTTCCACAGGCTGGACATGGTGGATGGACTGAGTGGGTTTCCATCAGTTGGGCTCTACCCGCCGGGGACTGTGGGGGTTGTCACATGCCCACATGGTGGAATATCATCCTGCACTGGAAAGTGGCCACCAGACTTCTCCTGGGACATAGTGCTAAGACAGAACCCACCCAGGGCAACAGCTGTGCATCGACTGCCCAATTTATGCCCGGATGCCATGCTCGGTGCCCTTGAGCCACCTGTGCAGGCCTCTGAACCCTAGTCCATGGCTGTGTTTCAGACTTGCTATGATGCTGGACTTTACACCACTCCATTTGGTGTGAGCCACAATTTGTGGCTATTTCAGAACATATAGCACAAGAGGCAAAGTCTGTGGAATAGCACATTTTGCGGTTGTCGCACCTGCACTAGGCGCAGTGCCCAGCTGTGTTTTTACACACACTTTACGGTATCAAATAGGGTTTCACAAAAACAGTACAAACTCCAACTATAGTAATACAATAAATAAATCTGGTGGTAACTGAACATCATACCAGTCAACAAGAGGCTGGAAAGTCTGAGCCCCGATTTTCAGTGAGGTGCGACAGATGCATAGGAGTTGCATCAAACGTGTGTGACGCAAGTGGTGATTTGCATCACAACTTGTGTCAAAAATGGATTTTATAACCTGGGCTACAGCTAAGAGGTTGTCTAAGTGGTTGTGCCACGTGGACATGGGATAGCAGTGCACAGTGGGGAGCAATAAGGGCAGGGGAGGAGCCATGGTGGGTGTCAATGTGACGGGGTGAATATGGCCCTGTCCCATTTGTTATGGAGAAAGAGTTTTAACCCAAGGGTCTGTTCTATCCTCTCCTTTTCTGTCTCTTCTCTGTCTGGTTGTGCAACCAAATTTTCTCATGAGACCTAGGTCTCGATCACCGCGATGGTCTTGCAATTTTCTGCCTCTCACTATCTCTCTACACTCACTTGCTGTTCTGTCTTTCCTACCCCTTACATATCTGCTGGTATAAACATAAATGAGAATCATTTTGTGGAAATGTAGGTGATACAGGATCCCTTTGTTTAAAACTGTATATAGTTATAATGTTGAAATGATTGCACAGCTATTGGGAAACTAAAGGTTAACCTGAAATGCAATTTTTAAGCCTCTTGCAGAGATGTAAACAAGAGGTCAGTTCTGGGTCACAATGTTCTTTTTGCTACACATGATGAAACTGACAATAACACTGTGAGAAGCAGAATGTTCTCTTAGAACTCCTGCAAAGACTTGTTATGGAAAGAGCTGCAATGTTTTGCATAAGACAGACAGAGACAGACAGAGATTTTAAATTAAGAAGAAAAGGACTCTGCTTTCTATGTTTGTACTGCCATTGTAAATAGTTATTCTGAACAATTATATATTTTTTTATTTTACTACTAATAATAAAACACTTGTGAATTTTACAACTGCTCCTGGTTTTCTATGCTTCCTGACCTGTGTCTCGATGACAGATGGTGTTAATGTAAGTGGGATTTATACCATGCATACTCAAAAGCCAGGAGTTTTGTGCATAGGTACTAGACCTGGTACCAGGGAAGCACAGAAGAAAGGTATGGATTCTGCAGCAGCAAGCCCAGGAGTGGTTACCAGGAGAACAGCAGCCAAACTAGCAGAGACAGAAGTCCAAGCTGAGACTGTACAGCTAGCACCAATTATAGAACAAGCATTTGTCCATGCTGAAAGATCACCACATTTCTAAATGAACAGTGTGGGGACCCGCTCCATAGAGTTTAATGGGGGAAATTTTTAAAAGCTTATTTTTATACTGTCCAGAGACGATTTTGTCAAAGAAAGGCAGTCAATTAACTAATAAGGACCATGTTAGGTAAGTAACTGCCTTTCTTTGACAAAATCAGCACTGCAAAGTATAAAAATAAGCTTTTAAAACATGCTCCCATTAAACTCTATGTAGCGTGTCCCCGAACACATAAATCTTTCATGACCGAATAGTGATCAGTTCGGAGGCTTTTTCCTTTTATGTTTTCACACTGGCCACTAATAGCAATAGCAGCAAACTTAAAAAGAACAGGCAGTGACAGAACCTGAAAGCCTGACTGCCTTTTGCAAATGGTGGGCTATACAACAAAAAGAGATGGAGAAACAGAGAAAAGAAGAGATGCAGTGACAGGAGCAGCAAAGAAGAGAAGACATGCAATGATGGATGGATGCCTTGCAAGTTATCAAAGCTGGAGGATCTGGCAATGCTCCAGCACAGCAGCAAAACACAAACAACTTAAAATACATTAAGCAAAGCTGTGTCCCTTGGATGATATCGAAACATACCTGACAACTTTTGAAAGGGTTGTCACAGCCTGCCAGTGGCCAAAGCAGCAATGGGCAATCAGGCTGGTACCTTACCTGACAACGAAAGCCCAAGTTGTCTAGAGCAATATGGACACTGCACAGTCAGAAAACTACGACCTGGTGAAAACAGAAATCCTGAAAAGGTATGACATCTCAGGAGAGACCTACAGGCAGAGATTTCAGTTTCTGAAGTACGATTCAGTCAACAATCCTCAAGAAGCCTTCACCCGACTAAGAGAACGCCTGGTGAAATGGCTACAACCAGAGGGCAAAACAGTCCCACAGATCATCGACACATTTACAG
This sequence comes from Neoceratodus forsteri, assembly GCA_016271365.2. Lineage (NCBI taxonomy): Eukaryota > Metazoa > Chordata > Ceratodontiformes > Ceratodontidae > Neoceratodus > Neoceratodus forsteri. Next base: position 620,127,341 of record CM028130.1, read on the forward strand.
TGGAGCAATTCATCAACATCCTACCTACCTACAGATGTACAGCTTTGGGTAAAAGAACACTGACCAGAAAGTGACGAAAAGGCTGTTTCTTTGGCAGAAGACTACCAAAGGGCCACATAGACACCACAACAGCAAGGTAACAGTCAATCACCATTAAGACATTCTTTTTCCCATTTAAACTCCAAGTCTGATAAGAACTCTGGTAGGGGTAACAAATCTGCACCCAAAGACTTTATTTGCTATAACTGTAATAAGCCAGGTCATATTGCAAGAAATTGCCATAGTAAGAAGAGTGACACTGGAGCAGATTTGTCTTTAGCAAATTCGGGCAAGTACTTAACAGATGTGAAGGTGGGAGATAAGACTGCAAAGGGTCTTATAGATTTAGGAAGCAGACAGGCACTAGTACATATTGAAGTGCTAGGAAAACAGTGTCCAAAGGACCAGGTACTGGTGTCATCTGCATCCATGGGGACACCTGATGCTATCCCACCAGCAAGTGACTCTGACTATTAAGGGTGTATTGCACCAAATAAAAAGTAGGGGTAGTACAATTAGTAGTATAATTATTGGAAATGACTTTCCAAGATTTACTGAGTTAATCAAAGAGGGAGTAAATCCTGATGTTTCAGCAGCTGGGGTGACGAGCTCAGGCAAAGAAAATCTCAGATGGTGGGAACTCTTCCTTTCATTGATTTTGATTCGGTCTTGTTTGAGCACATCTCCAAGATCCGGAAGTCCAGAAAGAAAGATGACACCTGAAGAAACAGTGGCAACAAAAGAATGATGAACATAAGGGCTTAGCATATGAAAATGCTGAAACTAAACTGATAACTGATTGTGATTTTCTTTCAGAACAAGCTAACAATATTTCTCTCCAGGGTTATTTTAAGCAGCTGGGGGTGAATCAAAAACATGGTGAACCTATGTTTAAAAAGAGTGATGGGCTGCTGTACATAGTTTTTTTTATACTTACTTTATTATCAGCTTGTAAAAGGTACAAAAGTCAGATTTTAACAGCCAGTATATAGTGCTTATGTTCTGAGATACAAATATCATATTCCTCAATATGTTCTTTGTTAAACATGTATGAAACATTTCTTCTAGGCTATGACTTGGGTTCATATAAATTCCTTACATAGTGATAAAGGATGTCTAACTCAGTTTATAATACATTCAAAATAACCAAGTGGGGCTCAAAAACTAAAACATACTCCCTGCTCTTTATTGGGGGGGGGCTACAGCTCTAAGGGCCCTTCCTTCCTACAGAAACATTTCTAATTGGTAGGAAGCTAAATAGCTTCCACTCCTCCTGTAGTAAGACACTTTAAGTCTGACAAGGATCTATATATATAAATATATATATATATATATATATATATATATATATATATAAAAATTATTGAAAAGAACCTGGAAATATCTTCTTCACCCCAAATTAGTCCCCTTTTTCTCATAAGTACTGTATCACACTCCAACATGCCCATCTTCCAACAAATTTCTCCTGCCTGTTTTGCACCTGATTAGTTAGAGCTTTCGTATTTTGAATATTCACGACAAACTGTTTCCAGTCTTCAATACTTGGAGGAAGCGGCTATAACCAGCTTCGGGTGATAGCTTTATTATATGCTGCTATACAAATATACTATAGGTAGTAAGAGTTGTTTCCCTTAATTTCCCATGGAGAGAGTCTTAGTTCCATACTGTAAAAGGACCATAGTCCTGTTGCTTGGAATAAGTTGGCTATATTCTCCATTATCTCTCTTTTATCTGTACAGAGTTTGGGTTAAACCTCAGACACAGGACCAGATAAAACAATTGGTTGTACCACAAAAGTATAGATCTGAGTTGTTATAGATAACACATGATAGTCCTATGGCTGGTCACTCGGGGAGGGATCGCACCCTTGCCAGATGGCTGTACAGATTTTACTGGTCTGAAATTCATGAAGATGTTGCTACCTATTGCAGTTCTTGTGCTGAGTGTCAGAAAGTAGCCCCATTGACTAAAAAAGACAAGGTGCTCCTTCTGCCTCTACCCATGACAGATGTGTCTTTTAAAAGAATTGCAATGGACATAGTTATTTCTAGACAAAAGTAAAAGGGTAATCAATTTATTCTGGTAGTATGTGATTATGTTACTTGATACCCTGAGGCAGTTTCAGTGCGAACTGTCACAGTCCAAAAGTGATAGCAGAGCTTGCCAAAATTGTCAACAGGGTGGGCATACTTAAAGAGACTATTACTGATCAGGGTAGTAATTTTGTGCTGCATTACTGAAGGAACTGTACCGACTACTAGGTATCACTGCCACAAGAACCTCCCCTTATCACCCTCAGACAGATGGTCTTGTTGAGCATTTTAATCAAACCCTAAAACGCATGAAAAAAAGGTTTGTAAAAGGGGAAGGGAAAGACTGGGACTAATACTTAACTTACCTGCTTTTTGCTTACAGAGAAGTGCCACAGGCATCTACAGGTTTTTCACCATTTGAAATGCTGTATAGTAGACAACATAGAGGGCCACTAGATGTAATAAAGAAATATGGGAAGATAACCCCCCTCAGAAACAATCTATTACATCTTACATGTGTGCCGTTAGAAAGAAGTTGGCAAAATATGTTGAAATAACCCATAGTAATCAGAAAGAGGCCCAAAACCAGCAGAAGTTGTATTTCGACCATGGTGTAAAAAAATGTTTTTGAGCTATCTGAAAAGATCTTGCTATTGTTACCCACTACAGAAAATAAACTGTTAATGAAGTGGCATGGACCTTATAAAGTACTTAGACGTACTGGCATAGTTAACTATGGGCCCTATTCATGAACGGGTCTGGGTGGATACACGTCACATAACTCAGGTGCATAGCCACCATGAACCCTTACGCACCTTCAGCGGCATGTCCGAATGAATTACAACCCTCTCTGCCACAATGCCAGGCTGAGTGTGAAGTTCCATGCATGGATGGGCTGGGTTCTACATGGGGAGGGGGCTTCCAACACTCCGCACCATTCACAAACCTGCAGAGTGCTATACACGGGGGCCGGTGGCTACGCATCTGAAGGAAAGCCATACCTGCTACACGCCCACTCCGGTTGTCACAGCCAGACCTGCTGGCGCAGACGGGGGATCATCGGAGCCCCACAGGATGGTGAACCTGCCATCAAGGGACGGTGATCAGTCCAGGGCAGGCAACCAGTACATACCCCACAGGTAACAGTACCGGTGCTCTATACGTCCCCAACCAAGACGGTGCCATACAGGCACAAGGGATCCACTGTGAACCCGGGTAGTGCAGCCAGTTGGCTGCCAACCTGGGTCCACAACCCTGCCCCTGCACACCTCCACACCAGGGGAGTGGGGCCACAGAAGAGAGCCTGGCTGGGATCGCTGCTTTGTGAATGCAGTCCCCTCCCGTATCTCCCACAGGTGCAGAGCTCCATGTGCCTTTATGCGCCTGCTTTATACCCCTTGGTGAATAGCACCTATGAGATTGAGACCCCGATAGGAAAAATCCTACTAAGATATACCATGCTAACCTCCTCAAGAAATGGGTTTAAAAACAACAAAAGCTGTTTTGCTAGTTTTACCAGAACCTGATAAAGAAGATATTGATGTAGCTTATGATAGACTGGAACAAACTGTAACTGCTGATGTGGTAAATGTGAATGTTCGTTAACCTCCGAACAAACATCAGAACTTTGTAACTTGCAAAATACATTTAACAGTACTTTTACCACCGTACCTGGCTGAGCAAAGGGGTCGAGCATGTAATAGTGACAAGGAATGCTTGCCCTATTAGACAAAAGACATACAGATTACCAGGAAGCGACTAAGAGCAGAAGTTGTTAATGACATACAAAACTGAAATAATTGGGTTTCATAAAATGAGAAGTGTTATTCATCACCAGTGGTGATTGTAGACAAAAAGAAGGTGGTGTAAGAACCTGACTTGATTTTAGGAAACTTTAGTGTCAGAATTTGACAGTTATCCTATGCCAAGAATAGATGATTTGGAGGACAGACTGTGGAGTACTAAGTATATGAGTACCCTTGATCTAATCAAGGGTTACTGACAAATCCCACTAGATGAAGAATCCAGAAACAAAACTGCATTTGCCACTTTTATAGGATTCTGTTAGTTCACTACCATGCCATTTGGTTCACCTCGCACTCGCACTACATTCCAGTGGTACATGGATGTAATTTTATCCCCTCACACTGATTTTTGTACTGCGTACCTGGATGATGTCTTGGTGTATAGTCCAAACTGGAAAAGCCACCGGGAACACTTATGAGCAATTATCCAATCGATCAAAAAGACAGGTCTGACAATCTTACCAAGGGTGCATTGGGCATGCTGGAAACCAGATACCTGGACTATGGGCCATGGACGTATCAAGGGGCACCACTTGGACCAGGCAGGAGGTAGTCTAAGTGGCTGTGCCATGGGCACATAGGATAGCAGTGTACAGGGGGGTGGAATAAGGGCAGGGGAGGAGCCACGGTGGGTGTTGGAGCATAGCTGTCCATCTCCCCTAGTGACGTGGCACCCCTGGAAAAAAGTTGTAAACCCTGCCATTATTGTTACAAATGTTCACTGGTAGTGTAGCAGCCCCCCATTACTGATGCTGAAGTCCAAGCCCTGGTGATGTAGCACATCCGCGATTTCCGCTCTCCACCAGGAGTGTGGTATAGTGCCCCCAATCCCTGATCTTCAGAAAACAAAGAAAGACAACTCCAGGCATACTCTCAGGTGGTCTAGGGGCCACCCACCCTTTGTCAACCCACCAAGTATCCAACCACCCCACTCCCCCCATCCCTGACACAAAGCTGTGGCTGGCACTGCTCTCCTCACACCACCACAGCCAGCCACAGAATGTGCACACACAGACCACATCACAAACAGTGTGTTTATGCAGTCCTTGCCACTGCAGTCTGCAGCTGGCTGTGGTGGTGTGTGGAGGGCTGTGCCAGCCACAGCAGTGTGTCAGACATGGGTGGAGCAGGGTGGTTGGACACTTGTGGGGTGGCAAGAGTGGGAGGCCACTATACCACCAAGTGTTGGCACTTCCAACTGCTTTTCCACAGGCTGGACATGGTGGATGGACTGAGTGGGTTTCCATCAGTTGGGCTCTACCTGCATCGGGGACTGTGGGGGGTTGTCACATGCCCACCATGGTGGAATATCATCCTGCACTGGAAAGTGGCCACCAGACTTCTCCTGGGACATAGTGCTAAGACAGAACCCACCCAGGGCAACAGCTGTGCATCGACTGCCCAATTTATGCCCGGATGCCATGCTCGGTGCCCTTGAGCCACCTGTGCAGGCCTCTGAACCCTAGTCCATGGCTGTGTTTCAGACTTGCTATGATGCTGGACTTTACACCACTCCATTTGGTGTGAGCCACAATTTGTAGCTATTTCAGAACATATATAGCACAAGAGGCAAAGTCTGTGGAATAGCACATTTTCTCGGTTGTCGCACCTGCACTAGGCGCAGTGCCCAGCTGTGTTTTTACACACACTTTACGGTATCAAATAGGGTTTCACAAAAACAGTACAAACTCCAACTATAGTAATACAATAAATAAATCTGGTGGTAACTGAACATCATACCAGTCAACAAGAGGCTGGAAAGTCTGAGCCCCGATTTTCAGTGAGGTGCGACAGATGCATAGGAGTTGCATCAAACGTGTGTGATGCAAGGGGTGATTTGCATCACAACTTGCGTCAAAAGGGATTTTATAACCTGGGCTGCAGCCAGGAGGTTGTCTAAGTGGTTGTGCCATGGGGACATGGAATAGCAGTGCACAGCGGGGAGCAATAAGGGCAGGGGAGGAGCCATGGTGGGTGTCAGTGTGACAGGGTTGAATATGGCCCTGTCCCATTTGTTATGGAGAAGGAGTTTTAACACAAGGGTCTGTTCTAACTTAACATATACACATACAAAGAAGCCAGGAGAAGAAGGCCACTTGGCCCATCATGTCTGCTCATGTTGCAGTGTCCACAGCTTGAGATACTGTCCCTGCCCCCTCTCCCCATTCTTCCCATCCTCCCTACTCATGACCCTTATCCTCCCCCATACCTGTCCTAGCTTCCCTTAAAGCTGCCCACTGTCTTCAATGAGATTATCTCTCCTGGCAGCGCATTTCAAGTGTCCACCACCCTCTCTGTGAAGAAGTACTTCCTGAGCTCCCTCCTAAACCTCCCACCCTCCAGCTTAAGACTGTGCCTTTTCATGTTTTGGTTGTCACTCAGCTTAAAGAGACTCTCCTTATCAACCTTATTTATCCCTTTCAAGTACTTGAAGGTCCCAGTCATGTCCCCTCTCTCTCTCCTGTCTTCCAGGGAGTACATGTTCAGTACCCTCAAACTCTCCTCATATGTCTTACCCTGCTCATCAGCTATCATCTTTGTAGCCCTCCTCTGGACCTTCTCAACAGGTTAATGTCCTTTTCTGTCTCTTCTCTGTCTGGTTGTGCAACCAAATTTTCTTGTGAGACCTAGGTCTTGATCACCCCGATGGTCTTACAAGTCTCTGCCTCTCACAATCTCTCTACCCTCACTTGCTGTTCTGTTTTTTTCTCCCCTTTGCATATCTGCTGGTATAAAAATATAAGTGAATCATTTTGTGGAAAAGTAGGTGATACAGGGATCCCTTTGTTTAAAACTAGTATGTAGTTATAATGTTGAAATCATTGCAAAGCTATTTGAAACTAAAGGGGCTAACCCGAAATGCAGTTTTTAAGCATCTTGCAGAGATGTAAACAAGAGGTTAGTTCTGGGTCACAATGTTCTTTTTGCTGCACCTGATGAAACTGACAAGAACACTGTGTGAGATGCAGAATGTTGTCTTAACAAGCTCCTGCAAAGACCTGTTATAAAAAGAGCTATAATGTTTTGCAAGAGAGAAAGACAGAGACAGACTGAGATTTGAAATTGAGAAGAAAAAGAACTCTGCTTTCTATGTTTGTACTGCCATTGTAAATAGTTAGTATGAACAATTTTATTATTTTTATTTTACTAATAATAATAAAACACTTGTGAATTTTACAACTGCTCCTGGTTTTCCTATGCTTCCTGACCTGTGCCTTGATGACAGATGGTGTCAGCCTAAGTGGAATTTACTCAGTGCATACTCTAAGCCAGGAGTTTTGTGCATGGGTACTAGACCTGGTACCAAGGAAGCATAGAAGAAAGATATGGATTCTGCAGCAGCAAGCCCAGGAGTGGTTACCAGGAGACTGTCAGCCAAATTAGCAGACACAGAAGTCTAAGTTGAGACTGTACAGCTAGAATCAGTTATAGAACAAGCAGTTGTCAATGCTGAACGTTCGCCACATTTCTAAATAATGCTAATGATAAACTTTATTTATATAGCACTCTTCACCAAGAATCAGAGTGCTGTGGAGTAAACAAGAGTTAAAACCTTAAAATATTAAAATACAGTATAATAATCAAAATTTTCAGTAACAGTCAATTACAAAACCACCTCAAATGCAAGCTGAAATCAATAAACCAACAGCACGGGAACACGCTCCATAGAGTTTAATGGGAACATTTTTTAAAATCTTATTTTTATACTGTCCGGTGACAATTTTGTCAAAGAAAGACTGTCACTAAACTAACAAGCACCTTGTTAAGTAAGTGACTGTCTTTCTTTGGCAAAGTGCACCCATTAAACTCTATGCAGCAGTGTCCCCGCACTGCTCATTCCCACACTTGTGCAGACGCAGTGGTGGTACTGCACATGTGCAGAATCGGCTACATTCCACACCTACTTCTTTCATGACTGAACAATGATCAGCTGTTCAGCGGCTTTTTCTTGTCATATTTTTGCACTGGCCACTAGTAGCAATAAGTTTGCAGTGCAAAGGGCACAACGAACTTAGAAAAAACAGGCAGTCACAGAACCAGAAAGCCAACTGCCTTTTTCAAATGGTGGGCTATACAACAAAAAGAGATGGAGAAATAGGAAAAAGGAGAGATGCAGCATCAGGAGCAGTAAAGAAGAGAAGAGATGCAGCGATGGATGGATGCTTTGCAAGTTATCAAAGCTGAAGGATCTGGCACTGGTCCAGCAGAGCAGCAAAACACAAACAACTTAAAATACATTAAACTTACAAAGTTGTGTCCCTCGGATGATATTGAAGCATATCTGACAACTTTTGAAAGGGTTGCCACAGCCTGCCAGTGGCCAAACCAGCTATGGGCAATGAGACTGGTACCTTACCTGACAGGGAAAGCCCAACTTGCTTAAAGCAATAGGGACACTGCACAGTCAGAAAACTATGAACTGGTGAAAACAAAAATCCTGAAAAGGTATGACATCACAGGAGAGACCTACAGGCAGAGATTTTGGTCTCTGAAGTACAACTCGGTCGACAACCCTTGAGAAGCCTTCACCTGACTCAGAGAACTCCTTATGAAATGGCTCCAACCAGAGGGTAAAGCAGTCCCACAGATCATCGACACATTTGCAGTGGAGCAATTCATCAACATCCTGCCTACAGATGTACAGCTTTGGGTAAAAGAACACCGACCAGAAAGTGGTGAAAAGGCTGTATTTTTGGCAGAAGACTACCAAATGATCAGATAGATGCCACATCAGTGAGCTAGCAGACAAGCACCGGTAAGACATTCTTTTTCCCGTTTAAACTCCATGTCTGATAAGAACAGTGCTGGGGTAACAAATCTGCACCCAAAGACTTTATTTGCTGTAGCTATAATAAGCCAGGTCATATTGCAAGAAATTGCTGCAGTAAGAAGAGTGACACTGGAGCAGATTTGTCATTAGCAACTTGGGGCAAGTACTTAACAGATGTGAAGGTGTGAGATAAGACTGTAAAGGGACTTATAGATTTGGGAAACAGACAGACCCTAGTACATATTGAAGAGCCAGGAAAACAGTGTCCAAAAGGACCAGGTACTGCTGTCATCTGCATCCACAGGGACACTCGATACTATCCCACCAGTCAAGTGACACTGACTATTAAGGGTGTATCGCACCAAATGAAAGTGGGGATAGTACCTAGGTTACCTGTACCCGTGATTATTGGAAATGACTATCCAGGATTTACTGAGTTAATCAAAGAGGGAGTAAATCCTGATGTTTCAGCAGCTGTGGTGATGTGCTCAGGCAAAGAAAATCTCGGATGGTGGGGACACTTCCTTTCATTGATTTTGATTCAGTCTTGTTTGAGCACATCTCCAAGATCCAGAAGTCCAGGAAATAAAGACGACGCCTGAAGAAACAATGGCAACAAAAGACTGATGAACATAAGGGGTTAACAGACGAAAATGCTGAAACTAAATTGATAACTGATTGTGATTTTCTTTCAGAACAAGCTAACAATGTTTCTCTCCAGGGTTATTTTAAGCAGCGGGGGTGAAACCAAAACATGGTGAACCTATGTTTAAAAAATGTAATGGGCTACTGTAAAGAGTTTTATTTATACTTACTTTATTATCAGCTTGTAAAAGGTACAAAGGTCAGATTTTAACAGCCAGTATGTGATGCTTATGTACTGAGATACAAATATCATATTCCTCAAAATATCCTTTGTTAAACATGTATTGAAAGCACACCTTTCTTTTAGGCTATGACTTAGGGTCATATAAATTCCTTACATATTGATAAATGATGTATAACTCAGTTTATAATACAATCAAAACAAGCAAGTGGAGCTAAAAAACTAAACATACTCCCGACTCTTTATTTTGGGGGGGGGGGTGCTGCTCTAAATGGGCCCTTTCCTTCCAACAGAAACATTCCTAGTTGGTAGGAAGCTAAATAACTTCCACTCCCACCTGTAGTAAGACACTTTAAGTCAGACAAGGAACTATATATATATATCTAAGACTATTAAAAAGAATCGGGGAAATATCTACTTCACTCCCAAGTAGTCCCCTTTTTCTGATAAGTATTGTATTGCACTCCATCTTGCCCATCTTTCAACAAATTTCTCCTGCCTGTTTTGCACCTTATAAGTTAGAGCTTCCATATTTTGAATATTCACAACAACTTGTTTCCAGTGTTCAATAATTGGAGGGTGATAGCTTTTTTGAAGCATATAAACATGAAAAAATAGAATCTGTCGGCAGATAAGAGCCATACAGACCACCTAGTCTGCCCATTTCCCTACTTGGTTTGGAAATCCGTGTTCCTATCTGGACTGCTTTTCCCCTGCTCTGCTGTACAGCAGGGTGCTTTTATGCTTATCCCATGCACTTTTGAATCCCTGTACTGTTTTTCCTCCCACTATCTCTGCTGGTAGGCTCTTCCATGTATACAGCACCCTCTCTGTGAAAAAATACTTCCTAGCATTCCCCCTAAGCCTCCCTCCCTCCAGCCTTATGTTATTGTATGATACTATACAAACATACCATAGGTAGTAAGAGTTGTTTCCCTTAATTTCCTGTTGAGGGAGTCCTAGTTCCATACTGTAAAAGGACAATGGTCCTGTTGCTTGGAATAAGTTGGCTATATTCCCCATTATCTCTCTTTTATCTGTACAGAGTTTGGGTTAAACCTCAGACACAGGACCAGATAGAACAACTGGTTGATACCACAAAAGTATAGATCTGAGTTGTTACAGATAGCACATGATAGTCCTATGGCTGGTCACTCAAGGAGGATCGCACCCTTTCAGATTGCTGTACAGATTTTACTGGTCTGAAATTCATGAAGATGTTGCTACCTATTGCAGTTCTTGTGCTGAGTGTTAGAAAGTAGCCCCAGTGACTAACAAAGACAATGTGCTCCTTCTGCCCCTACCATGATAGATGTGCCTTTTAAGAGAATGGCAATGGATGTGGTTGGCCTTAGACAAAAGTAAAAAAGGTGTCGATTTATTTTGGTAGTATGTGATTATGCTACTCGATGCCGGAGGCAGTTCCTGTGTTTACTGTCACAGCCCGAAAAGTAGCAGTAGAGCTTGTCAAAATTTTCAGCAGGGTGGGCATACCAAAAGAGATTATTACTGATCAGGGTAGTAATTTTGTGCTGCATTGCTGAAGGATCTGCACTGACTACCAGGTATCACTGCCATAAGAACCTTCCCTTATCACCCTCCGACAGACGGTCTTGTTGAGCATTTTAATCAAACCCTAAAACGCATTTTATTTTTTTATTTTTTTAATTTTTTTGCTGTTTATACTCCTCCCCTGCCCCCTAGACTCCACCGCCTTGGGAGTCACTAATTGCGTCTGCCCCAGCCTCGACCTATCTGCACCATGGTAGTCCCTCCATGTAGCCTCAGATTGCCCCCCCGGGAAGGACAGGGATGGGGTGCCTACACCCGAACATCTTGATTTCGTCAGGGCAGTGGACTGGGACAGGCAGGCGGGCTATGGGGTCTGCGCTAGAGTGCTCCATCTTCCAGGAGCCGAGAGGGTGATTTTTCCGGTGTTCCTGTGTTGGTGTGCATCACAATGTCAAGGCCCTCCCCGTCGATGTCCGCCATACACTTTCCCCTGTTGTGAGATAGGGAACTTGCTCGCCCCGGCCTCCACCAGAGGGCAGTCAAGCTCTGACCCATAGGGTCTTCTCCCTCCCAGGAGAGGAGAGCTGTCCTCCAGATGCCCAATCCTCTCCTTGCCCTGCTGACCCCCAGTGGTCCGGGCTCATTCCCGAACCCAGGTTGCCGGCATAGTGCGAGGTGTGGCTTCCAGCACCTCAACCCTCAGCACCACCGGGCCATCTAAAACGCATTTTAAAAACATTTGTGGAAGGGAAAGACTGGGACCAATACTTAACTTATCTGCTTTTTCCTTACAAAGAAGTGCTACAGGCATCGACAGGTTTTTCACCATTTGAAATGCTGTATGGTAGACAAACTAGAGGGGCACTAGATGTAATAAAGAAACATGGGAAGATAACCCCCATCAGAAACAATCTATTACATCTTACATGTGTGCCCTTAGAAAGAAGCTTTCAAAATATGTTGAAAGTACCCATAATAATCAGAAAGAGGCCCCAAACCAGCAGACGGTGTATTATGACCATGGGTAAAAGAAAAAGTTTTTGAGCAAGGTGGGCTGCAGCCAGGAGGTTGTCTAGGTGGTTGTGCCATGGGGAAGTGGGATAGCAGTGCACAGTGGAGAGAAATAAGGGTGGGGAGGAGCCATGGTGGGTGTCGGTGTGAAAGGGTTGAATAAAACCCTGTCCCATTTGTTATGGAGAAAGAGTTTTAATGCAAGGATCTGTTCTACCCTAACACACAAACATACGAAGAAGCCAGCAGAAGAAGGCCATTTGGTCGATCAAGTCTCCTCATGTTGCAGGATCCACAGCTTAAGCTACTGTCCCTGCCATCTCTCACCACTCCTCCCATCCTCCCTACCTGTGACCCTTACCTCCCCTATACATGTCCCAGCCTCTTTTAAGCTGCCCACTGTCTTCAATGGGATTACCTCTTCTGGCAGCATATTCCAAGTGTCCATCACCCTCTCTGTGAAGAAGTGTTTCCTGAGCTCCCTCCTAAACCTCCCACCCTCCAGCTTAAGACTGTGCCCCCTCATGTTATGGTTGCCACTCAGCTTAAAGAGACTCTCCTAATCAACATTATTTATCCCTTTCAAGTACTTGAAGGTCCCAATCATGTCCCCTCTCTCTCTCCTATCTTCCAGGGAGTACATGTTCAGTGCGCTCAACCTCTCCTTGTATGCCTTACCCTGATGACCAGCTATCTTCTTTGTAGCCCTCCTCTGGACCTTCTACTGCAGGTTAATTTCCCTTTATTTCTCTTCTCTGTCTGGTTGTGCAACCAAATTTTTTCGTGAGAACTAGGGCTTGATCACTCCAATAGTCTTGCAATTCTCTGCCTCTCGCTATCTCTCTACACTCACTTGCTGTTCTGTTTTTTCTCACCCCTTGCATATTTGCTGTTATAAAAATATATGTGAATCATTTTGTGGAAATGTAGGTGACACTGGGATCCCTTTGTTTAAAACTGTATATAGTTATAATGTTGGAATGATTGCAAAGCTATTTGGAATTAAAGGGGTTAACCTGAAATGCAGTTTTTATGCCTTTTGCAGAGATGTAAACAAGAGGTCAGTTCTCGGTCTTAATGTTCTTTTTGCTGCAACTGATGAAACTGACAAAAACACTGCTTGAGAAGCAGAATGTTCTCTTAACAAGCTCTGCAAAGACTTGTCATAAAAAGAGCTGCAATGCTTTGCAAGAGAGAGAATGAGACAGACTGAGATTTGAAGTGGAGAAGAAAAAGGACTATGCTTTCTATGTTTGTACTACCATTGTAAATAGTTATTCACTGTCCTACGCGGCCAGTATAGTGTTATGCTTATGTAACTGTGTTAGTTTTGGTGGTAGCTGTTGCCTCTCTATCCCAGAGAAATTACCACCTGTGGGGTATAAAAGCAAAGGAACTCTTGGAGAGGGTTCTGCCCTAGAGTGCCTGGAACAGTTCCGTTGCTAAAGGAACTATATGAATCCCCTAAGGAGAGCGCTGCTGCTGGAGGAGGAGAGGATGGTGGGGCAAAGACAAAATGCTTCACAGTGAGGCTGAGAGGAACTGCTTATATAGCTCAGGAAGTGGGAGTGGCTGGCTACTTGGTCACTGAACTACAGGCAAAGCCTTTCAATTCACTGACCTACGCAGGCAGTATAGTGTTATGCTTATGTAACTGTGTTAGTTTTGGTTGTGGCCATTTGCACTCTCTATTCCAAAGGAATTACCACCCTGTAGGGATACGAAAGCAAGGAACTCTCAGACAGGGTTCCACCCCTAGAGGTTCCATGGGACAGTTCCGGTGACTAAGAGGTATAGGAATCCCAAAAGAAATGTAGTATCATCCCCAACAGGAGGCAACATGATGCATATGAGCAAGCAGTAACAGTGACGTAGAAGCAGTAACTGGAACATAGTAGTAGAGAAGGATAGTGATGGCTTGCACTGAGAGAAGGGGATCCCCTAAGGAGAGAGGGAACAGCAGGAACTCCTCCACCTCCATCCAACAACGGAACCTACCTAAGGAAACTTGGGGAAACAACTAGGCTCACTATGTGTTATGACCTGAGGCAAAGGAGGAGAGAAAAAACCCTTTGAGGAGGAAATCTCTGGGGATCCAAGGCCTAGTTCGCCTTCTCTCCAAGCTTGGGAAAATGTATTTAGTGACGGCTCTACAGCTGCAATTTGGAAAACCCAATTAAAGGGAGGTGGAAAATATTCCAATTTGGAGGAAGGCTCTCACTCAAACCCTCTAGCGGGAACGTCATGGAAGGTTGCGAGAAAACTCTGCAACAATACTAGCATCCAAGGCGCAGAAGAAGAGCAACAACTGCTGAGGCACTCACCTGGCCTACCCACCGTAAATCAAACCAGGTGAACCAGAGGCAGTCATGGGGAGAATGCGGTGAAGGTGCCTTGCTTGGGAAACCACCAAAGTCAATGGCCAACCGCTTATAGTGGGAACACTAGAGCCAAAGGAGATCGCCGTAACCACCCTTCACCGCTAGTCTTAAATTCCACACCAGGATCTGCTGTCACATAGCAGGCAGCTAAAGCCAAGCTCAGGGTGAGGACATTCCCAGCTATGGGCCATTTGAGAAAGTTGGACACGCTCGATGATGCTGACTAAATGCAGAGCGAGACCGTCGGCTGCAGGAACCTGTGCCAGATTAGAATGGCTGGCATGCCCCAGAATTGATTGAGAGCTGTAAAGCTGGTGAGCTGAATGAGCACGGTGTGCTGAGATCATAATGAGCATTGAGTGCTGAGATCTTGCAAAGTTGAATGCAAACTGAGAGCAGTAGAATCCCAGGCCGAAGCCGAGGGGATGGCACTAGGCATGAAACAATGGTCTGCGTTAGCAAGGAGCAACAGTTGGGTAAGCAAGTGTGGACCTGACAGGTCAGTAAGCAGTAGCAGTAATAGGTGGACCCGCATAACAACTGTATAGCAAGTAAAGAGCATTGAGTTAGGGGAAGGCCTGCAAGACATGAATAGCCAAATCAAGGTGACAAACTCTGAAGATTTTCAGCGCCGACGACAGGATGTAAAAGAGAATTAATTAACCACATAGGCCATGACCCCCCCAAACACCTCTCCGTCCCCACCGTAGGACAAACAAGGAAGCGATGAAAGGCCGAGAACCACATGCAGATATAAAAGCTAATTTAATAGCCTCAGCAGGAGCTTCAGCTAACCTCAGAGTAAACAAGGTACAATAGGAATGGGTGTAAACAATGCAGCAGCAGGAAGCAATTAGGCCTGTACAGCAGCAGTAAATAATGAGTACACTGAGTTGTAAGTGCAAATAAAGGAGGCATAATGCTCTTAAGCATTGTCAGACAGGCAGTGCAAGGAGATTAATGAGGTAAGTAGAATAAGCATGAGAAAGCTGTATAGCTAGGTTGAGGCAATCTGAGTCAGGTGAGAGCAATAAAATATGCCACATGGATCAGCTATAGTTGAGTAACTGAAGCTAGCATTATGAGCTCTGAATAGCAGTATGCCAGGAGCCTAGAAAAGCCCCACCAAAAGGAGGAAGCATATACAACCGAAGGCAAAATACAAACCAAAGAAGGAAAACAAACACAGAAGCTCTGCAGAGACAAGCAAGGGGTGGCGGGAGGGGCTCCAACCAGGAGGCCCGACCAGCTCAGGAACAAACCAGCAGATCCTTCAGTGGCAAAGACAAAATGCTTCACAGTGAGGCTGAGAGGAACTGCTTATATAGCTCAGGAAGTGGGTGGCTGGCTGCTTGGTCATCGAACTACAGGCAAAGCCTTTCAATTCTAAACAATTTTATTTTTTTTATTTTAGTATTAATAATAAAACAATTGTGAATTTTATAACTGCTCCTGGTTTTCCTATGATTCCTGACCTGTGCCTCGATGACAGATGGTGTCAGCCTAAGTAGGATTTACACTGTGCTTACTCTAAGCCAGGAGTTTTGTGCATGGGTGCTAGACATGGTACCACAGAAACATAGAAGAAAGATATGGATTGTGCAGCAGCAAGCCGAGGAGTGGTTACCAGGAGAATGGCAGCCAAAATAGCAGAGCCAAAAGTCCACGCTGAGATTGTACAGCCAGCACCAGTTATAGAATAAGCATTTGTCAATGCCAGAAGTTTGCCACATTTCTAAATGAACAGCACGGGGTAATAGCTCCATAGAGTTTAATGGGGGAACTTTTTAAAAGCTTATTTCTATACTGTCCAGTGACCATTTTGTTAAAGAAAGGCAGTCGCTTAACTAACAAGGACCATGTTGGGTACACAACTGACATTCTTTGATAAAATCATCACTGGAAAATATAAAAATCAGCTTTTAAAAAGTGTCCCCATTAAACTCTATGCAGCATGTCCTCGAGCTGTTCATTTCCGCACTTGTGCAGACGCAGTGGTTTTACTGCACATATGTGGAATCGGCTACATTTCACACATACTTCTTTCATGATGGAACAGCGACCGGCTGTTCAGCAGCTTTTTCTTTTCATGTTTTCACACTGGCCACTAGTAGCAATAAGTTTGCAGCGCACAGGCATGGCGAACTTAAAAAGAACAGGCAGTGACAGAACCTGAAAGCCTGTTTCAAATGGTGGGCTATAGAACAAAAAGAGATGCAGAAACAGAGAAAAGAAGAGATGCAGCAACAGGAACAACAAAGAAATGAAGAGATGCAGTGTCACAAGCGGCAAAGAACAGAAGAGAGGCAGCGATGGATGGATGCCTTGCAAGTTATCAAAGCTGAAGGATCTGGCACTGATCCAGCAGAGTAGCAATACACAAACAACTTAAAATACATTAAAGTTACAAAGTTGTGTCCATCAGATGATATTGAAGCATACCTGACAACTTTTGAAAGGTTTGCCACAGCCTGCCAATGACCAAAGCAGCAATAGGCAAACAGACTGGTACGTTACCTGACAGAGAACGCAAAACTTGCTTACAGCAATATGGACACTGCACAGTCAGAAAACTATGAACTGGTGAAAACAAAAATCCTGAAAAGGTATGACATCACAGGAGAGACCTACAGGCAGAGATTTTGGTCTCTGACATACAACTCGGTCGACAATCCTTGAGAAGCCTTCACCTGACTCAGAGAACTCCTTATGAAATGGCTCCAACCAGAGGGTAAAGCAGTCCCACAGATCATCGACACATTTGCAGTGGAGCAATTCATCAACATCCTGCCTACAGATGTACAGCTTTGGGTAAAAGAACACCGACCAGAAAGTGGTGAAAAGGCTGTATTTTGGCAGAAGACTACCAAATGATCAGATAGATGCCACATCAGCGAGCTAGCAAAAGCACCGGTAAGACATTCTTTTCCCGTTTAAACTCCATGTCTGATAAGAACTGTGCTGGGGTAACAAATCTGCACCCAAAGACTTTATTTGCTGTAGCTATAATAAGCCAGGTCATATTACAAGAAATTGCTGCAGTAAGAAGAGTGACACTGGAGCAGATTTGTCCTTAGCAAATTGGGGCAAGTACTTAACAGATGTGAAGGTGTGAGATAAGACTGTAAAGGGACTTATAGATTTGGGAAACAGACAGACCCTAGTACATATTGAAGAGCCAGGAAAACAGTGTCCAAAAGGACCAGGTACTGCTGTCATCTGCATCCACAGGGACACTCGATACTATCCCACCAGTCAAGTGACACTGACTATTAAGGGTGTATCGCATCAAATGAAAGTGGGGATAGTACCTAGGTTACCTGTACCTGTGATTATTGGAAATGACTATCCAGGATTTACTGAGTTAATCAAAGAGGGAGTAAATCCTGATGTTTCAGCAGCTGTGGTGATGTACTCAGGCAAAGAAAATCTCGGATGGTGGGGACACTTCCTTTCATTGATTTTGATTCAGTCTTGTTTGAGCACATCTCCAAGATCCAGAAGTCCAAGAAATAAAGCGGCGCCTGAAGAAACACTGGCAACAAAGACTGATGAACATAAAGGGTTAACATACGAAAATGCTGAAACTAAACTGATAACTGATTGTGATTTTCTTTCAGAACAAGCTAACGATGTTTCTCTCAGGGTAATTTTAAGCAGCAGGGTGAAACCAAAACATGGTGAACCTATGTTTAAAAATGTAATGGGCTACTGTAAAGAGTTTTATTTATACTTACTTTATTATCAGCTTGTAAAAGGTACAAAGGTCAGATTTTAACAGCCAGTATGTGATGCTTATGTACTGAGATACAAATATCATATTCCTCAAAATATCCTTTGTTAAACATGTATTGAAAGCACACCTTTCTTTTAGGCTATGACTTAGGGTCATATAAATTCCTTACATATTGATAAATGATGTATAACTCAGTTTATAATACAATCAAAACAAGCAAGTGGAGCTCAAAAACGAAACATACTCCCGACTCTTTATTTTGGGGGGTGCTGCTCTAAATGGGCCCTTTCCTTCCAACAGAAACATTCCTAGTTGGTAGGAAGCTAAATAACTTCCACACCCACCTGTAGTAAGACACTTTAAGTCAGATAAGGAACTATATATATATATCTAAGACTATTAAAAAGAATCGGGAAATATCTACTTCACTCCCAAGTAGTCCCCTTTTTCTGATAAGTACTGTATTGCACTCCATCTTGCCCATCTTTCAACAAATTTCTCCTGCCTGTTTTGCACCTGATAAGTTAGAGCTTCCATATTTTGAATATTCACAACAACTTGTTTCCAGTGTTCAATAATTGGAGGGTGATAGCTTTTTCGAAGCATAGAAACATGAAAAAATAGAATCTGTCGGCAGATAAGAGCCATACAGACCACCTAGTCTGCCCATTTCCCTACTTGGTTTGGAAATCTGTGTTCCTATCTGGACTGCTTTTCCCCTGCTCTGCTGTACAGCAGGGTGCTTTTATGCTTATCCCATGCACTGTTGAATCCCTGTACTGTTTTTGCTCCCACTATCTCTGCTGGTAGGCTCTTCCATGTATACAGCACCCTCTCTGTGAAAAAATACTTCCTAGCATTCCCCCTAAGCCTCCCTCCCTCCAGCCTTATGTTATTGTATGATACTATACAAACATACCACAGGTAGAAAGAGTTGTTTCCCTTAATTTCCTGTTGAGGGAGTCCTAGTTCCATACTGTAAAAGGACAATGGTCCTGTTGCTTGAAATAAGTTGGCTATATTCTCCATTATCTCTCTTTTATCTGTACAGAGTTTGGGTTAAACCTCAGACACAGGACCAGATAGAACAATTGGTTATACCACAAAAGTATAGATCTGAGTAGTTACAGATAGCACATGATAGTCCTATGGCTGGTCACTCAAGGAGGGATCGCACCCTTGTCAGATTGCTGTACAGATTTTACTGGTCTGAAATTCATGAAGATGTTGCACCCTATTGCAGTTCTTGTGCTGAGTGTTAGAAAGTAGCCCCAGTGACTAACAAAGACAATGTGCTCCTTCTGCCCCTACCCATGATAGATGTGCCTTTTAAGAGAATGGCAATGGATGTGGTTGGCCCCTTAGACAAAAGTAAAAAAGGGTAATCGATTTATTTTGGTAGTATGTGATTATGCTACTCGATACCCGGAGGCAGTTCCTGTGTTTACTGTCACAGCCCGAAAAGTAGCAGTAGAGCTTGTCAAAATTTTCAGCAGGGTGGGCATACCAAAAGAGATTATTACTGATCAGGGTAGTAATTTTGTGCTGCATTGCTGAAGGATCTGTACCGACTACCAGGTATCACTGCCATAAGAACCTTCCCTAATCACCCTCAGACAGACGGTCTTGTTGAGCATTTTAATCAAACCCTAAAACGCATTTTATTTTTTTATTTTTTTTAATTTTTTGCTGTTTATACTCCTCCCCTGCCCCCTAGACTCCACCGCCTTGGGAGTCACTAATTGCGTCTGCCCCAGCCTCGACCTATCTGCACCATGGTAGTCCCTCCATGTAGCCTCAGATTGCCCCCCCGGGAAGGACAGGGATGGAGTGCCTACACCCCTGAACATCTTGATTTCATCAGGGCAGTGGACTGGGACAGGCAGGCGGGCTATGGGGTCTGCGCTAGAGTGCTCCATCTTCCAGGAGCCTAGAGGGTGATTTTTCCGGTGTTCCTGTGTTGGTGTGCATCACAATGTCAAGGCCCTCCCCGCCGATGTCCGCTATACACTTTCCCCTGTTGTGAGATAGGGAACTTGCTACGCACCCGGCCTCCACCAGAGGGCAGTCAAGCTCTGACCCATAGGGTCTTCTCCCTCCCAGGAGAGGAGAGCTGTCCTCCAGATGCCCAATCCTCTCCTTGCCCTGCTGACCCCCAGTGGTCCGGGCTCATTCCCGAACCCAGGTTGCCGGCATAGTGCGAGGTGTGGCTTCCAGCACCTCAACCCTCAGCACCACCGGGCCAGACTAAAACGCATTTTAAAATCATTTGTGGAAGGGAAAGACTGGGACCAATACTTAACTTATCTGCTTTTTCCTTACAAAGAAGTGCTACAGGCAGCGACAGGTTTTTCACCATTTGAAATGCTGTATGGTAGACAAACTAGAGGGGCACTAGATGTAATAAAGAAACATGGGAAGATAACCACCATCAGAAACAATATATTACATCTTACATGTGTGCCCTTAGAAAGAAGCTTTCAAAATATGTTGAAAGTACCCATAATAATCAGAAAGAGGCCCCAAACCAGCAGGCGGTGTATTATGACCATGGGTAAAAAGTTTTGAGCAAGGTGGGCTGCAGCCAGGAGGTTGTCTAGGTGGTTGTGCCATGGGGAAGTGGGATAGCAGTGCACAGTGGAGAGAAATAAGGGTGGGGGAGGAGCCATGGTGGGTGTCGGTGTGAAAGGGTTGAATAAAACCCTGTCCCATTTGTTATGGAGAAAGAGTTTTAATGCAAGGATCTGCTCTACCCTAACACACAAACATACGAAGAAGCCAGCAGAAGAAGGCCATTTGGTCGATCAAGTCTCCTCATGTTGCAGGATCCACAGCTTAAGCTACTGTCCCTGCCCCCTCTCCCCACTCCTCCCATCCTCCCTACCTGTGACCCTTACCTCCCCTATACATGTCCCAGCCTCTCTTAAGGCTGCCCACTGTCTTCAATGGGATTACTTCTTCTGGCAGCACATTCCAAGTGTCCATCACCCACTCTGTGAAGAAGCGTTTTCTGAGCTCCCTCCTAAACCTCCACCCTCCAACTTAAGACTGCCCCTCATGTTATGGTTGCCACTCAGCTTAAAGAACTCTCCTAATCAACATTATTTATCCCTTTCAAGTACTTGAAGGTCCCAATCATGTCCTCTCTCTCTCTCTGTCTTCCAGGAGTACATGTTCAGTGTGCTCAACCTCTCCTTGTATGCCTTACCCTGATGACCAGCTATCTTCTTTGTAGCCCTCCTCTGGACCTTCTACTGCAGGTTAATTTCCCTTTATTTCTCTTCTCTGTCTGGTTGTGCAACCAAATTTTTCGTGAGAACTAGGGCTTGATCACTCCAATAGTCTTGCAATTCTCTGCCTCTCGCTATCTCTCTACACTCACTTGCTGTTCTGTTTTTGCCCTTGCATATTTGCTGTTATAAAATATATGTGAATCATTTTGTGGAAATGTAGGTGACACTGGATCCCTTTGTTTAAAACTGTATATAGTTATAATGTTGGAATGATTGCAAAGCTATTTGGAATTAAAGGGGTTAACCTGAAATGCAGTTTTATGCCTTTTGCAGAGATGTAAACAAGAGGTCAGTTCTCGGTCTTAATGTTCTTTTGCTGCAACTGAAACTGGCAAAAACACTGCTTGAGAAGCAGAATGTTCTCTTAACAAGCTCTGCAAAGACTTTCATAAAAAGAGCTGCAATGCTTTGCAAGAGAGAGAATGAGACAGACTGAGATTTGAAGTGGAGAAGAAAAAGGACTATGCTTTCTATGTTTGTACTACCATTGTAAATAGTTATTCACTGTCCTACGCGGCCAGTATAGTGTTATGCTTATGTAACTGTGTTAGTTTTGGTGGTAGCTGTTCGCACTCTCTATCCCAGAGAAATTACCACCCTGTAGGGGTACAAAAGCAAGGAACTCTTGGAGAGGGTTCTGCCCCTAGAGGTGCCACGGAACAGTTCCCGTGGCTAAAGGAACCTTATGAATCCCCCTAAGGAGAGAGCGCTGCTGCTGGAGGAGGAGGAGAGGATGGTGGGGTAAAGACAAAATGCTTCACAGTGAGGCTGAGAGGAACTGCTTATATAGCTCAGGAAGTGGGAGTGGCTGGCTACTTGGTCACTGAACTACAGGCAAAGCCTTTCAATTCACTGACCTACGCAGGCAGTATAGTGTTATGCTTATGTAACTGTGTTAGTTTTGGTTGTGGCCATTCGCACTCTCTATTCCAAAGGAATTACCACCCTGTAGGGATACGAAAGCAAGGAACTCTCAGACAGGGTTCCACCCCTAGAGGTTCCATGGGACAGTTCCGGTGACTAGAGGTACCTTAGGAATCCCCAAAAGAAATGTAGTATCATCCCCAACAGGAGGCAACATGATGCATATGAGCAAGCAGTAACAGTGACGTAGAAGCAGTAACTGGAACATAGTAGTAGAGAAGGATAGTGATGGCTTGCACTGAGAGAAGGGGATCCCCTAAGGAGAGAGGGAACAGCAGGAACTCCTCCACCTCCATCCAACAACGGAACCTACCTAAGGAAACTTGGGGAAACAACTAGGCTCACTATGTGTTATGACCTGAGGCAAAGGAGGAGAAAAAACCCTTTGAGGAGGAAATCTCTGGGATCCAAGGCCTAGTTCTACTTTCTCCAAGCTTGGGAAAATGTATTTAGTGACTCTACAGCTGCAATTTGGAAAACCCAATTAAAGGGAGGTGGAAAATATTCCAATTTGGAGGAAGGCTCTCACTCAAACCCTCTAGCGGGAACGTCATGGAAGGTTGCGAGAAAACTCTGCAACAATACTAGCATCCAAGGCGCAGAAGAAGAGCAACAACTGCTGAGGCACTCACCTGGCCTACCCACCGTAAATCAAACCAGGTGAACCAGAGGCAGTCATGGGGAGAATGCGGTGAAGGTGCCTTGCTTGGGAAACCACTAAAGTCAATGGCCAACCGTTATAGTGGAACACTAGAGCCAAAGGAGATCGCCGTAACCACCCTTCACCGCTAGTCTTAAATTCCACACCAGGATCTGCTGTCACATAGCAGGCAGCTAAAGCCAAGCTCAGGGTGAGGACATTCCCAGCTATGGGCCATTTGAGAAAGTTGGACACGCTCGATGATGCTGACTAAATGCAGAGTGAGACCGTTGGCTGCAGGAACCTGTGCCAGATTAGAATGGCTGGCATGCCCCAGAATTGATTGAGAGCTGTAAAGCTGGTGAGCTGAATGAGCACGGTGTGCTGAGATCATAATGAGCATTGAGTGCTGAGATCTTGCAAAGTTGAATGCAAACTGAGAGCAGTAGAATCCCAGGCCGAAGCCGAGGGGATGGCACTAGGCATGAAACAATGGTCTGCGTTAGCAAGGAGCAACAGTTGGGTAAGCAAGTGTGGACCTGACAGGTCAGTAAGCAGTAGCAGTAATAGGTGGACAGCATAACAACTGTATAGCAAGTAAAGAGCATTGAGTTAGGGAAGGCCTGCAAGACATGAATAGCCAATCAAGGTGACAAACTCTGAAGATTTTCAGCGCCGACGACAGGATGTAAAAGAGAATTAATTAACCACATAGGCCATGACCCCCCCAAACACCTCTCAGTCCCCACCGTAGGGACAAACAAGGAAGCGATGAAAGGCCGAGAACCACATGCAGATATAAAGCTAATTTAATAGCCTCAGCAGGAGCTTCTGCTAACCTCAGAGTAAACAAGGTACAATAGGAATGGGTGTAAACAATGCAGCAGCAGGAAGCAATTAGGCCTGTACAGCAGCAGTAAATAATGAGTACACTGAGTTGTAAGTGCAAATAAAGGAGGCATAATGCTCTTAAGCATTGTCAGACAGGCAGTGCAAGGAGATTAATGAGGTAAGTAGAATAAGCATGAGAAAGCTGTATAGCTAGGTTGAGGCAATCTGAGTCAGGTGAGAGCAATAAAATATGCCACATGGATCAGCTATAGTTGAGTAACTGAAGCTAGCATTATGAGCTCTGAATAGCAGTATGCCAGGAGCCTAGAAAAGCCCCCCCCCACCAAAAAGGAAGGAAGCATACACAACCGAAGGCAAAATACAAACCAAAGAAGGAAAACAAACACAGAAGCTCTGCAGAGACAAGCAAGGGGTGGCGGGGAAGGGGGCTCCAACCAGGGAGGCCCGACCAGCTCAGGGAACAAACCAGCAGATCCTTCAGTGGCAAAGACAAAATGCTTCACAGTGAGGCTGAGAGGAACTGCTTATATAGCTCAGGAAGTGGGAGTGGCTGGCTGCTTGGTCATCGAACTACAGGCAAAGCCTTTCAATTCTAAACAATTTTATTTTTTTTATTTTAGTATTAATAATAAAACAATTGTGAATTTTATAACTGCTCCTGGTTTTCCTATGATTCCTGACCTGTGCCTCGATGACAGATGGTGTCAGCCTAATTAGGATTTACACTGTGCTTACTCTAAGCCAGGAGTTTTGTGCATGGGTGCTGAACATGGTACCACAGAAACATAGAAGAAAGATATGGATTGTGCAGCAGCAAGCCGAGAGTGGTTACCAGGAATGGCAGCCAAAATAGCAGAGCCAAAAGTCCACGCTGAGATTGTACAGCCAGCACCAGTTATAGAATAAGCATTTGTCTATGCCAGAAGTTTGCCATTTCTAAATGAACAGCACGGGTAATAGCTCCATAGAGTTTAATGGGGAACTTTTAAAAGCTTATTTCATACTGTCCAGTGACCATTTTGTTAAAGAAAGGCAGTCGCTTAACTAACAAGGACCATGTTGGGTACATAACTGACATTCTTTGATAAAATCATCACTGGAAAATATAAAAATCAGCTTTTAAAAGTGTCCCCATTAAACTCTATGCAGCATGTCCTCGAGCTGTTCATTCCGCGCACTTGTGCAGGCGCAGTGGTTTTACTGCACATATGTGGAATAAGCTACATTTCACACACATACTTCTTTCATGATGGAACAGCGACCGGCTGTTCAGCAGCTTTTCTTTCATGTTTTCACACTGGCCACTAGTAGCAATAAGTTTGCAGCGCATAGGCATGGCGAACTTAAAAGAACAGGCAGTGACAGAACCTGAAAGCCTGTTTCAAATGGTGGGCTATAGAACAAAAAGAGATGCAGAAACAGAGAAAAGAAGAGATGCAGCAACAGGAACAACAAAGAAATGAAGAGATGCAGTGTCACAAGCGGCAAAGAACAGAAGAGAGGCAGCGATGGATGGATGCCTTGCAAGTTATCAAAGCTGAAGGATCTGGCACTGATCCAGCAGAGTAGCAATACACAAACAACTTAAAATACATTAAAGTTACAAAGTTGTGTCCATCAGATGATATTGAAGCATACCTGACAACTTTTGAAAGGTTTGCCACAGCCTGCCAATGACCAAAGCAGCAATAGGCAAACAGACTGGTACGTTTTCTCTACTCTCTCCGCCTAACCAATCCGAGTCCGACCAATCGTGAGCTGACAGAGGAGCTGGCGGGAGACTGGCTGCTGTGGCGTGCTCGCCGTGCTGTGCGTGCTATGCTATCGTGAGGCAGAAGATGGAGTAGTCGTCGATCGAACTGAGGTGGAGACCGACGTACAACAGACAGACTACGTCTGAGACCGACTCCCGAGTGAGTGTCCGAACTGTCTTGAGGACAGGTGACCCTGAGCCTGACGGTTGACCGCTGCGGTCCGTCGTCGCGTGGATTTTGTGGCTGTAGGCCTGTGGCAGTGGGTGGCAGCCAGTGACAGTCTCGAAAGCCTTTAGGCTTGTTGTTAGCCTGCCCATTGCTTTGCTTGCCAGCCAGGACTTGGAGGACGAGTAACTCGTCACGACGGGTCGACTCGACGACGGTCACAGATTTTGCGGCCCAAGAGGAGAGTCCGATCCAGGTGGCTAGAAAGAATGACAAAAGAACCGTGGTGGAGACACTAGTGCAGCTGGACAGACTGAGTTCTTCAGGGGTCTAAAGTGCGTTTGTGGTGCCGGGTGGTGCGAGTCTGCCTGGTGGTCTTGTGGTCTGCATCCCTGTGGCTGTGGGGAGTTGACGCCGGGTCTGTCTAGAACAAATAAAAACAGTTCACTGACTGCACTGCATCTGCTTGTGGCAGGAACCCAACTGCTGGAGTGCTGTGCTGCTGCTGGCATTGCTGCATCAGAAAAAAACAAGCAGGTAAATTGAGGTAATTTCTAAATGTGTCTCTGTACTGTGTAGTAGCAGAGCAGTACTAGTATTTCATTAAGTATTCTGAGTAGTACTTACTTCCATTCTTGTTTTTACCAAGTTGATATACAATATTTGGCTCAAGCTCTGTCCTACTTGTGATGGCAATCCAAGAGATTAAGGGAGTTCCATTTGCTAAGTCTGCCCTAACCCTGTTTTTAGTGGAAGTAACTTGTCACAATGAATACGAAGCAGACTCCCCTCAGGAATGAGTTCAAGGCAGTCCTAGTCAACCTCACTGGATTCTTGGTGGAGCTTGGATGGGTCAAGCTTGCTAAATGATTAGGTCCAGTCCAGATGAAGTGTGGTCATATCCTTGTGGTTTTGTTTCCCCAGATAATGAAGATAGGGCTGTGGTCACTCAACAAATTGATTGGATTTCAACCCAGCCAGATTTGCGTGTGTGTGCATGCAGCTATCAGTGCACTAATAATATTTGCTGATAATAAGTATAAGTAACTGTACCAGAGCATAATTATTAATTTATGCGTTAAAGGTTTTAGTGGGAAAAATGGAATATCCCTTCTTCATGTGGTGGGGCAGAGGATTTCTGGTGGGGCAGAGGATTTCTGAGGGTAAAATGAGTGACATGGGACTGGATGGGATGCCTCTGAGTCCTGTGGTGATGCAAGGCAACCAGATAGTGATTTGGGGGTTCTTGCAAAACCACAGTGTTAGCTAGTAGCCCCTCATCTGCATACCCTGCATGCTGGAAGCAGCATGTGGAGCATGAAATGGTCGTCCGTGCCACCATTAAGCAAGCAAGGGTGGGTTGTTTTGACTAAAACAGAAAAGCAGCAGGTAAAGAGAACTCTTTTATGCTAAAAGCCCTATCTGGGTCAGGGTGTTTCTGCACTAGTTGCTGCATTTTGCAGCCTTACCAGAGTTTCCTTTAATGAATGGTGAGGGGTCAGGGGACAGGGACTGGGTGTAAACTGGGAGGCAGGTGGACAGTGATTTGACTGACATGGAGTATGTAAGGTTGCCAAATAGAGGAGTAAAGGCTGCAATGTGACTGGTGATGCAGAGATAAAAAATCAGACAGCTCATCACGAAATCTAGCACCCATCACTAGGAGTAAATGAAGCTCGAACCAGTTTTATTTCTTTAAAAAGTGCTGCATTTCATGAAGTGGCTATGTGCAAAATTAGCAATGTGCAAGTCCCCAGATGCATACCGCTCAAGGCTCAATTGTCCCTGATTTTGTCTCAAAATTGTCCTCTGTTGACTGTTCCTCATGAAAAGCACAAAATAATGTCAACCATTAATGTAACAGACTTGTTCTTCTTCATAAAATGCAGCTTAACACAAATCTTTTCATTCTATAGGCTTTATGAATGAATAACATCAATTTTTAAGATGTGTCCCTCCATTGGGGTGTTTGTCCCCGATTTTTTAGCCTTGTCCGGATTCATGATACCAGGACCCAGGTTCAAGACGCACTCTCCTTATCGAACCAGTGACTGTAATCAATCTTCCACCTGCTAAGTTTGTAATTTTAAGTATTTTAACCCATATATATTTTTGCCTGCGGTACCCCAGCCTGGCTCCAGGACCTCAACTGGGAATGCACGCACCGAGGCAGGAATGAATGTGTCTGGAGGGTCAGGCCACCAAGCCCGGCTCATACACAGGTGCCAGTGGATTTTCTGATGCCATATTCCCTGGAGCTAGGAACATGCAATGATGCTGACAGCAAGCATCTGTTCTAGCTCCACCCATATTCGGCACGACTTTGTGCCTCTCATCCTCCACCAGTGGGCAAGTGACCCATCTCCTCTACCCTCCCAGAGAAGGACAGCAGTCCTCTGGATGCTCGATCCTTCTCCCTGCCAACCCCAGTTTAGATGTGGGAGGTACAAACGAAAATTTATATTTACTGTACTCCAGGTTGTGTGGGAGAGGTTCTTGGGCTGTGCTAATTCTAACTTGTAAATGCCATAATTTATAGTTTTATAACTTCTAAATGACATAATTTTGGACACAGTCCAGGGGAGCTGGATACACTGGAGGGTCATCCGCGGCTGCAGTCGGCAGTGGGCCAGGGTTTTCGGAGAGTAGTGATTGAGAAGACATCAGAAGACGTCCCAGCGGCTGCAGTCTGCGATGGGCCAGGGTTGGAGGGAGCTGTCTGCTGCTGGAGGACCAATCGGCTGTGAGGGTGCCAAGTTTTAAATCTCGTCTGGGCTATAAGTCTGGCCCAGCCCTCACGAACTTGAGGAAGAGCTGTAAATTGCTGGGAGAAGAGGTAGCTAACTGCATTGGCAGTGGAGAATCCTACCAGGGCTGCTGTGGTGAGAAATTGGAGCTGCATCGGCAGCTGCATCGAGGAAGGCAGCTTCAGGCTGCATGGCAGCAGAGGTGTGCAAGGGGTTCTGGTCGTCCGGGGCTGCAGTCGGCAGTGGGCCAGGGTTTTGGGACAGAGATTGAGGAAGGCATCAGAGAGGACGTCCGTGGCTGCAGTCGGCAGTGGGCCAGGGTTGGAGGGAGCTGTCTGCTGCTGGAGGACCAATTGGCTGTGAGGGTGCCAAGTTTTAAATCCGTCTGGGCTATAAGTCTGGCCCATCCCTCACAAACTTGGGAAGAGCTGTAATTGTGTCCACACACCAACCCGGCTCCGACTTGTATTAAATGGTCTGTGGGGGTGGATCCTTTGGGGAGTGCACAGTGTGACTAGCTGAGACTGAGCAATAAGAAACTCAGATTTGTGTAGGACCAAGGGGGAAGGGCATAATAAGATTTGTATATTGTGTTGCTGGAGATTGTGTGTGTGTGTGTGTGTGTGTGTGTGTGTGTGGTATATTAATTGTTGGTGGGGGGCTGTAGGTTTGACTGTGTATTGTGATGATAGTAGGGGTTCACACACAAAATGGGGGGGGTGATTGGGTGTAAGGAGTGTGGAGCAGCCATAATATTAAACTGGGCATGGAGGTTTGGAGGATGTCAAAATGGTATTCCACAGGGGACAACAGGACAAGGCAAAAGGGACATATCCCAGAGGATAGGTGGATCATATGGTATCTGGAGGTGTGGGGGGCAAAGTTGGCATCGCACATGAAGTATGCCACAGGGAGGCTGCTCAGAGGGAGCAGATGAGGAGGGGAGTGAGGAGAGCAGTATGGGTATGAGCATCAAGCTTGGAAACCATTTCACCATACTATACCCGGAGATGAAGTGGATGAGGATGGTGGGAGGTGCAAGTGGACAGGAGGAGTTGGTCAATAGGCAGAGGGGACAGTGATGGAGGATGGAGCCTGTTTCAAAGGAAAGGGAGGAGGAGGGAGGGAGGGAGGGACATGAGCCTAGGTTGGGGTCTCGGGAGTAGATGGTCAATTATGGGCACATCAGTCTGACATCTGTGGTACATAAAGTAATAGAGGGATTTATCAAGGAGAGACTTGGGAGGCAGTTGGAAATGTTAGGACACCAGGATGACAAAAATAGAGAATACTGGATGGGCAACTATGCACAACCAGTTTGTTCTGCCACAGAGGGGTTCTGATTCCCTCTGACCTTGAGAGCGGCAGCTCAAGAGGTCCATGGGAATCAGAGCCTGAGGTGGCAGAACACAGGTAGTGCATAAATTCTCATCCTGTATTTGTTATAGTGTAAGTAGTACTATGTGAAATGTGTGCTTTGTGTGTTTTTTTCCCTTTCTCATAATGAAACTGATTTGAAAAGTCTCTAGAGGTTCTAGAATACTGTCACCACATAATTAAATAGAGGAAAGCAACGATGTGCAGATTCCTAGTGGTTCTGCTGCAGTAGTGACATCACTGCTGCAGCAGAACAACATAATGACATCACTACTGCAGCAGAACAAGCATATTCCAGGCATGGAATTTCATCATAACAGCATTCCACTATACACTATCATTAGAACAGTGGATGGATGGACACCCACAACAAGGCTGTGTTTCCATCGAAGGAGTTGATGACATCATAGAGACCTTGACATGGAAACACAGCCTTTGTTGTAGGTGTTCAGCCATCCACTGTTTATATAGTATATGTTTTTTTTGTTTGTTTCATTATTTTATTGAAATTACTTGCTGTGGGTGTCGGTCCATTCCTCCTGCTGCCACTCCTGCTCCGTCCAATCCGCTTCTAACTTTAACTTCTCCCACTGCTTAGTTTTCAAATTAGAAAACACATTTTTTTCCCAAAATGGAGCCATGTATGGCACACCGTGTCCTGGCTCTGAATTCAACTGCCAGTGGCATCGCTGCCCGCACTAGCTAAATCACGCCATGTTTGTTTTGTTTGTTTCAGCATTTATAGCGCTTTTCATACATCAAGCGCTTTACAAGCAATGCTAACTGGTAGTGAGTGACACTGGTGGTGGCCATATTGCGTCATCACCCACACACAGCCTGGATAATTACATGAACTAGTTTATGGGAAGGGGAATGTTGGCCAGGACACGGAATGTTCCCTACTCTTTTGTGAAGAGTGCCCATGGTTGTTTTACTTCCACCTGGACACCCACCAGGACAACACCAGGATGGGCAGAAGGGAACTCCGTTTAATGTCTCATCCGAAGGATGGCACACCCCAGCAGTACAGCACCCCCCAATACTGCACTCGCATACCAGCAATTTTTATGTGCAAGTCCAATCTCGGTGTGGGATAAGAACCCATGACCTTCTGGTCCAGAGGCAGATGTGCGACTTGGTCACTCATTGATTGTCTTTCCTCCCCAACCTGCGCCCACCCTATGTGCATCCACCTCTCCACACCCACAATTACGGATGTGTCAGTTTTCACGTATGCTCGTGACTTCACCAGTTTTTTTATATTTTCACCCAGATGTAAGAATGACAGGCATAAGGAGTGTGACCTGGGATTGTTGCCTGTAATGCTGATACCATTTCACCCCCACCCCACCCTGTAGCCAGCGAGGAGGCGTCAAGGTTTGCCTTGGACTGTTTATACAAAGTTCACCCCATTCTCCTATACAGCACCCATCTCATCAAAATGTCACTCAGTCTGAGTATGCCGTCGATGCTTCTCAGAATTACACCCACGAAGGGGCCATGGACTCTCACTGGGTCAGGCAAATTACTCTGGCCTGATCATATGCTGTAGGTGATGGATAGAAATCTGTTTGGCTATAGAGCCATTGCATCCTTGCTGCCCCATCTTTTCCTCTTTAGCTGGCATGAACACAGCTGAAGTTTCGTGAATAACTTCCTCTCTCTTAATCTCCATATTTCTCCTTCCCATGTCTAGTGTTGCCACTTTCCATTCTTGTTGCTTTTGAGAGTGGGCAGAAGGAGGAAGCATGAACCCTTGATTGTAATAGAGGAGGACATAACTTTGGCAAATAAAAGTGGAACTGTTCTAGCCTGATGAACTAGTGTACAGCTCTTAGGCCAGCAACGCTTTAGTTTGCTGAAACTCCTAGCAGGAGTAGTAGCTTTGAGAAAAAATAGGCAATCTTTATTTTGAGATGCATGATGGATGGCATGAGAGGCTCTAAAGGGGCTTTGGTCATGGCCCTGAGCACCATATCAAGACTCCAAGGTGATAGCTTTGGTGAACTGAAGATGTTGCAAAGCAATGCTGCTGCTGTAAGTACCAGACGTGGGGATATGAGCCCAACAATTCCCCAGTCCCATCAAGAGAGCCCCCAGTGCAGAAACTCCAATTGTAAGGTGACCGGTTGGAGTCTTTTGCCCATTTGTCTTAAAGGAACTGCAGTAGTACAGGCAATTATATTGTGTCATTCTGTATGTGTCTGGAATGAAGCCAGAAACAAAATCTCCTCCGGATTCTATAATGCACTTTGGAGGAAGAAGAGGCATATGAACTCCCCATCATTCTAATAACAGGAGCTGTACTGCATAGCTCCTTGAAAGTTTTTCCACTCACTTTCCCAGTCTAGAGAGAGGCCAGTTGTTAAAACTGGGTGCAGAACTGGAGCTTTTCCTGCTCAATCTTTAGGCCCGGAGAGAAGTTGTTCAAATTGAGATGCAGACCAGCCTTAAAGAAGAAGGTCTGGGCTGAAACTGAAGGTTAGAGGTGGTCGCCTCAAAAGATGAGTGATAGTCAGAAACCCATGTGAACTGGCCATAGGGACCCCTAGAATCATGACTGCCCTGTCCAAGGTCACTTGTGGAGAGGTCTCGATAGAAGTGATATTGGATGAAGGCAAACAGGAGGCTGAACTGATCCCAGTTTAGGAGAAGGCATCTTGAGCCACCGCTGGTTTGTCCATGGCCAGGGAGCAGAATTGCTGTACCTTCGAATTCCGCCCATAGGCTTAAGATCTGTCTGAGGATTGCCCCCCTGTTCTGTTGGAGTGTGGAAGGCAATGTCCTCCAGCTCCCATTCCCCTGGAAGAACAACCTTGTGAATTGAGCCAGACTGCTGTCATTTTCCTGTCCAGGAATATACATCTTTCAGTAGTGCTCGCCCCACTGAAAAGAAGAGGGGAATCTTTTAGCGGTTTTGGGCTTCTTGTGCCGCCCTGGTCACGGTGGTCGATGTATACCCATGTTGTCAGACTGTAAGTTGGAACCAGACCATCCTCATTGAGGAATTGCTCTTTTAGAAGCCTCTGAGCTGTGTCAGGGGAGCAGGGCCTGTGGATGATCAGCTGGGGATCCCAGAACGCCAACCGATGAATGCACGAGGAGCAAGTAACAGTCGACAAGTGGCTGAGGACACAGTCCAATGTGCCAGTCATCGGCCAGAAACATTTGGGGCTGCCCTTTGTGAGGAATATCCTGGATAAGCCCTCTGGTGTTGATTTTCTGCCCCAAAATATTCTGGTGGCGATTTTAACTCCAAATCTCTACTGGCCAGATTCAGCTCCTGATGTGGATGGCCTGGTCCAGAAATCGCAGGGAAAATGAGACCATGTTGAAAGGAGGACAGTCTGTACAGCTTGCAAGGCTGAGACTGGGGTCCATGCAGGAGTGCTGAGAAACGCTACAATGCCTGAAATAAAATAAATTGATGGAGAGGATTGGTATATTTAAATTTTAAAAACTACAGAATCTGGAAGTCTGGAGGATGCAGGGGGTGCTCCATTTTCTGCCAAGGTGCGGCAACGCACCACATGCATCAATACAAAAGTGTTGAAGCGTATGGTGCATCACTACACCTTTGCAGAAAATGGAGCACCCCCTGTATCCTCTGGACTTCCGGAACCGTACTTTTTAAAATTAAAATATACAAAGTTGAGGCTCAAGAAAATTCCACTTGTGCTGCTAAAAGCTAAGCCGAAGGGATAGCTTTTCAGTTGTGTGGGAACCCACAAACTCAGGAGTTTTCCTTTAATGAAGAAGAATCTGTAACAGTTTGTTCATTTTTACAGATCAGGGTTAACTGCAAATCTCATAACATGAAACGTCCAGAAAGACCAACCTTCGATTGCCATGTTCTTCAAGAAGAAACCTCACATAGATCCCGTGCCTTCATCCGCACAGAAGATCCCGACTGAAGAAATATGTACTGCAGTGTATGAGGAGCTAGATCAGGACTTCAATGCTAATGTTAACAAGAGAGAACAGCAACCAAGTACAAGTTCACCCTTTCCTACTGTCGACAGCACAGTTCCTGTACTAGAGATCCAAACAGTGCCTCTGGATCAGCCACCCCAACCACAATCACCATCTGTTGCAGAAACAGTGCCTAGAATGGAGATAACAACTCATGATATGGATCAGCCGTACCAACCACCATCTGAGGAAATACCAAAGCAGGACTGTGGAAACAAAAAACTCCGATTCCAGGAATCATGGTACAGGGAATTTTCATGGCTGCACTATAGTCCTGAGTTGAAAGCTGTGCTCTGCTTTTGTTGCACAAAGAGTGAACAAATGGGGATGCTTGAGCTGTCAAAAAGGCGAGAACCAGTATTCACCACAATAGGCTTCACCAACTGGAGGAAAGCACGGAGTAAGTTTATTACTCATCAGAGCTCAGAAACACATCAGCATGCCCTGTGGAAGATGGCACATGTATCCCGTGGTCAAAGCATTGATTCTGCTCTAGTGGAACAGAAAAAGATCTCACAAGATGTGTCTCACAAGTGCTTGTTTAGTTAATAGCCGCTTGCGTTACTTGGGAAGACAGGGATTGGCAATTCGAGGTCATCAACTTGATGAAACTTTGCTGAACTGCTCAAGCTATTCAGCAATGAAGATGAGACCCTAGCAACTTGCTAAAACGAAAGCAGGACTATACAAGCCCAGCAATTCAAAATGAACTAATCGGACTCATGAGTCATGAGATCATCCGTTCTGTCGTGAAGGATATTAACAAGTCATCATACTATTCCATTATCGTTGACGGAACACAAGACTGCCAAGGTAAAGAACAAGAAAGCATTTGCCTTAGATACGTTGATGGAAACATGCAGCCCCAGGAGGAGTTCATTGGGTTTTATGAGCCACAGGATACTATCGGAGCCTCAATAGCAAAAGTCATAATGGATGTCCTCACAAGACTTCCTCTCAATTGAATTCCTCCGAGGTATGGCATTTGATGGCGCTGCAAACATGTCAGGATGCTATCGTGGTGCACAGGCTATCATAAAGGAAAGTCAACCACTTGCCACATTTGTGCATTGTGGTGCTCACTGTGTAAATCTTGTGGCGAAAGAGCTGTGAAGCAAGCCCTGTATTAAGAAATTCCTTGCACTGTGTAAATGAACTGGGCAAACTGTTCAGTGAATCCCTAAAGTATAGAACAATTTTTTCTCAAATTGCTACATCTGATAATGTATCTACCTCCTTCAAGAAACTAGACCCTTATGTCCAACTAGATGGACTGTAAGACTAGCAGCAGTGAAGCTGTGTCACAACAATATGAGCAAATCATGAGAGTCTCCAACAAATGGAGTTGGAAAATGGGGATGCTGCAACAAGGCAAGTGGTCTCTTAGAGAAGCTCAGCAGGGCAACACATTAGTTAGCCTGCTGCTGGTCAAGGTAGTTATGGAACCACTGACTTGTCTGAATAGGAGCCTTCAAAATCCGAACTGCACAGTAGGTGGCATGCTTACCCAGTAAGCCTCATAAAAGCTCAGCTTCAAAGACTAAGGAATGAAAATACTGTCCTGCAAGCCATCAGAAAAGCTGATGAAGTTGTCCAGAAGCTGGAGTTGGATCCCATTGCACACCAAGGCAACGATGGGTCCCAGTCCGTTTGCTGGCAGGGAAGCAGCACAATCATGCAACAGTGGAGGACTATTTCAGAATGGAATTCTTAAGATGGTAGACATCTCTGTTGCCCAGCTAGAAGAGAGGTTCCATCAGCAAGGGCTGACTGAGTGTCGACTTTAGAACAGTTCCTTCTTGCTGCAGTACATAAGGGTGATGAGAATGACCATGAGCTGGAGAAATGATTGACTGCATTAAAAATATCCAGAGCTTAATCCCCGAATGCTGAAAGTTCAGCTTGAGATGTTTGCACAGAGTAACACATATACCTCTTTGAATGAGGCTGTAGTCTATTTAAAGCACTACCCTTAGATGTCGTGGCCTTTTACAGAGTTAGAAAAGTTTCTGCGACTACTGTTGGTGATACCAGTAAGCAGTTGTGAAGGAAGCGCAGTTTCAGTGCACTTAGGCGCCTAAAAACATGGCTAGGTCTACAATGACCCAGTGTCGCCTGAACGCAGTTGCTGTATGTCATGTTCACCAAACCAGACTTGATGAGCTATGTCTGGACACCATTGCTAAATAAATTTGTTCATGCTCATGAAAGGCGCTGTGCTGTATTTGGACTGTAGCAATAAAAATATTGCAATGGGTTGATGCACCAAAATTCAAATGTGTTCAAAGCAACACGTCATATTCCTTGGTGCTGCATATCAACTTGCGATCTCATGAAGAGAATTATCACACCTCAGATCATTGTAACCTTGTACCTCAGATAGTTGTGCACACCTATACTGATTCGCTTCATTAGCTGATACTGTTAAAAAATGCCTCCCAGTTCACTGTCCAATCCACTTTCTCAATGTTTGACTTCTGCTCCCACAGTAAACATTAAGTGGATCACCACCCTTCCACACGGTGAAGGCAGTATGTACAGTTCCCCCCATTGCTGTTTTTCTCCCCACCTCATTAGCCAACAGCTAGGTCTTCCTAGAAGCAAAGCAATAAGCATCAGACTCAGTACACACCTGAACAACTGCTGTTCATAGCCTCCTCATAGGCTGGGCTGCACTACTATGGCTAACAATATTATGCAGGAGAGAGATACTAATGCCTTGAGAAAATCCACCGATTTCAGTATCAGTCTACTCCTTGATCTGTGATCTGCAGAACCCATGAGGACAGTTCCCACATATTTTCTGCAGTACTTTTCTGTACCCTACTGCACAGTGCGAGTTGGCTGGCTACCAACATTCCAAATCTTGAATGAGCTATACACAGCTCCCTTAATAATGTCCTAATAAATGTTAACATTCCACCCTCACCGTGACCCAAGGGTAATCTCCCTATACTGAATTAAAGTAACAGTTTAGAGTGCAGACCTGCCACTCTTGAGTATTTTTCATCACTGGCTGCTCTCATCCACAATCAGATAGTGATCAGTGCTGGCAGACCCACATCTCAGATATCACAATGATCTGCTCAACGTTCCCTTCCTGTCTTTCACTAACCTGAATATAGCTATACCGTGCGAATTACCTATTCACTCCTCTCTGGCTTTCATTCTTCTGTCCTGCTCCCACATAAAAAACTGGTGATCTTTCTACCCTTCTGCATCATGAATGTAGTTAGTACAGTCTTCTATGTTATTTTTACATATTAATAGTAAACATCATCTTTCTGATAAGCCAGGCTGACAGCAGCAGAGCACAAGAGTGAAAATAGGCATTCTTTCCCATATAAGATATAAGCCACCTATGATTAAGCACAATTAAAGGAGACTGCGGTGCAAGCTCCCCACCCCAAAAAGCTTACCTCCCGATTAGCTTTTGTGCCATAAACCCCTCTTTTTTTTCCAGCAGGCAATTACTTTATATTTATTTTTAAAATCCATGAACCGGACGTATGGCGGACTGTGGCAGCTCATTTACTGTAACAGTGCGGTGCTGCCCGCTCACTTAATGTAAAGTGAGCGGTGCAGCACCACACTTTACAGTAAATGGAGCTGCACACAGTCTGCCTTACTCCGGTTCATGGATTTAAAAAATAAATATAAAGTAATGTCTGCTGGAAAAAAGAGGGTTTATGCGAAAGCTTAATCATGAGGTAAGCTTTTCGTGAGTGGGGAGCTTTATATTGCCGCAGTTCTCCTTAAATGATGTGCATAATGATGCACACACCCATCATTTAATAGTGCCTAATTAAAGGTAGCCTAAATCTTTGAAGGACAGATTGCCCATTTTTCCTTGTTCTCTGCTGCTATTAGCCTGACTTACTGGAAAGATCTGCTTATCTCAGGAACTGTACTGCCTGTATTCATGATGCAGAAAAGGTGATGAGCTCATCCATTTGTGTTGTGGGGAGAAGCAGTGAACAATGAATACCAGAGGTACCGAAGGACACTCCTGCAAGGTACTGGCATATTCAGGAAGGGGACACATAAGGGAAAAATATGAGTAGATCACTGTGAGATATAAGAGTTGGGCTGCCAGCACCATGATCGCTTCTGACCTCGACCCGTTGTCCAGGCCAACATTCCCCTTCCCATAAAACCATTTCATGCAATTGTCCAATGCTACATGTGAATATTATTGTGTGAAATGACTGCCACTATACATTCAGTCACTTCACTACCAGTCTAGCATACCTGTAAAGCACTTTGATATACACTGTGTATGAAAAACGCTATATAAATGTTGATTCTTCTTTTGATTATTATTATTATTATTATTTCCCATGGGAAAAGAAGTCAAGACAACCATATTTTTGATTTATAAGAAAGTATTAACTCTGGCATTGGACTACACAAGCATTTTGCTACAAATAAGTGTTGGATCAGGGGTTGGTTAAAGTGCAACCACCCTCCCACCATTGTAAATTACTTGCTTGCTAAATTTCACTTTGTTAAAGTCTGATTTATTGATTGTACAAATGTTTACATTCAAATCTATTGATCACATTTGTAGGTTCTGTCAAAACATGCTAAAAAGAATAGCAGACAATACAAAGGTTTAATAAAAATGTTAAAAGTGCATATCAAGTAAGCATACCACCCCAGCATCCCTATTGTAACATCCTGAATCTGCCATGACCACTGGACCATCAGGTTATTTAAGATTTGTACTGCACTGTGGTTTGCAAAAGATAAAGTTATTTCAATTAAAACACAATTTTAACATGTTTAACTAAACACAATGAACAGAACCATAGCTTTGCATGTGTACTGATCAACTTAGTGCACATGGTCTTGACCATTTGGTGTAACAGTTCTATACAGAGGAAAAATAATTAGTTAACACTATAAGAGCCATGTAGCTATCTGGCTCCAATGATGTCATTGCTTAACACAATTGGTGGCCATATTAGGAAGCAGGTAAGACAGTTCTTGAGGGCCATGTTCCAGCCTTTCTGGACACTCATGTTATTCTTGGTATGACACAAACTACATTACAGTCCAAAAGGACACAGTCTCGAGTGTTTTAGCACTCTGGATATTATCAAGTTACTACAGTTATGGTTCAGGGTCTTGGCTTGTGGTCTTGGTGTTTTTGCCACATGTGTTCTATATGTACATATTGCAGGATTTTATAGTTCTGTATTGGTTCCACCGACATGTTGTAACAAAGAGAGACAAGAAAATGATCCTTTTCTTACACATTCCTTTTCTGTAATACTTATTAGGTATTATAAAAGGGCCTGAGAAATGGAGCTTTCTTATTGGCTGCAAACATTCTAACAGCCTTATGTTAATCTTTTATTAACACACATGTAGAGCTTAGCCATATGCTGAACAAGGTTTAACACTGTTTAAAAATGCTTTTATTATAATAACAATAAGGCACTCCCAGGGATTATGTTAATGGTCAGTTAATCACTCTCCAGGGGCATGTGGCACTCGGCTACACCTCATGCCACGGTACACCCTAGAAGGTGATTAATAGTCCGTTAACATAACCCCTGTCATCCTCATTGCTTAATTGTCACCAAGTAAAGTACTCTGATATACTGAGAACTGCAATAAAAATTAAGGAAAACAAATAAACAATATATTTAAAATAAAAACGTGTCCTGTGAAAATATTGTCCTCATTGTTTTCCATATGTATTACATTTCAAAGGCATGTTGATGGGAAATTTAGTATTTTTCCATATAACGTTTACATTTTCGTATGTACCACAGTACCCATTATCCGAAGCTGGTTGAGATTGAGGTTGTCCCCCCCAACCTTGGCATCAAAATTACTCCTCTGGCTTTTAGACAGGATAGCCCAGTTCAGATAATATATTCTTTTCAGTAGTGTGTTCCCTTTAGGCTAGTGGAAGTAGTAATGTCTATGCACTCCCCTACTCAGCCATGAACCACAATTTTTGGGCCCAGTCAACCCTATCTACTCCAGCCCCAGCCCTAGACACCACCTCAGTGTGCTGAGGACATCACTTTTACAGGCTGGTGATTTCACAAAAAGTTACATACTGTCATGACCCACAACCTGTGCAGGAAGGGAGATCATTTTTGCATTTAGTTCATAACATTTTTGGTTTTTAGTATTTTTTTCATACTTTTTTTCTTTCAGTGTTTTTTTTTTTAGCCCCATCCTGACAAACCTTAGCAGTGTCAACTTTCAAATCCCCCCAAAATAGGTGTTTGTGGTGGGAACTGGTGTGTACAGCGAACACCCATTTTGAGGGGATTTGAACATTGACACCCATAGTGTTCATCAGAGTGGAACTAAAAGTGACCTACACAAAAAAGGGTAAGAAAAATATTAAACAAAAAGTTAGAACTTAAAGACCCTCCCCCCTGAAATTAATTGGCACACACTTCTCTTTCATTTCAAGGGAGTATATTTCTTTAAAGCATAACATTTTTGTGTTTTTTATATGTTTACATACTTTTTTTCTGATGAGGTATTTTTAGCCAAGGGGTGTCAATGTTTAAGTCCCCCCTGAAATGAATGTTTGTGGTGCACACCATTGTACTCCACAAACACCCATTTCAAGAGGGATTTGAAAGTTGGCACCCATAGCATTAATCAGAGCGGGGCTAAAAAAGACTTCAGTAGAAAAGTAGGCAAAAATATTTAAAAAAAAGTTATGAGCTAAAGATAAAACCCCATTGAAAAGAATGGGCCCTATTGATTTCAATGTGGTCGGTCATTAGAGAAGTAGTGTGACGATGGACACTGAGGATTCAACATCAGAGGACAAGAGGAGTTGCTACTAGGGACAGAGGTGGGCGATACAGGGTAGAAGAGGTGGATGGTAGGGTGCATAGAGGGTGGGAAGGGCATTTGTTTTATTTTATGAGTTGGGACAATGGAGATACTGAAATGGACTTCTTTGGGGGGTCAATAATGTGTACCAGTGGTGGGATTGTGTATCCCAACTGCCGCACTTGAGGGGGATAGTGGTGATGTGAATGTACAGAAATAGGGGTGAATGTGCCAAAGTACCCATATGCAAAATTCACCTCTGGTCAATCACTTCATTACTACAGATTAGAGTAGTTTGAATCTTGAAAGAGGTTATATAGTAAGTAGGAGAGAGAATATAGGACTAGCAGAATCAACTATGATGCCAAGAGGGAAGGAAGAGTTTTCACAGTGCTTTTTTATGCATTACTGCCTTAGACAGAGAAGAAGCACAAGGGGATGGGAAAGAAAGAGGGAAAGTGCACTGATTCAGTGTGCTACCTGTACTTCAACTCCACAGGGTGGAGTGTGGAGTAAACATTATGTGATGCGCTCAGTATCTATTCACGCCTTTCCAGAGCCCCCTTTTTCTGTCTCCTCTGACATCAGCAATACATCAGTATAGCTCTCACTATGCAGCCATAATAAGCAGAGAGTAAATGACTCAGTGCTCTACTCAGACAGGACCATGTCATGCCAAGTATGTAGCAGAACTGATAAAATAATTACGTTCCTTATAAAGGCTTAAAATGAATACCAAATTACCCTCATTGTTAGCTTTAACAAGCATTTGTCAATGCTGGGTGTTTGCCATGGGGGTGTGTGTGTGTGTGTGTGTGTGTGTGTGTGTGTGTGTGTACTGGGAGGATGGACCTGGCTGTCCGTTCCTGTAATGTCAACTGTGTGACCACATGTGTTCTTGGACAGGGTCAAAACTGGCACCAGTCCACTAGCCAAATGCCGTTAGATTTTCTTTTGGGATAGTCAAAAATCTTTTTAAGTAGTCAGGAAGGCTTGTACTGGAAAAGGTAATATTCCAATAAGTAGATCAGCTGGGCCTGTAGAGGAGTCTGTGGGGCTAGTGAATTTTGCAAGTCACTACCATAGGTGGCTAGTAGCAACCAAACTTAATCTGACCCCTGCATGGATCATTGCAGACATAAGACTGGCTGCTTGAAACTTAAACAATGTTTATACTGCAGCAACTATAAAATAAAGGGATACTGCATGCTACCAGCTATAACTTGGAAGTGCATAAATGCTGTTACAATACAAACATAAATACATAGCATGGATGTTACTGAGGCATATACTGAGGTTATAAAACATAAAGATTGCAGGGATAATCACCTTTACCAGCAAGTAAATACCATTTGCCAACAGTGAGCAAGAAAGAAAGAAAGAGAGAGAAGGAAGGCAGGAAGGAAAGAAAGAAAGAAAGAAAGAAAGAAAGAAAGGAAGAAAGAAAGAAAGAAAGAAAGAAAGAAAGAAAGACATTATTGTTAACAGCTGCTGTCTGGAACTGTGCTGTTGGATGCTTGGAATACCTTAGCCAGTCTGATAAGGAGAGGTCAGCATGCTGGGCAACTACATCAGAGGAAACCATAAACCCATGATTGGGTCGGCTTTGTGTTTTGAAGTCCATGCAGTTTCCACCCACCAAGCTAAAACTCTGTCATAATTAGACTGGCTGATACAGTAATTGGCCTGCTACAGACTTGCCCATTAATCCATGCTCTGCATTGGAGGGGCAGTATCACACCCCTGATGTTTGCTTGCTGCACACAAGTGCACATGACAAACATAAAAATCAACTTCTAACATCCTTGCTTATTTGTTTTCTGCAAGATAATGCATGTTGTTATGGTGACAGTCATATTTTTTAGTCCAGATTTGTCCAAAACAACAGATTCTATACAATTCTCGAGTCTTGGGGAGTCAAAATATCATTTCCACACTGCACTTAACTGACTGCTGTGTGCTGCTTACAGATGTTAAAACTGACAGGCACAGTCTGTATGTCACACACAGACATATAAGTTGCAAAAAGCTTCATTAATGCTCCAGTTATGGTCAAAGCGGCTAAAGTTGGGAAATAAGGCGTTACACTCCACCCTCCTCAACCAAGCAGGAGAGAAGGTGTGGGGTGTGCCTTGGGCTTCTCAAGTCTAATGCTCACCCCATTCCATCTGTAAATAAGGTCAGATGTGTAGACTTTATGAGAATGGGGTGAGCGTTAGGCTTGAGAAGCCCAAGACACACACCACATCTGTTGTCCTGCTTGGTTTGGAGGGTGGGGTGTTAGGGTTGGAAACCCTAACATCTTCTTTCACAACTTTTGTCACTTTGACCCTAACTAGAGAATTAACAAAGTTGTTTTGCCACTTATTTCCTTACTTTTTGAGATAGTCTAATAGTATCCTTATTTTAATGTGGGAGTGCAGGGTCTTTTGATGCATATATGTACAGTATGTAGCTGTGGAAACACAGGGGCCCATGCTTAGAAACATAGAAACATAAAAGTTGATGGCAGATAAGTACCGCAAGGCCCATCCAGTCTTCCCATTAGTTCTGCCTTATGACTGTGCCATAGGCCTGTACTCTGTCAATGGCCTATCTATTCATACTCATCTGTATTGCTTCCTTATGCCTATTCCATGCCTGTTTGAAGCCCTGCACTGTATTCATATCAACCACTTCCTATGGTAGGCTGTTCCATGCATCCACCACCCTTTCTGTGAAAAAGAACTTCCTCACACTACCCATTAATCGGCCTCTATCTAATCTCATTATGTGTCCTCTTGTCCTGCTATTTTCTTATATTGAAACATGTTAGACTCTTTCACCTTGTTAATGCCCTTATTATGTTTGAATGTTCTGATCATATCACCTCTCTCCCTACTTTGCTCTAGGGTATACATATTGAGCTCCGTTAATCTGTCCTCATATGTTTTCTGATGCAGTCCCTGCAACATTTTGGCTGCCCTTCTCTGACTGCCTCCATTTTGTTAATGCCCTTGTGCAGGTGCAGCCTTCAGTACTGCACACAGTGCTCCAGATGGGGCCTAACCAGTGTCCTGTAAAGTGGGATTATTACCTGCCTCTTACAACTTGCGATACCCCTACTAATACACCCCAACATCCCTCTAGCCTTACCTACTGCTTTAATGGTCTGCTTGGATGATTTCAGGTCATCTGTGATGATGATGCCCAAGTCTCTTTCTTTCTTTGTGGTTGCCAGCAACTCCCCTCTCAACCTATAGGTGGCTTCAGGGTTTCTCTTCCCTATGTACATGATTTTGCACTTCTTCGCGTTAAACCCCATTTGACACTCTTCCAACCATTTTGCCAGTTTATCCAGATCTCTTCTCATTCTGCCCACCCAATCTGGATCATCTACTCTGTTACAGATCTTGGTGTCATCTGCAAACAGACAAACCTTACCCTCCAGTCCATCTGCAATGTCACTGATGAAGATATTGAAGAGGACTGGCCCCAGGACTGATCCCTAAGGTACCACACTTGTGACTTGCATCTCTTCTGACTGTTTATCGT
The DNA here is from genome assembly GCA_016271365.2 of Neoceratodus forsteri. Taxonomy (NCBI): domain Eukaryota; kingdom Metazoa; phylum Chordata; order Ceratodontiformes; family Ceratodontidae; genus Neoceratodus; species Neoceratodus forsteri. The sequence goes on from CM028130.1 coordinate 620,171,529, forward strand.
TTACCACCACTCTCTGTTTTCTGCCTGCCAACCAGTTTGCCACCCAGCTGACCAACTTTGGACCCACCCCGAGCCTACCCAGCTTATTAATCAATCTTCTATGTGGAACAGTATCGAAAGCTTTGCTGAAGTCAAGGTAGGCGACATCAACTGCTCCCCCTTGGTCAACCACTCTGGTTACCCAGTCAAAGAAATCTATGAGCTTAGTTTGACAGGACCTTCCTTTTGTAAACCCATGCTGTCTTGGATCCTGTGCTCCTATGGATTCCAGGTGTTGCAGTATCCTTTCCTTAAGGAGTGCCTCCATAATCTTGCCTACTACTGATATAAGACTGACTAGTCTGTAGTTCCCTGCCTCCTCCCTGCTACCACTCTTGTGGAGTGGCATCACATGAACCCTTCTCCAGTCTTCTGGGACCTCTCCTGTGCTCAGAGTCTCACTAAACAGTTCTGCTAATGGCTCTGCTAGTTCCACCCTTAGCTCCTTTAGCACCCTGGGATGTATGCCATCAGGTCCCATTGCCTTGTCCACCCTGAGCTTTGTGAGCTCTTGTAGGACCCTTTCTTTTGTGAAGAGACTAGTGCACACCTCCCTCCCCCCTGTATCCATGGTGCTGAGCTGTGGCCCTGCCCTACCTTCTCAGTAAATACTGAGCAGAAGTATCTGTTTAGGATAGATGCTTTTCCTTGGTCCACCTCCACACACTCCCCCTTATCCCCGTTCATCTTAGCAATACCCCCTCTGGACTTTCTCCTTTCACTAATGTATTTATAGAAAGTCTTGTCCCCTTCTTTTACTGTTTGTGCTAGTGTTTCCTCAGTTTAGGTCTTTGCCTGTGTAACCCCCAGGGGGCGCTACCCTTAGGGCTACTACCCCTGTCTGCCCCCACGGAGGCAGGGTGAGGGGCCCAGATCCGTTGATGGGTGCCTCCACCCAGAGGTCGGGGTTAGCACAGTTAAGACTACCTCGGTTACAGCCCTCTGGGCTACTACAACCCCCCTTTCGTCCCATTAGTGACTCACACTGGGTACCAACAATTCTGTTCACCAGTACACTTATCCCACAGATAATATATTCCAGCTCCCTTTGGGGACCCCCTGTAAAGTAAGGCACAGTTATGTTGCAATCACCAGGCAGCAGTTCACCATTAATGTACACAATAGCCAGGATGTAGCTGTACAAAAAGCAATCTGATTTATTCAGGGGGAAAATAACAAGAACAGGGGGAATCAAGTTGATTAGCTTATCACTATACTTATCTACCTAGGGCTCTGTGCACAGGCCTAACCCTACAGTTTATTGTCCCGGGGTACCCAAGCCCTAACGGCTAGTCCACACGTGGCAGCTGGTTGGGGCCCTTAGCACAGACAAACATAACAGTCTTGAGCAGGTCAAAGTAGGAGAAAATTTAATTAGGCAGTCAGCAATACAATAGTGCACTGAAACCATCATGAACACACTGCAGGAGCTACCCTGAATTAGTACCCACAACCCCAGCAACAATTCATTCCTTCACTGCTACCAGGATGGAGCCTGACTTTCACCAGCCTTCTCGCACATTTATATGGTAAACAGCAACAGAGGGGTACCACACCAGGCAGCTGCTTCCAATACTCCTTTAAACTCACAGCCACTGCGATACTACCACGGCAGCTTCCGCTTTTTCCTCGGACCGAGCGCAATTCAGCAATTTTCTCCAGTCCTCCTACAGGTCAAGCCTGTTGGGTAGCTGTACAGGGCACAGCTTCCTCTGACCGCCCGCCAGCGGATTTCAGGGCGAACTCGCTCGCAGAGAAAACGGCCGCCTTAGGCCTTCCCGAGCTTCCCGGGCGAACACTTCCCAGCGCAGAAGCTCCTCACTCCTCACCAGCCACAATGCACACTTCCCCAACAGCAAGGAGCTCTCCTCTTAGTTTGGGCGCGACCTGCTCTCATTGGCTGGCCGCACATGCCAGTCATTTCCTCCTGCTCTCAGTGGTGCGAAAAAGCGCCATAGCCCATAATGCCTTTCCCAATTACAAACAGCTCCTCTATTGGTCAACTGACTCTGTAGAGTCCCCAGGTACTGATTGGTCCAATTCAGCAGTTCTGGACCAAAATGGAGGAAACAATTGAAACAGTCTCTGCTGCAAAAGAAGGCAGGTTAGAATAGCTGCATTATCATTACTATTTCCCAGTATTTAAAGCCAACATTCACATCCTCTCGTAGAGCTCCCTCTGCACCACTAGCGATGGCAGAAATGGAGCGGAAAATCCGCAGCCCGGGTGGGATTCGAGCATAGCAACACTCAAATCCCCCCCATTTCAACTAATTCTGACTGCAACAGGCAGCCCCCAAAGGGACAAAATGCGGAGGCCCCCAGGCACTCACAGGCTACCCATTTAAGACAGCTTAAACGCCGAACACCAACCAGGCAGGGAGCATTCAAACAAGCTCCGGGGAAGCTTTTAGGAACCCCCATTTGCAAGGGGGTTACACCCTCCCTGGCCTGGAAAAGCTGACGTCTGCGTCAAGCAGCTACCCCTGAGGCCATTTAGGCGAACATTCCAATTAACACTACATCACATTTTAAATCACATACAGAAATATTACATTAACAATATATTATGATTCATACACATTGTACACATAACTCTGGTTTCCCTTTTGTTTTCAAATCAGGTTACTAATTCCTGCTTATGGCACCAGGACTGGGGGAGCCCCTCCTTTCTAGTCACTGGTGCGTCACCTTGAGCAGAAGCACTACACTCAAAGGGTAATACTAACAATCTGGAGTTATCCCCCAAGGCTAACTTAGGCAGGGAATGTGGGGACACATATACCCCCTTGTGAACCACATATAAGGGCAGGTCCACTGGCTGGCCCAGGGATTCATATCTCAACTTTATTACTAGCCGTATCTGTCGGCCGGACCGTCTAGGGGTCTCAGGGGATCCTAAACCAGGCCCTGACTCCACTTTAGTATCAGTGACATTAACAATGGGAATCTCCTCTAGGGGAACAGGTTCAGTGCTCATAATACTATTAGGGGCTTGACCTTCTATCCCTGAACCCACCCCACTGGGCTCATCTGAGGGCGGTTTAGGTACTAGAGGGGAACCATCAGGGCATTCAAAATATTCTTCCAATTCGGGCATGTCACGGGTTTGTTCCCCCATTTCACTCTCTTCTTCAGAAAAGTCAGATAATTCAGCCAAGCTAGACAGTTCAGCCAAGCCTACGGATTCAGCCTCTTGAGCCGGTCTGCTACCCCATTCATCTTCGGGAAGCACTGCCTCCGGGGACAAAGTAGAAGGCTCAATCAGTACAGACGGACCAATTTCAGTTCCTGAGTTAACAAGGGGATTGCCCCGAAACAATTGGCTCAGTTCATAAGAGGGATAGTATTCAATATCACCTTTGCAATCTTCCGACACTGAGTGTTGGTCATCTCCTTCTGCAGGAGGGGTGGGACAAATTTCCCTTGGTGGACTTGTTGAAGGCTCCACAGGCTTGGTTCTTCTCTTAGTAACAGATCTAGTCACAGGCCAGGAAGGAGCGACAGTGGAAGGTTCAGCATCAATCAAAATCTGCCCAATCGGCAACAAATGATTTCTGTGTATGGTTTTCACATCTCTCGAATTGTTTTCAGGCCGCACTTTATATACAGGTAAATCTGCCAACTGTCCCACAATGATATGAGGGAGGTGATGCCATCTATCGGCAATTTTATGTTTGCCATGCAGTCCCAGATTTCTCAACAGCACTCTATCCCCTTCTCTCAACTCTACTGTTTTCACTTTTTTGTCGTATTTCTCCTTGTTAGCCAGATTTCGTTTAGCAGCCATGGTCTGGGCCAGTTGGTAGGCATGGTTTAATTGGGCCTTTAATCTCTGTACGTACTGTAGATGGTTTTCTGCTCACACCCCATTGGGGGAAACCCCAAAACACACATCCACTGGCAATCTAGCCTCTCTCCCAAACATCAGTCGATAGGGGGAGAACCCTGTGGCATCACTCTTCGTGCAATTGCAAGCGTGAACTAAAGTACTGATCTGTTGGCTCCACCTCGACTTATCTTTTGATTGTAAGGTGCCCAGCATGTCAAGCAATGTATGATTAAACCTTTCAGGCTGAGGGTCTCCTTGCGGATGATAGGGGGTAGTAACATTGGTAGCCCTGCTGGCATGGGCCTGAGTCACAAAACTTTTCTTGGGGGCCTGAGACTGGGTCTGGCGGTGTCGAGCGATCACTCTGCTGTTAACTTTCCTTACATTCTCTGGCCTCTGGCAGTCAGACTGGAAATGCCCATCATCCCCACAGTGGTAACAAAACTTAGGGTTCTGGGGATCACTATTCTGAGGGGGGCCCTGAGGGGAGGGAGAAAGCTCTCTACGGCTAGGGTTCGGGACCCTACATGACTCAGGGGCCCCAGGCCAGATAGGGTACACAGTAGATTGCTTTAAGTCCCTCACCAGTTCCCATAAATTCCTGATCTCAGCCCTCAACTCACCCTTCACGTAGGGGTCAGAGGAAACAGCCCACATCCCCACAGTACCTGGGAAATCTGGGGACCCCTCAAACCCTCCAGGTGAGCCAGTCTTCTCAGGGGTATTAGACTCAGGGGTCCCACTAGGGTTCACTGCCCCCACACAGGGTTCCCACCCCTCTTCATCAGTCTCCACTTCTCGAATTTCCCTCATCAATTGACAATATTCAGGCGGGGTGGCCCGCCTATCATGCAACTTGAGTTTCAACAGCGTTACACTAGAGAATCTGGCAGACTTTAAAATATGTTCTAACCAAACCTGATTCAGGGCTGTAGCAGTGATTCCCCCTTTTCTACAAGCCTTCTGCAATGCCCGCTCCACTCTAGTAACAAAAGCGGACAGTTTTTCATTTCGCCACTGCTTAGCAGACCTGAATTTCCATAGTAAATCTTCACCAGTCTCTGTACTCCCAAAAACCCCTTCTAAAGCAGAGAGATACTCTGCAGCAGTGGAGCAGTGGCTTCCAGATGGGTGGCCCAGAAGAATCTAATGGCTTCTAAGGCAGGACCCCGCAAACTCTCCATCAGCCTCTTCCTTTTCTTCCCCTTGGAGCATTGCCACTCCTGGACTAAAGGGGTGTCATAGTCCATCCATGCCTCCAGGTCATCCTCCCTGGAAGGCACTGGTACCATGCCAGAGAAAAGTTTTAACTTATGGTAGGAATCAAGCTGTATGGATGGGACTGCCAAGGGCAAAGAAGCCAGCACGGAACTTTTGGGCGGGCAAGGGGAGGTGCCAGGGGAATCCCGGGGGGTAGTATCACTGGACAAATCCAAGGCTTGTAACAACTCCTGGGTAGTCCTCCCCTCCACAGCTAACAATTTAAGCAGTTTGTCTTTAAAACTGTTCATCTGGGAGACCTCAGGGTGACTGACCCACTCGGATATGAATTAGCCTCCACCCTGGGACGCACCCTCTGGGTAAATCACAGGAGTGTCACCTTCTCAGGGTCGATGGCCACACTGCATAGGAGTAACACCTGCAGTGTCTGGTCAAGCACAGATCAGCCATACGCCCTTTCACTTCAACCTTACCCAAACACTTTATACGCTCGGCAACAGAGCAATATCAACAGTTGAGGTACCCAGGTGCACATCTAACAATAATACAATCTTCTGGGAGTCTAGCTCTTCAGCTTCACCCCAACCCATCAATCTGTGTACCATGGTTTTGATGGGTCCCAGTTTAATTTTTTCCAACATACCCCCTTCCATTTTTTCCATCTCTGATGTATTCCTTCACTGAGCCACTAGGGGACGCAAATCTCAGCAGTGCCTCCAATTTGTAACCCCCAAGGGGCACTACCCTTAGGGCTACTACCCCTGTCTGCCCCCACGGAGGCAGGGTGAGGGGCCCAGATCCGTTGACGGGTGCCTCCACCCAGAGGTTGGCGTTAGCACAGTTAAGACTACCTCGGTTACAACCCTCTGGGCTACTGCAACCCCCCTTTTGTCCCACTAATGACTCACACTGGGTACCAACAATTCTGTTCACCAGTACACTTACCCCATGGATAATATATTCCAGCTCCCTTCGGGGACCCCCTGTAAAGTAAGGCACAGTTATGTTGCAATCACCAGGCAGCAGTTCACCATTAATGTACAATAGCCAGGATGTAGCTGTACAAAAAGCAATCTGATTTATTCAGGGGGAAAATAACAAGGACGGGGAATCAAGTTGATTAGCTTATCACTATACTTATCTACCTAGGGCTCTGTGCACAGGCCTAACCCTACAGTTTATTGTCCTGGGTACCCAAGCCCTAACGCTAGTCCAAAATGGCAGCTGGTTGGGCCCTTAGCACAGACAAACATAACAGTCTTGAGCAGGTCAAAGTAGGAGGAAAGTTTAATTAGGCAGTCAGCAATACAATAGTGCACTGAAACCACTGCGTAAACACGCTGCAGGGAGCTACCCTGAATTAGTACTCACAACCCCAGCAAATAACGATTCCTTCACTGCTACCAGGATGGAGCCTGACTTTCACCAGCCTTCTTGCACATTTATATGGTAAACAGCAACAGAGGGGTACCACACCAGGCAGCTGCTTCCAATACTCCTTTAAACTCACAGCCACTGCGATACTACCACAGCAGCTTCCGCTTTTTTCTCAGACCGAGCGCAATTCAGCAATTTTCTCCAGTCCTCCTACAGGTCGATCCTGGTGGGTAGCTGTACAGGGCACAGCTTCCTCTGAACACCCGCCAGCGGATTTCACGGTGAACTCGCTCTCAGAGAAACAGCCTTAGGCCTCACGCCTCTGCCAACACTTCCTGCTTAGCAGCACAGCTCCTCACCCTCACCAGCCACAATGCACACCCCCCAACAGCAAGGGGCTCTCCTCTTAGTTCGGGCGCGACTCGCTCTCATTGGCTGGCCGCACATGCCAGTCATTTCCTCCTGCTCTCAGTGGTGCGAAAAAGCGCCATAGCCCATAATGCCTTTTCCAATTACAAACAGCTCCTCTATTGGTCAACTGACTCTGTAGGGTCCCCAGGTACTGATTGGTCCAATTCAGCAGTTCTGGACCAAAATGGAGGAAACTATCGAAACAGTCTCTGCTGCAAAAGAAGGCAGGTTAGAATAGCTGCATTATCATTACTATTTCCCAGTATTTAAAGCCAACATTCACATCCTCTCATAGAGCTCCCTCTGCACCACTAGCGATGGCAGAAACGGAGCAGAAATTCAGCAGCCTGGGAGGGATTCGAGCATAGCAACACTCAAACACCCCCCCATTTCAACTAATTCTGACTGCAACAGGCAGCCCCCAAAGGGACAAAATGCGGAGACCCCCAGGCACTCACAGGCTACCCATTTAAGACGGCTTAAACACTGAACACCAACCAGGCAGGGAGCATTCAAACAAGCTCAGGGAAAGCTTTTAGGAACCCCCATTTGCAAGGGGGTTACACCTGCCTCACTGCCCTCCTTGCTTTCCTTAGGGAAGTTTGGTATGCCTCCCTATCTTCGTCCCACTGAATTCCCTTACATTTCCTGAAGGCCAGCCTTTTGGCTCTGATCTGTTCTGATACTGTTTTTAAGAACCAAAGTGGTTTCCTCCTTCTTTTGCTCTTGCTTTTCTCTCTAACACAATGGGATGTTGCTTCAAGTATTGTATCCTTAATGCTTGCCCACTTTGCCTGTACCCCCTCACCTGTATTTCTTCTTGTCAGGGGTAGCTTAACTCTGTTGGCCATCTTATCAAAGTCAGCCCCTCTGAAGTCCCATATTTTTGCCTTGGAATGGGATGATTTAGTTCTAGTGGCCAATTCGAACCATACCATGTGATAGTCACTGGCCCCCCGGTGACCTTCTACCTGGAGATCTGTGATCCTTTCCCCGTTAGTCAGTACTAGATCTAGGATAGCCTTGTTTCTTCAATCAATCAAAATCTTTATTTATCCAGGCGGACTCCATTGAGCAGGGATTATTTGCAAGATGGACCTGGTCATACAAAAATCATAGTACAGTAACATGGTAAAACATAATGCAATATTATACAAAGAAGAAAAATATACATATGTACATCAACATTTAAGTGGGAGGGCCTTTACAACAGATAGGTTCATAACTGGGTACAGCCGGAATGTTCACTTAAAAGGAGAGAGAAAGGCAGGAAGAGGGATACCAGCTTAGGAAGAAATGATGGGGTTGGAATAGTTAACTGGCATACTTCAGGGAAAGGGGTGGAACTTGGCCATGGCTAAAGAGAGTCAGAGAAGCCATTATTTTGGTAGGGAGAGAAAGGCAGGGGCAGAGGCAGGGTGGGAGGCAGGATGGGCAGGAGGGAAATTGGAAAATAGGTGAGCTAGTGATGTGGGAAACATTTGTAGGATTCCTTCACGGAGCGGTCATAGAACAACTTGAAAATATTCAGGCTAACAGGAAAGCTCAACTTCAAGTTTTTTTGCATATTGTTCCACAAGGAAGGCAACAAGAAACTTATGGCAGCTCTGCCGGAACGAGATTTGACCCTAGGTAATTGCAAGGCAATTGGGTAATAGCTTCTTAGAGCATAGGCATCTATCACACTCAGGGGAATACAGTCAGAGAAGTATAGGGGTTAGCTTGTTGGTAACCACTCTGAAAGCCCATAGAGCGGCATTTCTATTTCTCCTATAATGAAGGGAAGTCCAGCCCATCGCAGTGTACAAGGAGCAATGGTGTGTGGAAAGTGGAAGGCCTGTTATGAACCTGATTGGTCTGTGGTATAGGGTGTCCAACTTAGCCAGGGCAAAGGCAGTACAATGGCTATAGAGAAGGTCTGCGTAATCTATTAATGAAAGGAATGTGGCTTGAACCAACCACTGCTTGGCATCCCTAGTAAGGAAGTGGTTAATTCTGTAGAATAATCCTAGTCTTTGTCTTAGTTTCTTCTGTAGTTCTTCAAGCTGTTCAGAGAAAGAGAGTTTGTGATTGAGCCATACACCCAGATATTTGAATTTTGGCACATACTCTAGATTTTTTCCAAGTACTGTGGTAATCCGAGGGATAGCCCCAACGCAAGTGGGGTTCGCCGCATTGGAGGAAGGGGAAAAGAGCATTGCTTTTGCTTTTTTCACATTAAGCAGAAGCTTTTTGCTTATGAGCTGGTATTGCAATAGGTTAAATTCAGCTTGGAGGTCTTCACAGACTGCTTCCAGTGAAGGACGACTCAAATAAAGTACTGTGTCATCAGCGAACAAATGGATATTGGCTTTATTGATGTTGTCATCGATGTTGTTAATGTAAACCGCAAACAGCTGGGGACCAAGGATAGACCCTTGAGGTACACCTCTCTATAGGGGTTTAAGTGGCAAAAGACCACCTTCAGCCTTAACCTGCTGTTTCCGTTCCACAAGGTAGTCGGCAAACCAGCACACAGAGTTAGGGTCCAGACCTAGGTTACATAGGGAGGAAAGAAGCAGGCTATGGTGGACTGTGTCGAAGGCCTTACTTAGATCCAAAAAAGTGGCACAGACAAAATTCCTATTGTCAAGGTCAAGGAGCCAATCATTAGTCACTTTTGCTAGGGCAGTTAGTGTGCTGTGCTCTGCTCTGAATCCAGACTCCACTGGGTTTAACAGACTCCTAGATTCAAGGTGCACCCTTAGCTGACCACTCACCATCTTTTCCAATAATTTAGACAGAATGGGGAGGAGGGAGATCGGTCTATAATTATTAAGGTTGCAAGGGTCACCTGATTTGAGCAGAGGGATGACATGGGCTACTTTCCATTGCAAGGGGAAGCTCCCCTGGGATAGTGAGAAGTTGAAGAGGTGTATGATTGGCACTGCCAACACATGGTATGCACATTTCAGAAAGTAAGGCTCTATAGAGTCCGAACCTGCACCCTTCTTGATATCCAACTGCAGCAATAGATCTTCAACCTCTTTTTGAGAGGCAGGAAGGAGAAGACCTCTTTGGTAGCAGGAGACTTGTGAAACAGTAATCCCTGCTGAGTGTGGATGGCATTAGCAGAGGATGTGTTAAATGCTAGCCCAGAAGTTGCGAAATGATTACTGAGGGCTTCTAGTACCTCTGATCTGTCCGAAATGGTGTTACTACCGGATATAATTTTTGATGGTAGGGAATTTCCAGGTGAATGACCAGACATGTCCTTTATTATTTTCCAAAATTTTGAAGGATTCCTTGAGGCAGAGTCTAGCTCAATGTGATAGAAAGCAGCCTTGACTGCTCTGACCAACTTGGTGCACTTATTGCGTGCCCTCCTAAACTGACACCAGTCCAAGTCATTCTTGCTTCTGCGTGCCTTTTTCCAAAGCGTATCCCTATCTATCATGGAAGCTTTGAGTTCTGGTGAAAACCAGCGGCAAGTGTTGCTCCTTACATGTACCTTTACCATGTGGGCATGCCTGTTTAAGGCAGCAGTTAGTATTTCATGAAAGATAGTATATGCCTCATTAACCATTTTGGCTAAGTAGAAATCCTGCCATAGCAGGGAATGTTTCAATTCATCGAGTTAGGCAAACAAGTCGAAGTTGCGTTTACACCTCTTGATTGAGAACTTTGCTACAAACTGTGGATTATGCACAGATCTGATGCTGGCAATGAAACATTGATCACTGATGTCAGAGAAAAATGTCCCAACATGGGAGAACAGGTGTGGTTTGTTAACCAAAATTACATCTAAAAGGGTGCTGTTACTAGGGTTCTTTTTATTTGGGCGAGTGGGTTCACCAATGAGTTGTACCAGCCCCAAGGTGTGACAAAAGGATTTCAAGGGAGCTGAGGCTTTTAATAACCAGTCATAGTTCAGATCACCAAGAATAATAGTTTCCAGCCTACTAAGCCCCAGGGCAGAGCTTAGATGTGACAAGAGATGTGATCCTGCAGACGGGGGCCTGTAACAGCCTATTACACAGAGTGTGCAAGAAGGTGATAGTTCAACCTTTAGGGAAAAGCATTCAAATTCATTAGGGGGAGGAGGATGATTCTAGACAAGATACAGAGAATTTGTCCCCGACATAAATCGCCACCCCTCCGCCTCTCGATTGCCTATCAGCTCGGAAGAGCAAATAACCAGGGATGTTGATTTCCCTGTCAGGAGTGGCTGGTCTTAACCAGGTCTCAGTGATCATCAGAACATCAGGTAGGGTGTGACTAACCCAAGCCTGGATCATGGTGATCTTTTTCAAAAGGCTGCAGTCATTGACATGAAGGAATGACATCCCTTTAATTCCAGCAAGGTCGGAGGGAGAAGCAAGGGTATCTAGAGGCCTGGGGTTGAGCTCGACATTGCCTGAGCACAATAGCAATAGCAGCAAAATCCTTTTTAAGGCAGCAAAAGTTAATTCATAGTCTTTATTCTTTGAGCATCTGGGAGGGCGGTGAAGTTGAACATAGTTATCTCCACTCCTGGTGCTATACTGACCTAGGGTTGCAGCCACTAGAATCCTGACAGAAACATGCCAGGAGAAGAACGTATCGAGATTGAAGAGAGGAGTACCCTGCAATGGTAATTCAGGAGATGTCCCACTTCCAGGCAAATACAGCTGTATGATCCTGTAATCATGCAGAAATTCATGAGAGGAGTTGTTGAGCACATAACTGGGGGAGGCGCAAACCTCATCCCCATCCTGGGAGGAATGTAAGGTCTGATAGAGAGAGCAGGGCACTAGCAAGACAAGGGACATACAGAGGAGCCAGCTGTTCCCTCCCATGATAAAGTCTTTCTATATGCCACAGAATAGGGCAATGAATGTCCCAGACCTAGGAACAGAGACTATAACCTGTGGTTGTGCTGAAACTGACTAACACCCAGGATAGACTAAAAAGATAGGGGATGGACTTCTGCAGAGAGATTAATGTGTAAAAGACAGCAGATAGTTAAAATTAAAGTGGGAGGGGTGCCAGAGGGTGTAGAAGATGAGAAGAGGCTGGATGCAGTGTATTTAATAAATAGAGGAGGTGGCGGATGGGTGGGTGGACGTAAAATTGCGGCTTTTGCCATACCTTGTGAGGGAGCTAGCCTGGGCTGGAGGTCTCTGGCGATAGCTAGGTCAGCGTCGACCGCCCGGTGTCTGAGGATGCCTTGGCTGGTGAGCTGGGGAGCCCTGGGTGGCTTCTCATGGCTGGGGAAAAGAAAGAAAGGGAAGATTATGTACTGGCTGTGGACAAAGGGACCAGCAGAAGCCAGCGGGAGTCCAATCTGCACCACAATAGGAGCGATTGGGGATGGCGTCCAGTCGTCTGAGATCCAGCTGAACACTTACACAGGAAGGGCTGTAAGCACAATTAGCACTCAGGCAAAATAGCTAGTAGAACTGTAATTAATCACAAAACATTTTGAGAACAGTTTTAACAAAAATGAAGAAATTACTGTACTTTTCAGAGTCAGTACATCAAGCAAGACTAGAAGTGGACTGCTGGCCAATCGGAACAGAGCAGGTAGCAAATAGTGAAGTTTAAGATTTTTGTAATTGGGGTAGGAAATACGTGAGGGAGGGGAAGAGGGAGGGAGGGAGGTGTGGGGAGAGAAGGAGAGAAGTATACGAAGAAAGGCAAAGTGACTAGGAAGGGAAATCAGATGCTGGAGGGTAGTAGGGAAAGAGGGGTCTACTTACAAGGGGGTTGTAGGGGTGATTGACAGAATGAAGGAGGTATCTGGAAGGCAAGGGGAGAGAGAAGTGGAAATAGGTGTGGAGGGGGAGACTGGGATAGGGGTAAGAAACAGGAAGGGTGTGAATAGGAGGAAGATGAAAATCCTTCTGGGTAGGGAAGTAGACGTAGAAACATAGAAACATAGAATTTGACGGCAGATAAGGACCGCTTGGCCCACCCAGTCTGCCCATTTTCCTACCTAACAGATAAGCTGCAAATCCTAGTTAACCAACAGCTTACTTCCTCCTACCCCCCACTAGGACTGCCTTATGCCTGTCCCATGCATTCTTGAAGTCCCCCACTGTTCTTGACTCCACAACCTCCTCAGGGAGGCTGTTCCATGCATCCACAACCCTCTCAGTGAAAAAATACTTCCTCACATTACCTCTGAGCCGTCCCCCCTCTATCTTCAAGTAGAGGCTTTGTATAGGCTAACAGATTCAGATCACACCACTGAATGTTAGGACATTGATTATTTACTTTAGGTATGAATGACCCAAGACTAGACATGTTAGGAGAGACTGGTGGGTAGAGGATTGCAACCTACATGTGTTGTTGCCCTCTAGTGGCTTTACAGTATAATTTGCGAAAAAAATCAGCAAATCACTGACAGGCCAGTGCAGGTTATACAAATGCTGCTCTGCACTGAACTGCTCACAGAAGTGTGTAAGTGAGTGAACTGGCAAGCAAAAAGATGAGGACTTCTCTACACAGATGCTAAAGGGAAGAAACATCAAAGGTCAGTGTTTTTCAGCAGTCTTATGCCCTAGTCCAATGATTCCAGCACTGGCTTCAGCGTTGGGCAGGGAACCAATGTCAGCACTCTGGGCCATCTGGAACCTTTCAGTTCCCACTGGGAGGAAGGCTCAAAAATCCTCTTTCCTTTGTTCAGTGTCCAGGATCAGAAGTTACCTTATGAGCCAAGGAGGAGCGTGGGCAGCAGGCACCTTCTCGGCCTGTCCCAGGCAGGTGGGTTGCTTGTGGAGGGGACTGCGTCGGCGGTACCAGCCCAGTGGGCTCCAATCAACCTTATGAACCAAGGAGGAGCGTGGGCAGCAAGCGCTTTCTTGTGGGTTGCTCTACCAGTTGTTTGAGGCCCTCTCCCTGCAGGGAATCCACTATGTGTCTAGTTCTGGTGGATGTTCCTGCTGGTATTGACCAATCCTTATCTGGCTTGTTGAAGTCTCTCATTATTATAACCTCCCTTTTAACTGTCATGATTTGTATATCTTCTAACAGTAATGTGTCTATGTTCTCCCCCTGGTCTGGAGACTTTTAGACAACCCCCAGTTCGAATGGCTGTCCCATTTCCCGTTTCCAGGGTGAGCCACAGTTCTTCTGGCTCCTTATGTGTATTCTGAATTTCTATAGCCTTGATATTTTCATTGACATAAAGGGCCATTCCCCCCATGCACCTCGGTCTCTTCTGAACAGTACATAGCCAGGTACTGAAGTCTTCCAAGTGTGGTTACTGGTGAACCATGTCTTGCTAATGGCTACTACTGTATGTCCAGTTTAGTCTCTATCATTGTTGCCTGCAGGTCTGGGATCTTACGAACATATGAAATTTGCCAGCAGATAAAGGCCTAGAGATCTATCAAGTCCGCTCGAATGTGCAGCTAGCACCCCTTATTCTGCAGCTGCCCCTCCCTTCCACCCTTCCCCTTCATTGACCCTCCCCCTTGTCCTGTCCCATCCCCTTTTGAAGCAGTCCACTGTTCTACTGGATACCACTTCTGCAGGTAACGCATTCCACCCAGCCACCACCCTCTCTGTAAAAAAGTGACTCCTCATCTCCATCCTGAACCTTCCTCCCTCCAGTCTCATAACATGGCCCCTGGTGTCCCTCCCCTCCCTTACTTTGAACAGCCCCTCTGTACCTGTCTTGTTTATTCCTTTCATGTACTTAAAGGTTTCAGTCATGTCCCCCCCGTCCCTCCTCTCCTCCAGTGAGTACATGTTCAATTCCCTCAGCCTCCTCTTGTATGATAAGTCCCCCAGCCCCTTGATCATCTTTGTCGCCCTGAGCTGCACCCCCTCCAGTAACTTAATGTCCCTCTTCAGATACAGGCGCCAGTACTGCACGCAGTACTCCAGATGCAGTCTAACTAATAATCTATACGGTGGCAGAATCACCTCCTCCCTCCTCGAGGATATACCCCTTGCAATATAACCCAGCATTTTGTTGGCCTTTACGGCTGCCTTCCTACTGTACATTGTGCCGAGTTGTTCATTGACCCTGTAATGAGTACCCCTAGATCCTTCTCCTCCTCTGTCTGGGCTAGCTGCACTCCCCCCAGCTGGTAACTCCTCCTTGGGTTCTTCATCCCAAAATGCAGCACCTTGCACTTTTTGGTATTAAACCCCAGTTGCCAGGTGTCTCACCAGGTTTCAAGCTTTGCCAGATCATCCTGCAACCCCTGCCATCCCCCTAGGTCACCCACCACTGCTCCTACCTTGGTATCATCAGCAAACAGACTGATCTTGCTCTTGATGTCCAATTATATTTCTGCAATGAATATCCCAAACAACACTGGTCCCAACACCGAGCCCTGTGGAACACTGTTCATCACTTCCCTTGGGTGTGAGAGCTCCCCACCCACCACCACCCTTTGTTGCCTTCCCTGAAGCCAGTTCCCTACCCATCTCACCAGCTTTGCACCTGCCCCTGTGCCTACTAACTTCCTTCCCAGCCTTCCATGCGGCACCGAGTCGAATGCCTTACTGAAGTCCAGATACAGGACATCCATTGCATGGCCCCTGTCCAGTTGCCTAGTTATCCAGCCATAGAACTCTACCAGGTTGTTTGGCAGGATCTGCCCCATATGAAGCCATGCTGTCTGCTGTCCTGGAGTCATTTGGCCTCTAGGAGGGCCACCAGCCTCTCCTTCAGGATAGTCTCCATTAGCTTACCCACGATGGATGTGAGGCTCACTGGTCTGTAGTTTCCTGGTTCATCCTTGGGGCCACTTTTGTGGAAGGGCACCACATGAGCCATCCTCCAGTCCTGAGGTACACACCCCGAATGCAGTGAAGCATTAAATAGGTCTGCCAAAGGTCCTGCAAGGACCTCCGCCAGCTCCTTCAGTACCCTGGAGTAGATGCCATCTGGGCCTGGTGCCTTATCCACCCTCAGTGCCTTCAAACCCTCCCGAACTCTGTCCTCCATGATTTCCCCATCTGTCACCCCCTCCCCCCATTTCTGCCATTTCTCACCCCTTGGGTGTCACCCCCCTCTTCTCTTTAGTAAATACTGAGCAGAAGTAATCATTTAGTGCTTCTGCCTTATCGCACACCTGCTTCCACCCAACCCCCCTCCTTCCTAATCTTACTATGTGGTCGCTACAGCTCCTTTTCTCCCTGATGTACCTAAAGAAACTCTTCTCCCCCTTCTTAATGCCTTGTGCCAGCCTGAGTTCTGTAGATGCCTTGGCTCCCCTTACTGCCCTTGTCATCTCCTTCGATTACATCAAGTACTCCTCCCTGTCCTCCCCTCTCCCTGTTTTCTTGTACTTCCTAAAGGCAGCTCTTTTCCTTCTTACCTTTTCCATGACCTCCTCGCTCTACCAGTTCAGTTTCTTAGCCCTAGCCTTCTTGCTCTGGGCCTTGCAGCAGGTTTTGGTTGCCTCCACTATCCCCAGTTTTATTAGCTCCCACCTCTGGTTAGTGTCCATACTAGATTGAATTCTGGCCAGGTACCATTTTACCACTTCCCCCATCCTCCCAAAGCTGGCCCTCCTGAAGTCCAGCACTCTTGTGTCAGATTCCACTCCTTCCTTGCCCATATCTAATGTGAGCCATACTGAGTGGTGGTCACTCCTTGACAGCGGTTCCTCCACTGTAAGTTCTCTAACAAAGTCCCCATTTGCCAGCACAAGGTCAAGGGTATTCCCTAACCTGGTTGGTTCACTGACCATTTGCAGCAGGAAGCTGTCCTGGAAGGCATCCAGCAGTACCTGTTACCTTCTATTCCTGGTTGTTGGGGTACTCCAGTCCACTCTTGGCATGTTGAAGTCCCCCACAATCACCACACTACCCTTCTCACAGGTCCTCCTGATCTGTCCCACTAGTTTCCTGTCTAACTCCTCCGTCTGAGATGGCGGCCTGTACACCACTCCCATTCTAAGAATCCTATTCTTGGAATCCTGGATTTGCATCCCAATTGACTCCGTACTACCCTCCTCCCCTTCCTCCCTTACACACTTCAGTCCTTCCTTCCCATATAGTGCAACACCCCCTCCTTTTCCAATCACCCTGTCCCTAACTGTGGGCATTTGTGTATATGATTTTCCATTGGTCAGAATTCAATGTGTTAGTTGTTGGATGAGGTCCGGCATTTCCCCTTTGCATCATATGGGGAGCTGGACCTTTTTCTTTACCTGGTGATGCAAATGAACTACAAACATTCTTCCCGTTCGATGTATCGGTTGCTGCTACCCTCTCTCTATTTGCTAGTTTAAGTATTCTGCAAAGACGTCAAACTTCTGCCCTCATTTTTTTTTTTTGTTTTGTTTATTTTAGTCTTTGGTAACTAGGTAAGGCCCATTAGGCACAAGTGCATGTTTTCAGGGGCAACCTGGGAGCTCTGGGTGGTTAAGTGACTTGCTCAGAGTCACACAGTGTGCAAGTGGAGGCTGTGAGAATCAAACCCAGGTCTGGTCTGCTGGATGTACCAAGCTTGTTCACAATAAGTAAGTAAGTAAAAATTTATTTTTAAGCGCTTTTCAAAACCAAAGCGCTGTACAAATGGACAGGCAATTAGAATTTACAAACTTATAACATCAACAACAATAGTAACAGTACAATCACAATAAAATCACAATAAAATCACTCTTCATATGCTTTTAAAAATAAATAAGTTTTTAATTCTGACTTAAAACTCTCAACGGTCAGGCAGCTTCGTATCCGATGAGGTAGAGAATTCCACAGGGTGGGGGCAGCGTGAGAATGCCCGTGCCCCAGATGTTTTTAAACAAACCCTGGGAATCTCTAGCAATCCCTCGTCGGTGGATCGGAGTGAGCGAGAGGGACAGTAGGGAATAAGGAGATCTTGAAGATACTGCGGTCCCTGTTCATGTAGGGCTTTGTAGGTCAGTAACCCGACATTGAAGGTGATCCGCCACTGAACCGGCAGCCAGTGCAGTTCGCGCAGCACAGGTATAATATGACTTCTCATAGATGTCCCAGTCAAAAGCCTGGCTGCTGCATTCTGCACCAGCTGCAAGCAGCGGATATCAACCCCCGGTAGCCCTAGGTACAGGGCATTGCAGTAATCAAGGCGAGAGGTAACAAAGGCATGGACCAATGTCTGAAGGTCAGCTGGAGGAACTAGGTGTTTTACCCGAGCGATATTCCTAAGATGGTAAAAGGAGGATTTGACAGCGGATGACACCTGAGATTTCAGGGTCAAACCGTCATCAATAATAATGCCCAGGTTACGCACCCAGTCTGAAGTTGGGAGCTGGGCACCATCGATCCATATGCCCGAAGGAAGCCCAGCCCTACAACCCGCCTCAAGGCCACCTGGGTCCACCACAAACACCTCAGTCTTATCCGGTTTAACTGCAGCCAGCTGGCACTCATCCAATCCTTGATCTCGGATAGAGAGCTGTTAAGTATAGAGACTGCATCTTCCTGTCCAGGACTAAAGGACAGATACAGCTGGGTGTCATCTGCATAGCAGTGAAAACCCAAACTGTATTGCCTAATAATGTCTCCCAATGGCAGCATATAGACAGCAAACAACATGGGTGCCAAAATGGAACCCTGCGGGACCCTACAGGGCAGGAGGACGGTATCAGAGGAATAAATTCCAGTGACGACCCTCATTACAGCTCATTACTCTAACCTCTAGATCACCAACTCCTTCCCTAGTCAGATGCAGTCCATCAAATTTAAAGAACTTTCGCTCCCAAAACTGTTGCCAGTTCCCTACAAATTTGTGTCCTTTTTCCTGGCACCAGCCCTTGAGCCACATGTTTAGCTTCCCTATCTCCTCTTCTCTGACCTTCTGTCAGTCGGCCCCCTCTCCCAGATCAACAGGATCTCAAAGAAGGAAATGCCAGATGAAATGAATGATAGTTTGTCTCCCAGCCTGGTCAGGTGCTCCTTGGACTCCACAACTGACCAGCTAGCGAGATTGTTAGTCCCTATGTATACCAGGACATCGATGTTTTCTCCTGCTTCCTGCATGATTTTAGCAATGCAGTCAGTGTCTCTCCATGCTGATGTACCTGGGAGACATTTGACCATTACTTCCAGCCAGAGGTAGATATCAACTCCCCGAATCATAGAGTCTGTTATGATCAGAAGTGTTTTGGATATCCTTTTTGCTTTTTTTGTTTTGGTCCCTGTTTTGGGCAAGTTTTGCTGTGCTAGCTCCCGTGCTACAGTGTCCTCTTCCCCCTTGTTTGATTTTGGAGATAGAGGCAGATACCTGTTTGTAGTATTTATATGGTTTGTGGAGGTGATACATTGGAGAGCATTGAGTGATGGTGCGCCTGATTTGCCCTTCCTAACCACCTGCCAACCTCCTGGGCCAACTACCCTCTGCAGTCGAGGTGTTTCAGTTGGATGTTGGGGAAATGTTGGGTGGTTCTTATAATATATTTCCTCCTGAATATGCAATTTAAGGTGTGCAATCTCCGCCCATGCTGCCTGGAGCTGAGTCCTTAGATCTCCAATGGTCCAGCATGTAGGACAACATTCTAAATCATGTATAACTGCCCTTTTGAAAAGTGTCCGCAGTACCTACAGTTAATAATATCTATTCCAGATGAGTTGCTGGGTTTATAACCTGGTCTGAGTAATTAGAAGGAGGAAAATGAAAGCAAAAGTTTGATTTTTTGTTTTGTTTGTTTTTGTATAACTTGTTATAACAAGTTCAATTATGTGTGCCCCTGTAAGTGAAGTCACTGTGTGGAAACCACTCTGATCCTCCCCTTCATGCCTTGCTACAGAAAATGGCATGACTGTGCTACCCTTAAAAAGGAGTGTAGCATGGTGTGATTGGAGATAGGGGGGTGGCTGGGCTCTTCCCTTCCAAAAAAGAAGAACCACGGATGAAAGAAACAAGGAGGTAAGAGCAGAAATAATCAACCAACAACAAATGCAGTAGCCCTGAAAGCTTAGCCTAATGATAGATAAAACAAGTCACAAAAACGTAAGCACCACCTGTAATAATTTCACAGAAGATATACCCTGCAAAAAACACTTTGCTACAGAGAAAAATAAAGCAGTAACAGAAGATATACTTTGCAAAAAACAATTTGAATCAGAGAAGATTACAGTGGTAATCTGTAAGCACAAAACAGTAACCAACCTGTAGGCACACCCTGTAATAATGCAGCAGAAAGTATACCTTGCAACAGCAATTTGAATCAGAGAACACTAAAGCAGTAATATGTTAGCAACAAACAGTAACTAACCCTATGAGTACAAAAGAAAATAACACACAGTAAATCTGCCTAGCCAAAAGAAGCCTTAATCTTTTTCCTTGGTCTGATAATGTTCCTTGCTCTGTCCTTACAAGCAAACCTAGTAGAAAAGAGCTCAAGTGAAGCTAGGCACCTTTGCCAGCAAACCTAGTCTTCCACCTCAAAAACACCATAGGACAACAGTGACCAAATTGTCAGCATAACCATCTTATTGTTCTCAATCAGCAGCAGCATCCTTGTACTGGCACAACTGGCTACTCCTCTTAGCAGGCATAGGATGAATCCTTCTAAGTATAGCATGGACAGCAAAAGGCGTAAGGCAAAACTGTTACTATGCTCAGCAGCTAGGATTTCCCTTCTCCTACTACTGATACTCTCTGAAGATATCAGTCCTAACCCTGGGCCTCCTGCAGCCAACCGCCCTAAGGGTAAGATTGGCTGCAATATAAAAATAGTTGCTATGAATATCTGCAGCTTACTCCCAAAGATGGCACAGTTTCAAGCCTGGACCTGGTTACACAACCCCAATGTCATCTGCTTGACTGAGTCCTGTCTCAAACTATCCATTAAGGATAACTCTATTGCACTACAGGTGTTAGAAACTTGTAGGCTTGTTAGATCTGAGAAACAAGGTGGGGATGCCTCATTTATGCTAAGGAAGGACTGAAAGGGAGCGTGTTGCCGATCTCTGAGCTTACCAGTGCGTATGAAATACTTGATGTGAAACTACTCACTGGAAGGCAGAACAAGGCACTTACCATTGCCTCTGTATATCTGCCACTGAGCAAGGCTAAGCTGGGTCTCCATTCTGTCCTGCAGGCTATCTCCAAGTTAAAGAAGAACTCTGAGCTCATTATCACAGGGGACTTTAACCTAAACTGGACCTGTAATGAAACTGACCCCCATAAGGACCAGATGGCCAATCTGTATCTCACACAGATGGTCACTGAGCTTACTAGACTCAATTATAGCACCAGCAGGGTCTCTCTGATAGATTGGATGCTTACCAACTGCCCCTCTTGGGTAAAAAATGTCTCTGTGCTACCTGATTGCATCAGCAATCACTCGCCTGTAGCCTGCACTTGGGTTAATAAGGAAAAAAAGACTCCCCCATCTCCATACTTAGTTGGGTCCTCAAACAAGGCACCACACAAGCCTTTAAAACCCCCTTGGCCAGTGTTGACTGGTCCCCCCTTGATAGCTTCTCTGACATTGATCAGGCACTGCAGTTGTTCTTGAATATATTGAATGGTACAGTATTTGTGATATCTTTGTCCCTTTGAGGAAAAGAAAGATCAGGGCTGCCAAAAAAGGTTGGATCACCCATGACCTTCTGAACCAGATGAGGGAGTGGGAAAATCTACGGAGTTTGGTCAGAAACTCTGGTAACCCTGCAGACCTTCAAAAGTACAGGGCTGCTTGGGACAAATGCACCAAACTCACAAGGTTAACCAAAGTGAAATTTTTATAAAGAGCAACTTGAGAATAGCTGGGGAATGGGACACACTTCTGGGATAATATTAAGGACCTGCTAGGTAGGGAGGACCGAAGGCACCCAACTATGCTTAGCATCAATGACTCTCCTACCCTTGATCCTCTCTCAATTGCTGAATCCTTTAACCTGGCATTATATGACCTCAGCTCCATACTCCCTCCTATCTTAACTCTCCAGGACTTCCCCAGCCAAGATCTCATGTCACCCCCTCCCACTTAAACTTCTGTTTTAAGCATGTCATGACCAGGGAAGTCAGAACCTATATAAATAAGATGCTCAGAAAAACTAGCCTTTTTAGTTACACCATCAACATAAAGTCAGTGGCAGTTGCACTGGATGAGCTTGTCGTTCCAATCACTAAACTCTTTAATAAATTGCTCGCTCTTGTAAAGTTCCCAGCTGTTTGGAAGTTGGCACTTGACACTCCTGTGCTAAAAAGTGGGGAACTACAGGCTGATCTCAATCCTCTCCCCCCCCAAGGCATTTGAGAGGATTGTAGTCGACCAACTATCTGAATATCTCTTGAAGTATGGTCTCCAGTGCCCACAGCAGCATGGTTTCTGTAAGTGCCACAGCATTGCAACATCCCTAGTTGAATTCACGGACTTCATCCACAAGACCTTGAATGGTGGTAAGTTAGTGGGATCTTTTTTCATAGATCTCACTAAAGCCATTGACACTGTCAACCACCCCATCTTGCTGGATCAGCTTCTTGATATGGGACTTACCCCTGAAGCTGTCCTCTGGTTTAAGGACTATCTATCCAGCAGAATCCTGAGGTAGGTAGGTAGGTAAAATTTATTTTTAGACAGGTAATACATGTCATTTGGACATAATCCAGTTTACAAGACAGACCTGTGTAAATTCCTAACTAGTCACATACAAATAAGTTCCATGTTAAATACATATAAATACAAACTCCACAATATACAAACAACACGGTATACCTAAAAGACTTACAATAGCTGGATTATAAAATGTCAAAATCCCAAGGAACCTTAGAGAAAAAAAAAACATTTAACACTCACAAATGTGAGCATATAGCTCCTTTATAGTGTGAGTAAACAATGAATAATTTGGAATTTCTCTTACCTCATCAGGAAGAGAATTCCAAAAAATTGTAGCCTGATATAGCAAAGACCTGTCCCAATATTTATTATAATGTTTACCTACAACTATCTTATTTAAGTGAACTGGTCTTGTCAATATCCGTTTTTGATAGTTATTCACTGTAAATAATATTAAAGAAATTTGATGATTTACAGATGAATATTTCATTTTGTGTATTAAAGATAACCAATGGCACTTATGATTTATGTCTAAAGGTGACCAGTTCACTTTCTTCAACAATAAACAATGATGTGTCCAATAGTTTCCTTGTAATACATATCTTGCTACGCGATAATAAGTTCTATCTATTCTAGACAATAGGGTTTTATTTGCATTTCTATATATTAATTCTCCACATCTTAGCACTGGAATAATTAACTGATCTGCCAGTTTTTTTTGATCTAAAAAAGATAAACAATCAGTACTTCTTCTTAACGCCCCTACCCTTCTATTTATTTGTTTAATCAATGCAATAATATGATTTGAAAAGGACAGATGTTCATCAAATATAATCCCTAAATAACTATATTCTTTAACTTGTTCTAATTTAGTTTGATTTCCTGTATAAATGGATAAATCATAAACAAGTTCAACACTTTTTTTCAATTGGAAATTCATACACTTTGTTTTTTTTTGTGTTCATTATCAGCCCTGACCTGGTGAACCACCCCTCAATTCTTCGAAAATCAGACTGCAAGTTAGTTTGTAATATTTCTTCCGTTTTTCTGGATGCAATTATAACCGTATTATCAGCATAAAGTCGAATCTCTGATTTTTCTATAGTCGATGGCAAGTTATTTATGAATATTAGGAACAAAAGAGGTCCTAAAATTGATCCCTGGGAACTCCTCCTATTTACTTTCTCTTTTCTTGACAAACAATCCTGTACCTCTACTCTCTGGGAGCGATCATCCAAATAAGATTTTAACCAATTTAAGGGATCTTCCCTCATGCCTATTCCATGAAGTTTTTCAATTAGTAAGGGGTGGTCCACCAGGTCAAAAGCCTTTGAAAGATCTACAAAAATAACAGCTGTCTCCCTATTTTCCCCCAATTACCTATTTATTTGGTCATAAAATTCCAAAAGGGCTGTTGTAGTAGAATAGTTTTTTCGAAAACCAGATTGTTTAGTTGTCAACAAACTGTATCTGTCCAAATATTCCATTATCTGGCTAGAGACAAGTTTTTCAAAACATTTCAACGAAAGAGGTAATAAGGCTATGGGCCTATAATTATTAACTTCTACGCATCCCCCTTGAAAATAGGTTTTACTCTACTCTCTTTCCAAGATAAGGAAAATATCCAATTTGAAGACTCCAATTAAATAAATAAGTGATAATTGGTGCTATATGAAAAGCAGCTATCTTTAAATTTACCTTCAGACAATCACTACCAAAAAGCCTTATGAGCATTTATATTTTGAAAATTTTATATACTTTAGTGACTGTTAAAATTTTAAATCTAAATGGAGGAAATTTATTTTGTATAAACTCTACATTAGTTTGTTCCAAGTCTAAATTAGAAGGAATTTCACAATTTGAGAGATCTACAAAAATTTTTTTTAAGACATTACAAATTTCCTCCAGATTTTCAGTAATGATATCCCCAATTTTTAATCTTAATATCTCCTCTGAGGAATCGCATCCCTGGTTTAGTTAATTTCTTGACCACTCTCCAAAACTGTCTTGGATCTATACTTGAGTCTATTTTATTTTTGTAAAATAAAATTTTTGAAATATAATTAACCTTTTACATTTATTTCTAGCAACCTTAAAAGAAATCAGTCCTTTTCTAATTTTGGTCTCAATGCTTTTCCAAATTCTATTTTTGATTCAATTTGTTTCAAGAGTCTATCATTTATCCACGGTAATTTATTTAATTTCTTCTTTGCTTTAACTCTTGGTGTGTGAAAATCACATACTTCTTCAAAAGTTTGGCTAAAATATGTAATTGAAGTGTCAATATCTGGAATTAATTTATATCTATCCCATTTTATTTTACTAACACTATCTAAAAACATAGATTCTGAAAATCTTCTGAAGTCCCTAGTCCAATTTTTATTTTCATATACCCGATTTTGATTAAACCGAGACCTGGGCAAAGTAGCCCAGATCAAACTATGGTCTCCAAGACATGGTAATAAAACACCCACTGCTTCAATTTCAATTTGAGTAGATACCAAAATCAAATCTAATATGGATCCAGTTGTCATATTTGATGTGTACCTGGTAGGTTTTTTTATGAGTTGTTTTAATCCTAGGTTAGTTACTATATCTTTTAATTGTCTCCCTCTAATATTTTTCCAATCACAATTTAGATCTCCCATCAAAATTAATGGTCTACTTCCTACTTTATCTGCTATCTTAGTTAGAATTATCTCCAGGTCAGTTATTTTTACCCTTGGGGGTGAATAAATGATCAAAATTACCAATCCTAGGTGTCCCAGGTATACGGCTAAAAATTCTATATTATTTTCACTACCCTGTATTATAATTTCTGAAAAATCTAATATACATTTTAAAAGAAGCTTCACCCCCCCTAGTTTTTCTATCTACTCTCCATACTTTATAATCCTGAGTGCCAAATTCTTCATCTTGATGTTTGTTTGAGAACCATGTTTCACTTAACCCTAATATACATGGATCTTTATCTTTCAGCAAAGTTGCTAAAAGATCAGATTTAGAACTAATGCTACATGCATTATCATGAAAGATTTTAAGTTCTAAATTTGAAGGCCCTGGATTCACTTCAATATCTCCCCCCAGTATTAGTGGCAGAGCATAAAAATCGGAACAGCAATTTCTTCCTCTAGGGCAATTATGCTCAGGGTCCCACAAGGGTCCATACTGGGCCCTCTTCTTTTCAGTCTGTTTATTAACTGTCTCCCTGAAGCTTGCAATTGCAATGTCATCCTTTATGCTGATGATGTGGTCATCCTTAGTAGTAACTCCTGCTTGCATCTTCTGCAGGATGAGCTGCAGTGCTCCTTCCATCACCTGGAGGACTGGTTCATCTCCCAGAAACAGTTACTTAATTACAAAAAGATGAAGATGATGCTGTTATCCAATCATCAGCTAAAGAAATCCATCCAAGCCTTGACTGTCACCAGTAAAATGGGTGACACGCTAGAGCGTGTTCAATCATTCAAGTACCTTGGGGTCACCATTGATGACACCCTTTCCTTTGTGCAGCATATTGACCCGGTCATAAAGGCAGTTCACACTAAGCTGGGAGTCCTCTATAGGCATAGGCATTATCTCACACCTGTTGCCCTATGACTCTCTATTTCCTCCTCCATCCTGTCAGTTATAGACTATGACCTTGTAGTGTATGGAGTGGCCTCGGACATGGCCCTCAAGCATGTGGTCACAGCCCTTGATAAGTCCTGTAGGCTGACTCTTGGAGCTGACCAATTCACCCACTCCTGCTCCCTTTATGAGCAAACTGACTGGCTCATGCTCACCAATAGGATTAAATTCCAGATATGCCTGTTAGGCAAGAAATCACTAATCAGCAAAGCTCTTCTATGTCTCAGCAAATTGCTCCATACCTGTTTTTCAGGATACCAGACCAGGGGCCAGACTGGGGGCTCACTGGCTGTCCCATTTAGGAAAACATCTCTTGGACAGTGGTCTTTTGCCTACAGGGCTCCCTTGTGGCTAAACAAGATCCCTGCTCACCTGTTATTTACTGACAGCCTCCCCACATTTAAGTTAGACTTGAAATGGCACCTTAATGCATCTGGGGCCTGTTGTTGCAGATAGATGGTGTACTACTAGTCCCTCTCTACCCATCTCCTAATATGTGTGATTGCTCTTACCCCAGCCCCCTTCCTCACCTGCCCCACATCATAACTGTTGTAGCTAGCCTTAGCCATGGGCT
This sequence comes from Neoceratodus forsteri, assembly GCA_016271365.2. Taxonomy (NCBI): domain Eukaryota; kingdom Metazoa; phylum Chordata; order Ceratodontiformes; family Ceratodontidae; genus Neoceratodus; species Neoceratodus forsteri. The sequence goes on from CM028130.1 coordinate 620,198,089, forward strand.
GAGTTTTCTCAACTGCCCTCCACACTAACTGCTGCTGCAATTAGGTGGGCCTGGCTTTGGTCACTCCTCTACAGGCACGCACTCTGCTCTGTTTTAGCACTTACTGTCCTACTGGAGGACATGCCTGGTACTAGCTGACTCCCCACCCCATAGCCTTCCCCCCAAGTTGGTTATTTTCAGTCCCCATCCCTGTTACCAGGACAAAGCATATACTATGGACTGCTGAGGTCCTTGTTTCGGTGTTCCCCCATAAGCTCATAGTTGTACTCTGTTTAAGGTTTTTGGCAGTAGCTTCAATAGATGGTCACATGTTATGCTGTACTTATATTCTGCATTATGTCTCTCTGTTTACATTACCATTGCACTGTTTGTTTAAATGTTCCCTGAGTTGTTCTTATTGTGTACACTCCTTCCCATGAAGTGTGAACCACAGAGGGGGCAATTCCCGTTCTGTTGTACTGTATATGCCACGTACTTGATGTGGAACCTTTGCAAAAGAGTTTTTGCTCAAAGTTTTTTTCCAAACAATGAAATAACAATAAATTAATTGATTGATTGATGATTAAATAAATTAAATTAAATTACCCCACCTCATGTACCCGGTACAAAAAAATGCCGAATCCCAGCCAAAATGTAATTCTGCACAACTGTAATGCCATTCTGCACCACAGGTGCGAAAACACATTTTGGGAAGGATTTGAAAAATGACAGCTGGACATACATGAGATGGGGTAATAAGAGGACTATGTTGAAAATCTGGGGTCAAAATATTTAAATTTCCAAAGTTATGAGTGTCTGTAGTGAAATTGCAATGAATGGTCATAACTTTGTCATTTTTTTCATATTTGACTCCAAATTTTCAACATAGCCTTCATATGACACCATCTCATGAACAAGGAAAGAAAACATTCCAAATCCCGCCTGAAGGGTGAATTCCCCAAGCGACCATGAAATCATCTTTTAAGGAGGAGTTGCATAATGACAGTCCTATTATTCATGAGGTGGGGTCCTCAAAAGGCCATGTTGAAACTTCTGGGGTCAAAATCTCATAAAATGGCTAAGTTATGCATAATAGTTGAACCCCTCATTGAAATACATTGAACCGCATTTACCTTAGTATCTCATATTGCAGTTGCCGGGTCCAGCAGCAAAATGTGTCAATTGGAAAATGGGTCTTGAACCTGCAACCTGTTCAGGTGAGTAAGGTTGTGTGGCAGTATACTGGCATATGTGGGGTGATGGATGCTGAGTGGGAGATGGGGGTGACTGATAGGTGAGACAACTTTTTTTTTTACAGGTTTAACAAAAATAAAACATTGAAGGACCATTTGCTTTATTTCAGGTATGGACAGAGATGGGAGGGTAGGGGGTGCCACTAAACACTAGGGATGTAAAATTTTACAATGGGGATGGTGATCAGCAGGTGGGGGATGCCACTAGACACCAGGGATGTAAATGTTTACTATGGGGGCCACAATCCATGGAGGGGTGTGCCACTAGACACCAGGGGAATGGTGATTGGTGGGTGGGGGGTGCCACTAGACACCAGGGAATATACATTTTACAACAGGTATGGTGATCAGTGGGTGAGGGTGCCACTAGATACCAGGGAAATGGGAAATGGTGATCAGTGGCTGGGGGTGCCACTAGACACCAGGGAATAAACATGGGAGGGTGGGTGACACTAACACCAACAGGAAAATTTATTTAATTTGTACGTGCCAGGACCTGGCTAGGGTAGTCCAGAAGGCCAAAGAAAATGAAAATGCACCAGGTAATGAATCTGAGGAGCTCTTAACTCTGAGGCCAGTGACAAGCGGGGTGCCACAGGGCTCTGTGCTGGTACCAATATTATTTGGGCTCTTCATATCAGACATTGCACATGGGGTGGTGAGCAAGGTAAGTCTGTTTGCAGATGACACCAAAGTGGGAGTAGCGGTGGATGGAGGGGAAGGATAGAAGCAGCTGCAGGGGGACCTAAGCAAGCTAGAGGAGTGGTCAGAGAGGTGGCAGCTTTGGTTCAATGCAAAGAAATGTAAGGTTATGCACTTCGGGGTGAAGACCCAAGGAGAGAATACTGGTTGGGGGGGGGTTAAGCCTGGGATCACTGAAGAGGAGAAGGACCTAGGGATAATGATAACAGGTACAATGAACAACACTGCTCGGTGCAGGAGAGTGGCTGCAAAAGTGAACAAAATGCTGGAGTACGTAGCGAGGGGGATTTCATCCAGGTGAAGAGAGGTGATCTTGCTCCCTGCAGGTCGCTGGTAAGGCCGCACTTGGAGTATTGTGTGCAGTTTTGGAGGCCATACCAGAAGCGTGATATCAGGCTACTGGAGGGGGTGCAAAGGAGGGCAATGAAGATGATATGTGGAATGGAATGGAGAGACTATGAGAGCAGGCTGGGAGACCTGAATATGTACACCCTGGAGGATAGAAGGGATGGGGGGACATGATAAAGACATTCAAGTATCTCAGGGGACTCAATAAGGATAGGGCAGATGGGATCTTTAAGCTAAGGAGGGAGAGGACACGGGGCATGGGTTAAGAATAGGAGGGTTTAGGAGGAAATGAGGAGACACTATCTCATGGAGAGGTGGTAGCATAATGGAATGTACTGCCAGAATGGGTGATATCATGTTAATCTGTGAGCAATTTTAAAAGTCCATGGGACAGGGAACAGGGGAGAGTGAGGGTGGGGGAGGTGGGGGGCAGCAGTGGGATGACAAAGGGGAGGGAGGTGGGGCAGCTGCAAACTAGGGGTGCTAGCTGCACACTCGAGCAGACTTAGATAGACCAGGTGGTCTGTTTCTGCTGACACATTCATATGTTCATATAACTTAAATCCCAGTTTGATAGAGCACATAGCTGTCAGCCTCAAAGCAGTAGTTAGAATGACATACTAAATGAAAAAATAGGAAACTTTTTAAAAGCACTTCCTTCAGATGCACTTTAAATCTAGTCTAGTCTAAGAATGATGTTGCTCAAAGTTAAAAGTAATGTGAGTTCCACTCATCAATGCATAAGAGATGGAAGGAGGTAATTAGAGCGAGAGTTGAATTGAAGTAATTACCTAGATTAGTGCAGCAGTTTGGAATGCCAACTGAATGACTAAACTGCCTCATTTCAAGAAAATCCTGTTTCGAAAGCCGAGTCCCTTGAATGTACTGTATTTGAATATGGCTCATCCTAAACAATTTATAAAGTCACAAAAATTGGGATCTAGCCAAGTCACTAATAACATTCTACTTAGAAACCAATCAACAACTCACACTTTCCAGGAAAGGCCAGGAAACCAATCATCAACCCACAATTTCCAGAAAAGCCCCCCCCACCCCCAGCAGTGCCCCACCCTGTATCACATCCTGGCTCTACTGGCAACCTGCTCTCACCATTCCAACTCCAGTTTTAGAAAGGCAACATTGTTTAACCAGGAGCAGCACACTAAGCCGGAGCTTGTTTCCAGATGTGACCTGGGAGCACAAAGAAGGTAAGTGACTTGCTCAGGATCACACAGTTTGCACCTAGGTGGCTGTGGGATTCAAACCCAGGTCTCCAGATCTGCAGCTGAGAGCCTTAACCCACTGTGCTATACTGCCTCTGTTTGATAGTTGGCTCCTGCTCTAGACCCTACAGTTATTCCCCTCAATAGTTTATTTAAATTGACTCCCTCTTTTGTGCCAGACAATGCCGTCCTTAAGCATCTCCGACAACCCCTATTCACCTAAACCCCATAGATTCCAAATATACCCACTGGATGTCATCAGCAATGCCCTCTTCCAGACACTGTCACCCATCTCCTTTCTGAGACCCTCAGAATCCCCCTAAAATCAAAGTCATGCTCTTCTTAAAGCAACATGAACATCTTCTGTCCCAACTGCTCAACAGATAATTTCTTTAGAGCTCCTTCAAAACATCAAACAGACCCCTGCATTTTCAGAGACCATCCTCTACCCTATCACTAACACGTCATTTTCCATTTTGGAGACTCCCTTCCTGTGAAATACTCCAACAGCCTCTGTCCCTTCTATAAACACCTCAACAATCGCATTCTTTCCGCTTCCTGGGTCTGTGTGGTGGCTGCTTGTGTTAATACTCCGCTTCCTGGGTCTGTGTGGTGGCTGCTTGTGTTTGTCTGTGTCTGTAGCTTAGTTTTTGTGGATTTACGTGGTTTTCTGGTTGGAGTAACTACACCATTCTTGCTCACTACATCCGTGAAAATCTACTGGACTGGATTTCTACAAAGCATCATCACCAGGTATCTGCATTTTTCATTTTAAAATCATTTTAAAATCAACTTGTTGGAAGGTATCCCAAGCAAAACATAAGTGAAGCAAGGAAGTCTGACTAATTCAGTGACTCTGGGCCTTGCTTGAATCCACATTTTCGTCTGACCTGACCCATGATCTGTATTTGGGCTTTTCAAGACCTCTTTTAATGACAAAGACACATACAGACGAAAGGATTTCACATCCTGCATATGCACAGGCAGAGTTCATCCCTTTCAGGAATTCTAACACATTCTATGACTGTGGACCTCAGCTGTTGATCATTTCTTTTAGCTTTTGACTTAACCACCAGGTATCAAACATTTTCAATTGAAATCAACTCTTAATGTATTTGTCTCTAAGGGCTATCTATGATCCAGGAAAGGAACAGCAGCAAGTGAAGAGGTGACTGCTCTCTCAGTCAGTGGAAGGGAAGTAAATGCAAATCTAGGAGCTTTCATTATTACTTCTTCGCATTGATATTGCATTGGGGAAAGGAGGAGTAGGAGTTTGAAGAAGGTTGTGCAATGGCTACTTAAAGTCTGTTTTTGAGTAAGGATAGGAATATAAAAAGCAGTTGCTCAATATATCTAAACGTGTGCAACAAAGGGTAAGGAAATAAAGAAAATGTTTTGCACTGATAGAGGAGGAGAGGGAGACTTGGCTGAGTGTTTGGTATCCTGCATCTGGAAGGGTGGGGGGTCGCTGGTGGGCAACGACGGCAATGGGTAGGGTGGTAGGCTGCAACAACTGCGGTGCACCAATCTTTCTAAAAATTGCCTGGCGTGTGGGAGGATGTTTAGTGTGCAACCACATAGAAAAACTTAGAAAGGAGATTGAGGGTCTGCAGGAGGAACTAAGACAGGCAAGGCAGATTGGGGTGGGTTTAGCCCAATACTGGAGGGAGGAAGAAGGGGAGATGAGGGAGGGTGATTTAAGCCAACAGTGGTGAGGAGAGGGTCAGAAGAAGGGAAGCAGAGACAAAGGGGCCCAGGCCAGGAAGAACAATTGCCAGGAAACCAGGTCAGAGACAAAAGACAAATGGAAGGAGGAGATAGGGACTTGTGAGGGAGGTGAAGAAGTGGCAAAAGTCATGGAGTGGAAAGGAGAGAACAGGTTACTATGAAGAGAGAGGGAGCAGGCATTTGTGAAGGGCCTTCAGAAAATAGTTGTGCACTGCTAGAGAGGAAGAAGGTGTTGGAGGGAAATGATGAAATTAGAGGAGTAATTGATAAATGCCTGGACCAAACTGGAGTGGGGGGAAGTTCTGCTGGGAGAATTGCAACAGGGGTAAAAGGGGGAAATAATGTGCAGGAGGAGGAAGAAGATGAGCTGGAAATGAGAGAGGGAGATGAATGGAAGCAAGCAGGGAGTAAGAGGGGTGGAATCTTAGTGCTGGGGGACTCAATACTAAGAGGAGTTAGGTGGGGTAGCAAGGGAGAGAGGCAAGTCTGTTCTGAAATATGCTAGAAGGGGTAGGGACAAGCCTCATTTAATTATACATCTTGGGACAAATGACCTGGCTGACAAGACAGTAGATACAGTCCAGAGGAGGTTTGATGAACTAGCACAATTATGTGAGGGGACAGGAAGATCAGTAACTTTTTCAGAGATACTTCCTGTGCCAAAGGCAAGCACAACAAGAAAGCTGAGAATAGAGGAATTTAACGGATGGCTAAGAACCTGGTGTTGTGCTAAAGGTATGGGCTGTTGGGGGTTGGGAGGGACCTGGGAGGACAGTAGTCTCTATGCCAAGGACAGACTGCACTTGAGTGAGGAGGGAAAGAAAGTGTTGAAACAGAGGATGGAGGAGTACATAGAGGAAGTTGGGAATTTAAACTAGGAGTGGGGGGTGGCAGTTGGGGAAGAGATATGCAGAGACCACAGGTTGGGAAACCATATGAGCTTACTCCCATAACAGTGACAAAGGACAAATGGCAAGTACTGTTGGTGATGCTAGGAAAGGAGGGCAGGATGGGAGGGGGGGGAAGGGTGGAAGGTGGTTACCCTTAATGCTAGGAGCCTTGGTAGGAAAACTGCAGAGTTACAGGTTCTCATGGCAGAGAGAGAGGTGGGAATTGCAGTCATCATGGAAACATGGGCCACCCAATACAATGACTGGGACCTGTCTGTACCAGGGTACAGATTATTTCGTAGGGACAGAGTGATTGGGAAAGGAGGGGTGGCACTATATGTGAAGGAAGGACTGAAGTGTGTAATGGAGGAAGGGGAGGAGGGTAGTATGGAGTCACTTTGGATGCAAATCCAGGATTCCAAGAATAGGATTCTTAGAATGGGAGTGGTGTACAGGCCGTCATCTCAGACGGAGGAGTTAGACAGGGAACTAGCGGGACAGATCAGGAGGACCTGCGAGAAGGGTAGTGTGGTGATTGTGGGGGACTTCAACATGCCAGGAGTGGACTGGAGCACCCCAACAACCAGGAACAGAAGGGAGCAGGTACTGCTGGATGCCTTCCAGGACAGTTTCCTGCTGTAAATGGTCAGTGAACCAACCAGGTTAGGAAATACCCTTGACCTTGTGCTGGCAAATGGGGACTTTGTGAGAGAACTTACAGTGGAGGAACCGCTGTCAGGGAGTGACCACCGCTCAGTATGGCTCACATTGGATAAGGGCATGGAAGGAGTGGAATCTGGTACAATAGTGATGGACTTCAGGAGGGCCAACTTTGGGAGGATGGGGGAAGTGGTAAAAGGGTACCTGGCCAGAATTCAATCTAGTATGGACACTAACCAGAGGTGGGAGCTCATAAAGCTGGGGATAGTGGAGGCAACCAAAACCTGCTGCAAAGCCCAGAGCAAGAAGGCTAGGGCTAAGAAACCGATCTGGTTGAGCAAGGAGGTCATGAAAAAGGTAAGGAGGAAAAGAGCTGCCTTTAGGAAGTACAAGAAAACAGGGAGGGGGAGGACAGGGAGGAGTACTTGACAGAATCGAAGGAGGTGACAAGGGCAGTAAGGGGAGCCAAAGCATCTATGGAACTCAGGCTGGCACAAGGCATTAAGAAGGGGGAGAAGGACTTCTTTAAGTACATCAGGGAGAAAAGGAGCTGTAAGGACCACATAGTAAGGATTAGGAAGGAGGGGGGTTGGGTGGAAGCAGGTGCGATAAGGTGGAAGCACTAAATGAGTACTTCTGCTCAGTATTTACTAAAGAGAGGGGTGACACCCAAGGTAGGAGAAATGGCAGAAGCAGGGGGTGGTGACAGATGGGAAATCATGGAGAGCAGAGTTTGAGAGGGTTTGAAGGCACTGAGGGTGGACAAGGCACCAGGCCCAGATGGCATCCACCCCAGGGTACTGAAGAAGCTAGCAGAGGTCCTTGCAGGACCTTTGGCAGACCTATTTAATGCTTCACTACATTCAGGGTGTGTACCTCAGGACTGGAGGATGGCTCATGTGGTGCCTCTCCACAAGAGTGGCTAAGGATGAACCGGAAACTACAGACCAGTGAGCCTCACATCCATCGTGGGTAAGCTAATGGAGACTATCCTGAAGGAGGCTGGTGACCCTCCTAGGAGGCCAAAGGACTAGGACAGCAGACAGCATGGCTTCATATGGGGCAGATCCTGCCAAACCAACCTGGTCGAGTTCTATGACTGGGTAACTGAGGCAACTGGACAGGGGCCATGCAGTGGATGTCCTGTATCTGGACTTCAGTAAGGCATTCGACTCAGTGCCACATGGAGGCTGGGAAGGAAGTTAGTAGGCACAGGCGGGTGCAAAGCTGGTGAGATGGGTAGGAAACTGGCTGCAGGGAAGGCAACAGAGGGTGGTGATGGGTGGGGCTCTCACACCCAAGGGCAGTGACGGCGGTGTTCCACAGGGCTCAGTGTTGGGACCAGTGTTGTTTGAGATATTCATTGCAGACATATCATGGGACATCAAGAGCAAGATCAGTCTGTTTGCTGATGATACCAAGGTAGGCGCGGTGGTGGATGACCTAGGGGGATGGCAAGGGTTGCAGGATGATCTGGCAAAGCTTGAAATCTGGTCAAACACCTGGCAACTGGGCTTTAATGCCAAAAAGTGCAAGGTGCTGCATTTTGGGATGAAGAATCCAAGGAGCGGTTACCAGCTAGGGGGAGTGCAGCTAGCCCAGACAGAGGAGGAGAAGGATCTGGATGTGCTCATTACAGGGTCAATGAACAACTCGGCATAGTGTAGGAAGGCAGCTGCAAAGGCCAACAAAATGCTGGGTTGTATTGCAAGGGGTATATCCTCAAGGAGGGAGGAGGTGATTCTGCCACTGTATAGGTCATTAGTTAGACCACACCTGGAGTACTGCGTGCAGTACTGGCATCCGTATCTGAAGAGGGACATTAAGTTACTGGAGGGAGTGCAGCGCAGAGCGACAAAGATGAACAAAGGGCTGGGGGACTTATCTTACGAGAGGAGGTTGAAGGAGTTGAACATGTACTCACTGGAGGAGAGGGGAGAGACAGGGGTGACATGATTGAAACCTTTAAATACATGAAAGGAATAAACAAGACGGGTACAGAGGGGCTGTTAAAAGTAAGGGAGGGGAGGGCCACCAGGGACCATGATATGAGACTGGAGCGAGGAAGGTTCAGGAGGGAGTTGAGAGACACTTTTTACAGAGAGGGTGGTGGCTGGGTGGAATCGTTACCTGCTGAAGTGGTATGCAGTAGAACAGTGGACTGCTTCAAATGAGGATGGGACAGGACAAGGGGGAGGGTTAATGAAGGGGAAGGGTGGAAGGGAGGGGCAGCTGCAGAATAAGGGGTGCTAGCTGCACATTCGAGCAGACTTGATAGACCTCTAGGCCTTTATCTGCTGGCAAATTTCGCATGTTCGTATGTTCTACAAGACACCATACAGCCCTTTTTCCAGAAAGCTCCCTTTGCAGTGCCAAATCTCCCTAGTGCCCATTTCCCTTCTAGAGTTCCCCCTTCTATGAAATGTCCATCAGCTCCTCTTCTGTGAGTTCCCCAGAAGACTCACTCCCTTACAGATCAGCCTATACAAGACGCCCCAAAAGCCCAACTCCTGCTAGAACCCCGCCTTATCCCAACCACGAAACAGTCCCTGACCTTGCAGAGCTCCCTGTTTTCCAACACAATTGGCACTTTCCCTTGTAGACCCCTTATCCTAAACATCATGTTAGCTTTTTCCCTTGTAGAGATTCCAGACACCCCATATAAAGTCAAACCTCTATACCTTACCACCACACAGCAATACAGGGTTTTAAATCAAAATTTGAGCTGAAATTGTTTGAGAATATAATGTTTGCATCACTTTCTCAAAATTCCTCTCTTCAGTAACTTGATCTGCCATTCGCATTACAGAATGTCAATCTCTATAGTAAAAGCACTGAAGTGACCTGAACAAAGTTGCAGTCTTGCTGGTTTTTGCTCCAATCAGTGAAGTACGGTTGCAAACTGTCATTAATCACCAGACCCCACTTGGGAAAGGCTGGAGCAGATTTTCATAATAAAATACACATGTACCAGCTATTTCTCTTACACTTTTACCCCTGAGCCACTGCCAGCTAGAACACTTCTATGCCAATCAGTGAAGCATCACCTCAAACAGTTGGGACAGAGTAACCTAACCTACACCCACCGCCACCTGTGCCTGCTTAGCAACCGTTTGCTATCTCACCAATGCATACCATGCTACACATCTTCCATGCCTCTACTGGACAGATGTTGTGTCAGTTGTCTCGACTGATGCACTGAATTCAAATATGACTCCGGGCATGCATCCCATACATCTGCACTGCCCCCTTGCTGCTGTCCACCCACTTCTAATTGAAGAGTAACTGCTGTCACTCACAAAATGCTGGGTGACAACAGGACCGGTGTGATTTGAATCAGCTGCAGGTATGCTAAAAGGCAAATTCATCATCAAAGAAGGTCAGATGCTGGCTGGAGCTTGCCCACCACCCCCACATCACACCCATCATTAGTGTCTGTTGCAAATGGTGAGAACTGATGTAGAAGTGCAGAGGGGAAAGAGAGAGAGAAAGAGCAGAAGCACACTGATTCATGCATACTATACAGTATGTGCTTCAAATCCACAGGGTGGAGTGCGGAGCAAACATAATGTGATGTGTTCAGTGTGCAGTCACACCCTTCCAGAGACCCCTTTTTCTCTCTCCTCCTCCGTCTGTAATATGTCAGTATAGCTTTCACAATTCAGCTGTAAAAATGAAGCATTCTGTGCAAACGTGTACTAATGCATAGAGTTCCCTACCCATTCTATCATGCAGGATTCCTGTTGAGTTCCCTGAAAAGCAGACATTTATTCAGACTTAACATGAAGGCCTGTACTGTGTTTGTATCCACTGTCTCTTCTGGCAGGCCATTCCACCAGTTACCCACACTCTGGGAGAAACAAGGGCCTCCTAATGTTACCCAAGAGTTTCCCACCTCTGAACTTCAGAGAGTGTATGACATCCTGCAGAAGGATACTAGTTCAAACAACTCTGCCAGTTTAATCTTGTCAGTACCCTTGATTATGTGAGAGTAGTGGTGGGCGAAGTGGGCTCAATCCGCTCCGCAAAGCGATTCCACAGGCAAAGCGGATTCAAGTGCTCCGCAATGTAAGCGGTGTACTTGGCGTTATAATGAGGAACATGAAGTCCATTGGAAGCAATTACGTCACGTTACTCCACCTCCCCAGACTACTACTCTGCCACATGTAAGGCACTTCGCCTCACTTCACCTTGTTTTTGAGATCCAAAGGTGAATTTTGCAGTGATTCATGGGATTTCAGGCCACATGGGCTCTTTATTGATCTGAACAGCCTCAGTTTGGGGTAGTATGAGTAGGAAGGAGTAGGAGACAGTGTGCTCTGATAGCTGTTTGTGATAGGAATCTTGTAAAAGCTGTTGAAAAAGCTGTTTTGTGTTTTGTTTGGGATCCAGCTTTAGTTCATCGATTGTAGGAAACCCTCCTGTGCTCATATCATCGAGCGTTTTTGTTTTTGTGTGGATTTTCAATGTTAATTTACAACATTGAGTGTGTGTGGTGAAAGACAGTGAAAGTGTGCTTTGGGGGAGGGGCGTATCTGTGGTGTAGGTAGATTTAAGTTGGAGAAATAGTGATTTCTTTGTTTTTTGGTTACGTTTTTGTTATATAACTGACTGTGTTAATGTACACACAGTAATATTGTCAGTAATTGTAGAAATGCTCTTGCTGTTTGTTGTGTGGATGTGGTGCAGCAGTTCATAAGTTCAGGTTGTTTACATTACAAATTTACAATACGTAACGTGGCATAGTACTGAACTTTTGCATTTGCTACGCATTCCTTGTTCAGCATTGTACACAAACTGTTCTGTGTCTGAGTGTGTGTGCAGCGTTGCGTGCATCAAATAATACATCTTTTATTGTGCCACAGACTAGTGTAATTGCAGGTGCAGCAGTGTGAGCCTGTTATCCACTGCAGCTGCCTGATTTTGTATCTGTTCTTAGTTTTGCTGCTAGTGCCATAAAAATCAGCACTGTCTGCATTCAGTGCTCCCCAACCCCACCCCCACGTTCAAAAGGTATTTTATACCAGACTGGATTGTTTTTGTGACCTCATCAGCACCACTGGTTACTGAAGTTCTTTTAATTCCATGACAGTCTCAGAGTAGTCTCTCATCTGTTGCTGAAGCTACAGTTGTTTATTTGGCTTCACATCCAGCCAGCGTCCCTCCAATCAGAGAGTGAACGTATCAAAATCTGAATTTGGTTATAATATTTGTGGTTGATCCCCCAAAATGCCTACAAAGAGACATGCAAGCAAAGCTGTGTCTCACCATGGAAATGTTGGCAGTAAGATGGCCTGTGTGCGTGGTATTAGTACGCAGACGCAGAAGTGCATTGCTGATGTTAGGAAAGGTATTTCTCCTGCAATAGTTTTTGCAGCCCAATCAGTGGCTTCACTCATAGTTGGAGGAGATGAAGTTTTCCCAGCCACTGGTGTTAGTGTTACTGGTGTTAGTGGTGGTGGAGGTAGTATTAGTATTGTTGTGTCAAGTTCTAATTCCGACCAGTGTACCATATCCGAACATATTGAGTGTGAAGCAGTGCAAGTGAGTGGCAGTGTAGATGATGTCATATTTCACAGTAACATCCCAGTAACTGAACCTGAGGATTCTGATAATCATGTCAACGATAGCATATAATGTGATATTCTGCCCACCGTGGCACTTAATGTCACACATTTTCCATGCAGTGATTCACAGTGTGGTGAAAAAATATCAGGTGATGGTGGTGTAGATGCTGATGATGAATGTGATGATGATGATGTTGCTGTTGTTGCAACATGCAGTCCACATGCTAGCATCCAAGCAGAAGATGTGGATGTGGGTGATGTTGATGAATATGATGATGATGTAATTGACCCCAGTCGGGAACTGGAGAAAAATAAATTAAAAGTGGCTGTGTCTGAGTCTGTTTGCAGGAATTCCCCCCTCTGTAAAAACTTGTCATCTACTGGTTTTAGTTGATGATGATGATGATGACCCAGTAATCAATAGGACAGGAAGTCATGGTGGTCAGTTGCAGTCCAGGTGTGCAGGGCCCGAAACATCACGTGCCCCCTCCACTTCAGTGCTTAAAATAACCGACTTAAATAAGCCACATCATGGACATATTAAAAGCAGAGCATCACAATCCCTTGTTTGGGATTTTTTTGTTCAAGATGCAAATGATGATTCAGTTGCAATCTGCCAGGTTTGCCATGTGAGTGTGAGTCGAGGTAAAAAGGGAAGCCATCTGGGCACAGGAACAGCATACACATCTTAAGAATAGACACTTGGCATTGCAGACCCAGCACAAGCTGGCAGCTAATACCACAGTGGGGCGATCACCCGCATCACCGGCAACCATAGTCAGCATGTTATCCCCCTTCCATGACTTTTAAGCCCAGTAGGAAATTAAACATGTGCAGTAGTGTGGTAATAAGAGAAGAGGATTACTACAGGCATGATGAGGTGGAGGACTATAATGACTTTGAAATGTTGTCCAGTGCTGGTGAGAGTAACAGTTTTTGTGGTGGTGGTGAATGTAGTATTTCTAATGCAAGTGGTACATCAACCCCGGTTGACAAATCTGGCAAAATAACAGCATTTCTGGGTTTGTCATCATCACCTGTGCAACCGTCTTCATCAAATGTCCACATTCCACCCTCTGCCAATGCCATTCATCACAGAGCACAACCATTTGTGATCACACCCCGTGTAAAACATTTAAGTCAGCCCACGTTACAGAGTGTTTTTGTGCATAAGATGAAGTACCCCCCGAATCATACAGTGTCACGTGAACTCAATGCTGCTGTAGCGGAAATACTGGCAATTAATCTTTTACCCTTCTCCTTTGTAAAGAATTCTGGGTTCCGGCAGTTTGCTGCACATACCTGTCCAAAATGGAAAGTCCCATCCAGGACATACTTTTCTACCCGTGCTGTGCACCAATTGTTTCGCACTGTGCCCGACTCATTAAGACATGCCCTTCTACATTCCTCCTCTCCATTCATCCATTTAAGTATGGATATGTGGACAAGTGGCAAAACAGTGGGGAGTTCATATTTGTTTATAACTGCACACTGGGTGAAGGTGTGGGGGGTTGTTTGTTATGTTGGTAGTGTGAATAATCAGTGCAGTAAGGTGGATTGTAGCGGTAGCAATCTTCCAGGAATTCGACAGCATGTAACGATTGCTATGCACAATGTGACCTATTCACACACTGGTGAGAACATGTTGGACATGGTACTGACTGAAATTGACAGATGACTAAACCCTCTGTCCCTGTGAGCTGGGTTCATATCAAGTGACAATGGGTCAAATGTGGTGAAATGCATCACGAATGGTGTTTTTTTTTCATGTTCCATGCATGGTCCACTGTTTAAATCATGTGGTTCAGGAGTTTCTGCAGCCCCCTGATATAAAGGAAATGCTGACCACTGCACTACGTATCTGCTCTCACTTTTCAAGATCTGGAAAGGCCCGTGACCAACTGCGGCAGTTGCAGATACAAAACAGCCTACCTCAGCACCGCTTGAAGCTGGAAGTTTTCACCCAGTGGAACTCCACTTTATACATGGCAGAGAGGTTGTATAAACAATACAAAGCCATCTCAGAATATCTTGTTATGCACACTAGCCATGACAGTTGTGGGGCCTCCATGTCTATGACGACTGAACAGTGGCGCCTCATGGACTCTGTAAAAACAATTTTGCAGCCTTTTGAACATGCCACACAGGCAGTGAGCGGTGAGCCTGCCTCCATTAGCCAATCAATTCCACTGCTGCAGGTGCTGAGGCAGACATTGGTGAATGTACAGCATAGCCTTGATGTTGCCAGAGACGGTAGTAGCAGTTTGTTGCTGCAACACATGCTGACAGTATTTGACCAGAATCGTCACGTTGTGAGCATTCAACGTAATGACAACTTTGCCATAGCAACAATGTTGAACCCACGATACAAAGGTAGAACTGCATCAGTACTGGAGGGAGGGCCTGAACAGGTAAAAATATCAGAGGTCAATTGGTGCGCTTGGTTCATGGGGCACAGAAGTCAAGTGCTAAGGTCAGCAAGCCTCAGCAGCATAATCCGGCTGAAGGTGTACCTGGAGGACCATCAAGCATATCCTGCAAGGGGAAGGGGACTGCAGTTCCAGGTGGTCTGTCATCCAAAGTGGCTGGCATCAACCCACTTTGGGAGGCTTTGGCCCAAGTGAGTATTTGTGAAATAAATGATTCGTGAGAACAGGATGATACATCAACAACTGGACTTAGTGCGGAACAGAGAATGGTTGAGTCATATTTGTCTGAAAACAGGCATCTGACAATAACTGAAGATCCTCTTTTGTACTAGAGTAGAAAGGTCAGTGAATGGCCAGAGCTGACTACAGTGGCACTGAAGTACCTCACATGCCCACCTTCCAGTGTAAGGGTTGAGAGGATATTCAGCTCAGTAGGTGCAATAGTCCGGGATCGCTGTCTGTCTGTCTGCCCCCCCGAACCACCACCACCACCACTGGGACTGATGTTAGCCACTGCCACCATGAGTCTGTCTTCCCCCCAGACCACCAGCACTGGGACTGATGTTAGCCACTGCCACCACTGCCACCACGAGTCTGTCTGCCCCCGAACCACCACCACTGGGACTGAAGTTAGCCACTGCCACCATGAGTCTGTCTGCCCCCTGAACCACCACCACCACCAGGACTGATGTTAGCCACTGCCACCGTGAGTCTGTCTGCCCCCTGAACCCTCACCACCACTGGAACTGATGTTAGCCACTGCCACCACTGAGTCTGAGTCTGTCCAGACCACTGCATCCATCAGCCAGAGACCCAAAGCTTCTTAATATTTAAACCACAAAGTGAGTATGTGTACTCATGTTTGTTATGCTACTTTACTTCCTTTCAGTTGTATCTTTTGTTTTCTGTAGCTTTTCAGAGCCGCAATGGTAAAACACATACAGTACACTTCTTTTGTTTATTTTACAGGGTAACAAAAAAAGGCTCCATTGCTAAAACTCATTGGGAATGGTACTGTAGCTGTATCGTACAGCGAGGAAGCGATGTAATATCTATGTGAAATCCATTCTGGTAAGTATGAAGATTTTATTTAATCCATTTCATTGTTTTGTAAAGACTTCAGCAAGTATTGGACACAGGCTGTGTTAGTTGACAAGATGTGGGTTTGAAATGTAACTTGACTTTAGATTCAGATTTGAGAACCAGGGAAGGACACATAACAATTAAGTTGTAAGAAGTCATTCATTAATTTTTTTAGGAAACTTCCAGATGCTTTGTTGTTCTGTCAAAGTGACCTTATCCAAAAAAGTTCTTCAATATCAGGCACTCCCCTCCCCCGAGCTTGGGCACACATGCAACACACAGAAGTCATTTCATTAGATGTCCATGACCATCCTAACACAACCGGACTCCAGAAGGATGCTGGTGACATTTGTAAAGAAGTAACAAAATAAGAAACCATTAGAGACAAACCTGCAAATATGATTCCCCCCCCCCACAAAAAAATACTTACCTTCATGTGCTTGAGAGTTATCCGTTTCCAATTTCAGTGCAAAAAAATCTCATTGAACACTGGAATGTGCACACCAACAGTTTCTGTGTGACCTGTGATGCAGAACAATACCATGAGTACATGTCCATGTCAACCCCCTCCTCACCTACAAATTACACAACACAACCATATATCTATATATATATCTACTCACCAAGGCTACTATTAGTGTACAGCCAAAGGGCACCCTTCAATCCAGTTGAGATGATCACATTGCATTTGCTGGAATCGTCTTGCAGAACACATTGGACCAGCTACACGATGCTCACAGTCATCATTTTATACTGTGGTATGTGCTGAAACACTCTCATTCCACTGTGTTAACACTTGTCAATTTTCTGCACACAAGCAGGCAGCATTTTGGGCTGGCAGAAAAAATCTGGGGACTCTGTGCCACCACTGCGTGCATGACTGAGTGTGCCATTAATTCTAGGGGACTTTGTATGTGCTGAAACAGTCTCATTCTACTGTGTTAACACTTGTCAATTTTCTGCACATAAGCAGGATGCATTTTGGGCTGGCAGAAAAAATTTGGGGACTCTGTGCTGCCACTGTGCATGACTGAGTACGGCATTAATTCTGGGGGACTTTGTATGTGCTGAAATAGTCTCATTCCACTATGTTAATACTTGTCAATTTTCTGCACACAAGCAGGATGCATTTTGGGCTGGCAGAAAAAATCTGGGGACTCTGTACCACCACTGCATGCATGACTGAGTGTGCCATTAATTTTGGGGGACTTTGTATGTGCTGAAACAGTCTCATTCCACTGTCTTAACATTTGCCAATTTTCTGCACACAAGCGGGATGCATTTTGGGATGGCAGAAAAAATCTGGGACTCTGTGCTACCACTGCACGCATGACTGAGTGCACAATTAATTCTGGGGGACTTTATATGTGCTGAAATAGTCTCATTTCACTGTGTAACCACTTGTCAATTTTCTGCACACAAGCAGGATGCATTTTGGGCCTAAAGAAAAAATCTGGGACTCTGTGCCACTTTTGTGTGTTCTGTGATAGTTGCTGTGAGCTCATGATGTCATACTGACATTTTTACAATTAAAGCAGCATTGCAAGAATGTCCTCACAGTTTTGAACTGTACTTTTTCATGCTACTTTACATTGCCACAGCCACTACTAGTTACCTTTGAGTCGTGACTTGAATGATATGATTCTTTTCACAATTTATGTCTGCTTTACTTACTTGACTACTTTTTTTCATGTATGAAAAAAAAAATGAGCACGCCTTCCAGTATTGTTCGGACCAGGTTTGTATTTACTTGCAGCTGCTTTTCAATAACTATTGTCCCGTGGTGTCACAAAACACTGCCTGATGCATAACTGTTAATTAACAACAGAAGTGACATATAACAACTAATTGATGTGATGAAGAAAAACAGAGGAAAACAATGACGAAGACCTGGTCAGCACCAATTTAAAAGGAATGCTCCTTTCATTATTTCTTACATGAAAAAAGGTAGTACAGCAGACTCTACTACTACAAATTCTCATATCATTCCTGTCAGTCAGGATGTAAGTAGAGGAAGTTGAAACATAGCATTACAAAATATACGTCAGAGTTCTCAACAGATTGTTGCGCTGCTGCTTTACAGAGATTCACCACATTACATAGTTATGGTGATGCACATAAACTAATATGTGGGGGCATTACTCTCACTGGAATATTTCTTGTGCCACAGAGTGCAATATATTTCTGTGAAAACTGCCCATAATTTCATTACAGTGAGTCACTTGACAGAGGAATTACCAATCAGAAAAGCCACCCACATTCTGCCCCCCTTTCTCAGCAACATTAGGACATGACGTAGGGGGAGTGCAGGTGCATGCTCCACTATAGTGAATGTCTGGCAGCTATCCCAGTGTTTCCTTATGTTGTAAGGTTGACCTTGTGGTGAAATGTGGGAATGTTTCCACTAACAAGGCTCTTCTTACTGGAAACATGCCTATATGTTTCACCACAAATTGAGCATTATAACATAAAGAAACATTTGGAAACCTGCCGGGCAATCGGATATTCACTGTAAGGAGCACGCATATGCACTCTCTCTGCCATCACGTCCTAATGTTGCTGAGAAGGGAGGCAGAATGTGGGCAGATTTTCAGAACGGGAATTCCTCCATCACATGACACACTGTAATGAAATTACAGGCAGTTTTCACAAAAATGTATTGCACTATGTGGTGCAAGAAATATTCCCCTCGAAGGGAAAATGTGTATGATTAAACAACAACAAAGAAAAAACACACAAAAACAGTACAACACAGTAGTGGGGTTGGGGGTCATAAAACAATCCCCTCCCTTACTGTGGCTGTGGGATGCCGTGGTGGTCCAGCAGCAGGTGCAGCATTGAAACTATTTGCTGCTGCAAAGCATTGAACCGCTCATTATTTTCTTCAAGCGCTGCCCGCACCAGGCCGATGTCAAGCTGTGTTGCAGGGACTGTGGCAGGGTCCACTGCAGTGGGGAATCCAGGTTGTGGGGGTGGTGGTGGACAGGATAGTGCTGGTGGCTGTGGTGGTGGTGGTGGAGCAGCTGCTGTAGTAGCCCTCCTCCTGCTGCGGCAGTGACTGTGAGGCACAACTCCCACTCCAGCAGCACTCTCGGCCACTGCCATGGAAGGCCCAGCAGGTGGATGCCTGGCCCCTTCCGTAGCAGCCTGCCACTCTGCCCTGTGGTGGTTCAGCATATGGGTGCATTGGTCACCAGTCCCCAAATGTGTCCCACAGGGGCCACGGTGCACCACCACACCACACACACGGCACACCACCACTGTGTTGTCTCCCCCCACACAGTTAAAAACCTCCCACACTGGGGAGCTGCAGGGGGGACCAGACACAGTCCTTGCATGAGTCCCACTACCACCTACATTTTCTGGGTCCACCTCATGTGGCTGTGGAGGTAGTGGAGTGGGTGCTGCTGGAGCCCCAACAGCTGCTGCTACCGGTGGTGGTGGTGGTAGTGGTGGACAAGGTGGATGTGCAGCAGCCACTGGTGGCACTGGTGCTGCTGCTGTTGCTCCTGTTGCTTCAATGGGGGAAGCAACACCGGCCAGGAGTCAGGAGCGGTCCAACATGACATGACTGCCCAGCCCCCCACGGGTCCGCACTCCCCTCCTACCGCTCCCACGGGGCAGCAGCTCGCCTTCTCCTAGGTCCATCCTCCTGAAGTCCATGGGCCGACAAAAACACACAGACAGTGGACACACACATGCACACACACACACACACACACAAAACAAAACAAAACAAAACAAAACTTATACAAAAAAATTCACTAACAAAAAAAAACACAAATACAATACAAAAACTAAGTAAAGATATAGATTTTAAAAAAGCTGTTGGTTTTCTTCTGGAACTGAAATGCAACAAAGTGGCAACAAGGCAATCAAGCGCTGTAACTCCTCTCCTCTCACAAATTCTTTCTCTCTCTACAAATGCAAAGGAGTAAGTGAAACTGCTTCTGTGACTCACTTCCTTCCTGCCTGGCTAAAGCATGTGACTTACAGTACTGCAAGCCATGTGATGTACCTACCCTCTTCTCACTTCACCTTACTTCACGTTAAGGCATAATGGCAACATGAAGGGGTAATAATAACGCGAATTGGCCACTTTGCGTCCACTTCGCAGGCAGATTAAAAATTAGTTGCATCTCTATGTGAGAGACTGAGATAATGTCCTCTTTCATCCTCCTTTTCTCCAGAGTGAACATGATAAGGGCTTCTAGCCTATCCTCATAACTTTTATCCCCACACCCCTGATCAGTTGGTGTCCCTACCTGCACTTCTCCCTCTCAGATGCTTTAATGTTCTTCTTGTACTGTGGATACCAGAACTGCATGCAGCACTTCAGGTGGAGCCTTAGTAGGGCCTTGTAAAAAGACAGGTTTACTTCCCCTGCTATACTGGTGGTGACCCCTTGAGATACACATTAATATTCTATTAGCCTTCTTGATAGCAACTGTGCACTGCTTGTTATGCATCAATACCTGGTCTCTTATAATCCCCAGGTAGAGTACTTTTCTTCTTCCTCAACTGCAGCAAGAGGAGCCCTAGACAATGTGTAGCTCCTTCCTCTGTTTTTTCTCTCCAAGTGAAGCATCTTACATTTGACTGCATTGAATCAGAGGGTCCAGGAGTCTAACCAATCACTCAGCTTGTTCAGATCCTCCTGACATTTGTCTCTATCTCAAGGGAGTCCACCACGCTGGCAAACTTAGTGTCATCAGTGAACTTCCTGGATTACCCTGCAAGGGGCATGCCTCAGACAGTTAGTGGTGGAGCCCACCCATGAGGGACCATGGGTCCATGTTATCTGCATCATCTATTGTTTGACTCTCCTACCTCAGTGGAATAAAGCCCATATATCTACATCCTGGAGTGCTGGTATCTCTTTTTCTTCTGCTACACTTTGGTTTGCTACCATATCCTGCACCCCCTGCCATTCTCCTGTGTGTAATTTTCTTTGCCTGTAAAGATGCTACATTGGACCTGGTGCTTACCAATGGAGACAGAGTCACAGATGTAAAGGTGAGTAACCACATGAGGTCCAGTGATTACCATACGGTGTGGTTCAATGTAAGATCAGTAATGTGAGATCAGTTAGAGATATCAAACCGCAGAAAAGAAAGGGTCCTAAACTTCTGACAAACTGACTTTGCAAAGATGGTCAAATGTCTCAGGAAAGCCCTGGCAGAGGGGGGAGATGGTGTATGTGTGTGTGTGTGTGTGTGTAGAACAGTGGGTGACTCTAAAAGGAGCCATCACAGAGGCAACAAGCCTTTGCATTAGCGTCATGGGGTGGTGGGTCACAAAGAGTCAGACAGGCACAAAAGTCAGGTTAAATGCCTTGGGCATGGCATATGTTTATTGTGTCTATTGTAAATGTGAACAGTTCAGGTCACAATTCAATTTATGTCAGCATCTTCGAGGCTGTTTTAGCTATGTGATAGTCTTTCATCAAGAAACTTCTTCAAATGGCAAGCAAACTTTTAGAGCATTAGGACTGCATCTAACAGATAGCGGCCTCTTTAAAGCATAAGACCTTTTCAGGGTTTCAATGCCTCTTCATCTGTTATTTCAAAAAGCTTTGGTCCTTCTCTCTGGTTAGAGCATACCTCTCAGCTTGGCTCTTCACTTCCAGTTGAACTTGTTCAACTAAAAAAACACTCCCCTTTTATATCCATCCCAAGAGTCACATAATGGACTTGTGGCATGATTATAACACCACTTTAAAAACAATTATGCTTTTATTTCTTCAAGCATGTTTTTTTTTCTTTCAGTGTCAATATCTATACATTTAGGCAAGTATATACTTTTTGCTCATATGACTGACATTTCATTAAAGTTATTCTGAAATCTAGCAAGATCTTAAATGCCCTAATCAGAGCATCTAACTATATTATAGTTCCACCTATGTGCATGTCTTTCTAGATTGCATGATATAAAACAGGTGAGTAAAGGTACATTCAGCCTTCATACAAGCTGGATTTGTTTGCTGCAGGTAAGTTTGAGAGACACCATGGCTTAATTATCTTTTTCATTTTTTCAGGTTTGGCAGTCAATACATCCTTTTTGTAATACGGTCTGTGTCTTTACTTATAACTAAGCAGTGCTATAGATATATACATAGTGAGCTACACAAGAAATGTAAACAATCGTATGTTAGCTTTCATGCTGTCTTTGCATTTTATATTAACACTCAAGGTAGACAAACCACCACTCAGGACTCAGAATAGCAGCACTCCTCTGTTTGGGGCTGAGTGTCTATCTTGTTTTGGGTAACTGAACTCCCTTTTCCATTTGTGAGGCTCAGCATTCTGGCTGGCCTGCTAAGTGAATTGCATTTACATTCACTCCCTTGTAAAGCTTGGGGGGGATACCAACCAGGAGCACATAGCTTTCTTTTGCTTTCTCCTTCAGCTGCCCTACATCCTGCTCTGGCATAGACAGTCTGCAGAGAAAATATTATTTTCTAATATATATATAATATATATATATATATATATATATATATATATATATATAATTGTATGCATCAGGCCCATACCTCTCAATTGACCCTGATTTTCAGGAAGTCCCTGATTTTGACTCAAAAATTTCCTCTGTCCCTCCTGAAAATATAGTTTCTGTCCCTGTAAGTAGGAATTTGAAGCACAAAATGATGACAATCATTAGTGTTACATGCAAAGAGGCGTCGGCAGGCGTGCGCAGTGTCGCATGTCAGCGTGCATTTTTCTGTACTGAAGTGCGATGCCCGTGATTGTCCGCCACGTAAAGTAAAAGACAAGTAATAATGCCTGCCTAGCCAGCCCCGTTTTTTTTTTTTTTAGCTTCAGAAATCCCAATGACTAAAGCGGGGGGGGGATTACCTCTCTCCGTTGACAGTCTCTGGTCCGACTCCTGAGCTGCTGAGTCCAGTCCTGTCCGAATCCTGGTCTGGCTGACTGCTGAATCCCAGTCTGTGCCCACTGCCTCCCTGAGTCCCACATCACGGCGAATCGCGGTTCATTTCCCATCGCACAGACACCTGGAGGCTCGCAGTCTAACTAAGTGCCACTCACAGTTCCTTCCCTAGCACGGACCGAGCAGTTAAGAACGGCACACAGGTAGTGACGGTGTGTGCCCATCAGACCAATGATAGGGCGCCACTCAGTCCGTGCTGTTTTTCGCACCTCCGACCCTCGGACCTGAACTTTTCGGTCCCCACTCAGGTCCGAGGCAGTACAATAAAAGGGTCTCCTTGTGCGGCTCTTTCTTCACAGTTTTCAGACCACAGAGGATTGAGGAATTCCACCGTTGGTTATTTCACCGACTTGGATTTTGCTTCTTCGGCCAGGGAGAGAGTATTTTTCTGCAATCAGCTGCTACTACCTACTAGCCGAGACGGAGATACCCAGGCCAGTGTGTCGCCGTGTGCCTAGTGCTTAGCGTATGCTGCATTGAACTGGAAGTAGTTGGCTGCTGCTGGCTTGCTGGCTGCTAACAAAAAAAAAAAAAAAAAAGAGCTGTTTCACTCATTGTCTAGGACAGGTTCAGAGCCTAGAACACTGCACAGTAGAGGAGCCAGACGCCCAGACCGACCGTCAGTTGTAGAGTGAAAGACACTGACCATCAACTCTCCTCCTCCTCCTCCTTTCTGATCAAGGTTTGTGCCAAATTTTTTTGTATAGTATTGCAGCTGTACTAGTGTAATATGGAGGCTTTTGAGTACAGTTATTGTGTGTGACTGTGGGGGAGTTGTGTGTGTGTGTGTGTGTGTGTGTGTGTGGATAATAGCATGTTTCCTTGTTGGTGCAGCAGCCTGCAGCCATGGGTGGGGGTGGACTGGACTGGACAGATGAGTCTTATTCTTAGTTTTCTGACATTTCTGTGTCCTATTTTTGGATGTGGCTTGAGGTTGTCTCTGTCTGTGGTGTGTGTTTTATTATTTGCAACATTGCTGGATGGGGTGGGGTGTTGGTGGGGGTGGTATGGCTGGTTTCAGAGTGGGAGATATCTGAATGGGCTTGGTCTGACTGGCTGTGCCTGTGGCAGGTAGACTGGCTGTGTGTGTGTGTGTGTGTGTGTGTGTTTTATTTATTTAGTTAGTTTTTCTTGACCGGGTAAGTGCACGACCTGAGGGAGGGGGATATAGATGAATGCAAACTGACATTGAACCAGATTGATGGAGGTAATTTAAGTGAATGAGAGAACTTTGGCCAGGACACCGGGGAAATTCCTCTGCTCTTTTCGATAAGTGCCATGGGATCTTAAACATCTGCCTGAACTACACCAATCCAGGCAGATGGGACCTCAGTTTAATGTCTCATCAAAGACGGCACCTCAAGTGCAGCACCCTCTCATGTTGCACTACAGTGTCAGTACAGGGATATTAACCAAGTGCCAGATGTGGGAACTGAACCCACAGCCCTCTGATCTCCCGGCCTCAGAGGCAAGTGTGCTACCTACTGAGCCACTGACATGCAACTGTGATTGTTTACAGGGTGTTTTGACAAATCTGTATTAGCCTACCACATGGTGGATAATATAGTCCGTACTGCTTGCCTCCCTCGCCCTTGCCCCACCCTTCAAACACTGCACCCTGGCTATCAACATAGGTCCAGTTCAACTTTGGTTTGCAAGGTCCCTAGGCCCCAAAACTCTGGAAGTCCCTCCCTGCCCCAGTCTGAGCTCCCCCTTCCCACCCGGCTTCAAAACGTCCCTCTGGAAGTTCCTCAAAGCTGCCGCCACCTGTCTTTGTGCCAACTAACTGCTGGCACTAGCGACCACCTGACTCCTCTCCCATAAGCATTATTTGGACTCTGCCTCTCTTCACTTTAGCAGCTGCTCAACACCTCTCCCACTAGCTCTATTCAGCCTGTGCCCACCATAGCACTTCCCAGCCTACTCTGACAGGCTCCCTCACTTGTAACATCTTGAAGTCCCCACACTATTTTTTGACCTGTCCCCCGGCATGCAACTGGATTAGGCAGTTCTTTCCTGCAGTTTGAGCCTTTACTCCACTGGGGTTGTCCCCAGGTTGTGTACCTCCCCCTCTCCTCACCCACTAGTTCCATGCTGCCCTACAGCACTGTTTACTCTCCTCCCTGCCTGTTTCCTGACACACACCTGGTTTGTTCACTGATCCTGCTCCCCCCTTAGTTACCTGTACCTGTAGTCTTCTACCTCCTTGTTAGCTTGTTGGGTTTATGTCTTTGAGTTGTAGTTGTAATCATGTTTGTTAGCTCTGTCTCTGCACCATGTCTATAGATTGTACTTGTAGTTACCGTGTGTGTGGGTGAGTATGTCACTCTGTCTTTGCATCATGTTTCCTGTACTAAATTCTCTCTGGCCCACCTGTATTGTGGGCCTGTATACTCTTGACTATGTACCATGTTTTTCTGTATTGTACCCTCCCGGTCACACCTGAAAATAGGCACTTGTTGTCTACTGTGCCTAGCTTAACAAAACAAATATGTAATATGGTTCTTGTGGCCCATGCTGCCCATTGGTGTTGAGTGGGGGGGGAACAGAGTGAGCCTCCTGCTTTATTTATGTTGTTTTATTGTTTGGCAGGTAAATTTCTTGGTCTGGCAGTTGGACTGCCATGGGTGTGTTTGGAGTGGGAGGCTGTAGCATTGTGATGTCAGAAAATGAATACTGAGAGTGTGTTTCATTAACCTGCATGTATGCGCTATACTTGTGGCTTTTAGTACTATTGAGATGTGCCATTTAGAAAAATCAAAGCAGATGCTGAGTAACTGTTCTTTTACACTGGAGTGTTTGCTTTCATTTTTCCAAGTTCCAACTCTAAATAGTGCCAACATACATTGAGAAATGGCATCAATACAGGTCTATGGAACACACAGAGGCTTCATTTTCTGACCTCACAAACGAGGGCTCAGGTACTTTCATATGCTGTGGTTCTTGTTGCCCATTGGGGTAGAGCCGACCTATCGATTGACATGCCAGTGGTCAGAAGTACAGGTGAAGAGCCTTGATTTCTGTTATAAGTTATGATGACCATAAACAGACAAAAGTTGCCAGCAGAAAAAGACTGTCCTTATCTGTGTAGGCTGCTCCAGATTACAACTATCTCTCTTTTCAGCAGCTGCCCACCCCATCCATCTGCTCTGTCTCACCCTTTCTTGAAGCATTCCATGTTTACATGCCACCGCCCTCTCTCTGTAAAGAAATGCCTCCACAACAAGTGATTTATCATTGTTCTTTTGTCATTAAAGTGCACATCTCTGGTACAGCACTGCTTTAGTTCGACCAATCAAGTGCTGTACTAGGAATGTGCAGTTTTTAGACCACTAGACCACACAGTACAGTGTTACAAACTGTATCTTCATGTTGTTGATAGCTTTCAGTACCCCTTGTATGTGGGCACTGGAAGTATATGATTGCTTGGTCTCTCATGCATGTGTGTGTGCATGTGACTCATTCAAGCCCTGGTATTGTCATCAGGGAAGTAAGGAGTGCATAGGCACCTGGCAGTATGCAGATGCATATGTATAACATGCGGAAACATATGTACCTGCCAGGTGCCAACGAAGGGTTTTAAATAACTCTTAAAATTGATTAGCGTTTGTTCATAAAGTTCTAAAACATTGTGAAATGCATACCACTTGCCTCACTGTGTTTAACAAACAAGACACTTCTAGAAAACCTATATAAATGCTTTCTGTACAGTTAGTATTGTCCAAAGGAAAAAACTGCTAATCAATTATTTAAAACCCTGCAACACAATCCTTTACTGTCCCTTACACACAAAAATCTCCCTATGCCTCTCTGTGCCCTTCTGCCCACCGACCCCACTTGAAGCCCACCTAGAACAGTTTTCCAGGCTGTCACAGTAGGTTTAGACTACCTCCTGGCAGGTCTAGGTGGAGCCCATTGAGATGCGACTGCCACGGGTGACTTTTGGAATCAAAATGAGAAACCTTGAAATAAAAACACACAACACACAGGCCACTGTCAAGTTTTAATTTTATTAAACAGTAAATTACAGCAACAATTTCGTAGCTCCTTTAAGGTCAACTTCTGTTTAGAACAAAGTGTAAACAGTGGATTCACACTAGTTATATTTTAGCTTTACTGCAACATCACATTCAGGAATACTGAAACTGAGTACTGCTTAGTAGTAATTCAACTCTACTTCACTGGATAAAATGTTGAGGCACAGTCATTTGCTGCTCATTATGAACTTTCTAAATTGTGAGGCATTGTGTTTTCTCTTACTCAAAAACTCATTAACAGTTGCTATATGCACCCAGGAATTGGTAACAACACAATCAACGTAAAATATGGTGCTAACTGCTACTAAGTAATCCTAAGGAGAAAAGCATTAACACATATGCATGATAGTATGCTGCATCTGCATCAAGACCAATAGCTTTCTGTACAAAGTGTTTCTGGAACTTGGCCTATAGTTTGATTTTCATAGTGCAGGACATACCATTACCTTCTGGTTTCTATCCCGAAACGTTCTCAGCTGGCAGTGAAAACAGCTAACTGGAAAGCTGTGGTCTCTTATACCAAACATGTAAGTTGAAATTAATTGCATGTGTATTAGAATTCCCAGCCCACAAGATTTTCTGCTAGATTTCTAACTGGTTTTGTACTTGCCTTTCTGGGGACGGAATCCGCACAGAAGAGAAAACTGTCTGGTGCCCAACAGAGG
This sequence comes from Neoceratodus forsteri, assembly GCA_016271365.2. Classification (NCBI taxonomy): domain Eukaryota; kingdom Metazoa; phylum Chordata; order Ceratodontiformes; family Ceratodontidae; genus Neoceratodus; species Neoceratodus forsteri. The sequence continues at coordinate 620,225,604 of CM028130.1, forward strand.
AAAGCTAAACGTGCCCGGCAAGAGGAGACGGCACAGCTGTCTAAGGGTTTAGCCTCTTTTCTAATTCGGTAAGTGATTACATGTAGTAGTAATAAACCCTTGCGTTTTTAACAGCATCAAGATGGCAGGTATAGTTGTGATATAACTAGTTCACCTCTGTGACTGTCTTTCTCTTGTAGGACTTTTGTTGCCATATTTTACACTAGCGCCCCCCACCATATATTTTCAGTTTGACTTCTGTGTAATTGGTCATAAGCTTTTGTCAGCTTATGTTTTCATACCAGTAAGAGGTAAATTAAAAGGCATCTTTCGTGCTAATTGCAACTTCTATGTCATTGCATTTTGTATGTGCTTTTTTGCTGCAGTTCACATCACTGTTATTTACTTTCAGGCACGTTGGAAAACCGGCATCTGCTGTGACACCAGTCGAGCACCTTGAAGGACCGTCCTCAGCTTGGTAAGCTAGAGATACCAGTCATTAACATTCATTGAAATGGCTGTTATATTCATCACAGTATAATTAGTTTACATCTGCATCTCTTTCACTTCTAGGTCTTTTGCGTCCATGTTAATAGTACACTAGAGGCATTTATTTTATTGTTCATTGCATTGTGCTTCTGTGTAATGTGCTATACTGTTTAGTAAGTTTATGGCCTAATACTGGTAAAAGGTATGATATAATAGGTGAAGTATGCTAATAATGACATTTATTGCCCTTCAAACACACCGTTGTTCTACAGTGTATATCTAACACGCTGTTTCATTTTAGCCACGTTGAAACACTTGCATCTGCTGCGACACCAGCACACCTCCATGAAGGACCGTCCTCAACTCGTAAGTAATTTTGATGGCTTGCTTTAACTGGTTAAAGTCCACTTGGAATAAGTGTATAGTCCCATAGTCCTCAGTGTTATACATCCAATCCCTTACAAGGATGGGGTGGTGGTGGTGGTGACAGTGATAACTTATCTGATACAGTTACCTATGAATGCCCGATGCCCTTATGTAAGTGTAATGAGAAGTCATAGGCTAGTGTATCAAATGAGTTATCACACACCCCAAACCATATGTCCGATTTATGCAACCAGCTCTTCACTGGTTTTCTTTATTTTCATTGTTGTAGAACAGCAGTCTTTATGAGGCAGCGATTGTAAGTCATGTGTTTGGTGAGGACTTGTAATTTGTGTATCATGGTTCCATGCTATGACTTACTTTTTGTGCCTGTGATATAGTTCTGGAGTGTTAGTTGCTGGCTATAGAATTCTGACTTGGTGGTGCAGGCACTTGCTATGGTGTGTATAAAGTTGTCTGTCTTTTTTTTTTTCTCGGTACGTAGAATGGTAGGTAATGATTGGTGCTTGTTATTTTGGTATTCACTTCAGGACCCTGGTGTGAAGTTGCCCTTCTACCATCGTCTGGTAGACCACACATCAGCTGGGTCCGTAACACAAACTACGCCTGCCTACAATGGTTTACCGTTATATAGGGTGCATTGGTCACAAATTGGCAGGGACAGAGTACCCTGTTGAGTGAACAGTGTTTTGTAGGCATTGAAAGTGACAAATTATCATTCCTCTAATGTTACTTTTTCTTTATCTTGTTTTTGTTATAGGCAAGTCCTTGGCAATGGATCCAAATCGGCTGTGGCAGCTCAACTTTATGTCCCTGAAAAGCCAACTGAAATTTCTGTAGTTGAGCCTTAAATATTGATATTGCAGCAGGACCTGTACCTGGGACCACATCTTTGGGTGAAGAACCTGTTACACCACAGAGCAGCAAGACAGAGAGCCATTTAGAGGAGATCTGCATGTGCCGATGAAGGAGACATCAGCTTCTATGACCGCCAGACACTGACAGAAGTGCAAAAAAAGAAAATCTTAACAAGCCAATGGCAACCACCGCAAAACTTCCAGTTTCCGAAACGAATGATGAAATCTTGCAGTGGCCAGCAGCAGCAGTATCGACATTTCAATCCTCAGCTTCTGCAAGAGTACAATTTTGCACGATACTCCAAGCATCTGGATGCAGTCTTCTGTGGACCATGTTTTGTGTTCAACACCTGCAAGGAAACGGTGTTGGTATCTATACCAATGATGGACTGGTCAAATGGGAAAAGATTCTAGACAGGCACAGCAATTCAAAGAACATGGGAATGCCACTGCAAGGGCAGAAGCATTTGTAAGCGTATGTGATGGAAGACAGACAACGGCTTATCAGTGCCTTTTAAAGCAGGATCAGAAAACAACGGAACGAGCAAGGCATGCTCTGCGACGCATTATGAACATCATTCTCCTTTGTGGAAGGTACAATATAGCACTGAGAGGAAGGCTTCCAACCACTGGAAAGTTCAGTGCACTTGTGCAATACACAGCTGAGTTGGACACGCTCTTCAAAGAACACCTGGATTGTCACCACGGACGCACAGTATACTTGGCACAAATTCAGAATGAGATGACAGTTGATGGGTCAACAGATTCAAAGAAAAATTCTGGCACAGGTCAAAGTGGCAAAATTCTTCAGCTTGATTGCAGATGGGACCACTGATATTGCCACAAAGAGCAGATAACCCTTGCGGTGCGATCGTTCACCGAACTGAAAATGGAGCTGTGCAACTGCGAAGATTTCATCGAGTTTGTGGAAGCCTTCCAGGCAACTGGACAAGCACTTGCAGAACTGTTCTTGCAATGACTTACTGCTTGGGGTATTGATAAGGAATACATGAGAGGACAAGGCTACGATCGAGGCAGCAACATGAGTGGGCAATTAAAGGAGTGCAAGCCAGAATCGTGCAGTCCTTCCTGAACTACCTACAGTGCCTGCAAGCACATAATTTGAACACTGCAATTGTTCACTCCTGTAAAACCATGCCAGATTTCAAATATGTTTGACACATGCAGAAAGTAATTGCAACACTGAAATCCTCCTCAAGCGCAGCAATGTATCTGACAGAACTGAAAGAATTCGCAAACTTGCCATGTAACTGGGAAGATGAGGAGGAGGAGGAAGACCGCAGTACAGTCCTGCCTGCCCCAGAGAATACACGATGGATGAGCCAAGCAGATTCACTTAGATGTTTCAAAGCAAAATATCTTGTGATAGTCAGCACCTTGGAGAAAGTTGCTGATTTTGATGAGGATGCCGACAGATTTAAATTTTCCATCACGAAATTTGATTTCCTCGTTTGTTTGGTGTCTGTGGAAGCAATTCTGGAACTTACTAAACCGCTTCATCTGTATCTGCAACGTGAGGATATTGACTTGATTCAGGCATGTGAAGAAGCAAATGTTGTGGTTCAGACACTTCGAAGCATGAGAGAAGATGCGGATACCAGATTTTGTGCTCTGTATGATGAGGCAAAACGGCTAGCAAGTTGTGCATTTGTTGAAGAATCCATGCCAAGAATATGTGGACGACAAACGCAGAGGAACAATATTGCTGCATCGGATCCACAGGAATACCACAGAAGAAACATCTTCATTCCTTTCCTGGACCATGTTATTTCAGAGCTGTCGGAACAGCTGATTGAATTCCGCCCACGTTTTCTTGCGCAGCACTTGATGCCACATAAACTACATGCTATGGACTCTGAAGAAATGGTGACTGCTGTGTACAGTGCATACAAGGGTGACCTCTCCAGCCTGGACAGCTTTAGAGCAGAACTGCAGAGATGGAAAACTAAGTGGATGTCTGTTCCAAAAGAAAAACAGCCAAACAGCATCATCTCTACATTATCTGAGGTAAATCCTGCATTCTACCCAGATATTAACACAGCTCTTTGTGTTTTGGCCACAATGCCAGTCAGTGTTTCTACAGCAGAGAGATCATTTAGTGCACTGCGAAGAATAAAGACCTGGCTACGGAACAGTATGGGTGAAAGTCGACTGACCGGTTTAGAACTGCTGCATCTACATCACGATATACCAGTCAACGTGGAGCAAGTACTGAAGGATTTCGACCCATGCAATGATCGTCGGATTAACTTTGTGACAAGGTGACCTCTACCAGAGGAGCTTGTTTTACTGTCTGGGCTGTGGTTTGATGTACTGCTTGGTTTGTGCTGTATTTGGTAAATTTAGAAGAAATGTATTATACATTCTTCTATTGATGGAGTGGTTATTTGGCTGTGTATGAGTGAGTATACTAGTTCTGATTGGCATGGGTGGTCAATGTTTGTGTCTTGTTTTTGTTAGATTTGTTGCCCATTCTTAAATGAAACACTCAGTTTACACAATTTGCAATTTTTAAACTGGAAATGTACACAATTCTGTAAAGTATGGGACTAGTTTGTACTAGCACAATGCTGTGGCTATGTTACCATTTTGTTGAGTGGGTGATTTTGGTTACTTTGGGTATGAGTGGGCTTTCGGTTGGTGTCAGGCTGTGCATTCTTTTGTGTTTATTCTGTTGGTGTTGCATCTTGGTATGTTTCATGAGTTGCATTTTACATTGTTAATGTTGAAGTAACAAGTCTGAGGTACTGGGATAGTTGGTGTGAACAGGTTAGGTGGTTCAGGTGATTGGTTTTGGTGTTCTGGTTTAGGTTCAGAGCACCATCTAGCTATAACCATCTTATATGGTAAGTAATGTAAAAGTTACTGTCATTTCATGTAATTGGTAAGGGTACACTGCTGATGGGATGTTACGATTGAGTCTGATTTGACTACTTGACTTATTTTGGTGTGGTGATTCAGCTTGAGTGAGTGGATAGAGTGTATGAGCACAGGCACTGGCATGAATGGACCTCTGTGGAACTGGCTACCTTGATGTGGTACAGAGGCTTGTCACAATGCAATACTGTAACCAAAAGCCAGTCTTGTTGCCATGTATGTAGTACTGAGCCTTGTCACAATGTTACATTGTAACCAAAAGCCAGTCTGAGTCTGACACAGAGTGTGATGGAGGTGTATAAGAATAAGAGTGTGGACTGGGGGCGCGGCTCTCGGTGGACCGGGGTGGGGCTCAGTGTGGACTGGGGGCGGGGCTTGACATGAGGGGTGCAGTGTGGCTACTCTGTGTACAAATTTTAAATCCCTAGCTACACCCCTGGTTACATGATATTTCTCTATCTGAAATGATTTTTATATAAAACCACTGACTGTGTCAGGCTTCTTGAGCTTATATTTTAATTTTTTTAAGATTTGTCCCTGATTTTGGTCCTCTGTCCCTGATTTTTTAAGATCTGTCCCTGATTTGTAAGACAGGAGGTTGAGAGGTGTGATCAGTCCCTTTTGGCTAATATTATGGCCCGAAGAAGTGGAGCATAATCCCTGCAGTGTTTCTCTTGCCTGCTGCTGATTTATATCAGGCAGCATGGACAGCTTAGGACCCCAAGGTTAAGGTCCATTTCCATTCCTAATGACTGCCCTAATGACTGCCTAGGCTTGAGTGGCACCAAACTGGTAAACCAATGGGACACCTTTCTTTTAAAATGTAAAAATAAATCTCTAAGGCATATTGTATGTGTCACCTTTTGATCTCGTTCTCCCTCTCCCTCTCCCTCTCCTCACTTTTGCCCCTAGCAGTGCAGACGGGGAACAGGAGAGAGCACAGTACCATATTTTGTTTTATTCTCCCAGTAGGGAGATTATATCACTCCTGCCAGGCCATTTCAGTAGCCACCAGGGCATGGGCTGCCTAGACCACTTCTCTGTTCCTTTGAGGGGGTGACTCAGAGAAGGAAAGTAGAAAGAAGACAAAGATAACAGGAGATACAGGAAAGTGAAACAGAAGATCAGCAAGTGTAGATACAGGACAGAACAGAATATTTTTAACTTTTAGTAGGCATCATGGGAGAGGGTCCCTTTTCATGGCAATCACATTTATCACCAACCACTCCCAATTCAAAATCTGAGATAGGTGTACCCTGGACCTAGAAAAGTCAGTAATTCTGAACAAATATTTTTGTTCAGTGTTCACAAAAGAAGGGAAAAAGAGAGGGACCACAGTTAGGTGGCATGAACAATAATGAAAATGAAGTGGACACCAGTCCATTTATGGAGGAGAGAGTCCTAGAAGAATTAGCAAAACTAAAGGTGGACAAGGCAATAAGGCCAGACAGGATACATCCAAGAGTATTAAAATAACTTAGGGAGCTGCTGGTAGCGCCACTGACAACCCTATTCAACAAATTGCTGGAGACGGAGGGGTGGTACCAGAGGACTGCAATAGGGAAAATGTAGTCCCTCTCCACAAGAGCGGGAGCAGGGAGGAGGCTGGCAATTATAGGCCAGTGAGCTTGACATCGGTAGTTGGAAAATTAATGGAATCATTGCTTAAGGAAAGGATTGTAGTACAGCTGGATTCCAGCGGAGCACAGGACCCAAGACAGCATGGATTCACAGTAGGATGATCTTATCAAATAAATCTGATGGATATGTTTGACTGGGTGACCAGGGAGTTAGATCAGGGGAGCCATGGTGGATGTGCCTACCTGGATTTCAACAAGGCTTTTGACACCAGTCCTCTTAGGAGGTTCAGAAACAAGCTGGGCAGCCTGGGAGTTGGTCCCAACATGGTAAACTGGGTCACAAAGTGGTTGAGGGATAGAACACAGAGGGTGGTAGTAAACAGGGTTCGATCAGAGGAGAGGAGAGGAAAGGAGAGTGACCAGCGTGGTACCACAAGGATCAGTCCTGGGGCCAGTTCTATTCAATGTCTTCATAAGCAACATTGTGAAAGGTCTGGAAGGGAAGGTACTGTATGCCTCTTTGCAGATGACACAAAGATCTGCAACAGGGTTGACACTCCAGGGGGGTGGAAAGAATGAGGAGGGAGTTGGGCAGCCTGGAGGAGGTCAAGAGTGTGGCAGGTGAGATTTAATGCAAAGAAGTGAACAATTATGTATTTGGGGCACAGAAACCTAGGGGAGGAATACATGATTGGTGGAAGTACTGTCAACCACTAAACAGGAGATTCACCTCGGGGTAGTCATATCTGATGACCTAAAGGTGTCCAAACAATGTGAAAAGGCTGTGGGGAGAACCAGTGGAATGCTGGGGTGCATAGGGAGAGGGCTCATCAGCAGGAAAAAAGAAGTGGTGATGCAACTGTACAAATCATTGGTGAGACCTCATCTAGAGTTCTGTGTCTGGTTCTGGAGGCTGCATCTCTGGAAGGACAGAGACAGAGTAGAGGCAGTTCAATGAAGGGCAAAAAAAATGGTGCAGGGTCTAAACCAAAAATCATACAAAGAGAGACTTGAGGAGCCGGCCCATCAGTGCAGTGGTAGCACTACTGCTTGTGGCACAGGCGGCCAGTTGCTGGAGGGTCTGGAGCGGGGTGGAGGAGGATTGAGCATCCAAAGGTTGCACTCCTCCTTTGGGCAGGGGAGGGATGCTGCTTCCACTGCAATACCGCTGCCTGGGTTCACACGGGTGGAGGTGCAGCTGGGAGTGCCATGTGTGAGTGGTGGACATCAGCAAGAGTCTGGAGTGGCATCACATCTCACCATGCACCACCTCCATGGACCCCATTGCACACCGACTGCCTCGGGGAGGGAAGTACCTAAAAGAAAATGGCCCTGCTTCCTAGCCTGGCACCAGTGCTCAGACTGGGAGTGGCCCAACACCAAGGGTTGATTGGTGGGGAGGATTGAACCTCCCCCTTCCCTCCTGGGGGGCAAAATCATGGCAGGATGGGGGTAGATCCATCCAAGCTGCCAGTATGCCTGGGTGAGGGGTGGAGAGGAAGGGGACACCAAAAGTATGTAACCTCCATGCTGTTCTGGCATCGGGAGGTGTGCGTGATGCCAAGCTGGCCAGAGGGTGGAGCCTGGGTGTCATAAGGAGGATCGCCAACTGGCATGAGAGAGACTGTTGGTTTGGGAAGTTGGAAATTAGTTATCATTCAAGGAGGAGCGGGGAGGCCTCCACAAAGGCCATGAGGTGCTAGGCTGCCAGTCAAGGCCAGAGAGGTCTGGGGTGGGTAGATTGCCCCCCGGGCCCCACAGTCACAGAATGGGTACCCCACTATCCCACCATTGGGAAACAGACAAGGAGCAGCAGCAGAGGGAAGTCATTTGGAGACCGTCTGTCTCCATATCCTGAGGAGAAGTTGGTGGCTGCCATGGAGGGCCAGATGCACCGAGGTGGCAGCTGAGCACTGGAGTGGTCTGCACTGGCAGATCAGACCCCTTTTGCCTGTATGTGTCCAATAAAGGTTGGTACTGCCAGTTGTTTTGGGGACCACTGGTATCATGAGGGAGTTGGCTGCTGCCCTGTACAAACCCTGCCTGAGGATCGGCAGGAGCAGATAGCCTGAGGAGAAAGGACTGTGCCACAGACTTCTGACCATCTGACTCCTCCAACTGTAAAAGAAATGGAAGATATGCCCCATTCCAACTGGCAGGGATAATTGAGAAGTGGACTGCCAAAACTGTCTCTTAAGAGTTAAAGGGGGAAAAAGAGAGCCCAGTACAGCTCTGACAGGAGAGTGTGCTTTTCTCTGGTCTGGGGTTCGATTCCTGGGTCCCCTGTTCATGTGTAGTGCCACAAGCCAATGGTCATCGTTAAATGGATTACAAATGAATTGTAGACAATACCTGTGCTCTCATGAGAGGAGAAATTGTGGCTTGAGCCTTTGCAATGAAAATAAACTGCTGCCGTTTGCACCCAGTTCTGGTTTGGGCTAAATATTGAAAGCCAACTGATTGCCATGTTTTGCTTTTCCACTAAGTGTTGTTTCAGGACTGCCATTAGCTCAAGGGACCCTTGGCTGTGCTGGGTGCATGGAGTGCATGGAGAGTCACCAGAGGCTGCCTCTGCAGAGTTCAAGGCACCAACAGAGAATCCCAATACTGGCAAACAAAATCTAAGGACTAAGGTACTGTGCAAATGACCTTGCTACTTTTAAAAGTTACTGCCTAATCTGTGTGTAGGTACCCCCCCCTTTTCTCAGAGACTTAATGCCATCAAACCCCTAGGCCAGGAGGAGAGGAGGGCCATCTGATGGCTGTGTCACCTCAGAGATTGGGAATGGTTCTGCTTCCTGTCATGTACATTCAGATTGCAAACAAGTCCCCCAAGGGCAGGAATAGTGAAAAAGCTATGTGGGCTACTGTACATGTGAAAATAAAAGGACTGCCGGGGGGTTGCAAGTATAAATTAAAAAAAAGGAGATACTTGAGGACCTCAATGTGTACACCCTGGAGGAGAGGAGAGAGAGAGACAGGCAATATGATAGAGGTGTTCAAATACCTCCAGGGCACAAATAAGGTACAAGAGGGTAGCATCTTCCAGAGAAAAAGATGTTCAAGAACAAGGGGCATGATAGGAGCTAGAGGGAGTAGACAGGAGTAATGCAAGGAAGTATTTATTCATGGAATGGGTAATGGATGCATGGAACAGCCACCAGCAGAGGTGGTGGGGACAAAAACAGTGGGGGAATTCAAGAATGCATAGGGCAGACACTAGAAAACCCTAGTGAGGGAAAGAGGAGGTAGGCTGGAGACCAAGGGATGCTACAATGTGGCAGCAGGTAGTGATCATGGGCAGACTAGATGGCCAAGTGGTCCTTATCAGCTGTGAATTTCTATGTTTCTAACTTGAGTAGCTTGCTGGAGACACCAGCTTCCAGAACATTATTGAACATGTTAACAGTAGTGGCCCCAGCACTAATTCCAAAGGGATGTTTTCACTTAGTACACCTCTCCAATAAGTCTAGTGCCAACAATGGCTGCCTCAGTGGCCCAGCAGCTGCTCAAACCCTTTTATGTAGGTGACCCACATTCAGGAGCCGACTCAGGTCTCTGCATTGAGAGGCAGTCCAGACTCAGGCAGTTGCCAGACTGTAATGCATCTCGGCCAGTGAGGGTTGATATCATAGGGATCCCTAGAAGTGAGTCATGTAGCTTTCCCCTTCCACAGGGGCACACTGTGTGTACACAGTTCCAACAGATGGTGTTCCCATGTCATGGGGAAGAGAAAGAATTGTAGAAAAAAAAACTGGGATAAAAAAATCCCAGCCCCTCCTGACTGGATGATGACTGCCAGAACACTCAGTCCCCAAACATCACAGCACCCCACCTGTACCCATATCCTAGTTAAGTTGTTAGGTATTGGGCCTTGTTTGGATCTCCTACCACTGATGGCAAGTCGTGATGGTCAGTGGCAGTAACAAGTTAGTGAAAGACAGTTCTGTGTGTTTGTTGGTCACCGACTAAAAGGATGTCATGGGATTGAAAGGGAGATAGAGAATGGAAAAAAAAGTTTTGCCCTTCCACTACCACCCTCTATTTCTTCCCCCAAGCCAATTAGAAATCCACCGTGAGTACGTTTTAAGTACACCGCACCGGTGTACTTTATCTAGATATTTGTCATGTAGGCTAGAAGAAGAAGGAAGCAGCTCATTTCAGGGAAGTGACTGTTGATTTTTGCTGATTTGTTTCCATTGTTATTGTTTCTTTTGCAGTTTATTTTTGCTTTCAGTTGGTACCAGGTTACTTTCTGGATTCATTTGGAAAGTTACCTGTTTGGGGGATTTTGTAGGTGCAACTGAGTGTTTCTGTAGCGGTTTGCTGCTGTGGCTGATTGTCTCTGGTGGTCAGGTCAGGAAGTGCCCATCCCCACCCCTAGAGCATCACTTCCTTTGTGCTGTTAACCTGTGACATCACACGATACCAGCTGACTGCATACACACACTGTTAACTATCTTATTTCAGTACACAACATAGGCACACACCACACCCTGACATAAATCTACATTCCTTGATACATTATACCACTAAAGAGTATTGACAGTACAAATATATATAGCTGGGCACTGGACAGTGGACATGGTATAGAAGAAAAGAGCAGCAGAGGGTACAGGGCAATAAGGGGCATTTAGGGCAAGGATAGTAGAAGGAAGATGATGGGTGTGGTGCTTTGCAGCGTATGTGGGGCAGCAGTGTTCAGAAAGACCTTCTGGACACTGCAGTGCTGCCCTATCTACAGGCATCTCTCTATATTGAGGGAGGAGGTAGCTGGACTCCGAGCAGAGTTGGCGAGGATACAGGTGACCTTTCCTCCCATACAGAGACCACCATGTCCACCACCGCTCCCTCAGAGGTTGCCAAGAAGGAGTTAAGGATTGACTACGGTGGTCTCAGGCAGTAGCAGATCTAGGGGGTTTTAGTGGGTGCAGACCCACACCCCATTGTAACTTGCTTGCTACTACTGCACTTCACTTTGAGGAGAAGTCTAATGTATTGATTTAAAAAAATATATACATTCAGAACTATAGGTTATGTTTATATTTTCAGTCAGAAATGCTATAAATAGGATAGTATAAAGGATTAAAAACATAAAAAGTTACATATCAAGTAGGCACAGCACCCCCATTGTAAAATCCTGGATCCGCCACTGGGCTCAGGGAGGGTGTGGGAGGCAGCATGGAGGCACATCCCCCAGCCGGTGGCACTTCACAACTCGAATGCCATCTTGGCAGAGCATTGTGCAGCATCTCTGGAAGTGAACACCATGGGGGTTGAGGGGGTCATTCAGGATGGAACCACCAGGGCAGATGCAAGGAGATCACACAGGAGGAGGAAGCAAATCCTGGTTGGGGACTCCATTGTTCAGGGGATTGAGCTGGGGCCAGGTAGAAATGGTGAGAGGGAGGTATTGTGTCTACCTGGAGGCACAGTTTGGAAGGAGGGCAAGTGAATCCTTAGGATAGCAAGGGTGGTAGCAAGGAGGGGGGAGCTGGACGTCATTATTCACTAGTTGATTAATGACCTGGCTAGAAAGGGGTAGATGTAGGAAGAGTACAAGAAGAGTTCAGGGAGCTGGGGAGGAGTCTTGGACAAGTAGCACACTCTGTCACCTTCTTGGAGGTGCTACCTGTCCATGGCAAGGGGGAAGAGAGGGACATCTGCATCATTGAATTCAACAAATGGCTGAAGACATGGTGCAGAGAGGTGGGGTATGGCTTAATTGGGGACTGGAATTTCACCTGGAGGGATGAAGGTCTTTATACAATGGGCATGTCAAAAGAAGCAACATGATTGGCCAGAAAGGAAGTGTCAAATAGGTATTACACGTAGGGGAAAAAAAGAGCAAGCAAATAAATCAATGCTGCACCCAAATGGAATGTTCAGATGTGTCAGTGGAACGTTAATTTTTTAACGGCCGCCATTGTTTTTAGTCTCGGTAAGCGAAGGAGTGAATGTCATACTGACAGTCCCGCTCCAAACCTCGTCTCCGCTAGAAGTAAAAATTGGAGAGTAGCAGGGTGCCAGCTTTTATGATGCATAAAGCATTCTTTTAGTTCCACGAGACTGAAGCTTGCTGCTGCATGAAACTGGAAATAGACCAGAACGAGGTGCCCTCTCATAGTAAACTGCGCTTCCCTCCCAGAACATTTAACTAAAACAAAAAAACAAATCTGCATCCCTTATTCCTTTTTTTTGGTTTTTTATTGCGAAAGTGGTGTAACCTGTCGGGGAGAACCTGTTACTTCCTCTCTTAACCACACTTGTTCTGTTGATCGGGACCTGAGGTTTGGGGGTGGGGGGGGCAACAACAGTAGAAATGTCAGTGTCAGAAGACAATGATGTCATTACCTAGTAGGCAGAAAAACTATTTTATCTCAAAGTAACACAATGATTTCAGTTTTTCTTCAGTTCAGTAATATTTTTTAAGGTTACAAATATTTTAAAAAAAAGGAACCATTTTATAAGCGCAATAAAACACTCCAGGGTATGTGTGTTGAACAGATATTACCTCACTTCCAGGGGATGAAGGCACTCGGCAGGGCCTCATGCCTTACTACGCCCCTGGGCATGTGGTAATATCCGTTCAACACACACCCTGTCGTGTCTTATTGCTTACATATTATCCAGATGGACTGCATCTATCCAGGAGAGGCAAAGGTATCCTCTCTGAGAAGATTAAGTGCATCCTTAGTGATCATTGACACTTTCCAAGGCAGAGGCTTAGACAGTCAATGTGATTATCATAGCCCCCCTTTTACAGGACATAACTGAAAGCAGTGAGGACCTATTAACTAGCATAATTTCTAACTATAGAACTACCATGGTTACAATGGGGGAGAGAACAGAAGGTACATCACTAATGCGGTGCTGGGCAAAGACTAATAAACAAGGAACATTAAGGGGGTACACAGCGTGGAAGGTCATGTGCACAAATGCCTGCAGCCTGGGAAACAAAATCCCAGACCTAACGGCACTGATGGCAGACATAAACCTGGACATTGTGGCTATTATGGAGACACGCTACTCAGGGAACCATGACTGGGATGCAGCCATACTAGGGTATACACTTTTTATAATGGATAGAGAGGGGAAGAGGGGAGGAGGGGTTGCTATGTATGTAAAGGAAGGGATTAAAGCTACAGAGGCTCAGGTATTCAGGGAAGAAGCAGAGGCATTGTGGGTCACTCTGGAGTCAGAGAACAAAACAACCATCCAAGCTGGAGTAGTTTACAGGCCTGCCACACAGGGGGAGGATATATATCTAGTATTAGTGGAAGCCATCCATAATATGGTAGCCAAAGGGGTAGTACTACTAATGGATGACTTCAACATGCCAAGTGCAGATTTGAATACCCAGATTGCAAGTACATCAAGGAGCAGGGACCTCATGTCTGCCATGTATGGGGAAAACCTAAGGCAGCTGGTGGTTAAGCCCACCAGGGAGGGGGCTGTACTGGACTTAGTGCTGACAAACAGGGACAGAATCATGGATGCTGAGGTGGGCAGTCCCCCTGGTACCAGTGACAACAGAACTGAAACATAGAAACATAGACTTTGACTGCAGATAAGGACCGCTTGGCCCATCTAGTCTGCCCATTTCCCTACCTACAGGATAGGCCGTAGATCCTAGTTAACCAACAGCCTATTTCTTCCTACCCCCCACAAGAATTGCTTTATGTCTGTCCCATGCATTCTTGAATTCTCCCACAGTTTTAGACCCCACAACCTCCTCAGAAAGGCTGTTCCATGCATCCACTACCCTCTCTGTGAAATAATACTTACTCACATTGCCCTGAACCGCCCTCCTTCTATCTTTAAATTGTGTCCCTTGTTCTTGCAGTCTCTTTTCTGAAGTATGCTACCCTCTTGGACTTTGTTGATTCCACAGAGGTACTTAAAAGTTTCTATCATGTCCCCTCTCCTTCTGTCCTCAAGGGTATACATATTAAGCTCCTTTAGTCTCTCCTCATACTGACTTCTCTTGCAGACCCTGCACCATCTTAGTTGCCCTCCTCTGGACTACCTCTATCCTGTCTATGTCCTTGTGGAGGTGGGGTCTCCAGAACTGGACACAGTACTCAGATGGGGTCTCACCAACTGTCTGTACAGAGGATAACAACTTCCTGTTTTCTGCTGATGATGCCTCTCCTATACATCCCAGTATACCCCCAGCCTCCCTACTGCCTTCTCACATTGCTTGCTAACCTTAAGGTCATCTGATATGATTACCCCCAGGTCCCTTTCCTTTTTGTTGTTGTTACTACCTCCCACCCATTGTGTATTCTTCCTCTGGGTTCTTGTTTCCCAGTTGCATTATTTTGCACTTCTTTGCATTGAATCCTAGCTGCCATACTTCTGTGATTCCTCCAACCTTGCCAAGTCCCTTTTCATCCTTTCCATGCCTCCTTGTGTATCAACCCTGTTGCAGATCTTTGTGTCATCTGCAAAAAGGCATACTTTTCCTTCCAGTCCCTCTGCAATGTCACTGATGAAGACATTAAAAAGGACTGGACCCAAGAGTCAACATGTTGGCAAAAGAAAGCAATTCAAAGATTAAGATCCTAGATTTCCAGAAGGCCAACTTCTTGGAGATGGGGGAACAGTTCAAAATTACCCTGGCAGCAGAAGGTTTGGGGGGAAGGGCAGAAGAACAGTGGCTTAGGCTCAAGAGATCCATAACAGGAGTGACAAGTCAATGTGTGAGATTGCTTAGCAAAAGCAAAAGAAAGAGGTGGTCACTGTGGTTCTCTGAGTCAGTAGCTGAGAAAGTGTGAGAAAAAAGGAAGGCATTCAGGAAATACAAAGAAACACAGAAAGCAGAAGAATGATTGAAATATCTGGAGAAGCAGAGAGAAGCTGGAAAATGTCTCAGGGGGCTAAGGCAAGAATGGAGGAAAGAATAGCACAGGATATTAAGAAGCGGGACAAGACATCTTCCATTATATTAGTGAGAGGAAGAAAACCAGAAATGGTATTGTTAGGCTTAAGAAGGAAGAGGGTGGTGGTGGGTGGAGAACAAACTTGAAAAATCTGAGGTACTGAACAATTTTTGCTCAGTATTTACCAAGGAAGAGGCAGGGGAGGGGCCAAGATTCATGAGGAAAGATATACGGGGGAGAGGTGGACACCAGCCCATTTATGGTGGATAGAGTCTTGGAGGAACTAGGAAAAGTAAAGACAGACGAATCAATGAGGCCAGATGGGATTCATCTTAAGAGTGTTGAAGGAACTCAGGGAAGTCCTAGAAGGTCCGGTGACAATCCTCTTCAACCAATCACTAGAGATGGGGGAGGTACCTGGGGACTGGAGGAGAGCAGAGGTTGTCCCCCTGCACAAGACTAGAAGTAGGGAGAAGGCAGGCAGTTACAGATCTGTAAGCCTGACCTCAGTGGTGGGGAGCTGATGGAGTCACTGCTTAAGGAGAGGGTAGTGAAGTTCCTGGAGTCAAGCGGTGCAAGAGACCCAAGGCAGCATGGATTCATTGAGGGTAGGTCCTGTCAGACTAATCTTATTGATTTCTTTGATTGAGTATTCAGGGTGGTGGAAAAGGCAGGGGTGGTGGATGTGGCCTACCTGGATTTCAGTAAGGCCTTTGACACCGTTCCTCATAGAAGGTTGCTTAACAAATTGGGGAATCTGGGTGTGGGCTCTAAAGTGGTAAAATGGGTTGATAACTGGCTAAATAGCAGTTCCCAGAGGGTGGTAGTAAATGGCATAAACTCAGAAGAGGGGGCAGTGACTGGCGGGGTTCCACAGAGATCAGTGCTGGGTCCAGTTCTATTCAATGTCTTCATAAGTGACATTACATAGGGACTGGAGGGGAAAGTATGCCTGTTCACACATGACACCAAGATCTGTAACAGAGTTGACACGCAGGAGGAGACAGATAAAATGAGAAACGACCTAAGACTACTTGAGGAACGGTCAAGGGTTTGGCAGTTGGGTTTCAATACTAAGAAGTGCAAGATAATGCACCTGAGACACAGAAACCCAAGAGAGGAATACAGGATGGGTGTCGGGGACAGGTTCTAGCCACCACAAGTTAGGAGAGAGACACCTGGGGGTTATCATATCTGATGACCTGAAGTCAGCCAAACAATGCAAAAAAGCAGTGGGGAAGGCAAACATAATGCTGGAGCGCATAGGAAAGGAAATATCCAGCAGGAGGAGTGAAGTGGTGATGCCACTGTATAGATCACTGGTGAGAGCTCATCTGGAATACTGTGTCCAGTTCTGGAGACCGCATCTCAGGAAGGACATAGAATGGAAACAGTTCAGAGAACAGCAACAAAAATGATACATGGACTGCACCACAGCCTTATGAGGAAAGACTCAAGGAACTAAACATCTATTCACTGGAAAAGAGAGGGGATATGACAGAGACTTTTAAATACATTAGAGGAATAAACAGGGTACAGGAGGGGAGCATATTTCAGAGAAGAAAGTGCACAAGGACAAGGGAACATACCATGAGGCTGAAGGAAGGAAAGCTTAGGGGGAACACTAGGAAGTATTTTTAACAGATAGGGTGGTGGATCTGTGTAACAGCCTACCAGCGGAGGTGGTGGAAGTGTAAACAGTACAGGGATTCAAAAGTGCATGGTATAAGCATAAGGGCACCCTGTTGTACAGCAGAGCTGGGAAAAGGCAGTCCAGATAACAGCAGGGATTGCCAAACAAAGTAGGGACGTGGGCAGACTAGGTGGGCAGGATGGTCCTTATCTGCTGACAGATTATATGTTTCTATGTGCCACAATATCACATGCTTCACTGAAGTCCAGATACATTACAAGCATGGCCCTGCCCTGCTCTACCCCATCTCCCTGGTCCTACACTCAAACAAAGGTTATCTGATTCATTTAGAATGATCTGCCCCTGAAAAGGCCATGCTGAGATGGGAAACAACTTTGGCATCAACCAAATGCTCCATTATTCTATTCATGATATTGACTTTCAAGAGTTTGTCCAGCACTGATGTCTGGCTGACTGGGTTGTTGTTATCTGGTTCTGACCCTGCCCCATCTTGAAAATGAGAATGACAATGGTACCTTTCCAGTCCTCTGGCACCACATCTGCCCAGACAGACTCCTGAAAGATCACAGCATGCAGCTCTGCCAATTGTTCCCGTAGCTCCAGAGTGATCTTGGAATGTATCCTGACACTTTGAACTTGGCTTGATCTTTGCCAGACAATCAGCTACTGGAGCAGGTGTGATGTCAGCTGGCTCAACAGAGGTTGCTCTGATACCATACGCCTTTCCCGATAGGAGGAATCTTTAGTGAAAACAGAAATGAAGCATTCATTCAGCATCTCATTAATCTTCTTTAGCACTCTTGCAGGTCCCCCCTTTCCCTGTTTTTATGGACCCTCTCCTTTTATGTATAGGAGAAAGGATTTGATGTTGCCTGCAGCTCCCACTAATATTCCAACTTATAGCCCCTCCTTGGCTTTCGTCATTCTGTTCCAGTAATCCCCCAAAACATGTCCCTTCCCAATATTCAGAGACAATCAGTTACATAGAAACAGACGATGTCATCAGGAAAAGACCAACAGTCCATCCAGTTTGCCTGAGTTCCCGTTTTAGCCCTGGGAAGGTTATGTCACTGTTGAGAAGGGGGCACTTATTGGCCCTTTTTCCTTGAATGCTTACATGGATACAGATTTCTGCTGCTGCTTCAAGCACCTTCTTCAATCAACCTCATATGTGTCTGCATTACCAGTCTGTGCAGATGCCTTAAGCTCTAGGGCACCAAGTTCTTCATCTAGGCAAAGTCTGCATTTCTGAAGTCTCATGTTCTGGTAGCTTATGCCTGGCTCATCTCACCTGTCACCAGGGAGACGGTTGCTTGATTGTGGTCTGTTCCTCCCAACATTGCATGGACATTCATACTGGAGGTGATCATGTTAGCTCTGCTGAGAACAAGGTCAAGAGAGGCCTGAAACCTAGTCCCCTTTTAAACATGCTGCTCTAGGACGCAGTCCTTCAAGGTAGACAGTAACTCAGTCTTAGTCCACTGACAGTACCACTGACTTTGTTTCTGGAATAAAAGCAAACAGGATATACTGCATTTTTAGGGTGTCAAATTAATTTCTTCAACTTGTAGAAAATCATTGCTAAAGTCTACTTTAGCAATAACTGGACAGGTTGCTTGAAGGACTGAGCATTACCTTGTATGCCTCACATCTACTACCATAGTATTGCTAGGCATACTAATAATGTTGCTGTCTTATGCCTCCTTATAGCTACAGTTTTTAGTGTACCTTGTTATGTCTAGAGAGTATTTTGCAGTAGTGAGCTGTACATTGCTTTGGCTTTACGATGCCAGTTCGACAACTAAGTTGTTGACTGCCATCACAGTGACAGATTTTACCGCAACTTGCGGTTGACATAAATCTGACTGGAGACTCCAGCTGGGTGCAGGACCAGGAGACAGAGTGCCAGGGTCCTGGGCTGACTATTGCAGCGAAAACGCTGATGTTGTCAGCATCGACATTTTCACTGTAATCGTGTCATCATACGGGGGCATACCCACTACTTTGTGTACTGTATCTACACTGAGTTGATTTCTGCGTAGTAGCTCTATCATTAATGTGCTCTATCATTAATGTGCTCTATCATGCCTCCTGCTATTTGAGTTCCTAATGTATTACAGATACAACTTGAGCTTATTGTTGGTTACCTTGAGGTGGCTCTAGTACACCATGCACGCATCTCTCTTGTGTGTAATGTTAGCACACTATGGCACTTTATCTCTGCAGACTGCATGTCACCCTTCCCCTAGCAGGTAACCCTTCTTAGTTAATACAGTAAACATTGTTAGTGTGAGATAATATTTGTTTCCTTACTTGCCCACTAGGTCAGAAATCCAGAGTTTCCCTTACTGGTTAGGTTCACCCTATCTGGGTGGCCTTGTATTCTGACTTCCTCAGTGGTCTTGCATTAGCACTTGGTTGCTATGGGATAACCCATGTCTACCTTGACTGCTTCAGTAAAAAATCCTAGTATTTCCCCTATAAACAACTACACTCTATCTGGGTAGCCTTGTTTTATGACTTCCTGATTAACATTTCATTGAAATCCTATCGCCATTACTTGTAACCCCATTTTAAGTTTTTGACTACCAGTGCCTAGCACATAATCTGACCACGTTAACACTGAAACCCATTGCAGCAAGTGCAGTAGGCATTGTTGTCTTTTGGGCCTTAGTTACTAGCTCACTTGCAACAAATGCTCCCCACCACCCTGACTGCAATGTCATTTGGCCTGGACTAGTAATTTCTGCCTCTTACACCAATACTAAGGAACAGGCCATTACAGTGCCAGTTATTGTACTCTGTCCTAAGCCAAGGTCCCCCCTCCATCCCTGCTAAATTATGGGGTCCCAGCTAGAGATGCCTTACTGTGTATTGTTAGACAGTTTTGCTTAGTGGTTCAAAATGTTAAACGCAAAAGCAAAGTCTCCTCTAGCTCCTTCAAACTGTTCCATGTGCTCAGGCAATTGTTACTGCTTCTGCTTATACTTGTTGGCAGTGTACATCCAAACCCTTGTACAGCTACATGTATTTCATCCTTCAGGTGCTACCCGAACACAGGCCATGTCAAAATAGGGGACCTTATGTCCAAACCCGATGAATTTAAGCTCTGAGTAACAGGCTCTCATTTTGGTGGTGTGGCTGTTACAGAGTCATGGCTCACTAGTAGGATCCCTGACACAAAAATTGAAACTGTTTCACATATCCTAGTTAGACAGGACAGAGCTATAAGAAAGGGTGGTGGATGTCTTGTATACATTAAGTTCTTTCTCCAGTTCAGCTTACTCCCCTTACCTTGGAACCTACTGGCTGTGAGCTCACTGCAGTTAACTTAAGGCTGGGGCTTGGGGGTGAAAAAAAAACTCAACCTCAGTGTTGCTTACATCCCAACCAAAAATGTGTCTGATGATTCTGATTACATTACTAATGCTTTTTCTAGTCTAGATCTGCAGCATGAGAAAACTGTGGTTGAGGGCTTTAATTGTAACTGGCTTGCTAGCAGGAGTAAAGCCCTAAAGGACAAGCTGGCTAATGTTTACCATGACCAGGTTATTACCACACCTATGAGGGTAAATTATAAGGCAGGCAGTGACACACTTCTGGACTGGGTCCTATCAGCCATATGTACAAAATAATCTGTAGTGCTGTCCTACCTGATTTTCTAATTGACCACTTCCCTGTCACCTGTAAATGGTCATCCACGGTTAACAAAACTGAGCCCTCCACCTCCAAGGTCCATGTAATCTGCACTCAGAAGCTTCCATATTTTCAAACCCTCCTGCAACAAAATGACTGGATTTTTCTAACCAAAATGCAGGATGTCAATGCAGCCATTGAATACTTTATTCTCCAGATCAATACAATCTATGATCTTGTTGCCCTGTTCAAGTCCATAGTTAGGAAGGGAAACTCTCAAGGCTGGTTCACCCCAGCTATTGAATTGTTGATTCATGAATGAGACAGGAACTGGTATCCATTCAAAGAAATGGGTGCCAGTAATTAACTGCAAAAGTACAAGTTGTTACATAACTCTGTGAAGTTTCATATCAGAGAAGCCAAGGATTCTTACTACAAAACCTAACAAATGGACCTGCTTAACCAGCCCAGAAACCTATAGGGTAGCACCAATGAACTCTTGGGGAACTCAAACAAATCCTTGCCACACCCCATGGACCATGATGGTGCCACTATTAATGGAGACAGTTATATTGCTGATGTCTTTAACAATACATTTAGTGATCCATCAGCATGTATACCACTACCAATCATCCACCCTGCCTCAGCTGGAGACCCCCACTGTAGGCACAACAGACCTAAATTCTACTTTAAATGGTTAATCTAGGTGGATATATACACATATATATATGGCTACGTAACCAAAATAGAAACTAAACCTAGACTTGGTCCCAATGGCACTGACATGAAGTTACTCAAGTATGGGGTTAGAAAGTCACCTATCCCCTGCAACAAATTTGTATCTGTCCCTGGCCAATAGGTGAGTGTCTGATATCTGTAAAAGACCTATGTGTTTGCTGTGTTCAAGGTTGGGGATACTGACCTGTCCTCCAATTACTGGTCAGTCTCTATCCTCCGCTCTTATCCAAAATGCTTGAGAGGGTTTGTTAATGACCAGCTAGTAGTTTACCTCAGCCAGCATGAACTCCAGACCAAAATGCAGTATGGATTCAGGAAGAACTTCAGCACCATGACTGCACTCCTGAAGCTTACAGATGCTATATATTGTGTGTTGGACTGTGGGGAACTGGCTGGATCTATTGCCATAGATCTCACTAATTCATTTAACCTTGTCAACCATGCCCTCTACTGCCAGAAGCTACTTTGTTTGGGCCTCTCTGAAGACACAGTCTGCTGATTTATGGGCTAATTGTCCTGTAGATCCCAAGCTGTAAAATGCCAGAATGTGCTATCAGATGACAGACTGGTCAATATAGGGGTCCATCAAGGGTCCATTCTTGGGCTTCTACTATTCAGTTTCTTCATAAACAAGCTACTTATGGCCTGTAAATTCCATACACTGATGACGCTGTCATTTTGTTCAAGTATGAAGAGCTTGGATAGCCTGAGAAGCAGGCTGCGGGAAGACTTTACCTCCAGCCAGTTATGGTTCACTTCAAACCACCATGTATTGAATGAGAGGAAGCAAAAATGCATGCTGTTTTGTAATCACAACAAGGATGACATCCCCGCTGGCCTAAGCATTTCCTCCTCATCTGGGGTCGCACTACAGGAAGTGAAAACTTTTAAGCACTTAGGTGCTAAACCTGGACAGTGCCCTGTCTTTCACAGATCATATGGACAACCTTATGAAGGTAGTAAACACAAGACCTGTATTCCACTGTAGACATAGGGGCAACTTTGTACCGGAGATCAAGAAGCTCCTGGTGCAATGCATTATCATGAGCATTATGGACTATGGAGTTGTTGCACATTGGTTGACAAATGACAGTACACTGGCCCAGGTCATGGACTTGATGCTTCGCACTAGACCTTAAAAATGATACCCATACCTGTGTCCTGTACAGTGGACTGAACTGGTTAAAACTCAGCTTGAGGGTGCTCTATCACACTTCAATCATAGGCCATAAAACTACTTGGTCAGCGGTCCCCCGGTCTACAGTCTATGTTCTGTTATGTGGACAATAAATATGGTACCAGGGGCATGGCATGACACTCTGTATTGCTACTTTGCAGGAGAACCACAATGGGACAAAACTGATTCTCTTATCATTTTTGCAAAACACTAAAATAAAGTGAAGGACACTTTAAGAGACTGCCTCTCTCTAGGATCATTTAAGGACCAGCTGTTGTCCATGATCACTCCCCCTGGGACATACAGTTGCTACCGTTGAACGTCAGTTGTAATCTGACAGTTTATCCATTGTATACTGCTGTCTACACAAACTGTCATGTAATGCTAAATCAAATACAATGCTATGTATGCAATCATTGTTGCTTGTGTTCACTACTGGATATTTGTATATTTCTTATTGTTGTACCTGGCTCTAAACTCTTTGAAAATAGGCACATGACCAAAGGGTTTTATGTGAAAAAGTCTAAACGTGAATTAATTAGTTACAGGGCCGTTGCTAGGATTTTCACAAGGGTGGTTCTTTTTATGCAATCTGCAACCTTTTAAAAAAAGCTGTGGGTCTTAGCGCCACCAGGACCCCAGAAGTCATGTGGTGTATTTAGGGCTCATTTTGAAGCATTTGAAGAAGTCATATCTGAGACCTCCTACACCCCTTGCTCTAAGCAAAATTATCTGGCTGGCTGCAGGGTGAATACATATATGTATTCAGTACCAGAGGGCAGCAAGAGGCTGCTACTGTAATATACCTAAGGCATTGTCTCAGATGTAGTATGTCCCCCAGAAACCATGGGCTACGGTATGCTGTGTGGTGCACTTTTGTGGCTTACTTTAAGCCTATATAACTCATATCTGAGCTCCCTCTACCCCTAGCTGTAACCCCTACCCAGCCCAACTCAATATACCATTTAAGCAGTAGAGTCAGTGCAACATGGCCTATAGCAAGGCTAGCAGGATGCTGGGATGTATCGGTAGGGGTATTGATAGCAGAAGAAAGGAGATAACACTTCCCTTCTACAGATCTCTGGTGAGGCCTTACCTAGAGTACTGTGCCCAGTTCTGGAGTCCTCCCCTCAGAAAGGATAAGGACAGGTTAGAGACAGTGCAGCGCAGAGTAACTAAAATGATTCAGGGACAGCAAGGCAAATCCTATGGGGAGCGCCTCAAGGCACTAAATATGTACTCATTGGAGACCAGAAGGGAGAGGGGAGATGTGATGGGGACCTTCAAGTTCCTTAAATGAATTAACAAAGTGAACTGCGGGGTACTATTTAGCCTGAGTACCAATTCATGGTCACATGGACATGAATGGAAATTAACAGGAGGTAGGTTCTGGAGATATGTGAGGAAGTACTGCTTTACGGAAAGTGTGGTGGAACTTAGGAACAGTCTGTCGGCTGAACTGGTGGGTATAAAAACAGTCAGAGGATTCAAGCAGGGCTGGGACATAATGAAGGGAATAATGGTTACTGGGGGCAACAGGACAATGGAGGAGAATAGAGAGAGAGGATTGGGAGGGTTAGTACCCTGGAGAAGTGGTAGGTTCCAGGGATTATAGGAAACTTGGGCAGACTGGATGGACCTCTGTCTTTTTCTGCCGTCACTGTCTGTTTCTATACCAAGCACCCTGCTTGAAAAAAATCTGTAACATAATTCTTAGTTCAGTATTGGGTACTACACTTGTTGCCCCCACTCCATTCTCCAATGTGGTAGGCATGACAATGGGAGTGACGGGGAAGGTAATTTGACAGTGGCGGGGATTCCCAGTGCAAAGTTACCTTCTCCTAAATGCCTACCCCCCAACCCCACCATACTTCCAAAAGTATAGTGGGTATGTTCATAATACTGAGCTGTAGCAACAAATGTCATTGTACTGACACTCATTCACTAAAAATACCACCAACAGCTTAATCTGGTTCAATTTCAATTGCTTATCATCTGTATCCCCCTCCCCTCCCCGGTTGCCCCTGAAAAAGGGACTCCTAGACCCAGTGGGCCTACCGAGTCAACAAAATTCAACAAACAAACATATGATCATCTGGAGAAAACGCTTATCACAACGTATTTGTTTTAACTGCATCTGGCACAGATAGCACTGACAGAATTGGAACTGAATGTCAATAAATATGGGACCACAGTGAAGACCTCTCTGTACAGCACAGTTGGTGAGGTGGCAGTGTAAATCCCAGCCAGACCCTTCCAAACACTTGCATTGCCTTTCCACTGTGATACCTCTTTTGCTTAACTTATGAAACAGGCATATGAAACATGACAACTTTGCATTTTGTACAGAGGAGGATTTAAGTAATTTATTTCTAAATCTTCAGCCCACCCACCTGAAAAGTTCCTTTGCCCAGTTCTGCACAGCCTATCCTTTGATATACAGTTATTAAAGGACATATGTTTGGCAAGTGTGGCCAGCAAAATGTATCTGCCGGTGACTGATAATATTGTAAGTCAAGGTCCTCTACTTTTTTTTTTTTGCTCTCCTAGAGCTGTCATCTCTGAGCCTGCCACCATGCTGCATCTTCCTTGAGTGCCAGCTGACAGTGTGTAGTGTGGGCAGCAGCCGTGCTGTATTCCGATCACACAATGCTGACATGAGCTGCAATTGGCCTGTCAGCCATAGGGGGACAGTGCTGAGAGAGACTCACAAAGCAGCTCCAGTCATCTTACTAGCACTGAGGAAGCTGATTAACAGCAGATGGGGGGGGGGGGCGCATGCAGAGAGAAAGGGCTGGGGTTCATTATGCTTACAAGCACTCTGTAACAGTCACAAAATAAGTCACAAAATAAACAGAAATGATGAAAAAATGTTACAAATAATGACAAAAAGGGGGAATGTCAAAAGGGGGGGTTCTTTCGAATCCCCCCCGGAAATGGCTATGAGTTATTGGTATTCCAGTGATGTACAGTACAAGGCTTTTCACCTACTCAGACATTTTAGCTGGCTGAATCACGAACATACTTGGTTTAAATGCTGTTTTGACTGGTAAACCTGTAAGGTCTCATTAGATACATAGATACATAGACAGTGTCGGCAGATAAGGGCCTATGGCCCACCCAGTCTGCCCATTTAAGTCTGCAAGTTCAGTTTATGTTTTCCAATAAGTCTGTTGCCCCTTACCCCTGACCTCCATGGTCTACATGACTCTACATGGTCATTGAGATTACTGTAATTTCACTGCTGAGCATGTTTAGTCCTTAAAATATTTTTTGTGCCCAGAAGAGAGCAAAACAAACTAGTATTGCTGCATGAAACATTGTTTCCCACTTTATCTCTTTTTTGTTGCATTTCTACTCTGTCTCCCTGTCTGACTTTATACAGAAAGGTATTACTTGAAAAAGGGCACTGTGAGGCCTGAATGCTTGTGTATCAAAATGCCCTTTTTGATACAACTAAAAGTGCCCATTTTGTCTATCTCTTTAGTTAGAATTCATTGAAAACATAGGGAAGCCAAAGTTTTTTTAAGGTGCCATATCCCAGAGGCTCAGGGTGCCTTACATATAAAACAGAAAATAAACAAGCATTTGTCAATGCCGAGTGCTGGCTTGCTGGCATTGGTAGTGCAGGAGTTAGAAATGCAAAATAGGAATGGCAGTGAAGTATTGAAGTAACACCAGCACCCCCCCATAGAGACTGAAAGGCATTGGGAGTGTGGCTTTGGGTTGGCCATAATGCTAACACCATTCCACCTCGCCCCACCTTGTAGAAAGTGGCAGGTGCTGGGGTGTGCATTGGGGTCTTCGGCCTTTATGCTTACCCCATACCATAAGGAAATAAGCTGAGATGGGTGCAATATAGGAGAATGGGATGAACATTAGGGTGACAGAACCCAATGCACACCTCAGTCTGTCAGTGGCTGTAGGGTGGTGGGGTAGGAGTAGAATTCTACAAATATTATGACCGACAAACCCAAGTTAATTCCCCAACACCTGTCGGTCTCTACAGGGTGGGTGTGTGGTTGGAAACCTTAATGCCCCAGATGTTTGTTGGTATTTTCACTCCAAATTTTCAACAGTAGCTTTTTGGGACACCACCTCATGAACAGTGGCACTATTATTTTGTTACTCAATCCTGAAAGGTGATTTCGCACAGTAACTGCGCCATTGGGAGCCACAGGTGCAGAAACACATTTCGGGAAGGAAGCAAAAAATTACAGCTATACTGTTCATGAGGAGGTATAAAAAAATGGCAATGTTGAAAATCTGGAGAGAAAATGTGAAACATTTTCAAACTTACAAATGTGCGTAGATACTGCGTAACACACACCAGTAATGCAGTCATTTTGGGGATTTTTTTTACAAACTTTTCAACATGGGCATGTTGGTACCTCTCCTGATGAACAGTGATATTGTGATTTTATCACTCTGTTCCAAAAGTTGATTTCGCACAGCGACCACTCCCATTGTGTGCCACAGATGCAAAAACATATTTTGGGCAGGATGTGAAAAATGACAGCTGTACTATTCATAAGGAGGTGTGCAAAAATGGCAATGTTGAAAATCTGGAGTGAAAATATAAAAAATTCTCGAAGTTATGAGCATGTGTGGAAACTATGCAATGCACGCTCATGACATAGTCAAGTTTTGGAATTTTTTTCACCACATTTTTAACATAGGCATTTTGGGACCTCTGCTCATGAACAGTGTCACTGTGATTTTCTTAATCTGTCTCGAGCATTGATTTCCCACAGTGATCACACCATTGTGCTCCACATGTGCAAAAACACATTTTGGGAGGATGTGAAAAATGACGGCTGTACTGTTCATAAGGAGGTGTGAAAAAATGGCAATGTTGAAAATCTGGAGTGAAAATATTAAAAATTCTTGAAATTATGAGTGTGCGTAGAAACTGCACAACACGTGCTCCTAACACAGTCTTTATTTTTGAATTTTTTCACCAAATTTGCAACATAGGCTTTTTGAGAGCCCACCCCATGAACAGTGGCAATGTAATTTCATAAACTGGTCCTGAAAGGTGATTACACGCAGTGACTGTGATATCACCTTTCAGGACTGAATAATGACATGACAATGACTGAGTTCATGAGGTGGGGTCCCAAGAACCCCATGTTGAAAATATGGATCCAAAAGTCGAAAAAATGGCTGAGATATCCACCTAAGTTGAACACCCCATTTATGCCATTATACAGCTTACCGGCATTTCTACAGTTCGCGGTCGGCTTTGAACAGTACAGACGTGTTCCCACTCCACCGAAGAGCGCTGCACTGACCTCCAGAGATAAGTATGGGGTGAGGGGGGTGTGTCAAGGTGGGTCTTGAAGATTGGTGTGGGTCAGGGGAGGGCATCGAACAACAAGGGACCAATTTCTTGTTTTGCAGGAGGAAAAAAACGGGGAAGGATTTTGTTTTACAGGTGACTCTAAGACATTTGGGCACACTGGGTCGACTCCCAGTGTGCCACCTGATGCTTTTTTGGGGGCAGCAAATAAAGTGTGTCTGTGTTGGGGGTGGGGGTCTGATGCTGGGGGGACTGGGCACACTGTTGGCAGACAAATAAAACTGGGGGCCATTATGCCAATGGGGATTGGACACCCCAGTCAGCAAACAAATTGAACTGGGGAGGGGGCACACTGACAGGGGGGATCAGGCACCCCCAAATTCTGCTTTCTAGGGATCGCGAGAGTCGGATGGTGAGAGCCGCCACCATGTTTATTGAACTGTTTCACCAGGAATGGCACATAATGGAGGTGTGTCAGATCTGCCACTGCAATGACAAGCCTGTCTCTCATTGCAGCGGTGGATTTCTTTCAAGTTGGTGGCACTCTCTGAAACTGCTGTCATCAGCAGCATGCTCGCTGGTTGGCAGCTGAGCGGCACTGGATTCACCACAACACTGACACACCTTTGAAAGTGCTAGTACACTGCTACTACCGCAAAATGTTGCATGTGCATGTGCACAAGCCAACATAATAAAGGAGGTTATGGTATTTACAACATACTATATAACTAATATGCCAACTAAACGAGCAGACATCACTAAATAAATCAATTTTTAAAGAAAACTTAAAAGCCTTTACTGAGCAGACAGAAAGGACATTGGGGGCCAAAAATTCCACAGTAATGGTGCGTCCACCTCAAATGCCCTATCTGCCAACAATTTCAAACAGCATTGAGGACCACTAACAAGGCTGCATCAGAGGAGCAGAAATGGTGGATAAGAATGTAAGGGGACAGGAATTTTTTTTCACCAAGGTTGTTTCCTTGGCAATGACAGGCAGCTTCTCGGCAGTTATGTCCCTTCCCTCTCCCACCATTGGTGACTACCTCCCCAAGACTTACCAGCCGGGCCCATGTCCTCTTGGATTCCCCCGACCATGGTGGGGAACAGGAGGGGGAGGGCTACCCTCTTCCCCCTGAGTCATCAAAGTCATCAAATCCAGATCTGGGTTTGCCTGGGTCATGGTGGTGGTGGTGCAGGTGGAGTGTCAGTGTGCAGGATGCCATGTGTGCCTGCCTTGCTTTATTTTCCTCTAGGTTTTCTTGTCCCTCCCTGTAGTTGGGATCCATGCAGAGGCAAACATATGCCTTAGAAGTACTGCAGCTCCCTTCCATTCTGAACGGCTGCTGTTCTGTCCTTCCACCTGACTTCCACCTGGTGGCAGTCACATTGCAGAGCCAGCAGTCTTCCCTTCCCAGAAGAAAAGAGCAGTCCAGCAGATACTCGAGCCTCTCCTCCCCTGCTGGCCCCAGCAACCCCTGACTGTTCTCAATCTCAGGTCACTGGCGAAATGGGTGGTAGCTCTACCACCATCCCACTGGGTCAGACCTAGTGACTGAAGTCTTTAAGGTAATCAGGATCCAAACTAGATAGGGCCTTGTATATTAACAAATATATCTTAAAGGAGATGCGCCACCAAATTGCTTAGCAGTGCAGAGTGGAACGAACCGGTGTAATGTGTTCCATATGAGAGGATCCCACCACAAGCCGGGCTGCAGTATTCTGAACCAGCTGCAGGCAGTGCATCATGCCTTTAGATATCCTTAAATCTGGACATCAAAAGGCATGGACTATAATCACCAAATCTGGGGGCACAAGATGCAGTTTGAGCCATGAAATGTTACACAAGTAAAAAATCCACTGCAGACCACAGCCAATACCCGTTGTTCCAGGGTAAGCATGCAGTCCACAATGACCCCAGATCCTTTACCACTTCTACAGTTTATATGATGTTACCATATAATCTAATGGCTTAAAATAGAGAGATGAATTATGGAATATAGAAAGACTAATGATTGCAACCAGCATTAGTAAATGCAAAGAATCATGAAACAAAATGTGCTCAAAATTAATACCTCCTCATTATGATATGATTTACCAATAGAAAAAGTAAACAAACATTAATTGTCTACACAAACAATAATTCTGGAATTTTCAAAATATAAATATAAACATTTAATGCTGATGCAGAATTAAATGTAAACTTAAGCATAACTTAATCAAAAACTGACACTGCAAACAGCTTAACGATATTTAGAAAATGACAAAGAACATTCTTGTGAGCTGACTGACTGGCAGGCTCCCAGAGGTGGTCAATTATTTTTTGATAGCTGCTCTCTGAAAAACAAGTGCCAGCTAGTGCCAGTCTGAGTCTGACTTTTGTCACCATTTTTTCTCCTTGCTAAGCAAGAGACCAAGCAGGAAGGCCCAACCATTGAGTCCTCAAGTCACCACTCCCCACACAAACAAATCAGAAGTTACAGCATTAAAATAAACACAAAACAAGAAAACAACCCATCTTCTTCTCCCCCTACCAGAAAAACCACACCCGACGGAGGTATTCAAAGTGCTCCCATCCTGACCTCGGATCCCCGCTCTCACAAGCACTCCAATCTGTCTGCCTAACTCTATGTGATGGGCTCTGTTCACACAAGTCCCACTCCAGCCCTCCTCACTGCGCTTCAAACTCCCTACCGAAAACACTCATCTACCAGCCTAAATAGGTGTCATTTCACTTGCTGCAGTCTTGCAATTCTTTCTTTTTTTTTTTTGTAAAGGCCACCCGATTCTTGTAGTGTCACAGGCTGCTGTGATCTCAGAGCATACAACTACAAGTCCCATGAAACCATGGGGGACAAGTCAACATCAGCTCAACACGCTCCCATAATCAGCAGCACCCTTTATTGGACAGTGTGATACAACACAGGGACTACTTTACAAAACAAATCTAGTTTTATTCTATTTTTAAAATATATTATACTTGTTAATTGTCATTATATTTTATTAAAAATGTTACATAGGAGCCATTTTCTAAGTGCAATAATACCTTCCAGGGTGACAGTATTGGGAAATATCAGACCTTCCAGTGGCTGTAAGGCCCTCTGCCTGCGGCGTTGGGCCTCATTACACCCCTGGGCTGTTCGGTATTTCCCAATACCGCCCACCCTGTTGGGTATTATTGCTTACACACACTCAACTAAGTTTCCTTAGTCTACAGTAAGTGCAGGGATTTTCAGTTTTATGCATAGAACTAAACTTGAAGAAATGCATGGCAATGTTAATATAATTGAAAATGATACAAAGGATTATCTTCTTTTATCAGCAAAAATCATTTTGATTTAAGAAACTAGCTGTGAAATATGTTCTTTAAAGGGAACATAAACAATTTTTTTTTCACATTTTTCATGTAATTGTAAATTTTGGCATGTGTGAAGTACGTTGGAGCACTCCCCCAGTGTGTTGTTTTATGTGTTTGTTTTGAAATAGACCTAATATATCCTTATTTAGGGCCCCATAATAAGCAGCCTTTTTGTTTGCCAATATTAATTGTTTTAATTACTTAGCAGTTCCAGAAACCAGTGACATCAGTTGGGAGGAAGACAACAATGAAATGGAATCCAATGACTTTGGCTCAGCTCATGTCACTGGGTTCCACATTTAAAAAAAATGAATATTGGGTGGGGAAAAAGGCTGCATTAATATGTGGCCCTAAATAAGGGCATAAATAGAACTATGTAAAAAAAAAACACATGAAACAATACACTGGGGCAATGAAACAGACCTCACACATGCTCAAATTTATAATTACATTGAAAAACATTGTTTTATGCTACCTTTAACAGTAAATGTTTATGGATATTTGTTTTCTGTTACCTTTAACACAAAGGGTCAGATATTCAAAACTTTGCCCCGGGGCAATATTAACACTGCCTGGTGTGCTAAATTAGCCCAGAAGCAATAGCCTGCTATATTCAAAGGGATAGTCCAAGTGCTAAACATGCTGAATATAGTGTGCTATGGAAGCCGGGCAAACTGTGCCAGAGGTGCAGTGCAAAAATAGCCCAGGAAGTAAGACAGCTCTGAATATAGCAATCGGTCAGGCAGTGCAAACACCCACAGGAACACAGTGCAGAAGTGAGCCTGCCGTGCTCTGGAGCACATGCAAAGAAGTACAGCCCTGAATGTGACCTCAAGACCAGACAGCAGTGCTCAGTGCAGAATATGACACACGCCCAGTCATGGCAATAGCCAGTAGCACCCAGGACCCATGAATGGAATCCAAAGCGATGAGAAACCCTTGAAAACCTCCACGCACCCAATAATGACACCAGACACAGTAAAGTCAAGAAAGTAGAATGTATTAATGTACACAAAGAAAAAAAGGCAAGAACAACAATAACACAAGAATAGCAACAACAATCATTAATACAATGACTACAACCACCACTACTACCACTACAACTACTACTGCTACTACTACTACTATGATTAATACTAATACTAATATTACTACAACTACTACTACTACTATTACTAGAAATAAAATGGGAGGAAAAGTGGAAGGGGACACAGAAAACAAAAAGGAACATAAGGTAGCAACAAATCTAGCAGTCCAGCAATTGGGGGGGGGGGCGCAAAGCAAATGAATATGGAAACAGTCCTAATGTTGCTGGCATGACAGGTCCGGCAGCCTGGCCTCCAGGATTGCAGCCATACTCTGGGTTTCTGAAATGAGGACTTCCTGCTGTTCTATGATAGTCCTGTTCTGGCAGACCATGTGGCACAGAAAGTCATCCCTCTCCTCTGTCTTCTCAGGCCATGTAGCCCATAGTGAGCTCCAACGTGAACCTAGAGGATTGAGGAGGACGATGTCAGGATGGTACGCCAACAAGAAAGTACAATGCGCAACAAAAGTTGATAGCCCAGGGGTGGACAGCATGTCCCAACAACCATGGCCATGTGGTGATATACTGGAGTACTGCACATGCAACCCAGCAGGTGCCTGTATGCTGCAGCAGGACACCACAGGTTGCACCCACCCAGCCAAAGTACACAGGAAGGCATGGAAGGCAAAACCCAACACCACAGACCAGATAAGGCCACACAGTCCAGTCGAGTACGCAATGACGCAGTGCAACCACAGAGATAACACCCCATCTGACTGGCACAGTGGCCCCGAGCACAAAAGAAGCCATGTAATGACAAACTGGTTGGGACATGCTGCCCAAAGGAAGAGTAAAAAGACGCAGACAGCAATCCAGAACCACCACGGGAATGCCCACAGCTACACCACAGTGCAACAGAATGTGACCTGTACTGGAGAGCTGCAGGCCATGTGGCAGCCCCACCCCAAAAGACCAGAACCATGGCAGCATTACACAATGTGGATGTGCAGTGCACAGACCCCCCCATGCAATGAAGGCACACAACCCAGAGGCCCACCCCCCCGGTGAGACAGCAGTACGCCATCTGCCCACATCATGGACATTGTAGTAACACACGCCCCATCCATGTAACCCCCACCCCATAGCAGGACAGCAATACTCCTATAGTCCACATCATGGACCTTGTAACAGAGGCCAATATGGTAACACAGCCCCATCCGTGCAACCCCTCCCATAGTAGGACAGCAATACCCTATCCACCCACGCCATGGGCATAGTAACCCAGGCCAAGACAGGAACATAGCCCAACCAATTGCAACAACACAGTGTACCATGGACACATATGTGTGATGTCCAAGGCAACACAAGCAAACAGTGTATAAGCAACCATCAGCACATGCAGGAAAGTGTGCGAACAAAATTTAGTACATATGCAAGAGACCCCACTGTCCATCACTGCTCTCCTTAGCATGCTGAGCGTGTCCTGGCACCCTCCTGCTGTTCTCCTGGCTCCTGCTGCTGTGGTCTGCAGGGTGAAGAAGGTACAACACTGTAAGTACCTGCAGGAATGCCATGTTAAGCACCACCAATGCCTATGACACACAGTGGTAGTACAAACCACAGTCATCCCCCATTGCCACATGGCACATAGCACGCCATTGTGAGAAGTGTCACCAAGAACAGCGCACGGTCACACTGCAGCATGTGCCACATACACAACCACAGACAGAGGGATGGTGGATCCAGCCATGCCCAGCAGTGTCAGCACTGTGAACCCTATCTATGGCTGCATGGCAGTGATGATGCACATACCCAAGGGCAGCGCAAACACACAAGATTGACATATAAATGTAATGGGACACATACACTTGCACAGAGACAGACCCATCCCACCCCACACACACAAACACGTGACACGCATACATGTGGCACAGGAAGACACCTACCTGGCATGCATACTGTCCCATCACGGACCATGCACCTGTAATGCTCCAGCTGCTGGGCCTGCCAATGCTGCATGTCAACATAACAATGCCGATACTGCTCCCCATTCCTTGTGGTGCCTGTCTGCTGGGTCAGCCATTGCCCAATGGAGACCCAGACCCCCCTGTGTGGCCTGTCCCCCTCTAGGACATGCACAAACAGCTGCCTCTCCCTTCCTATGACAAGGTCCACCAGATTGGCCAGCTGGACCTCCCCCCACCTATGATCCCTCTGGACCACTGCCCTCACTCTCCTGCTGGATGGCATTGTCCTGTGTCTGAGTGTGATTACACAAAACAAAGAGTACACTCACAAAAAGGGCAACTCCCTCTCACTACTGCCACTCCCTGCAATGTAGGCCTGCAAAGTAAATTGCGTGTACCGTAGCACAGAGCTATGCAGTACCAGGGCTGCGCAAATGCATTAGTGCAGCGCTAAATGGAAGTGCATGCACTGAGCAAGCATGACCCCACTGCCCACTGTGACCCCCAAGATACAACATGATAGCGCGCATGCACAAGACAACTCCCCAATGACCCTGTAGCATGGCCAACGCAATAGCGCGGCACACATCAGGACCTTAATTGCCCGGCACTAAGCAATCTGCCCTTTGCTACCTGTTTGCCTGGTGCAAACAGATTTGCCCAGTGCTAACTTTTGCAATATTCAAAGGCTGCATGCAAATTCATGCTAATGAGCCTACTTGTGGAGTCGCCGTGCAATCCAATACATTAGCACATCATTACAGGCTCATTTGCATGGATTTTTGTGTGGATTGTCCGGCCGGGCTATTTAAGAGCTGACAGTACTCCCCCACAGCAGCCGGCAGGTACTGCACATGTGCAGAGGAACTCTGTGTGAGTGTAAACAGAAAGCAGGTTGTCGCAGGACCAAAACAATGCTGCAGCAGGTGAGTACAGGTCACATAGCATGCCTCTGTGATGCTGTGTCCACACACTGCACACAAATTTTGTGGGATAGGCAACATAAAATATCATGGGACTTTGTAGTGGTAATTGTGGGACTGTGTATACACTGCACTGTAGGCCCACACACAGCAGGCCTGCAGGAGGGCCCACACTGTCACAGTATTACAGTGTCAACACAGAGTAGGCCATGGGGTCACTGTGTGTGTCCCTGACAGACCAATTGGTGGGACATGCATGTGTGCACATTACC
Source organism: Neoceratodus forsteri (assembly GCA_016271365.2). Lineage (NCBI taxonomy): Eukaryota > Metazoa > Chordata > Ceratodontiformes > Ceratodontidae > Neoceratodus > Neoceratodus forsteri. The sequence continues at coordinate 620,260,730 of CM028130.1, forward strand.
AATAGCACTGCGACAGCATTGGGGGAGGGCTGCCAGGCATGCTGGACAACATGCATCCACACTGCAGCACACAGGATGTCATTATGTTGGCCAGGCTTCAGTCCGTGGCAGGACTGGTGCAGCCAACAAACTGGCATATGCTGGCAGGCAACAGTGCTTGTGGCAGTAGTCCATTGCTCTAATGGTCAGCTGTGTGAGGCACTACATGCACTATGTGCACAGACACATTGAAGGGGGGGTAGGGGGAGTGTGTTTGGGTGCGTGGACATGTGTGTTGCACATGTCATGGGCAGTGCCATGGTGGAACACCACAATATAATGCCACCATCCGCATGTCCCCAGCAATGTTTGTGTGTGCACAACATGCCATGCACACAGCCCTCGTGAAGGCAATGTGCCATGTGCCTGCATTGCACCTTTGTGCAGATCACAGCACTCACACAGCTGGATGCCCACAGGGCAAAAAGGGATAGTGATGCTTCACACACAGTACAGCCATGTGTGTAGCACTGTGTTGTGCACGGTCAAGGACATGGATGGTGTTGCTACAGTCCATTGTGGCCATGGATGGACAGTGTGTGCAAATGTGTGTTCCTACAGTCCTGCATCTCAGGGGCACAGCTAGTGGCATGGCATGGCATGTCCAGTCTGCATTGCGATGGGTCCATCAGGTATGCATACACACATACACACATGCACACACACAGACACACATATACGCACATGTATGCTACCTGTACCTCAACACTAACATCCCATCTGTCCCATACAGGTGAGACAGATGGCCAGGCATGGCCCTGGGCACTCAAGTTTTCAGCGGAAGAACTGTGGGCCCTGGTACACAGATTCAAGGAGAGGGATAGGCTGATCAGGTGCCTTAAGAGCACCAACACCATGGTACGCCAGATGTGGGCAGAGATTACCACAGAGGTAAATGCTGTTGGTGGCTGTGGGCAGAGTGTTGAAGCAGTCCACAAGAGGTGAAATCACCTACAGCTCAGGACCAAAGAGGAAAAGGCACTCCAGCTCTGTGAACAGCTGCAGACAGGGGGCGGACCCATGCCCATCATGCAGAGGGAGGCGGGCCCCATCATGACACTGGTGACATCAGTGCTGAGGCCAGTGTCCCTGGAGGGTGTCGACGGTGGGGGATGTGAGACCCAAGTGGAACCCCCCAAGACCATGTAAGTAACAGACACTTCTGCACCGTGGTATGCATGTCACCTACAGTGTTGTTGATCACATGTTGTTGGTCATGAATACACCTGTGTGCATGTGGTGTTGCTCAGTGTTGCCTGGGTGTGACTCTACAGCCATACTGTGTGGACTCATGTATGCCACACACACACCCTGTGGGGGGCCTCAGCATCACATATTGGCTGCCACCAGGTGCACTTGTCAGATGTACCATGGACAGCCAGTGTGTGTAGTGGACATGTGGGCATATGGCACGTGGAATGCCTATGCAGGTTCCACCATAGACTGTGCATAGCCACGACCTGTGTGGTACCATGCACAGGTAGTGCACAGTGGGAAATGGTGTTCAGCCACACTGAGTGCAGCGTGGTCTGGTTGTGAGGATGTCCACACATAGGCTGCTTCATTCTGCGCATGGTCAGCACAGGGCAATTGCATGGACTGTGTGCATGTTCAGCACTATTGTGTATTGCACATCATGGTGGTGGTTTAGGATACCTGTGTGTGTGTGTGTTACAGACCACTCACACTATTCCTGTCTCTCCACAGCACAATGTGCCTATCACCCAGAAGACCACCCAGAGCCTGCCAGTGATGTGGAGGATGCACAGGAGGGCCCGTTGATGTCAGGGATGGTTGTGGCTGGCATACAGACAGCAGCTGCACAGCAACACGGGGATAGTCTACATGCTACCATCCTGGACAAGGGTGCCGGTGATGATGAAGATGATGATGTGGAGTACCTCGAGGATGCCTAGGTCGAGGGCCTGACCTGTGACCCAGTTATTATCTATTACATGGACTTTGGCCTGATGGGGAGGATTCACCATCCAGTGATGGCCAGGCATCAGTAGACATGTCAGGAGATGGCTGCAGTGGGCACGTCACAATAGGCACCGCACACAGCAGTGGCACCAAAGGTGCAGGGTGGCACGTTGTCCACATGGGTCACAGTCCCAGGAAACAGGGGCCTGTGGAAGTCCAGGTGGCACCCATAGACATGCATTGTAGGCCAGCAGGTGCTGCCCAGGGTACCCAACATGCACAGCCTCCTGCCAGGCCACAACCACCACCACCACCCCTAGTACAGGGCGGGTTGCCACAACAGGAGCAGGACAAACAGGTTTCCAGACCAATGCTCTGCGCAGCCCTGGTGTCCCAGACTGCCACACAGCAGGACCTGCACACCTTCCAGTGTGAGGTCTGGCAAGAGCTGTCCCTCTTCAGGGAGGTAGTGGTTACCAGCATGCTCCATGCAGAGCAGCATGCTGAGGAGTGCATGACATGTGTCCTCAACATGGTAGAGCTTTTTTTAGTGACCTCACTGCAGCTGTTAGGGAGCACTTGGAAGCAGTGAGGGCTGCAGCCAGGGGGGATGGCAGGGCACTGGTATTACATGGCACCAGCGTTCTACTAGTGTCACCTGGTGTGTGTGTTCAGCACAAGGGATGTTGGGTCACAGTCATCCACTGCTGTGTCCCAGTCTTCCATGGGTCTGGCATGGCACCATGGTTGGCAGAGTTCATTGGCCACAGCAATGCCACGCTGGGGCCATGGACGTGCCACAGGGGCACACATCCCTGCCTTCATGATCTATTGGGTCCTCTACACACAGCACCCCACCTCCCTGGCCCTCCTAGCAGTGACCTGTCAGGTGCATGCTGGTAGCTGCCAGTGATGTTTTCTGGCATCCATACACCCTGGCCCAGCACACACACCACCTACATGTACACCATCCACTGTACACATTTTGCATACACACAACCCTCACACATACACATTGCACACTGCACACCCTTTATTCACACACTTATCACAACCACACACACTTCACACTGACATGGTCCACCACTATCACATGTACACATGCAGCTCTTCTGCTTTACCACATGTTTGCACTGTTGTCACTGTTCTTTAATTTGCACTGTATGTTACACAGAGTAAAATACGCATTTGCTCACATGTTAATTGTCTGTGTTGTATTCACTCACCTGCCCATCCATGCTAGAGTTCCTATGATGCTGCTCCTGTGCTCCAGGGACCTCCGGACCATTCCAGGAGCTCTCCTCTCCTCTCCTCTCCTCTCCTCTCCTCTCAAGTTGCTCCACTATCCCCTGGACCTCTGGCTCTGGCTCACTGTCAGACTGTTCCTTGGGTTCAGGTGCATGTATACCATGGCTTAGCACCATGTTATGCAGCATACAATACGCTAGGAATATATGGCATCCCTTCCGAGGGCTATACTGTAGGGCACCTCCAGAACAGTCAAGGCAGTGGAAACACATCTTCAACATGCCAAAGACCAGCTCTATGATATTTCTTATTGCAGCATGTGCCTCACTGTACCAGTCCTCGGCAACTGTTGCTGGCTGGGGGATGGGTGTTAGGAGTCAGGGTCTTAAAGGATAAGCACTGTCCCCTGTGAACTCACATAGACATGTTAGCTGCTGTTTCCTGTGTGGCTCCCATTTCCTGTTTGCTGTACTTCTGTTGGTGTCATCCTGCCTCCCTGTCCACCCCTCTCCCTTGTTTCCTGTTGCTTGGCACTATCCCCCCCATTGATGTGGGTTGTGTTATGCCTGCTGCTGATACTCACCGACAAGGTGCCCACTGGGTATCTTACCATTCTCAAAGGCCTGGCACAGCCTGGATTGATGCCAGATAAAGGCATCATGGACACTGCCAGAGTATTGTGTAAGGACCTTGCTGATGTGCCCTGTTGCATCACACACCACCTGGCAATTGATGGAGTGAAACCCATTACAGTTGATGTACACATCACTGCCATCACCCGGTGGTGCACAGATGGCAATGTGGGGTCAGTTAATGGCATTAATTACAGCTGGTAAGTGCACAACCTGATAGAATTGCTGCGTGGTTGCTCTGTGCTCTCCTGCTATGTCGGGGAGTACAATGAATTTGGCAGCATGCAGTAGGAGGGCATCAAGGAACTGAATCAGGAGGCGTGAGGTGGCGGACTGCAATACGCTGATGGTGTCTCCCACTGGGATTTGGAACATCCCAGTGTATATAAAACACATTGTGGCCATCACCTTCTCCTCAACTGTCATGGCATTGCTGCGTCTGGTGTTCGGCTGCAGCTGTTCATGCAGGAGTTTGCATATCTGCCTCAACATGACTCAGTTCAGTCTGTACCAGCCAACAAGGTGTCCATCAGATGTAGTCTTAAAGGAAACTCTGGGCCAGTACCTCCTGTGAGCAGCGTATCTTCTCCTTGGCCTGCGGTGAGGGCCAAGGTGGGCTTGGTTTGTCTCCTCTTCCTGTACAACAGTCTCCATCAGGTAGTACAGCACAACATTGTTTGTGACCACCATCTTGATTGCAGCAGTGTCCACACCCCCTTCTGTGATTTGCCCTGGGTTTAGACCTGCCTTTTATAGGTGGCAGTTAGCGCTGTGCTATGAGCTGCGCAAAGTCAGCTAGCGCAGTGCTAACACTTTGAATATACCATTGTGTCAGTATGCAGGCCGCCGCCCCTCACTTTACCCCTTGCATACATTATCTTTTTGCACCGGTGCTATTTCCACCTTTGAATATGACAGTCTGGTGCAAACCTGGTGCTAACCTGGCGCAAACGCTTTGACTAAATATCCTGGCCCTAATGTTTATGGATATAATAAAGATCTGAAGGCCAGATGGGAAAGAGAGTTACAGAAGCAGTAGTTGCCCTTAATCAACCTAATGTTGGGGTCCCTCCCCATTTCTTGCCCATAGCCTTGACAATGTCCATTGGACTGCTTCCCCCCCTTTTTTTTTTATATGATTGCTATCTACTGCATGTATCTTTAGCCCGTAAACCACTGTTATATTGTGTTTTTTTTGTTATCTGTATTACACCTGTATGTTACCACTGTTGTAGCTCACACTGTAACCATATCTAACCTCCGTGCGACAAGAAGCCTCTATAAATGAGTCCCTGACTCAAAGATTATAAATCCGACTTTCAAAATAAATAAATAAATATTAATCAAGCAGAAAATATCATCATTGTTAGAGCACTTACAGATAGTTTTTAATTTTATATTGCTAACCAATTAAATAATGATCACCTATATGTCCAGGTAAATGATGCCATTGACATTAAAATCTCTTTTACAAAGGTGAGTGGGCCAAGATATGACCATATAATCTTAAAAGACATAGCAGATGCTAACACAATGGTAGCAAGAAATATACACATGGTAGCCTTATTCCCAAGGTGGGTTACTAGTGGGGTTCCCCAGGGGTCAGTGCTGGGGCCATTCCTGTTCAACACCTATATGTCAGACATCAGGAGGGGGATCAGGAGTGAGATGAGTCTCTTTGCAGATGACTCAAGGTTGGGTGCAGTGGTGGATGGGGAGGAGGGGAGGGTGGCCTTGCAGGAGGACCTGGGGGCTCTGGAAAGGTGATCGGGAAAATGGAAACTAAAATTCAATGTGAGGCAGTGCAAGGTTCTGCACCTGGGAGTCAGAAATCCAGGCCAGGGGTATACCCTGGGAGAAGACATGATTCAAGTCACAGAGGGTGAGAGGGACCTGGGGGTAGTGGTAGATGTCAAAATGAACAACTCAGAGACCTGTACGAGGGCAGCAGCAAGGGCAAATAGGATGCTGGGATGCATCGTCAGGGGGATTACCTCCTGAAAAGTGGAAGTGATCGTTCCACTGTACAACTGCTTGGTTAGGCCACACCTTGAGTACTGTGTACAGTTTTGGAGACCACATTTAAAGAGGGACATTACACTCATAGAGAGGGTCCAAAGGAGGGCAACCAAAATGATCTAGGGCATGGGGGAGAGGACCTATGAGGAGAGGCTCAAGGAGAGCGACATGTACACCCTGGAGGAGAGGAGGGACGGGGGACATGATAGAGGTCTTTAAGTACATGAAAGGGATCAATAAAGGAGGAAGAGTCAGGATGCTCCAAAGGAAGGAGGGTAGGGTAACAAGAGGTCACGGGTGTAAGCTGGAAGGGGGCAGGCTCAGAGAGGAGAGGAGGAGATGTTATTTCATGGAAAGGGTGGTGGAGACATGGAATGCACTGCCCAGGCAGCTGGTAGAGGTGGAGACTGTGGACCAGATTAAGAGGGACAGGTACATGGGAAGGGTAAATCTGACCAGGCCCAATACAGGTGGAACATCTGGAACTGGGGACAGTATAACCCAAGGGACACACCAAAATCAGCCCTCAGTCCAGGTGCTGAAAATCGAGCAGACTTGAGAGACTGTTAGGCCTATTCTGCTAACATTTTAGTATGTTAGTATGTCAGTTATATATAGGGGCTGGCAGTATAGCCAAGAAGTTAAGAGTAATGAGCTGTGAATGAGCTTGGCACATCCAGCAGACCTGGGTTTGATTCCCACAACCTCAGCCTGCATATTGTGTGACTCTGAGCAAGTCACTTATCCTCCCCAATGATTCCAGGTTGCCCCTGAAAACAGGCAGTTGTGCCTAGTGGGCCTTACCCAGTTACAAAGACTAAAATGAAACAAAATAAAAAATACCAAATGAGCACGTCTGACTAATTGGAGGGCTCCTTTCCCATGTGTGTGAAACACTCTAAAAGTGCAAAGAGTGTCTCACATGCTGGTGCCCTGGAAATAGGCTAGTTTGGGAGAGTTTTTTTTTATTTGAATATATTATATAGTGAACTTGACCAATATTGGATATGTACTGTATACTCCCACGGAGATATTTCTTGTGGTTTTAACAGTGTTCTCACTTACATTACAAAATTACAGCTGCTCACCTTCAGTTCAGAGTTTTCTTATCCTAAGAAAATCATCATGAGACCACTCTTACAACCATAAGTGTGGTCTCTGTGGCATTAACATATAGCTATAAATAAGTTATTACAAGCCGATATAACAGTCAATGTGGGTAGATGCAAGGCATGGGCCTGGCTTGAGATGTGATAACATAGAAACATAGAAACATAGAATCTGATGGCAGGTAAGGACCGCTTGGCCCACTTAGTCTGCCCATTTCCCCTACCTAAAGGATAAGCTGCAGATCCTAGTTAACCAACAGCCTACTTCCTCCTACCCCCCACTAGAATTGCCTTATGTCTTTCCCTTGCATTCTTGAATTCCCCACTGTTTCTGACTCTATGACCTCCTCAGGAAGGCTGTTCCATGCATCATTACCTCTAAACCATCCCCGCTCTATCTTCAAATTATGCCCCCTTGTTCTTGTGCATTTGTTTTCTAAAAGATGCTACCCTCTTGGACTTTGTGGATTCCCTTGAGGTATTTGAAAGTTTCTATCATGTCTCCCTTCTCCCTTCTTTCCTCGAGGCTATACATCTTAAACTCCTTTAGTCTTTCTTCATATGTTTTCTGGTGCAGACTCTGCACCATTTTGTTTGCCCTCCTCTGGACAGCCTCCACCCTGTCTATGTCTTTGCAGAGATGGGGTCTCCAGAAATGTACACAGTACTCCAGATATGGTCTTGCCAACTGTCTGTACAGAGAGATAACAACTTCCTGTTTTCTACTGGTGATGCCTCTCCCTGTGCATCCCAGTATCCCCCAGCCCTCCTTACTGCCTTCTCACATTGCTGGCCCACCTTTAGGTCATCTGATATAACTACTCCCAGGTTTCTTTCCATTTTCGTTGTTGTCAGTATCTCACCCTCCATTCTGTACTCTTGCCCTGGGTTTTTGTTTCCCAGGTACACTACTTTTGCACTTCTTTGCATTGAATCTAAGCTGCCATACATTTGACCATTCCTCCAACCTTGCCAAGTCCCTTTTCATCCTTTCCACCCCACCTTGCATATCAACCCTTTTGCAGATCTTTGTGTCATCTGCAAAGAGACACACTTTCCCTTCCAGTCCCTCTGCAATGTCACTTATAAAGACATTAAAAAGGACCGGTGCCCACTGGCACCCATGAGTAAGTTGGGGAGTCAACGTTTGTTGATGACAAATGCTCCAAGATGGCCGGGTGGAATAGATGCTGAAACACTGAGAGTAGCACACACCATCGTGATTGATAAAAGGAATGCAGCACCTTGTAGCAATTTTAAATGGAGCAACAGCAGGAGCTATACCTGTGTGGTAAACTTCGTTTAGGGTCTGACCCAATTGTTTTTTCTGTTAAATCAATTGCTTTGTTGGTTAAAAGAAAACCGCAATATGGAGAACTTTAAACTCAGCGATTAGATGTCTACAGTTTACCTTATTGGTGTAGTTTTGTGTGCTGGGTATTGACTATTGACTATTGAGCTTCATATTTAGTCTCTCCTTGCACATAATAAAAAGTGGAAAGAAGCAGCCGAAAGCTGTGTAATGGAACATATATGTCATGTTGACAACTGGGTATGAAGCAGCTTATAGCTTTTGAATGGAACAACAGCATGAGAGATACCCGGCTGGTAAACTTTATATAGGGTCTAAACCATTTGCTTTATTTGTTAAAATCAATGGTGGTTAGACACCTAGAGTATACCTATTTGTTCTGTTTTCATACTGGGTATTGATTTTTTTTTTTTTAGTTGTTTAACCAGGAATAGTACACTAAGCTGAAAGCTTTTTTACAGGAACAACCTGGGAGCACAAGGAAGTTAAGTGACTTGCTCAAGGTCACACAGTATGCAAGTGGAAGTTGTGTGATTCAAACCCAGGTCTGGTCTGCTGGATGTCACCAGATTTGCAGCTCAGAGCCTTAGACCACTGCGCTATACTGCCTCCTATTGCTATTACTGAGCCAAAAGCTCTATGTTTAGTCTCTCCTTGTAGAACTATGCTAAGGAGGAAGAAAAAAGAAGAAAGAAAGGAAAAAAAAAATAGTGTTGCGTACGTTAAAGTCTTTTTCCCTCTTGAAAACCCTAATCTTCAAAAATATGGATAATTACTGTTTGGTCAACGGCTGAAAGTAAAATGCTGTTTAGGGTTTAAAATTCCCACTCTCTGTACAGGTGAAAGAAAGAAGGGGAAGGGGGAGGGGGAGTTGCTTGTTTTTTTTTTTCAGCTAAACGCTTGGAGTAAACCAAATCTTTTCGGCTATTAAGCTGAAATTTTTCTCTGTTTAAGCCTTCCCTTGCTAATTATATAAATGGTGGTTACTACGAAACTAAATATGATGTATTGCATTTTAAGCTCTATATTTCTTTAAAGTCTCAGTATGTCTAAAGCTAGCAGAACTCTGAAAGAAATCAAAGAAACTAGAGTGGAGAAAAGAAATGGAGAGTCAAAGTGTAATACGTGAGCTGACATGGTTATTCTGGTGGAAAAATCTCTGCAAATGGAAGCTTTGCCAGTACTTCTCTCACAACTGGAAAGCCCTGGGAAGGAAAAGTTAGCACAAGTTAAAATTCACCATTTTTTCCAAAGAAAGAAATGGCTGTAGATATGGAACAGCAGTTGGTTGTATTAGAAGAGGGACTTGAAAGGAATCAAACAGTGGCAGTGGGTAGTGAAACGGAATTGCGACGGGAAGATTTACAAATGACTGCTCAAAAAGAAGCTTTGTTAGTTTCAATGATTTCACAGACATTAGGCACTGGTAAACAAAATATAGAGGGCCTGGTTACCACATAAATAATTAATTTAGAACCTCGAGAACAAATACAAGAGTTTGATGGGGCAACACCATATAATCAACAACCTTGCAATTTAGGAAATAAAGAAAAGTTCCTTGAAACAGTGAATACATTTAAGCAAGAAATGTTAGCAATTTTAGGAGATATTAAGGGCTTTATGCAATCAGTTAATATGGCTTTGTCAGAGATGAACTTGAAGTTTCAGATTTTGTCTGCAAGGACTGAACATGTAGAAGACTGAGTGTCTCAGACAGAAGATTCATCAAGACCTATGCCACAATAAATTATGCAACTGGAGAGACAATTACAAGCTCTGAAATTGAAAGTAACTGAGCAGGAAGACCGTGCCCAAAGAGCAAACATAAGACTTTGTAAACTACCAGAGGGGGTTGAAGGTACTGAGAGCCCAACAGCATACTTTGAAAAAATTGTAACAACTGCATTGGGTCATCAGTATCCTGAAGATAAAATAAATTTGGATCAAGCCCATCGAGCAGGTGCTAGATCAAATTGAAATCATGATTATCCAAGAACTGTGTTTGTGAAAACATTAAAGTTTCAAGACAGAGAAGCTATATTAAAAAAAGCCAGGATATCTAAAGGATTGGTTTATGAAAACATGAAATTTAATGCCTATCCAGATTTGTTATTAGAAACAGTAGAAAAAAGGAACAATACAATCCTTTAAAACAACTTCTGTTTAAAAAGGGTATCTGATCATCTATGCTCTATCCAGCACTTATAAGATTTATAATAAATGGCCAGCTGCATACTTTTGACACTGCAGATGAAGCAATGGAGGCTTATAAACTGGTATATGAAATAACATAAGTATAATCTGTGGACCACTGTTAGATGGTTTGATAATTAAGTGAGATCCAATTAACCCCAAGTATGAAAAGTAATAAAAGAAGAGGGAAAAAAGGTGGGGTGAAAGAAAGAAGAAAGAGGGAAAAGAAAAGGAAACAAAGGAAGGAAAGAAAGGGAGGGAGGAAAGGAAAAGGAAGAAAAAAAGAATAAAAAGAAAGGAAAATTACTAATAAATTAGTAATAGATTTGAATATAGGAAAAAACTAAGAAAAAATGGAGAAATGAAAAGGATCACATTGGTGTGCAATTCTCTGGTCTATTTGGTGTCTAGGGATGATTTGTTTTTCATCTCTTCTTTTAGGGTAGGGTAAAAAGAAAGGGTGGGTTAATATAGGAAGGGTGAGAAAGGGGAAGGGAAAGAGTATATGGATATGTGATAAAAAATGGTGTATTGTTTCACAAATTAAAAGTCAGAGGTTATATTATCAATTAGTAAGAAAATAAAATGAGAGTGGAGATCCTGATTTTAGGGAGAAAAAACTTTTATAAATGGTAGAAAATTGGAATATAGCCACCTGGAATGTTAGAGGTCTACAGGATAGAAAGAAAGTAGTAAAGGTCCTTAAAAATATGGATAATAAAAGAATCGATGTACTATTGTTCCAGGAGACATATTTTACTCAGCAGGATAGACTATGGTTGGAGCACTGATAAGGAAGGGTGTATGTGTCGGATTACACTTCAAAAGTCAGAGGGGTGTCAATAGCATTTAATAAAAAAGTCCTATGCCATATGTAACACGGTTGGTCTCAGAAGAACAAGGATGTTATATTATTATGACATTACAATTGTATAGCTTTAAACTAACCTTAGCAGTTATATATGCACCTAATCAGAATTCTCCTAGATTTCTTTCTGATTTCTTCCTAACTTTATTTACATTTGAAGCACCATATATGGTGGGGGAGGAGATTTCAACTTGGCTTTACAGCAGATGGACAAACCATCCAATTTAGATAGATCTTGGCTACCTTCTAGAATGATAACTAAGAATTTTGTGATGGATTTAGGATTGGTGGATCCATGGCAGGAGAGATATGGAGATACAAGGCCATATTCTGTTTTTTTTTCATGTTCATTAAATTAATTCTCGTATTGATTTCTTTTTGATATCAAAATCAATGTATTATAAAGTACAAGATATACAATATTCTTCAATAGTTATTTCAGATTATGCTCCCTGCATATTAACAATAAAAATGGAACAAACCAAATCACCTTATAGAATATGGAGAGTAGACAATGCTATGATAATACATCAAAAGGAAACAATGGTTGATAAAGCTATCTAAAGAGTTTTTGGGGCATAATTAAAATCAGGGTACAAATATCATTAATATTTGGAAAGCATATAAGATTTATTTGAGAGGTCATTTAATATCAAGAATGAAATATCAAAGAAAGTTACAATTCAATTCTTTGAAGCAGTTAGAAATAGATATAAAACAGTTAACCCAGTTACATAGTTTAAATATGGATCCAGAGATATACAAACAACTTCTGAGTAAAAAAGATCAGTTTGATCTCAAATCTAACGAAATAGCAGGAAAAACAAATATACAATTTCAGATCATAATATTGTTTTAATGCTGATAAACCTTTGAAATTGCTTTCCTGGCAAACAAAGCAAGATCAAGCTAAGAATACAATAAATAGTATAAAAGATGAAAAAGGGCTAGTCAAAAATAATCCAGAGAGGCCGGCCCAGTGGCACTGAGGGTTGAGGCGCTGGACGCCGCACCTCACACTGCGCCGGCAACCCGGGTTCGGGAATGAGCCCAGATCAATGGGGGTCAGCAGGGGAAGGAGAAGATTAAGAGTCCTAATGGACAGTTCTCCTCTCCCAGGGGGTGGGCTGAGGTTTGTCTGGTGCACCACTGGCTCCCAGTGGAGATCGGGGGTGCTACAGTACACAGACAGCACAAATTAGTGGGGCTGATGTCGGCAGGGTTGCTGTGCACTTGACGTTAGGGGTGCCCATGCAAGTTAGGGGGGAACAGGGAGAAAACAGAAAAAAACAGTTCCAGGGGTTGGCGATGGCACCAATTCCCCATGCCCAAGACAGAGTCCAACTCTGCCTACCTTCACAGATCCTCCACCCGGGACCCACATCTACAACTGGAGTCTATGTGTGAGAGTGCCCAAGGTAGGAGGGGTGGCCCCACCCCAGAGGGGTTAAGCTGGGGGTGCCAGCTACGAGGTGGGGAGAGGAAGGTATGATTGGAGGGGACTTCAGACAGGTCAGGAGCAAGGTTGGATGCCTGAAAGAGGCTCCTGGAACCATGACCAGAGTAAAAGAGAGTTGAAAAAAAAAATCCAGAAGAAATATTGGAACATTTTTTACAGTTCTATAAGAGACTTTATACATCAGAATTAATAGCCAGCGAGGATGAGATGAAACAATATTTACATATGATAGAAATTCCAAAAATACCAGAATATATAACAAGTATGCTGGATTTACCTATTGCAATAAATGAAGTAGGGGAGGCAATAGAAGTTTTGGCAAATCAAAAAGTGCCTGGACCTGATGGTTTAGGGGCAGAGATATATAAAATCCAGAAAACAATCCTTATGGAACCTTCATGTTTAATGTTTAACTCTTTTTTGGAAATAAATAAAATTCCAGAATCTTTTAAAGAAGCCATAATTCAAGTTATTTTGAAAAAAAGATAAAGATCCGCTGAGCAGTGCCTCATATAGGCCCATCTCCTTATTGAATACAGACTATAAAATCTTCACTAAAATCATAGCTAGGAGAACTGAGAATATATTACCTACTTTAGTCCATAGAGATCAAAGTGGATTTATAAAAGACCGAACATTAACAGAAAATATACGGCATACATGGAATATTGTAGATTTGAGCACACAGGTTGATGCAATATTAATGGCATTATATGCCAAAAAAGCATTTGGCAGAGTGGAATGATTATATATTATGACCGTGGTTCAGGAGATGGGTCTCGGGGCACAGCTCAGTGGATGGCTAAAACTTATATATGAAGTTCCAACAGCAATAATTAAGATTAATAATTTGATTTCATCTAAGTTTGAATTACAGAGAGGAACGAGACAGGACTGTCCCCTGTCTCCTTTAATTTTGGTTCTCATTATGGAACCATTAGCAATCAAAATTCGAAGAAATACATTCATTACAGGTATTACACTTAAAACTCAAGAGGAAAAAATAGGATTGTATGCAGGTGATATTATACTTTATCTTACTAAACCAGAACTGTCTTTAAGATACGTTATTCAAGAAACTAAAGATTTTTGGATTTATTCAGGTTATAGAATTAATTGGACAAAATCAGCTATGCTGAGATTAGATAAAAATGATGCATTATTGGGCACATTAGGGGCTCTTAATATAAATCAAGTTGAGGTAATAAAATATTTAGGAGTAAATATAAGTTCTTCTATTACAGATTTATATAAATTAAATTATGAACCTCTGTTAACTCAGATACAAAAGTATTTGAAGAAATGGAATTCATTATACTTAACATTGATTGGAAGGGCAAACTTAATCAAAATGCAAATTCTGCCAAAATTATTGTTATTCTTTTGAGTTCTGGCTATTCCAGTTCCAACAGATTTCTTTACAAAACTTAAAAAAATGGTTATGAATTTTTTGTGGAAATATGCTAGTGTGAGGATTTCTTGGAAAACACTAGTTTTACTGAAAGATAAAGGAGGGCAAGCATTGACGGATTTTTATTTATATTATTTAGCAGCTCAGTTGACTCAAATATGGCATTGGTTAAATGAAGAGAAATTACAGTTTCCTTCAGCACAAATAGAACTCAAAGAACATCCATATGATACATTTATGCAGCTGCTATATTCTGGTATTCCAATAAAAAATTTTAAAGCAGCAGTTACAACAAAAACTACATATCAATGTTGGAAGTATTTACAATCGTAATTAAAAACTGATAAGGATATCACCAGTATACACCAATCTTTGGAAATTATAAACTTCCTTTTACTGAACCTTTGCAAGTTTCCAAATACTGGAGAGATAGGGGTTTGAATCAAATAGGATATATTATTATTGAGGATACATTAGGGACATTTGAACAGATAAAAATAAATTTCAATTACAAGATGCATATATCTTCTATTACAATCAACTCAAATCTTATATAAATAAAAACAAATCATATCTGAGGTTAAGGGAATCACCTATACTGATTAAGAATCTTCAGGATAATAAATTGGGTAAAAAATTGATAACACAAATATATAGCGTTTGTCAGGAATCATTTAATCATAATATAGAAGGAGTCAGGAAAAAATGGGAATGGGACTTAGGAATTCATATTTCACAAGAACAATGGGCAGAACTTATAAAAATCTATACAGAAATATATCACCTGTGAGGCTTCAACAAATACAAATGAACACCACGCATTGTGTTTATTTTAATCCCAAAAAATTACATTTAATAAATCCGACTATAACCGATAAGTGTCCAAGGTGTTCTCATATTACAGGTACTTTAATACATTTACTTGCCACTTGTCAGTGTCTTTCAAATTTTTGGCACGATATAGAAACATTTGCACAAAGAGTATTTAAGAGAAAAGATTCTTTCTTCTCTCCGATGCTAAAAATGGTAGCTTTTTTAACAGATAAAAATACTTGGGAGATTCATCAATATAGATTGCTAATCCTTTTCATAATAGTGGCAAAGAAATGTATTTTACAAAAATGGCAGGATCCGGACCATTCATTCATTGGATTAATGCGATGGTGGATGTGTCTGCCTTGGAACAAGTGGGGTATATTAGGCAAAGAAAAATGGAACAATTTAAAGAAATGTGGACCACTTTCCAGCTGGCTTTGAATTAGATACAGGTGGAGCTACAGAATTATATTAGATATTTATTTTAATATGGTGAATTAAAATATAAATTTGGGAAATAAATTATAAGTAAATAAATAGGAACGTGATCTCCCCTCAAGCCCTCTGAAAATTATGTATAAATGGCATTATATGGATTTTTCAGAAACATTAAGTTGATGGAAAATGATCCGCTAGCTGTTTAATCTGATAAGGGGGAAAAAAAAGGACTGGTCCCATTACTGAACCCTGTGGTACCCCACTAGTAACCCCCATTTCTTCACTGTGAACTCCATTTACTATTACCAGCTGTGTCCTGTTGTCCAGCCAGTGTTTTACCCAGGCTGCCTCCCAGGGACCCACTCCCAGGCTGGCTAATTTGTTTATTAATCTTTTGTGTGGGACTATGTCAAATACCTTGCTAAAGTCTAGGTAAGCCATGTCCGCAGTCCCTTCCTGGTCTACTACTTTTGTCACCAAGTCAAAGAAATCAATTAGATTTACAGTCCATTAAAGACAATAAACAACAGAAACACATTCTAGTAATATGAGGGAACAGGCTCTGTTTAAATCATTCTTGTGATTTTACATTTGGGAGAGTCAGGTCATATTTTAGCTTATTCCATGATTATCAATGTATGGATCAGTCATCAATGGATTGTAAAATTCAAAGATACGTTGGACAAATAAGTGCAGACAAAGCTTACCCCACATTTGTAGCATTTTGCTTTGAAGCTGTAAGGTAATGTCTAAGAAGCAAACTGTGATGAAAATATATTTGATATTTGATATTAAAGGTATATTCAGTACTTCATCCTTTTAAAAGTTACACAAAATACCATGATCCTTTGTGTCAGTCAGGTCACATGAAGAAATGTGCTATCACCCTTTGATGTGAGTTTTATTACAGGCCTGGTTGTTCAAAGGCATTTATCCCTTAACTGAGGTGTTGAAGGCATCCTGTACCCTAGTCTACTAAGGCTGAGTTTTCAAATGTGTCAGATGCAGAAGGAAATGCATGCCATGCTTGCAAAACAACATGAAAATATTAAATGCATGCTGAAGATAGAAAACAGAATCGATATTTTGACATCTGCCCTGCATCTGCCCAATTGTGTCTGAGCAGTCCTGCTGCTATTTTCAAAAGATGCATCCATTTGTGACAAAAAGTCACAGTTTGTAGTAATAAATGACAAATGCCATTTGAGCAATTTGTGGTTGCAGTTTCTTTTTCTCGCCCATCATCTGTTCTGCCCACATCTACCTATTGTTACTCCCAGCCCCATTCCAACCCTTCTCTTGTGCTTACCTCTGTCTCATAGTGCCATGCTGCAGCATGGTGTTTCTATCAGCAGAATCTTCCATTTAGCAGCCCCTTCCGACCCTGATATGTGGGGAGTACAGAGTGGCAAATCAAATTGCTTGGTCGAGGATGCTCCATGCTTCATCCTGCTAGTTCCAGGGTTTTTCTTGCTTAAGGATTCTACCCAATGAGATGCCACCATTTAGGTCTTCAACAGATGCATGTGCTCTGTCATGCATGACTGCATATCTGAGACAGACAGCACCCCTGCCCTACATCAACCGCCTACTGCACATCCACCTTTGGTCACCCAAGAGGCAGTATGCTAGCAATGTGGTGCAGTCTTCCTCCCAGGAGGAAGGTAGTGTCCTCTGAGATGAACACCCTGCTTTCCTCCCCTCTGGCTCTCTGCTGATCCAGGTCTGGGGCATGAATGCAACTGCATTTTGTGCACACAGTTTTGATACAGGTCTAGTACGCTGGACATATTTTCATTTTGAAAACCATGGCCAGCAGATCTTGGATGGTTCCTTTTGAAGATCCTCCCCTTGTCTACATTTCTCCATTATAGGGAATGATCAAAGTATTTCCTGTCCACAGATGATCATGATGTCACTCCTGGAGAGAGGGAATGGATACTGAATTAAATATACAGGAGAGTATTTTAGCTAACAGTTAGTGAACTAGGCACAATCCTTTTTCAGCCAAGCCTGACAAATGTTAAAACAAGACAAGCAATATATAATACAGACAGTATAAGCACCATGAATATTAAACACAATGTAATATAACATCTATAGAACATCATTGTAGACACATTTGAATTTTCTGAAATACAGTTTCCTCAAATGGTTTCTGAAATAAAGAACTTTTCAGGCAGACTTAACCAGCATTGTCAAACTGTTCAGGATACTGGTGGCATACACAGTGAATGATAGTTTATTGTCAGTTTTGGGATTTGAGCTGTAAAGATTGAGAAATTAGTTTTACAAGTTATATGAACTGTTAAACCGTGCACAAATTTGGATGACAGACTACTGGGAGTGGAATTACAGTGCACTCAATGGTCAAAAACCACAGTGCTAAAATCAGTTCTCATCTGAGGTGGAAGTATCCTCATTTTTTTGGTATAAACAACAGTGGTGAGTTCTGTATGGAACCTTTAACACAAAATGGCATATGTCTTTCAAAATGGACTGATGTTTTGCCGTAAATACTACTGCCTGGTTTACAAACAGAGCACTCCCATACTCCAGTGTGGGTCTCAGTTGTTATTTTGCAATCAACATTCAGGCTTCTCCTGTTAGTGAGTTTATATTAAGATAAAGGAAGCCCAGTTTTTTTATTTAACTTTTTTCTTATCCTTTCCAAATAAGGAAACACTTAGAGTCCAGATATACTTTCAAATATTTAAACATCAACTACACCTTCATATATTGTAAATTTTATTCACTTCCATGTCAGCAGATAACTCTTTTCCTGTAGCTGTTAGGGATATATGTGCTTGCTTTAGTTTGTTTTTGCTGTTCATGCTATTCCCCTGCAACTATCCTGGAGGTCTCCATTTTATGGTTGTTGAAATCTCATTATCCATGAGAGCTGCATTAGCATATGAGAACATGATGTCACATCACCAATTTATACTATGTATCTCTGTGCTGTAAGTGCAAATATCCAGAAAAAAAAAACACTCTGAAAACACACAAGTTGAATGCAATTTAAAGGGAAAAATCCTGCATTACACCTCAGACAGTTTGTGAAGCAAATTGAAGATAACTGTGGTATTTCACTCCTTGCTGCAACTTGTTATGCCGAACTATAATGAATCAGACAAGCATACTGTGGAGTGTAAAGGGTGCTGACATACCATGTTCTCATATACTAGTGCAGCTGTTAGGCACAATGAGATTTCAACAACCATAAAATGGAGACCCCCCCCCCCCCAGGATAGTTAATGGGCTAGTATGAACAGTGAAAATAAACTAAAGTAATCACATATATCTTTTGACAGCTACTTGAAAAGAGTTTCTGTTAACTTGGAAACACAATTTACAATATATGAGGCAGTAGTTTTCCTTTAAAAGTGTATTCTGTGGGTAACATTAAACCATTGCTCCCATAAATATACAGGTCATCCCTGACTCGACCAACCTCTGCATTTGAGTTGCTATGAACAGCATCACTTTTGTTTTGTTTCACTTGGTCTTAATCTATTTTTAATTAGCCAAGCAGAAAGTTCATTATAACCTACTTGTAAGTTGTGGAGTTCCAGCAGAGAAGAGCATGAGTCAAGGCTTAACGTGTCATCAGCATAGAAAAGACTCCTTGCAGCTGACAAAGCGCATGGCAGGTCAATAATAAAAATCAAAAAAACAGCAACAGTCCAAGTACTGAAATCTGAGGAACTACAGTGGGCACACCAACTGTCAGTGGCTCAATAGGTAGCATGCTCAATTCTGGGGCAGAAAGATTAGAAGGCTGTGGGTTCTAGCCTCATGCCAGGCACTTGGAGTAATACTGATAACTGATATTGTAGTGCAATACAAGGTGGTGCTGCAATGTTGAGGTGCTGTCTTTTGGATCAAACATTAAACTGAGGTCTCTTCTGCTTCAGGGTTCCACTTTGTTTCCTCTTTTGTTTGCAGTGTTTATGCTTCCACTTGGAGAAGTGATCAGAAAGTATAGTTTGGGGTTTCATTGCTATGCTGATGATATCTAGCTATATATTTCATTTATACTCGGACAGGATTCCTCTGTGACTATGCTTGAGAATGTTCTATTGGAAATCAGTGGTCAGATAACTCACAGTGGGTTGAAGCTTAATTCCAACAAAATTGAGTTACTACCGATGGAATCAGATCAACTTAGGTCTTCCATTTTGGAGAGCCTGGATCTCTCTATTTTTAGAGGGGATAAACTCTAGGCCAGGCCAAAGTTGGTTCACAATCTAAAGGTCACTCTTGACCAAGGCCTGTCACTTGCACCTCTGGCATCAGCTGTAGTGAGGAGTGGCTTATATCATTTAAAGAACATAGTTGGATTGCACCCTTACCTTGACCAGGGCAATCTCTTAACACTACTGCATGATTTCATCATCTCTTCTCTCAACTACTGCAATGTGTTCTACCAGAGCCTTCCAGATGATCAGATCTGCCATCTCCAGCTGGTGCAGAATGTGGCAGCCAGACTTATCAGCTCAGTAAAGTAGAGTGTTAATATAACTCCAGCACTAATCTCTATCTCTCTCTCTCTCTCTCTCTCTCTCTCTCTCTCTCTCTCTCTCTCTCTCTCTCTCCACTGACTTCCTGTGAGATGGCAGATACCTTTAAGGTCCACAATGAAGTGGGACCCAATATCCATGAATTACATGCCACTGGTACTGGTCTTTTGGTCATCCCAATATCCAGGTTAAAATTGGCTGAGGACAGTCATTTCTCTTTAGCTTCCCCTTTACTTTGGAACAGTTTACCCATGGATATTCATTTTGCCCCACCTGCACCATTATTAAAAGTAGAATTAAGACATGGCTGTTCAGCCAGGCTTTTGTAGGAGACTGAAATGAAACAGCCATGGATATGTGCATTATTTCTGAATTGTATTTTTTTTTAATTATTGCCTATTTTTTAGTTATGTTTGATTTGTTATATTATGATTATGTAAAGTGCCTTGATTTTTAGAAAGGCGTATTTATGTCAGTTTTCTATTTACCTATCTCTCTCTCTTTCTTTCTCTTTCTCTCTCTCTTTCTCATCTCTGGTCACTGTCCAGGTGGAAGTAAAAGATCCTATGGACTTATTGATGAAGAGTAGGGGGTTTCCATTGTGAGATAGCCAACATTCCCATGGCAACAAAAAACAGGTCTATGCAACTCACCCACCAGGACACAGCAGCAGACAAGCTGTTTCAGCTTAATGTACCTTTCCAGGAAGAAAGGAAGGAAAGAAAGAAATCAGACTAGAAATTCCCAATCCTGCCTGTTGTGCATTTTTTTAGGTGACATAAAAAGTCCTGATTATTCCCTGATACACCAAAGGTAACCAGTTTACCTAATATCTCATGGTCCACCAAGCTGAAAGCCCTGGTCAGGCCAATGAATACTACTCCTGTCATTAGTCATTCCTCACAAGAATCAAGTACTGTGCTAGTTAACACGACCAGAACCATCGATGTGAAGCGTCCTCCTATGTTGCTGTACTGCTAACAATTTATTTCCACCCAGGTAAGTTATCAGTTGTTTGAAAACACATTTTTTCCAACACATTTCCTAATATAGGTAACAATGATTCAGGTCTATAATTGAATACACAAAATGTATCCACTGACTTGACTAGCAATGTGATTGTTAATTCTTTCCAGACAGAGAATACTACCCCAACTGGAAAGAAAGACTAAACAAATGAGTGAGTGTTTTTAGGAAGTATGGGGCTGCTAATTTAAGCATCCTGGGGTATAACATGCCTGACCACCACCCCTCTCTTCATCCAGTTTTACATTAATAATACCAACACATCCTGTCCCTGAATCTCTTTTAACTGAAATTTGGATTGTGCTAATGCATTGGCTATTGAATTACCAATCAACTTACATTCTTGACTTTGATCTGGTTCTTGCTCTCCTTTTAGCATTGTCTGACATATTAAGAATTTACTAAAATAGTTTGCAATTTCCATTTTTGTCTTTCATAATTCTATCACCATAAATGTTCTTAAAAGAGACCCAAACATTTTTGGATTATTGACATTCATTAATTGCTGCTTATAGTTAAAAATTTGATTTAGACTCCTTTAATTCTCTTTTTATCAGATTTCTTAATTGCTTATATTGTTCCAGGGCATGTTTATTTACCATATCCACATACCGTTTCCAAGTTTTTTCTCTTAATTTCATTTGCTGTCCTAGTTCTTTATTTTGCCATGTAGAACCATTGTCCTTAACTCTTTGCTTTGCAACAAGGGTACTGGCATCAAATGCTCCTTGAAGAACCTATATCAGTTGAGTGGCAGTAACCTCCACCTCCTTAATTAACCTGGAGTTCTGTCCCTCAGGCTGAGGGAAGATCTGAAAGAAATCCTTCTGTATTCAGGGTTGGACTGGGGTACAGAGGGCCTACCTGGAAAGAGGATACAAGGGCCCACCTGAAAAATCAATACAGGAGGGCACAGAGTTACATAGCCATATCAATATTCCACTTCAGTCTGATACACTAGCTCTGTGTTTGCATCTTACCTTTATCAACAGTGTCCCAGATACCACATTTAATTAGAAAAAAGATGATAAATGCAAAAGTTTTCAGAGTTCAGAAGGTAACCACTTACCCAACTAAGGGGGTCCGCCTGGAAATTTCCAGGTATCCAGGTGGGCCAGACAGACCCTGTCTGTATTCAACTTAGCAATGCTTTTTTCTGGATACATTTTTGGGGAGTTCTTTGCCTTTTAAACTTTCTTAAACAAAAAAATTAGACAGCGATCTGTGATTGATTCAGGTAAAGTTTTTTTTCTGTCTACTACATTTCCAGCATGGTATATAATTAGCTGATTAATTGCTGAGTGACTGCCAGTTTTATGACTGAAGTGAATGGGAGAGTCCATCAAATCTACAGAAGCCAGTTTGCTATTTAGTTTCTATTTGTCTGCTTTAATATTCCAATCTATGCTCATATGGCCCATTGTTATGTACTCCCTCTTGACATAATGGTGAGATACCAGATGTAACAGAATTTATAAACACTGTTGCTGCACTCTGGGGGACTGTTGGTTGCCAAAGAGCAACTTTATTGATTAGTTAATTGATGTGATCTTTGAAAGCTCTTTTATCTATTAATTGTACTTTAAGTTTATTGTTTATTGTTATTTATATAAAACACCTTCTCCCTTCTTTCCACCTTCGCTATCTTGTCTGAACAATTGGAAACCTTCTATTGGCAGGTTTTCATCAGTGGTTTGATTTTCAGCCACATTTCGGTCAAATCAATTATTTCAAACTTATTTAACTGTGCCCAAGCCTCAAACTCTCTGAAGTGGGACTGAGTATTTCTATCATTTAAGGATCTATCTGCAATCTATTCCCCAATCAACACTTTTATAACTACAGTTAGTAAAAGAACCAAGAATTATAAGTGGGCCAGGGTTACATTCCAAATCCCTGACTAGGACAAACAACAAGCCCAAATAAAGTCTCCTAACTGCCCGAGAAGGAGTCTTGACAGATCTAGTTTTATTGAACCCCAACTTTGAATTATTATCCTCCAGGGCAGCTAAGGGCACACAGAACGGTTTGGTGTTCATGAGATCCATGTACTTACATAGCAGTTCAGTGAAACTGAACAAAGAATTTGACCGTCCCTTTTTTCACTGTAAAAGATTCCAGACATCTTCCAGTTTCTAATTCTATCAAAATATGAGTATTTTATAAATTTTTTAACTGAGCTTTTTGTCAGGAAAAAAATATGGCTGCAACATCTGGCTTACAAATGGAACTGCAGACCTGTCAAGTTTTAAAATTGAGAAAATAAAACTTAAAACATGCAGTATAAGACGTACCTAGAAAAACAGGTTTGACAAGTATGCTAATATTTAAAATAATTGTAGCTAAGATTAGGTTTTTGGAAAAAATGTTTTTCATTGCACTGCTGCTTTTAAAAAAGGTAAAACATTCTTTGTAAAAATATTTATCTGCCCCGTTACCTTTTTATAGAACAACATTGCCCTTCTCACCTTCAGTGTGCCAGGGCCCTGTATTGCTCCTGTCATTAATTCTAACAGTAGCAGTAACCTAGCAGTCATACATTGCAATTTCAGGCCACTTTTGAAATTCACTGATGACTTGGAGTGAGAGCACTACTTGATTTTGGAAAGCAGTTTCCCCACAGCCTCCTGCTGCAGACTCACACCAGTGATTCTCACCGCTCCAACCAGAACTACTCATGAGTGGGTGGTATAGGCTTTTATCGAGTAGAAGAAGAATCAGCATTTATATAGCACTACACAGTGTATCCCAAAACACTTTACAAGCAATGCTAGACTGGTAGTGAAATGACTGAATGTGTAGTGGAGGCCATATCGCACATCAACACCCTCACACAGCCCTGCTCCCTGAGTGATGCACATGGTTGATAGTTCACTGTCTACCCCTTACCAGCTGTTTTACTGATGACCAGTCCAAAGCAGGATTTGCCTGCTACGTTGCTGCTTTGGGTGAAAATAATAGCAGTTTCTGTTAGGTCCAAATGATTCTTGCAGCAAGTAGTGTAATAAGCAAAGAGCTGGACAATGCAGATGGCATTGACTTTTGATGGATTAGCACTGCCAGCTAAGTTAGTCACACAGTCACTGGTTTGCTGCCAGATTCCCTACAAGCCATGCCACTGATGGTCAGAGCCCTGAGCAGGATCTGCCTGCTACAGTGCTGCTTGGGAGGAAATAATAGTAGTATCTGTTAGGTCCAGGTGATTCTTGTAGCCAGAAGTGTAGTAAGCAAGGAGCTGGAGGATGCAGGTGGCATGCAGTCAGGCCTCTTGAGAGTGTACTGCTATATTTCTCAACACTGACGATTCAACACCTCTGTAACCAAGCTGTTATAATCTCAATCAAATCCACAGAGCCCTGTATATTTTTTTGTCCCTGGATAGAGCTTGTTTTTATGAAAATGTTCTCAGTATGTCTTATCTTCATCTTCAAGAAGCAGAGAGGATTCCTCCATCTTTAAAGACACACAGAGAAAATCTAGTATCGGTGCTCAACTACAAGGTGAAATATGTACCCAGTGAACTTTTATAGACAGAATTACAGAGTGTGCTGATGGCAGTTACTATCCAATGAATGATAAGTTCAGTGCAATGATTACTGCAGGGGATGTGTTCAGTCTGGAGACAGAAAAAAGAGACATGCCCAGCTGAGGCTGTGACCAACAGAGGTCAAGCATCACACTTACTTTTTAATGAATAAAAAAGAGCAGATGTTGATAAACTAAGAGAAGCAGTTGAGACTAAATTAGCAAATACATCACTCAGCAGGAGTACTAATGTCAAGAAGGAGACCCTGTAGGGGAAGATAATATTGATGAATTCTAACCCTCAGATTTGCATAATGTTTTTATTGATTTTTAAATATTTGCATTTGTGTGTCAAATTGCTACTTACAAAGAGTTAGAATTAAAGGGTTCACATATTGTGGGTGGGGAGATGCTTCACTGTTGCTGAGTAAGGCTTTAATGTCTGATGGTTGGATCAATAAGATACTTCTCTGAGGCAAAAAGCATGCAGTGGTAGCTGATTTTATTTGATATGACACCTTTCCCTGAAGGCTCAGGGTGCCATACATTAAATAAAACAATGCAAATTCAAAATCAACATAATAAATACATATACAACAATTAATAACAAATATAAATATGCACCTACATGCAGGTGGGCTCATCCTCTGTTCACATATAAATGGACAGCATAACTTGTTTACCTTATAAAGGAACAACTCTGAAACTGGGGAAAACTGATTGAGGTTTGAATGGAATTGATTGGATGTCCCTGAAAAAAAAAATAAGCCAGTTGCTGATGGTGATGTTATATCCCACTGTGTGGCATCATGGGAGTTCAATGCATGCTTTTACTAAGGGGTACAGGAAAGGGATACCTCTCTTTCTAAACTCTGTGTTTGGAGGGTCAGGGATCCTCACAGAGAAAACTGTGTGGTACAAAGGGACCCAATTCTCTTTTGCTGTGTGTTCTGTTGTATGGTAATACTGCCACCGAGACCACGCTTGTGGTTGTAAAAGTGGTCTCATGAGCATTCATAAGGTATGTGAACCATGCACCAAAGATCAGCAGTTCTAATACTCTCAGAATGTATGTTGGACCATTATTACAATTGTAAGAATGGTCTCTGTTGCAGTATTAATATTTTATTGATCAATCTCGATCAATAATGTATTACTTTCTTTTAAACCTTACCTGAAGGTCCCTGTTTCTGGGCAGCTGCATATGAGACACTCTTCATAGAATACCAGTATCTCATGCATGAAGGAAAGTAGTGCACCAATTGGTCTGGAGCACTGCCTCTATCTATAATGAAATTCCACTACTTCTCAGTGCAGTTTAACCCCTGCAAGGTATATAGTTTTTTAAACCAAGGATGGAAATGAGAAAGGAAAATGTGAGCGCACCGGGATTTGAACTCTGGACCTCTGGTATGCCGTTCCAGCGCTCTAACCAGTAAGCTACAGGCCCACTGGTTACAGCGTCTGAAGAACTTCCTATTTCACAGTCACACATTCCTTTCTCTCTAGTGTTGCTTAATCTGCAACCAGAAACCAATTTAGAAATTCCACTACTTCTCAGTGCAGTTTAACCCCTGCAAGGTATATAGTTTTTTAAACCAAGGATGGAAATGAGAAAGGAAAATGTGGGTGCACCGGGGTTTGAACTCCGTACCTCTGGTATGCCGTTCCAGCACTCTAACCATTAAGCTACAGGCTCACTGGTTACAGCGTCTGAAGAACTTCCTATTTCACAGTCACACATTCCTTTCTCTCTAGTGTTGCTTAATCTGCAACCAGGGGCTGGCTGTGCAAAGGGAGTTTCGACTTAATATTGTGAAGTGCAAGACAGTACTCCTAAGAGTAAGGAATCTGTGTCGAACTTACACTCTGCATGGTGCATCTGTGGGCACCACAAGCAAGAAAGCAATCTCGAGTAGTTGTGACAGTAAGCTAATGTCTATCTATAATGAGAATTTAGGTAGTGTGAAAAGACCTTCTCTGAGACCTGACTGGTTATAGTTTAGAACCGAGTTCAGTACAGGCATTTTCTATCATTTACAAACCAGCTTTTTTCTGATTTTCCTAATTTGCACTGTATTTCATTTGTTGTCTGTATAGCATGCACATTCTGTAGATATGAAATATTTTCTGTTTAATTGATCTGTGACTGTGCAGTGTTTTAAAAATGTGCAGGTACTTTATGTTACTGGAGAACTCTGTTTTTCATCTCTGAGAGCCCATACCAAAGCCCAAATGATACTACTTCTGCTACAGGATGAGCATGCTGAGGGATGTGTGAAATTAATAGCGGTTCCTACTTTATGTCCAGAGGCCCGGTATTGAGTTAGTACAGGTGCGAAATGGGACAAAAAGAGGTACAATCCAGTGATGAATTCACAAAAGCTGATGGCAGCATTGGTGAAGTGAGCTAAGCCAGTTGTCAGCTGGAGCACCATGATAGACATTGACTAGATGGGCCTTCTTGAACAATAAGGGAAAGAGTGCTAGGTGAAGGCCATCACAATTGTCCAATGAACATTCAAGGAAATCAAGAAATAAAAATAGAGCATATGTTAAGTAGAAGGAATCTGGGGACAGTGAGATGGAAGTAGAGTTTAAAGCATTACAGACATATGAACATATTAAAATTACCAGAAAAAGAAAGCCTAGCAGTTAATCAAGTCTGCACATGTTGCAGAGTCCTCAGTGGCAACGAAGGGATACAAAGCCATTACAAAAGGAGTACAAGGTCATGATTGCACAGGTCAAGATGTGTCTTACAGACAGAACTGGCCTGGGGTATACCATTAAAAGGGCGACTGAGATTGAGTGACTGAGATTTGAATGACTCATTCTCAGTGCCTGAGAGGAAAGTTACATAAAAACTTAAGTATAGTTTTCTTGCTTTGAATGTACATCGCCGTTCTTATTTTTGGTGATATACATTTGCCATATCACATAGATCCCAGGCCTGGGGATCAGGAGAAATGAGAATCCATTTTATAATACATAGTAAAAAAAGAGAATGCAGATAAGAAGCAGCCCCTGATATTGTGATCATTGAGTGAAACAGTAAGAAACAGAGTAGCAGAGCTTGAAATAATTACATTATGTCAGTATTTAACTAAGACAGGGAGTACAGTATGTTCAGCTGGGGTATGGGAGAGGTGCAAAGTGAACAGAAGACAGTGTTTACTGCACAAGAATTAGTAGGTTAGGCCTCTTGTTGATATCTTGTGGGTCTCCTGAAAGACACTGGTCATACCAGATGGCTGGCAAAGGCCAGTGCAATGCCTATATTAATGAAGTGGACAAGTGAGCCTTAAATTGGTGCTTGAGAAAGTGTTTGAGTCTAGAACAGATGTGGTGGTCCAGCACGTGGAAAATAATTTGATGTTCTCTGTCACACAACATGGCTTTGCAAAAGAAGATTCTGCAAACATACCTGATTGACTTTTTCAAGATGGCAGTTAGGGAGGCTGATTAGAGCTCTGTGGTGGACGTTGTCTATTTGGACATCAACAAAGCCTTTAACACGATATCACATGGACAACTACAGAGAGAGAGTAGCATAATATGGTGCCCACAAAGTGTACAGGAAATGTATAGCTAATTATAGCTTACAGGTAGGATGCAGAGAGTGGTGGTGGCTGGTCACATTACAGAGTAAAGGTATTTTCCTAGTGGAGTGTTCCAGGTGTTGGCTCTGGATCCCTTGTTTTTTAACATATTTATTAATGAACTGAAGGAGGGGATCAGCAGCAAGCTGTGGAAGTTTGTTGATGATGATTAATTGGCAAGACATATGGACACAGCAGAGAGGGAATGCACTAGAGGACCTGTACATACTGAGGGGGCTGGCTGTGCAAAGGAGTTCGGCCGTAATATTGTGAAGTGCAAGACAGTACTCCTAAGAGTAAGGAATCTGTGTCGTACTTACACTCTGCATGGTGCATCTGTGGGCACCACAAGCAAGAAAGCAATCTCGAGTAGTTGTGACAGTAAGCTAATGCCAAGCAGGAAATGTGCTCCTGTAACCAAGACAGTGAATAAAAAGTTTGGTTGTATACAAAAGGAATAAAAAGCACATCAAGGGAGGTGGTCCTCTCCTTGTATAAGACCTTGGTTTGACCACACCTGGAATACTACATCCAGTTCTGGTTACCTCAGTACAGAAAATATATGAACAAGATTGAGAGAATCCAGTCCGGGGCCACTAAGTTAATTGGTGACTTGGGGTCAAGAGCTATAAGCAGAAATTGGGCATATAGTACTAATTATTTAGCTTAGAGAAGAGGGATTTAAGAGGTGACATGATCGTGATGTTCCAAATGCTACAGGGGATGGACAGAGTGGAGTGTAGAGTGCTATTTGAACTTGCAGACATGCAGTGAAATTCAGGAGGGCACATGATTAGGGAAACCATTAGAAAGTCTTACTTCACACAGATGGCAGTCAGAGGATGATTATTATGTGGAACAGTCTATCCAGTGAGGTTGTAGATGCTGCCACTCTTCTGCTGCTAATGCTTCTGCTGCTCTTGCTACTGCAGCACCAAAAACACATTGTTGATGTCTAAATGTGCAGTCTAAATCAATACGTGCACACAGCACAATTAAGTAATAAGGTATGACCAGGGGTTATGTTAATATTCTAGTTAATCACCCCCCTTGGGGCATAATGTGGCATGAGGCACAGCAGAGTTCAACATGCCACAAGGGGATAATTAGCAAAAACATTAACATATCCCTTGGTTGTGCCTTATTGCCATTATTAAAATAGGCTCTAGTAAAAAAAAAAGCTGTATATTTCTGTTATATAAAACTTTTTTCAAGTTTTTACGTACTTTGTGATAAAATAGTCCTTCTACAATAGTTTGTGAGCTTGAGCATGGTCTTGCTGCGAATGCATGAGATGCAGTCAATTATGTACCTGTCCGCTCTCAAATTGGCACCTCTAGTTTACATGTTGAGTCACACCATGGCTATTATTGGACCCCCGCTGCAATTAATGGATCCCCGTCATGCCCACACTCAAGACACAGCATCCTCTCTGTTGTTAAGCTGCACCACAGCTGTTAATTTTAAAGCGCTGTCCACCTGCCTGCTCACTAACCATGGTGTCTCTGTTAAAATGCTACCTGCCAGCTCACTGACAATGACTGATCTGTTGTTAAACCGCACTGTGGCTGTTAATTTTACAAGCCTTGCCCACCCACTCACCAGCAGCAATTGCACTGTTGTCAAGCTGTACTGCGGCTGTGAATTTCTTGAGCCATGCCTACTCGTCTGCACACTCACAAACGGACAAGCTCGTGAGTCAATCTGCAGCTGCCTTTGAATTTATTTTTTAATTAAAATTTGTGCTTCACTTGCAAATGGTAGCAGGAAAACAACAAGACTCAGCTCTTTCCTCCACTGCCACATAACTATCTAACAAGGACTCCACACAGAAAGCATAGGGTGCTCGTAGGATTAGCATGATCAGTGAATGAGAGAGTGACAACAATGGCAAGCAAGATTTTGTCAAGAACTGTTGAGTCAGAGTGGCAGAGCTCACTCACACACACACACACACACACACACACACACACACACACACACACACACACACACACACACACACACACACACACAACTGTAGTTTTTAAATTTATGATAGGTCTTGTGGCAGCTTTAATGGTGGCTCTGTGTTAGAAATTTGGAATTCTGAAAAATGTAGGATGGAAAATCAATACTCAGGTAACCACTCAGGTAATCAGGCTCTACAAGCATGTTAATTAAGGATTAATGTAGGACTCTCAGAATGCTGATAACCAATCAGACTGCAGCATTTCTGACACCCTTTTAATAATAACCTGTTAGGCTGCCACTGCGCCTGCTACTGGGACTGCTAAAAATATACTTCAGCAGTTTAAATACGTGATTTAAACCTTTGCATGCACATCTCATAACAGCCCAGTTATGTGGTCTCTACTGACATTGAATCAAACTTCATGTTAATACAAACACAGATCAAAACCTTTTACAAATCTGAATGAATACTAGAACTATCAAAATGTTATAAGCAACTCAACTATTGCGAAACACATCATGTCTTTTTAAATTAAAATCAAGAGCAAAGCTCTGAAGGTGCCTGTTTCTCAACTGAATCCTGACTGCTCTGATACTTCCTCCTACAACCTACGATCCAGCGACTCCCATGCCCTCCTGGTACCAAAAACTCACACACAAATGGGTGACTGAGCCTTCGCTGCATATGCACCTAGGGTATGGAACTCTCTTCCATCAAGCACTCGCTCCTCTCCCTCCCTCCCACCAGAGCTTTAAAGTCTCCCTCTGGGGCTTTCTCAAAACGGCCTCCACCTGTCTCTGCACTAGACAAACCCTCTCAGCCTGTGACGCCCCAACAAACTGAGATGCTACCTAAACATTACGACTTGGGTAGAGTACATCTGCGCTTATACACCTCCTGTACTCACAGCTACTAGAAAAATAGACCACTTAGGCCCATCAGCACAACAGGGTGAGCACTATAACTGTGCACTCCCTTATCTTGCACTGGGCCCACTCTATCCCAATTGTGACTCCTCCTTGCCTACCTACAAGCCTTACAACTTTGCTGCCTGGAGCGATGAATTCACACTGTACTTCTTCCTACTGCCTGCAATGTAAATACTGTAATGTAAATCCCTGTTGGTACTGATGTTTGCAATGTCCCTGTGTGCTAAGTCACTTTATAGTAATTCTTCACTTGTATTTGCCTTATGGTACTGATGCTTGTAAAGTCCCTGTGTGCTAATTATATGTAATGTAATCCTTCACTTGTATTTGCCTGATGTTCATGTATGTACCTTGTAATCTCCCGGGTCGCACCTGAAAATAGGCACTTGGCTGTCTAGTGTGCTTACCCGGTTAACAAAAGCAAATAAATAAATATACACAGATATACTGTAGATTTTCGTGTTGAACTCCTCTGAGAGCTCTGTCTTGCATCTGTGCATACCACCTGTGATCACGTGGGATAAATGCTTAATGAGAAACAACAAGAAATCATAGGAAAACGGTCCTGGACATTTCCTCTGTAAAAAAAATGCTATTTGTTCAAATTGTAATATCTTACTAGGAAAAAAGTAGTCATTTTTAAATTGTGCTTTTTTCAGATACGTATTGTTAAAAAAAACAACTATTTAAGAAAATACAAGTCTGACAAATCTGTGATTTTGGCACAGTTTCATGAAAATGACACAAAAGCCAGATCAACTACTGTGAATAATTTCACAGGTATAATTAAAATTGAACTCAAACCTAATAGTGATTAATCACTGCCATGCAGCAGGTGGAGTGAACAAAATGAACCCTAGGTCTTTTACACCATTACATATACAGTACAGAATGAACAACCACATACAACAACACTATAGTGTATGGGAGACCCTTATTATGTATGAAAATCAGTGAAAAGATAACCTTGCTGTACCATCGATGCAACATCATTATGCTGTTCTACCATCGTTGGTATGTCATATCGATGGTACAACAGCTTTGAACGTCTTCAAACATGCGCCCCGCAAACCTCGTTCCTCAGGAATGGCCGTGGCAGTGAGTGCTACCTGGAAGAGAATTTATTTTTTGTAGGGGAAGAAAATGAAATGTAAGTACATGGCTGTGTGTGTGTGTGTGTGTGTGTGTCCTGAATCACTGTAGCTTTATAAATTGCCACTGTAGCCACACGGAGCAATTCTCTCCCCACTAAGACATGCTTCAGCTAGGTCACTAACCTCGACAAATTCTCCATTTTTGACCACCGGTGCCCATACACTATATAAGACAATGGATGGGCTCCAGTTAACCACATTGCTGATTTTTCTTCTCTTCTCAAGGTTGTCATGCCAACGGTAAACCTCTCAAGCTTCGTTCTCGAGGTTTACTAGGTTGTCATGACAACCTCTCGAAGGGAATACAGCGTTGTTGTTAACTGGTGCTCATCCATTGTCCTCTATGTGTTTCCATTGATGAGATGACATCATAGGCCTCAAGAGGAAAGCTCATGAGGTATTTATGATGTCATCTCACCCAGAGATAGAAACATTAGCCTTGTTGTGAATTACGCCCATACATTGTTTTGTACAGTATATGTGTTTTTAAACTGATTAACCTTCTTTCTGACTCTGTAGTGAACTGTGATCAAATAAAAAACAGATAACAGAATAAGACTAAAAACATCTAATGTGATTTAAATGATAGCTACATGAGCTGCAAACTTTCTAGTAGTTCATCTTTTAACAAACAGTTATACTTGGGGTGTTTTAGTCTCATTGATATCTTTGTTATGAGGAACCTGCAGTATAGGAAAGCATGAGTTATCTTGATAGATGAAGGATTTTATTTAAGCAATAAAACCTGACAGGGTGTGGAGTATTGGTGGATACCTGTATACCCAAACATACAGTATGCCAATGGAACGGCAATAGCCAATCAGAACATACTGTAGTATTTAACTTACCCATTTTCTAAGTAAGCAGCAAGACCTGACAGGGTGTGGGGTAGTGGTGGATGCCCACATGCCCAGGGGCATAATGAGGCCTGAAGCCACAGGCAGAGTGCCTTGCATTCCCTGAAAGTGCAGGTATTCATTAGTACCCCACACCCTGAAGGGTCTTATTGCATTTAGATAAGGGACTGAACAAACAAACAAAAAACTCTAAAAGATAAAAAGACACAAAAATCTACAATTTAATATTACTTAGAAAATGTCACATAGCCCCTCCACAGATGCTTTCTATCTGTCAGTCATTTGTCTTTCTACACATGCAATGGAAGGTTTGTTTGTTAACCACGGAAATGTGTTTATTTGTATAAGGCAGAGATCATGCATAGAAAAAAGGTCATTCCATTATTTATGTTGTTTTTTTTAATTTAAGGGAGTTTTATATTTAGGGCCT
The DNA here is from genome assembly GCA_016271365.2 of Neoceratodus forsteri. Classification (NCBI taxonomy): domain Eukaryota; kingdom Metazoa; phylum Chordata; order Ceratodontiformes; family Ceratodontidae; genus Neoceratodus; species Neoceratodus forsteri. Next base: position 620,294,197 of record CM028130.1, read on the forward strand.
AGTTAAAAGTTTTTGTGTAAGAGTAAAGGAGGCAGTCATGTTTGTGATGGAAATCGGGAATAAGTGAAGTGGCTCATGAATCTTGTATGTGATTTGTCCATATTCCAAATCACACGGTTGGGCGTTTTTCTTCACAAGGTGGTATAGTTTTGGAATATAAACATATACCAATGGAATGACAGCAGCCAATGAGAACACAGTATTTAACGTGCACATTTTCTATGCTATTGTACAACAGCAGTGACACAGCTACAGTGGTGCAACAGTATTCTGAGATCACTACTATGGTACAGCAGCATTCAGAAGTGTTGGGAATTTCCGTACACAACAACAGTGAACCATATACTACTATGTCACCATACTACCTTATCTTGTGAGCTGTAGCACTAAAAAACAAAGTGAGAAATTAAAGATTATGTATCATTTTCCTTGCATACAGAGCAATGTTGTGTGTGTGTGTGTGTGTGTGTGTGTGTGTGTGTGTGTGTGTGTTTGCTTTCAGGCTACTCTTGAAGTATTCCCTAGCATTCTGAATCCAGCTGTAATTCATTACAAAGGATATTTCTTTGCAGGGGGTGGAATATTAGCTTCACTGCAAAATGATAAAGTGCTCTACAGTTTTCTTTACAGCATGTCTTCCTGTGGTCATACAGCCAGTAGAAAGAATTACTGCTGTAGTACTGACTTTTTAATCAGGCAAATGAAAGTTACTATGTCAATATTTTACAAGACACTAGAGTTTTATGCATACTCCTCAACTATGTGGAATTGAGCAATGGTTAATGCTTTATTTGTAGCTGGTTGAGCAAGACCCAAAGTAAACCGTTGGTATTCTGGGAAAGTGTTTTAGCTAAACACATCATCAACAAACCCTCAGCTTGCCCTACTCTTTTAAGACATTAATTTATAGCTTTCTGTTGAAAGTTTGTTGAGTAGAATACTAGGAAAACAAAGCACTGGTTGAAGATTTCAGGGCTGGCACTTAATGATGATGGGAGAAACCTATCTGGAAGTCAATGAATACTTTCAAATAAAGACTTTTTTGTTGGTATCAAGTATTTGTTAATTATGCACAGTGACACTTCAAAAACAAATACAAAATAAAAGTGACTGTCTGTTATCAGTACCGGCATTTGGCAAACACAAAACATGTGGCCGCTTTGGGCCCCAGCACAGCCACGGCACAAGCAGGGACACAGGTTTCCACATTCAGGTCAACACAGACCAAAACAATGTAAATTTGATTGGCCCAAGGAATTTTAAAGTCCTGTTGATGCCAGCTCTTGTTCTCTGCTTGTCGCCATTGGGGCAGGTTGCTATTACAGACACAGGCTTGGCAAAGCGTTAATGAATACAAATTGCAACCTGCTCTGCTTTGGACACCTTATGCCTGTATTAGAGGAGTCTCTTAGACCCAAGCATCACTGAGGAGCGATTTGACCAGTCCCCCGTGTCCTCTGCAGGAAATACCAGTTTTCTAAAAACTTCTGAACAGACAAACCTCCATAAGGCAACTGGATCTACTGCATCTGTAAACAAGGCTAGGCCATAGCAATGTCCCCTCATGCTGGAGTGTAAACTCCTTCATGCCAGAAACAAGTGTTTTTCCCAGGGTATGAATTTATAAGGATCTGCATGATCTCTCTGTGCAGTACCCCAACACTTTTTTGGGGGTGTGCTGGCTGACCAAGGAGCAAATGTTGTGGAACAGGCATTTTGACATGGTAAGTGACTCTGGCTTCAGCAGAGGTAAGATCAAATAGTTCCAGGGTGGACAACTGAACATCTCAGTCAAGTACATGTTTCATGCCCAGGTCTCATGCTACCTTTCATGTGCTGACTGGTTGAAATGAAGTGCAGGAATAAACACGTTTTGTTTCACATTAGAGCATGAATCATTTTATAAATCAGAGCCTAAGATGCTCAAAACTCACAGCTGGTCTGAATATTTTTTGTTTAAAATGTTTTCAGTTCTTTTTGCTGTATAAGATTTGTAGTCTACCAATGAGTTTGATTCTGCATACAAATCCGCCTTTTTTCACAAGCAATTTTTAACCAGACAGCAACAACACTGAAAGTGAGAGCTGCAGTTACCGTATGTATTGCAACTGTATCTTCATATCTAGACTGCTATGTGAGATGTGCACCACCAACATAAAAATATCTAGTTCTCCAACTATTGTATCTCTGTGTTATGCATATGTACTTTTACCAAAACCTAATACACCACTTGGGGGTATTTGTTGTCAATACATTCCTATAATACTGTATAAAATAAGTTAAAACATAAATGTAAGATTAAAGCAAATAGATTTGTCTTGTAAAATGGTATGTCTTGGAAGATGTTATAGGGGAAGAAGACAAAACTGAAGTATATTTCTTTCTTGTGGGAATGTTTCTTTTTGTATTTTTGACTGCTCCTGTTCTGGACTCAAGCAGGTCTCGTAAGGGTTAAATGGGGAGTATGAAGCTGATCCCTGCTGGGGGGAAGGGGCCTTGAATTCGGGCCAGTAGAATCTGGCAGTGTAGTGGTTGATCTGTGTATATCCTGTGGAGCCCTGCAACACTGAAACTCTCTGGGATCCTTTGACATTTTGGCAGCAGTCTGGGTGTGCTCCAATTAGGAGCTGTGCTCTACAAGCAGTTTGCTATCTGGTCTCAGTGCTGGAGGACCTATTCAGGTCATTTGGGCAACTGTTTCTGTTTAATTGTGTGAGCTGTTAAGGGTTGGGCTTATCCTGTGTGCCCTATTTCATCCAGGACCTTGTGTGCTGATTGCTAATATCTTGCTCCAGTCAGGGACTGTGCTGCTGTAGGGGTGTGTGGTTTCTACTCGTATTTTGCATTGCTGTACAACCGGTCCTCTGCTGTGGTCCCAGGGTTGAAGTTAGAGGGGGTGCAAGGGATGCCACTGCACCAGGGCTCCTTAAGTCAAAATTAGCAATTTTTATTTAATTTAATTACTTTAAACTGCTGACAAGGTGCCCCAGTTGGCAAAATGTATTGTGCACCAGTGCACACATTCCAGTCCGCCCGGCATGCCAGCGATCATCACCAGCCCCCCCCGGATCCCTGCCTGAGCCATTTAAATCCTGAAGCAAGCCCAGTCATTCAAACAGCATGCCTGCACACTCCTCATAGTACCTGCAGTGCTGCTGGAAGCTGATCAGTGAGCTGCTGTCCTCCTCCTCCTCAACTCCTGTCTTGTGTTTAGCTCCTCCTCCATGCTGGTATGCTTCATCCTATGACGGTTTTCATCTGTCTCTCTCCGCTCTGCTCACTCACACTCCTCCTTGTACCTCCCTTGCCGAGTGGGTGGATGCCCGGTGCTCTGATTTGCTGGGGCTCAGCTCAGAAAGCTGATGCTGTAATTAATATTAAAATATTCTGGTGTGGGCGGGGCTGAGCAGCAGCTGAACTGCACTTGTGTGACTCTCCAACACAGACACCTGGTCACCTGACCAATCTCTTAGTTGATCAGGTGGGGTGGGTATTGGGGTTGTCAGCCTCGTGGGACCATCTCTTGAGATCCTCAGTGCAGACTGAGTGAGTGGCTGGTGGTGGCAGATGGCGGTTGTTGTGCTCCTGTTTAAACTGCTCAAGCATTCTTCTGTTCTGTGTTGTGACTTGTGCCACTGCCTCCTTGCCTAAGTTAAAACACACACACACACACACACACACACACACACACATACACAATATGGAAGTGCTGAGTAACAGCGATTTGGGGAAAGGAAAAAGATTTAAAGGCTAGGCAGCAGGGAGGAGTGGGGAGAGGACTCAGAGGTGAGAAGCAGACTCGGAGCCTAGACCCCGGCAGGGGGTTGGGGAGAAGAGATCCTGGATCAGGCTGGTAATATGCCAGCCTCCTTGTGTGTCTGTGTGCAGGTGGTGGTGAGCTGGCCTTGGAGGGAGGCTTTTTTTAAATTGATCGTGGGTTAGTCAGGGTGGGTAGAAGTAGTAAGAACTTTAGGCAGGCAGGGGGAGAATAAAAAGCACTTGTGCTGATTCCTGATTAGACTAGTAAGGAAGAAGAGAATAATCTCACTCTCTTTTCTTTGGGCTCATCATATGCAGACTTGCAGTTTTATTTTTTTGTGATCAAGAACTTTTTTGATGTGATAGAAAAATTTGCAGTAAAAACCTAATGTGAGGGGTGTGGCCAGGGGGCCCAGGGGGGCCCACTTCACGGTCATGCACCAGGGCCCAGTAAATCCTAGAGCCAGCCCTGTGTGGTCCCCAGCCAATGGGTCTTAGCTTAAGGGCAAAACGTTGTGTGAAGTGGGGTGGTAGAGGAAGTAAGACCCCTCCCCAGGCAACAAGGCATTTTCTGGCTGTGAGGGTCCAACACTAGGGGAAGAAGGGACTGAGCTATCCCACCAAGAAGGTAATGGAGGCACAGTCTGGTTGCAACACTGGTGGCACCTATGGCAGTCCATCATGTAGGTCTGGACTGGCTGGGAGGTGTGGTGGGTAATACCCCAGCTTGCCTGTCACAAGGCTGCCAGAAGAGAGGACTGTAGACTTTGTGTGTGGTGGTGAGTGGCACCTTGGCCCCATAATCAGAGAGAAAAGGTCACTAGTGGGGGATTGCTTCCTGTGGGGTAGTGCATTATTTTCATTTACTTTTTTGCAGTTGGTATGTTTGTCCTGGGAAGGAGGGCTCCATGTCATAACAGTGAATAAGCAAGGGCGACTCGCACAACAGCGAGTACTTTTTGCCAAAACCGTAATGCGTGACACAACCACAACAGCAATTGGCAAGACATTGATGGCACTATACAGTGCTAAAGTGCAAGAATATGAATTATATTTTAATGTGGGGCACCCCGAACCCCCCCTTGTGGGGGCAAACCCCCTGCACCCCCCAAACTAATATAATCAACTCCGGGGGGGCAGACACTAGGGGAAAGGGGACTACATGGGAGGGGGGGTACCACAGTGTGCAGGGTGGATACTGTAGCTGGGGCACCTTTGGTCAGAGCAACAACAAAACACACCAGGAGGGGGGATTGTGACAGCTAGAACTCTTAAAAATAATACTTGCCTACAGGCAGTCCCGAACCCAGGACCATCACCATTCTAGGTGGTGACCCTATCTGCCCCACCAGGCAGCCAGCTCGGCAGCAGCATGCTTCATTCCACCATTTAACTGACATCACCGTATAGCTTCACTATCATTTACCCATAGAAACATAGAATTTGACCACAGATAAGGAATGCTTGGCCCACCTAGTCTGCCCATTTCCCCTACCTAACAGACAAGCTGCAGATCCTGGCTAACCAACAGCCTACTTCCTCCTCCTACCACCCACTAGAATTGCCTTATGTCTGTCCCATGCATTCTTGAATTCCTCCCCTGTTTTTGACTCTACGACCTCCTCAGGAAGGCTGTTCTACATATCCACAACCCCCTCTGTGAAGAAATACTTCCTCACGTTACCTCTGAGCCGTCCCCCCTCTATCTTCAAATTGTGCCCCCTTGTTTTTGCACATCTCTGTTTCTGAAAGATGTTACCCTCTTGGACTTTGTTGATTCCCTTGAGGTATTTGAAAGTTTCTATCATGTCCCCCCTTTCCCTCCTTTCCTCGAGGCTATACATCTTTAGTTCTTTTAGTCTTTCTTCATATGTCTTCTGATGCAGACCCTGCATCATTTTGGTTGCCCTCCTCTGGACAGCCTCCACCCTGTCTACATCTTTGCAGAGATGGGGTCTCCAGAACTGTACACAGTACTCCAGATGTGGTCTTATCAACTGTCTGTACAGAGGGCCAACAACTTCTTGTTTTCTACTGGTGATGCCTCTCCCTGTGCATCCCAGTAACCCCCCAGCTCTCCTTACTGCCTTCTCACATTGCTGGCCCACCTTTAGGTCATCTGATATGATTACCCTCGCTATTCCATTACACCATAGTCACGGTTCCCTCACACCCCTATCCCTACATACTCACTAATCTGTGGGTCGACCAAATTGAGTCGCTCATATTCGAGTCGCTCAGTTTGGTTCACCCATATGATGAGATACCGGGAAGGAGCAGTGCTACAGGCACCCACACTGGTTGTTGGGTGAAGGGTAAACTGATCAAACCCCTTGCATGGCATGCAAGATCCTATCATGAGCCCTCTCAAGCCATTTTTGGGGACAAAAATGATTTTCCTGTGGAAAGAAATTAATAACTCCCTACTAGTATTCTTACAACTTTAGTGATGTGAATGGAAGTGAGTAGGGCATGGGTGAATATGGGGGGAGGACAGGAGAGTGTCAGGGTGAATGGGTGCCACAGGTTTGTTTGCTTGGGTGCCATTAAGTCTGCCCTCTCTGTTAGTATATAACTGTTTATGGAAATAAGGACACAGTTCTTTATGGAAAAATTAGCATTTTTGAATTGCATGTTTGTTGGAATTGACCTTATATTCCCCAGAAATACATTAAGGCCTTATTATTTGCTGTTTTCATGCATGGCAAGGCTACAAAAAAGAAACACATTACAGTTTTCATAAGTAAATGTTAATTAAACCAAATACATATGGGCAGAATAAATAGACCCTTTGTTCTTCTGCCATCATTGTCTATGTTTCATATAGAGTGCATAGAGATTAAGTCATGTAGCCTAATCTTAAAAGACAACAATATGGGGCAATCCAAAGCAGTAGCTGGTAATGCGTTATAAGATATAGCAGGGTAGACACCACACAGTTAATTAAAGGGACACTGTCAATCCCCTTAGGCCTCAGAGTGTCTCTAATTTATAAACACATTTTATGATTACTGACATTCTGTAAAATTTGTTGATGTAGCTAGTAGTTTAATTCTAAAAAAAGTTATGTTAAAAAAAGTGAAATACAGACTGCCGACCATACTGGTGTTACCACACAAAAACATGTTTGTTTACAGTTCTTGATCAGTTCTCACTATGTCTTTCCTTGACTTGGAAACACCCCAACACAGTCTCGACACTCCTTATACAGTGAGAGGAAAGGAGACTGCTGCATTATGAAAGGCTGCACTGTTTGGGGGTGTTTCTAATGTTCAGGAAGTGTGCAATAAGAGTAGATCAAGGCTTTGAAATAATAAAAGTTGGGTATAATTACACCATTAGCATGCATTTCACTTTTAAGAAAGAAGGCAGATAAAACAATCAGCAACATTAGTGAATTTTAGAGAAGGCAAGCAATCAAAAAATGCGTGTTTTAACTAGAAATAATATAATGCAAAACTGGTTGACAGTGTCCTTTTAAGTTAAGCAGCAGCACAGCCAGCAATGAGCATAATTTCAAGCTTGGGGAGAGCAATTGAAGAAGGACATCAGAAAGAATTTTTTACAGCTGCATAGTGAGAGCTATGCTGATGTATTGTGAATGGGAGGAGAGAGAAAAAGGGGGTCTGGTGGCATGACTGGATACTGAACACATCACAAATGTTTGCTCCATGCTCCTCCCAGTGGAGTTAAAGCACATACAGTATATATTAATCAGTCCACTTCCTCTCTCCCTCTTACTCCCCCCTCCTCATCCTCCTCCTCCCTCACTGCAAGTGATTGTCCAGTGGCACTCTCTTCTGCTCCCCTTCCCCAGTAACAGAGCCACTCAGTGGTACTCTGTCCCTCTCCACTACACCAGCAGCAGAACCCCCTACCTCTGCCATTTCAAGCTTCTGCCCTCTGTCACTTCCCCCTCTTCTCCACTCAGCAGTGATTGTCCAGCAAAACTCTCATCCACTTCCCTCCCACAGTAACAGAGCAGCTCATGGCACTCCATCCTGCTCCCCTATCCCAGCAGTAGAGCTCACCACCACCACCCACCACTTCAAGTGTCTGATATCGGAATGCCCAGTCCCCAGTGTCAGCATAGACCACCCCTAGCCCAAAAGTCAGGCCTGATGTGCCCAGATATCAAGCTGACACTGGGGTGCCCAATCTCCAGTGTTGATGGATATCTTCAATAAAGAAAACCATCCCTCAATGTCTTTTTCTTTTTTTGTCTTTTAAACCTGAAATAAAGAAAATAGTCCCTTGTTGTTTTGCACTGCCGTCTTGACACCAACCCACCTCACCCCATTACCCCACTAAGCACCCTCCACCCCTCACTCCCCCACCTTAAACTCACCTAGAAGGGGTCTAACGTGGTAATATTCTGTGGACCAGAGCTATGTCTTCACTTTTCAAAGCTGGGTGGTGAACTGAAGAAATCATGTAAGTTTGGTTAATGTATTTCAATGCATTTTGTACTTTTACTCATTACTTGGTCATTTTAAATATTTTTACCCTAAATTTTCAACATGGCCCTTTTTAAACCCCATCTCATGAACAAGGTAGGTGAAAATGTTAAAATCTGGCCCAAAATATGACTTTATAATCACTCCGTGAAATTACTTGTCAGGAAAGATTTGAAATTTTTCACCTATCAGGTTCATGAGGTGGGGTCATAAGAAGACTATGATGAAAATTTGGGGTCAAAATATTAAAAAAACAAAGTTACAAAGGTATGTTGACATTTTTCAGTGCTCGTTCATAACTTTGATAATTTCAGTATTTTTATCGCAAATTTTCAACATAGCATGTTTTCTCCCCACCATATGAACTAATGATTCCCTGGTATCTAGTGGCTCCTCCCCCAATCGCTTGCCACTATAGTGTAAGGAGTCTCTGGTGTCCAGTGGAACCTCCTGCCCCTGAACACTCATTCCACAAGAGAGCTGGCATTCCCAGGTGTCTAGTGGCCACCTCAGCACTGGATATACCACCCTGTCACCCACCCCATACCTTAGTCGCCAGTACCAAGGGGAGAGAATACAGCAACCGGCACAGCCCTTTTCTCACCACCTCGGCCAGCTGCCATATGCAATGACAGGGAATGTGCACACTGTCTAGTAAGCATACTCCCTATCCTTGCATACAGTGGCTGGCTGAGGTGGTAAGAGGAGGGCTGTGCTGGCCACTGTATCATCTACCCTGGCACTGGCAGTTAAGGTATGAGGGGGTGGCATGTCTGGTGCTGAGGGGGGCACTAGATCCCAGAGAATGCCAGATCCCTTGTGAGACTGGTATTTGGGGGTGGGGGGAGTCCTCTGGACACCTGGGACTCCTTAAGCTATAGATGGTAGGGTGGGAGGGTACCACTAGACACCAGGGAACCATTAGTTTATTATGGGGGCAGTGACTGGATGATGGTGGGAATCATTACTTTATTATGGAGATGGTGATCAGAGGATGGAGGGGCCACTACACACCAGGGTCTCATTACATCATTAAGGGGACAATGATTGGAGGACAGGGGGCACTAGAGACCAGGGAATCCTTACATTATTGTGGGGATGGTGATCTGAGGAAGGGGGCCATTAGAGACGAGGGAATCATTACATTATTATGGGGATGGAGATCGGAGGATGGGGGGTCACTAGACACCAGGGAACCATTACATTATTATGGAGACAGTGGTCAGAGGGAGGTGCCACTAGACACCAGGGACTCATTACATCATTACGGGGATGGTAATCAGAGGATGGGGTACTAGACACCAGAGAATAATTAAATTATTATGGGGATGGTGATCAGAGGATGGTGGGGCCACTAGACACCAGAGAATCGTTACATCATTACAGGGATGGTAATCAGTGGATGGGGCACTAGATACCAGGGACTCATTACATCATTGCAGGGATGGTAATCAGAGGATGGGGCACTAGACACCAGGGAATCATTACATTATTGCGGGGATGGTGATCAGAGGATGGGGGGGCCACTAGACACCATGGAATCATTACATTATTATGGGCATGGTGATCAGAGAGGGGGGCCACTAGACACCAGGGAATCATTACATTAGTATGGGGATGGTGATCAGAGGATTGGGGGGCCACTAGACACTAGGGACTCATTACATTATTACAGGGATGGTAATAAGAGAATGGGGGACACTAGACACCAGGGAATCATTTCATTATTATAGGGACCATGATCGAAGGATGGGGGACCACTAGACACCTGGGAATCATTTTATTATTACAGGAATGGTGATCGTAGGATGGGAGGGCCACTATATACCAGGGAATCATTACTTTATTATGGGGACAGTGATCAGGGGGGCACTTGACACCAGGGAATTCATACATTTCACTGCAGCAGACAGTCAGAGGGTGGGGGTTTTAGACAATATACACTTGAATTTCCCACTAATAACAGCTAATGAACTGCAGAGAGCTGTCAGTGGCGGATTCAGGAGGTAGTGTCACTTCTGGTCAGCCAGCTGAAATAGAGCGGCTGTGGTGGGGCAGAGCAACGCAGTCACAAAATAAATGAATAATTACAATAATTCAATGGCAACAATTGCGCTTTTGTTGTGAATCTGTTAGTTGACATCTCTGTATGTGGTAGGTAAGTCTATGTCTTCATTGTTTCAGTATGGGAGTCCCTCTTTAACCATATTAAAATTTACGCTCGTATTTGATTACTAGATCCTCCCTATTACAGTTTACTCATTCTATGCATCTTTATCTGTCTCATCTTACATACTTATTATTTCTATATGTCCAATCTGAAAGACTGTACACGAAAGGGAAAAACAACAGCTATAACATACATTCACACCTGGCCAAAGGATTTTCTTTGCAAAATGAGCTGTTTGTCATAACATCATCACCTATCCTAAAAAGATAGAAAGGAAACAACTACTTTCTGTATACAAAAATGTACTGTCTGTCCTCTAAAAATAACAGTTGCCTCAATACATGTATGTAGCATAATGATCTTTTTTCAGAATATTAAACAATTCTCATAATGCAGTGCTTTCATCCAATGTTAAGAGTATGTCCAAAACACATGTTGGAGCCTCGCAAACTCCATGACGCACTGGACATCTCGTGCATGTTGCTAACTTGTGCACAAAGTCCAAAGGCAGCTGTTCATTGCTATAACATGGCATTGATGACCATCCTGTATACTACTGAATCTCTCCACATTCGCCCCTTGACCTCCCATCCTGGCTCACCCTGGTATTGCACTGAGCTGCTCCAGTTGAAGACAAAGAGGCCAAGGTTTAGCATTGCTGGAGAAGATCTGGATCTATGGAATACAGGTTGATGTTGAGACTGCATTATGCAGAGAATCAATGGGTAACTGACCAAAAAAAGATTGAAGTTTTGCCTCAGTTGATTGCTGCAGTGAAAAATCATCCAGCTGTGCTCTTTAGCACTGTGGACAGATGATTAAATACATTGGCCTGGATATTCAGACTGCCTTTAGTCTCTCATAGAATCTGAGGCACTTCCACAAGACGGCTGCATAAAGACCTTCTTGCCCTGCTTAGGGATACAGACAAGAGTTTGTCTAAATACAAAATCTCTGGCCTGGCTGACTTGAGTGACTACAGAGAAAAGGGGAACAAATGCAAAAAAATCCATCCATCCGTCCAAAAATTCCTATTGTAAAAACCTTCTGCTCATTGCTGCTGGTGACTCAAAAAAATTCTGGAGCCACCTAAAAGGTTTTATGGGGGGCAAGCCTGCTCAGTCTATGTATGACATGATGCTTGATGGAACTCATTGCAATAACCCCACTACCATAGCTAATGCTTTCAACCAACATTTCTCTGACCTTTCTGGCTACTCCTGTCCATCTTCATCTATCCCTGATACCACCCCTCTCCCTTCTTGAAGATACTCCCCTCTCAACACCTTGTTCCTACTCACACAAAACCTCAAAGAAGGAGGTGCATCAGTTACTTAACTCCTTATCTGAATGCAGTAGTGTTAGTTCTGATGGCCTTCCTCCAAGGCTACTAAAACTTGCTGCCCCTCTCCTCACCGCCCCCTAACAAGGATATTTAGCCTGTCCCTTTGCTCAGAAGTGATTCCTAATGTATAGAAGATTGCCACGATTGTCCATGTATTTAAGAAGGCTGACACTAAATCCATCACTAATTAGCATCCCATAGCCATCCTCTCTGTTTCGAGCAAACTTCTTGAAAAGACAGTCTCCATTCAAACCATCAACTATCTTCATGACTGTAACCTCCTCTGTGGGGCCCGGCATGGTTTCAGAAAGGGACATAGTACCACCGCAACTATCCTCAAATTCACAGATGATACCAAAGTGCCCATGGAAAATGGTTACCTCACAGGTACAGTCTTCATTGACCATACAAAGGCATTTGACCCGGTTGACCACTCCCCTCTCAAATCTAAAATGGCATCTCCCCCAATGTGATTACTGTACATGATATAACAGCTACCTCTCAGACAGGAAACAATCAGTTAAATTCAACTCTGCTACATCTGACCTATATACTATTAACACTGGTGTTCTTCAAGGTTCTATCCTTGGTCCTTTCCTCTTTACCATCTTCATAAATAACTTATCCCAATCCACCCAGTCCTACTCCTCCTTACTGTATGCTGACAACCTGGTCCTTTACTATAGCTCACAGTGCCTTACTGACATTAACACCAGCCTTACCTCTAACTTCCACAATATCCAGTCCTGGCTCACCCATAACAAATTAGTACTAAACTCTGGTAAAACTTACCTCATGCTGTTTGGCTCTGCTTCTAGGCTAAGGAAGTGCACCAAATCTTTATCCATGTCTATCTCTGATGGCTGTATACATGGAAATGTTACTTCATTCAAACATCTAGTGATTACACTGGACCCCTCTCTTGACTTTTTCCTACACATACAAACATAGAAACATTGAAGTTGAAGGCAGATAAGGACCACAAAGCCCATCAAGTCTGCCCATTTCTTTTTCTACTTAATGAAGGTGCCATGGGCCTTTACTCTGTCAATGGCCTATCTTTTCATACTCATCTGTATTGCTCCCTTATGCCTATGCCATGCCTGTTTGAAGTCCTGCACTATATTCTTATCCACCACTTCTTGAGGTAGGCCGTTCCATGCACCCACCACCCTTTCTGTGAAAAATAACTTCCTCACATTACCCCTTAATCGGCCTCCCTCTAATCTCATGCTGTGTCCTCTTGTCCTGCAATTTTTCTTATATTGAAACATGTTAGACTCTTTCACCTTGTTAATGCCCTTAAGATGTTTGAATGTTTCAGTCATATCACCTCTCTCCCTCCATTGCTGTAGGGTATACATATTGAGGTCTGTTAATCTGTCCTCATATGTTTTCTGATGCAGTCCCTGCACCATTTTGTTTGCCCTTCTCTGGACTGCCTCCATTTTTTTAATGTCCTTATGAAGGTGTGGCCTCCAGTACTGCATGCAGTACTTCAGATGGGGCCCAACCAGTGTCTTGTGTAACCCCCCTGCAAATGTGGGTTCCCAAAAAGTCTTCCAGGAGCTTGCTTGAATGCTCCAAGCCTGAATGGTGTTTGGCATTTAAGCAGTTTATCTGTGAGTGCTTTTAGAGCCTCTGGTACTGTCTCTTTAAGAGCTGCCTGCTTGCAGACATAGTTAGTTTGTATGGGGGGGACTGTGTGTTTTCCTGCTTGAGTCTCGCTCAAGCTACTGCCAAATCGCTCCATTTCTGCCATTACTAAGTGGGCAGCAGGAGCACTCTTCAAAGATGTAATTGTTTGCTTGTAACCTGTTAGAGTAATAATGAAAATACAGTTTGATTTAACCTGCTTTCTTGTAGCAAGGACAGTGCAGAGTAGCTCCCTCATGTTGGTTCTGAACTGCTGAATTGAACCAATCATGGTGGGGATCCTTTAAAATGGAGCCTGCTCTGGGTGAATCAGAACTTGGACTCTCCTCTGGATCCTGCTGTAAGGGGACTGTAAGGGCAGTGACTCTGAGAAATGTAGTTTTGACTTCGGCGCCTTTTTTCCTCCAACAGGGGGAGTTTACTGTGAGTGACAGCCAAACCAGCCAACTGAACTGGGAGGAACTCAAAGAAAATGCCCGGCTCTGTTGACTGGAAAGATCAGATCAGTTTGGGCAGTGAAGAGACAAGGAGCTGGGTGCTTCTTCGGTGTGTAGTTTTAGAGCGGGAATCACGTGTAAGGCCTTAAGTTTCGGTCTGCAGCTTGTGCAAGCGCCTGTTCAGACTGAATCTGACCTGTGAAAAGAATCAAGGAGATCTGAAGAGTAGAAACCAGGCTCACCCTGTAGAAGACTGAAGAAATTGCTGAATCGTGCTCGGTGTGTCAGGAACTGAATCTGCTGTGTGTTCTCCCGGGTATTGTGCAGTAATTGCGATCGGGATAGAGAAGCAGCCTGCCTGGTAAAGTACTTTCCTTTTACATATAAATGTGCGTAGTGCTTGTGGAGAATCACGTTTCAAATCCCCTGTACAGTGAATTGAGTGCATGAAGCTGGAAGTAAACCCCAGCTTAATCCAGACTACATCCATTTGCTCTAAACTGCAGTGGGGTCCAGTCACAAGGACCTTGTCCACATGGTCTGCTTCTCCTGGCAATTCAGGACAATCTGCCTTCCATCCAGTTCCCAGCATTGAGTTTGTGAGTACAAAGCAGGATAGCTCCCTGCCATCTGTTTATCGAATTGCAAGTGTGTCATCTAATTGTTTTTTTTTTCATTTCTTCACGAACTGAGCCAACCGGCCCAGATTCAATATTACAAATTTGGGTATTGTGCCAGGTTTTTCCATCACAGGCGCCCCAACCAGCTGCACCAATCCTGGCTAGCCCCCGGTACCCAGAGAAAGTGACAATTTGGGACTCTGAATATGCACACAGTACTGTGATTATTAATGTGTTTAACCTAATTAACCTGACTCCCCCCCTTCCTTGTTATAGTTCCTTAAATAAATCAGATCTGTTGGTGTCAGCAAAGTTACACTGGCTGAGGTATTTGTTTATGTTAAAGTATTGTACTGTGGTTTTTGCACTGTATCATCTTGTTTTGCAGGGGCTCCCCAGGGTCCAGTCGACAGAGCCAGTCCTGTGGGTAAGTGTGCATTGTGAAGATATTCCTAATACATTGTGTGGGCCACTAGTGGGAAGAAAGGGGGGTTGCAGTGTCCCAGAGGGCTGTGACCAAGTTAGTTTAACTACTGCAAACCCTGACCTCTGGGTGGAGGCACCCGCCATTGGACCTAGGCTTCTCAACCTGTTAGTAGTTAAGCAGGCAGGGGTAGTAGCCCTTGGGATAGCGCCACCTAGGGGTTACATCTTTGGAGGCTCACTGCTGGGATTGTGTGTCCTCTAGTGGCCATATTTATGAACCACTGTTAAGAAAAAAAAAATAAAATAAATGAGTACCCCGATAGAAGTGGCTGTGAACCGGTTGGTGGAGTGGTGTACTGGGGAGGAGATCGACCCCCAAAATGCTATGCTTATCCTGGACATCCTCCTGGGTATCAATACGGACACTGTATAGGGAGTACTTTCCAAGGTGGAAGGTTTACAAAACCCTGTGGTGGGTTGACATGCTAATCTGCTCACCCACACTTTCCTGGCCCTAGTAGAGTTTAAATAGCCCATATATAGCTCCAAAGTGCCACAGACTATTACCCCAGAGGGAGCCCTCACTGCCTGGAGAGTGATAACTAAGGACAGTAAAGACCTGGTGGGGGAATGAGCCCCCCACTATCTGAAACATTTGAGGAGAAATTTGCTAAATGGTTGCTGGGGGAAGGGAAAACTGTGCAGGACTTGAAGAAACTATTCTTGCCACCAGGGGGTGTTCCTCCCCAACACCCTCTCCCGCTCCAGTACCCGTAATGGTAGCTGAACCAATGCAGGCTCCTATTTCTGCACCTGCCATTAGTCACGACTCTTACTGAAGGTTGAGGATCTTCTCTGGCACCCTCCCTACCCCCCAAGGGGAGGATGACTGGGAGAACTGGATAGACTATGTTGCCCCTCAAGTGCTAGCATGGCAATGCTCGGAAGCCAAAAAGCAAAAGAGGGTTAGTGAGAGCCTCCAAGGTCCTGCCCTGGCTACCATCCATGCTAAACGGGCCAGTAACCCTGAAGTGACTGCACAGGACTATCTTGAGGCCTTGGAGAATGTGTATGGGAGCCCAGATTCTGATGAGGACCTATGGTGGAGAGTAAGAAATGCACAACAGCACCAAGGGGAGTTGTTGTCTGTGTATGTATCTCGACTGGAAAAATTGTTGCAAGAATGCCTCAGAAAGGGTAGTTTGCCAGCGATTGAACTGGACCAAACCAGGCTGGACAGGATCCTTAAGTCTGCCCCCTTCTCAGAACTGCTGTTGCTTCAGTTACACCTGGCAAATTGACTGGAATCCCCACCCTCCTATGATGAGCTAATGAGAGAAATTCGAGGAGTTGAGAAAAGGCAACCTCGGGAGGAACTTGCACCAATAGCTGCGGCTATGACCCGAGTGACTGAGGGTGACCCATCAAGTGAAGTTCAGGGGCAGAGGTCGGCAGTTAATGAGTGCTCTGAGAAGGAAAAAGATATGCCACGATGGGACGAACTGTTGAGAGAGTTCGGGGAAATAAAAAACAGTCTTTTTATGAAGGCCGATCCTGCAAGTACAGGCCCCGACCCTCATCTGACTGCATCTGCTATGGGGGGTGGGGGTACCCACCCATGCATCTCCTGCTGACAACAGCTCAAAACTCAATGTCTCTGACCATGGAAGTGGGGAAATTGACGAGATGTCTCCAAATGCTTATCATGCTACAGACAGAGATGGCACCAAGGTTTCCAGTTAGTAGTACCCCCACCCTGGCTCCCAGTGTGATGCCTCGGCCAGCTCAAACTCCAGAAAGTATGTTTTGCTATAATTGTGAGAAGGATGGGCACATGAAGAGAGAATGCCAGTCCCCAAAAGACACAGACAAAGTTGCATATAGGCTACAAGGAGAGCTTCAGAGAACAAATCAGTGGTTAAGAGGTGCACGCAATGATCCCAGTGAGGGCCCCAAAAAATGTTAACTCACGTCCCTTTATGGCAAGGTCAGTTGCCCAGGGCCCCGCTACCGCCTCTCCAGACTGTTCCAGAATAGTGGGTCCCTCCATGGAGACCACTGTAAAGGAGAATGGAGTGTCTACAAGAGCTGTATTAGACAGTGGCTCCCAAGTGACAATTATGTTCCAAGACTGGTATCAGAAGCATTTGTCTGATGTACACTTACAACCATTGGAGAGGCTGCATGTCTGGGGGTTAAGTGAGAAGGCCTACCCCTACTCTGGATATATCCAAATTTGGCTGTCTTTTCCCACCTCTGTGGCTGGAGTGGCCGAGCAAGTAGAGACCCTGGCCTTACTGTGTCCCCCCTGCCGGACTGTATGATGGGGTTCCTCTACTAAATGGGACTAATGCACACATGTTTGGATGGCTGGTACAGTTGTGTTATGAAAAACATGGGTCAAGGGCTGGTACAACTTTAAGAATTCCGGCCTTGATTAAGAAGGCCTATGAGGCACAGAGAGATGTTGAAAAAGTAGAACCAGAGGAACCAGTTAGAATTGTCTGGAAGAAGGATCATGAGTCTCTGATCCTGGTGCCAAATGCCCATTGTACCTTACAGGGAGAGGTCCATATCAGAAAGGATGTCAAGAATAAAATATTAATGTTGGATGCACCAGACGACAGAAAATTGCCGGAGGGACTGCTGGTCAAGCCTAGTATTTTGCCTGCTAGAACCCATGCTTATGCCAGAAGGGTAATGGTTCAAGTTCATAATGCGTCTGACAGAGAGATTTGAGTAAATAGAGGTTGCACCCTGGCTAATGTGCATTGTGCAGACACTGCAGTGCTACCCAGTAGCAAGAGTTCGGGGAAGAATGATGGAGTAATGCCTAACTTGTTTGATTTCGGTGACTCCCTGTTGCCAGCTGAATGGAAAGTGAGAATCAGTGAGAAGCTTGCCCAGAGAGACCAGGTGTTTTCTTTAAAGGAATGGGATGTAGGATGCGTGCAAGGAGCTGAGCACCATATCAGGCTGCATGATGAAAGGCCATTTCGTGAGAGGTCTCGACGCCTGGCACCTGCTGACATAGATGATGTGAGACGGCATCTGCAAGAGATGCTAGCTTCTGGTGTAATACAAGAATCCAGAAGCCCCTATGCTTCCCCCATTGTGGTAGTGAGAAAAAAGAATGGGACAATAAGGATGTGCGTGGATTATCGCACTTTAAACCGGTGGACTATTCCTGATCAGTTCACTATGCCCTGCATTCAGGATGCTTTGGACTGTCTAAACGGGAGCAAGTGGTTCTCTGTGCTGGATCTCCGCAGTGGGTACTACCAGATCCCGATGGCCGCCGAGGACCGTGAGAAGACAGCCTTTATCTGTCCGCTTGGCTTCTATGAATTCATGAGGATGCCTCAAGGGATTTCAGGCACCCCCCCCCACTTTTCAACAATTGATGGAGCGTGCAGTGGGGGACATGAACTTACTAGAGTTTCTGGTATACCTAGATGATGTTATTGTGTTTAGCAGCTCACTGGAGGAACATGAGAGCAGAAAATTCAAGGTGTTGGACCAACTGGAAGACTTTGGCCTTAAACTATCCATTGATAAGTGTCAATTCTTTCAAACATCAGTGAAGTATGTGGGACACATGGTATCCACCGAGGGAATAGAGACTGACCCAAGTAAAGTTGAGGCCTTGACCACCTGGTCACAGCACAAAAATCTAAAAGAACTGCAAAGATTCCTGGGATTCTGTGATTATTATCAGTGTTTCATCAAGGATTATTCAAGAGTGAACCACCCTTTACTTAACCTTACTCAAGGGTATCCCCCAACCCACAAAAGATACAAAAAGTCAGCGTCCCTCGAGACTGAAAGAGTGTATTTTCATCCAAATGAAGTATTTGGGGTCCACAGGACTCCTGATTGTGAGACTGCTTTTCATGAGATCATATATCAACTTACCCATGCTCCAGTGTTGGCCTATGCCGATCCAACAAAACCTTATGTCCTGCACACTGATGCTAGCTTGCAAGGGTTGGGGGGATGTGTTGTACCAAGAGCATGAGAATGGCCTGAGACCAGTGTCCTTTGCCAGTAGAAGCCTGACCCCATCCGAAAAGAACTATCCTGTACATAAGTTAGAGTTCCTAGCTTTGAAGTGGGCCATTGTTGACCAATTCCATGAGTACTCGTATGGGGCTAAGATACTGGTAAAAACTGACAATAATTCTTTGACCTATGTGCAGACTTCAGCTAAATTGAATGCCACTGACCATAGGTGGCTTTCTGCATTATCTACATATGACTATGCTGTTGAATACAGAGTGGGCCTGAACCAAATAGATGCTGATGCTCTCTCCTCCCGGAGGCCTGTTCCCCAGAATGACTGGGTCAGACTGTCAGAACCTGATATTTGAGCACTCTGCCAGAAGTTTGACAGGGAGGAACAAATGTCCACGGACGCAATGGACTGTATGGTGGATTGTTTGGGACCTTCTGAGAATTGCATACCTGCTACTTATTGCCACTTTTCTGCAATAGACATTGGTGCACTGTCTCAGCTGGACAATGACAGTATCCGGCAGGCTCAATCCTGAGATCCCATGATCAAATCAGCTTTAGAAGCCCTCTATGCAGGGAAAGATGTGTCCAAATTACATTCCACTGATTTGAGAACTGCATTGTTATACAAAGAAGGTCCTAAGTTGAAACTGATCAATATACTCTTATACAGAGAAACAGTAGACAGAGGGGGACAAGTAGACAAACAACAACTAGTGCTACCCACTGCTTTTCAAGACTCAGTGCTGAGGTCCTTATACAACCACATGAGGCACCTTGGTATAGACAGAACACTTGACTTGGTGAGATCCAGATTCTATTGGCCTAAGATGGGGGCTGATGTGGAGCAACACATTCAAACTTGTAGTCACTGCTTACAGAGGAAAGCTTTGTCCCAGAGGGCTGCCCCCCTTGTTAACATCACCACCAGTGCACCCATGGAGCTGGTCTGTATTGATTTTCTGAGTTTGGAGTCAGATCAAAGAAATATTAGTAATGTGTTGGTGGTCACTGACCATTTTACGAGATATGCCCAAGCTTTCCCCACCAAGGACCAGAAGGCATCCACTGTGGCAAAAGTACTTATAGAAAACTTTTTTGTTCACTATGGGGCTCCACAAAGAATCCATTCTGATCAAGGAAGAGACTTTGAGAGTCATCTGATCAAAGAGATGCTTTCTCTGTGGGCAGTGCGAATGTCCAGAACCACCCCTTACCACCCCCAGGGGGACCCACAGCCTGAACGTTTCAACTGCATGTTGTTAGATATCCTAGGCACCCTCCACCCGAAGGACAAGCTTAGATGAAGCCAACAAATTAGCACCATGGTACATGCCTACAACTGCACCAAAAGTGATACCACTGGGTTCTCCCCCTACCACCTGATGTTTGGAAGAGAAGCTCGACTACCGGTAGATGTGTGCTTTGGGGTCTCTCCTGATGGGGGTTCGAGCTGACAACTATTTACAGTATGTGCAAAAGTTAAAGGCCCAGCTAAATCATGCATACCAACTGGCTCAAACCATGGCCGCTGAAAGAAATCTGGCCAACAAAGAAAGGTATGATAAAAAGGGGAAAGCACAGGAACTCCAAGAGGGAGATCGGGTATTGCTAAGAAATCTGGGACTGGATGGCAAACACAAGATTGCTGACAGATGGCACCATCTCCCTCACATTGCAGTGGGCAAACGAGATGATCTACCTATGTACAAAGTAAGGCCTGAGAATAATTCAAAAGATGTAAAACAATGCATAGAAATCATTTACTGTCCATTGGACAAATCTTGATTGAGTCTGAGCCCCCAGAAAATGTCCCCTCTGGACCAGTGACTAGAGCTGCTGCTAAGAAAAAATCAAGAAAGTCTGCACCTACAGAAGCTGAGTTAAAGTGTTCCCTCCACAAGTCCCAGTTGAACATGACTGTCAGTCCATGTCAGAGGAAGCGAGTGTGGTTTTGAATGCTACCCTTCTTATGAACTGACTGAGTCAATTGTTTCGGGGCAATCCCCTAGTCAATTCTGGAGATGAAGCTGGCCTCTGGACTGTCTAAGTCCCCAGCTTTTCCCTGAGCCAATGCTCCAGGAAGTGAAGTGCAAAGCATTAAGTCAGATGATATGGAATCATTGTGTATGGTTGAACTGTTTGAGCTTTCAGAGGAGGAAATGATGGACTGGAACAGACTGGTGACGCACCAGAACAAGAAGAGTGTGTTGAGTGCCCTGATAATTCACTGTCAGTGTCAGAAAGCTCTCCATGTGAGCCAAGTGTTGTGGACTCAGAGATTGTAACCCCTGGAGTTGAAAGTGCCCCAAGTTCTAGCCTCTCTACCCCATTGGAGACTCCCCTGACAAGTGAGGACAATGCTGAAAATGAGGCTCAGAGTGCAGAGACTGTAACAGTTCCCCCTAGAAAGACTGGTCAAGCTGTAAAGCCTGTGATGCACCTCAATTATGATTCCCCTGGGAGGCCTGTGGACTTGCCTCTCAATGTTGTCCATAAAGGAGTGTATGTGTCCCTGAGCCCATTGCCCAAACTGAACATCAGTGCTAACTCCAAGTTACTTGTGTTGCCCTCTAGGTATGGTGCCCCTGCCCCATCCAGCCCCAAGGTAGCTGATAAGGAAGGGCCCCTCTCTTCAGGTTTCATGTACAAGTGGTAATAACCTGAGTTATGGTACAATATGTGTGTAATACTGTGTAAAGAGTGATGTACTGCAACGTTTCAGAAATGTGTTTCTGGTAAAGTGATATATTGACTGATGATTACATGTATAAGCCTAATGTGATACTGATGTAAATGTATGTGGGTGTATTGAAACTTATGGGGGTACTTGCTTGATGCGGACACCAATCTTTCCCAGGCCAGGAAGGGTGTAACCCACCTGAAAATGGGGGTTCCCAAAAAGTCTTCCAGGAGCTTGCTTGAATGCTCCAAGCCTGAATGGTGTTTGGCATTTAAGCCGTTTATCTGTGAGTGCTTTTAGAGCCTCTGGTACTGTCTCTTTAAGAGCTGTCTGCTTGCAGACATAATTAGTTTGTATGGGGGGACTGTGTGTTTCCCTGCTTGAGTCACGCTCAAGCAACTGCCAAATCGCTCCGTTTCTGCCATCGCTAAGTGGGCAGAAGGAGCACTCTTCAAAGATGTAATTGTTTGCTTGTAACCTGTTAGAGTAACAATGAAAATGCAGTTTGATTTAACCTGCTTCTTGTAGCAAGGACAGTGCAGAGTAGCTCCCTCATGTTGATTCTGAACTGCTGAATTGGACCAATCATGGTGGGATCCTTTAAAATGGAGCCTGCTCTGGCGAATCAGAACTTGGACTCTCCTCTGAGCCTGCTGTAAGGGGATTGTAAGGGCAGTGACTCTGGGAAATGTAGTTTTGACTTTGACGCCTTTTTTCCTCCAACAGGGGGAGTTTACTGTGAGTGACAGCCAAACCAGCCAACTGAACTGGGAGGAACTCAAAGGAAATGCCCGGCTCTGTCTACTGGAAAGATCAGATCAGTCTGGGCAGTGAAGAGACAAGGAGCTGGGAGCTTCTTCGGTGTGTAGTTTTAGAGCGGGAATCACGTGTAAGGCCTTAAGTTTCGGTCTGCAGCTTGTGCAAGCACCTGTTCGGACTGAATCCGACCTGTGAAGAGAATCCAGGAGATCTGAAGAGTAGAAACCAGGCTCACCCTGTAGAAGACTGAAGAAATTGCTGAATCGCGCTTGGTCTGTCAGGAACTGAATCTGCTGTGTGTTCTCCCGGGTATTGTGCAGTAATTGCAATCGGGATAGAGAAGCAGCCTGCCTGGTAAAGTACTTTCCTTTTACATATAAATGTGTGTAGTGCTTGTGTGGAATCGCGTTTCAATTCCCCTGTACAGTGAATTGAGTGCATGAAACTGGAAGTAAACCCCAGCTTAATCCAGACTACATCCATTTGCTCTAAACTGCAGTGGGGTCCAGTCACAATGACCTTGTCTACATGGTCTGCTCCTCCTGGCAATCCAGGACAATCTGCCTTCCATCCAGTTCCCAGCATTGAGTTTGTGAGTACAAAGCAGGGCAGCTGCCTGTCATCTGTTTATCGAGATGCAAGTGTGTCATCTAATTGTTTTTTTTTTCATTTCTTCACGAACGGAGCCAACCGGCCCCGGATTACAGTTTGGGTATTGTGCTAGTGTTTTTCCATCACAGGGCCCCAACCAGCTGCACCGATCCTGGCTAGCCCCCCCCCATCCCAGGTACCCAGTGAAAGTGACAATTTGGGACTCTGAATATGCACACAGTACTGTGATTATTAATGTGTTTAACCTAATTAACCTGATTCCCCCCTTCCTTGTTACAGCTCCTTAAATAAATCAGATCTGTTGGTTTCAGCAAAGTTACACTGGCTGAGGTATTCGTTTATGTTAAAGTATTGTACTGTGGTTTTTTCACTGTATCATCTTGTTTTGCAGGGCTCCCCGGGTCCAGTCGATGGAGCCAGTCCTGGGGGTAAGTGTACGTTGTGAAGATATTCCCAATGCATTGTGTGGGTCACTAGTGGGAAGAAAGGAGGGTTACAGTGTCCCAGAGGGCTGTGACCAAGTTAGTTTAACTGCTGCAAAACCCTGACCTCTGGGTGGAGGCACCCGCCATTGGACCTAGGCCCCTCAACCTGCTAGTAGTTAAGCAGGCAGGGGTAGTAGCCCTTGGGACAGCACCACCTAGGGGTTACACTTGTAAAGAGGGATTATTACCTCCCTCTTATGACTTGTAATACCTCTACTAATACACCCCAACATCCCCCTAGCCTTATCTACTGCTTTAGTGGTCTGTTTGGACAATTTCAGGTCATCTGTGATCTCTTTCTTCCCTTTTGACTGCCAGGAACTCCCCTCCCAACCTATAGGTGGCTTCAGGGTTTTTCTTCCCTATGTGCATGATCTTGCACTTCTTTGTGTTAAACCCCATTTGCCTCTCTTCCGACCATTTTGCCAGTTTATCCAGATCTCTTCTCATTCTGCCCACCCCATCTGGATCATCTACTCTGTTGCAGATCTTGGTGTCATCTGCAAACAGACAAACTTTACCTCCAGTCCATCTGCAATGTCACTGATGAATATATTGAAGAGAACTGCCCCAGGACTAATCTCTGAGGTACCCCACTTATGACTTGCATCTCTTCTGACTGAATACTGTTTACCACCGTACTCTGTTTTCTGTCCGACAACCAGTTTGCCACCCAGTTGACCAACTTCTGACCCACCCCGAGCCTACCCAGCTTGTTAATCAATCCTCTGTGCGGAACAGTATCGAAAGCTTTGCTGAAGTCAAGGTAGGTGACATCAACTGCTCCTTCTTGGTCCACTCCTCTGGTTACCCAGTCAAAAAAATCTATGAGATTAGTTTGGCAACCTTCCTTTTGTAAACCCATGCTGTCTTGGATCATATGCTCCTATGGATTCCAGATGTTGCACTATCCTTTCCTTAAGGAGTGCCTCCATAATCTTGCCCACTGCTGAGGTAAGACTGACTGGTCTGTAGTTCCCTGCCTCCTCCCTGCTACCAGTCTCATGGAGCGGGATCACATAAGCCCTTCTCCAGTCTTCTAGGACCTCTCCTGTGCTCAGACTCACTAAACAGTTCTGCTAATGGCTCTGCTACTTCCATCCTTAGCTCCTTTAGTGCCCTGGGATGTATACCATCAGGTCCCATTGCCTTGTCCACCCTGAGCTTAGCGAGCTCTTGTAGGACCCTTTCTTTTGTGAAGGGACTTGTGTGCGTACCTCCCTCCCCCCTGTGTCCATAGTGCTGAGCTGTGGGCCCTGCTCCACCTTTTCCTCAGTAAATAATGAGCAGAAGTATCTATTTAGGATGGATACCTTTCCATGGTCCCTCTTCCTCCTCACACTCCCCCTTATCCCCTTTGATCTTAGCAATACCCCCTCTGGACTTTCTCCTTTCACTAATGTATCTATAGAAAGTCTTGTCCCCTTTTTTTACTGTTCGTACTAGTGTTTCCTCGGTTTGGGCCTTTGCCTGCATTACTGTCTTCCCTGCTTCCCTTAGGGAAGTTTGGTATGCCTCTCTATCTTCTTCCCGCTGCATTCCCTTTTATTTCCTGAAGGCCAGCCTTTTGACTCTGACCTTTTCTGCTACTGTTTTTGAGAACCCAAGTGGTTTCCTTCTTCTTTTGCGCTTCCTTTTCTCTCTAATACAATGGGATGTTACTTCAAGTAGTGCATTCTTAATGCTTGCCCACTTTGCCTGTACCCCCTCACTTGTATTTCTTCTTGCCAGAGCTAGCTTAACTCTGTTGGCCATCTTTTTTTTTTGAAATTTAAGTTTATTGAAGTTTCAGATACAAAATTACAAAACATACAAAACCTACTCAGACAATAAAATAGAAATACACCGGTACAAACAAAACCCCACCCAAACCCTCCCCCAAACCCCCCAAAACCTGCCCCAATCAAAATCCCCAGCCCCCACCCAGTCAGCATGTACATAATAAAAACAACAAATTCCAAAAATACCACTAACTCACCCCACCCACATCCCCCCACCCCTATACTGGTGTGCCTTCTGAGTATTACTAATGATCTGGATATATCCAACGTCCATCATTAATAACTGAAGTCTCCCATACCAGTAAAGTTACTAAGTACAACAGGTGACCAAAACAACATTATCTGTGCAGACTACAGGGATAAGATCCTAGGCTTAGTAATGCAGACATAGTGCCTGCAATTTACCCCATCTCTTCTGAAACAGATCCACACAACAATGCAGACTGGCAATTAAACTCTCCGATTGAAGAAAAGCAGTGAGCTCAATCAGCCACTCTGCATAGGTCAGGGCCAATTGATCGGTCCAGTGCCTCAGGACCAACTTCTTGACCGCCATAGACACCAAAGCCATATGGTAGCGACGCTCCACACTATCTATGTGAGAATAATCACCGAGGATACAAATCTCAGGGGTGAAAAAACTCGACAAACCCAGAAGGGGGTCCAGATTGTCCTGGACAAGGGACCACAGGGGAGCAACCTTGGTACAGGCCCAAAACACATGAAGGAGGCTTCCTTCTTCTTGCATGCACCTGGAACAAGTAGGATGGGGAAGTTTTTTAAGCTTAAAAAGTTTTAGGGGGGTATAGTACAAATTATTAATAATATTGAGTTAGCCTTAATCTGTCCTGTGTATAATACTTATGAAGGTCCTTCCATATACGGGGCCAACTTAGGGAAGCATCAGGCAACAGATATGTCCAGACATTAGAGCCCTCAACTATCTCGGGAAATCTATAATTTAAAAGGAAGGAGTAAATTAAGGAGATAGAGTGGGGCTGAGAGGCGAGGTTTATAATCTGGGAGAGAAAGGGATAGGCCACAGGTTCACTAAAGGAGGAACCAAATCTCCCAGCAATAAGATGTCTTAGTTGATACACTTTGAAAATCTCCCTCCTAGGAATGCCAAACTTATCAAGTATATCACCAGAAGAGAGAAGGGAACCCTGATTATAAAAATGCTCCAATCTGGCCTCCTTAAGCTGTGGGAGCCATTCAGGAGTAAGCCATGAGTTACCCAATTTAAGATTGGGATTAAGGATCACCGGCTGGCCCAGATCTGAGACAACAGGAATGTTAAGAGACAATAAACACTGAGCCAGTGACTTAAGGGATATCAGAATCATGTTATCAGTCACCCAGTGCACAACTGCTGCTGGTGGAGTAAAAAATACCGCATAGGTATCAAGTTTAGTCCCCGAGAGAAGTGAGCGCTCAATCTGGAGCCAGGTCGGGCATGGTAGGTTGGGGTCTATAGAAAGCCATTTCCCTAGTTTAGAGAGGTGGGCTGCCCAATGATAAAGTAAAAGATTAGGAAGCCGAAGCCCACCTTTCTCTTTAGGTTGAGATAACTTAGCGTATGAGCGTCTAACGCTCTTTCCACACCAGATAAAGTTGGAGAACATAGTATGAAATTGCTGAAGGTAAGTAATGGGCAGCCATAGATTTAACAAATTAAGGGGGTAAAAGATCCGGGGAAGGATATTCATTTTAATAATGTTGATCCGGCCCCAGAGGGAAATGGGAAGGGTAGACCACCGCTGCAAATCCTGCTGGACAAGATTTTTGATATTGTCCAAGTTAAGCTTCTTCAAAGAAGAGGGTTCAGTCGTAAAATGAATCCCCAAATATTTGATGGATTTGGGGGCCCACCTCAACCCAAAGGAAATAAACTCCTGTTTACAGGTATGAACATTTAGTGGGAAAATTTCAGACTTAGAAATATTCAATTTGTATTGGGAGAAGGCTCCAAACTGCTTAATAATTTCTATCGACGCTTTTAGGGACTCAGCCGGGTATTCTAGATGCAGGAGAATATCGTCTGCATAAGCAGAAAACACCAATTCCTGCTGTAGTAGTCTGCAGCCTCTGATGTGCGGAGAGGACTTAAGTTTAATAAGAAGCGGTTCCAGGTATAAATTAAACAGTAAGGGCGAAAGAGGACATCCCTGTCTGGTACCAGTATATAAATGAAAAAGGGAGGAAAAAACCCCATTACAATAAATTTTGGCTGAAGGGGCACAGTAGAAGGCCTGAATCCATTTTAAGAATAGATCCGGAAATCCCATTCTCCCCATCACAGCCCAAAGGAAAGCCCAGTCCACATGGTCAAAGGCCTTCTCTGCGTCGAGTGAGACCAATGCCGTGGGATAAGGGACTGATTGGGCTTGCTGGGAAATATGAGATAAGGTTCTTAAATGATCTGCAGAGGACCTGCCAGATACAAAACCTACTTGTTCGGGGCTAAGTAAACCAGACCAAACTTTTTTAATTCTTTCAGCTAGTATCTTAGCGAAGATTTTCATGTCATAATTCTGAAGGGAGATAGGCCGGTAATTTGCCGGATCCGTAAGAGTTTTGTCAGGTTTGGGAATCAAAATAATTGTGGCTTCAAACAAAGTGGGATCTATATCAAAGAGATAGAGATACTCATATAATTTAAGGAGCACAGGTGTCAGCTCCTTAGAAAAGACCTTTTAAAAGTTGGCAGGAAGCCATCAGGCCCTGGTGCCTTATCTGAGTCAAAGAGGAAATAGTCTCTCTATTTCCTCCAGAGAGATGGAGCCATCAAGATTTTATGATGGGACTGACAGACTAGGGATATCCATGTCCCCTAAATATGTAGTGATATTCGAATGGGCGAGGGGTTAGGGGTTTACTATAAAGGTCTGTTAGTATTTTTCAAAATACGGGCAATACCCCTAGGGAGGTTTCAATGGAACGGTTGGAGAAGCAAGGATGGGATTATCCTGAGCCTTCCAACGTCCGAAGGCGCAAGGCCAGAAGTTTCCCGCCTTTTCCCCATGGTCGAGATACTTAGCTTGAGTTCTCACCAAACAATACTCCGTCTTTTCTTTCAGAAGATCCATATACTCACTCTTAGCTACCAGGAGAGCCTTAGAGAGAGTAGCGAGGAGGTTGAGGAATAATTTGCTTCTAACTCTAATTTTACTCAACAGAGAAAGAGATTTTGCAAGCCTGGTTTTTCCTGTGAGGCACACTTATTAGTTCACCCTGAGATAACATTTTAGTGAGCTCCAAACCATCTCAAATCTCGGGGTAGACTCAAGATTATCCGCAAGAAAGAGAGAAATCAAAGACTTAATACTCGAGACCGTGTGGGGGTCCTTAAGCAGCTGAGTATTTAACCTCCATGTGGTATCACGACAAAAGTCAGGATCTAAGGAAAGTTTGATCCAAACTATGGCATGATCTGAGAGAATGATTGGATCAATACCAGATTGAAGAAGATTGGGAAGAAAGGTTTTACTAATTAGCACATAGTCTATTCTCGATTTGGAACTATGCGGCTGAGAAAGAAAAGAGAAAACCCGAAAAGAGGGATTCGAAAGTCTCCAGGGATCACATAAACTCTAACATTGACAACAAAT
This sequence comes from Neoceratodus forsteri, assembly GCA_016271365.2. NCBI lineage: Eukaryota > Metazoa > Chordata > Ceratodontiformes > Ceratodontidae > Neoceratodus > Neoceratodus forsteri. The sequence continues at coordinate 620,323,012 of CM028130.1, forward strand.
CCTGAAGGGCTCTCTGGGCAGGGGTAGGGGATCGATTGTCTTGAGGCTCCTTATCGAGTGTAGATGAAAGGGGAACATTCCAATCCCCTTCCAGTATAATCTGGGAAGGAAGAAGAGTGCTAATTTTGTTGGCAAGGGACATAAAAAATTCAGGGCTCCCCCCGACCGGCCCATATACAGAACCTAAGACAACGGTGCTACCGTTAAGAGTACCCCTAACCAGGACAAACCTCCCTTCTGGGTCCAAGACAACCAGTTCCTTCATAAACAGAACATGCTTTTTAATGAGAACTGTGACCCCTTTACTAAGATTAGAATTACCAGCCAAATAAGCCTGGGAAAAACCCGAGCGAGATAGGGATTTGGTGTCTGCATGAGTCAGATGAGTTTCTTGAAGGAAAAGAATATCCACCTGCAGTAATGAGCAGTGGTTAAAAACCTGAGACCATTTGACCTGATCCCTGAGTCCGCGTACATTCCAGGAAGCTATTTTAATCGTATTAGTAGCCATTTTAGGAACAATATAAAGGGAGTATAAAACCAGACAAAACCAGTGGTAGAGAAAAAGGAACGGCACTCCAAGATCAGATATATCCAAAATCCAATAGCCCACCAGCATATACCAAAATAGAACACCCAAAAAATGAACACCAGTATTCCGACCAGAGTATAACTGCACTTCAATCTAAGCTGGCAGACTAAGCAGATCCTCCCAAAACCTTCCCTCATCCCATTGCTATCCCCAAAAACCCCACCCCTCTCAAATTGCCTCCAGAGACATTTAACACTTGAATTGTGTAACGTAGGATAGCACACTAAGATGTGACAAAAGATAATATATATCAGGCAGCATCCCTCCCACACCCCGCCTCCCCCCAAACCCATCCAAATGCCCAGACATTGAATTAAGAACAGGAAACGAATACAAAAACCCACCCATCGGCCCCCCCCTCCCAGTAGTATCCCTTAGCCCCAACAAACAACTATTTACAACGGGGAGCCAGGACTGATAACGAAACAGCCTCCAACAAGAAAAAAACAGGCCCTGGCCACCCAACCCATTTTGCGAACCTCAAAAACCCCAGGTCAAATTGATCAGGTTGTGGGAGGTGAACACAGACCAGAAAAACACTAAACCAGGGAAGGAACCAAACCCCCCCTAAAGTAAGCAACAATAACACCACAGCTGGGGTGAGGTTAGCCAATCCCCCTATCCTAAGCTCGTGATTCCGCATACAGCTAGCCGCCAGGCCCACAGACCCAAGCGTCTCCCTCCCCCATCCCAAAGCGTCAGATACTTCAGGAAACATACAAATAAGAGAGAAGGAAAAGAAAGACCCCCCCGATGCCGCCCCACCCACTGACTGGAACATACAACCAAGGTCGGGTTCAACCAGGCGAGACATAGCTCTGAAAGCACTCACCCTCTAAAAACAGGCATCTGCAGGCAGGGGAAGGCCGAGCAGAGGACCGGGCCCTGGCTCTCGGGGAGCATGCAGTCTAGGCCCATTGTTTCGGGGGGAACTATCTCGGCACAGGACCAAACCGGTTCCTCAAACAGGAAGCTACCCCCAGGGAACTGCCTCCCGGTAAATAAGTACCGGAAATACCTGCGGATCTCAATAAACAGAACGAGGAGCTCAACTTCCATCCCACGGGACACCACCCAGCCACCCTGACCCGAGACCAGCCAAACCCCAGGTAAGAAAACAAGAGGCAATCGGGAGGGTTATAGAAAGACCGACAGTGACCCTGGGAAAAGCAGGTAGGGTCTAGTGATGGAACCACCGACACATGACGAAAACAATAAAGGAAGAGGTAAACCGGAAAGAAGAAAAGCAAAGCCCCAGAAAAAACAGAATAAGCATTTAGCCCCTGAAGCTAACAACACTGCGGCAGCATAAATATATATAGTCTCTCAGCCAGGGGTCTTAAATAAGTCCGGCAACTTGATAGCAAGGTCCTTCAGGGCCATTTCTGGAGAATTAAAGCTGCAGGTAGAGCCTCCGATTGTGACCTTGAGAGTCGCAGGGTATAACATTCTGAAGGGAATGGATGCAGCAATTAATTTCTGGACTGTAGGACGAAAGGCTGCTCTTTTTTCCCTAGTCTCTTTCGGGAGATCTTGAGTGATCCGAATCCTAGTCGAGCCCCATATAACCTCCTTCAGGTCTCGGGATTTGCTGTATATGTGCTGTCTCTCTATATAACTTAAAAATTTCATGATGATGGGGCAAGGGGAAGATCCAGGCGGGGGTCGAGGCCTCAGCGATTGATGAGCCCATTCAAGATGGTAAGAAGGGCTAATCGGCGACGGGCCTACCACTTTGACCAGGAACCTTTGCAGGAAGGCCATAAGATTGGGGCCCTCCTCCATCTCCGGTAGGCCCAAAATCAGCAAGTTGTTACGGCGGTTGCGCCCCTCTAGGTCCTCCATCTTAGCTTGAAGTTTCCGTATTTGTTGTTTATATTCAGCCATCTCGACCTCAGCTTTGGCTCTCCATTGCTCAATAAAGAACACCCTGGCCTCCGCGTCAGCCACTAGAGTGGAGACCGAAGAGAGATCGCTCCGGAGGGACTTAAGCTCTCCAGTCAGCTCTTGGAGAATTTCTTTTAGCGGGGTCAGCTCTTGCAAAAATCTGTCCTCTGTTAGGGGGTTGGATGACTGTGTCTTTTCCCCACCTCTCTCTGGTTTCGGGCCTCCCTGGTTGCGTTGTTTTTTGGCTGCTTTCTCAGGAGATGCAGGCGGCGTATGCCGGATTGGGGCCTGCCTCCCATCCACATCCATCTTGAAACGTAGATAATCTTTCTTTGCTGGCACTTCAGCCCAGGTCATCAGGGAGTATCTCAGCTCTCATTTAAAGAAAATTTCACCAAATTAATGCACCGGGGAGTTCAGAATTGGCGACTGAAACAGCAGGAGGGAAGAGCTCCAGGCCTCAGCTGCTGCTTAGCTGGCTGCCATCACGTGACTCCCCTGTTGGCCATCTTATCAAAGTCACCTCCTCTGAAGTCCCATATTTTTGCCTTGGAATGGGATTATTTAGTTCTAGTGGCCAAATTGAACCATACCATGTGATGGTCACTGGCCCCCAGGTGACCTTCTACCTGGAAATTTGTGATCCTTTCCCTGTTAGTCAGTACTAGATCTAGGCTAGCCCTGCCTCTTGTGGGTTGTTGTACCAGTTGTTTGAGGCCCTCCCCATGCAGGGAATCCACTGTGCGTCTAGTTCTGGCAGATGTTCCTGCTTGTATTGACCAATCTGTATCTGGAATGTTGAAGTCTCCCATTATCAGAACCTCCCCTTTAGCTGTCATGTTTTGTATATCTTCTAACAGTAATGTGTATATGTCCTCCCCCTGGTCTGGAGGCCTGTAGATAACTCTAGTTCGTATGGCTGTCCCATTTCCTGTTTCCAGGGTGACCCACAGTTCTTCTGGCTCCTTATGTGTATTCTGAATTTCTGTTGCTTTGATATTTTCATTTACATAAAGAGCCACTCCACTCCCCCCTTGGGTCTCTTTCGCCTGTAAAACTGTTACCTCCAAGCTTGGACTTGCTTTTAAGACTAGCTATGCCCTTATATCCTCTGCCAGAGTTGCCATTGCTCAAGGGGTTCTTTTTCCCACCCTCACCTACGGAGCTGATACCTTCAAACATTCTTCTAAAGTCAATCTCCATAAATGAGGCATATCTTATAAGAACATTTGTCATTTTGCTCTGGCATCTCATTGGTATACCCACCGCTGTCAGCTCTATAGCAGTTTAAAATGGCTACCCCTGAAGCCTGTCACTCCTACGCTCTTGGCACTCTAACAGATAATATTATTAGAACTGGAGTGCCCTCTTTTCTAGCCCTATTATTGTCTCTTTCTAGCTCTAGCTACCCTCTACAATCTGGTGACCAGTTCATTCTAACTGTTCATAGATGCAGCATAACTATGGGATCCCAGGCCTTCTCCTACTGTGCCCCCACCTACTGGAACTCTCCACCTGTATCCATCCAACTCTCCTCTTCTTATGCCCAGTTTGAAAAGGAGCAACACCACTACCTCCTAAACTTTAATCCCTCTGCCTGTTTCGTCCCTCCTTGAATGCCCTGTCTACACCACATAACCACAGCCTGTGCCTGATTGCCTAATGAATGCACTTACGCATGGTTCCATGTCACAATAGTGATCGCAAAACAGTGATCGCTATTATGGTGAATGTATATCACTGAAAAGCAAATCAGTGATATACACTTCCAGGAAACCCGACATCAGGAACATTATAAAGTGTTTTTGCAGGGCGGCTGTGCCCCCGTACCTCCTGAAGCCACTCACACCACCACACCACATGGCTAGCTCAGCGGCAGCAGGCACACCAGTCCCCTAAAACCCCTTCCCTGTCCCTCCTATGGTCACTTTCCTGTAGGGTCACTACTCTTGCAGGATTGCCCAAAATGACAGTGCTGAAAGTGAATTGCTATTTTTGTAGTCGCTCATTTTCGGTTGCTATCATCACTGGATACGCTTACTCATATCGCGTTCTTGCCTCCTCTCCCTGGTTCTGCTGCTCTGCCACTGGTCTCCATCCTATTATACTGTTCCTTAGCCCTTACTGTTATTTGAAGCTGTATTTAGATTGCCTCAATGCTATACTCTGTACTTCAATGTAGCATGTATTATGTTTTTTTAATCAGGAATACTGTACTACGTATTATAATGCATCATGTTATATTGTTATATTTTCTAGCTTATGATTTCTCCTGCTTCCCCTGTATCTTCCCTCTTTCTCCAATGTATATATTATGTTACTAGCTTTACCCCTTGCATTGTTCACCTAAATTGTTTCCTCTTCCAGTGTCTCGATTGTCTCTGTGTTTTTGACATGTACTTTCCCTGGTCATGCCTGAAAATAGGCATATTTAATGTCTAGTGCACCCACCTGGTTATCAAAAACCAAATAAATAAATAAAACATTTTTGATAGATGTAGAATATCGTTTTGAATATAGCAAAAGAAAGAAATACAGGGGTTGCCATGCTTGTTTTGGTTATATCTGCTTTCAAAGTTGCAGTTTCAGAGGTATTGAACTGAGGACAAAAATACTTGAAAAATCACAATAAAAAATATAGCTCGCCAGAAAGCTATTCAAGTAGCTCAAAAGTACATGCAGAATGACAAGTATGTTTCTATAAAATAAATAGAGTAACCAAAGATAGACAGACTTGTGCTTGAAGTGCCTTGAATAATGCCAAAATCCGCAACTGTGGGAGATAATTTCCTCACTGACATCCTGTATATATTCTTAGCTGAACATGACATAGAAACATAGAAACTGTCAGCTGAAAAGGACCACCAGGCCCAACCAGTCTGCCCATTTTCCCTAGCTGTACTAGCGGCCTATGTCCCTACTTGGTCATTGGCTTAGCTATTCCTTCCCATCACTATGGTTTCCTTATCTCTATTCCATGCATGTTTGAATCCTGCCACAGTGTGTTCTCCCACCACTTCCTGGGGAAGTTCATTTCATGCATCCACCACCCTCTCAGTGAAATAGAACTTTCTCCCATTTCACCTTATATGCCCCCCCCCCAATCTCATGTCTTGTCCCGTTGTTCTAGTACTCTTTTTGTACTGGAAGATGTTTTCCCCTCTCACCTTATTTATGCCTTTGAGGTACTTAAACTTCTCAATCATATACCCCCATTCCCTCCTCTCCTCCAGTGTATACATATTGAGGTCCTTCAACCTTTCCTCAAATGACTTATGCTGTATTTCCTGCACCATCTTAATCGCTCTCCTCTGCACCGCCTCCACCTTGTCAATGTTCTTATGAAGGTGCAGCCTCCAGAACTGCATGGCATAGTCCAGATGAGGTCTCACCAGTGTTTTATACAGTGGGACCAGTATCTCCCTTCTTCAGCTTGTGATACCAATTCCTATACAACCCAACACCCCACTGGCCTTCCCCATTGACTTTGCTGCCTGCTTGGTGGCCTTGGTAATGATCCCCAGACCTCTTTCCTCCTTGGTGACTGCTAGCAGCTCCTCCCCACCCCATCCTGTAGCTCTCATTCAGGTTCCTACTCCCCACATGCATGATTTTGCACTTCTTTGCATTAAACCTCAGCTGCCACATCTCCAACCATCTCCGATATAATAGGATAAATCATTATTCTAATAATGTTTCCATATTTTTAAGAATGTACTTGTGCCAATAAACAGCCCAGAAAATGTTGTTAGGTGCATCAGAAAAACAGGCATTTGAAACACCAGGGAATGTCTTTGGCCCTGGCCAAATTTTCTCCATTCATGAAAAATACCACCAACAGCTTAATCTGGATCAAGGCCAGTTGGCATTCATCTGTAACCCCCTCCCCCGGGTCGTGCCTGAAAATAGGCAGGATTTGTCCAGTGCACTTACCTGGTCAACAAAAACTAAATAAATTACTAAATAAATAAAGCCTCTAAGATCTTTTTATTTAAATAAGCTTTTACTGGGACATGGTTTGTTACTGATTTACTGTGTCAACATATGTTATTATTTACTATTTTACGTTACTTGTAAAGCATTGAGAGTCCTCATTGGATTGGGCACTATTTAAATAAAATTTGCCTTGCCTTCATGTGTCTTACTAAGCCAAATCACTAAATTCTAAAATAGATATTCAATTCTGTGCATAATATCTCACATTGCTGAGGCTGGGTAAATGTTCCTCCACAAAAGAAAAGTATATTTATCACTAATGGAGGAAATCTTTGGATAAGGATTGTTATACTATATGCACTCCTCTCCATTTTATAGGGAACAGCAGAGAAGAGATTATTTCTGTGGGTAGGCCAACAAGTAAAAGAAAATAAAATATAAAGGTATGTTTCATTTAATAATACTGGCTACTATAAGAAAGGTATTACAATAGTATAGTATGACATCAGAAATTAGGAGATGGGTTTTTTAATTTTTTTATAAAACATGAAGTATTACACACAGAATGTAATTTTGTTTTTGGAATTCAGTTGTTTGGCTTAGTGAAATACATGGACATACTCATAACATTGGATGAAGGCACTGGATTGAGAGAATTGTTTAATATTATGAAAAAAAATGTCATTATGCTACATAACTGTATTGAGGCAACTGTTATTTTAAAGAGGGTGGTGAATTTTTGGATACGGAAAGTAATTGTTTCCTTTCTATCTCTTTAGCATAAATGATGATTTTATGACAAACTGTTCATTTTGCAAAGAAACATGTTTGGTCAAGTATAAATGTATTTTATGTCTGTTGTTTTCCCATTTCGTACTGGATATATATAGAGAGAGAATAAGTATGTAAGGTGAGACAGATACAGATGCATAGTATGACTAAACTGTAATAGGGAGGATACAGTGATCAAATATGAGTGTAACATTTAATATATTTAAGATTTTAGAAAGCCAATTTAGATGGGCACAGTGTGTGCAAACCGCCATCTGTGGCAAACTCAGATGTGCCAGGAACCCTGTATCGGATTTTACAAGAACAGGGGTTCCAGTGCCAAAGTCCTCAAATTTGCCACAAGCCGACCTGTGGGCTGACAAAATGGCTCACAGAAGGGGACTACTGCTAGCTGCAGTACAGGCTTGCAGCATCAGTGGCCAGCGATAGTGACAAGCTGGCTGGTCACACTGGTGGCTGGTGGATCATCTGAAGGATGCCCTGGCTTACAGGGGAGTGGGACTGGTCCAGCTGGGGGAGGGTAAAAGCTGCCCCCAATGGGGCAACAGTGTGGGTCCTTGGGTGGGCGGGGGACCAGCGCAATCAGGGAGGAGGGTTGTGGCCACTCAGCTGCCACAGACCACTGGCCACTCCAGCGGTGGTCTGGCAGGTGTTGGGAACTATCTGGGTGCCTTTTCCTGGAGCACAGTGTCACCCCCCCCACCCAGCGAGTGCTGCAGCTGTGACACACAGCAGCTTAGACCAGCTCCAGGCTAGTCTAACTGTAGGGTCCATGCGCCCCTGGGGGGGCTTGCAAAATACCAATGTAGGAAATATTGCAGCCCTGACATGGTGCAATCTCCCTTCCACCATGGCACTCTAGTGTGGCCTCGCAGGGATGGCACAAGCCCGGTTAGCACAGGCAGTCCCCCCGTGACACCGGCTGCTTTCGAAAATCAGGAGTGGCGCAAGCTGCAGTGCAATTTCTCATTGACACACGCCCCCTTGCACGAGTCCCAGTCCTTTTAAAATTGAGCCTATGATTTTCAAATCTCTGCAATAATATAAATAAGGTAGTAAGAGACATTATAATGGCAGAGTCAATAAATACATAGAAGTAAGTGGTTTATTATAAAAATGTCTCAATTTATAGTTTACTAATATTTCGTAACTGTTTGCCCTGAGGAAGAGGGATTTTTCCTTCAAAACATTGGCATCTTTAACAGTACTGTGACAAATGGCTATTAAATAAATTTGTGAAAAGTCAAGCATATACATGGTGAGTCTATTACTCCAGAAACAGAAGAGACATGGACAGGTTTTGTCTGGAGCAGACTCCTCCCTGTATTTTTTTCATTACTGGTGGCAGGCCATATTGGGTTGCTGTGTGGTCAAATGCCTTAGCTAGATCCACAGTCACAGCCTGGGTCAACATACCAGAGCTCATGTCACTGCAGATATTTGTGAATCTGAACGAGTCAGTCACCATGTCACATGGATGGGGCAGGGGGTGTTAGGACAATATAAGTACCCAGGTAATTCAGTATTTGAAAAATAACCTGTTTGTTGTAATTTTGTTAAACTGATAATAAAGACATAAGTCTATATTTCTTGATCAGTTGTTTACTACTTTCTGATTTGTCAACTGCAATTTTATTCAACAACCGTGGGACATTAGAGGGGATTAAAATCACGAGAGAATTTTGGCCTCTCCAATTCAGTTACATTTTTATGGCTGCATGGGCAGAGACCTGCAGACATATTGCTAGGAGAGAGAAAAGGGACTGTGAAAGCATGTGACCGGATCTGTGCTTTCACAGTGCTGTGGTCAGTGTCAATCATGCTGCGGTCATTGCTTTAGCATTTGTTCTCCACCACTCCTCCCCTCCATGGACACACAAACCCCTCCCCTTGCAGGGGAACTCTTTTGCTTCTGCCCGCCACTTCTGTAGTTGTAGGCGAAAAAGAAGAGCCCACTATGCCCAAGATGGCCGCCATCAGCTCACTGCACATGTTCTATAGCAGTGGTTGCAATCGAGGTCTGGAGCTGCACAGCAGACAGCTTGCAATGTCAGCTGTCCCCTTGGGGCAAATTTAGGAAAAGAGATTTGAAGCATAGCCAGCAAGTAGTCCACAACAGTGTCCAGTTCAAGGGAAGGGTGGCTGTATTGTTAAATTAAGGTTGATTTATTTTATTTTTTCATAATCGCTTGTTTCAGTCCCCCCCCCATTGTTGAAAGTGTTGATCTTCAGGAGGCTCAGTACTGGCATATCAGTTTTATTTGGAGGTTGTACGTAATGTAGGATCGGATCAGTATTTTATTTCTGTTGTATGTATTTATTCTTTTCACAATTATTAAAAAAACTCAATCCACAGCCCCACTTCTCCCATCACTGAAACTGGAAGTGGATATCTGTGTTTTGAAGCTCCAATGGTGAGTTTTAGATATCATTAGGTAATTGCAATATTGCATGTGCTGCAGCTTTAACTGGCAACACCTAATGACTCCTGATGCTACCAGCCCCCTGACTTGAACCAAATGCCCCCATGGGTCACTTACAGCCACACTACAGCACAAATAAGGAAATGTAAACAGCTGCAAGTTCAGCTCTCTTTACGGCAGCCTCCTGCTCCTCTCCTGATTTCTAGTACCTAAGGGCAATTACATTTGCCAGTGGAATGGCGGTTTGGATAGCTGGTGGGAGATGTTTCTATTTTGGCTTCCTTTACCTCCCGACAAGTTTCTGTCCTCTCCTCTCCTGCCCACATGAAGCAGGCCACAGCCTGAGCTCTGTATGCACTAGGAGTAGTAAGCGTAGCCTGGCACTTTCATTTTTGGTGTACTCGCTTGCGCTAACTACAACAGTAACCCCTACACATCCTCCTGTTTCTCACAGTCTACCTCATTGTCTGCCAAAATAATACCAGGGCCCAGGGACCCCTGCTAGACCCCTGAGAATTGGTTATTTTTTTTAATTGGACAAATGGCAAGGCAAGGCAAATTTTATTTGAAAGACTCCCAATCCTGGAGGCTCTGGGTGCTGTACATAAAATCAAGATGATACAAGCTACAATAAATAAAACATTATCATAAATGCTATTAAACTCATTAAATAAAAAAATGAATAACAAGATAATAATGAAAATAAAATCAGGGAAAGGCAATATAGCAAGTCAGAACAGGGTGATATTTACAAAACTGGGTCAGGAAAAGCCTGCGGAAACAGGAAGCCTTGAGGCGTACTTTGAATACCTCCACTGAGGGGGCCTCCCTCATAGATGTAGGTAGCGAATTCCACAGGAAAAGGGCTGGAGGTGCTAAAGGGTTGGCTGGCAGTATAGCCTAGAGGTTAGAGGAACGAGGTGTGAACAAGCTTGATACATCCAGCAGACCAGCAGACCAGGCCCCCAGTTTGATTCTCTCAACCTCCACTTGCATACTGTGTGACTCTGAGCAAGTCACTTAACCGCCCAGTCCTCCCAGGTTGCCCCTGAAAACAGGCACTTGGGCCTAGTGGGCCTTACCCAGTTAACAAAGACTAAAATAAAAAAAAATAAAAAAAAGCTCTTTTGCTGGCAGGTTTTAACCTCATCCTGGGAATCACAAGGAAGCCCGTCGAGGATGAACAGAGGGAGTGGACTGAGGTAGCAGGTGTAGAAGGTCCACCAGGTAACCGGGGCCCAGGCCATGTAGGGCCTTAAAGGTGAGCAAGCTCACCTCAAAGAGGATCCTCCATCTGACTGGCAGCCAGTGCAGTTCATGCAGGGTGATGTGGCAATACTTAGACTGCCCCATCAATAACCTGGCAGCTGTGTTCTGCACTAGCTGAAGCCAGCAGAGGATACCTCCTGAGGCCCTGAGGTAGCGCTCATCACAGTAATCAAGCCTCAACATCACACAGGCATGTACAAAGTTAGTGAGGTCCAGGGCAGAACCAGGGGCCTAATCTGATATTCTTCAGATGGTAAAAACTGGTACGGATCACGGACAACACCTGATCCTCAAGTGTCAGGCCGCTATCCAGAATAACGTTGAAGTTACACACCCTGGAGGAGGCCTTCAAAGGCATAGAACCCAGGATGAGTCCTGTCTCTGCACCCAAGGCCATCCTATCATGCCCTTTGTTGACTCTACTACCAGTACCTCCATCTTATCGGGGTTCAGTCACAACCAGCTGGAGGCCATCTAGTCATTGATATCAGCAAGGCAGCTGTTAAACACATCCACTGTGTTGAATGTCTCAGGTGCAAAGGAAAGATACAGCTAGGTATCATCAGCATAGCAGTGAAAACCCAAGCTGTATTTCCTAATGAGCCCTCCTGGAGCAGTATGTACACAGTGAACAACACTGGCAACAAGATCAGAGTTGGTCAATTCTTCCTAGCAGCAATCTCCCTGGACAGAAAGTCTGCCTTCTTACAGTTGATTGCCCCATAGTACTCACCATAGTGATCCCGCAGGGTCAGCTTGTCCACCTCCAGGCCAGTCTTCCTCCAGCAGCGCTACAACCTCTGACCCAAAATCTTCATCACCTTGAGCTCCCCATCAAACCATGGAGACCTCAGGTGAGAAGATATGGGTCATACACAGAGGGAGGGAGCTGAGTGCCTCAGACATCAACTTAATATAGGCAGTGACTGCAGAACACATACCCCCCACACATGCAGTGCCCACATTAGATAGATCAGCCACCGTCAGAAGACCCTCAGGGGTCATACCCCTCAAAGGGTGGTAGCTTACCATCTCAGCAGGGGGAGGACTCCCACAGGGTGCCCCAAACGTGAACTCCACTGTGCAATGATCGAACCAAGTGACCCGATCAGTCTTGAGATTATTAATTTCAAGCCCCAGTGAGAAGACCAGGTCCAACATGTGGCCTCCCTGATGGGTCATGAAAGAAACTTCCTGCAACAGGCCCAATGATGACATAGTCTAGAGGAATTTGTAACCAAGCCTAGATGATCCATCATCAACCCAAACATTGAAGTCCCCCAGAATTAGACATCTAGGGACCTCCAATGTTTCACCGCCAACAAAATTGGCTACCTCCTGCAGAAATTCTCCTGCCACCCAAGGGGGGGCAGTAGAGCAGGAGAATTCTGCAACCTGTGTCCAGACCCTTATATACGGCCACACATTCAAAGGAACTCAGTCTTCCCACTGGGTGCACTGTGAATCCCAGCTCGGATCTAAAACAGATGGTAACCCCCCCCTGTAGTCCACTCTGGGGCAGTGCACAAGAGAGTACCCAAGGGGGATGGCGGCAACAAAAACTGGACCAGCGTTGTTACCCACCCAGGTCTCCGTAATGCATGCCAGATCGACCGACGAAATAAGATCAGCAATAATTGTGATCTTATTTCTTATCAGTCTGGCTTTGCAGAGCACTGTCTGCAGGGAGCCCTGGGGATGGGCACCAAACATGTTTCTTGGGCCCGATAAACCCCAGGGCACCTTCTGTACTTAATCACCTCTATCCTGCCCCCTACCAACATATACAAGGCACCTCACCACAATTGATCCGTACGGTTCCTCTGTATTCCGACCTCCCAACAGCGATGTGCTATAGTGGTGGTGACTGGGAGATGGGAGAAGGGCTGCAGATTGCACAGCAAAGATGCCCCATACATGATCCTAGCATGTTCCAGGCTGCCATCCTTCCCCAGACACATCCTGTCTGACTATACTAACCCAAAAGCCTACACTTCAACTAACTAAAAAAGACACTCACTCATCCAACCACACACTAATACAAAACCAACCTAATACCATCCATACTACTCACACACCCAAACTTAAAACTCAAACCCACCAATACCCTCACACCCCACCCCAGAAAGAGCAAATGCAAATCCAGGGTAGGGTTTCTGAGAGATAGGAGAGCACTGTCTGCAGCTCAGCAACAAGTCCTACAAGACTGGACAATTAAAAACAGATAAGGTGCAAGAATATAAATCACAAGCAGGTAACAGAAAATGTCACAGTCCACTGCTTAGCAGCTGAAGGCCCTCTCACCACCTCCAGTCACTGCAGAGATGACCCGGCTAGACCAGTCCCAAAACATGCAAGCCACATAGGATACATCCCTGGAATGTCCACAAAAACTGCTCCCACCAGATCTGGAGTCCCAGAGTGAAGTCAAAGGACCGACGGCTGACCCCGAACGATAATCCAAGGGGCACGTAAGAGCTTCTGCGGTCTATCTTCCCCAGTGCAGGCCACACAGGAAGCATGGTTGAACAGGCCCGACTGATAGTAGAAGGGCACACTGAATGTCTGCAGTGTCTCTAATCCCCGAAACAGGCCACGCCAACACACAGACGCAATAGGCCACCAGCCGAGGGACCAAAAGTCTCAAGAACAGCACAAACGCTGCTAATATGCTGGGAAATAATGCACAGAGGTGCCCTCAGCACTGTGATCTCACAGGAATACAGTCCAGGTGGCAACAGAATCCACAATGCGCCATCGGCCCTCTCATAGATAAGAAGCACCTTCGGAGAGAATAGGGTCCATTGCTACCATCCATTCTGAAGTGGGAAATGAAATACGTTGGGACAGTTCAGCAAAACTTTTAATCCTCGGCCCAAGTCCAGTCCTTGCAATACAGCAAGACTAGACTGCAGATTCAACACAATGGCGACATCAGATACCAAGGCGCCCGGGGAATGGAAGCCATGTGAAGTCGTCAGGTCCCAGGCAACACCAAATCCTGCAGGGCTGGCAAGGTAAGCGAGCTGCGTTCAGAGACCTACCTAAAAAACAAGAAAGCTCACTACCTAAGCTTGCTCACTCCCCTGCCCTACCTTGCTCTAAAAACCTTCTATCATCCTAACTAAAATGCTTTAAATTTGGGAATTCTGGTCGGCAATGCGTTCATAAAACAAACACATAAAAATAAAATAGCTCTCCAAGTAAGATCTCTAAAATAAAGCAAAAACAGACTGGTTTAGAGGTGCAAGTGCTCACACCAAGGGGCTCACAAGCTGCAGGTCAGCATTACTGCCATCTTGCTCCTTGCTCCTCCCACAATACATTGGCCACCAGGGAAACCAGCCCACTAGCCCACAAGGAATAACATTTAAATTACTGGCCCTACATGCGACAACTCTAGCACCCTAGACCACCAGTGGTAAATTATAAAATTTATTCTGAGCTATTAGCCCAAAAGAGTCCCCACAAGCTCACCTGGGTTGCTACTTTTAACTACTGGCCATTTAGCTATCTAGTGGTAATAAGCAGTGTTGGAATTACAGAGGGCTTGCCAGAGCTTGACTCCCCAGCTCTGAGTTGAGCCCCGCCATGGAGATGGGCTGGTTGTGCCAGTTGCCCATCATGGGATTGTTGTTTAAACAATAAATTTTGGCTGCTGCCAGGGCAAGATGGTGGGTGGGAGATGGGGGGGTGTAGATTTTTAATCAGTTTCGCTGGGGGAGCCATTTTTTACTTTATTTTTTTTTTAAGTATTTCCCAAATACAAATAACAGTGACACTGTTCTTTATTTGTATCCAAATAATTAATATTGCATTATTTGGGGTATTCAGGAAATACTCTCCATCCTTCGCACACCCCTATGCAGTAGTTTGTTGATAACTGAGAGTGTGTGGGTGAAGAGTGAGTGGCTGGTGAGAGCGCATGTGAGAATGTCAAATTTTAGCTATGTGTGTGTGTGTCTATGTGTGTGTATGTGTGTAGGAGGCAGACTTGGATTTGGTGGACATAACAGATTTACAGCAAAACGATAACCACAGCTTGCATTTGGCCATTTCAGGATACTGTTACGGCAAGACAGGGAGGAAAGGGGGGTTGTTTTATATGTGACAGAAAACATAAAGGACACAGGATACAGAGATACAGGGGCTCCAGGGGAGAAGAACAGGCTGGAAGTTCTTTGGGTCAGGTTAGAGAAAGGGTACAGAGTCATTATCCACATGGAGGTTAGTATATAGACCACAAACACAGGTGGAGGAGTTAGAGAAGGTTTTAGGGAGACCATTGCCAGAATGCCAAGCAAAGGCAAGGTATTGGTTATGGCGGATTTAATCTGCCAGATGTAGACTGTACCGTTCTGGCTGTACTTCTCAGGCAGTAGGTTATGGAACCCACAGGGGATGGGGCAGTGGTGGACCTGGTACTCAGAAACAGTGACAGCACTGTGGATGTCACATTAGGTAGCCACTTGGTTACAAGAGATCACCACATGGTATGGTTTGGCATATGGATTGAGCAAGAAAAAACACACACTAGAACGAGGGTTCTGTACTTCAGAAGGGTAAATTCAAAGAAATGGGTGACTGCCTCATAATTACTTTGAAGAGAGTGATGACTGGTGGGGAGGATTAGAGACACACACATGAAAAGGGTCAAGGAGAAAGTAACTAAGGCAATGGCATACTGTTTGAAGGAAGTAAGCAAAAGTAGGAGGAGAAAGAGCAAACTATGGTTCTCGAAGCAGGTGGCTAAGGTGGTAAGGGAGAGGAAAACAGCTTTAGAAAGTACAAGATCCACACGGAGGGTGCCTGGGAGGTAGGTATATCTAGATAAAAGGAGGCAAGAAGAATGGTGAAGGTAGCTAAGGCACAAACAAAGGAGAGGTTCACCAAGGAGGCCAGAAAGAGGGCTAAGACTTTCTTCATGTACGTGAGTAAAAAGAGGAAACCAAGGGGTGGGATAATGAGGATCGGGGGAGGGAGAGACTGTGCAAAAAAAGTAAAAAAAAAGCTAACATTTTAAATGAGTACTTCTGCTCAGTATTCATGTTGGGGGAGGGGGTGGAACAGAGCAACATGTATCAGCCGGTACCATGGTGAGAGGGAATGGACACAAGTCCATTCTCTGAGGAGAGAGTCTGAAGTGGATTGGAAGCTGAAAAGGAAAACAAGACAATGTGGGCAGATGGAACTCACCCAGGGGTTCTAAAGGAACTGAGCACAGTGCTAGCCTCCCACTGGCAATGCTATTCAGCATCTTATTGTACTTGGGAGTAGTTATACAGGACTCGAAGAGGGACACAATAATGGCAACAGGGAGGAGGCTAGTAGTTACATGCCAGTCACTCTTAGATTAGTGGTGGGGAAGTTAATGAAGACTGTACTGAAGGAGAGGCTTATGGGGTACCTGGAAGCAAATGGGCTGCAAGACCACCATCAGCAGTTTCACAGAGGGGAGGTCATGTCAAACAGATCTCACATATTTCTCTGAATGGGTAGCTAGGGAGGTGGATCAGGTGAAGACAGTGAATGTTGCATATCTGGACTTCAGTAATATCTTTGACATTGTGTCACACAGGAGGCTAATAAAGAAGCTTAGTAACCTGGGATTTGATGATAAGGCTGGGTATCAAACAGGTTAAAGAATAGGAGACAGAGGAGAAGAAGAAAAAGCATTTATGTAGCATGTTTCATAAGCACTGTATCTCACAGCACTTTACATGCAATGCTAGACTGATATTGAAGTGACTGAGCAAGCAGTGGCAGCCATTTCACACATCAACACCCACATACAGCCTTGGACAATTGCATGAACCAGTTTTACATGAAGGGGAATGTTGGTCAGGACACCAGGGAAAGTTCCCTACTCTTTGCAAAAAGTGCCTTGGGTTCTTTTACTTCCACTTGGACACTCACCAGGACAGCAATAGAAGTGGGTAGACGGGACCTAAGTTTAATGTCTCATCCAAAGGATGGCACATTCTGACAGTACAGCACCCCCCAATACTGCATTTGGGTGACAGCATTTAGGTATGAGCCCAATCCCAGTGTGGGACTAGAACCCATGACCTTCTGGCCTAGAGGCAGATGTACTACCAACTGAGCCATGCTGACACCTGGTGGTAAATGGAATTCACTTAGGGGGATGGGAGAGTGACCAATGGAGCATCACATGGATCAGTACTGGCTTCTGTCCTTTTCAAGGTATTCATAAGTGTCATTGCTGAGGAACTGGTGAGGAAGGTGTGTCTCTTTGCGGATGACACAATAATATGCAACAGAGTGGGCACCCAGGAGGGGGTGGAAGAGAATCCAAAGGGATATGGGGAAACTGAAGGAGTGCTCTAGGGGTGGCATTTGGGTTCAATTGCCAAAAAGAGCCACATTATGCACTTTGTGCACAGAAACACAGGGGCTGTGTGTAAGATTGGGGATACTTACAGTCACCAAGCAAGAGGGATATTGGGGTAATCATATCTAATGATCTTAAGGTGGAAGGGTGGTGCAACAGGACAGTTGGTAAAGCTTTTGCATTGAAAGGTTGTATATGGAGGGGGATTTCAAACAGGAGATGGGAGGTGGTGTTGCACCTGTATCACTCAGTAGTGAGACGCCACCTAGAGTACTGTGTACAGTTCTGGAGACCACAAGGACATTGAAAGGGTGGAAGTGATCCAGAGTGGGGCTACCAAAATGGTGCATGGAGTTGCACAAGAAACCATATGAGGACAGGCTGCAGGAACTCAGGATTTACTCCTTGGAGGAGGGGACATGACTGAGACCTATAACTTCCTCACAGAAGTAAACAAGGTGCAAGAGGGGAGTCTCTTTCAGAGGAGGAGCACCAGAATACAGGGGCATACAAAGAAGCTTGAGTGGTGGAAGTTTAAAAGTGATGTGAGGAAATCATTCTTTTCAGAAAGGCATGGTGGATGCTTGAAACAGCATGCCATAGGAGGTTGTGTGGGTGAAGACAGTGACGGGGGGTCTTCAAGCATGCATGGGATAAACACTTGAGCATAATAAGTAGAGGAAAAGGAGGAGGGAGTGAGGGACACCTAAAACTGAATAGGGTCTGAGGAGTGGTAATAGGCAAGGAAATGGGGCAAACTAGATGGTCCTACTGGTCCTTTTTCTGCCATCAAATTCTACGTTCCTGTGTTTCTAGATATAGATGACTGGGGCCCTTATACAAGAGTAGTGCATATTCTACTTCTCCTTACAAGGAAATACATACAAAATACATTGATCTTTCGGCAGCAGCCAACTTTTGAAGTGTGGCACAACCAGGTTTTGAAAATCGTACCCAAAGAGATAGACTTACAAATGAGATAGAGAGATGGACAAAAAAATTGAAAGGCAGTGAGGTCACCTATATACAGTATATTCCCTGCCTCCTAGGAGGCCATGCAGATATGTAGGATGTGTTGAAAAAGCTATATTGGTGCTAAATAAATACGCCAGACACACCAAGACAAAATGAAATCATTTTTATGATACAGACATGACAGTGTGATGAATATCAATGTTTGCTTACAAGTTTCCTGTTGAAACATTTGGTTCTGCTAAGGTCCAGACATTGAAGTTTAATAAGCATTATGAACTGGATTAAATAAATAAAGGAAGCTGATTGGCTGAGAGGTATTTGAAGCAGTGATTAAATCCCACACCTCCATCTGCAGGGTGCAGGTGAGAGATCCCTACTTATTAACTATGCTAGGTGGGTAAACTGTCAACTGCGACCCCCTTTTCTGTCCAGTGAGTCACAGGTTGAGAGTATGACTGGAGTCCCTCCCATGGCAACTTCATGGTAACCGATAAACAACATGATTACATAATGTCTCACAAAACATGATCCCATTTTATTGAAGATTTGTCTTCAGTAATAAACAGCTTCTGGTCTGAGCCAAAATGGCTTTTATTTCATATGAGGTCCAAAGGTCAGACACAATACTATGAAACTATGAAATTTAAGAGGGCATGGGACAAGCATATGGGGCTGAGTATCAGGGGGAGGGCAGGAGCTGGCAGGGAGGGGGGTGTAGGGAAAAAATAGGGCAGACTTGATGGGTCGGTGTGGTCCTTTTCTGCCGTCAAAGCTTCGATGATTCCATGAAAAGAGGACAGTATCCCTTTAAAGCAGTATAGCAGCCATATTTGTTCTGACCAGAGTTTGTTAGAATTAGATACCACCAGAAGACCAACTTCAGGAAGATGGAAGAAAATCTTAGGAAAAGCCTGGTTCGGTATTGGCAGATTGAAGGGGTAGAAAAAAGTGGGAGTTCGTAAAAGGCAGGGTAATAGAGGTAGCTGGGGGTGCCATAAAAACTGGAAAGAATAATAAGAAAAAAACACTAGTGTGGTTCAGAAGAAAGGTAAGGGAGGTGGTTAAAGCGAAGAGGATGGCATTTTGTGGATATAAAAAACATTTGCAGTCAGATGACAGCAGGGAATGTTATCTGAAGGCCTCCAAAGAGACAAGCAAGGTAATAAAAATGGCAAAGGCATCTATGGGACTCAGGATAGAAAAAGGGATGCATAGGATTCATAGGAGATGCTCAAATCAGGAAGGCAACTCGCCCATAATGGCTTGCCATTTTTCAGTGGTTATAGCTTATTATATTTCTTCCTTTACAGTATACATCTAATCTGCTCTTAAAATTTTCCATGGTCCAGATTTTCAAAACTGCCCTAAGATCAACACAAGCTATGGCAAACAGCAGCTTGCACTGATCATCTGCGCACTGAGAACCCTGCACCCATTTTCTGTAGGGAGGGTCCCAGCGCCAAACACCCACAGTTTGTGTCATACACTCCCATGTGCTAAACAAAGGGCACATGGGACGGGTTTGAATGAGGCCAGCCACGAGGACTAAGGTGAGCACAGGAGATGTCTGGCGGGGGTGGTACATGTGTCAGCCCACTGCACAGTCAGGCATCCCACAGGTACTCCACTGGTGCCCACTAGATGTGCCCAGTGCGGTAGTCTGGCATGTCAGTCAGCCACAAAGTGGCATGCAGTACCCTGATAGGTGTCCCTCCTAATAGAGTCTCCAGTGCCTGTCCCCTGGATGGGCAGCTGGCTCACCAGACATCATTTGTCACCTGGGATCCTGTCCTACAGTGCTGAACAGAGGCTGCACATGGGGAATTAGATCAGGCACAGGTGGAGGGCTGGCACACCCTTGAAACAGGTGACTCTGACACAGGCAGCCCTCTCCTGGCACAAGCTGGGTTGGAAAATGGGGGCTGTGATGCAAGGTACCCCTTGCATCAAATCTGTTTGGTGCAGGCACCTTGCATCAGTTTCAGAGCTCTGAACATTGAACTCCATGTCTTCATTCAGCAGCATCTTAGCTAGGAGCTCATTCTAGATTGCCACCACCCTCTGTGTTATCCATTTCCCCCTTTTTCTGTTCTGTAGATCTCTCCCCTTTAACTGTAGAACATGCATTCTGGTGTCATGCTATATTGTTTTCTTTTGTAACCACAAACAAACTAATAAATCCATATTCTAAAATGCTTTGTATATCAAAGAACTCCTCTCAACCTTCTGTACTCCAGTGTAAACATATTGAGATTAACAAACCTCTCCTCATATGGCAGCTCACTAACACCTGACACCATCTTTGTTGCCCTCCTCTGAACTCACTCCATCTGTTTTATTTCCCTCATTAACTGCAGTGACCAAAACTAGCAATTGTATTCCAAATGAGGCCTCACAAGTACACCATAAACAGGCATTAACACCATACTATCTCTGCTGGTTATATATTTGTTTATACATCCCAGTATCTTAAAACACTTCTGTATAGTCTCCCCACTATGTTTTTTTGAACTTAAGATCCTCATTTACCAATATTCCTAAGTCCCTTTCAGTCTTACTTTCCTTGATCTCTTTCCTTAATGGTGAATATGTTGTCCTTTTAGGAGGCAGTATAGCACAGTGATTAGAGCTCTGAGCTGCAAAACTGGAGACCTGGGTTTGAATCCCTCAGCCCTCACTTTGATGATAGCTTCTAGAACTTTGCCTGTCACAGAGAGTAAACTAACCGGTCAGTAATTCTAATGATTGGCTCTTTCTTCCTTTTTATGGCTGCATGGGCAGAGCTCTGCAGACATATTTCTAACACTCTTGAAAAGGGCACTGCGGAAGCACGTGACCGGAAAGCAATCTGACGTGCTTCCAGAGTGCTGTGTCAAAGTTACAATGTGTTTTGTTTTAACTGCCCTTCCCCTCCATCTACCACATAAACACACACCCTTCGCGGGGCACTATTCCCCCCCCCCAATGCGGAAGTGATTGCCGCCAAGCCCAAGATGGCCTTAGAATCAAGCTGCACATGCACGACTATTATGCTTGTGCAGTTCTGTCATGATGGCCATCTTGGATATGGCTGACTCTGGCACGGAGAGAGCACTGAGTATTCCTTCACTCAGTCTCGCCATTCTGAGCAGCCGTAACCAGCTCTAACCAGAATTTGTTGTACAGTGGTATCACATTTGCATCCCTCCATCTTTTAACTACTTTCCCTGTATCAAGAGAGTGTTTAAATATGTTAGTAATGGAGCCAGCTATTTCCTCACCCAGCTCCCTAACCTAACTCGGGTAGATTTTATTCAGACGCAGTGCCTTAATAGAGTTTATCTCTTTCAGCCTTGTGATAATATTATCCTCCTTAATCCAGATTTAGGGCAATAAGTAATTCCATCCTAACTTGCATCAATGTTTTCCTTTTCACGAAAGACACTGCAAAAGAATCTATTAAACACACCAACTATATCTCCTTCTGATGTCACTAGGTGACAATCATCCACTAATGGTCCTACCTAATTATTTGTTACTTTTTCTCATTTATATAGGTGAAGAAGGATTTGTAGTTATCTTTTATCTTGGTTGTTAACTTTAACTCATATTTCCTTTTACTCTTTCTTATTGCTTTTTATGTTTCCTTTTGCTTGTGCAAGAAACATCTTGTGGTAGAATGACATCTGAGAGGTGTCAGGGATGAGTCCAATGCAGAGCATGCTTTAGTGTGCTCAACCCTGACAGACCAATGATCACCCTGCTGCAAAAAGCCATTAGTAGTAACAACTCTGGCACTGACCTACTGGACACTAGACTACTTCGTCTGACATTGGATGCTATCCTGGTCCCACTTACCGAGCTGCTCAACCACTCTCTGTGCCTGGGGCAGTTCCCCAGCACATGGAAAACTGCCATCATCACTCCCATCCTAAAGAGCAGTGATCGGGCGACCCCAGGTAACTATCAACCTATCTCCATCCTCCCCCCACTCACTAAGGCCCTTGAAAAAGTAGTTGCCAACCAACTTGCCGAATACCTGGCCATGCACAATATCCTGTGCCCTGAACAGCATGGCTCTCATGCAGGTCATAGCACCACAACCGCGCTACTTGAATTCTCCAGCTTCCTGCACTCTGCTCTTGATGCCGGAAATCCTGCCAGTGCCGTGTTCATTGACCTCTCCAAGGCCTTTGACACGGTTTGCCATCCTCTTCTGCTTGACACCCTCAGATGCCTTGGTTTCTCCCCCAGCCCCCTTGCATGGTTCACCAGCTACCTCTCTGCCAGAACTCAGTGTATAAAAATCAATAGTACCCTATCTGACACATGACCTGTCTGCTCTGGGGTTCCCCAGGGCTCCATTTTAGGCCCTCTCCTCTTCAGTCTCTACCTCAACTCCCTCCCCTTGGCCTGCCCAAGTAAGATTCTCCTCTACACGGATGATACTGTGCTCTTCACCTTTGACCCCAACCCCAACACACTCCAGACCACCCTCCAACAAGCTTTTAATAGAGCTGAGCATTGGTTCACATCATGAAGGCTAGTCCTGAACCTAAAAAAGACCAAAGCTATGCTCTTATCGCATCGCCAAAGCAAAGCCAGTGGTGCCCCTCTCGTGATACTGCTTAGCACACTAAACCCCATTGAGCAGGTTTCTTCCTTCAAGTATCTGGGCATTACTTTTGACTCGGCACTCTCCTGCCATTCCCATATCAATGCCCTTTCTGCTGCCACCAGTGTTAGGATTGGACTGTTATACCACCATAGGGACTGCCTACCACAAGAGGCCCTTAGACTGGCAATCACCTCCTCTGTCCTGTCACTAATCGACTATGGGCTGCCCATCTATGCTGCAGCTGACAACACTGCACTTGCAAGAATCCAGCTCTCTATAAACAAGGCCTGCAGGCTAATGCTGGGAGCTCCTAGGTGCACCCATACGTGCCTCCTGTACTCCACTTCCAAACCTGCCTTCTTGTAAAAAAGAACCTGCTAGGACTCTCCCCCCCTAGGGTCGCCACCTCCCTGCAGCATGCCTCCCCCTCAGTCTCCACCCGCAGCACTGTCAAAACCTCCCTTATTGTCCCTAGGGTAAGGACCTCTATGGCCCAGAGATCCTTTTGCTATCGGGCTCCCTCCTGGTTCAAATCCCTCCCAGCCAATATGGCTGACTCCACTAAGCTTGATCCTTTCAAGGTCTCCCTCAGAAGCCATCTGACAAGCACTCGCTGCTGCAACTGCACATAATCCCCCACCTGCCCTTTGCTTTCACCCCTAGGCTGGGTCTGTCCTGTCTACTTTAGCTGTTTATACCAGGGGTCTCATGCAACATCTGCTGACTAATGTAATAAAATACCTCTGGTTGCTACCTGACGTGGTACTTGTGTACCTATATTATGATTACTGTGATCTACCTATTACCAAGCATGTACCACCAGTGAATGGCTGTAACACTAGTTGCTTTTTTAATCTAAGTGTTATGTACTGTACTGTTTTGTTTGCTGTGATGTATTGCTCTCTTAACGAGGTACATTTGTAAATGAGTCTATGACACAAAAGTCTGAAAACCGATAATCTAATAAATAAATAAATAAATAAATAAAATAAAGCAGACAGTGACGGTGGTTGGAATTTCACAGTGGGGAAACGGTCACTCTTGAAAAGAATGAAGCACTCCAATGAGAGTGCTTCATTCCTTTCATTTACATAATGTAGTCTGCCCCTCTTCCTCCATTCCCTGTTGCTGCACCATGCAATGAAACCCTCCCGCTCCCTCCTACTACATGCTGCCTATCCCCTCTGTTCCTCCACCGGACCGGCAGTGATCTAATAAAACCCTCCCACTCCCTCCCACTGCATGCTACCCACCCCGCACCCTCTGTTCCCCCAGCCAGCATTCAATTGAGCCCTCCTGCTCCCTACAGCGCATGCTGCCCGCCCCACACCCTCTGTTCCCCCAGCATCCAAATGATCCCTCCCATTCCTTCCAACTGCATGCTATCCACGCAGCTCCCTCCATTCCCCTTGCCGACATTGGGGTGCCCAGTCCCCGTGTCAGCATTATCTAAACTCCTCTGGACACTGAGGAGCCCACTCCCAGTGTATGGAAATAAAATGTTTTTTTCCCTGTTAAAAAAAAATCTGTCCCCAATGTTTTTTTAAGCCTGTAAAAAAGAAAATGGTCCCTCATAGTCTCCCCCATATCCCTCCTCCATCCTGACCCTCCCTCTGTGTAACCACCACCCCACACCCTCCTTACCCCATACGTACCCTCCAAGGTTGGCAGATGTGATCTTCTGAGGACCAGGACACGTCTGTACTCTTCAAAGCCAAACTGTGAACTGAGGAATCAAGGTAAGTGCTGAATAATAGCTGTCAATGGAGGTATCAACTTATGTTGCTATCTTAGCCATTTTTAGGAATTTTGACCTCAAATTTTCAACATAGGGTTCTTGGGACACTACCTCATGAACACTGTCACTGTGATTTCGTTACTCGGTCCGGAAAGGTGATTTTGCGGTCTCTGTGCAGAATCACCTTTCAGGACTGATTAATGAAATGACAGTGCCAGTGTTCATGAGGAGAGGTCCCGAAAAGTCCATGTCTGGTGCCAAAAATCCCCAAAATGACTGCATTATGAGTGTGTGTTTTGCAGTTTCTATGCACGCTTGTAACTTTGCAAATTTTTTATATTTTCACTCAAGAGTTTCAACATTGCCATTTTTTCACACCTCCTCATGATCAGTAAGCTGTCATTTTTTACATCCTGCCCCAAATGTGTTTTCGCACTTGTGGCACAGAATGGCACGATTGCTGTGTGAAATCACCTTTCGGGATGAGTGAACGAAATGACAGTGGCACTCTTCATGAGATGGTGTCCCCAAAAGGACCATGTTGAAAATTTGGTGACACAATTCCAAAAAAATGGCAGAGTTACACATGGTCGTTCAAATGTTTCTACACACAAGTATAACTTTGGTCATTTTAAATTTTTTCACTCCAAATTTTCAGTATAGCCATTTTATCACACCATCTCATGAACAGTACAGCTGTCATGTTTCACATCCTGCCCATAATGTGTTTTTGCACCTGTGCATAGAATGCCATTTTCCCATGAATTTGAAAATGTTCACCTACAGAGTTCATGAGGTGGGGTGATAAGAAGACTACGCTCAACACTGGGGTCAAAATATGAAAAAATGACTAAGCTATGGCCATTCATTGCAATTTTGATATGCATGCGCATAACTGTGGAAATCTTAAATATTTGCACTCCACATTTTTTTTTATTTATACCTGCTCCACGGCCCTCTCTATCTGGAGGGAGCCCCAGCCCTGTCTCCCAACATCCACCAGTCAATACTGACCAGCTACCCCCAGGACTTAACCCCCCAGCAGGGTCAGTGAGGGGCCCACTCCCCACCAAGACTGGGGGGGCCCCACCCTCACTAAGACTGAATCCAGTATAGGGGTCAGCACCATGGCTATTCATGTGCGGGACCTGCAAGTTCCTTCCATCATCCGCAGTGAGCTATTTTCCTCCTGGTTTCTCCCCTTCAGGGGTGGAGCATGCAAGGATGCAAGCGACAGTGCCATGCACGTTCCCATGCATGCACCCCATCAGGCATCTGCCCCACCTCTGATGCGATGTCTGCAGCATCAGTGTGCCAGCCCCAGCAACCACTAAAAGCCAGGAATGCACCGACAACTGGTTGCCACCCCCCTCCCCAAAGAAGGAAAGCTGTCCCTGGAACACTTGATCCTTCTCCTCACCTGCTGACCCCTGGTGGCCCACGCTCGCCCCTGAACACAGGTCACCGGCATGGTGTGAGGTGTGGCATCCAGTGCCTCAACCCTCAGTGCCACTGGGCCAGCAATGCACCCCACATTTTCAACATAGCCTTCTTATTAACCAAGCTTCTGTACTCAAATGCTGTCCAAAATAAGGCAGCTTGTCAAAACATACCTCAGACAGGCTTTTCCTCCAACCAGAAGTTCAACTAACACAATACACCCCTTCCACATAAACCACACCAGGAAACATTCAGCACTGACAAATGCTTGTTTACTTTCTTTTACTAATATAGTGCATGATTTCTGTAAGGAAAAGGGGAAATTGTTTAACCAGGAAAGGCATACTAAGCTGAAGTTTGCTTGTAGGTGTGACCTGGGAGCACATGAAAGTTAAGTGACTTGCTCAGGGTCACTAAGTATACAGGTGGGGGCTGGTGGGATTCAAACTCAGGTCTCCAAGTTTGCAGCTCAGTACCCTTGACTACTATGCTCAACTGCTTGGTGTTGCCTTTTCTTGTTGCTCTGTATATCTTATTCATTTCCCTTATTATTTTTCCTTTTGGCCTTCTTAATTTTCTCATTAAACCAGAGTTTTACCCTGCTTATTATGTGTTGCTTATTTGGGTCCGTACGTATTTACTACTTCTCTTAACTTATTTTCAATCATGTCCCATTTCTCATCCAGACTTTTCTCTTCAAAAATGTTTTATCAGTCCCAGTTTCTTACTTTATGACTTACTGCAGTACATCTGGATTTGTTACGATGTTTAATTTTAGTACTCCCTGTTACCTTGTACTTAAAGTTTATGATATTACACAATACCATATTATGGTCACTTCCAGTAAGGGATTCCCTAACATTACAGTCTGTGAGTTTATATTCCATATTGCTGAATGTTAAGCCAAGGATCCTATTTCCTTTTGCTTTTTGCTCTACATTTTGCTTTAGATTCAGATCTATAATTTTGTTAATACATTCATTTTCAAGTAGAGTTGTCCCATCCATTCCTATCCTGTTTATTCTTGGACAATTAAAATCTTGCATTATCACCATTTTATCTTCTGATTTTAATCTATCTAATACATTTAAAAATTCAAAGTTCAAATCCATTGTGATGGCGGTCTATAGACTACTCTTATTAGTAACTTTTTGCCTTTTACAGGAGTTATTTTAACCCACACTTGTTCAATTTCTGTGACTTCAACCTTGATATAGTCGCTGCATCTATATTATCTTTTATATACAGGGCTACATGTCCTCCTTTCCTTCCTTCCTTTTCTGTCTCTGTTGAAGGGATTATAACCTTTTATTTGCTTGCCCCATGTCTCTGTTATACCACGAATATTTATATTTTCTTTAAAAAATGCTCAAGTTCATAATTTTTTATTTCCTAAGCTTCTAGCATTCAATAATAAAACTTTCCAATGTTGCTTTGCCTTCTCTTTACTGGAATGTTTTTTCTTTGTTGGCTGTAATGTTTTGTATCTCCATCCCCATTCCCCAGGGTGAAGAGGTAAAGACTAATTGTAAGGAGTTCTTCAGTTATATAAGGGAGATAAGAAAATTAAACAAATGATTAGAAAAGATGAGAAAGGGAGACCCCTGGGTTGAATTGGACAGTGAGAATGTTGAAATACTGAACAAATACTTCTGCTCAGTTTTTACGGTGGAAAAAGGGTCCATCTCCTGTTCTGGACTGCAACCTATAGGCCAAGGAACAGATGATATGGACCAAGTGAACAACTTTTGAGGAAAGGATGCTGAAGAGGCTCTTAGGAGTTAAAAGTGGACATATCATCTGGTCCAGGTGGATTGCACTTATCCCCGGTGCTAAAGTAACTGGCTCAAGCACTGCCAGAGCCTGTGGCAGACCTGTTTAACTGTTCCCTGGATACCAGAACGACTGGAGGGTGGAAGATAAAATCACCCTGGAAAAGAATGGAGACTGAGGAGACTCTGAGAACTACTTGCCTATAAGCCTGATATCCATCCCGAGTTAACTGCTGGACTCCATGAAAGAGAGACTGGTGGAATTCCTGGAGGCATAAGAGCTCCAAGACCCAAGGCAGCACAGATTCATGAGACAAGATCTTGTCAGACAAACCTCATTGAATTCTTCAATAGGGTTCTGCAGGAACTGGATAAGGGGAAAGCCTTGATGTCTTGTAGCTGGACTCCAGTGCCCAATAATTGGTTAATGAAGAAACTGAGGAATGTTGCTGCAGATGAAATGGTGACTAGATGGGTGGGCAACTGGCACAGAGACAAGACTCAGAGAGTGGTCATTAACTGGGTTAGATAAGAAGTGAGAAAGGTGATGAATGACATGCCACAGGGGTCAGTCCTGGGTCCAGTGATTTCAATGTGTTTATAAGCAGCATCAGGGAAGGCATATGGGGCAGGGTGTTGCTGTTTACAAATGACACCAAAATATGTGGTAGAGGGGGACAATGAGGAAGACATTTGGCAACTGAAGGAAAATGTTGCCAAGCTGGAGAAAATGTTTTCGTTCTGGCAGCTTAGAGTAAACACAGATACACTAAGTGTAAGATCATGTATTGTAGCTGGGAAGAAAAAATCCCAGGACTGAAAACTGGATGGCTGAAGTGCACCTGGAACATTGAAGGAGAGAGTAAGACCTGGGAGTCATAATCAACACGATCCTGAAGAACTCCACTTTATGTAACAATGCATACAGTTAGCAAGGCAAACTGGATGCTCAGATGTATATAAAGGCTTTTTCAGGCACAAGTTAAATGAAAAGTTTGCACTGTAAGTGGCAAGCTTGTCAGAAAAGGAAGTATGCCCATTGAATTTACTGAGACAACTCTAAGGTTGCTTGACCTACTGTAGTTCAGGTGGCTAACAGGAAGATAATCAGAAATCTTTTTTTCAAACTTTGTAGGAAAAAAAATAAGATCACTTTATACTGAGGCCTAAACAGTATTTAGGAAATATACAGTAAAGAAGTCATTGCTCCTTAAAAAGATGTTATTCGGGTATTTATTAGCAGTAATATGCTTTGAACATGGCTATAATTGATAGTTGAGTATGGCTTTAAGAATTTTATATTAAAGACAGTAATTCATGTATTATTGAATTAACAGAATAATAGATGGGAAATTATGTATTATGAGGCAATAATACATTTGAAACATTCTTCTGACATGAGACCGTCAAGAGTGAAACTCATCCCAAAACCTCAAGATCGTATTTTAGCTAAGTTTTGCATACTGTAGAACTGCAGATTTTCACTGTAATTTTATTTTTGCTATTTTTGTGGGACACATCTCCCACAAAAATAAAGTTACAGTGAAAATATTGTGATATTTGCAAGAATAATAGAACTGTGTGTCACTAAGTGCCAAAACCACCTGGTGCTGAATACTGATCAGCCTGTCATATCTGTATACAAACAAAAGAGACTGTGTTATACTCAGGGCCCCTAGTGCTTTGCGGCAGTATTTTCTGATTTCTGCAGCAGGGCTCCTAGGCTTCTGTAGCAGCATTTTCTGATTTCTGTGGCATGATTTATTCATTTCTGTGGCAGAATGCAGCCCTGCCATTGGCTAAAATATGAAGTGATGTCATTGATGACATCACCTACCAAGTGAAGAGGAGGGTCTTCAGGATAAACAAGATGGGTGCAGGAGCCTGGCACTATGGAAAAAATATATTTGAATGAAAATTTGCCAAAAACAATGAATTTTGCGGCACTATATAAATGCTGCGGCATGATGCAAATTCTGTGAAAAATTCTGCAACCACAGAATCATAGAATTCCAGGGGCCTTGGTTATACTGTATTGCTCTTTTTATCCCCAAAGGATCCCAAGATCTGGTCTCCAAATATGAAGTGTGAAAATGCCAAAACTGTGTGGTGCAGAGTCTCTCTCTCTCTCTCTCTCTCTCTCTCTCTCTCTCTCTCTCTCTCTCTCTCTCCTCTTCCTGCCTAGTTGTCCTGGGAACAGAGGCAATAATACAATTACAAAAAATGGTTTTCTTGATTTATACATTTTTACTTTTGTACCTTGTGTTCTGCATTGGAGGAGATCTTGGAGCATGAAAATTAAATTGTGCAAACCATGTCTGAAAGCAATACCGCTAAATATACCTAACATGATAATAAAAAGTTCAGCAGTTCCCTATTTGTCACTTTTTGTAATATTTGGATCCAAGCTGTGTATCTCCCTCAGAACTCCTGACTGTGTTAACACTGTTCACTAGCCCCTCTCATAACTTCCACTCATGTAACGTGTCAACACTGCAGGAGTCTGCCAATGCAATTCTTTTTCAGTTTTTATTAAGCATACTGCTTACAAAGCAAAGTCAACTTTTCTTGTAGTCAGTGTACAGTATGTGAGCAGACATAGTCACCATTGTTTTCTGTAGCAGAGCACAAAGTCGCTTGGGCTTGGGCATGAGGTTATTTCTGATCATATGATCCCTATTACTATCACTAAAATGTCACAGTGATAGCACTATCAGTAAGCTGACATCACAACAATGGTATTACAGGATTTTGATTCTACTGTTTCCCTACAGAAAAAAAAACAACCATCCATGTATGACAATCTGTTAATCTTTAATAAGTATCCAGATATCTTTTAATAAATGTGCACTTGCCATTCAAAATGTAGTAATGTCCTAATGGTGTGCGTGTAGTTCCATTTGTTGCAATGTGAGGGACTAGGGTTTGCACCTAATGCTTTGGACTTCTATCCAGGTTATAAGAAATTTAGCAGCCAAGCAGTCATTTACTACTGAAAACATATTTATCTCTATTGTATTAGTGATTATTAAGTATAAATAAAGCCTTGTCATTTAAGATGTAGTGATGCCCTTATGGTTTGCCTTTGAAACACTATGCTACCATGGTGGAGACTTGGGTTTGGACCCAACTCTTTGGACTTTTTCCCAGATTTTAAGAAATCTAGTACCTGGTGGTCAATAATTAATAAATTGCCTAGAAGCAACTAATAAAAAAATATTTTAAATTACTGTGCCACCCATTACTATTCAATGAATATCAAGAAATGTTTAAATAATCATAATTTAATCATTAATTATGGCCGGATGGTCTACTGCAAAGAAAGGACCATGGGGAGGATTGCCAAGAGACATAGGGCTCGATTTTCAAAGGGTGACATAGGGCTTACATCAAGCCCTGCATCACAGCAGTTTTTTGGTGCAGCTGAGCCAAACTCTTTTTGCACAACTGCACCCAATTTTAGTACATCAGGTGCAGTTGTGGAAGTTTCCTCATTTTACAGCAGCTTGCACCAAAGGTTTGGCACAAGCCTCATAAAAAGAGTCCCCCAGATGGCACAAGTTAGACCAAGGCAAACCTGGTCTAACTTGTAGCATTTGGCACTCTGGATTGAAAATCCCAATCCCTAGCCAGAAGAATGCTGCAAGCCCCTTGCACCAAACGATCGGCACACCAGGGGCTTGAGGCATTCTCTGGGCTTTGAAAATTGAGCCCATAGTGTTGATTACGAATTGTAAGACCAGCTAGAGGATTTTTGGGCCTGGTTCCAGTAACCAGACTGGCAATCTGTGCTGGCATTGAGAAGGGTATGTTTAACAGGAAACAGTTTCTCCAGTCTTGGCAAAATTGTTGAGTTATCACAATCCAGAAAATGTGTATCCCCTTCAAGTATAGCATATATCAGTTGGGGGCTGGTGGATGGACAGTCATAGTCAGCAATTGAAAATAAATGGCCAGCCACATCTGGTAAAAGTTCCAAAAATAGTTTCTTTTTATTTTTTTCTTTCAATAAGATCCTCGTAACCCAATGTTTCACATTAGTAGGCTTCTTCAGGGGAAGGATCTGTTTGTAAACATAAAGTCTTTTATTATATGATTATACATTATAGCATCATTTGTATTTAACATTTTTCAATAATTTTCTCACATGATTTTAATTCATTCCACTATGTGGTGGATGCCTAGAGCCACTGATTCATGTGTTATATTCTTCTGGTCTCACATGATCAGAATCTTTTTATATAAAAGCATTATGTACATAAAAAATAAAATAAATTAAAGTTATGCAGCAGTCACACTGGCTGAAGTTTAGTATCTGATGACCCCTCATATACCTTTCGAATACAACTTTTTACACCCAGCATTAATGAAACTCAGTGTAGATTCTGTTTCATTGAAAGTCTTATTTACCACTTTGCTTACATGTTTGTAAAATACGCATACCTTAAATTAAATAAGGGATGCGAAACAGGGACCTGTTGAATACATGATTTATTTTCACAAGAGCTGTTTAACCTTGGGTAACCTCACAAGTGGTGTAAGTCATGAGTGATGTGCCCAAGGTCTAACAGCTCGAGAGAAAATAAATCATGTATCCCACAAGGTCCTTGTTACATATTTCATTTATGCAAACTGAATCCTTTAGGATCATGCAGGGAGTTTTGTTTTGATTTGTTTATTTAATTTTTAATGTTAACTTACATGAATGCTTTGTGATTTTACCAGGATAGCTCCACTTAGCATGGTGGTTGCTAGACAGTTGCTATGGAGGCTCCAACTTTACATTATGGACAGTGCATAATGAAAATGTTTGATACACAATTCTTACGTTTTTGCATTGGGTTGGAATTTGTTTGTGATAAAAGTGGATAAAACTGAATTTTCTTCCACTTTTTGCTGATTATAAAAAAACTAAAAGAGATCTATAAATGAAACACCTCTCATTTTGTAGATATTTTTTGTGCTGAGCAATGTTTGGGTTAAAAGTACAATGCTATCAATTTTTGTTTTAAAGCTATTCGTATGTTTGCCGAAAAAGTGCAAAAAAACCTTAATTTTATGCCTTTTTTTTTGCTAATTATAAAACAACTAAAAGTATCTATAATTGAAAAACACCAATCATTTTGTAGATATTTTTTGCTGGACAGCGTTTGTGCTCACAGTACCATGCTATCATTTTTAATTTAAAAGTTATTCGCATTTATTATTTATTTATTGAAATTTTTCACCAGGAAGGCATACTGAGCAACAAGTCGCTCATCTCCTGGTGTGACCTGGGGGGGGAAGGGGTACAATAGGAATTAAACATTCAAGTTACAAGATCAAAATTAACACTCCAGCCCCCCCAGCCTCTCTGGCCTCATTGCTATAAACGCCAATCACCGACACCTCCGCACAGCTGGCTGAACTCTCCTAGATGCCCCCAGGGTCAGAACCAAGGTGGGCAGTATGTAATTTGCCCTCACTGCTCCCACACTGTAGAACCAGCTCCCACCAGGGGTGCAGGAAGTCCCTACTATCAAAAACTTCTGCACTAGGCTTAAAGCCCACCTAGCGTTCGCCAGTTCCTGCCACTGCACCAGCTCCTGATAGGAACCCAGAGATTAATGACTAACCAGGTTCCTATCCTCTACCACTGCCCTAACTATATGTCAAACTGCTAATAATTGCACAATGCTATCACTGTTAAACAACCTATTTATTCCAATTGTACTGCTATGCTTCTGCTCTGACATCTTAACTGTATTGTTGTGATTCCTGTAACCTGAACTAATGCTGTATTTGCTTTTTGTCTTATGTAATTCCCAGGTTGCCCCTGAAAAAGGGACTTCTGGGGCTCAGTGGGCTAACCCGGTCACCAAAATTTAATAAATAAATAAATATATAGTTGCAGGTAGGTATTACAAACAGTGTTACAACAGTGTTGTGCATAACATGTAGAAACAGCGGACAATAATAAGTGCTGGGTTAATATGTAAACAAGTGCTTACATGAAAGAAAATGGGGAAAGGGTAGGAAGGGGTGAGATGGGGGAAGGGAAGAGTCATGTCCCTGGAGACCCTCTCAGGATGCGAGGAACCCTGCAAGGGGACTGGTGGTACCAGAGAGAAGGGGATAAGGCAGTGTCCCAGAGAGAGACCCCTTTAGGATGGTGGGGGAAGGGAGTAGATCAGAGATACCAGCCCCTTGGGGGGTAGGAGAGGGATGCATGGGGAGCATTTAGGGTCCTTTACAGTCTGTGAGAGATCAAGGAGGGCCAGTAAGGAGGAGTAATTTGGGGGAAGGAAGGCTAGAGATTTGGGGGTGAGTGTGCACAGGGTAAAATGAAGGTGAGGGTAGAGAGGTAGGGTTTGTCCAGGGCTTAGAGGAGGGAATTAGGGAGGGACATGGCAGGAGCAGCTAGGTGCAAGGTAATTATTGAGGGCAGAGCTGATGGAGTAGGCAGAGGATGAGTGCCGGATTTGAGGTGCGAGGGAATTCCCAATTTTTTGGGAGGTGGTGAGAGTAACCAGATTGGCTGATTTGGGTGGATCTGTTGGGGACAACTAGGATATGGGAGTCAGTTGATCTAAGGGAATGGGAGGGTGGAGGGGGTGTTATAAAGGCGGAGGTAAGGTAGGAAGGGAGTTCACCCAACCAGTGCTTGGAGGTGAATTTAGCACAGTGGGAGAGTCACCTATCTGTAAGAGAGGGAAAGGATAAGGCATGATAAAGATCACAGTGATGGGTGTGAGGGGGGGCATCCAAGGCAAAGCAGCAGAAGGAATTGAAGAGGTTGTCCAGTCTGGCCAGGAAGAACTTAGTGGCAGTGACATAGACTATGTTACAGTAGTCAAAAATGGGCAGTATCATCTTCTGAACAAGTTCATGCCCAGCCGTAGGAGGGATGCAACTACAGTTCCTGAACAGGGCACAAAGCTTGGGATGCAGCTTTCTCTGGATGGTGTCTATGTCCAGAGAAGTTTAGGTGTTGGTCCAACCAAACACCTAAGTGCCTGAAGGTGGATGTGTCCTCAAATAAAGTCCCATCAAGAGTGTGGAAAATAGGTAGGGAGGGAGGGAAGCCTAGAGAGTATATGTCTGGTGTCAAAGGACATGGAGACAGTCTTCTTGGCATTGAGGAAACGTTGATGGTTAGCAAATCAGAACTGAACCTTATTGAAGTCTTGTTGTAAGCTGGTTGTAACCTCATCAGGACAGGAGCCAGATGCATACAGGACTGTATTATTGGCATATATATGTATAGCGAAGGATGGGGAGCAAACAGAGGGAACGTCATTTAAGAAGATGGAGAATAGGAGGGGCCCTAATACTGAGCCCTGGGGGACTCCAGTGCTAATCCAGAGGGGAGGGGAAGTGGCATCTAAGATCTTAACTGATTGGGTTCTGCCAATAAGGTAGGCCTTGAACCAGTTTATGGTGGAGGTAGATAGGCCAGCTGCTGAGAGTGAGTCGAGAAGAAGGGAGTGAGAGATGGTGCTGAAGGCCTTAGCAGGTCGATAAAAATGGCAGAGGTAATTTGGCCATTGTCCACCCTGGTTAGGAAGAAGTCGGTGAGCCATAGGAGAGAGGTGGTGGTTGAGTGTTTTTTTCCTGAAACCAGAATGAAGAGGGATGAAAAAAGAGGTGTCAGATTGAAAAGAGGTGAGTTGGAAGAGAACAATGTGTTCTCAAAGCATGGCAAGGGTAGGGAGGAGAGAAATGGAGCAATAGTTGCCAGGGGATGAGGGATCACCCCCTTTGGGCAGAGGGAGGATCTCAGCATGTTTCCATGAAGAGGGGACCAAGGCAGTAGAGAATGATAGATTTAAGGTTATTGAAAGGTGCTAGGCAATGGCTGAAGCAGAGAGGGTGAGAAGTATTGGGTCAAGACCATCAGGGGAGGCACCTTTAGAGGGGTTGATGGTGAGGAGGGCACTTAGGGCATCATTTGGGGTTGCAGTAGGGGAAAGAGAAGGAAAGGTGGGAGGGTGGTGGAAGGGACACACCGGTAGAGGGTGGGGAAGGGGAAGGATAGGAGGGGAGGGTTTTCAGAAGCTCAGTAATGCAGGAGCATTTGAATATGATTAGTACTGCTACTGAGGCCAAACATTCTAAATCAGCTGATGGCATAGCAACTGTGTACATAAATGAGTGATGGCATAGTAACTATGTACATCAATTAAATGTACAGTATGTACATAGTAGCTCAGATATCAGGATTTATGTAATGGATATATTGTCCACTCCTATCTCATAAATAGATAAGTGGTACAGTCTTCCACAGTCTTTCCTTGTATGCAGTAGGACTTTCTTATTTATTCTATGTATTCAAATAGAAAGTTCTATATTCAGCGTTTAATTTGTATGCTCAATATAAATTGGTGAACTAAACTGCCCTAATCTTTGAGTTATTTTTCCTGTTTCACCACTTTGGATAGACTCTGTTTAAATAAACCTTTCATGTCAGGAAATAAATTCAAGGAATTTTTTTTTAATGATATGCTTCTAACCGAGTTCCCTGAACTTTAAATTAGCAGTTATAGTCATGCCCATCTGCAACAGAGAAAGCGCAGCAATATGATTTAACTTTTAAACAATTATTTTTAGAAAAAGCCTGCAGCTGTTTTTGTTCTGAAGCAAGTTACTAATTGCATGAAAACTCACAAGTTTGTAAGAATTGCGCCACGCTTCTTTGAGTTTCAGTAAAGGTTCTTGGGTACATAAATTCTGTACCTATGTGTAAGCCAATGTGTAAACAATAAGGGAATGAAAAGTATAATTAAGACTGAGTACATTGTCTTATGTCACACAGTCTAGCAATTAAACCTGCTGTAATTAATTAGATGCTTTCATGCTTGAAAAATTTACTAAATATATTAAACTTATTGTTTACACGTTGTTAGAAACTTGCTTCAGAACAAAAACAGATGCAAACTTTAACTGCTAGTTTAAAGTTCAGGGAACTCAGTTAGAAGCATATCATTAAAAAAAAGTCTTTATTTCCAGACACGAAAAGTTTATTTAAACAGAGTCTAATACTATTCAAAGTGGTGAAACAGGAGTGATAACTCAAAGGTTAGTTAGAACAGTTTATTTCACCAATTTACATCAAGCATAAGAATTAAA
The DNA here is from genome assembly GCA_016271365.2 of Neoceratodus forsteri. NCBI lineage: Eukaryota > Metazoa > Chordata > Ceratodontiformes > Ceratodontidae > Neoceratodus > Neoceratodus forsteri. The sequence continues at coordinate 620,359,893 of CM028130.1, forward strand.
AGCTAAATATAGAACTTTCTATTTGAATACATAGGATACATAAAGTCCAACTGCAAACAAGGAAATACTGTGAAAGACTGTACCACTATATCTATTTAATTTAAGGTATGTGTGTTTTACAAACATGTAAGCAAAGTGCTAAATAAGGCTTTCAATGAAATAGAATCTATATTGAGTATCCTTAAAGCTGGGTGTAAAAAGATGTATCCAAAAGCTATATGAGGGGTCATCAGATATTAAACTTCAGCTAATGTAACTGCTACATAACTTTAATTTATTTTATTTTATTTTTTGTGTAAATAATGCTTTTATATAAACAGATTCTGATCATGTGAGACCAGAAAAATATAAGACATGAATCAGTGGCTCTAGGCATCTGCTACCTAGTGGTATGAATTAAAATTACATGATCAAATTATTGAAAAATATTAAATACAAATGATGCTATCATATAATAAAAGATGTTATATATGTTTACAAACAGATCCTTCCCCTGAAGAAGCCTACTAAGGTGAAACATTGGGTTACAAGGATCTTATTAAAAGAAAAAAATAAGGAAAAGAAAAACGAACAATTTTTGGAACTTTTATGAGGCATGGCTGGCCATTCCTTATTAGTTGCTGACTAAAATTGTTGAGTGCCAGGTCAGTGGTTAATAAGACAGGTATACAGTGGAATTTAATAATTTCGTTTTTCATTTTCAAGTTTATTTATCAGTCACAATTGCTTTTACAAAAGCATATCAATTATATTTATGCATCTATTTATAATACACTTAAAAACATACATTTGGCATTCAGAGCTACTATTCTTAAAGCTGATAGTAGTCAGAGGGTGGCAGCCATTAGGTAATTTTTTTCATGTAATCAATAGGAGATGAAGGGTTCTGCCCTGGCTACCTACAACCCCTTAACATCTCCTCCAGAATCTATATAACAAATTATGATAATTAAAGCTAAGATACTGTATTTAATCAGAGAAATACACTTGGCATCTCTTATGGAGACCTGAAGGGATAAAACACCAGAGGCAATTCTTTTTAACATTCATGCCATGTTTCTCCATTATACACTGTTCTGGACTGGGGCATGAGGTAGAAGAGTGTCATCAGAATTAGATCTGTAACACACTGAACTGCTGCCAACATTGAGTAGCAAAGGTCCTTTGAATGTTTGGCAGAATGCTGTGGTGCAGGCTGAAGGGTTAAACTGCATCACCTACCAAACAATATGGTGTGATAGGCAGAAACCTTTTATTGGTGTTTTCTGAGTTCCTTGTAGCTCTGGTCTAGAATTCCCCTAGGATTATTATGCAGAAGGATTTGAATGCCAGAGTCTATGAAGCCTCTGATATATTTACACAACTTGTCCAGACAGCAAAATAGATTTCTGCAGCAATACATAGCAAAGGCCACACCCTGGATCTCATGTTCACTGGTTGTGAAACTTCAGACTATAATGAACAACCCATAGTTTGTTCTGAACCCTTTTTCATTTATTTCTATTTATTTCTTTGTGCATTTGGTCAGAAGGGCATACGGAGAAGATAGAAACTCATTTCCAGGTATATTGTTGGGGAAAGAAGATTGGATACATAATAAATAGAAAAATGTAGACACATGTTTTACAATTACCATGGACTGGAGGGTGTATGATGTGCTTCTGCATAAGAGCAGGTACAGGGGAGAGCCAGCCAACTACAGACTGGTCAGTCTAACTTACTAGAAAATACAAAATCACACATGCCCCCACAATGCAAAGCATCATGGGCTGCATATGCAAATCACCACAGAATGTTATGCTGTTCCAACTTTAAGCAGAATTGCATGGTGCCGAAAGGCCTCTCACACAGTTTGCAAAGGGTGCTAACAGAAGACATAGACACGTGTTTCATCCTACCAGGACTCATCAGTATGCCTCGTCTGTTTGACACCCCAGTGGAATGGACCAGCTACCCCTAAGGCAGTGTGCCTGGGATATATTAATGGTGAGCCCATTAAAATAAAAACTATTTAAAGACAAAGAACCTCTGTGCATAAACACTGAGGCAAGGTTACCCAAAGGGCATTTGGCTGGGAAGCCAAGTTTCAGAAAATACAAAATCACACATGCCCCACAATGCAAAGCATCATGGGCTGCATATGCAAATCACCACAGAATGTTATGCTGGTACAACTTTAAGCAGAATTGCATGGTGCCGAAGGCCTCTCACACAGTTGCAGAGGCATACAGTGGAGTCCTGGTAGGAATGAAACAGCAGCCATCATCTTCTATTAGCACCCTTTGCAAACTGTGGCAGAGGCAACACCGCCCTGTCTAGTCTCTAAAAATGGACCAACCTCTTTGACACTATGTGTTCATATGCAACCATATCACCCCCACGGTATGAACCTTCCAACCACCCAAAGTTTATACCCAAAGAAGATTAAATCTAACTATCCGCTCTACTATACTATAGTCTGTGGTGAAGGAGACCCGAGGCCATCTAGACTACTCTCCCACTGCTCAGTGGTCATATGCATTGACTGCCTGTGGCATCCCTGCCTTGTCTTCTACTCATATGCAAAAGCACATAAGCCACCCTCACCATCACAGACTGCAGTCTTCTACCCAAAAAGGTATTGTGTTGATTATAACCTATGTAAACAAATAGTGTGGCATACCCCTTGTACAAAGACAAAACATATCATAAATCCTTTTTTATGAGGTACCTGGAATGTCTTGAGTGATTATAAAAGATAAAGCTATTCCTAATGTAAGAGTTGGCTATGTATTGTCAGTGTCAGTGGCTCAGTAGGTAGCACACTCGCCTCTGAGGCCAGGAGATCAGAGGGCTGTGGGTTCAGTTCCCATATCTGGCACTTAGGTTAATATCCCAGTACTGGCACTGTAATGCAGCATGAGAGGGGTGCTGCACTTCTGAGGTGCCATCTTTCGGATGAGACATTAAACCGAGATCCCATCTGCCTGGATTGGTGGTAGTTCAGGTGGATGTTAAAGATCCCATGGCACTTGTCGAAAACAGTAGGGGGAAAGTTTTATTGAAACAAGAAATCATGTAACACACTCTATAACAGAACAAAAAAATTCATACAACAGAAAAAAAAAAAACAAAGGTAATACATAACATATCAAAATTCAAACCGAAAAGAAAAACAATACGATAGTACGACAAAGAAGTATCCATCAAGTCACGGCTGAATCTGAATCAGTTATCCAAGGAAGTGTAGTCCATAAGGCGAGCAGTCTAGACTCTGTATGCATTGTCTGTTCACGTTCATAGATGGCTTTTAAGTCCTTCACAATTTTCTGTTCAATTTCTAAATATGTGCAGTCCTTTTGCTGTAGGGTAAACTAACATCTCGCCATCCAAATATTCCACTTAATCACAACTAAAATAAGATTTAAAGTATCCGTATGCCAAGAGGACCATTGAGGGGGGAAAAAACACCATACATGACCGTCTGAAAGGATACAGACCTGAATATCGGAGTAGCCCACCTTTGCGCCAAAAAAACCCACCATTGCTGAATAAATGTACATTCAAAAAATAGATGAGATATCGTCTCCAGTGCAGCATTGTATAACAGTCTAGAACACAATCTGTCTTGAAGCTGTTTGTGTTTGTGATTGGCTTTAACATTTATCCTTTCATGGCAAGATAGCCAATGAAAGTCCCACATGTGTGCAGATATTCTTTTACAACGCAACAAGGATAAAAGGGAAGAAAGATGTTGGACCGGACATTTATCGAGAGGGGACTGTGTCATACAGACAGAGGAAAGAAGTATCTTATAGAGAGTTTTATGAGAATGAGCAATAAGCATCTGAGGTGATACTTTCCATTGCTTTAAGCGCAGAAACATATGTTTCACATACAATGGCATGCCTTCAGAGAGTCGCAACACATGTAAGGAGTTGTGTTCCCACTGGTGGAACCAAACTCCACAGGAATCATGAAACCACATTTCCCATCCCCTCTGAGAGTTAATCAGAAGTGGCCGTAAATTAGCTGTGAAAAAAATGCTAGAAAAAACAACAAAGGATTAATCATACATACACCACCCTCCGTAATGGGTAGATAAGTAAGATTCTTTTGATCGGGTTCAGCCTGCTCCCCCATAACGCCTGAAAGAACAGGCTGAAAACCACTGTTTCCATTTGTTTCGGTATAGGAAATACATAACTTAAATACAGAAACAGTGGTATCAAAAAAGTCTTTATCAAATATACCCTCTTCTTTTTCCCAATTGATCCTCTATTCCAAGAGGCTACTTTTAGTCTACCCTGTCGTAGTTTAATATCCCAATTAAAAAAATCTGAGTCCCTAGTTCCGAAATAAACCCCTAGGATATGAATGGGGCCCTCCACCAGACGCAATGGGCCAATATAGCTTATCGGGGCCGCAATGGATCCCAACCTGATACCCATACTCTTACTAAAGTTCAGACAGGCCCCCGAAAAATTTTCAAACAAGAAACATTCTTGTAGAGAGGCCATCACCGAGGATGTATCGGCCACTAGGAAACAAATATCATCTGTGTATGCAATAGCTTTATAAGGTGCAAGCATAGCAGAACATGAAATGGCATGGATCTGAGGGTGAACATTCAGACGTCGGAGTAGTACGTCTAAAAACAGGACATATAATAGAGGACTCACAGGACAACCTTGACGGACTCCTCTTTTCACAGGGATCATAGGTCCTACCCAACCATTTACAACAGGAACAACCGTGGCTGTCCTGTAAAACTTTTGCAGCCATCGGATCATGATGTCCGGTATATGCAAAAAATGTAGTGCCTTCCACAAAAAATCATGGTTAACCGAATCAAATGCCGCCTTCTGATCCACTGAAACTATAATGCCAGAGGCCAAGCTCGCAAATTCATGGGCAAACAGTTCCCGAAGGAGAATCAGGTGATCCGAGATTCACCTGGTAGGTATTGAGCAGGACTGGGTTGGATGCAAAACCGTTTCTGCAATTCCTGTCAGACATTTTGCAATAATTTTCATTAATATTTTAAAGTCGGTATTTAATATGCAGAGAGGGCGCCAGTTCTCAAGAAGGTGAATGTCGCCTTTCTGTTTGTAAACATATATTAAAGCACCTTTCGTAAAGTCTAATGGGATAGACTCACTACTTAGCAGGGTATTAAATACAGAGGTCAGTTCAGAGGCTAAGTGGTCATTTAGCACTTTATACAAAGCAGTCGGGAGACCATCTGGACCAGGAGTTTTTCGTAAGGGCAATGAAGAAATTGTCAAGACAACTCCTGCCTGGCTATGGCACAAGCCACATCTACATTACACTTGTTTTGAAGGATTGGAACATCGAGATCCATGTACAGGGTAGCAGGGTCATCCATTGCAGCTGGGAGGGGGGAGAATAAAGCAGTCGTGTGTTCTGTTACAATCTGCTGAATATCAGAACGTGTAGAACATAAGGTTCCCACAGAATTGGCAAGGCACAGCATTGTTTTCTGGGTAACCTGTCGTGAATTAGACTCAAAAGGGCAAACTACTGCCCGTGATCCAGACACATTGAATTTGTGTTGATGGTACAATTGTTGTGATTGTCTGGACTGAAAACATAACATATCTTTCCGTATTGATTGTATTTGAAGAGAAAGGTCTTGTCCCGTCACATGTGTTATAGATAGCAGCGACTGTAGGTGTGCTCTTTTCTGAAAATAGTCCAAATAATCCCTCCTACTTTTTTGTCGACTGTAACTTTTCAGATAAATAATTAAAGCATGTTTTGTATCTAACCACCAATGTATTGGGTCTTCATAACAAACAAACACAGATTTACGAGCAGAAATTAAAGATAGGAGAAATAGTTGAAACATCATATCTTGTAACAGGGATGTGTTGAATTTCCAGAATCCCGGCCCTTTGAAAAAAGGGGCAACTGAACCTATACCAACTGACAGTATTTTGTGATCAGAGAAGGCTACCGCCTGTACCTGAGCTGAACCAATCGGTAACGTACGAGATAAAAAAACAAAATCAATTCGTGTTGCCAATTTTCCTTTTTGAAATGTGGGAGTATGTTGATTCATGAAAGAATGATAAGCATCAGTCAAGTGTGCAGTGCGAATTAGTTTACCCAATTCATGTGAGTCACAAAAAATGTTCTTGGTGGTGGCAAACAAACTTTTATCTTGTAGGCTTAGGCCGCAGTTAAAATCGCCAGAAAATACTACTTGGAAGGAAGTATGCAAATAAGGGCGAATCAAAGAAAGCAAGGCTATGCGGGCCATCTTAATTTGGGGGGCATAAATGTTTATTACTCGGTACGGGCAATTTCCTATAATGAAATCCAAAACTAGGGCTCTACCAGGAGCTAAATCAAACAATTTCAGTAAACGGAAGTCCGGAATATTTAGTAATATGCCTAGACCCGAACAGGGGTCCTGGCCTATAGACCAAAACGAAGGGCCTAAAAGCCAGTCTTGTTTTGCTTGCCAAATCTTCTGCACTGTGTGGAGCCTCGTATCCTGCAATAAAAAGATACCCAATGGCAAAAGTCTCAAAAAGGAGAACACCAACCTTCGTTTCTCCATACGTTTCATGCTATTAACATTAATAGTGTGGCAAACAAATTGTGCCACGATACAAAATATAAGGTGTTAAGAAACATCAAGACTTCTTCTTCCCAGCCACATTCTTCCCTTTGAGCCTAACTTTAGCTTTACGTTTTTGTGAGAGACCCGTACCCAGCTGGAGTTCCGAATCAGTAGTGCCATCAGGGAGAGAGGACGCAACAGAGGAAGAGTCAGACTCACCTCCAGCGTCGTCAGAAGTCGGCTGAAGTACCTTGAAGGTATTTGACAGGACCATGGGTTGGGGTAACAGTGGCATCATAGGAGGCGGCGAGGTTCGAGGACCATTCCTCATTGACCTTCATCGCATGACAGTAGTAGGTTTATGGGGAGGTGGCATAGTACTTGGGCCAGGGACTTGGTCTAAGTCTGACGCGGCAGACAGGACATGCGGTAGTTTGGGGTGTTCCATTACTAACAGGGGTTCAACATTAGCGACTGTCTGAGGAGTGATAACCTGGGGAGACACAGGCACGAGGGTCTTCAGAGCAGGGTTCGCTGCTGCTGCAGAAGGTGCGGCTGCAGTGGTACGAATCTGAGCCTTTTGTGCCTGTGCAATCACAAATTGTTGATCAACCCCACCATCATGATTCGCCTGAGTGTGAGCAGACCATTGACAAGTTTGAAACGTATGGCCCATCTCATCACAAAGGTTACATTTGCTAACATTCTGGCAATGAATCCCCACATGTCCCAACTCACCACAGTTAATACATTTCATTTTATCACATACATTACTCAGGTGCGAGGTATCCCCACACCTGTAACAGGCCTTAGGCTGTCCCGGGTAAAACAGGACCCCCCTATCACGACCTAAAAAAAGGAATTAGGTAAGTGGACTGGGCCAGAGTCATTTGTATGTAACATAACCTTAAACTTCCAACCCCCTGTCCAAATATTTTCAGTGTCCAGGATAGCTTCAGGCTGACCCTGTACCTTACAGCATTGTTTCAACCAATAAACAAAATCAGACACATCCACACCCTCATTCCGAAACATAACTGTAATGGTCTTAAAGGCAGGATTTGAGAGGGGGGGGCAGCCTGAAAAGAGGTCCATAAAGCAGTGTTTCTCAAAGCGTGGTATCTAGTCCAGAAATGATCTAGTCCACGAGATGTCTGAAAACTCACACCAAATGTGGATTCACCTGATACATGAATCAGAGCGTAGATCTCATGGGCAAAAATGTTTAATGAGTCTTTCAGCAGAGACCTGGCCACATACACACGGTCAGGAGGGTCAGGTAGTCCTCCTCTATAAATTAGCCTTACAGCATTATGCTGTTTTGAAGCGAGAACTGGATGTTGAAATAGAGAGGAAAAAGAATGAGTCTGTCCCACCGGTTTAGGAGGTGGCTTACCAGAGTCGGAAACCGTCGCATCCTTACTGTCAGGGAAAGGAAAGGCTCCTGAAGTAGACTCCTGCAAGAGAGTTAGAACAGGGTTCTGAGTGAAATTCAATTCCACCGGAATGCTCAAGGGGTCAGGAGAGCCCTGTGTATCTGGCATCCTCTGTTGTGCATCCAGGAAATCCTCGGGACGGGGGGACCGAATTGGGGACGGACCAGAGACCCACTGTCCAATCTTGGGTTCCTGAATCCACCCAGCACCACATAACGCCACTTCCACTGACCAGGTAGGCTCTGCAGGGGGGTTTGCATTCTGTGGAAGTAATTCTGAGAGAGGTCGTACATCAGGAGGCAGCTCAGAGATTGTATTATGTTCACCTGTGCAATGTTCTAGCGGCTACAGTGGGATAGACTGAGCCGCGTTTGTCATGTTCAACAGTATCGGACTCGCTGGTATAGGCAGCAGTGCAGAAGGCATCTCAGGTAGTCCCTTGGTTCCAACAGAAAGAGCAGAGAAGCAACCTCCACCATTCACAGCACTTCGTACCCTTGTCAACTCCCTTTGTAATTCCAGTTTAGTTAGCGCTAAATGGCGTTCTGCCTCAGCCAAGCGCTCTCCAATGCTACGTTCCTTTATGTCAGTAGCGTCTAGCTCCATAAACATTTCGTCTGCCGTAGAAACAGCAAGGGTGTTAGAACGGTCCATTTCAGTGAGGTCTGGGAGAGATGCAGCCATAGCAGTAGGTGCAGCCAGGAAGGCACTGTCAAACAACACAGAATCCTGCACAACCTTAATCGTATCTGTCATGGTCTCCGAACAGTCAGAGACAGGAGCTGAGACCAAGTCTCCTGCCTCTCCCGCCACCTCCGTAGCAGGCAAAGGAGGTTCCGCCATCTTGGACAGAGTACTCCCCTCTGTCGAGTAGGGGAATTTCCCCAGTGTCATGGCCAAATTTCCCTCATTCACTAAAAATACCACCAATAGCTTAATCTGGTTCAAGGTCTGATGGCATTCATCTGTATCCCCCTTCCCTGGGTCGTGCCTGAAAATAGGCAGGATTTGTCTAGTGCACTTACCCGGTTAACAAAAGCTAAAGAAAAAAATAAATATTTATTAAGTTGTAATGTAATGTACTTTGATGATGTACTACTTTCTCTTGTATTAGGGTACTTTGTTGTTACATTAAAAAGTTTCTAAGGTTGATACGAAACAATTTTTGTTACTTCTAGATGCCTTCTTGTTTTCCTTTAAGTGTCTATCCAATATTCTGATATATTTTGACCTTTCTGTGTTAAATCATTTTCACCTGGGTGGCCATTTTCTATCATGTTAAGAAATGGACGGTTTAGACTTCATACAGAGGTATTGAAAGTAATGAGTTAAATTATTAAGCTAATTGTTTACTTTTGTAAATACCCCTAATCCTTCTGCTGTTGCTGTTCTCTTTTTTCATACTGCCTAAACATTCTATAACATCATTAACACCATTTGAGGTCATTCAAATGAATAGCTTGGAATGGTCTAACTATGGAAAGTCTTAGAAACATGAACATAAAGAGTTGTAGCTACTGAGGAGAGTGGAACTCTATGTAGATTTGAGGACACCCCAAAGCTAGATTATTTATTTACCAAAAATTGATCAGAGTGTATCAGAATACACAACTGGCATGAAAAAGAAAATGGGAAGGCAGTTAGTTGTGTATACATCATTTAATATCATGCTTAACCTAGTATTTTTATGATACTGTTTTCTAATGATTTTTAATGTACTTAAACCGTGTCTTACAACATGGATGAAATCGCTTGTTTGTCAAGTTAGTATAGCAGAGGGATTTAAGGCTCTGAGCTACAATTTTGGAGACATGGGTTTGAATCCCACAGCCCCCACTTACATACTGTGTGACCCTAAGCAAGTCACTTAACTTCCCTGGACTCCCAGGTTGCACCTGTAAACAAGCTTTCAGCTTAGTGTGCTTCTCCAGGTTAAACAATTGGGAAAAAAATATATTTAACATGTTCAGGGGATGAGTTCCAAATATTTACTACCCATTGTGTGAAAAAATACTCTCTTTCATCTGTCCTGAAATTTTTCCTTTTTAGTTGCCTGTTATTTCCCCTTAGTTGTTTCTCTACATTAGTGAATTCAAAGCTTAGTTCTGTTATTAGATCTCCATCTCTACAAACATCAGAAGGCCCCCAATCCATCTTATCTGTCTCTGAGCTGTGTAAATTCAATATGTCCAGTCTCTTTGTTTTTTTTTTATTTATTCAGGTCTAGAATTACAAATACCTTTGAGCCAGGGCTCTTTTACAAAGTTTCTATGTCAAGGATTACAAGACAGTACATACTAACAGTTTGTAACAAATATTTTACACAATATAGTTCTAAACAATAACTATTGCTAGCAGGGGCATTATAGAGGTAGAGGCATAAGGAGGAAGAAATAGAAGGAGAGGAGGAGGAGGAAATAGGCATCAGAAAGGCAGGGGAGTGGTAGAGGAAGGGTGTAAAGGGAGGTAGGTGGAGGAGAAACAGGTTGAAAGGAAGGCAGAAGTGGTGGGATAAAGGGAGGGAGGGGCTGCAGCCAGGAGGCATTGTCAGAGGACATGAAGTGCCAGGGTTGGGCAGGGCAGTGGAGGTAAGTGCTAGGATGCTGATGTCACCAGTGAATGCTAGTGCCAAGGAGCAGCAAGCAAAGGATATGTTTATGGACTAGGGAGTTCAGGAGAAGGGTGGTATGGTTAGAGATAGCAGTCACAGGTGCTAGAGGCAGTCAGTGAGTGGCAGAGCCTGGTTTTAAAGGCCCCGAGCATTGAGATGGTGGTGATGTCGTTGGGGAGACCATTTAGCCAGATGGCGGCCCGATAAGAAAAAGCTCTTTGACCTTGGGTTGTGCGACAGCAAGGGATTTGAAGCCTCAATGATTTGGATCCCCTGGTGGTTCTGCAACAATTATTTTGTTGAAGGAAAGTAGAGATTCTGGGGGGGCAAGACCCATCAGAATTTTCTTTGCAAATATGCAGGGTTGATACTTTATACATTTGTCGAGTTGCAGCCAGTTGGTTTGGGAGTAGAGGACACAAGTGTGTGTAAGACGTTGGGTGCCAGTAATGAGCTGACAAGCTTTGTTGAGGGAGATGGTTACTCATCTGAACACAGTGACAGTAGCAGAGCCGTATATGATGAGGCCATACTCGATGGTGGCAATGATGGAGCACTGGACAGCAACTGCCAGGGCTTAAGGGGTAAGGTGACGCCTGTGGAGGAACAGCAGGCCTAGTCTGGCATTGGCAGTTTTGGCGATGTTATTAATGTGATCATTGTATGAGAGGTGGGAGCTGAGTGTGATCCCAAGGTATTTAAAAGTCTGGACCTGGTCTAGTGGGCCATCATGACTGGTGTTAATGGATAGGTTGTGATGCTGATGTTTATTGTGGGAACTAGTGAAAATCAGTAGTTCACCTGTTTAACTGCTTTTTCAATGCTCCTTTGAATTTGATAAATTATGAAAAATAATATTATTTGATTATTTTTATCATATCCATAATCCTTTAAACTTGCTCTATCCAGCCTATAGCCCTACTCAAATGTGTTTCCCAAAACTGCAAAGCATAGTACAGATGGGGTTGGCAATGTAAGCAATAAGCCACAACAGGGTGTGGGTGGTAGTGTGATCACCACATGCCTAGGGTATAATTATGTGTCTTATTAAGGAGGCATGGAAAGGATGAAAAGGGACTTGGCAAGGTTGGAGGAATGGTCTGACGTATGGCAGCTAGGATTCAATGCAAAAAAGTGCAAAATAATGCACATGGGAAACAAGTACCCAGGGGAAGAATACACAATGGGTGGGGAGGTAGTAACAACAACAAAACAGGAAAGGGACCTGGGGGTAATCATATCAGATGACCTTAAGGTTAGCAAGCAATGTGAGAAGGCAGTAGGGAGGGCCGGGGGTATACTGGGATGTATAGGGAGAGGCATCAGCAGCAGAAAACAGGAAGTTGTTATCCCTCTGTACAGACAATTGGTGAGACCCCATCTGGAATACTGTGTCCAGTTCTGGAGACCCCCATCTCCAAGGACATAGACAGGATAGAGGCAGTCCAGAGGAGGGCAACTAAAATGGTGCAGGGTCTGCAAGAGAAGCCGTATGAGGAGAGACTAAAGGAGCTTAATATGTATACCCTTGAGGAAAGAAGGGAGAGGGGGACATGATAGAAACTTTCAAGTACCTCAAGGGAATCAACAAAGTCCAAGAGGTAGCATCTTTCAGAAAAGAGACTTGCAAGAACAAGGGACACAGTTTAAAGATAGAAGGAGGCGGTTCAGGGGCAATGTGAGGAAGTATTATTTCACAGAGAGGGTAGTGGATGCATGGAACAGCCTTCCTGAGGAAGTTGTTGAGTCTAAAACTGTGGAGAATTCAAGAATGCATGGGACAGACATAAGGCAATTCTTGTGGGGGGCAGGAAGATATAGGCTGTTGGTTAAATAGGATCTGCGGCCTATCCTGTAGGTAGGGAAATGGGCAGACTAGATGGGCCTAGCGGTCCTTATCTGCCGTCAAAGTCTATGTTTCTATGTTTCTATGTCATTGCCACTGGATGTGCAGTGATCACACTACTACTACCTATGCCCTAGAGTGTCTCATTGCACTTATATGGCAAACAAAAGTAAAATAAGTACATGGACACATTAAATATGGTTTTCCTAACTAAAATACCTTTAATCTGGTTATGCATTCTTATGCCGAGAAAAAGCAGTTCCAAATTTTTTCAAGAAAACATTAACAAGGCAAGAACAAAACAAAGTGTATTATTTATTTTCACATTCTGTTATGGGTATATGATAAAAATAATCAAATAATATTATTTTTCATAATTTATAAAATTCACAGGAGCATTGAAAGAGCAGTTAAACAGGTTAAATGATAGGTTTGCTAATTTTGTGTCTTGCTGTGGTGATTGATGTTTTATGCTGGTACTTGAGGTTGCTGTTGCATTAGCACATTTTTAAGGCTTCATTTTGATGCTGTTTCTGTTTATGGTTGCTGTTGTGGTCCGCTCCACTTTTTTCTGTCACTGTCACTATCTGATGGACCTGAATAACTGCATAGGCTGACATTAACTGTCTTGCCTCTAAACCTGTGTCTGAAAGTAGATGTGCAGCAGTCAATCATATTGAGTGGCTTATGTACCTTGTCATGAGACCTGCTTCCTTGCAGAGACATGGCATCATGGATGATAAATAGTTGATGCCCTTTGGTTCTTTTGTATACCATATTGGTATTGTTTTCTGGTATGCTTGAGGGTACCTTTTGGGGTGCAGGTAAAATGCAGGTGCATCTTGTGGTATCTTGAAAATATATTTTTTGGTGCTTGCAACTGGACACAGAGGGCTGCCAGGAACAGTGTAGATAAATCCTCTGTTGAGCTGTTTGTTAGTCTCATTATGGGAGGAATAATTTTTGGTGTAAGGGTTGAATGTCAGTGACACATATTCATCACTATTCTCATCAGTTTTTACTTCAATACTGTTTGGTTTTAAGTCTCTAATCTCCTCTCTTCCACATCTGGCCATAATGAACTGCATGTTGAGCCGCACTGTTTTGACTAGACTGGCTCCTGTCAGTGGTGATACTACAGGAGAGTTGCAGAGTTTGTTGAAATCATTAGAGATCAATGGCAGATAATGTGTGGCCACATCTTTGTTTTCTCTTCGGTATCTTTTTTAATAATTGCAATGAATGTGTTGCCTGAATGGAAATGCTTCATTACATATGATGCTCACATCTCTTTTAATTTCTGTTGAATTGAGGTGCCGGTTGATTCCTGCATGCAGATTTGTGAATGTTGTGATGAGGTACTGTTGTCCAGTGGAATTATGCACTTCTGTGTAGAATTTGAAAATCATTTCATTGATGGCGCTTAAGGGGGTTGGTTATGAAATCTGCATTTATGTTGTTATGTTATGCCCAGTCACTGAATACCCTCATTGCCCATGCTGTGGATTTCTTAGTATTTGTCTCATTTTTTTCAACTTCTAAAATGTCTAACTCAACATTTGTTAGTGTTAAGTGATGGTCACTTTTTTGCTTTGGCTGATGTTTGTGGTTCAGAGTCACCTGTGCTTGAAGCTCCAGTTCCCAATATCTGGCAACTCTTACTGTTGCTGCTGCTTGGCACTGGCTCCATCTCTGAAACTGGTATGACTGCTGCACTAGGGATGATGATCTTCTGTCTGGCATGTTAGAGGCTGGTACTGTGACAGGTGGTGACAAGATGCCTGGTGCATTGATAATATTTTGCATAGTGTCAATATTATCTTTGTTTTTGCATGCTTGTCACTTGCATTGAGTTTACTGTCTATTTCACAGAATTGTACCAGTTCAGCATCTGTCATTTCATTTGCTGTCACAGTATTCTTGCTTGGAACTCCAATTCCCAATATCTGGCAACTCTTAGCATTACTACTTGTTGGCACAGGTTCCATGTCTGAAACTGGTATGACTGATGCACCAGGGGGTGATGATTTTCTGTTTCATACTATCTGACATGTTAGGAAAAGGTGTCATGATAGGCAGTGACAACATGAGTGATACACTGGTTATATTTTGAACAGTGTGCATATTGCCTGTCATTTGTGCATGGTTGTCACTTGTACTGAGTTTACTGTCTGTTTCACAGAATTATAGCAGTTCAGGCAAGGGGTCATACTGCTGGACACAAAAACAGTGCAGGTACAAACGCTGCAAGGGAAAACAGCACCGAGCACATACAGAGTTGGACAAACACCGACTTGGACTAAAAGCACATGCCCATTACAAACAATGGGACTTTATGTTTTTTGTGAAGGCTTTGCCCCCGACACCCCCTTGAACTTAAATAACTAACTCCAGGGGTGGATGGACTTCAGGGATGGGGAGAAACTCAGAATGGGGGAACTTTGTTTTTTTTTTATAAAAAAAGCACCTGCAAAAATAGTACCATGGGGAGACCTGGGGGGAACTGAGCTATGGACCCTGTGTCATTGGATTGGTTACATTCTGATGGGTCAGTACAATCAGGGAGTATCAATGTGAAAGTGTAATTTTCATTTTCATTTTCATTTGGAACACTGTCATTTGGATGCATGTTAATACTTCTGCCATTATTGTGTGACCCTGTCACTGCAGGTTCAAAGCTCTGAAAAAAGAAATTCTGTGATATCAAAGAAAAACAGAAATTAACTGTTACATAGAAAGCCTTTTTAATTTTGACTGACATGTGATAAGTGTATCTGGGCATACCTCCCAACCTTTTGTCCCCCAAATGTGGAACATTGCCTCCCAAAATGTGGAACAAATGAGCAAAATGTGGAACACTTAATCAAACCTTTACCTAGGAGGCTCAGAACACTGTTAAAATGTTTGCGTTTATGTTCAGAAAGTCTGTTATTAATTAAATAATATGTTTTTTGGATGATTTACTATAGATTTTTGCTTTCAAATGTTAATACTGAATGTGGAACAAGTCCTCACAATGTGGAACAGGGAGCTTTTGTGAAGTAAAATGAGGAAGGTTCCTCGTAATGTGATACAGTTGAGAAGTATGCATCTGGGTTCATTAAAGAGCTACTGTATTGACGTGATAGCTGGTACATAGCTGTTTCTGTGTTAGAACATAGATTTATTTTGGTAAGCATCTGTATTTTTTTCTCAAAAAAATGAAGATTAATACCTTTCTTGCAATGTTTTTCTCTCACCACAGTGATGCATGCTCCCACTCTGTAGTACAACTGCCCATCACGAGCTGAAGATGCAGTGATATCAGTGATATGCAGTGATATCAGTGATATGCAGACAGCAGGGACTGTCGGCCTTTAGAGCACTAATGGAGTTCTGCAGGAGGACGCGATGAACCCAGTGATGTAGCCCTGTCTTGTTCCATGTTGTGATTGAAAGGTCTGATATGTTGTTGTTGACTTTCATGAATACAAAGCCATGGTGTTGCTTGCACACTCTGCCAGAAGGTATATTCAAACAGGATTTAGAAAGTGACAGATTACTAAAGTGTTTTTCTTATTTGGTTCAGCTGGTTGCATTGCATGGCTTTAAGGAGATGTGATCAAGGCAGGGGAAAAATTGATTATTAATGAATGCCACAGTCATTTGATTAGCTATTTTGTTAGGTGTGAATGGCTTGAAAATTGGCTGTTCTTTGCCATAGCCCCTCTGAATTATGTATTGTATTGTTTAGGATGTTTTTACAGCTTCTGTATATGGCTCATCTGATCAGTTTAACAGAAATAGTATGCCAGTGCTCAGTGTATTTTATTCATTTAAAAAAAAATTGTTCCATGAGGAATTTAGGAATTGCATCTTTATTTTTGATGTGTTTTCCAAAAAGAAATGGTAAGTCAGCAAACTCGTATTATTTTGTATTTTAACCTATATTGCGGACAGACACCAGCTGGACAGTTTTTCTAATAAAGCTTTGCATGTTTTCAGTGGACACAGCAAATTGGTTTAGCACAATAGAAAATGCAAAGATAGCCATGGCATCAAACATTCTAGTTTTTATTAAAATAAAATCCTATAACACAAGTCTGGTGATGTTGTAGCAGTTGTGAAAGTAATTGTTTCTGTAAGCTGTGGCTCTATATTCATAATTCAAGAATGCATTATATATAGGTTCATATGTAATGCAAATATGGGGAGCCTAGTTAAGATATTATGGAGCCAGGGGGATGCATGTTGACTGCGGCAGAGCCTCATTCTTTTACCTCCATGGACAGTATGTATTGACATTTCTGGATTTTGCAACTGCCTTGCTGAGCATGGTGAAACAGAGAAATTCACAAGTAAGACAACTGGCTATAGCAGCACATACATTACAGCATGTCATCCCTGCCTTCAGGTTACCTTATTGCAGAAGCAGCATGGTAAATGGATAGCAGCGGAGCACTTTAAAAGGTAAGGGGTTTATCAGTTTGGAAGCTGAAACACAGTGAGTTATAGGGAGAAGGTTTAATTAAACCTGAAATATGTATTCTGTGGCAGCGGGTGCTCTGCTGTTCGACATTGCTTCAGAGGTAGATTGAGACCCAGCTAGGCAGGAGAACAAAGCCAATTACATTATAGATCTGCCAGCAGATGTTACAGTGGTTAAAAAACAGGATCATAAGTTCTGTAGTATCTCATTATTTGTGCATTTATTTTAATGTTGCTTTATTTAGGATAGTCCCAATCTGAGATGTGTCATCTCATTTTCATTGAGGTTCTGGTAATACCTGGTTGAACAGCTGGAGGTAATGGAAGTACAGGGAGGTGAAGTGACCTGCTTACGGTTATGCACTGAGCCAGGGACTAGTAGGGTTTAAATCCCAGTTCTGTGTGACAGTATGGTGATTTGTATATTTACATAATCTAAAGGCTAAAATCTTTGAGGCTCAGGCATCCCCTTTATAAAAATGTTGCTTATGGTACCACAGTGCCAGTTCCATTTTATTTAAAACAGTGGGTTAATTCTCTGAGATTCGGGTCCAGGCTAACTGATGGGCAGGATCTGCAACATGATTTCAAGTGTTGTTGCAATTGCTTAGAACACTAAAAAAGGTTGTCCTGTGATCTGATTTTGCCAGTTTGGTGAAGAGATTCAACTACGAGGTCATACCTCTCAACTGTCCCTGATTTTCAGGGATGTCCCTGATTTTGCCTCAAAAATTTACTCTGTCCTGCCTAAAAACTGTGTTTTCGTGACCAAACAGTGGGAGTTGCAAGCACAAAATAATGTCAGACCTTAAAGTTACAGACTTGTTCTTCCTTAGAAAATACATTTTGCACTAAGCTCCTTATTCTATCAGCTTCCTGAATTGATATCTCCAATTTTGAAGATATGTCCCTGATTTTGGTCCTTTGCCCCTGATTTTTTTAAGACTTGTCCCTGATTTATGAGGCAGGAGGTTGAGAGGTATGTACGAGGTGATACCAAAAAGCTGAATAAATGAACACAATATGTGAATATACTGAAGCTACCAAATACAGATCAGCGGATCACCACCCTGCCACTGCTCAGGAGAAATGGGTAGCAATAAGAGGATGTAGCCCTGCAATCAGCACAGCAATAATGACCCATTATGACCTGCAAGATTAAGAATAACACCAGAAATAGGTTAGCAGTTGAAATTTTCTCTGTACCTGAAACCTTTGTTTTCCCCAATTCCAGGAACCTTGTAACAGCCGAATCACAGATTTTGCAAAACAAAAAAAAAAAAAAAAGAAGGTTTTAATTTCAGGCACCTTTTTCTGGTGCCCTTTTCTTTTTTCACCTTTTTCTTTTTCTTAATCTTGCAGGTCTTACTGGGTTAGATGTTAATAAAATCTGCAGCTCAAGTCAGCAACTGACTCACACAGACGTGCCAGACTGCAGCGCCAGTAAATTTCCCGACTTGACGTCATTCACATCCGTCTCTGATCACAACAACAAAATGGATGACTGTGAGCTGCACTTTCAGGTGCAGTCAGTAAAATTGAAATTAAAATCTTTACTTTTCATTCTTTTGTTTCGTAAAGTCAGTGATTCGGCTATTGCAAGGGTCCTGGAGCTGGGGAAACAAAGGATTCAGGTACAGAGATGATGTTTGCTGCTCCTTCAGTGTGGTGTCAAGTGCAGTAAGACACTTTATGGTGTGGGTGATCATATTGGCCTGTGGCCTCATGCCTTATGATGCCCCAGGGCATGCGGTGATCACACTATTACCCACTCCCTGGTGTGTCTTATTGCTTGAAGGATGCCCCATAGTGTGTGTAGTAGTATGATCATGGCACACCTACAGCCTCATGCTTCATTATGCCCCCTGGGCATGCAGTGATCACACTACTCCCCATCCCTGTTGTGACTTATTGCTTCCTAGCTGTCATTTTTCAAACCCTGTTTGAAACAGGATTTCACACTTGTAGTGCAACATGGGGTTTCAGCCATAATTTTAAAAACAGTGTTACTTTTTGGGTTCATTAGGTGTGGTAGTGAGTGCAATATAATGCCCCAGGGTGTGGGTAGTGGAGTGCTCTCTGCACACCTGTGGCCTCATGCCTCTTTATTGCACCCCCTTGATGTGTGGTGATCACACTGCTGCCCACCTCCCTGTCATGTCTTGTTGCTTACTAGCTGTCACTTTTCAAACCCTGTTCAAGACATGGCTTCACATTTGTGTCGCAACATGGGGTTTCAGCCACAAATTTGAAAATTGTCACTTTCTGTGTTCATCTGGTGTGGTAGTGAGGCAATAAGACCCCACAGCTTTTGGGTAGTAGTGTGATCACCGCACCCCTACACTCTCGTGGCTCATTAAACCCCTTGACATGCGGTGATCACACTATTATCCACACCTAGTTGTGTCTTATAGCTTACTAGCTGCCATTTTTCAAATCCTGTTTGAAACAGGATTTCACACTTGTAGTGCAACATGGGGTTTCAGCCATAATTTTAAAAACAATTTTACTTTTTGGGTTCATTAGGTGTGGTAGTGAGTGTAAAAAGATACCCCAGAGTGTGGGTGGTAGTGTGATCACCACATGCCTATTGCCTCATGCCTCGTTATGCCCATTGGTGTGCGATGATCACACTACTGTCCACTCCCTGTTGTGTCTTTCTGCTTACTAACTGTCGTTTTTCAAACCTTGTTCAAAACATGGTTTTGCACTTGTGACTCGACAAGGGGTCTCACTCACAGTTTGAAAAATGTCACTTTCTGGGTTCAATAGATGTGGTAGTGAATGTAATAAGATGCCCCAGGGTGTGGGTAGTAGTGCAGTCAGTGCACACCTATGGTCTTGTGCCTCATTACGCCCCTTGGCATGCGGTGATCACATTACTGTCCATGCCCTATCATGTCTTGCTGCTTAATAGCTGTCACTTTCAAACCATGTTCAAAACATGACTTCGCACTTGTGCTGTAACATGGGGTTTCATCCACAATTTGAAAATTGTCACTTTCCGGGTTCATTGGGTGTGGTAATAAGTGCAATGAGACAACCTCAAGGTGTGGGTAATAGTGTGATCACTGTACGCCTAAGCTCCCATGCCTCATTACCCACCTAGGAGTGCAGTGATCACACTACCGCCAACACCCTGTTGTGTCTTATAATAGGTACATTTTACCACACCTAATGAACCAGAAAGTGTCAATTTTCGATCGTATCCAAAAACCCATGCTGCGTCACAAGTGTGAACCTATGTTTCAAACAAAATTTGAAAAATGACAGTTACTATGCTTTTGAGGTGGCATGCAGAAATGGCTAAGTTGAAAATCTGAGGTCAAAATATTAAAAATTACCAAACTAATTAAGAGCATTACAGAGTTTGATTGCACACTCATAACTTTGTGACTTTTCACAATTTTTCCATCAAACTTTCAATATAGCCTCCTTGGGACCCCACCTCATGAACTATGGTGGTTCAAAATTTTGAATCAGGCCCGAAAGGTGATGCCATGCAGCGACTGCAAAATTACTTTTTGGGACTGATTTGCATAATTTCAGTACCATTATTCATGAGGTGGGGTCCCAAGAGCCTAAGCTGACAATTTGATGTAGCAACATACAAAAATGCTAAAGTTATGCTGAAAGGTTGACCCCCCCCTCCCCATTGAAATACATTGGACCACACTTGCATTGACTTCTCATATTGCAGTCGCCATTTCCAGCAGGAAGACATGTATTTGATAGGAGAGTGGAGCTACGGGGGTCATGTGATGCTGGGCACCTGAAAGCA
The DNA here is from genome assembly GCA_016271365.2 of Neoceratodus forsteri. NCBI lineage: Eukaryota > Metazoa > Chordata > Ceratodontiformes > Ceratodontidae > Neoceratodus > Neoceratodus forsteri. The sequence goes on from CM028130.1 coordinate 620,380,605, forward strand.
GCACTATTCTGGAGCTCCCGCTTATCGACCAATTATAACCTTCCTTTTGCCCTTTGTTTGCCAAAAGGCACCAGCTAGACACAGATTCTAAACTTTTTTATAGTTTGGTAACTCCGTTGCAGAGTTTTGGCTGATTCGTAACAACATTATCGGCTTTATAGCCGAAATGGAAGTGGAGATGAAGCAGACCGGTATCTGACATACCCCACCACCCACACCAGAAAAACTGTCTAAGAAATAAAAACAGCAAAGCTCTGGGAACGCTCCCAAATCTGTTACTTCTGGTACGGTAGCGATCCATCTTACCGAGGACAGCTTTCTTCAGGAATTGCTCCCATTTAAAGAAACTTTAGAGGATATCTCAGCAGAGCTCAAATCTATTCATGGAGATTTAAGTTCCCTATCTACAAGAATGGGCTATTCAGAAGCGAGAACCTCTTTGCTCGAGAAATGGAAGGAGAAATCAGAAGCAGAAATTATACACCTGAAACAGCAGATTAGCAAACTCCAATTGAAAACCGAAGATTTAGAGGGGAGAAGTAGAAGGAACAACCTGCTGATCCTGGGTCTGCCTGAATTGGAGGAAGGCTCCAACACCATAACCTTCCTACAGAAATTCCTCCTTAAAGTTGTTGGTCCTTCTCCCCTCAATCTACAGTATCACATTGAGCGAGCCCACCACTCCCTGAGGCCAAAACCTCCACCTGGCGCATCCCCAAGGCCTTTAATTGTGAAATTCCTAAGTTTCCTGGAAAAGCAACATGTACTCTCTAAAGCGAAGGAACTACAGGCTATATTGTGGGGCAGCTCTAAGTTGAGGATCACCCAAGATCTCCCTTATGAAACCCGACAAACAAGATCTGCTTTTCATCCCACGGTTAAACTAATCACGGCAGGAATAAAATTTAAGATGCTCTACCCTGCTAAGCTGCAAGTGGCAGTTGATGGAGTGTGGTATGCGTTTGATTCCCCGGAGCAAGCAGCCATGGACCTTCCTAACAGACTACCTAATCTGTTTAAAGCAGGATGAGCTTTTCTCTGCAGCTGCCTGAGGACATTTGTTCTTTTTTGCTGTGAAGCTGTGTTTTCAATTTTATTACCTCTCGATGTTTTCTTGCCTCTCTTCTTTTGGTCTTTCAGGGAGTGGATGGGCGGGCAGAGCGGATTGTGGTGAGGCCTAGTGGGCCTGGATCTGGTCTAGCGGAATGCTTGTGCGCTCTGGTGTGGGGGGGGGTGGGTACTTTGTTTCAGCGGGTGTTTTCCATAAGCTGTTATTATGGACGGACCGGTAGGTCCCTCTGGCTCATATCTCCCCTTATATCTTCGCATTGTTCAGTGCAGAGCTCACCTTAAGGGAGTTAATAAGTCCAGCAAGCTTACTCAATATCCCGGGGTTTCCCTTCTCCCAAGGGATGGGCTTTTGGGTTTGGTCCAAAAGCACTAGCGGGAGTTATGTGCCTCCTCGGGGGGGGAAACAGTCGGGTAGGGTTCGTGAGTGAGCAAATTGCAAGTGATTTTCAGGACTCCCATCTTTTTTCTGGCATGCCAAGTGCAACCCTTTGGAACACTATAATGCTGGTTAGGGCTCTCATTGGCCAGTTCTCCAGAGGGTCAGTGGGTGGGGGGGGCTTCAGGATGGAGGTAACTTCGGGAGCAATGCATAACGAACCTAGGAAGAGGGCTAAGGGTGCACCTCCTGTGGGGTGTGGGGTTCAGAGAGTGCCTCATTTTCATAAGTTTTCTTTTCCGGATTCAGTCCATGGCGCTATAGATCAGGTTGGGTTCTTGAATGTAGCCTACCCTTCTCACAGGAGGGCAACCTTTTGGATCTGGTTCTCGTCACATGCAACAGAGATTCTGGAATCTTTCCTAGCACACAGGAGGGGATCTTTTGTATATAGGTTGAGGGATTCAGGGAGGGAAGGGGAAGTATCTGTTATTGTCTCGATCTCTTCCCTATTGATTTCATGGTCTGTGTTTACCACTGGCCTGTTAGGATGTTCTGTTCTCTTAATGTCTCGACCATTTCATGAATTTCTCTGGGAAGGGAACCTTTTTTTTCATTTTTTTTTTCTACTGGGGTTGTGGGGGATGGGGGGGCAGGACTGGAGTGTTCCTTATGGGATTGCCGGGTCAGTTAATGGTGTTTGTTCCTTTTCTCTTCTCTAAAATACTAAATGACCATGATTGCAACGTGGAATGTCAGAGGTATCAGGGAACTGTCCAAAAGATATCAGGTTCTCAAAAACTGTGCCTTCCTAAATATTGACATTCTCTTGATGCAGGAAACCCACCTCACAACCCTCGGAAACAAATGGGTTACGTCGACTGGGTTTTTCTCAAATTTTCATGTCCTGTGGGTCGTCTTCTGGTAGAGGAGTGGCAATTTTGGTTAAAAGATACATATCATTTGTGGCAGAAGAAAGTTTTCAGATCAAGAAGGCAGATTTATTATTGTTAAGGGCACATTAAACAATGTTAGAGTGGTATTAGGGGCAATTTATGGTCCAGTTGGAGGGGATGTGGACTCTCTCATGAGGCTGGCTGACAAACTGAGTGCATTCTTGCCCTCCCTGATTATTCTAGGGGGTGACTGGAATATTGCTCCGTCACAAGACTTAAACAAAACTCATAGGCCATTAAGACCCCTTACCCCTCCACAAATTGCTCTGAGGGATTTTATGGACTTACTGGGTCTGTGCGACCCATGGCGTCTGTTTAACCCCTCTAGCCAGCTCTTCTTCTTTTATTCCCAGGTCCACCGATCGTGGCCCAGAATTGACTACATCTTAATAAGCACCACTCTTCTGGCTGGTATTCACCAGACAGGAGTTGAACCAATTGTCATATCTGATCATTCAGTAGCATGGATCCTAATTTCTCCCGACCCAAACTTTCAAAAGGACGCTCATGGAAATTAAACACACAACTTCTAAAAGAGGAACGATTAGTATCCCACATTAAGTCGCAAATCTCTTCCTTTTTGGAGTTTAATACGGGTTCCACATGCAGAGAAGACCTGATTTGGTGCTCCTTTAAATGTTACATTAGAGGAGAATTCATCAAGCTAGCTTCCAAAAGGAAAAAACAGAGAGAGGCCAAAGTTATTTTGTTGTTGAATCAAATAAGGTTGGCTGAAAACAGTCTATCCTCTTCATCTTCCCAATCAGATCTGGAATCCCTTTTGAAGCTTAGGAATGAGTATGCTGATTTGCTAAGAGAAAAAGCAGAATATGCCACCCTTAAAACCAAAGCTTGTTACTTAGACCAAGGGGAGAAGCCAGGTAGAATGTCAGCTCTTCGACTGAGGAAAGTAGAAAGTTCAAGATTGATTCCTGCACTATATTCTCCAGATGGTTCTATTAAAACCTCTCCTCAAGATATCTCCCAGGTTTTTGAAGCCTTTTACAGGGACCTATGCAGTAAGGGTACCTCTCTAACTTCCCAATCTCGTATTGATCACTTTCTGGAAAGTCTTAATCTCCTCTCTCTACAGGCACAGCAGTGCGCGATTTTGACTTCTCCTATTACTCTGGATGAAGTAGTGGAGGCAATCAAGGGGCTAGCTCCTGACAAATCCCCAGGTCCCTTCTAATTTCTACAAGGTTTTTTGTAAAGAGGTGGCTCCTCTTCTCTTGAAACTCTTTGATTATATGTTCACCTCAGATTCCTGGGACCCTACTCTGCTGGAGGCCACAATAGTTCTGATTCTGAAACCAGACAAACCCCAGAACGAGCCGGCCAGTTACCGTCCAATTTCATTATTAAATTATGATATTAAAATCTTAACTAAAATCCTTTCTCTTAGAATTAAACAGGTTTGGTCTCATCTGTTGAGTCCTGAACAGGTGGGGTTTGTGCAAGGCAGATCTTCTGCTGACTACTTGAGAACCCTCTCACATATTTTCCAGACTGCCCAAGACTCCCAGATCCCCATGGCTTTAGTCTCTTTAGATGCAGAAAAAGCTTTTGACAGGGTGAACTGGGACTTTCTTTGGGCCACTCTCAAAAAAAATGGGTTTTCTGGAATTCTTCATTCAATGGATTCGGATGGTATATAAGGCGCCTATGGCTAGAATTTATTGCAATGGGGTTTTTTCTTCTCGATTCCCCCTGTTTACAGACACTAGGCAAGGTTGTCCCCTGTCTCCTTTTTTGTTTAACTTATATCTGGAACCCCTTCTAATTAGCATTAAGAACTCACCTCAGGTCACAGGATGCCTAGTATACCAGCAATCTTTGACCCTTTCAGTCTATGCAGATGATATCCTTTTACATCTGGCCAATCCAGAAATCTCATTAACACATGCATTACAAATTATTGAACAGTTCAGACAAGTGGCTAACTATAAGTTAAACTTATCCAAATCAGTCATATTTCCATTAAACGTTCCCGTCACCAAGGTAACTTCTCTCATTTTGGTATGAAATGGTCCTCCTCCTCAATCAGATATCTAGGCATTCATCTCACTAAAGACCCAGAGGTTCTCAGGAGGCTCAATCTTGATGATTTGGTGTTGAATATTCAGCAAGATCTCCAAAGATGGGCCAAACTCCCTTTGTCGTTTTGGGGTCGAATTAGTGTTATAAAAATGAATGTTCTACCCCGTCTCTTTTACCCTTTAAATCTACTAAATATCTGGCTCCCTTTGTCTTACTTCCAACAGTTTCACTGTGCTCTTTCTAAATTTATCTGGCAGGGTAAACACCCTAGACGGGTCTTCCTTAAACTCAATTTACCAAAGGAGAGAGGTGGACTCCGACTCCCCAACTTTATTTTTTATTATTGGGTGAGTCATCTGTCCAAAATGGGGAGATGGTTTGAGCCCACATCTGGTGAACATCCTCCCATCTGGCTACAATTGGAGAAGAGGCTTCTGGACTTGCATAATCTTAATTCACCCAGAGTTTTTTATTACGCTTTTTCGGTGTTACCCCCCCCCATACAAAATTTGACGTTGGGGATTGCTATAAAGGTTCTGACCCAGTGTTGGAACTCCTTTAACATTTCATCTAAAAAGGACATGGCCAAACCCCTCATTCTAAACCCTAATATCAAAATAGGAGATTCGTCGCTCTCAGCAGACTGGCTTCCTCAATTACAAGATATTCTTGTGGAAAACCTGTTCTCTCAGGATTCCCTTCTTTCCTCAACCGGCATAATCACCAAACTAAATATTCCTCAGAAACATATTTTCAAGGTATTTCAGCTAAGACATCTTATGGTCTCCCTATTTGGGACCACATTTATGTTGTCTCAAGTTAAGCCTTTTTTAGAGCAGATTCAGGAATGTGCAAATAAGGCCCATGGAATTTCCAGAATATATTTCTTCTTACTGGGTATTAAATACCCTATTGCCCTTACAGGTTCTAAAATCTGGTCTTCTCTTCTGCCAGATTCCTTCCTGATCTGGAGTCAGATTTGGGTGGACATGCATAGATATCTTACTCAAGATAGGCACAGACTCATACAGTATCATATTTTAAATATTTTATAATATATAATATAAAATAATATAAAATATTTTAAATTGTGCTCCCAGGTCACTCCTGTAAAAAAGCTTTCAGCTTAGTGTGCTATACCTGGTTAAACAACTAAACAAAAAAAATAAATAAATAAAACATAATCTGTACTATACCCCGGTTAAATTGGCCAAATTAGGCAGGCTACCACTGGCTAATTGTACACAGTGTGGTGCGGATGATGGGAACCTGATACACATTTTCTGGCACTGTGATAAGGTGGCTCCTCTATGGAATACAATACAATCTAATCTAGATCCCCTTCTGGGACTGGGTGATTTGTTTACCATGGAAATATGTATTTTAGGGGTGTACTCTAATATTAGAATTCGAGAGCGTAGATTTCACATGGCTCTAATTTCTATAGCAGTCAAAAACTGGTTCTTAAACACTGGATGGACCAACTGACCATATCGTATGCTGAATGGCTGAAAAAGAAATGTCACTTTGTTTTAGCACTGAAGGTTAATAACAGCTCCCGGGTGTATGCTTCCTTTAACCAGAAATGGGGGTAAATTGTATGCTTTATATCTGAAGTAGACTTCACGTAACATACGCCTCTGACTGTTTAATTAGTTTCAGCTTCTTTGTGATGGTTGGCTTTGCTGGATTGTTGTTTATCCACTTGGATCAATTGGTCTTACTGTTAGTAATAGGCACATTCCAGGAGGGGTGGGGAGGATATTGGAGGGGGAGGGGGAGAGGGCATTTAAAATTTAATTTATCTTATTGGGTTATACTGGATCCAATGACATTCTGGTCATATCTTATCTTTCAGTCATTTTGGTTATTATTAATGTGTGGTACATCCGTCCTGGTCATATACTCTGTGCTAATGCATAATTTCAATAAAGAAGTTGAATTTAAAAAAAAAAGGAGAGTGGAGCTACTTTGTGGGACATGTTCAGGTGAGTTAGGGTGTCTGTGGGGTGTCGAATGGTTTGGTGCTGAGTTGGGGGTTGAGTGGGTGGGTGGGGGTGTTGGGGTTTGCCATCAATAGACGTTGATAGAAAGGTTTCTGTTTTACAGGTGAGAAAAAAACACCACCAATGACCATTTTTGGAACTATCTTATAGGGTGATACTGGGGATAGGGCACACCAGTGTCACATATGTTTGGTAGAACCAGGTGTGGACTCCCCAGTGTCCTCAAAGATTACAGGTTTTCGGATCCACACAACATTGGGGAGGAAAGGGACAACAATAATACTTTTGCATATACTGAGTGACACAGGGGATCAGGCATCCCAGTGTCACGGATGCTTCTTGGTGTTGGGGATGAGTTCCCCAATGCCTGCATAGATCAGGGTTTTTTCAGGGGCCTTATTATATTGGGGAGACACTTTCTCCTGATTTGTCAGTTACAACAAAGGTCAACATGTATCTATGGTTTTCAGCATTCACACTGACAGTACACTTTAAATTGTGAGCAATCGTTTCTGTGACAGCTGCTGGCTTTACTCACAGTTTTTTGTATTGGTGCCAGTCGTGATCTCCAGCATGGGGGTCATTGCCACTTTATCTGTGGTGCTGCACAGGGAAGAGACATGTACTTTTCATTTAATTTAAGATACACACAAATCATGACACATGTTCTTGGTGAGGGGGTTGGGGTCAAGCACTTCAACAGATGGATTGTTGCTGCTGAAGGGGGAAACGCTTATTGCATATCTTGGCTTTCACAGTGGGGGCCCCCACTTGATTCACTGGGGCTTGCTTAGATTGTAATATATGGGTACTTGATCAAACTGGGTACAGCGTCTGCTTGTGGATGCACTTGGGTTTAAAACTTAAATTGCACAGCGGGGGTCTACTTCATTTACTGTGACTCAAGCTGAATTGAACAGTAGGGGTAACATTACTTGCTGTATGGCGGAGGGTAGGATCACTGTCATGGATCTCTGATCACTGGGACCTGCTGGATGCTGCAGTTCCATGGTCAGAAGTGGTGGAAATGAACAAGGAGGCTGGGGCAAAATTTTGAGCAGGGAAGTGATTTTTACTTATTTCACTAAGTTCAAGGTACTTGAAAATGTTATATACTGTGCTGCATTGGGGTGAGGGACTTGCTTCTCAGTGGGGTTGATTGATTTCCACTGGGCCACTGACACTGCTGCGTCAGCTAATAAGGAAGGAGCAGAAGGGTGCCAAAGTTGAATAAAAGGACAGTGGCCTTAAATACACCTGGCCTCTTCCCTAAGACCCACACAGTAGTTTGAGGTGTGGGGGCTGGGGGGGGCGAGCACTGCAATGGATGGATTACATAGAAACATAGGATTTAATGGCAGATAAGGACCGTTTGGCCCACACAGTCTGCCCATTTTTCTACCTAATGGATAAGCTGCAGATCCTAGCTAACCAACAGCCTACTTCTTCCACCCTCCACCCTGAGAATTGCCTTATGTCTATGCCATGCATTCTTGAATTTCACCACTGTTTTTGACTCCACAACCTCCTCAGGAAGGCTGTTCCATGCATCCACAACCCTCTCCATGAAACAATACTTCCTCACATTACCTCTGAGCCGTCCCCCCTCTAGCTTTGGATTATGCCCCCTTGTCCTTGCACACCTCTTTTTCTGAAAGATGCTACCCTCTTGGACTTTGTTGATTCCCTTGAGGTATTTGAAAGTTTCAATCATGTCCCCCCCTCTCCCTCCTCTCCTCAAGACTATACATATTAAGATCCTTAAGTCTCTCTTGATATGTCTTCTGGTGCAGACCCTGCACCATTTTAGTTACCCTCCTCTGGACTGCCTCCTTCCTGTCTATATCTTTGAGGATATTGGGTTTCCAGAACTGCATGCAGTACTCCAGATGGGGCCTCATCAGCTGTCTGTACAGAGGGATAACAACTTCCTGTTTTCTACTAGTGATGCCTCTCCCTATGCATCCCAGAATCACACCAGCACTGCTTACTGCCCTCTCACATTTCTTGCTCACCTTTAGGTCATCTGATATGACTACCCCCAGGTCCCTATCCATTTTTGTTGTCAGTATCTCACCCCCCATTGTGTACTCTTCCCCTGGGTCTTTGTTTCCCAGGTGCATTACTTTGCACTTCTTAGCATTGAATCTAAGCTGCCATACATTTGACCATTCCTCCAACCTTGCCAAGTCTCTTCTCATCCTTTCCACCCCACCTTGTGTATCAACTTTGTTGCAGATCTTTGTGTCATCTGCAAAGAGACATACTTTTCCTTCCAGTCCCTCTGTAATGTCACTTATAAAGACATTAAAGAGGATCGGTCCTAGTACTGAACCTTGTGGTACCTCACTAGTAATCCCCCTTTCTTCAGAGTGGACTCCGTTTACTATTATCCTCTGTGTCCTGTTCTCCAGCCAATTTTTTACACAGGCTACCATCTTGGAACCCACTCCCAGGCTGGCCAGCTTGTATATTAATCTTTTGTGTGGGACTGTGTCAAATGCCTTGCTAAAGTCTATGTAGGCCATGTCTACAGCCCCTCCCTGATCTACTACTTTGGTCACCCAGTCAAAGAACTCTATTAGATTCATCTGACATGACCTTCCTGCTGTGAATCCATGCTACCTTGGGTCCTGCACTCCTCTGGCCTCTAGGTACTCAACAGTTCTTTCCTTCAGAAGTGATTCCATCATTTTCCCAATCACTGAGGTTAAACTAACAGGTCTGTAGTTTCCTGCTTATGCCCTACTCCCACTTTTGTGTAGTGGAATCACATCTGCCCTCCTTCAGTCTTTAGATACCACCCCATCCTCCCATGATTTATTAAAGACGGTAGTCAGTGGTGTCACTAGTTTCACCCTTAGTTCTTTTAGAATTTCTGTGATGAATCCCATCAGGCCCCATTGCTTTGTCCACCTTCAGTTTTAAGAGTTCTTTCAGAACCCTTTCTTCTGTGAAAGGACTGGTATCAACCCCCGTATCCAGCATGTTTCTATTATTTGGTACCTCCCCATCTTCATTTGTGAATACTGAGCAAAAGTATTTGTTTAGTATCTCTGCCTTTTCACAGTCACCCTCTGCCCATCCCCTTTCCTCTTTATTAAGCCTCACTATCCCTCCCTTGGTCTTCCTTCACTCCCTGATGTACCTATAAATGGTTGTATCCCCCATCTTAACTGAGTTAGCTATCTTTTCCTCAGTTTGGGCCTTTGCTGTTTTGACTGCCTTTCCTGCTTCCTTTTGTTTTAACTGATACAATTCTCTGTCCTACTCCTTCTGTGATTCCTTGTACTTCCTGAATGCTTACTTTTTCTCCCTAACCTTCCCTGCCACCTCCTGTGAGAACCATAGTGGTTTCTTATATCATTTTGTCTTGTTTATTTGCTTCACACAAAGGCTTGTTGCCTTTGTGATGGCAGTTTTGATTATTCCCCATTGTTCTTCCACCCCTCCTTCCTGCCCATTTGCTAGTGCATTCCTTAGGCGCTCACCCATTTTGGTAAAGTCTGCCCTCCTGAAGTCCAGTACCTTTGCCTTTGTATGGTTTGACGCTACCTCTGTGTTTATCATGAACCATACTGTTTGATGGTCACTAGTTCCCAGATGGCTACCCACTTCTAAATCTGTGATCCTCTCGCCATGTCCATTTGAAAGTACCAGGTCTAAGATTGCTCCCTCTCAAGTGGATTCCGATTCTAGTTGTCTAAGACATGCCCCCGTAGGGCATCTAAAATGACCCCACTCTTAGACGTGGCTGCTGTAAATGCACTCCAGTTAACATCTGCCATATTCAGATCCCCATTAGCAATATTTCTCCTTTTTCTGCCATTCTAAGGATACTTTCTATCATTTCCTTGTCCATTTCCTCCCTCTGAGATTGGGGTCTGTATACAGCCCCTGTGCAGATCATGGTGCCATTGCCTGTCTCCAAATTGACCCACAGTGCTTCCTCTCCTCCCTGTTTATCCTTTTGTTCTGTTGCTTTGATGCCATCCCTTATGTAGAGAGCTACTTCACCTCCTCTTTTACCCTCTCTGTCCCTCCTGTAGATGGTATATCCTGGTATGTTTAATTCCCAGTCTTGGTTCTGTGTGTACCATGTTTCTGTGACTGCCACAATATCCAGATGTTCCTCCTCCATCAAGGCCACTAATTCAGAGTGCTTGTTACCCAGACTATGGGCATTGGTACTCATTGCTCTCCATTTTTTGATGACTTTACCTCTTGTAGCACCATCCCTGTCCTCACTGACTTTGTATTTTCCAATTACTCCTGTTCTACTCCCTAATGACCATTTTACCTTGGTCTTTACCTCATTTAGCACCCAGTTTTGTAGGGGGAAGCTGGGAATCTCCTGCTGCTCATCAGTGCCTCCCACCTTGACTAGTTTAAAAGCTTGCCAATGAAGCATTTAAACCAATCACATGGTAGACTTGTTCCCTTCCTGGACAGATGCAGACCATCCTGCCAGTATAGGCTGGTATCCCTCCAGGTAGAACCCCAGTCCCCAATGAAGCCAAACCCCTGTGCTCTGCACCATCTTTTCAACCATTCATTGAACTGCATGGTGCGAAGTACTCTTGCCTCACCCTTGCCATAGACAGGCAGCACCTCTAAGAAGGATACTGTGTGCACTACTTGACTTAGGCCCCTCCCCAATTCCACAAACTCCTCCTGCACTGCTCTAATCTCATTTTGAGCCAAGTCATTCATCCCTAGGTGGACAATGACATCCAGCTCAGTCTCCTGTGCAGCTGTTCTCACGATCCTGAGGATGTGCTTCCTGTCCCTCCAAGCCATGGTACCAGGCAGGCACCTTACATCAGTTTTTCCTGATCCCCCCAGTTCTATCCCCTAACAATTGAGTCCCCCACCAGGAGCTGTTTCCTTTTCCTGTGGTGTCCTCTGCCTCCTTCCTGTGGGGCTCCCTTGTGATAGTTGTCCACAACCTCCTTAGTCTCCTCTGTGGGTGCATCCATAGGAGAACTGTGCGACATCAGAATGGTGTATGGATTGTGGAGTGGTACAACTGACTGGATGTGCCTCTGTTCCACCACCCTTACCCTCCCTGAGCCCACTGTGGTCCAACTGCTGTGCTTTCTTGGCAGTCTCTGAGGTAGTGGTGGTGGTGGTCCTGGTGCTCCTTGTGTGGGGAAGGTTCTCTTGCTACTGTCCAGTGTGGCCTGAAGATGGGCAACCTCCTCCCTCAGGGCAGAGAGTTGCCTGCAAATAGGGCAGCATCTCAGGCTCCAGAAAGACTCCTGGAAGACTGCTGCTCCACAGCCAGTACATTGCACTATTCCCCACATGTTAGTCTACCTTCTTGTTTATCCTGTGTAAGTTTTTTTATGTGTCCCTTAGTTATTGATTTGTATGTATGTATGAGTTGTATATAATGTGTACACTTATATTGCCAGTGCAGTATGCTGGAAGGGATATGACAGTGGTATGCACCTTGACCTCTTGAGGAAATGATGTCAGAACCCCTGGTATAAAGGAAATGGTACCAGGGGTGGATGGGGTGAGGGGTAGGGGGGATTAGGGCCCAAACTGTGCCCTCTCAAAACAATCAGCTAAAAGCTCTGACCCACCAATACGATGAGTGCTGACCTTAAACAAACAGAAACACAAACAGTTGAGTCAAATACAGGTAAACCTCCCCAGCCCTGTAATTTGTGCACTGAAAGCAATCAGACCCAAAACAAGTCAGTTGTGCACAAGGAAAGACACAGTAAACTATTTTAAAATAATTTGATGCAAACTGTCACAGAATACTAGTAGACAGTGCAGTTACCCACAAAAAAAACAAATATGCAGTTATTTCAACCCTTCTGAAGTTATTCACAAGATAAGCAGTTTTGAAAACCCCCTTTCTGATTTAAAAACTAAATAATTAAATACAAAGCAATACCAATGTAAGACTGTAAAGTAAGGAAAATCTCCCTCAGATGTAAGCAAGAGTGAGATTTGTTGCATTTTCTAGTCCAATATAGTATCTCCCATGCAGCTCTCAGTTGTTTCAAAGCACACCCTGTTACACAACTTCAAGAAGATGGGCCTCTGTCTGAAACAGAATAACACCAGTAGTTTATAGTAACTGATCAATGCTAGATTGTTCCACCCAGAACAATTGGCTATGATGCAGGCCTCCCTGACTAGTGAAGACAATTTCCCCCACCTGAGGCTCTATCTGGCTTCAAATTACAAACTGCAGCCTTCGCTATTAGAAGTAAACAGCCACCACCAGTAAATTATTCCAAAATATTTTGATGCAAACTGTCACAGAATACTAGATTGATGGATTCTTGCCACAGAAGGGGGAACCACTTGTTGTATAACTTGGTTTTCACAGTGGGGGCCTCCACTTGATTTACTGGGGCTCACTTAAATTGTAATATGGGATACTTGATCAAATTGGTTACAGCATCTGCTTGTGGATGCACTTGGGTTTAAAACTTCAATTGCCTAGTTGGGGGGGGTGTCTACTTGATTTACCAGGACTCAGGTTGAATTGAACTATGGGGTAACACTGCTTGCTGTATGGCAGAGGGAAGGCTCATGCTCATGGATCTCCAAACACTGGGACCTGCTGGATGCTGCAGTTTGGTGGGCAGAAGTGGTGGAAATGGACAAGGAGGCTGGGGCAAGATTTTGAGCAGAGAAGTGATTTTTACTTATTTCACTAAGTTCAAGGTACTTGAAAACACTGTATACTGTACTGCAGTGGGGGTGAGGACTTTCTTCTCAGTGGGACTGATTTTTTCCCACTGGGCCACTGATGCTGGTTTAACCCCCCATTCCAACCTCATTCACCTTTATAGGGGAGGTGCTGCATCACGGTTGGTGGCAGGCACAGCCAGATGCATCCTTTACAATTGTCTGGTCTTACCTGAACAAATAAGGAGTGCTACTACATAGCACAGTAGGGATTATAGCAGAAGGAAGACTGAGGGGGTAAAAAAATAAAATATTTTTAAGGGTTTCATTAGGGAAGAGGTTATGTTGTAGAGGGGATATAATGGATATTCTTTGAAGGCAGGAATGTCCCAGGGGGCAGGCAGGCTCCATATGGGGGAACAGGGGGAGGTGGATGTTTGGTAAAGATATGGGGGGCATGGGAAATTGGTAGGCAGCAACAGCTGTGGGGCAGCTATCTTCATAGGGATTGCATGGAGGTCAGGGGGGTGCTTGGTGTGTAGACATCTTGAGCAGCTTAGAGATAAGATTAGTTGTCAAAGGAGGGAGCTGAGAAGGGAGGTTGGGACAGAATGGTGGAACCATCCTGGTACTAGTGCTCATATGAGTGCCCTAGTAGATGGCAGCACTCCCAAACTCAGGTGAGAGCAGGGAGGAGGGTTAAAAGTACCTAAATGGCTACCTACTCAGGAACCTATGGGTACAAATCTAGGGGGTGGGTGAGGATAAGGAATAGGGGCAGTAATGGCCCTAAAACAGGTAGTAAATGGAAGTCACAAAACAGTTTGCCAGAGGAAGCGGGGGCAGGGTAGGGCTGTCGAACAACATGTTCTCAGTGCTGGCTACCCTGGATGGTAAAGAGGGGAGGAGCTTATAGGTGGGGCAGGAGGAAGGGGAAGTAGTAGCAGCACAGGGGGTAGCAGTATGGCAGTGAGTGGAGGCAGGGAATTGGTGGGTAATGGTAGGAGTGTGATGGATAAGAAAGTGGATCATGGGGGACTGAAACTAAGGATGGGGTCGGGGGCAAGAGTGCAGTGGAGAAGAGAGGGATGGTGTGGACCCAGATAGTGGAGCAGGGAGAGATGATGTTGAGCCAGGTATATGACTTAGGGGGGTGGGGGATAGGTTAGGAGAAAGGGAAGGACAGGAGGCTGAAAGGGCAGGAAGCATCAGGGATATGCAAGATGATGTCACTGTTCAGAATTGGAGCCAGAAAAATAGGAAGCATCTGGGGTTGGGGCATGAAAAAAGAGGAGGGGTCTTAGTTCTGGGAGGCTCAATACTAAAAGGGGTGAGATGGGGAAGCTAGGGTGCAAGGCCTAGTTGCATCTGGGTGGAGTGCATGCCAGGAATGACAGCAGGAAGAGTGGGGCAGTCTATTCTAAAGTATGTGGGGGGGGAGAAGGCTCATATTGTGGTGCACCTGGGCATGAATGACTTGGAGGGGAACACAGTCAAAGAGGAACTGGAGAGATTAATGGAGCTGGGGAAGCTATGTGAGGAAGCCGGGAGTTTGGTGGCCTTCTCAGAAGTTCTCCCAGTACCTAGAGCAAGTGCTGCAAGGAAGCTGAGGATAGAGGAGTTTAATACATGGCTGGGGGCATGGTATCAGACCAAAGGGTATGGGCAGGTAGGGGGTTGGATAAAACTCGGGATAACAAAACCCTGTATGCCCCCAGACAGGTTGTACTTGAGCAATGAGGGCTCAGGGGTCTTAAAACAGAGGTTGGGGGAGTACATAGCAACCAGAGTGGATTAAAACTAGATGTGGTGGGAGGCAAGTGGGTAGAAATCAAACAAGGTCTCCAGACTAGGGAGCCCAATGGGCCTACTCCCCTATACCAGTAAGAAAGGAACAGGGGAATTCAAATAAAGATGGTAACAAAATAATTCAGAAGGGGAAGGAAGGGAGGAGCACATATTGGAGAGTAGTCTCCTTGAGTGTGAGGAGCATGGAGAACAAGACAGCTAAGCTGCAAGTTCTGATGGCGGGGGGTGGACATAGCTGCCGTCACTGGAACATAGGCCACTCAATACCAGGACTTGGACCTAGTAATCCTGGGGTACAGGCTGTACCACAGAGATAGGGAGAAAGGGGGAAGGGGTGGGGTAGCTATATATGTAAGAGAGGAGATAAAGTGTACCAGGGGAAGGAAAGGCAGAAGCATCATGGGTACAAATCCAAGACTCCAGGGGCAGGACAGTTAGGTTGGGGGTGGTGTATAAGCCACCATCTCAGGCAGAGGACTTAGACAGGGAACTAGCAGAGCAGATAAGGAGGGTTAGTGGAAAGGACATCACCATGACTGTGGGGGACTTCAATCTGCCAGGGGTAGATTGGAGCATCCCAGCCACCTCGAGTGTCAGGGAACAGATCCTCCTGGAGGCTTTCCAGGACAGCTTCCTGGAACAAATGGTAAAGGAGGCAGCCAGGTTAGGTAACAGTCTGTACCTCATTCTGACTAATGGGGAACTTGTCAGGGAGCTGGGGGTAGAGGATCCACTGTCAGAGAGTGACAACCATACTGTGTGGTTCTCATGTAATATGGGCAAGGAGGCTATAGGAACAATGACCAAGGTGTTAGACTTCAGGAGAGCTGACTTTGGTAGGATGAGGGACATAGTGGCGGTGCACCTAGCCAGCATGTACCCATACATGGATATTAACCAGAAATGGGAAATCATTAAGCTTGGGCTAGCAAAGGCCACTAGATATTGTACAAGGACACAAAGCAAAAGGGCTAGGTCCAAGAAACCTAGTTGGTTAAGCAGGGAGGTGTTAGAAAAGGTGAGGGTTAAAAAAGCAGTCTTCAGAAGATTCAAGATGTCCATTCAGGGGGAGGATAGGGAGGAGTACCTGAAGAACTCAAGAGAAGTGACTAGTGCAGTCAGGGCAGCCATGGACTCGAGAGAGCTCAGGCTGGCACAAGGTATCATAGCACAGTAAAAGAATTTCTTCA
Organism: Neoceratodus forsteri; assembly: GCA_016271365.2. Classification (NCBI taxonomy): domain Eukaryota; kingdom Metazoa; phylum Chordata; order Ceratodontiformes; family Ceratodontidae; genus Neoceratodus; species Neoceratodus forsteri. Next base: position 620,396,710 of record CM028130.1, read on the forward strand.
AGTACATAAGGGAAAGAAGGAACTGCAAATATCAAATTGTTAGGAGAAGAATGAAAGGTGGGCAGAGAAGGGGGCAGACCTGGTGGCAGCACTCAATGAATACGTCTTCTCTGTGTTCACAAGAGAAAAAAAGGGGCAATGCCACAGGGGTTGGGGGGTAGGCATAGGAAGGTGGGGATAACTGATGGGGAAATCCCAGTGGACAAGATACTGGAAGGCCTAGGGGCCCTGCAGGAGGATAAGGCACCTGGCCCAGACGGCATATACCCTTGGGTTCTGAAGGAGTTGGTAGAGGTCCTGGCCGAGCCAATAGCTGACTTGTTCAATACCTCTCTGAGAACTGGGTGCATACCCCAGGACTAGGGGATGGCACACATGGTACCCCTCCATAAAAGTGGATCCAGGGATGAACCAGGCAACTATAGACCAGTCACCCTTACATCCATTGTGGGGAAGCTAATGGAGATGATCCTTAAGGAAAGGTCAAGAAGGGAATGTGCTTCTAGACAGCAGGCAACATGGGTTTGTCTCTGGAAGATCCAGTCAGACCAACCTGGTTGACTTCTATGACTGAGTGACTAGGGCACTTGACAGGGGCCAAACAGTGGATGTTCTGTATCTGGATTTCAGCAAGGTCTTCAACTCGGTGCCACATGTGAGGCTGATTAGCAAGTTGGATCACTAGGGAGTAGGGGCAAAAATGGCAGAATGGGTCAAGAACTGGTTGCAAGACAGACAGCAGAGGAGAGTGGTGGGGAGGGGGGAACTGTCGTCTTCAAGGGCTGTAACTAGCAGAGTACACAGGACTCAGTAATGGACCCAGTATTGTTTGGCATTTTCGTCACCAACATTTTGCATAGGATTAAGAACAAGATTAGTCTTTTTGCAGATGATATGAAGATAGGTGCAGTGGTGGATGACACCGAGGGGTGGCAGGGGCTACAGGCTGATCCCGCTGATCTTGTGAACTGGTCAGACATATGGCATCTGAGGTTCAGTGCAAATAAGTGGAAAGTCATGCACTTAGGAGCAAGGAACCCAAGGAATTGTTAGCAGCTGAGGGGGTTACAGTTAACCACTTCAGAGGAGGAGAAAGATCTAGGTGTGATGATAACAGGGCAAAGGAGCCACTCAGCACAGTGCAGAAAAGCAGAAGCTTAAGCTAATAAGATGGTGGGGTGAATGACCAGAGGAATGACCTTCAGGAGAGGGGAGGTAATCCTGCCGCTGTACAGGTCATTGATGAGGCTGCACCTGGAGTGTCTCATGCAGTTCTGGCAACCTTACTTAAAGAAGGATGTTAAATTGCTGGAGGTGGTCCAACGCAGAGCAACCAAGATGATACTGGGAGTGGAAGACAAAACCTATGAGGAGAAGCTGAGGGAGCTAAACATGTACTCCCTAGAGGAGAGATGGGACAGAGGGACTATGATAGAAAGTTTCACCTTTAAATATATGAAAGGCATGAACAAGACTGGTACAAAAGGAATTTTTAAGATAAGAGGAGGGAGGGTACTAGGGGGCATGATCTGAGATTGGAGGGTGGAAGATTCAGGAGAGAAATGAGAAGGCACTATTTCACGGACAGAGTAGTGGCAAAGTGGAACGCGCTGCCAGAAAGGGTGGTAACCTGTAAATCAGTAGGCAGTTTTAAGAGGGGTTGGAAAAAGAAAGGGGGAATGTCACGCCATGTGGGAAGGGGAGGGAGGGGCAGCTACAGTGCATTGGACTAGTACTGACTAGTACTGACTAACAAAGAAGGGATCACAGATCTCCAGGTAGAAGGTCACCTGGGGGCCAGTGACCATCACATGGTATGGTTCAATTTGGCTACTACATCTAAATCATCCCATTCCAAAGCAAAAATATGGGACTTCAGAGGAGCTGACTTTGATAAGATGGCCAACAGAGTTAAGCTAGCCCTGGCAAAAAGAAACACAGGTGAGAAGGTACAGGCAAAGTGGGCAAGCATTAAGGATACAATACTTGAAGCAACATCCCATGGTGTTAGACAGAAAAGGAAGTGCAAAAGAAGAAGGAAACCACTTTGGTTCTCAAATACAGTAGCAGAAAAGGTCAGAGCCAAAAGGCTGGCCTTCAGAAAATATAAGGAACACAGCGGATGAAGATAGGAGGCATACCAAACTGCCCTAAGGGAAGCAGGTAGGCAGTAAGGCAGGCAAAGTCCCAAACTGAGGAAACACTAGCACGAACAGTAAAGAGGTGACAAGACTTTCTATAGATACATTAGTGAAAGGAGAAAGTCCAGGGGGTATTACTAAGCTTAATGGAAAAGGGAGCATGTGAGGAGGAGGACCCTGTAAAGGCATCTATCCTAAATAGATACTTTGCTCAGTATTTACTGAAGAGAAGGTAGGCAGGGCCCACAGCTCAGCATCATGGACACAGGGGAGGGGAGGTGATCACTACTCCCTTCACAAAGAAAGGGTCCCTACAAGAGCTTGCTAAGCTCAGGGTGGATAAGGCAATGGGACCTGATGGCATACATCCCAGGGTACTTAAGGAGCTAAAGGAGGAACTAGCAGAGCCATTAGCAGAATTGTTTAGTGAGTCTCTGAGCACAGGAGAGGTCCCAGAAGACTGGAGAAGGGCTCATGTGATCCACCCACAAGAGTGGTAGCAGGGAGGAGGCGGGGAACTACAGACCTGTCAGTCTTACCTCAGTAGTAGGCAAGATTATGGAGGCACTCCTTAAGGAAAGGATAGTGCAACACCTGGAATCTATAGGGCACAGGATCCAAGACAGCATGGGTTTACAAAGGAAGGTCCCTACAAACTAATCTCATAGATTTCTTTGACTGGGTAACCAGAGTGGTGGACCAAGGGGAGCAGTTGATGTCGCCTACCTTGACTTCAGCAAAGCTTTTGACACTGTTCACATAGAAGATTGATAAATAAGCTAGGTAGGCTCGGGGTGGGTCAGAAGTTGGTCAACTGGGTGGCAAACTGGTTGACTGGGAAAACAGAGAGTGGTGGTAAATGGTATACAGTCAGAAGAGATGCAAGTCACGAAGTGGGTACCTCAAGGATCAGTCCTGGGGCCAGTCCTATTCAACATCTTCATTAGTGACCCTCGAGATGGACTAGAGGGTAAGGCTTGTCTGTTTGCAGATGACACCAAGATCTGCAACAGAGTAGATGATCCAGATGGGGTGGGCAGAATGAGAAGAGATCTGGATAAACTAGCAGAATGGTCAGAAGAGTGGCAACTGGATTTAATGCAAAGAAGTGCAAAATCATGCACATAGGGAAGAGAAACCCTGAAGCCACTTATAGGCTGGGAGGGAGTTGCTAGCAGTCACAAAGGAAGAAAGAGACTTGGGCATCATCATCACTGATGACCTAAAATCATCCAAGCAGACCTCTAAAGCAGTAGGTAAGGCTAGGGGGTGTTAGGGTGTATTAGTAGGGGTATCACAAGTCGTAAGAGGGAGGTAATAATCCCTCTGTACAAGACATTGGTTGAGGCCCATCTGAGTACTGCGTGCAGTATTGGAGGCCACACCTTCACAAGGACATTAACCAAATTGAGGCAGTCCAGAGAAGGCAACCAAAATGGTGCAGGGACTGCATCAGAAGACATATGAGACAGATTAATGGAGCTCAATATGTATACCTTGAGCAAAGGAGAGAGGTGATATGATCGAGACATTTAAACACCTTAAGGGCATAAACAAGGTGAAAGAGTCTAACATGTTTAAATATAAGAAAAATAGCAGGACAAGAGGACACAGCATGAGATTAGAGGAGGCCGATTAAGGGGAATGTGAGAAATTTTTTTCACAGAAAGGTGGTAGATGCATGGAATGGCTTACCACAAGAAGTGGTGGCTATGAATACAGTGCAGGGCTCAAACAGGCATGGGATAGGCATAAGGGAGCAATACAAATGACTATGAATAGATAGGTCACTGACAGAGCAAAGGCCGATGGCACATTTATAAGGTAGAAAAAGAAATGGGCAGACTGGATGGGCCTTGCGGTCCTTATCTGCCGTCAACTTCTATGTTTCTATGTTTCTATGTTTCTATGTTTCAAGCAGACTTGAAAGACCATGTGGCCTGTATCTGCTGGCAGTTCCATATGTTCATACATTTTCATATCATGAGCAATGGTTTTCTTTGACACTGCCGTGACTGTAAGGAATACTTAACATAGAAAGATAGAAACATAGAATTTGGTGGCAGATAAGGACTGCTTAGCCCACCTAGTCTGCCCATTTCCCTACCTAATGTATAAGCTGCAGATCCTAGTTAGGGGCAGCTCTCTCTTGGGTAAAAGCTTCACAACAGCCATCAATAAACTTTTAAACTAAAAACCGGGGGTGAGAACAGAGAAAAAAGATCCTGTTCTCTAAAGAGACCTATTACTGATTTTACTGAGTGTGAGGTACTTAGTTTAAATGCTAGATACTTAAACCAGGTTAAGATGGCTGAACTGGAGGCTATGTGCTGTTTGAATAAATACGGACTCATTTCTATTACTGAAACTTGGTGGGATCCCAATACTACCTGGATCCAGCATATTCCTGGGTATAAACTATATCAAAAGGATCGCCAAGGCCAGTTGGAGGGTGGGGTCTGTCTCTATGTTAGGGATGACATAGTCTCATTCCAACTCCCCATTACCAGTAATATTGAAACTATCTGGGTAAATATCCAGTTTAAGGGGAACCCACAACTGCTGGTAGGGACATGTTATAGGCCCCCCAACATCCAATATAGAATATTCTACATGCCTTCACAAGGAGATCTTAGATATGGCATATAAAGGAAATATCCTTATACTGGGTGACTTTTATATGCCTACTATAAATTGGAATTCATTAACTGGTAGTGCGCAGGCCGAGAAAGACTTAATTGCACTCATAGTTGATATGGGAGTCAATATTCTGGACTTAGTTATTACCAATATAGGGAATCTAATATCCAAGGTTATAGTTGGTGCCCCACTAGGATCAAGTGATCATTATTCAATTTCTTTTTCACTGTTATTCTGTCAATATATCTCTAACTTTACTGAATTCAAGAATTATAATAATGCCAACTTTAATGCTATTAACGATCAAATAAATTCAATTTCCTGGGATGTAATATTATCTCCTCTCTCCCTGGAAGAATCCTGGGACCATTTCAAATCTTCCATTTATTATTTGGAAGATTTACACGTTCCTATTACAAAAAAGTATAATAAAAAGGGGAAAATACCCTTGTGGTTTAATAAAACTATCAAAGTCTTAATTAAGGATAAATAGAGGCTTTTTTCACATGTAAAGAACAGCAAAGGAGATACTAAAGAATTATTATTCATTCAATACAGGAAAACTTTAAAATTATTAAAGCAAGCCATTTTACAATCTAAAAAGAAACTTGAGTTTCGTTTGGCCCATACCAAAGACAGCTATAAATCATTATTTTCCTATCTCAACAACAAAAAAATGAATAATAGGTATATGGGGCCTTTATGCGTAAATGACACAATTATATCTATGGATAGGGATATAGCTGACACATTCAATAAGCAATTCTGTTCTGTTTTTACTAAGAAAGAAGTTCCTAAATTCTTTAGCCAATTAAATAATGTTACTCCCTCTTACACTATTACCGAAGATGATACACTAAAAGCAATTTTGTCCCTAAAACCTAATTCTAGTCCAGGACCAGATAACATCAATCCCAGATTTTTAATTGAGACAGCTGCTGCAATTACTAAACCCCTTTCAATTATTTTTAATAAATCGTTATGTGAAGGAGTTAATCCTCAGGATTGGACAATGGCTACAGTAATCCCAATCTTTAAGAAGGGTAACCACTCCAAACCAGAAAATTATCGACCTATAAGTCTAACATCTGTTATAAGTAAGATCATGGAGAAAGTTATTAAGAAATTGTTAGATTATGAATCTACCCTGGGTAACACAACTGATATTACACAACATGGCTTTAGACAGGGATATTCCTGTACCACTAATTTGGTCTCTTTCTATAATCATGTCAGTATGGGTTTGGACAGTGGCATTCCTATGGATGTAATACTTCTCGATTACAGTAGAGCATTTGATAAAGTTCCTCACGACATCCTGCTTGACAAAATGGAAAAAATGGGTTTTTCACATTATATAGTCAATTGGGTGTCAGGTTGGTTGAATAAAAGACATCAGCAAGTTAGAATAAATGGCACTCTTTCTCAGGCGTTGAGTGTGACCAGTGGGGTCCCTCAGGTATCTGTGTTGGGACCGACCCTGTTTAATATCTTTATCAGTAATCTGCAGGTTGGCCCTGATAATGTTCTCTCACAATTTGCTGACGACACCAAGCTGTGTGGCTCTGTTCTTACATTATCAAACAGAGAATCTATGAGGAACAATTTAAAATCTATTGAAGAATGGGCAGTTTTAAATAAGATGACACTCAATTCAGACAAGTGCCATGTTGTACATTTTGGTAAGAATAACCCCAAGCAGACTTATTTACTAAACAATATTCCCCTTCATGTGTCACCATTAGAGCGAGATCTTGGGGTAATTATTAACTTTAAAGTGTCTGTTGGAAGCTCAAACTTACTGCAAAGAACAAACTGCAACTCCATTTAGGACCTGGAAACCTGATTAAGGCATAATACTGCAGAGCACTGGGTAAGAAGGGGAGATACACTTTCTACAAAATTTTATTTTTATTTTTCCTTATTGGCATTAAGCAGAGAATTGCAGGATTCCTTTAAAAGGGTAGTAATTTTATAACCAGAGTGAGTGAGATACAACTGAATTTGCTTGAGTGCGGGGGTTGAGACCTAGCATTTGGAAGGATATTTTTGTAACATTTTAAGTGTCCTGCTGGCTGAGAAGTTAATTTTTTATCCCTGGTTTCACTGAAAGGTTTTGTGTATTGGAATCAGACATAGCAGTCTGCCTGCATTGAAAGGCCTGCTTACATCACAGGTGTCACTAGTCAATCAATTGGCTCTGGGTGGGGTTTCATCACTGTGCTTATCTTAGACATCCTTCACAGTTAGAAGCCAGACACACTGACTTTAAAGTGTCTGTTGGAAGCTCAAACTTACTGCAAAGAACAAACTGCAACCCATTTAGGACCTGGAAACCTGATTAAGGCATAATACTGCAGAGCACTGGGTAAGAAGGGAGATACACTTCTACAAAATCTTATTTTTATTTTCCTTATTGGCATTAAGCGAAGGTGCAGGATTCCTTTAAAAGGGTAGTAATTTTATAACCAGAGTGAGATACAACTGAATTTGCTTGAGTGCGGGGTTGAGACCTAGCATTTTGAAGGATATTTTTGTAACATTTTAAGTGTCCTGCTGGCTGAGGAGTGAGTTCATTTTATCCCTGGACTCAGTAGAGTGGTTTGTTTGTGTTGGAGCCGTGGTCTAGTAAATTGTGGTGTTAGTTGTATATATAAAGGACAGTACTCACCAGGTGGTGGAACAGTTGTGTATCTGATTGTTTCTAACAGTCACCAGTGGCTGTGCACTACCCACCCACCAACCCTTCCCCACCCCCATCCCCCAGGCGTGGCATTTCCTTTATAGCCACAGTTCTGACATCACTCTCAACAGGTCTTGGGGCAGAACTGTCATATTCCTAATAACCCTGCAACTGCATAAAGAGTAGTTACACAAAACAAATAATAATACATATATAATTACATATTGTATAGAATAAGGGAGCAGGACATGTGGGGAGTGGTGCAATGCACTGGCTGTGAGGCAGCAGTTTTCTGGGAAACATTCTGGAAACTGCGTTGCTGTCCTATTTGTAGGCAACTGTCAGCTCTGAGAGAGGAGGTTGCCCACCTCCAGGCTGAACTAGCAAGGACTAAGGAGGCCTCATCCTCCCAAAGAGCACCTCTGCCACAACCACTGAGTCAGAGGTTTCAGAGTATGAAGAGTAGTATGAAGAGCAGTAGGACCGCAGTGGGTTCTGGGAGGGTGCGGGTGGTGGACCAGAGGCGAAGCCCCCCAGTAGTACCTCTACACAAATCAGATGCCATTCTGGCAGAGCAAGGTTCCTCTATGATGGCACCCTCAGTGGAGACCCAGAAGAATGCTGAGGACATCCACAATGGAGACCCACAAAAGGGTGGCAAGGGACACCAGAGGGGAAGGAAACAGCTACTGATAGGGAACTCAATTGTTAGGGGGGTGGAACTGGGGAAGGGAGAGAAGGAAGTAAGCTGCCTGCCTGGTGCCATGGTTTGGAGGGACAAGAAGCGAATCCTCACAATTGTAGAAGCAGCATCACAGGAGAGAGAACTAGATATCATTGTCCACCTTGGGACAAATGACCTAGCTAGGCATGGGATCAGTGCAGTGCAGAATGAATTTGTGGAGTTGGGGAGGGGTCTCAGATGGGTAGCAAGCACAGTAACCTTCTCAGAGGTGCTACCAGTCCATGGCAGGAGTGAGGCTAGGGTACTGCACACCATGCAGTTTAATGAATGGTTGCAAAACTGGTGCAGAGCACAGGGCTTTGGCTTCATTGGGGACTGGGGGTCCACCTGGAGAGATAAAGGTCTATACTGGTATGACGGTCTGCATTTGTCCACAAAGGGGACCAAGCTCCTAGGTGACAGGTTTAAATGTTTCCTTGGCAAGCTTTTAAACTAGATACTGATAAAAGGCAGGAAAAGTCAAGCATCCCCCCACAAAACATGGCAGGTAGTAGGGTAAACACTGAGGTACAGAGCTCAACACAGGGCAGGATGGGGGTAAATGGTAAAATAGATAAGAGCAATAAGAGCAGGGATGGGGGAAAAAAGGATCAAGCCAACATTAAATGGAGGGCAATGACTACTAATGCCCGTAATCTGGGAAACAAGCTTTCTGAGCTAGTAGCTTTGATGGAAAATGAACAATTGGATATTGTGGCAGTCACAGAAACATGGTACACCGAGAACCATGAATGGGATGTCAACATACCAGGGTACACAATCTACAGAAGGGACAGGGAAGGCAAAGAGGAGGTGGAGTAGCTCTATACATAAGGGAAGGGATCAAAGCTACAGAACTAAAAAGTAAAGGGGGAGGACAAGAGGCACTCTGGGTTACCTTGGAGATGGGGAATGGCATCACAATCCGCACAGGGGTTGTATACAGACCCCCGTCTCAAGGGGAGGAAATGGACAAGAAAATGATAGAGGACATTCTCAAAATGGCTGAAAAAGGGGAGATACTGTTGATGGGGGACCTGAATATGCCAGATGTTAACTGGAGGACATGTACTGCAGCCACATCCAAGAGCAGGGTCATTCTCGATGCCCTGCAGGGGGAAGACCTTAGACAGCTAGTGCTGGAACCCACTCGGGAGGGAGCAATACTAGACCTGGTACTCTCAAATGGAGAAAGGATCACAAATTTAGAAGTCAGTAGACATCTGGGAACAAGCAACCACTGCACAGTGTGCTTCACAATGAGCACAACCATGGAGATAAGCCATACAAAAATGAGGATACTGGACTTTAGAAGGGCTGACTTTGGCAAAATGGGTGAACACCTGAAGAATGCACTAGCAAATGGCCAAATAGGAGGGGTGGAAGAACAATGGAGAAAAATCAAAACTGCCATCATAGAGGCAACAAGTCTTTGTGTAAAACAAATAAAGAAAACAAAGGGAGTAAAAACCACTATGGTTCTCAAAGAGGTGGCAGGAAGGTTAAGGAGAAAAAGGCTGCATTCAAAAGTATAAGAAATCACAGAGGAGCACGACAGGGAACTGTGTCAATTAAAGCAGAAAGAAGTAGGAAAGGCAGTCAAATAGCAAGGCACAAACCGAGGAAAAATAGCCAACTCGGTCAAAAGGGATAAAACCTTTAATAGGTACATTAGGAGCATAGAAAGGTTAAGGGAGGATAGTGAAGATTAATAAAGGAGAGGGGAGGTGGGCAGAGGGAGACAGTGAAAAGGCAGAGATACTGAATGAATACTTTTGCTCAGTATTCACAAAAGAAGATGAGGAGCAGTTACCTAAACCAGACAATAGAAGCACTCTGGGTAGGGGAGTTGATACCAGTCCATTCACAGAAGAAAGAGTCCTGAAAGAACTCCTAAAACTCAAGGTGGACAAAGCAATGGGGCCTGATGGGATTCACCCCAGAATCCTAAAAGAACTAAGGGGGGACCTAGTGACACCACTGACCACACTTTTTAACAAATCATGGCAGGATGGGGTGGTACCTGAGGACTGGAGGAGGGCAGATGTGATTCCCCTTTACTAAAGTGGGAGCAAGGCAGAAGCAGGAAACTACAGACCTGTAAGTTTGACCTCAGTGGTAGGGAAAATGATGGAATCACTTCTGAAAGAAAGAATTGTTGAGCACCTAGAGGCCAGCGGGGCACAGGACCCAAAGCAACATGGATTTACAGCAGGAAGGTCATGTCAGACGAATCTAATTGATTTCTTTGACTGGGTGACCAAAGTAATAGACCAGGAAGGGTCTGTGGATATGGCCTACCTAGACTTTAGCAAGGCATTTGACACAGTCCCGCACAAAAGATTAATAATCAAGTTAGCCAGCCTGGGAGTGGGTCCCAGGGTGGTAGCCTGGGTAGCGAACTGGCTGCACAACAGGACACAGAGGGTAATAGTGAATGGAACACATTCCAAAGAAAGGGGGGTTACTAGTGGAGTACCTCATGGCTCAGTACTGAGTCCAATCCTCTTTAACATCTTTATAAGTGACATTGCAGAGGGTCTAGAGGAAAGGTATGCCTCTTTGCAGATGACACAAAGATCTGTAACAGAGTTGATACACAAGAGGGGTAGAAAGATGAGAAGGACTTGGCAAGGTTGGAGGAATGGTCAGACATATGGCAACTTAGATTCAATGCAAAGAAGTGCAAAGTAATGCACCTGGGAAACAAAAACCCAGGAGAAGAGTACACAATAGCAGGGGAGGTACTAACAACAACAAAAATGGAAAGGAACCTGGGAGTAGTCATATCAGATGACCTAAAGGTGGGTAAGCAATGTGAAAAGTCAGTAAGGAGAGCCAGGAGGATACTGGGATGCATAGGAAGGGGCATCACAAGTAGAAAAAGGGAAGTGATTATCCCTCTATACAGACAGTTGGTGAGACCCCATCTGGAGTACTGTGTGCAGTTTTGTAGACCTCATCTACGCAAGGACATAGACAGGATGAAAGCAGTCCAGAGGAGGGCAACTAAAATGGTGCAGGGTCTACATCAGAAACCATATGAAGAGAGACTGAGAGAGCTTAATATGTATACCCTTGATGAAAGGAGGGACAGGGGAGACATGATAGAAACATTCAAGTACCTCAAGGGAATCAACAAAGTCCAGGAGGGTAGCATCTTTCAGAAAAAGAGATGTGTAAGAACAAGGGGGCACAGTTTAAAGATAGAGGGGGGATGGCTCAGGGGTAATGTGAGGAAATTAATTTTCATGGAGAGAGTGGTGGATACATGGAACAGCCTTCCTGAGGAGGTCATTGGGTCTAAAACAGTGGGGGAATTCAAACATGCATGGGACAGACACAAAGCAATTATAGTGGGGGTTGCAGGAAGCAGGCTGTTGGTTAACTTGAATCTGCAGCTTATCCAGTAGGTAGGGAAATGGGCAGACTGGGTGGGCCAAGTGGTCCTTTTCTGCCGTCAAAGTCTATGTTTCTATGTTTCTAATAAATTATCTTCCAATGATCATTGTACGATGATAGCCAGAAAAGCTAACGCCTTGCTCACTCGGATTCAACATTCATTTGTTTCAAGGACCCAGGAATGTGTTATTCCACTGTACAGAGCTTTTGTTAGGCCCCACTTGGACTATGGATCTCCCTGCTGGAACTTCTACTTAAAGCAGGATATTGATAGAATTGAGAGGGTGCAGAGGAGAGCTACAAAAATTGTCCCATATCTATCCAAACTGGACTATAAGGGAAGATTAAAGGTTACTGGGTTACATTCACTCTGTACAAGACGTACTGGAGGAGATCTACTCCTCTTATACAAAATTCAGAATTCCCAGGAGTTAATGCATCACTGTGGCTTACATTTTTCAACTAGTTGGACTTCTCCTCGGTACCATAACAAACAAATTTTTGTTTCAAAAACTAAAACAACAAAAAGGTTAAACTACTTTACAGTAAGAACACCTAGATTGTGGAATCTTCTTCCTCAACACTTAGTAGATAGACGTTCTAATATAATCTTCAAAAAAGGGTTGGATTGTTGGCTAGAATGTAATAACCTCAAGGTATAATTATCCCACCAAGGTGGTGGGGGACAATCTCGATGGGTAGTAGCCTCCTTTTGTCCCTTGAAACCAAGTAAACCAACAGCCTACTTCCTCCTACCCGCCACTAGAATTGCCTTATGTCTGTCCCATGCATTCTTGAATTCTCCCACTGTTTTTGACTCCACACCCTCCTCAGGAAGGCTGCTCCATGCATCCACAACCCTCTCCATGAAAAAATACTTCCTCACATTAACTCTGAGTCATCCCCCTCTATCTTCAAATTGTGTCCCCTTGTTCTTGCACATTTCTTTTTCTGAAAGATGCTACCCTCTTGGACTTCGTTGATTCCCTTGAGGTACTTGAATGTTTCTATCATGTCCCCCCCTCACTCCTTTCCTCACGGGTATACATATTAAGCTCCTTTAGTCTCTCTTCATATGTCTTCTGGTGCAGACCTGCACCATTTTGGTTGCCCTCCTCTGGACAGCCTCCACCCTGTCTATGTCTTTGTGGAGATGGGATCTCCAGAACTGCATGCAGTACTCCAGATGGGGTCTCACAAACTGACTGTACAGAGGGATAACAACTTCCTGTTTTCTACTGGTGATGTCTCTCCCTATGCATCCCAGTATCCTCCCAGCCCTCCTTCCTGCCTTCTCACATTGATTGCCCACTTTTAGGTCATCTGATATTACTACCCACAGGTCCCTTTCCAGTTTTGTTGTCAGTATCTCACCCCCCATTGTGTATTCTTCCCCTGGGTTTTTGTTTCCCAGGTGCATTACTTTGCACTTCTTTGCATTGAATCTAAGCTGCCATACATTTGACCATTCCTCCAACCTTGCCAAGTCCCTTCTCATCCTTTGCACCCCACCTTGTGTATCAACCCTGTTGCAGATCTTTATGTCTTCTGCAAAGAGACATATTTTTCCTTCCAGTCCCTCTGCAATGTCACTTATAAAGACATTAAAAAGGACTGGACCCAGTACTGAACTCTGTGGTACCCCACTAGTAACCCCCCTTTCTTCACTGTGGACTCCGTTTACTATTACTCTCTGCATCCTGTTGTCCAGTCAATGTTTTACCCAGGCTACCACCCTGGAACCCACTCCCATGCTGTCTAATTTGTTTATTAATCTTTTGTGTGGGAGTGTGTCAAATGCCTTGCTAAAGTCTAGGTAGGCCATGTCCACAGCCCCTCCCTGGTCTACTACTTTGGTCACCCAGTCAAAGAAATTGATTAGATTCATCTGACATGACCTTCCTTCTGTGAATCCATGCTGCCTTGGGTGTCCTGTGCCCCACTAGCCTTTAGGTTCTCAACAATTCTTTCCTTCAGAAGTGATTCCATCATTTTCCCTACCACTGAGGTCAAACTGACAGGTCTGCAGTTTCCTGCCTCTGTCTTGCTCCCACTTTTGTGAAGGGGAATCACACCCGCCCTCCTCCAGTCCTCAGGTACCACACCATCCTCCCATGATTTGTTAAAAAGGGTAGTCAATGGTGTTACTAGTTTATTCCCTTAGTTCTTTTAGAATACTGGGGTGAATCCCATCAGGCCCCATTACTTTGTCTACCTTCAGTTTCAGGAGTTCTTTCAGAACTTTTTTTCTATGAAAGGACTGATATCAACCCCCCCCTATCCAGAGTACTTCTGTTGACTGGATTAGGTACCACCCTCTCCTCTTCCTTTGTGAATACTGAGCAGAAGTATTCATTCAGTATCCCTGCTTTTTCACTGTCTCTCTCTGCCCACGCACCCTGCTCTTTATTCAGCCTCAGTATCCCTCCCTTTGTCTTTCTTTGCTCCCTAATGTACATATAAAATGTTTTAGCCTCCCCTTCTTAACTGAGTTGGCTATGTTTTCCTCAGTTTGGACCTTTGCTATTCTGACTGCCTTCCCCACTTCCTTCTGTTTTAACTGGTACAGTTCTCATTCTGCTCCTTCTGTTTCCTTAGACTTCCTGAATGCTATCTTTTTCTCCCTGACCTTCCCCGCCTCCTCTTTTTAGAACCATAGTGTTTTTTTCTTTTGTTTTGATTTGTTTATTTGCTTCACACAAAGGCTTGTTGCCTCTGTGATGGCAGTTTTGATGTTTTCCCATTGTTGCTCCAACCCTCCTTCTTGCCTGTTTGCTAGTGCTTTTCTGAGGCACTCTCCCATTTTGACAAGATCAGCCCTCCTGAAGTCCAGTACCTTCACTTTTGTATGGCTTGTCTCTACAGCTGAGTTTATCATGAACCACACCGTTAGGTGGTCACTTGTTCCCAGATGACTACTCACTTCTAGATCTGACAGCCTCTCTCTGTCCCCATTTGAGAGTATCAGGTCTAAGATTGCTCCCTCCCGAGTGGGTTACAACACTGTCTGTCTGAGGCATGCACCCTGTAGGGCATCGAGAATGGCCCTGCTCTTGGATGTGGTTGCAGCAAAGGTGCTCCACTTGCCTAGCCTCTAAAACCCTTCAGACAACTAGGGTGATCCTTTTTAAAGGCTTCTTGAGTATTTTTAACATGAATATTTGAGCGTGAAACTGGAAGTATTGTGAGTAAGCGCCATTTGCCCTCCCGCACATATAAGACCCGCACTAGCAAGCAGGCAACAGATAGAAAGCTCTGCATAAACCTAGCACACCTCTGGTGAGAGGTTTTTTGAAATATTTTGTATATAAACTGTACTGCTGAATTTAAAACCTTATATTACTGTTTACTGGGCAAGTTTTGGAAAAAGGGTTTCATCCTATTCCTGTGCTTGTTTGCTAAGTTGGCAAAGGATTGTGGGGTACTGGAGGTTTATTTTACACTGCCACAGTACTATACCCCAAAAAAGCTCTTCCTATAGCTGTGCATGATTTAAGGTGCACTTGCCTAGCCTCTAAAACCCTTTAGACAACTAGGGTGAGCCTTTTTAAAGGCTTTTTGAATATGTTTAACACAAATATTTCAGCACAAAACTGAAAGTAGCGTGAGTAAGCGCTTCCAGTTCTCCCGCACATATAAGACCCGCACTAGCAAACGTGTGTGGGGCTGCAAGTGGAGACGCACGCAGAGACAGATGTGTCTCAGCACGTGTCCACTGGGGACAACGGGACTAGGCGCAAATATTAGTGACTTCTATAAAAAGGAGCTGACGGTAATATATTTCCTTAGATCACATACATCAGCAGCTGTGCACAATGAAGAAAGCAAACAAGTTTTGCACTTCATGTCAGATGTATGCATTAGGTAAACAAATACCCAACTTTACTTATGATAAGTGTGTACTGGTTAATAACTTGCAGGAGGAAATTACACGTCTACAGCCAAAAGTGATGATAAATTCAGACATTAAAGATTGGAGGATTATGTTGATCAAATGACACTCCTAGTGGAGGCAAATATATCCTCCACAAAAATAATGGATGATGAAATCTGTCATAAGTCTCACCTAAATTTACCACCTGCCCCCATACTAGGACATTCAACAGTTACTTCTACCCCCTCAACTGCTGTCTCCAACTGTCAGCCACATACAAATGAGGTAGGTGCTTGGATCACAGTACCTTAAACTAAGCCAAAAAGGAAAAATGTTCTTCCTCCTCTCAGTCCCCATGAAATCCCTATATATAACTCCTCTGAACCCCTTTTAAAAACGAAAGATGAAGTCATAACTATTAGTCCAGAATTTGGTACAAGCGCAAACAAGTTACTAAAACATAGTCCCATAGTTAGTCAGCAGACTGCTGTTTTACAGACCCAAACCTCAACACTTCCCCCCTTAACAGCTCAGGTGCAACCTCCCACTAAAAAAACAGCTATATGTCCTGGGAGACTCCAATACAAAATATATTGACTGCGTTGTTTGCAACCCTGATAAAGAACATCGACCCTGCTCTAGTTATCAAGGGGCAAGGGTTACAGATATTACCTCAATGGTCAAACATATCTTATCACCAGCTGGAGTAAACCCCCTAGGGGTCATACATGTAGGAACAAATGATACCACTAGACTTGCTTACAGCAATTAAAACAGCAACAACAGTGTCAGTGGCTCAGTAAGTAGCACACTCGCCTCTGAGGCTGGGAGATCAGAGGGCTGTGGGTTCAGTTCCCACATCTGGCACTTGGGTTAATATCCCAGTACTGACACTGTAGTGCAGCATGAGAGGGGTGCTGCACTTCTGAGGTGCCGTCTTTCAGATGAGACGTTAAACCGAGATCCCATCTGCCTGGAATGGTGGTAGTTCAGGTGGATGTTAAAGATCCCATGGCACTTATCGAAAAGAGTAGGGGAATTTCCTCGGTGTCCTGGCCAAATTTCCCTCATTCACTAAAAATACCACCAACAGCTTAATCTGGTTCAAGGTCAGTTGGCATTCATCTGTATCCCCCTGCCCCGGGTCGTGCCTGAAAATAGGCAGGATTTGTCTAGTGCACTTACCCGGTCAACAAAAAAAAAAACAGAACTATGTTTCCCTCTGTAATGTATTGGTTGAATGTGGCTATAATATATGCCTATCCAAGATATTGCCAGCCCCAAGAGCCACAGGGTATATTACAGCCAAAATAAAAGCCTTGAATGAATGGCTTCATAAATGGTGCTATAGACAAACTATTCCCTGTCTTACGCACTGGGAAGAATTCTATAACATATCATCCCTATTTTGTTGGTATTGGCTGCATCTTAGTAGACGGTGGAGCACACTACTGGGACATAAGGTTGTTACATTTATTAGCAACCATTTAAACTGATGGAAAAGGGTGAGATTGGGTCAATACACAATTCTCTTACTACTAGTATTTGTGCTCCATATCATAACTGCTTGAACATTCAATCCCTTAATGCTCATTCTCTTAATATTTCTAAACATGCAGAATTAGAATCTAAGACCCAGTCCCTTGATCTGAGTCTAATAGCCATAACAGAAACTTGGGGCAACTCAGATAAAAAATGGATAGTTGAAATTCCTGGATTCAAGCATTACTTTAAAAATAGAACAGATAAAAGGAAAGGCGATGAGGTTAGCCTCTACAGTATGTCAGAGACGACATCCCTTCTTTTGAATCACCAGAAAATAATCAGTCAGAGAGCATATGGCTATATATTCAACCTAAGGGACTCTCCCAAATATTGATTGGGACTTGTTATCACCCACCCTCTGCAGATATTATCCAAACTACACAGTTAGTTGGTGAAATCTCCCACATAGCAAATGAAGGTACAGTCCTAATACTGGGAGATTTCAACCTCCCCACTATAAATTGGGGGACTTTAATGGGTTCAAATCAATATGACGAACAATTCCTCACAGCTTTTATTGATTTAGGCTTATATCAACTTGCCAGGGAACCTACCCGGGGAAACAACATCCTAGATCTTGTCATAACAAACTTACAGATCCCTGTAACTGCTTTACAGATATCTGACCCTCTTGGTAATAGTGATCATATGTCAATATTTTTCACTATTCCACTTCATCAACATCCTATAACCAATAAACTTAAAATTAAGCAATATGACAGATCTGATTTCCATAAAATAAACCAACATCTAGGTGCTCTTAAATGGGAATATATTCTTTCTCCACTCAATACTGAAGAAGCATAGTACTTATTAAAAACAAAAATTCATGAACTAGAACAACAGTATGTCCCTGAAAAAAATTAATACAACACCAAAGGAAAAATGCCCCCCCGGTTTAATGGATCTATTAAAAAACAAATTACACAAAAACAAAAACTGTTTTCATTATTAAAAAAATGTCCTATTAATCAAAAATATGAAATATTAACCAAATATAGGGAATCAGATAAAATATTAAAAAAAAGGATCATACTTGCAAAACACAATTTAGAATTTCAAATCGCACATACCAAATACTCATATAAAACTCTGTACTCCTACTTAAATAGTAAAAAAGGGAATAATAAAATGGTTGGTCCACTAAATATAAATAATACAATAATTACCTCAGATATAGAAACAGCTACTGTGTTAAACAAATATTTTTCCTCAGTTTTTGTACAAGAAGCGCCTTTAATTCCACCTGACTCACATTTTTCCAGTTGTACAGATTATAAGGTTTCACTAAATGACACTCAGAAAGTATTAAAGACACTAAAACAATCAGTAAGTTCTGGCCCTGATAATACTAGTTCCAAATTCCTTTTAGGAACAAAACAAACCATTACTCTACCACTAACAATTATTTTTAATAAATCCCTTCATGAATTAAAAGTTTCATCTGAATGGTTGACCGACACAGTTACTCCCATCTTCAAATAATGTTCTCACTCAAAAGTAGAAAATTACCGTCCAATTAGCCTTACCTCAATCCCCTGCAAACTAATGGAAAAGATAATCAAATCACTTTTAGAAACAGAAATGAAAACTTTGAACATAATAGATACAGCTCAACATGGGTTTAAATCAGGCTTTTCCTGCACCACAAATCGGCTCTCATTTTACAATCATATTAGTGTAAACCTTGACTCTAACATCCCCACTGACATTATCCTCCTGGACTACAGTCTGACAAAGTGTCACATGTCATCTTGATCAATAGACTTAGACATCTAGGTTTTTCATCATCTATAGTTTCATGGATAAGTAGTTGCCTGAGTAGTCGAACTCAAAGGGTCAGGGTAAATGGTGTTTTATCTGACCTAGGAAGGGTGACTAGTGGTGTTCCCCAGGGCTCCATTCTGGGGCCCACTCTCTATAATATTTTTATTAGTGATGCAAAAATTTCCTCTAACTCCTCAGTGAAATTCGCTGATGACACAAAACTAGGGGGTATTGTTAATAATGAGACCAACAAAACAACATTACTAACTGACCTCGTGTCAATAGAACACTGGGCACATATAAATAAAATGTACTTCAACGTCACAAAATGTGCAGTGTTACATATGGGAAAAAACAACTCTAAACAGACATACCTTCTAAATAATACTATTATCAGGGCATCAAATTCAGAAAAAGATCTAGGGATATTGGTAAACAATAAACTTTCTTCATCATATCATTATAACAAAATAGCTAACCAATCTAACGCTCTTCTTTATATGATTAACTGTACATTCATTTCTAAATCAGAACAATGTATTATGACCCTGTACATGTCACATGTCAGGCCATCCATGGACTATGGTTCTCCCTTTTGGAGTCCATATTTGGTTTCAGATATAAATAGAATAGAACAAATTCAGCATAGGGTAACTAAACTAGTTCCTTATCTCACCCATTTTGATTATGCTACTAGACTCCAGAAAACTAGTTTATATTCCCTCAAACAGAGAAGAACTAGAGGTGATCTTTTACAATTATTCAAAATTCTGCAATCAACTGTACTGATGGAACAATGTGGTATAACTTATTCTGCCAGAAGAATTGTGGCTAGGTTACGTAATAAACAATTGGAAGTCAAAAAAGCGAATACAAATAAAATGCAACATTTTTTTACTATCAGAACACCTAGGTTATGGAATACATTGCCACAAGATATTGTTAATTCATTGACTGTTTTAATTTTTAAAAATAAACTTGACAAATGGTTATTAAATCAAAATTAGGGTAAATGGTGCATACATGTGAGGACAATCTCGATAGGCAACTGCCTTCTTTTGCCCACCAAACCAAGCAAACCAAGTAAACATCTGGCATATTCAGGTACCCCATCAGCAATATCTCCCCTTTCTCCTTCATCCTAAGGATGCCTTCTATCATTTCCTTGTCCATTTCCTCCCCCTGAGACGGAAGTCTGTATCCAACCCCTGTGCAGATTGTGGTGCCATTTCCAGTCTCCAGGGTGACCCACAGTCATTCCTCTCCTCCCTATTTACCCTTTAGTTCCATTGCTTTGATCCCTTCCCTTACATAGAGAGCTACTACTTCTCCACTTCTACTCTCCCTGTCCCTTTTGTAGATTGTGTACCTGGGTATTCTGACATCCCAATCATGGTTCTCTTTGTACCATGTTTCTGTGTCTGCCACAATATCCAGGCATCCCTCGTCCATCAATGCCACTAATTCAGGGAGCTTGTTACCTAGACTATGGGCATTGGCACTCATTACCCTCCATTTTTTGATGGCCTTACCCCTTTTTGTGCCCCATCCCTGTCCTTACTGCCTTTGTCTTTTTCTCCATTTACCCCTGCCCTTCTCTCTATTGACTTCTATATCTTGGTGTTTACCTCACTAATTACCCAGATTTGGGGGGCTAGAATTTCCCTTCTCCTTTTCAGTGCCTCCCCCTTGGCTAGTTTAAATGTTTGCCAATGAAGCATTTAAACCTATCACCTAGAATCCTGGTTCCCCTTCTGGACAGATGCAGACCATCACGCCAGTATAGGCCTCCAACCCTCCAGGTAGACCCCCAGTCCCCAGTGAAGCCAAACCCTGATCTCTGCACCAGTTTTTCAACCACTGATTGAATCCCATGGTGCAGAGCACCCCAGCCTCACCTATACCATAGACAGGTGGCACCTCCGAGAAGGTTACTGTGCGTGCTACTTGTCGAAGTCCCCTTCCCAACTCCACAAACTCCTCCTGCACTGCTCTGATCCCTTTCCCAGCCAGGTCATTTATCCCTAGGTGAACTTTGACATCCAGCTCCCTCCACCATGCAGCTGCTCCTGCGATCCTGAGGATTCACTCCCTGTCCCTCCAAGCCATGGCACCAGGTAGGCACCTTACCACCCTCTCCCCTCCCTCCCCCAGTTCTACCCTCCAAATAATGGAGTCCCCCACCAGGAGTTGTTTTCTTCCCCTTTGGGGTCCCATACCACCCTCCTGAGGGTCTTCATTGTGGAGCTTCCCAGCATTCTCCTTGGTCTCCACTGTGGGTGCCTCCATAGAGGAATCACACTCTGCCAGAACAGGATATGAATTGTGGAGAGGTACAACTGGAGGGATGCACCTCTGTCCCACCACTCTCACCCTCCCTGAGCCCACTGTGGTCCAACCACTCCTCTTGGCAACCTCTGAGGCAGCAGCAGTGGCCCTGGTGGTCCCTGGGTATGAAAGGAGCTCCCCCAAATCCTGGCCAACTCAGCCGGGAGATGAACAACCTTCTCCCTCAGCCCAGAGAGGTGCCTGCAGATGGGACAACACTTCATCCTCCAGAATGTCTCCCGGACTACTGCTGTTCCACAGCCACCGCACTGCACCACTCCCATCATGTCTTATTTGTGGTCCTTTAACTGTTGTTTTGTATACTTACTTTTTCCTCTCTCTCTTTCTATTTTTTTAATATAATTTTTTTCCTTTTTCTCCCTACTTTCGTACTGCTTCCATGCTCTTAAAGCTCCTGATCTTTCTGTTCTGGGACAGTAAGTTCCTATATTCCTCAGTAGTCTCCTTACTTGCTCAGAGTCAGACGTCCAGCAGCTGAGGGGAATGGAGAGCTACTATTTTCCTTCCAGGATGGTGAGTCTTTTGTGCCTCTGTGATCACTCCCTTCCTGCTCCCAAACAGGAAGTTCCTGTTGTCAGTCAAATCTTGTGCCTATAAAAGTAGAACCGGCTAAGGGTGGGGGTGAAGGAGGAGGGATGGAGGTCACTATAGTCCCAGTAAAGTTGTAACAGCAGCTCCTTCCTCTTACTGTTCTCTGCCACAAGCTTTCTAGGTCAGTTTTTAAATGCAAACACCTGACTTCCTTCTCTCTAAGCCACTCCCCCTATAGTAATTCACAGTTTCTTTTTCACTTAGCTAACTGCACAAATAACAATTCCTTCACCCAACTCAGATAAACACACACTTTTTTTTGTTTCTTTTTGTTTGTTTTTACCGTAGATTGAAGTTCCTGGTAGCAGAGTTCTAGTTCTTTAGCCCAGTGGAGTAATAAAGTTCTAACAGCAGCTCCTTCCTCTTGCTGTTCTCTGCCACAGGCTTTCTAGGTCAGCTTTTAAATGCGAACACCTGGCTTCCTACTCTCTAATCCAGTCCCAATAATTCACAGTTTCTTTTTCACCTAGCTATCTGCACAGATAACAATTGCTTCACCCAACTCAGACAAACACAATATTTTTATGTTTGCTTGCACGCAGTGCAAGAAACGTATTGCTGCAGCTTGGTGCCAAAGCAGGTTCTGGAGGTGTGGCACTGTTGAGGTCAATACTGGCATGGCATTTTGGGGCATGTGTGATGTCCACCAATAATGGGGGACACAGCCGGTGACAATAGTTCAGAATGTTGCCACCAACTTGTGACAATTTAGCCACTGCAATCGGGTGCCACCTCGTCATTGCAGCATCAGTCATCTGCTGCAATGAGGGAGTGACCCATCATTGCAGGGCAGGATGTAGGAAACCTGATATTGTTTGTGAACATGGAGGCGGTTTGCGGCCGTGTTCACAAACAATATTACCCCCCCACCATGTTTATCTGCTGACAGGGGAGCCCAATCCCTGTTGGCATAATGTAATCCCCCCATTTTATTGTGTGCTGACGGGGTGCCCAACCCCCTTTGGCAGAAAGGAATTCCCCCCTTTGGTTGTTTGCCATGGGGGTGCCCAATCCCATTATTAAGCAGTTGCCCCAAAAGTAAAGACTTGGTGGCATGTTGATCCCACCCCAGTGTGCATCATGCCCTTGTAAATAAAAATGATCCCAAAAGTCTTTTTTTTCACCCTGTAGAAAAGTAAACTGTCCCTCGGAGATCTCCCAGCTCCCCCATCCACAACCTGCACCCACCCACTGCTCACCCTGCCTCCCCACACCCACCCTCACCCCATACTTACCTCCAGAGTCTGGCACGATGATCTTCAGTGGGCCAGGAACACCTCTGCACTCTTCAAAGTTGACCATGAATTGAGAAAATGCCAGTAAGCTGTATAATGTAATAAATAGGGTTTTTTCAACTTTGATGCATATCTCAGACATTGTTTGGAATTTTGCCACCAAATTTTCAACATGGCATTTTTGGGACCCCTCTTCATGAATTCTTTCACTGTCATGGCATTAATTAGCCCCAAAAGGTGATTTTGCCGTGACTGCATGGCATCACCTTTCAGGACTGATTAAGGAAATGACAGTGCCAGTGTTCATGAGGTGGTGTCAAAAGCCTATGTTGCAAATTTGAGGAAAATCCTTTAAAATTATTGTTTTACGAAAGCAGATTGGCAAGAGTAGTTACGTAGATGTCTTCAGAAGGTTGCAAATTTGCAATATTTTCAACCCAGATTTTCAACATTGCCATTTTTTCAGACCTCCTTGTGAACAGTACAGCTGTCAGTTTTCACACCCTGGATGAAATGTGTTTTCACACTTGCGGCGCAGAATAGCACAGTTGGTGTGGGAAATCAGTGTCCCACACAGATTAAGCCTTATGTTTGAGGTTATCATGAACACCAAGCCTTCCATGGCAAGATAACCAGGTAACATCCCAAACCCATTGGGGAATATGGGGATCAGTCAATTGGCAAAAAAACACAGGAGAAATCCAAAACAGTGCCAAGGGAATCCCATAACTCTGGACTGTCCAAGAAAGATGTCCCCAAAACAGAATAATGTAAGTGCTTTCTCGAGGAAGAGAGAATCATTGTGGGGTTTAAAGACCACTGACGAATATTCAAAAAATTAAGGGATGATATAATGGGGAAGATTATATTTACAAAAATTCTGTGGAATTTCTATAAGAGGAAGACACCAGACAGCATACAGTGGAGCAACCCGATTATGAAGAAGAGACATCCCAAACACCGGTGAGGTTTGCAAAAGGTAGGGAATGGTAAGTTTAAGAAATAAACAGTGAAAAAAACACCAGGGGATTCAACATTCATACCCCACCTTGGCAATAATCAGGATATGTGTAATTACGTTTAATTAGATTCAAATGGCTGCCCCAGAATCCCTGAAAGAAAACATTATGTAAATGGACTTTTAAGGAAAAGGGGACTGGAAAAAACCAAACCAAATGAAAAAAGAAAGGAAGAACAAAGGTCTTCAACAACAAAACCCGCTTCCTTTTCGCAATAGTATGACCCTTCCAGGAAGAAACCATGTGGAAAGCCTTCTCCAGAACAACAGTCCAATTTATGAGGGCATCATCAGTAGCACCAAAGCTCAATCCTAAAACCTTGATTAGGGTAAATTGCAAAGGATCCCCATCTAAAAGGCGACAAGAATCAGTGGGTGGAGACACTGGGAGATACAATGCTGAGCTTTTACTGTAATTCAACTTAGAACCAGACACTCGCTCAAAATCCCTAAGAAGAAGGAGGAAATCTGCCTTTTGAAGTTGAGGAGTGGTAAGAATACAGAGATCATCCTCATAAGCCAACACCATAGGAACAGGGCACCCTGAAGGGAAAGATAAGTGAGGAATAGATGGATGATGTAAAATCCTGTGAAGCATGGGATCAATATGAAAATCATAAAGAAGAGGACTCAGAGGGCAACCTTGTCAAACCCCAGTCCAACTCAAAAAGGGGGGGCAAGGGGCTCCATTCACATAAGGCTGGATCCAAGCAGTAGAATAGAGCAATTTAAGCCAACGGATAAAACGCTGTGGAATACCATGGTAAGATAGAACATAAAAATGCAAATTCAGTATCAGTTTGTTGTCAAAAATCACCCCTAGGTTCTGCACCCATTCAGAGGTAGGGAGCTGGATACCTCCCAGAAATAAACCTGAGGATAAACCAGCTCCCATTCCCTCTACCCTGCGACCTGGGTCCACAACCAATACCTCCGTCTTCTCCGAGTTCAACTTTAACCAGCTTGAATTCATCCAGTCTTGGATTTTGGTAAGGCAGCTATTAATGACTGAGAGAGCTCTATTCTGGTCGGGTGCAAAAGACAGGTAGAGCTGAGTATCATCTGCATAGCAGTGAAACTTCAGCCCATACCTTCTTACAATGTCTCCGAGGGGGCAGCATATACACTGCGAACAACATGGGAGACAACACCAAGCCCTGGGGTACTCCACATGACAGTGAGAGTGGGCAGGAAGAATTTAATCCAGACACCACTCTCTGAGTCCTGTCAGTGAGGAAAGATCTAAACCAACTGAGAACTGTCCCTGACAGACCACAGATAAACTCCAGGCACGCGAGAAGTACCCCGTGGTCCACAGTGTCAAAAGCTGATGAGAGATCAAGAAGAATGAGAATGGAATGATTCTTCTGATCTCTAGCCATCAGGAGATCATTTAGCACCTGAACCAGCACTGTCTCGGTACTATGCCTCTTTCGAAAAACCAGACTGGAGGGGTTCATAGATGTCATGGATGGGTAAATGGTTCTCCAATTGTGCTGCCACCACTTTCTCAATAATCTTCCCAACAAAGGGAAGATTAGAGATCAGCCTGTAGTTAGCATGGCAGTCAGGGTCCAAGGTAGCTTTCTTCAGGAGGGGTGTCACCACCATCTCCTTCAGGGAGCTAGAAAACTCACCCGTATCCAAGGAGCACCAGACTAGTCATGCTAGAACCAGGCCGATAGTCTCAAGACAACCCTTTATCAGGGAAGTCGAGCCCAGATCTAAACTACAGCACATAGGATGCATACTCTGAATAATCCTCATGACATCAATGAACTAAGGCCGGTCAAAGGAACTCCAGGAGAGACCGGAGGGAGCAACCAAATGCCGATCAAAAGCATCTCGAATAGAGGGAGCAGGTCGGAGTGCTGCCCTAATGTCAGCCACCTTATCTGCAAAGAAGTGAGCAAGCTCATCACACTCTAATTATGAAAAAGTTTTCCGAACCTGGAGACAGGCTGGGTTGCACAGTCTGTCAATAGTTTGAAAAAGCTGAGCTGGTCAGTTCTGAGCAGATGCAATCTCTCTGGACACGAACTCTGCCTTCTTACGAAAGATTGTGAATGATAGAGTTGATAATGTTCCATCAATCTAAGATGGTCGGCATCAAGGGTAGTTCTCTGCCAACAACACTCTAATCTTCGTCCTTGTCACTGCATCTCCCTCAAGGCCTCATCAAACCATGGAGACCGAGGTCAAATGGGGAGAGGATGAATGCGGACAGGAGCAATTTGATCCAGAGCTGAGGATATGGCCCTATTATAGGCCAGCACCAAAGCATCGGGATCATTGCTCACTTCAGAAAACTCTGATAGGTTAAGTGCCGCTGTCAGACCCACAGAGCTAATATCTCATAAAGATCGGCACCTAACCATCTCCACAGGGGTAGGCCTACTGGGGGGGGGTGCAAAAACTGAAGCCCACAGTGTAGTGATTGGACCAACTGACGGATTCCACCCACACGTCAGTGGTCTCAATCCCAGGGAGGAAGACTAAGTCCAAAGAGTGACCACTCTTATGCGTGGCAGAAGTAACCACTTGTGTGAGACCCAAAGATGTCATTAATTGGAGGAAGTGTTGTCCAAACTGTGACTATTCATTATCGATCCAGGCACTGAATTCACCCAGGACCATCAACCTGGGGGACTCAAATGCCATGTCGATGATGAAATCGGATACTTCCTGTAGAAAACGTTTCTTGTCCCCTGGTGGACGGTAGATGAGAACTATTCTACATCCCACACCTGCCACAATGGTACACTTGAAGGACTCCACCTCCTCAGCTGGTACACCTGTGAGTCCCAGTTCAGTCTTGAAACAGATCGCAACCCCCCCCCCCCATGGTCCAACCTCGGGTGGTGTAACACCGAGTACCCAGCTGGAATTGCTGCCTCCAAAATTGGATCGACATTACCATCCAGCCAGGTCTCGGTAATGCAAGCCAGGTCCATGGACCCCACCAGATCTGCAATAACTGCAGTCTTGTTCCTAATGGATCTGGCATTGCACAACACCGCTCGGGTTGGACGGGTTACTGAAGTGGAACAGACTACTTGCCCAATACCATTAATAGTAGAGGTACCCTTGGGTATTGGAACCAGACAAGGAAAACCTCGCTCTCGAATCCATTTCGCCCCAGGGTGTCTTCTGGTCTCCACAACCCCAATCCGATGTTGCCACTCATTCGGCCTCCACTGTCCACAACCCCCCCAAAGCCCCTCCTCCCCCTCCATACAATCCTCAGTGCTCTGCAGTGCTGGTAAGTTGACAACTGTAATGGCGTAGGGGAGAAAGGGCAGAGGGCACAGAGAGCGGAGGACGAATAGCACATTACTGTGGTGGCAGATCCTCTACACATTACAACAATAAAACCAAACCCAAACAATAACCCAAAATAAAATAAAATAGTATACAAATAAACAAAACAAAATTAAACAAATAAATCAAATAAAAACATCCAAGTAAATAAAATAAACTACCAAAAATCCATAGGCTCTCACCCTCCCTTAAATTCTAAAACAAATCAAAAATACAAATCACATAACAGTCTCTAAAAGTTAGTGACAAAGGGCAAAATAGCAACTCTCCACTGGGAAATGTAGAATCCAGATGACAACAAGAGGGGCTCTCACCCCCTCTTAGTCCAAAATACCAGAGGATCCTCCAGATGAAATTCGGACAAGCAGCAAGAGGGGCTCTCTCCCCCTCTTAATCCGATCACTGAAAGGGTTCCTTAGGAAAACCAGCTCTTCTCCAATAAACTGTATTCTCAAAAACCCAGGCCTAGACACCTAAGCTAAGATCGGGCCAGAGGGCTGTAATCTGAAATAGGGCCCGGAGATGGCAATAATAATTCCCACCACAAAGACACCATAAGAACCCCAAGGAAAATCCACACCACCAACAAACCTCGGAGTTCCCTCAGAACAGCCCAACACAGCCACAATCCCACACCCAGAAGCCAAGGCCCAAAAGGAGAATGCAAAACCCCCACCCTCACAGGAGTAAAACCCATGGAAAAGCAGGCCACCCTAGGAGGGGAACCTGAGATCCCAGTCGCCCACCAGCCACCGAGATCCCCCTACCAACAACCACAAAGGAGAGCAGCCCTCCGGCCAAAATTCCTGAGATTACTCCTAAAATGGTCCAAGAATTCCAAAGGAATAACCCACGCCAGGGGAAGGGGAGCATCCACCTAAACAGAAAAGGAAGATTTCTCTATGACCACAATACTCCACGAAAAGTTTCCAGAATCCAGAACAGGGAGAGGATTTTGTTTAATGCTCCCAGGCCCCGGGTGCTCTCACCATCCAGAACGATATTTAGGGGCAATTAGCAATCTGCAGAATCCACCTTTAAAAATAACATCTCAAACACTCCCATCACAAATTAAGATGAAAAATAAAGGAGGTCTCCACTCACGAACTCATGGTCCCAGCTTTTAGTTCCGGAAAGATACCATTTAATTCATAGAGCTCGGTCAGTAGATCTCCTCTTCAAACTTCCAAAGGTTAATCCATAAAGACTCACGGAAAGTATTCAAAATGCCCAGATGATACACCAGCAACAGTCAGAAAGCCTGTCTGATATGTGCAGAAGCCAGGATCTTACACTTCTCGGGGACTCCCCAGCTCCAACCTCCAGCAATTTCCCCGAACGAGACAGGCTAGTTAACACAAAACCACAAAGTTCTGTATTTAGATCTTATAAAAGCCAGAGCTGCCCATGATGTTATTTCCTCTAAGCAAGCTTAGTAAACATTTCAACACCCGTGTTACACCGAAAAGTAGATACGCTAAATCCCGACCGGGAGATGCTGCACCTCTGCAATTTGCAGACGGCAGCCCAGCGTGCTGGTGTATTCCTTTAACGTACACTGAAGTGCAAAAGTGAGGTGTTATACTGCTGTTTGTTGTGACAAGCACCGTTCTGCACCTGGCAGCCCAGCGTTCGCTTCACACGCTCAATACAGACACAACCAAAACAAAACGAACTGAAACAAACTTATATATCTTCTATAGATTTCTCCTCTCTATTATTTATAACTGAAGAAAGTCCCATAAAATCAAGGTTTTTGTCCATTAGAGTTCACCTGCCTCTAGAGCATATTCTCTACTTGAAATTATGATGCTCTGTTGTGATAACACAGTCTGCTGCCATGGGAACAACTGTGATATCATAATCAGAGTATTGTCACATCAGGTTGGGAAAAAACAATAGGAGCTGATGAACTCTCAAGGAATAACTATTCTATTTTCATGCATATGACCTCAGTGATAAATAATGGAACTAAGGAATAAAGAGCTAATGAGAAATATAAGCTACTTTGTGTCCAAATATTAAGTTTTCCAAAGTTTTTATCAAGGCGTCAGTGGCTCTTTAAAGGGGCGGCAATTAACATTAAGCCCCATGCTTAATGTGTACTTCACATCACTGCCAGGACAGTAAATGGAAGCACCACTTGAACAAGCAATATCATATTAACATTACACTATACATAGAAACATAGAAGTTGACAGCAGATAAGGACCGCAAGGCCCATCCAGTCTGCCCATTTTTTTACCTTATGAATGTGCCATAGGCCTTTACTCTGTCAATGGCCTATCTATTCATACTCATCTGTATTGCTCCCTTATGCCTATCCCATGCCTGTTTGAAGCCCTGTACTGTATTCATATCCACCACTTCCTGAGGTAGGCCATTCCATGCATTCACCACCTTTCTGTGAAAAAGAACTTCCTCACATTGCCCCTTAATCAGCCCACCTCTAATCTCATGCTGTGTCCTCTTGTCCTGCTATTTTTCTTATATTGTGCATGTAAGACTCTTTTACCTTGTTAATGCCCTTAAGATGTTTGAATGTTTTGATCATATCACCTCTCTCCCTCCTGCACTCTAGGATATACATATTGAGCTCCGTTAATCTGTCCTCATATGTTTTCTGATGCAGCCCCTGCACCAATTTTGTTGCCCTTCTCTGGACTGCCTCCATTTTGTTAATGCCCTTTTGGAGGCGCAGCCTCCAGTACTGCATGCAGTACTCCAGATGGGGCCTAACCAATGTCTTGTAAAAAGGGATTATTACTTCCCTCTTATGACTTGTGATACCCCTGCTAATACACCCCAACATTCCTTTAGCCTTACCTACTGCTTTAGTGGTCTGCTTGGATGATTTCAGGTCATCTGTGATGATGATGCCCAGGTCTCTTTCTTCCTTTGTGATTGCCAGCAACTCCCCTCCCAACCTATAGGTGGCTTCAGGGTTTTTCTTACTTACGTGCATGATCGTGTGCTTCTTTGTGTTAAACCCCAGTTGCCACTCTTCCAACCATTTTGCCAGTTTTTCCATCTCTCTTCTCATTCTACCCACCCCATCTGGATCATCTACTCTGTTGCAGATCTTGGTGTCATCTGCAAACAGGCAAACCTTACCCTCCAGTCCATCTGCAATGTCACTGATGAAGATATTGAAGAGGACTGGCCCCAGGACTGATCCCTGAGGTACCCCACTTGTGACTTGCATCTCTTCTGACTGTATTCCATTTACCACCACTTTCTGTTTTCTGCCTGCCTACCAGTTTGCCACCCAGTTGACCAATCTCTGACCCACCCTGAGCCTACCCAGCTTATTAATCAATCTTCTATGTGGAACAGTATCGAAAGCTTTGCTGAAGTCAAGGTAGGTGACATGAACTGCACCCCCTTGGTCTACCACTCTGGTTACCCAGTCAAAGAAATCTATGAGATTAGTTTGACAGGACCTTCCTGTTGTAAACCCATGCTGTCTTGGATCCTGTGCTCCTATGGATTCCAGGTGTTGCACTATTCTTTCCTTAAGGACTGCCTCCATAATCCTGCCCACTACTGAGGTAAGACTGACTGATCTGTAATTCCCTGCCTCCTCCCTGCTGCCACTCTTGTGGACTGGGATCATATGAACCCTTCTCTAGTCTTCTGGGACCTCTCCTATGCTCAGAGACTCACTAAACAGTTCTGCTAATGGCTCTGCTAGTTCCACCCTTAGCTCCTTTAGTACCCTGAGATGTATGCCATCAGGTCCCATTGCCTTGTCCACCCTGAGCTTAGCGAGTTCTTGTAGGACCCTTTCTTTTGTGAAGGGACTTTTGCACACCTCCCTTCCCTGTATCCATGGTGCTGAGCTGTGGGCCCTTGCCTTACCTTCTCCTCAGTAAATACTGAGCTGAAGTATCTATTTAGGATAGATGATTCTCCTTGGGCCTCCTCACACACTCCCTTATCACCTTTGATCTTAGCAATCACCTCTGACTTTCTCCTTCACTAATGTATCTATAGAAAGTCTTGTCCCCTTCTTTACTGTTCGTGCTAGTGTTTCTTGGTTTGGGCCTTTGCCTGCCTACTGCCTTCCCTGCTTCCTTTAGGGAAATTTGGTATGCCTCCCTATCTTCATCCCGCTGCATTCCCTTATATTTCCTGAAGGTCAACCTTTTGGTTCTGATCTTTTCTGCTACTGTTTTTGATAACCAAAGTGGTTTCTTCTTTCTTTTGCTCTTGCTTTTCTACCTAGCATAATGGGATGTTGCTTCAAGTATTGCATCCTTAATGCTTGCCCACTTTGCCTGTACTCCCTCACCTGTATTTTTTCTTGCCAGGGCTAGCTTAACTCTGTTGGCCATCTTATCAAAGTGAGCTCCTCTGAAGTCCCATATGCTTGCTATTGAATGGGATGACTTAGTTCTAGTGGTCAAATTGAACCATACCATGTAAAGGTCACTGGCCCCAAGGTGACCTTCTACCTGGAGATCTGTGATCCTTTCCCCATTAGTCAGTACTAGATCCAGGATAGCACTGTCTCTTGTGGGTTGTTGTACCAATTGTTTGAGCCCCCCCCCTTGCAGGGAATCCACTATGTGTCTAGTTCTGGTGGATGTTCCTGCTGGTATTGACCAATCTGTATCTGGCATGTTGAAGTCTCCCATTAGCAGAATCGCCCCTTTAGCTGTCATGTTTTGAATTTCTTTTAACAATAATGTGTCTATGTCCTCCCCTAATCTGGAGGTCTGTAGACAACCCTAGTTCATATGGTTGTCCCATTTCCTGTTTCCAGGGTGACCCAAAGTTCTTCTGGCTCCTTATGTGTTTTCTGAATTGCTGTAGCTTTGATATTTTCATTGACATAAAGGGCCACTTACCCCCCTCTTTTTTGCATCTTGGTCTCTTCTGAACAGTACATAGCTGGGTACTGAAGTCTCCCAAGTGTGGTTACTGGTGAACCATGTCTTTGTAATGGCTACTATGTCCATTTTAGCCTCTGTCATTATTGTGTCCAGGTCTGGGATCTTGTTTCCCAGACTGCAGCCATCTGTATACATGATTTTCCATTGGCCAGATTTCGGTGAGTTAGTCATTGGGCGAGGTCCAGCACTTCCCCTGCTCGTCGTAATGGGGAGTCAGACCTTTTTTCTTACCTGGTGATGCAAATGAACTATGAACATGCTGAACTCCTGTTTGATCACTAGTTGAGGGGGAAGGGGTGTTCTTCCCATTCGATGCATTGGGTGCTGCACCCCTCTCCTCATTTGCTAGTTTCAATATTCTGCAAAGACATCAAACTTCTGCCCCAATGCACTGACTCCCTCCTTAGTTAGATGCAGTCCATCAGATCTAAAGAACTTTTACTCCCAAAAGTGTTGCCAGTTACCAACAGATTTGTGTCATTTTTTTCTGGTACCAGTCCTTGAGCCACTTGTTTACTCCCCTATCTCCCCTTCTCTGACCTTCCGTCCATCTGTCATCCTCTCCCAGATCAGTAGGATCTCAGAGAAGGAGATGCTGGATGAAATGAATGACAGTTTGTCTCTCAGCCTGGTCAGGTGTTCCTTGGTCTCCACAACTGATCGGCTGGCGAGATCGTTAGTCCCTATGTGTACCAGAACATCAATGTTTTCTCCTGCTTTGTACATGATTTTAGCAATATGGTCAGTGTCTCTTCACATTGATGCACCTGGGAGACATCTGACCATTACCCCTGGCCAGAGGTAAGCATTATCTCCCCGAATCATGGAGTCTCCTATGATCAGAAGTGTTTTGGATTTCCTTTTTGCTTTTTTTGCTTTGGTCCCTGTTTTGGGTAAGTTTTGTAGTGCTAGCTCCTGTGCTGCAGTGTCCTGCTCTGCAGTGTCCTCTGCCCATTTGTTTGATTTCAGAGATAGTAGCAGATACCTGTTTGTAGTTTTTATATGGTTTGTGGAGGTGATACGTTGGTGAGCATTGAGTGATGGGGCACCTGATTTGCCCCTCCTAACTGCCTGCCAACCTCCCAGACCAACTACCCTCTGCAGTCGAGGTGCTTCAAGTTGAATGTTGAGGAAATGGTGAGTGGTTCTAGTAATATATTTACTCCTGAGTATGTGATTTGAGGCACGTAATCTCTGCCCATGTTGCCCAGAGCCGAGTCCTTAGATCTCCGATGAGCCATCATGTAGTACAGCGTCCTAAATCCTGTATAACTGCCCTTTTGGAAAGTGTTCCAGAGTATCTGCAGTTAATAATATCCATTCCAGCTGAGTTGCAGAGTTTATAACCTGGTCCAAGTAATTAGGGGAAAATTAAAGCAAAAGCTGTTTTTTTTTTTTTTTTATTTTTAATTTTTATTTCTCTTCATCCCAGCCTGCCATTCCTGACCCATTGGGAGATCCTAGAAGACCTCGATCTGCCTCTCACCCTACCTGTATGATCTCCAGATCCCCATGGAGCTTCAGCTTACCCCCCGAGTGGGGACAAGGTGGGGCCCAGAGCACCCTGATACTTATATTTTGTTGGTCTGGGGCTGTCAGGTGAGAAAGGGCACATTGACGGCACATCTGCAGAATGCTGTCTCCTGGTGATGGCAGGCTATTTTTGCAATTTTCTTTGTGGGCATCACTCTAGCCCTGATGTCAAGGTGTGACTGCTGATATCTGCAACATCCTCCCCCAGCTGCCTACTAGTGCCTGTGAGACCCAGACCTCTGCCCGAGGACCAATCCAGCACCGAGGCACTCAGCATGTTGCTGAACTCCCAGTGTCTGCCAAGGGTCAGCAAACACTGAGCTGCTTCCCAACCCTCCCCTGAGCAGGTGAGCTGTCAAAGGACGCTGCAGCCTGCTCCCTCCGGCCAGCCCTCTGGCTACCCAAGCTCACTCCCAAAACCAGGTTGCTGGCATCGCAGACAGAAATCCAACCACTGTGCTAATGGGCTGGCTAATTGTGTTTTTGTTTATTTTGTTTGTTTTTGTATGACTTTTTATAACAAATTTAATTAATTATGCTCCTGTAAGTGAGGTCACTGTGTGGATATCTCTCTGATCCTCCTCTTCCTGCTTTGCTGCAGGAAATGTCATGATTTTGCTACTCTATAAAAGAAGTGTGGTATGGGGTGGTTGGGGATGGGGATGGGTGGTTGGGCCCTTCCCCTGCTGAAAAAGAAGAACCACAGACAAAAGAAATAAGGAGGTAAAAGCAGAAACAATCAACCAACAACAAATGCAGTCACTATTCCTCAGTCTATATCTCATATGGCTCCTGTAATTAGCCCTAAAAGCTTAGCCTAATAATAGATTAAACTGTAAAACCTGTAAGCACCACCTGTAAAAATTTAACAGAAGATATACCATGCAAGAAACCCTTTGCTACCGAGAAAAATAAAGCAGTAAAAAAGTAACAAGCCCTGTAAGCTTAACCTGCAGAACACTTTAACAGAAGATATACCTTGCAAAAAACAAGTTGAATCAGAGAAGATTATAGCAGTAATCTGTAAGCACAAAACAGTAACAAACCTGTAAGCACACCCTGTGCAGCAGAAAGTATACCCTGCAACATCAGTTTGAATCAGAGAGCAATGAAGCAGTAAAATGTAAGCAAAAACAGTAACAAAACCTGTGAGCACAAAAGACAATAGTAACATACAGTAAATCTGCCTAGCCAAAAAAAGCCTTAATCTTTGTCTTTGCTCTGATAATGTTGTTCTTTGCTCTGTCCTTACAAACAAACCTAGAAGAAAAGAGCTCAGGTGAAGCTAGCAAACCTAGTCTTCCACTAAGAAGTTTTAAAGAAAAAAATCATGTTTAAGCACGGCATACATCATTTTACTTAACAGTACTCTGCTGCGGGGGAAGGGGTAGAATCTAGACTACACTGGGGACCAGTCAGAGTAGCAACAGGGGAGAAGAAACACCATAGCAGCCTGAAGCTTAATCAGGGCGACAAGTGATGCAGTGCAGGGAAAGGAGAGGGTAAGAGAGGGAAGGGTAGCAACTGGAGGATACCCAAATGCAAGATAGCATATCAATAATAGTTTCAAAACAGTAATAATAACAGTTAGACTGTCCATTTGAAGAGTTATTCCTAAAAGAAAAAAGTTAATGAAGGTATGCAGTACCATAGCAACAGGTGCAATGAGATAGGTACAAGAAGACATTTACTGTAAACACTTAACCACAGCGAATACCATGGGCAGTAGAATAATTAGTCCCAAAACACACTGAGTCTGGTTACCAAGCATTCACGACCTTTGTCGACTTTTCTGGTCAATGGGAATTGAGGCATGTGTAGCTTGTACCAGTTCCTGACATGACGGTGTGAGGTCATGAAAACTGACCAAGAGTTCTGTGAACTATCAAAGTCACACCACTTCACTCGGTAAGTCCAGGATCCATTGGTGAATTTCTTTCTTAAGGACTTCTCGATTTGGTACACCAGTGTGTGTATGAGAGAAGAAGAAGAAGAAGAGGAGAAGCAGAAGGAGAAGGAGAAGAAGTAGTAGTAGTAGTGGTGGTCCAGGATGTTCATCTGGCTGATCAGGCAAAACTGAATCTGGCTGGAGAGTGTCAGGAGTGGGAAAATCTGGAAAGATTGGTTGCAAGTTGTCTGAAGGAATTTTAGCTTCAGAGAGTATAGCAGGTTCAGGGCAGCTTCATAGTTGGGGGGACTGGGATCATCTGGGAGGGTGTTACTCAGGTATCCATGTTTCAGTCAATTGATGTGGATTTTGTTGTGTACCAGCTTTCCATCGGACTTACATCACAAATGGACATGAACAGGAGGAAGCTTTTGTATGATGTAGAAGGGACCAGTCCAAGGGTGAAGCAGTTCTTGGTGGCACTTGGAAGTAGGACAGGTCAGTACAGGTAGACAATGTCACCAACAGAAAATGAAGTTCATGTGACTTGGCTGCTGACATATTCTGCATGGTAGATTTACTCTGGCCCAACATGGTGATTGCAATACATCTGGCAAGTTCAAGCTGTTCCAGTACAGGAATGATGAAGCTGATTTTTGACCTCTAGCAGTGAGAGATCCCTGTCCAATGGAGTTATTTGGTGACATCCATGGACCAAGACAAATGGTGTGTACTCTGTATTGTTGACACAAGGGCTCATATTGTAGGCAAATTGCACAAATGGAACAAAACAGTTTCAGGTGTTGTAAGTTTCATCCAGGTACTTGGAGAGTGTGTTGAGAATGTTCAACATCATTGTTTCACTTTATCCATTGCATTGTGGATGATAACTTGTTGTGTGTGTCTTTTTCATGTCGAGAAGTTTGCATGTTTCTTGGACAATGTCTGAATGTAGGTATGAAGGGGTACCATGATGATAAATGACTATTGAGGAAGGCATTTGATACAGTGGCAGCTTTAATGTCTTTTAGGGGGATTACTTCCAAGTATTTTGTTAGGTAGTCCACAAAAATAAGCATGCATTTGTTGCCAGAGTCAGAGCATGTTGGTGAAGGTCTAAGAATGTCTGTGCTGACCCTTTGGAATGGTTCAGTGGCTACAGTCATTGGAATGATGCGTGCCTTTGTTGGTTTGGCAGGAGTCTTTCTTTGGGAGCAGGGCTGGCAAGATTTGACAAGTCAGACAATGTCCTTGTTCATGTGAGGCCAGAAGAAGTGAAGCCTTGTCTTTTTGAGAGTTCTGTAGATTCCCTTATGACCTCCAGAAATTGGAGAGGCATGAATGGAGAGAAGAACTTTGTTGATTAGAGATCCTGGCACTAACTGTACAGGAGCTCTATCCATGCAATGGCCCTTGCCTTCCTTGGTTCGAATGTGGAAAATCACACTTTCATTGATGAATTATTGAAAAGCAAAGAAAAGTACGTAATGGCAATGTTGCTTTTGTTGAGGTAAGGTTCCAGACTCTAAGTAAGAGAGTATGTCTGTGTATTGAGGATCTATTCTTGGTTGCATTTTGACTGTCACCAGGGAGCTATCAGAAGCAGAGGATGTGAGAAGCTCTTTGGCTGCTTGCAGTAGGTGAGGATTGGTGCTTTTCTCTGTAGAAGCAGTTGGTAACAGCAAGGTGACTTGCGGTGCTCTAGGAGTGTCCACAGGGAGCACATCTGTGGCATGGAAAGGAAGAGCTTGTAAGCAGGATTCTTCATCTGTTAAGGATGATGTGGAGGGATATCATCTCTGGCTTACACCATTGACATTTGAGTGAACTCGATCTGGTCTGTACTGAATTTCAAAGTTGTAGCTTTGCAGCATGGTGATCCATTGGACAAACTTGTCTACTGGCTCCTTCATTTTGAGTAGCCATCTGAGGGCAGAGTGATCAATGATAGCTGTAAAGGAGGAGTAACAAAGGTAACAGTCAGATTTCTTTATGGCAAATACCATGGTTAGACATTCTTTTTCTGTGATGCCATAGTTCTGCCCAGCTGAGGAAAGAGAGCGCCTGGCTTAGGAAACAACTCATTCTGTTTCATCTGGTATTTGACATAGCACAGCACCCACTGCAAAGGAATTAGCATCTGAGTAGAGTTTGAAGGGTTAGTCGAACCTTGGGTAGGCCAATACTGGAGAAGAGATTCATTTTTCTTTCAAGGTTTCAAAGGCCTCTTTGCACCCGGAAGTCCATGTATAGACACATCCCTTTTTGGTGAGGGCATACAGTGGAGCTATAATCTTGGCATAGTTGCAAATGAACTTTCTGTAGTATCCATGCAAGCCCAGCAAAGCTTTAAGGTCTTTGAGATTCTTAGGTTCTGAATAGTCTTTGACTGCTGAGAGCTTGTCTGGGTCAGGAGAGTTGCCTTGAGAACTAACAACATGTTCCAGGTAATGGATTTGTTGCTGTGCAAAACAACACTTCTCTGGGCAAAGCTTGAGATTCGCTTGCCTGCGATGTTTGAGCACTTCTTTGAGATGTTGAAGGCACCCTGGGAAAGTTCTGCTGAAGACAATAACATCATCTAGGTAGACTAGACAAGATTTCCAAGACAACCCATGTAGTACGTCTTCCATAACACACTGAAAGGTGGCTGGACTGTTCCAAAGTCTCATAGGCAGACATTTGAATTAGAAAAGTCCCATGTGGCAGCACCAGACTGTGTATGGATGAGCAGCTGGATCAATGGAGACATGGTAGAACCCACTCTGAAGGTCTAGAGTAATGAAGTAAGCTGCGCTGGCCATGCCAAGACTCTCTAAGACATCTTCAGTTGTAGGTAAGAGATGAGCATCCTGCACCATGTAGGCATTAAGTTTTCTGTAGTCTACCAAAAAGTGATACCCTTTGTCCTTCTTTACCACCAGCAGGCATGGTGCAACCCAGGGACTTGTAGATTCTTCAACAATGTCTTGTTCAAGTATGTCTTTGATTATGTCCTCTATGACTTGTTTCTGTTTGTGTCCCACCCTGTAGGCTTGCTGAAAGATTGGTTTCTGGTTGGGCTGCACCTCGATGGTGTGTTGCAGGATATCACAGCATTCAAGCTTGTTATCTGGACCAACAAAGACATCTGGGTAATTCTCCAGGAATTTCGGTTGTTGTTTTTTTGTTGGAGACACTGGAAATTTTGAAGAGGATAGTTGCTTACTGAGGGGTAACTCTGGTGAAGCTGGAGTGGTCGTGATAGTACTGACAGGACTGAAGTTTGTGGAGCCAGGCTGAGATTCTTGTGAGAGATGGAGCTCATCCACTATAGACAAGCAGATGAACTTTCTGATGTTGGCACCCTTTGAGATGTCTACTGGCTCATCTGTGAAGTTGCAGCGTTTTTTGGAAGACTATGCTGCCATGCACTGCAGACAAGATGTTTCCTGGGAGAAGACCTGATGAATGCAGAACGGGGGATCCTTGGCTATTAAAATCATCTCTGTCTGAGAAGGCACAGTGACTGAGTCTGTACCTGCAAGTTGCCTCTGAGGGTCTAGTGACAGTTTGTTTGATACAAATTCTAGGATGGCTTTATGAACTTTGAGGAAGTCCAGGCCAAGAATAACTGCTGGTTGTAGATCAGGCACTAGGAAGAGCCTGACAGTAGCTTGCTGTGAGCCAAAGTGTAGCAAGCGATGGACCACACCTGTGATAGGTACTGTAGCAGTACTTGCTGTGATAATGTACTTATGGTCAGCTGGATAGACATTGGGTATATGATGAATAGCTTGGTTGGTCAGAATTCTGATGCTGATAACTAAGATTTCTGCTCCAGTGTCAACCAAGGCATGCATGGACCAATCTCGAATGGTTAGAGGCACATAGTGTGCTAGGAGAAGTGATCTGATGAGAGGTACTTTTGCCCCTTGGAGTGAGAGAGTTCCAGAGTGGGCAATTATAGGATGCAGTTTGCTTGAATTGTGAGAGCCAGAGGGGTGGTCAGGTGCTGTGTTCCCCTGCCCAACAAAAGCCCATATGTAGTCTGTTGGGCAGCACTCATTTCCCCTGATCCTGGGAGTAGTTGCTATTATCTTACCAATCGTGCTGCGGTAAGTGTCTTTGGTTCTCTTGATTTCTGTTGTAATACTTTAGCTTTTGACAGACATCGGTAGTGTGTCCTCTGAATCCACATCACTGGTAGGTCACAGGCCCTCATGAAGGCAGAGGTTGATCAGATCATTGTTGAGGTGGTTGCAGAGCATTGACAGACGTTGCTGAGGAAGCAGTTGAGCTGAGGTGTAAGCTATTGACTGTTGTAATGAGCTTGTCAATCATTGTTTGTTGCTGCTGAACACAGGTTGCAAGTGCAGCCATTTGTGAGGACTGAGGTGCTTGTACACTGGTGGACTGGAACATTGAGATGAACTCTTGTGCAAGTCGTGTAGCTTAGATTGTGTCCAACCAGGTTGTTGGCTTTTGCTGAATTACATAAGTACGGAATTGAGGAAGTAGTCCCCGGACAAAGGCTGGGATTTGATATTTTTCTGTTTTCTGCAGATGTTTGCAGAGTGACTCAATGTCCACTATGAATACTTCTAGAAATTCAGTGGGTTGCATGGTGCATTCCCATTGCTGTTGTTCCAATAACTAGGGTGGATGTGCTTGGAGAAAATGGTCTCTGAAAGTTGTATACGGAGTAGTAGTTTTTCCTTTGACTTGTTCTGTAAGTGCATAGAACCAGTAAATGGCAGTCCCTCTGAGAAGCAAGTGCAAGGCATTGAAAATACGCAAAGTATCCGTCCAACCACTGAAGGAAATCCAAGCTTGAAATTGCTTGAGCCAGTTGATAGCTTCTTTGTGAGGCAAGGCCAAGAAGGGTACTGGCTGTAGGTTGGTGTAGACCATGGGCTGTGGTGAAATTGCCTTAGTGTAGGCAAGGTCATCTTGAATGGCTTGCATAGTTGATGCTCCTTGAGCTGAGATGGAAGACTGGATGTCATGCAAGATTGTTTCTATTTTGTAGCCCCACACCCTTGAGGTGGGTGAAGGTAGAACTCCAGGTGCTCTGGTGCCCATATCAGCATCGTCTTCAGACGTTGTGGTTGGAGATGAGCTTCGTTTCACTGAGTGAAGGTCATAAGGGTGAGAAGCCGTTGCCGTCATGCAGGAGAAAGGACATTGTGGAGTAGATGGAGTGCCGAGAATAAAATATTTTTGTAGACAAAATTACAATTATTTGTAAGCAACGTCCATCAAATGACACCTTAATAAACAAATCCAACTCAATTCTGTGTTGTCTGTCATTTAAATAAAGGTTTTGTTGTACAAAATCAGCTATTTGTTTAGTGCCCATTCATTTCAATAGGTTTGCCATTAATTTCTATGGAGTGAGGTCATTTTATTGCCCATGACAAGATGGCTGCCAAACCATGACATACAGTTCCTGTGGTTTGACTGCAGCAAGATTGCCACCAGCCAGGGGTTAAGGGTTACTTCCTTTCTTGTTGTTTTGCTGTACACAAGATGAATGCATACCTCTCAACCTCCTGCCTCATAAATCAGGGACAAGGCTTAAACAAATTAGGGACAAAGGACCAAAATCAGGGACACATCTTCAAAATTGGTGATATCCAAGCAGGAATCTGGCAGAATAAGGGGCTTAGTGTAAAATGTATTTTCTAAGGAAGAACAAGTCTGTAACTTTAATGTTTGATATTATTTTGTCCTTTCAACCCCCACTGTTTGGTCAGGGAAACACAATTTTTAGGCGGGACAGAGAGGAATTTTGAGGCAAAATCAGGGACGTCCCTGAAAATCAGGGACAGTTGAGAGGTATGGATGAATGCTTCTTGCCATGAGGCTGCCTGGAGTTACTGCAATGTTTAAAATGGTGATTGCTACACTGCTGACCTTCTTCCCCCAATTGAAAATGGTAGGACTTTTCTGTGGTGAGTGACAAAGGCTGGGAAATTTTGTATTTATTTGATTGCTTCCCATTTTGTTTTATGAAGCTTTTATTTTTCTGTAGTATCCCAGGCTTTGTATAGTAATTATTTATTGTTCTGCCCCCAGGTTTTGTTTTCTCTCTGTGCTCCAATTTATTTCTTTATTTGATAAAGGCTTGACCCTGAAGGCTCAGGTGTTGGCTGTAGTCAAGTCTTCCTTTTACCATTTAAGGAATATTGCCAGGGTAAAGCACCTGGTTCCATCTGAAGATCTGCCTTCTTTGGTCCATGCCTTTGTCACCACTCGACTTGATTACAACTGCACCCTTTACCAGAGCAGGGCTCAACCTTAACTTTTTTTTCCACTAGCCAGCAGGGCAAGTTGATTCAAAATTGCACTAGCCTGCAGATGATTGCACTAGCCCTTAATTATTATGGTAAATTTTGATCACTTATGCAGGAAACAATGCAAGCAAAGCCAAGAAATACTCTGATTATTGCACATTTATCCTGCTCCCACATTGCTTCCAGCTCCCCAGCAGGATAAAAAGTCTGCAGTGCCATCACGGTGAGTGCCCCCCCCCCATTGTTTTGTACCATGGCCTCCTCTCTTCCTCTTTCTGCCCCCTTCCACACCAAACAGAGAGAGAATATCACAACAGCAAATGTTCAATCAAGCAGTCTTAGCTCTGCTCACACAATAGCTGACATCATCATGCACCCCACCACATTGCCACCACCACCCACAGGGCAATGAACAGAGTCAGGCAGAGAAAGACACTCTCGTTTCCCACCCTATAGTCAACTGCAGACCTGCACTTTTGAAAGTTTTTGTACAGTCTCAAGTGAGCCAGGAGCACAGCTAAGATTTCTTTGGGGTTGGAGCTAGACAAACCTAAGGGGCTTGGGAAATAGAAATCTATGAGCTTTTTATTTGTAAAAGCATTGATTTTAATATGCTCTGCCGCCAACAATAACAGATTTTTCTTAAACATTGTCCTTTCATCAGCCCAGGGGAAACAGTACACAGGCTTAACACTATACCATTTCTATTTCTATATAGGATGATCTATGAACCCCAGGAATGCCTATTTCAAGGTTTCAAATTATGTATTTTGTCAAGGTTTATTTTTGTACCATACATGATCCACAGCTTTGTTTTTAGGCTGAAAGGACATGCTGAGTGGGATAAGGGTGGAACTGTATGGATGGTGATGGCTGGCATGGTCCATTTATAAGAGCTATGGACCCCCTACACCTGCCAGTAATGGCAGCTATGGATGGTCACTTCAGTCTAGTCTGCAGAGGTGTCCAGGGAAAGAACAGAGTTAAGAGATTTGGAGGGGAGAGGGAAGTTATGGTGAGACTGGGATAAAACCCACCACCTGCAGGGCTGATCCTGTATACCTCTTTGCATTTTGTCACTGAAATGTTGGATACAAACACTCAAAATGTATTGTAGAGAAATGAGGGGCACTGGTCTTAATAATATTGGACAAATTGTTAGACATAGACACATTCAGAAAACTGGAACCTAGTGACTTAACAGCACTCTATCCTTGATCACACCCTGAACACCAGCTGAAAGTCTTAACAGTGGAGTGATAATGATTCACATTGAGTCTTTTGTGGGATCCCTGTCTTGAACTGCCAGATAATTGCAGCTCTTAATGAGCTGTTAATCACACTTGGCCATCTGGAACACTGACAGAGATAAGCATGAAGACTACAGAATGCTAAAGTAGAGACATTTTTAACTTCACTAACAGCCATGAAAATCTGCACTAGTCAAGGTGGGCTAGTAGAGAATTAGCTGCACTTGCCCTGATCAATTTGCACTAGTGTTTGGGCTAGTAAAACAATGTTAAGATCGACCCCTGACCAAGGGCTACCAGGGGTAGATATCCACCAACTGCAGCTGGTGCAGAACGTGATGACAAGGCTGTTAACTTCCAGGTCCAGCTATATAACACCTGTGCAGCATGAACTGCGCTGACTGCCAGTACAATGGCGGATCACATTCAAGATCACATTGCTGACCTATAAAGCCCTACAGAACCAGGGACCTCAGTACCTGCACGATCTGCTGTTTCCCACTACCCCTCCCATTCACTCTGATCCTCTGATGAGGGATTGCTGGAGATTCTCAGGGTACATTTGAAAACATCTGGAGGTAGATCTTTTGCCTTTATGGCTCCTACCCTGTGGAATTTTCTTCCTCGTCGGATATGAAACAGCCTGACTGTAGAAGGATTTAAAAATTCCCTGAAGGCCCATCTTTTTGCACAGGTGTTTGATGAATTAGTGGAAATCTGATTATGCTACTATGCTGCCACACTTTGAAATTAGAATAGAATTTTAAAAGTTTAATTGATTATGTTATTGTTTTAATTAATTGGGTTTGAATTTTTATTGTAATTTTGCAAAGGCGCCCTGAGCTTTGGAAGGGCGCCTAATATAAATAAAGTTTGCTTTGCTTTGCTTTGCCTGCTTGTGGTTTGTTTGTTTTATTTATTCTCTTTCTCTGCACCTTTATTTACTTTCATTCGCTGTTGTTCTATGGCCCACCCACCCCCGTTGTTTTGGAGCTTGGGCAAGCGTGGAGTGGATCACTCTGTTTTAACAGTCCCAATGTAGCTATATTATATATATATATATATATATATATATATATATATATATATATATATACACATATATATATATATATATATATAAAATCTTTTTTTGTTATTATGTGTTGTGGGACATTTTGAGCGTGTCTGAGCAGGATCTGAGGCTCCGTGTTGCTGTTGGGGCAGAGAGCAAGCTGCTGCTGTTCTGCAGGAGTGGAGGCAAGTATTGTGCTGCTGGATGGTGAAATGCTGTTGCAGAGACTCCATTGCAGCTATAAGTAGTGCAGCCTCTGGGTCAGGGAACCGCTGTTGTGAGGAGCAGGAAGCTTATGGAGCAGTGCTGAGCTGCTTACTGTGCCTAGAAAAGGCTGTCTGCAGATGCAGCTCTGGTTTGTTCCTTGAGTGCACTGGCCCCTCCCAGGTAGCTGTGGTGGTTCAGGAGGCCATATGGAGCTGTTATTGCTTAGGGGGAGGGCTCCATGGTAGTGGTGCTGCAACAGGGAAGCTGCACTTGAGAGGAGGGATCAGCAGTGTGGTCGAGGTGAGGAACCCAGGCTATGCGCTGGTACGGAAGAGTACAGCGTGAAAAGCAACAGTAAATGCTGTGCACATTTAGTGGTTTTGCTCCCCTGTCCATTTGTTTTATTTATTAAGATTTACTTGAGCAGTATCTGCCTGGGCGGATTTCTGCACCGTGGAGTGGAGCAGGAGGTTCAGCACTGAAGTCGAGTGTGGAGGACAGAGCGGCAGTTTGTGGTTGGTCCACAGTCGAAAGGCAGCATCCGGGATGGC
This sequence comes from Neoceratodus forsteri, assembly GCA_016271365.2. Taxonomy (NCBI): domain Eukaryota; kingdom Metazoa; phylum Chordata; order Ceratodontiformes; family Ceratodontidae; genus Neoceratodus; species Neoceratodus forsteri. Next base: position 620,441,659 of record CM028130.1, read on the forward strand.
CGACTTGTAAATTTGTTTTTCCCTTTTGGTTTGGTTGCGATCCCCACTGAGAGAGGGAGGCTGAATAGGGAGCTGGCTTCATAGAAGGGAGCAATTTGATCCAGGCCCTGCCACAAGGTGGGAGCTGGGAGGGTGCAGTTCGCAGCTCCATGGAGCGTAAGCTTTGAAAAAAAAATAACTTGATGACAGTTCATTCATGTAGCTGGCTAGCAATGTTGAACAGTTTCCTTTGTGACAGTTTTAGTACAGCAGGAGGGCTGCAGATTGCTCTACAAAGCAGGATACAGTTAATATTTTCCACTCTGCAGCCAGAGTTGTGTTGTGGTACAAGTAACATACAGACTGTTCAGGCATACTGGGAGAGATGACCAAGCAATGTATACAAGTAAGATGGGGTCTGGGCAGAAGAAGGGCCACATTCTCCATCATGTGTGGCATTTTGGCATTGGTCTGCCACTAAGGACCCTTACCTACTTTCTGTTCTGTCAGGACCATCTGTTGCTCCGGTAGTGGACCCCTTGCTGGACCGTTCAATATACTGAGACGGACACATAAAATAATGAAAAAGGTTGTTTATTCAGGGACATCAGCAGGACATGTTCTCTTCATGATGCCTACCCCCAGACTGAAAGGTTTCTCTGATTAACAAGAATTACATGGCACTGCCAAGCAGTGCAACAAATGGTAACGTGAGTTCTAAGTGCTTTTAAAACAGCAGAAGCTAACATTAAGCCCCATGCTTAATGTGTACTTCACAATATATTTCCTGGTGAAACTTTTGAAATACATAATGCCCACTGCTCAGTCACTACTGTTATGAAATATGTGATGTAGTATCAGTAGCTTTCACTGAAGGTGCAGTGCTAAACTAACTTTACTCTAACTAAAAGCTTCATCTCAATGGGCTTTATCCAAGGGTAGCAAAACCTCAATACACAATTAAATAAAGAAACCCCACATGGCAAAAATTAAGTCACTGGTTCAGTGGACCCCAAGAGGTACCACAGGAGCTAGGCCCTTTGGCTGAATGTACCTTAAGGAAGAAGTCTAGGACGAGAGAGAGGCAAGCCACTGGAGGAGAAGGGGGTGGCTGGTGGGAGCAGCAAAATGAGCATTCAGAGGGTGTTTGATGATTCTTTTAGCACTCAGTGGCAAGGTCACCCACTGCCCCAACAAATCAGAGGCAAGCCTGACAATTCATTGGTCCAGTGGATGACTAAGTGTGTATGATGCTTGTGCTACAGTGGAAGAGGTTATGGTTGGATATGTGTTGCCTCTTATGCTCTCTGGTCCAGAAAAGTTACTACCATTTTGGGGTACAAAGACACAGAACCCTCTTGAGGATGGTTCCACCCCTAGAGGTGCCACTGGATTGAGGTCTCTTGGTTGAAGGTACCATAGGAAAGAAGCCCCAAAAGTAACAATCAAAGGCATAGAAAACCATTGGTATATCATTCTGCTGAGGAGCAAGGGAAGGCCACACCTGAATCCCAACTCAATGTGTGGAATAAGTACAAATGCAAACAACCAATCTTAAAAATTATGACCTTTAGTATGGAGGAGAGGGGAAAAAAACTCATGTGGAGGAAATCTCTGGGGATGAAAGGCTTTAGGTAACCTTCCGTCCAGGCTACATGATTGTCTTTTAAGTCTTGTCATAATAGGAAACATTTTGAGTGTCAAAGAAAGCCATGACACCTCAGCCCAGTAACATGGGGAAGGAGTCCAATGGTCATCAAGACATAAGCCTGGGTGAAACCTGTTTGTCAAAGGGGTGTGGGCCCAGTACAAAAGGATCATAAGCCTGGTAGTTGCGTTAGGGCATGAGTTTGGAGTCATTGAGGCATGGGCCCATGTGTCTGTGGGGCAAGAGCCCTGAGTCATGGGTCAAGAAAGCGATGGTGATTTGGGCATAAACTCAGTAGTTGTTGGGGCATGAGCCCTGCAAAGAAGACAAGATATTGGCTGCCAGAGAATTCCAAATTGTATTGGTCACTACAGTTGAGTAAAATTCTAGATCAGGATCAGGTCGAGGAATGGAGGGACTTGCTATGGAGACACATTTGGAGAAGGAGCCAGGAGTCTGAAGGTCTGGTAGCTGCAGTAGGCAGAAAGGGTAGAAGCTGTATCTGGTGGTAGAAGTCTAGAATGAACAGGAATTGCTGGAACTGGAGTGATGAGCACAGGTGGGGGAACAAGATGAGAAGGTTATGGCAAGAAAGAAGTTGAATGTGAATCATTATCATGGATAAGCAGGCTGGAGGGTACAGGACCACAGTCTGGCAGCAGCCATTGTTCCATGGCTATAATCTTTGGCTCAAGACTAGTCATGTTAACATTGACCTGCAACATAGATTCATAGATTTATAGAGGCTGGTGGCAGAAAAGGACCCCCTGACCCATCCAGTTTGCCCATTTTTTCCCAGCTTAATTTAACACTGCATATCCTACACGGTCTCCAGCCTCTGTCCTCCCATTCTTGTCCCCTGCTCATGGTGTCTCCAGACTCTAAGTTTCCTTCCCTACCAGTTTTTGTGATACCCATGTGTCTGTCCAATGCTTTCTTAAATCCAGTAGCCATTTTAGCTCCCACCACTTCTACTGGGATGTAGTTCCAGGGGTCTAATACCCTTTCCATAAAGAAGTACTTTCTCTTGTTCCCCCTGATCCTTCATCCCTCCAACTTCATATTGTGACCTCTAGTCCTTGGACATATTTTTCTCTGAAAGGTGCTCCTTTCTTGTACCTTGTTTATTTCCCTTAGGTATTTGAATGTCTCAATCATGTCTCCCCTCTCCCTCCTGACCTCCAGGGAGTACAGGTCTAGATCATGTAGCCTTTCCCCCATACAGCTTCTGTTGCAGACTTTATACCATTTTTGTTACCCTCCTTTGTACCCTCTTCATCCTGTCTATATCCTTACAGAGATGAGGCCTCCAGGACTGTAACTCGTACTCAAGATAGGGTCTCACCAGTGATTGATATATGGGCATTATCACCTCCCTCAGTCTACTGGTTATATCACCCCCTATACAGCCCAGCATCCGATTTGCCCTTCTCACTGCCTTATTACATTGTTTTGCCACTTTTATGTCATCTGATATTATAACCCCCAGGTCCCTCTCCTATCTTGTTATTGTGATAGTCCCCCCCCCCCAGTTCATAGGTGAGGTTCTTTAGCTCTTCCAAGTGACTGAGCGGCACAGATGTTTCCTGTGGAGGTGGCTGTGCAGCGTTAGTTTTTAAAGGGAAGCATGAAGTTTAAAGAGATCCCTTTCTTTGCTGTGGCTGAAAGTGGAACCCCAAGTTTGGATAGAATGGAGATCAATTTTACTACAGTCCAGTCTTTATATTTGATTACAGATTTGGTATTTTCTTAGGTATCGGTTTAGAACAAATGGATTCCTGGTCTTCATTCTCCAGTGGAAGGTGCTCTTGTTAGCTAGCTGATCCTGACATGCTGAAATGTAGCAAGAGATGACTAGTGTTGTAATACTAGAGATGGTCACAAGATGGCAGGAACACAATAGTTCTGAAATGCAGGGTTGTCTTGAGAAGGCACAATCTCTGGGAGTCAGACAGTAAAACGGTGCAAGGTCCCACTTATAGTGCAGGCTAGCTGCCATGGAGAAGCAAGGTCTGGAGCATAAAACAGCTCAGAGTGAGCCAAGGAGCAAGGTCCCAGAGGCAGGATCCAGTAACAGTGATATGGCATGGGACTCAACTGAGCCAGGGGGCAAGGTCTCAGAGGCAGGGTCTACCTGCAGTTTGATAAGGCAGCAAGTCCTGAAGAGAAGGACAAAATGTCTCAACTCAGCCAGGGGGCAAGGTCCCAAAGGCAGAGATCATCTGCAGTTCGATAAGTCAGCAAGTCCTGAAGAGAAGCATGGTACAACTTGACTGAGCTTCAAAGCAAGGTCCCAGAAGCAGGGTCCAATATCAGTGGCATGGTACTAGTTCAGATTGACCCAGGGGGTCAGACTGAGCTAGGGAGCTAGATCCTGATACAGGAATGACTGCATGGTCCAGGAGACATGCAGGGGGAACAAGATCCCAATGCTAGGCAGGCAGGTTGTAGAGGAGTGAGGTTAGGAGTTGTAGAGGCTCACCGGTAACCAGAGAGCAAGGTCCCAAAACAGGAACATCAGCAGGACCCAGAAGGTATGTAGTGGGAGCAAAATCCTAGTATTAGGCAGGCAGGCGAGGTCTAGAGCTGTAGAGGTTTGGGCAGCAAGGCACATTGTTGTGCAGGCAGACTGCTGTGGAGTGAGGTACAGAGAGGTAGAGACTCCCAGGGAACCTGGCAGCATGGTCCTGAAGAAGGAATGATTACAGGGTCCAGGAGGCAGGTTGTGGAGCAAGGTCCTGATGCTAAGCAGGCAGCCTTTGGAGGAGGGAGGTTTACTCAGGTTTCTCAGGTTTAGCAGGAAAAAAGAAGGCCAAAGGCCCATCGTGATTGTCCCCCGTAATTTGCTGGCCATTTATTCCCAACTTAAGTAATATAATAATAATAATAATAAAATTTATTTAGTTAAGCACCTTTCAAATTTTTCAAGGCGCTGTACATAAAAACATGAGAACACCAGCATAATCAATACATACAATAAAACAACACAGCAAATATTACAAGCTAAAATAACCAATTACAACATAACAGGAAATGCCTTCTCCCATAAAAAAGACTTTAAGGCCTTTTTAAAACTTCCCACCGTCGTACTCTCTCGGAGCTGACGGGGCAGAGAATTCCAGAGGGTAGGAGCCACAAAACCGAAGGCACGAGCTCCAGAGGACTTCAAATTTACCCTCGGAATCTCCAGCAACCCCTCGTCAGCCGAGCGAAGCTGTCTCAGAGGGGTGTAGGGCACCAGAAGCTCTTTCAAATAGTCAGGACCGAGACCGTGTAGGGCTTTGTAGGTCAAAAGACCCACTTTAAAGGTGATCCACCACTGTATTGGCAGCCAGTGCAGAGTGCAGCACCAGGGTAATATGGGACCTTCTTGAAACCCCAGTCAACAAACATGCTGCCGCATTCTGCACTAGCTGCAAGCGGTGGATATCAACCCCAGAAAGTCCTAGGTAAAGGGAGATACAGTAATCGAGATGAGATGTCACGCAGGCGTGGACCAAGACTGGCAAGTCACAAGGTGGAACCAGGTGCCTAATCCTGGTGATGTTTCTGAGATGAAAAAATGCAGTCTTGACAGCTGCAGACACCTGATAACGAAGGGTCAGACCAGTGTCAAGCTCCACACCCAGGTTACGCACCCGTTCAGAGGTAGGGATCTGGTCTACCCCCAGAATTAATCCAGAGGGGGACCCCACCCCTAAATCCTCAACCCTGTGACTGGGGTCCACCACCATAACCTCAGTCTTTCCCGGATTCAGCTTCAAACCACTGGTATTCATCCAGTCTTGGATATCAGCAAAGCAGTTATTCAGCACCGAGATAGCACTGACCTGGTCAGGTGCAAAAGACAGGTAGAGCTGGGTATCATCAGCGTAGCAGTGAAACCTCAGCTCAAACCATCTTACAATGTCTCCGAGGGGTAGCATATATACTACGAATAACATGGGGGAAAGCACCGAGCCCTGAGGTACCCCGCAAGGCAGGGAGAAGGCCCTGGATGAATGCAAACCCGAGACCACTCTCTGCATTCTCCCCTCGAGGTAAGATGAAAACCTTCTGAGGACCACACCCGATAGTCCACAAATGGACCTCAGGCGTTCGAGCAAAACCCCATGATCCATAGTATCAAAAGCTGATGACAGATCAAGGAGAACCAAAATAGAGCGGTGTCTCTGATCTCTCGCCATCAGAAGATCATTGAGCACCCGAACCAGAGCAGTTTCGGTGCTATGCCTCTTACGAAAACAAGACTGGAAAGGTTCGTATAAACTATGGATGGTCAAATGGTTATCCAATTGCACCGCCACAACTTTCTCAATAACCTTCCCCACAAAAGGGAGGTTAGAGATCGGACGGTAGTTTGCTAGGTCATCTGGGTCTAAAGAAGCTTTCTTCAGAAGGGGAGTCACCACCCCTTCCTTCAGAGAGCTAGGGAAAACTCCCATCTCTAAAGAACACCGGATAATCCGAGCAAGGACCGGACCGATAGTCTCACTATGACCCATAATCAGGGAAGTAGGGCCCGGATCCAAACTACAACATGTTGGGCGCATCTCACGGACAATCCTCATAGTGTCTACGAAATCCGGTTGATTAAAGGAACTCCAGGAAACTCCGGGCTCTGCGACAAAACATTGATCAACTGCAACAACCTTAGAGTGAGGTTGGGGGCACTGCCTCTGAATGTCTTCCACCTTATTTGCAAAGAATCGAGCGATCTCTTCGCAATCAATTTGTGTGAAAGCTCGACGGATCTGCCGACAGACTGGGTTGTACAGTCTGTCAACAGTTCTGAAGAGCTGAGCCGGTCGATTCCGAGCAACAGAAATTTCCCTGGACAGGAATTCTGCCTTCTTATGGGAAATTGCTGTTTGGTAGCGCTCATAATGCTCTAGCAAAATAAGATGGTCGGCATCAGATGCAGTCTTCCTCCAACGATGCTCCAACCTACGCCCCAACCTCCGCAAACCTCTCAATGCCCCATCAAACCATGGGGCAATGGGATGGCGCAGGAAGTGGCGAACACAGGCTGGTGCAATCTGATCAAGAGCAGCCAAAATGGCCCCATTATAGGCCACTACCAGCCGCTCAGGATCAGTGTATGACTCGTCAAACAATGAGAGGTCAATAACTGCCATCAGGTCTTCAGGGACAACGTCCCGCAATGGGCGGTACTTGACCAACTCCACAGGGGCTGACCTACCCGGGGGGCCTCAAAATTGAACCCAACTGAGTAATGATCCAAGTAGTTGACTGGAGCCACTCATCTAATTTTACTTTAAAGGAATCAAAATTATCTATCTTTATTAACTCTTGTGGAAATATTTTCCAGAGTTTAGCCACTCTGATACTATAAAAATGATCTCTTTTGGATGTATTTGCCCACATTACATCTAATATTTTGTTACGAGATCTTCCTACGATATGTCTATCGGTTAGCCCAATAGATCCATTATATTACTGTCATTGAGGCTTTTGTGCAAGAGAGGAACTCACCCCTAGTTCTTCTCAGTTGTAGTGAGAACAAACCTGTTTTCTTTAGTCTATTTACATAATCGGTATTTGATAATTTAGAGACTATTTTAGTGGCACTTCTCTGGACCCTCTCCAACATTTATTTATTTTATTTATTTATTTAGCTTTTGTTGACTGGGTAAGTGCACTAGACAAATCCTGCCTATTTTCAGGCACGACCCGGGGGAGGGGGATACAGATGAATGCAACCGACAGTGAACCAGATTAAGCTGTTGGTGGTATTTTTAGTGAATGAGGGAAATTTGGCCAGGACACCGGGGAAATTCCCCTACTCTTTTCGATAAGTGCCATGGGATCTTTAACATCCACCTGAACTACCACCAATCCAGGCAGATGGGACCTCGGTTTAACATCTCATCTGAAAGACGGCACCTCAGAAGTGCAGCACCCCTCTCATGCTGCACTACAGTGTCAGTACTGGGATAGTAACCCAAGTGCCAGATGTGGGAACTGAACCCACAGCCCTCTGATCTCCTGGCCTCAGAGGTGAGTGTGCTACCTACTGAGCCACTGACATGGCTATGCCCCCCTTTCAGATAGGGGTTCCAAAATGGTGTACCATAATCCAAATGAGGTCTAATGTAGCTCCTATATAGTGGAATAAGGCATTGTTCAGTTCTGGATACAAATGTCCTCCTTACCCTACTTAATAGTCCATTTGCCTGCTTACAGACAGGCAAATGGACTACAGTGGTCGGATGATGTTCATTTATTATTGACCATAATACCCAAGTCTCTCTCACAGGTTGATTTGGAAATTGGCTGATTATTAATATAAAAGTTATTACATGGATTTTTTAAGCCAAAATGCATAATTGTACATTTGTCAATATTAAATTTAATGTCATTATTTATAGCCCATTTTTCAATATGAAACAAATTGTTTGAAATAGTTTTTATACTTTCAGGTGTATCCACTTTACCCCCTATTTTTGTGTCATCTGCAAATTTAGTCATAAAGTTATATTTACTAATAACCATGTCTGAAATGTAAATGCTAAATAAAAGTGGGCCCAAGATGGACCCCTGAGGTACTCCACTACTAACTTTACCAAAACTAGATAAATATCCATTTACTTTTACCTGCAGTGTACAATTGGATAGCCATTCCCTAACCCAGTCTATTAACCTTGGTGAGAAACCAAAATTGGTTAATTTTGATAGCAATTTGCAATGAGGAACAAGATCGTAAGCCTTTCTGTAGTCCAATAAAATAACATCCATTGGTGTTCCTAAATCCAGTTCTTTACTAATATGTTTATAGAAGGAAATCAGGTTCATAGTACATGAATAACCCTTTTTAAATCCATGCTATGTATTATCTATAATGCCCAGTTGTTCAATTTCTCTTTCAAGTAGTTTTTTTTAATAATCTTTTCCATTAATTTACAAACCACTGAATGAGACTTCTAGGATGATAATTACTAGCCTTCAATTTACCTTTTTAAATATTGGAACAACCAATGCCTTATGTCAATCCACTGGTACTTGTTTATTTAATAATGATTTATTAAATAGAACAGTTAAAAGTATGACGATAGCTGAAGCAGTATTCCTTAAAATCTTGGGTGAAATTGATCCAGTCCTGGGCTAGAGTTTCATTTTTTATTGATAGTTAGTAAAGCTGATAATACATCTTCATGTGTTGTTTTATAAGTTTGTTTAGTTAAATCACAATCTGATGTTTGAATCTGTGAATTATTTACAGTTAATGTTTTGTTGAATACTGAGCAGAAATAATTGTTTACACTGTTAACAATGTCCTGATAATTTACAACTAATGATCCACTTTCAAGAATTGGACCTACAATGTTTGTAGTCTGATTTTTGCCTCTCATATAAGAATATAGAGCTTTCATGTTATTTTTTGAGTGGGTTAATTTAAATCCCAGTCTATATTTAGCTTTCCTTATTGCTTTCTTAAGAATATTTAGTGATTGTTTATATTGTTTGATATTTGACAAACTGGGATCTTTTTTTATTTCTTGAATAAAATTTCCTTTTTATTTATTAATTTTTGTATTGTCCTAGAGTACCAAAGTGGTATCTTGCCTTTTTTTATTATATTTTTTCTAGTAGGAACATATTTACTTTCCAAATTAATTATGATTTTTTTTATATAATCCCATGCTTTTTCGACCGTTAATGGATTTAATACTAAATTCCAGTCTATATTATTTAATTGTTTGTTGAGTTCTACAAAATTTGCTTTATCATAATTGATTAACCTAGGAGAAGATGTATTTTTAATCATTTTAATTGGAATACTAAACAGGATGGAACTATGATCACTATTTCCCAATGGTTCTGTGATTTAAATATTAGATTGGATTGGATATATTGGACTGAAAACTGGCTAGCTGGACGCACCCAGAGAGTAGTGGGCTGTGGGGAGCTCTCAAACCCTAGAGAGGTTGGTAGTGAGGTACCGCAGGGCTCGGTCCTAGTTCCGATCCTGTTTAATGCATACATATCAGACATCAGGGAGGGTATAGGGTGTGAAATGAGTCTCTTCGTGGATGACTCCAAGATGGGAACAGTTGTTGAGGGAGAAGAGGGGAGGTTGGCCCTGCAAGGGGACCTGGACACCCTGGAAAGCTGGACTCACACATGGAAATTAAATTTCAATATCACCAAGTGCAAGTGTTGCATCTTGGTTGGGGAAACCCTAAACACAGGTACACCCTGGGAGGGGAGGCGCTGGAGGCCTCAATAGGGGAAAAAGACCTAGGGGTCATGGTGGATGCATGTATGAATAACTCTGAGCAGTGCAGGAGAGCGGCTAGCAAGGCAAACAGGATGTTGGGATGCATCATAAGGGGGATCACCTCTAGGAGCAAGGAAGTGATTCTGCCACTGTACAATGGACTGGTTAGACCACACCTTGAGTACTGTGTACAGTACTGGAGACCACACTTGAAGAGGGACATACAGCTCCTGGAGAGGGTACAGAGGAGGGCAACTAAGATGATATGAGGGCTAGGTGATTTGACGTATGAGGACAGACTTGAGGAGCTCTGCCTGTTTTCATTGGAGGAGAGGAGAGACAGGGGGGACATGATTGAGGTCTTCAAATACGTCAAGGGAATAAATAGGGTAAACATGGAGGGGATCTTTAGACTAAAGCAGGGAGGTATCACCAGAGGGCATGGTTTGAAGTTGGAAGGTGGAAGGGTGAGGGGGGAAAAGAGGAGGAGGTTTTTCACTGAGAGGGTGGTGGACCCTTGGAATGCACTGCCTGGTGAGCTGGTTCAGAGATCCACAGTGGAGGGCTTCAAGAGAGGGTGGGACAGACACAGAAAGTGGATGTATCAGATGATGGCCTGTCCCAGGAGGGTGGGGATGGATGATAGGGGTTTCTGGAGCACAAGGGATGGGAGGGCCTCAGCACCCAACTAAGGATCTAAGGTTCAAGCAGACTCGATAGACCGTAAGGCCTAATCTGCTGGCAAATAGTATGTTAGTATGTTAGTAATTCATTATTTGTTATAAGAAGATCTAAGATGTTATTACCACAGGTAGGCTGTCTAACTACCTGTTCTAAACCTGTGTTGACAAGCATATTAATAAAGTAGTTTTCTGTGTCACATGTCCCTTTTAGAGTGTTCCAATTAATCCCTTGGAGGTTAAAGTCTCCTAATACCATAATATGTCCTTTATATGTCATATTATTTATTTCATTAAATAGGGATTCATTATAACTAGGATCAGCAGATGGTGGTCTATAGCAGTCACCAATTAATAAATTTTAATGGCCCTTGAATTTAATATTTACCCATGAACTCTCATTTTCATTTTGATTATTTGGGATAAACTGATATGACTCAATATTATTATGAACATATAGACAGACCTCACCTCCTTTTTTTCCCTGTCTATTTTTATAGTATAGTTTGTAATTTGGAATATTCTGAATCCAGGTGGAGCTGTTGTCCCACCGTGTCTCTGTAACTACAATAATCCTGAGATTCAATAGTATGGCTTTAGCTTCCAACTCTGCCAATTTATTTTTATTTAGGCTTCTGGCATTTAACATAAGGATTCTACATTTAGTATCCTGTTTTTTTATCTCACTAGTTATTAAAAAAGGATGAACACTCCCCTTCTCCCCCCTTGCAACTAGTTTAAATAATTTTCAATAAAGTTTAGTATGGATTTCCCCAAAAGACTACTACCCCGTCAGCTTAGATGAAGTCCATCCCAGCAGAATACTGCATTCCTCACATCAAATTGTTCCCAGTGAGTCAAGCAAGCTATGTTTTGTTTAAAACACCATTTCCTAAGCCATTTGTTTAATTGTTTTATTTCATGTGTTTTAGCCGATGTTGCTCAAGGGACTGGAAGAATTTCAGAGAAACAAGGGGTGCAGCGTAGCTCAATTAAAGTGTTGGATAGTGCCATGTAATTCTGTTTAAGTTCAATTAATGATTTTAGACTGACATCATTTGTACCTACATGGACTATTACCAAAGGATTTTGGCCTTCCTTATGTATAATGTCTCTGACCATGCTTTTTATGTCTGCAACTTTGGCCCCCCAAAAATTAGAACAAGTTCTAAATTCCTTATCAGGGTTACAAATTACTCTATCTGGGTGTTTGATGATAGAGTCCCCCAATACAAGGATATTAGGATTACTATGAGTTGTATCTAGTTGAGCTTGTACATCCATAGGATGATCATAGTCTTCTGTATTAGATGCAGGCTTTGGTGCTATAGTTTTGATATTAGGTTCCTCACTCAAATTAATTAGTAAGGTATCATTTATAATATTTGAAATAGGCATTAAATTATTGTCTGAGGTTTGGAGATGTAGAGGCTCACTGTGAGGCAGGGAGCAAGGTCTGAAAGCAGGAATCCAGAGGCAGGTAGTGGAATGAGGTCCCAATGCTAGGCAAGCAGACTTTGGAGGAGCAAGGTCCGGCACCATGAGAACTCATTCAGAACCAGGGAGCAAAGTCCCTATGTTGTGCAGGCTTACTGCTGCAGAGTGAAGTCCAGAGAGGTAGAGGCTTACTGGGAACCAGGAAACAAGCTCCTGAAGCAGGAACAGCTGCATTATCCAGGAAGCATGTAGTGGAGCAAGGTCCCAATGCTAGGCAAGCAAACTTTGAAAGAGTGAGGTCCAGAGCTGTAGGGAATCTCTGAGAGCAAATGAGCAAGGACACATGCCCAAGCTGAAAGGTGGCAGGAAGGCCCAAAGAAGTGAGGGGTAGAGCTCAGCCACAGCCATGTCCAGAGGGACCTGAAGACAGACAGTACACTGGGCAGCCAAGGGCAACAGACATAGAAGCTGAGATGTGGAAGCAGGGCCAGCAGGAGAAGTGTTAGCCCTATCAGTGGGGTTGGGGGGGTGGACACAGAAGGGAAGGGCAACAGCTACCAGGGAAGCCAGACAACAACAGGCAAAAAATGTTCTACCCTCAGTAGGAACCTAGAGACCAGAGCAGCATCAGGGGTGGGGTTATCACTGAGAAGCAGAGTGAGCAGACAATCAGTAGAGCTGTAAGAGCTATCAGAGTATCAGCCACCAGGTGGCAGAGGCCCAATCAAGAAGAGAAGCAGTCAAAATGGAAAGAAATGGGAGGACCCCAGGACCCCAGGGTAGCAGAGCAGCCACTAGGTGAAAAAGGCCTGGTGAGACAACCAAGGAGGCAAGTGATCAGATGAATGGTGTGGATCACGCCAGCAAGGGAAAGATGTTGGGAAGCAGATTCCAGGGCAGGACTCCCGACAGCTGTGGTCACATGACAAAGTAGGAACAGGAGAGAAGGGTAGGTAGGATCTGGCCCCTGTGGGAAGCAGCAAAATGAGTGTCTAGAGGATACTTACCCATAGGTGCTCTTATAGTTCTTGGTGGGGAGCATGCTGAGGTTTCCTGCTGCTCCACCAAACCAGAGGCAAGCCGAACAATAGAATGGGGAGAACAAATGGACTGGTATGCCCCATGTACATCGACACCAACACAGTGAACTTCAAACCTGTCATCAAAATCAACATTTTGCCATCAGGTCTCTGTATTGGTGTGCCCGAGACAGGGGCGCACTGTCTCTCAGTCCTGCACCTCTGCCCCAAATCAACTCTGACTGGAGTTAATAATCCTAAACATGGGGGGTGTTCGGGGGGCAAAGCTTCCTGATAAAAAAAAAAATGAACCAGGAGACACACAGGAATCATGTTAACTGCAACTTGCGGTCAACATGATTCCTGTTGGCAAGATGCTGATCGACAAAAGGGTTGTTGAATCGGCATCTTAGAGCCAAATGGACTTACTGTTTGTTTATTGATTGACTGAGTTCAAATGTTTTACCAAGAAATACATATTGAGCTGGTACCAACTTGTTTCCAGATCCTGGGGAAAAGGGGCAGTATAGAAGTAATAGTACACTGAGCAGTACCATATTTCAATACAATTAAAAAAAAAGATTAATAGAATAAAATCAGAATAGCTAGAAAAGAGTAGTGAAAATAGCAACAATTCAAAATAAAACTAGTTACAATTAAAACATTAAAGATAAAGGGAAAGTACAAGAGGCAAAGTATGAATCGACACAGAGAAGAAGGAATATAACAAAGTGCGTAGTGAAGGGAGGGGTGACAACCTGAAGCCAAATTAAAATGGAAGGAGTTAGGAGCAGTTACAAGAGTAAACCATGTGTTCACATAGAAAGGATTTTAAGGATGAAGGAGAGGAGACAGAGTGGATGACAAGGGGAAGGTTAGACCAGAATTTAGAAAATCTAAAGGTGAATGCAGCGTGACCTGCAGAAGTCTTAGTGTGAGTGAGGGAGTGTGAATGGCAAAGTTTCTAAGGGAGTAGGAGGATGAAGAAAGGTAAGTGAGGAGAGAGCCAAACCATAATTTAGTGATGAAAAGAAGTACCATTGGAAAGGTTTTCTAGTTGCAAAAGATGGGAATGAAACAGAAGAGTAAAGGGAACAGTGGAGAGTACGGAAAGGACAGTCAAGTGTAAATTAGCAGTAGTGAAAAGAGGGAGTCCTATCTGGCCAGGGTGAATTTGTTGCCTCGGAAAAATCCAGTAGACTGTATAATAAATGTTACATATCATCATCAATATAGAGTTTAGTATTCTCTACAAACCTGAAGAGGGATTTCCAATGAAATATCCAGATATAGGGGAAGCAATATTGTGTAGTGGTTAAGAGCACTCAGCTGCAAACCTGGAGAACTAACAGCCATCACTTGCTACTGTGTGGCCATGAGCAAGTTACTTAACTTTCCTGCACTCCCAAGAAGCACCAGGAAACAAGCCTCAGCTTAATGTGTCTTTCCTGGCCAAAAATTAAAATAAATAAATAAAAGATATACTAGGATATATTGTGGACTACCACTGTATAACATATTCCTTCTGAAAGCTACCTTTTTTTAAATTTATTTTTATTGACTTAGGTAACAAATGAATGTAAGTACAAATAGATACGATGAAACATTGGGAATCCCCTGCTGTAACTACACAGTCATTTTAAGTTTAGATAGTACATTTTTTTCTGATTACAGAGCCAGAAGAATTCAATTAGAACATTCCTGTTGTTGGAAGACAATTATTTAAAGGGGAATGTCCATTATGTAAAGCCCCTTACCTTAGTGTGAGCCTGCCCATGATTAGCTGTTTTACAGTTATACTGAGATTTTTCCTTACCTGGTTTATAAAATACTGTATTTTAACAGGTCAATCAAGTCATCATTCTCATCAAACATTTTACAGGCAACACAGCCTCGGCACATCCAGAAATCCCCCGCAAGTGATGTCAGACCTGGGGATCAGCTATGGGCAAGGCCCCTTGAATTCTGCGGTTCTGCGGTTGAGGAATTTGCCGCAGAATTTGAGTCATGTCGCAGAATATATATAGTGCCGCAGAATTCATTGTTTTTGGTGAAATTTCATATAAATATACTGTTTTTCCATAGTGTCAGGCTTTCTTTCCCATCTTGTTTA
This sequence comes from Neoceratodus forsteri, assembly GCA_016271365.2. Taxonomy (NCBI): domain Eukaryota; kingdom Metazoa; phylum Chordata; order Ceratodontiformes; family Ceratodontidae; genus Neoceratodus; species Neoceratodus forsteri. The sequence continues at coordinate 620,456,777 of CM028130.1, forward strand.
TCCTGAAGCCCCTCCTCTATGCTCAGCATATGATGTCATCGATGACATCACATCATATTTAGCCAATGACAGGACTGTATTCAGCTGGAGAAATGAATAAATCATGCCGCAGAAATCAGAAAATGCTGCCACAGAAGTCAAGGAGCCCTGCCGCAGAAATCAGAAAATTCTGCCGCAGAACACCAGGGGCCATGGCTATGGGAGATTCAGTGTAACACCAGTTGATAGCAGAACTATTAATACCTCCATTTTGTCAACCATCAATCACTCTGCCCTAAGTAGACGAAGTATAACTTGGGCAGCTATACTTTGTTTCCCTAGCGTAATGGGACTGTCTGTTGGCAAAAAGGAGCTGTTAATGGCTTCGCTATCAACCAGGGCTAAAAGGAATGTCTTGCAGCTGATCCTCATCTTATATAGAAACATAGAAACATAGAAGTTGACGGCAGATAAGGACCGCAAGGCCCATCCAGTCTGCCCATTTCTTTTTCTACCTTATAAATGTGCCATCGGCCTTTGCTCTGTCAGTGACCTATCTATTCATAGTCATTTGTATTGCTCCCTTATGCCTATCACATGCCTGTTTGAAGCCCTGCACTGTATTCATAGCCATCACTTCTTGTGGTAAGCCATTCCATGCATCTACCACCCTTTCTGTGAAAAAAATGTCCTCACATTCCCCTTAATCGGCCTCCTCTAATCTCATGCTGTGTCCTCTTGTCCTGCTATTTCTTATTTAAACATGTTAGACTCTTTCACCTTGTTTATGCCCTTAAGGTGTTTGAATGCCTCGATCATATCACCTCTCTCCCTCCTTTGCTCAAGGGTATACATATTGAGCTCCGTTAATCTGTCCTCATATGTCTTCTGATGCAGTCCCTGCACCATTTGGTTGCCCTTCTGGACTGCCTCAATTTGGTTAATGTCCTTGTGAAGGTGTGGCCTCCAATACTGCACTGAGTACTCAGATGGGAGCCTAACCTAATGTCTTGTACAGAGGGATTATTACCTCCCTCTTAGACTTGTGATACCTGCTAATACACCCTAACACCCCCTAGCCTTACCTACTGCTTTAGAGGTCTGCTTGATGATTTTAGGTCATCAGTGATGATGATGCCCAAGTCTCTTTCTTCCTTTGTGACTGCTAGCAACCCTCCCAGCCTATAAGTGGCTTTAGGGTTTCTCTTCCCTATGTGCATGATTTTGCACTTCTTTGCATTAAATCCCAGTTGCCACTCTTCTGACCATTTTGCTAGTTTATCCAGATCTCTTCTCATTCTGCCCACCCCATCTGGATCATCTACTCTGTTGCAGATCTTGGTGTCATCTGCAAACAGACAAGCCTACCCTCTAGTCCATCTGCAAGGTCACTAATGAAGATGTTGAATAGGACTGGCCCCAGGACTGATCCCTGAGGTACCCCACTTGGACTTGCATCTCTTCTGACTGTATACCATTTACCACCACTCTCTGTTTTCTGCCAGTCAACCAGTTTGCCACCCAGTTGACCAACTTGACCCACCCCGAGCCTACCTAGCTTATTTATCAATCTTCTATGTGGAACAGTGTCAAAAGCTTTGCTGAAGTCAAGGTAGGCGACATCAACTGCTCCCCTTGGTCCATCACTGTGGTTACCCAGTCAAAGAAATCTATGAGATTAGTTTGACAGGACCTTCCTTTTGTAAACCCATGCTGTCTTGGATCCTGTGCTCCTATGGATTCCAGGTGTTGCACTATCCTTTCCTTAAGGAGTGCCTCTCATCTTGCCCACTACTGAGGTAAGACTGACTGGTCTGTAGTTCCCTGCCTCCTCCCTGCTACCACTCTTGTGGAGCGGGATCACATGAGCCCTTCTCCAGTCTTCTGGGACCTCTCCTGTGCTCAGAGACTCACTAAACAATTCTGCTAATGGCTCTGCTAGTTCCTCCTTTAGCTCCTTAAGTACCCTGGGATGTATGCCATCAGGTCCCATTGCCTTATCCACCCTGAGCTTAGCAAGCTCTTGTAGGACCCTTTCTTTTGAAGGGAGTAGTGCTCACCTCCTCCCCTGTGTCCATGATGCTGAGCTGTGGGCCCTGCCCTACCTTCTCTTCAGTAAATACTAAGCAAAGTATCTATTTAGGATAGATGCCTTACAGGGTCCTCCTCCTCACATGCTCCCTTTTCTCCATTAGCTAGCAATGCCCCCTCTGGACTTTCTCCTTTCACTAATGTATCTATAGAAAGTCTTGTCACCTTCTTTACTGTTAGGTACTAGTGTTTCCTCAGTTTGGGACTTTGCCTGCCTTACTGCCTTATCTGCTTCCCTTAGGGCAGTTTAGTGCCTCCCTATCTTCATCCCGCTGTGTTCCCTTATATTTCCTGAAGGCCAGCCTTTTGGCTCTGACCTTTCTGCTACTGTATTTGAGAACCAAAGTGGTTTCCTTCTTCTTTTGCACTTCCTTTTCTGTCTAACACAATGGGATGTTGCTTCAGTATTGTATCCTTAATGCTTGCCCACTTTGCCTGTACCTCCTCACCTGTGTTTCTTTTGCCAGGGCTAGCTTAACTCTGTTGGCCATCTTATCAAAGTCAGCTCCTCTGAAGTCCCATATTTTTGCCTTGGAATGGGATGATTTGATGTAGTAGCCAAATTGAACCATACCATGTGATGGTCACTGGCCCCAGGTGACCTTCTACCTGGAGATCTGTGATCCCTTCTTTGTTAGTCAGTACTAGATCTAGGATAGCCCTGTCTCTTTGTGGGTTGCTGTACCAGTTGTTTGAGGCCCTCCCCAGGGAATCCACTATGAGTCTAGTTCTGGCAGATGTTCCTGCTGGTATTGACCAATTTGTATCTGGCATGTTGAAGTCTCCCATTATCAGAACCTCCCCTTCAGCTGTCATGTTTTGTATATCTTCTAACAGTAATGTGTCTATGTCCTCCCTCTGGTCTGCGGGCCTGTAGACAACCCCAGTTCTTATGGCTGTCCCATTTCCTGTTTCCAGGGTGACCCACAGTTCTTCTGGCTCCTTATGTGTATTCTGAATTTCTGTAGCTTTGATATTTTCATTAACATACAGGACCACTCCTCCCCTTTTGCACCTCGTCTCTTCTGAACAATACATAGCCAGGTACTGAAGTCTCCCAAGTGTGGTTACTGGTAAACCATGTCTCATTAATTGCTACTATGTCCAGTTTAGCCTCTGACATTATTGCCTGCAGGTCTGGGATCTTATTTCCCAGGCTGTGAGCATTTGTGTACATGATTTTCCATTGGCCAGATTTTGGTGTGCTAGTTGTTGGGTGAAGTTTGGCATTACCCCTGTGCATCGTATGGGGAGACAAGCCTTTTTTCTTACCTGGTGATGCAAATGAGCGGCAAACACGCTGAATTCCTGTTTGACCACTAGCTGAGGGGAGGGTGTTCTTCCCATTCGACGTATGGGGTGCTGCACCTCTCCCATTTGCTAGTTTAAATATTCTGCACAGACGCCAAACTTCTGCCCCAATGCACTGACTCCCTCTTTAGTCAGATGTAGTCCATCAAATTTAAAGAACTTTCGCTCCCAGAACTGTTGCCAGTTCCCTACAAATCTGTGTCCTTTTTCCTGGCACCAGTCCTTGAGCCACGTGTTTAGCTCCCCTATCTCCCCTTCTCTGACCTTCCGTCCATCTGCTCCCTTCTCCCAGACTGGCAGGATCTCAGAGAAGGAGATGCCGGACGAAATATGTCGTCAGCGGGTTTTTTGGGGGGATATGCCCCAAGTGATGCTACATGTAAAATGTCAGGCAGGAAGGATGGCAGGATCAACCAGACACATACAGTGCTTTAAAACTAGGTAAGGAAAACATTTCATTATTCTGCAAAATCTAATTGGGGGCAGCCCCACACTAAAGCTAGGCACATTTTATTAGTTTGGTGCCCTTTCTATCAGGCTCAGAGTACCTTACACGAATAAATAAACCAATAAATAAACAATAAAAAGCAATAAATATGCATTCACAAGTGCATCGCATATTAAAACTAATTCTATTCTGGGTAGGCCTGTATGAATAAAAAGGTTTTTAAAAGGTTCTTAAAGGCCTCCGTAGCTTGGGCTGAATGTGTCTCTTCCAGAAGTATGTTCTAAAGGGGGGTGGGGGGGCTGCAGCCCTAAATGCTCTATTCCTCAGTTGCTTCAGGCGGGAACAATGGACCTGCAACAAGCCTGTATCTGTGAAGCAGAGGGGATGAGTAGATGTATAGGATGACAAAAGGTCTTTTAGGTAGTTTGGGCCCTAGGTGAGTGACTTTACATAATGCACATTCCCCCTTAATAAAAAAAAGACAATTTATTCTATTCTGTACATCATACATTAGTCCACTAATGAAAGGAAAATCCAAGACAATGTCATATTTATAATTAACTACGTTAAGTAAAGTAAAATAAATTAAATTAATGTGGTAGGTAGTACACAGCATATATTTAATTGACTACTATGCCAATAAATGTAGTACAACTTTAATACTCTATCCCTGCGGTACCCACTTTTTTTAGGGTTTTGTTAAGGAACAGAGAGTAGAAATAGTTAATTACCACAGAGCCTGATAGAAGAAAAAAATGAAGGCTATTTAAGCAATTATTAAAAGTCAATTTAATTAAATTTACTTATTTAGTTTTTGTTGACCAGGTAAGTGCATTAGACAAGTTCTGCCTATTTTCAGGCACGACCCGGGGGAGGGGGATACAGATGAATGTCAACTGACCTTGAACCAGTTTAAGCTGTTGGTGGCATTTTTAGTGAATGGGGAAATTTGGCAAGGGTACTGGGAAATTCTACTCACCAGAGGGGGAAATTCTGACCATCCAAGACAGCAGATGAGAGTCTTGGAGAGAAGGTGGAAGCTGTGGAGGTGGGAGAGACAGTCTTCTCTCACACTTTGTCTGGGCTGGAGACTGAAGTTTCTATGGAGAAAAGAATTGAAATATTGACCCCGGAGATAATGGTTCAAAAAAACAGGAGGAGATTCGAAACAGGATCTCTGAAACCTCTTTTGAGAAAGAAGAAGGAATGGACATTGAATTGACTCAGAGGAACCAGAAGAAAATGAGATAGAGAGAAATCCTGCTCTGGTCACAAGAGAAACATGAAAATTGCAGAAATTGTTGGATGCAGAGGAGCGTAAGTTTCTTGCTACTAAATCAATGTTCATGCAGAAGATTCGGCGGTTGCAGTCTGACAGCAAGGCTAATGCTGTCACAAAGCAACAGCTGTGCACTAGTGCAATGCATCAAAGAGACCACCATCTGCTGAAGGTAGCACCAGATCTGTGAGTGTCTTGGCACCAAAGAGTTCTTCTCCTCCTGTAAGTACTGCTAATGCTTCTAACCCTAATGTATCTCAAGAAACATTACAGGATAAGACTGTACTTGGAACTGGGCCGTGGTCGGTCGAGACTGCTCTCAAAGGGGCAGGCTGGGAGAAACAGCCTAATTCAGAAAAATGGGTCTCTGGAAATTCACCCATTAGAATGCCTGTTAATCCAAATATTGGGTGAAACAACCTTTGACATAAGTTTTAAAACAACTCGGGGGCTAGAGAGGTTTTGGGCGAAATACCACACCCTGAAATGAACAGCACTTTGGACTAGGTTCCTGGCCATCCCTTTATCTAAACTTGCTTATAAGACTATAGCTATATTGTTTAGAAATGAGGGGGTGGATTTATCAGATGTTGTATATTGGTTAAAAATGCGATGTACTGTCATTGGAGATCCAGAGGCCATCCTGGACTCTGAGAATATTTGGACCGGGGGTTGGAGGGTTAAAGTGTTACTGAAATCAGATGATACTGGGGTTATTCACCTCCCAAACTCCTTTTTTTGAGGCCATGACAGGGGGGTCTATTCTACCTGGGCCAGCCTAAGGCCTACTACAGTTGCGGGGATCGAACCCACCTGAGCAGTGTCTGCGGCACGGTAAAATGCAATCTGTGTGGTGAACTAGGGCATGTTAGCTCAGACTGTTTAAATGAATGTAAGTGCAATCTCTGTGAGGAGTTGGGTCATACATTTCAGAGTTATCTTTGGGCTTCCCCTAACCAGGAGCATCATGATGGAGGGGCAGACCAACACTTTATTATCACCCAAGGCTAAAAAGTCAAGATCAGAAGCAGAGCAAACCCACCCCAGCAAAATTCGGAGCTCTCTGAGCCTTCCACATTGACTGCTCTTCCGATGCCAAGGGATAAGACCCCAGTTGCAAGCATTAATGTACCCCGACCCCCTACCTCTATGATACAAGAATCAAATAAGGACCATCAAAGTAATCAGGCCCAGGCCGCAGTAGCAATGCCACCACCTACTGAACCAATACAATCAGGATGCAGACATTCTACCAGGTCCAAATTGAAAGCAGCACCACCTCCCTCGAAAACTATTAGGACCTCACCCCTCCCTGCATTAAACATGTATGAGATTTTACAAGAGACATCGGCAGAGTCCAGAGAGGAGTCTGATACCTCCTGTATCCCCTCCTCTCACCTGGACGGGATCTCCGACACAGAAATTAACTCTAAAGGTAGATGGGCCCAAAAAGAAAAGCAAGAACAAAATTAAAAGGAACTGTTGGGGCAGGAAGGAAAAAATTGCAAGGGTCTTTTCACTGATTAGGGTACTGCCCTGTTCCCTCTTTTCACATCTATGTCCCACTATTCTTTTGACTGTCATACTATTAATGTTAATAGTATAAAGAGGGTAAATAAAAGAAATACCGTTTTGGGGTTTCTGGCCTCCATGTCCTATGGGCTGATCTTTTTGCAAGACATCCGGTTCCACACGTTCTCTGAAATCAAACAAGCTCAGAGGCACTGGTTGTGTGGGCCTTTCTTTTGGTCCATTGACCAGGAGGCATGTTCAGGGGTAGATATTTTAATACATTCAATTAATTTCAAGCACTTGAAATTATATGATTTATTCCCAGGCAGAGTGTTAATACTTGATGTGTTACTCAACCAATCCTCTTACCTCTTTATAAACATATACGCCCCTCAAACTAAAAGTAGTAGAATTGACCTTATCTCACTTATACAACCCTATCTACACACCTCCAAACAAGTTATATTTGCCAGAGACTTTAACTGTGGCTTAAGTCTCTAGGACAAAAGCTCCTATGCCACTACAAAAAAAATATTTTGTGAGTCCATGCTCTAAACTCTATCATTCAAGCTGCCTAACTGAGGGATGCATATTTGGAATGTACAGGTAAACATACCCTACATTTCAGAAAGGGGTGCTGGCTACTAGGATTGATTATGTTTTCCTGTTCCCATCCGTGCATGTTTCAGCAGCTACAGTTTGCCCCTTAGAGTTTACAGACCATAAAAAAGTTTCAATAACGATGGGACATAACCCCTCGCTTGGTAGAGGCCCTGGGATTTGGAAGTTCAGTACCTCACTACTAGAAGATAGACGCCTTCTAGGTTCACTAGGCCAATTTCTAACGGCCAGGAAATCTGTTTTAATTTGCTATGATGACCCCCTCAGGTGGTGGGAGGATATGAAATCGGACTTAATTTTATTATTAAAACAGTACAGTAAGAAAAAATGTAATGAAGCCAATCTTCAATACATGCAAAAACATCACCACCTCCAAACTTGTCATCTATCGCAAATACCACAGGACAGGGCCTTAATACTCAAACTGATATAATTCAAAAAGAAATGATGGGATTTTAAAACAAAAAAACAGATCAATTATATAACCAATATAAGTATGGGACACAAGGTTCTGCACAAGATATAAATCCTTTTGATTATAATGCTTGACCGGTAGAGAATAAAACTGTGGTTGGGTTAATAGACCAAGCTGGATCCATACAATTACCCCAGGAGAAAATATTACAGGTGGTTACTGACTTTTCAATAAAATTATTTACAGGAATCTCGTCTAATTCTCAGGAAATCGAGAACTATTTGAAGGAAGTTATAGTCCCAGCTGTAGTAACCCCCCTCCCCCACATAACAAATATGGGTAACCAACTGACTACACAGGTTGAAGTACTGGAAAATATTAAACAGCTCAGAAACAATATTTCACCAGATCCCGATGGGTTTCCTAACAAATTATACAAAATCATTGTGGATTATTTAAGTGAAGAACTCACTGTAGTGTTTAATACTACATTGGAGTCTGGTAACATCACGCTAAATTTTAACAAAGTAACACTGATTTTTTTTGTACAAGAAAGGAGGCAAATCTGACCTGAGTCATTGGATACCTATCTGCATGCTTAATGCAGACTGTAAGTTGCTTACAAAACATTTGACAAAAAAATTGCTCCCGTTAGCTGAAATTGTAATTTCTCCGGAATAAGCATGTGCCATACCAAAGCGGGCTATACAAAACCATCTGATTCTTTTGAGAGAGGTCTTTTCACATGGCCTTTCAAACACATGAACAGGATTTGTGGTCTCTCTAGACCAAAGAAAGGCATTTGATTTGATTTGTTATAACTTCCTATGAGAAATCTTATACCATTACAAAGTTCCACCTGAGGTAATAAATTGGATTAAAGCCTTATATGACACCACCACCATTGTTCCAATAGTAAATGGAATAAAAGGACCTATGGTACCTATTAAGTGGGGAGTTAGGCAGGGGTGCCCAATGAGCCCTTACTATACACCTTTTTTATAGACCCCGGGCCAGATATTCAGAGCAGTTGCACAATGCGCAACATGGTTGCGCTGATATAACCCTGCCAATGCGCTGGAGAGTGATATTCAGTGGCAGAAGATGTGCAGCACTGGTTGCAATGCACCAATGTGCAATAGACATAGAAACATAGACTTTGACGGCAGATAAGGATCGCTTGGCCCATCTAGTCTGCCCATTTCCCTACCTACAGGATAAGCCGCAAATCCTAGTTACCCAACAGTCTATTTCTTCCTACACCCCCACCAAGAATTGCCTTATGTCTGTCCAATGCATTCTTGAATTCTCCCACAGTTTTAGACCCCACAACCTCCTCAGGAAGGCTGTTCCATGCATCCACTACCATCTCTGTGAAATAATACTTCCTCACATTGCCCATGAACCGCCCCCCCTCTATCTTTAAATTGTGTCCCCTTCTTCTTGCACGTCTCTTTTTCTGAAAGATGCTACCCTCTTGGACTTTGTTGATTCCACTGAGGTACTGAAAAGTTTCTATCATGTCCCCCCTCTCCCTTCTTTCCTCAAGGGTATACATATTAAGCTCCTTTAGTCTCTCCTCATATGGCTTCTCTTGCAGACCCTGCACCATTTTAGTTGCCCTCCTCTGGACTGCCTCTATCCTGTCTATGTCCTTGTGGAGATGGAGTCTCCAGAACTGGACACAGTACTCCAGATGGGGTCTCACCAACTGTCTGTACAGAGGGATAACAACTTCCTGTTTTCTGCTGCTGATGCCTCTCCCTATGCATCCCAGTATACCCCCAGCCCTCCCTACTGCCTTCTCACATTGCTTGCTAACCTTAAGGTCATCTGATATAATTACCCCCAGGTCCCTTTCCTTTTTTGTTGTTGTTACTACCTCCCCCCCATTGTGTATTCTTCCCCTGGGTTCTTGTTTCCCAGGTGCATTATTTTGCACTTCTTTGCATTGAATCCTAGCTGCCATACTTCTGACCATTCCTCCAACGTTGTCAAGTCCTTTCTCATCCTTTCCACGCCTCCTTGTGTATCAACCCTGTTGCAGATCTTTGTGTCATCTGCAAAGAGGCATACTTTTCCTTCCAGTCCCTCTGCAATGTCACTTATGAAGACATTAAAAAAGACTGGACCTAATACTGTACCCTGTGGTACCCCACTAGTAACCCTCCTTTCTTCAGAGTGGACTCCATTTACAATTACCTTCTGTGTCCTGTTGTCCAGCCAATGTTTTACCCAGGCTACCACCCTGGGACCCACTCCCAAGCTGGTTAATTTGACTATTAATGTTTTGTGTGGGACTGTGTCAAATGCCTTGCTAAAGTCTAGGTAGGCCATATCCACAGCCCATCCCTGGTCTACTACTTTGGTCACCCAGTCAAAGAAATCTATTAGATTGTCCTGACATGACCTTCCACTGTGAACCCATGCTGCCTTGGGTCCTGTGCCCCACTGGCCTCTAGGTAATCAACTATTCTTTCCTTCAGAAGTGACTCCATCACTTTCCCTACCACAGAGGTCAAACTGACAGGTCTGTAGTTTCCTGCCTTTGTCTTGGTCCCACTTTTGTGAAGGGGAATCACATCCACCTTCCTCCAGTCCTCGGGTACTTCACCATCCTCCCATGATTTATTAAAAAGAGTAGCCAGTGGTTTCATTAGTTCCCCGCTTAATTCTTTTAGAATTCTGGGGTGAATTCCATCAGGCCCCATTGCTTTGTCCACCTTCAGTTTTAGGAGTTCTTGCAGAACCCTTTCTTCTGTGAAAGGACTGGGGTCGACCCCCCTATCAAGAGTGCTGTTAATTGGATTAGGCACTTCCCCCTCCTCTTTTGTGAATACTGAGCAGAAATATTCATTCAGTATCCCTGCTTTTTCACTGTCCCCCTCTGCCCACGCACCGTTCATTTTATTCAGCCTCACTATCCCTCCCTTTGTCTTTCTACGGTTGCTGATGTACCTATAAAAGGTTTTATCCCCCTTCTTAACTGAGTTGGCTATCCTTTCCTCAGTTTGGGCCTTTGCTATTCTGACTTCCCTCCCTGCTTCCTTCCGCCTTAACTGGTACAGCTCTCTGTCCTGCTCCTTCTGTGTTTTCTTATACTTCCGGAATGCTATCTTTTTCTTCCTGACTTTCACATCCACCTCTTTTGAGAACCAGAGTGGCTTTTTCTTTCATTTTGATTTGTTTATTTGCTTCACACAAAGGCTTGTTGCCTCTGTGATGGCAGTTTTGATGATTCCCCATTGTTGCTCCACACCTCCTTCTAGCCTGTTTGCTAGTGCTTTTCTGAGGCACTCTCCCAACTTTCCAAAGTCAGCCCTCCTGAAGTCCAGTACCCTCACTTTTGTATGGCTTGACTGTGTAGCTGAGTTTAACGTGAACCACACTGTTTGATGGTCACTTGTTCCCAGATGGCAACCCACTTCTAGATCTGAGATCCTCTCACTGCCCCCGTTTGAGAGTACGAGGTCTAAGATTGCTCCCTCATGAGTGGGTTCCGAAACTAGCTGTCTGAGGCCTGCCACCTGTAGGGCATCAAGAATGGCCCTGCTCTTGGATGTGGCTGCAGCAAATGTGCTCCAGTTAACATCTGGCATATTCAGGTCTCCCATCAACAGTATCTCCCCTTTCTCTGCCATTCTAAGAATGCCTTCTATCATATCCTTGTCCATTCCCTCGCCCTGACATGGGGGTCTGTACACAACCCTGTGCGGATGAATGCATGTGCATGTGCAGGGGGCATAGCCATGAATATGCGGCACAGTGCGATATTCAACAGCAGGCAGACGGCACAAGAACGGAGCAAATGGGACTTGTACAGAGCGGATGTGAGCCATATAAAAAGGGAGCAAGTGAGGGAAGGAGGCTTGCGCCAGAGGGGAGCCACATAGAAGGACAGAGACAGAGCGAGCGGGCAGCCAGCACAGCAAGAAGGGAACCACAGATAGAAAGAGGCAGGCTGGGAGAGGCACACAGTGGGGACCAGGCAGTGAGACACTGCTGGAGACAGTGAGAGGGAGCACGTGTTTGTGTGTGTGTGTGTGTGTGTGTGTGTGTGCGCGCGCGCGCACGACAGGGTCTGAGGCAATACGCAGTGAGTGCCAGTGACACCCAGCACTGGAGGGGCAGCACATGGACCCTGGCAGGTGGGAGGTGGAGGCCACAGCACACAGACTGCTGGCCAGACAGCCACGACACAGAGGTGCACCTAGTGCAGGGGCAAGGACAGCAGCACACGGTCAGGGGGTCCTGGGGAGAGAGCTGCTGGGGGGGGGTGCAGCCCAGGCCATGGCCAATGCCATTTTCCAGATGGAGACAGTAATAAGGGGGTGTGAGGAGGAAGCATGCAGACCGGCGCGGCCATGGAAGGGCCTGTCGGTGGTACACCCGGACCAGATTGTACCGTGCCTGCACCACTTTCGAACAGTACGGTGATACAGAAATCATGGGCTGGTTCCACCTGAACCGGGCAATTCTGAGGTGGCTCTGTTAGCTGTGCAGTGAGGAGATGCAGGCACCCACAAGATGGAACCATGCCCTATCGGTGGAGACAGAGGTCACAGCCATCATGTGCCTGCTCGCCAAGGGTACCTTCCAGAGACCAACAGGGGACACCACAGGCTTAACCTAGTCAGTCACATCATGGCTCCCTGGCACATTTGCCTGGTGTGCTAGGGGGCCATCGACTGCACCCATGTCAGCATCCGTGCACCACCTGGCCTGGAGGGGGTAGCGTACATAAACAGGAAGGACTACCCCAGTGTCAACTGCCAGGTGGTGTGTGATGCCAGGGGGCGCATCATCAATGTCTGTGACACACACCTTGGGGGAGCACACGATGCCTTCATCTGGCACCAGTCAGCACTGTGCCACAGGTTTGAGAGTGGGGACATCCTCACCGACCACCTAGTCGGTGGGTACGCTGTGGAAGTGGGAAGCCAGGAACAACAGGGCAGGGAGTGGGGGATGCTGTGGCGGGGGTGCCAGGGGTGTGTGTGCAGGATGGCAGGGAGGGTGTAGTGACATGGTCCACCATGCTAACCAGACATCTCCACACACAGGTGACAATGGATACCCACTCTGGCCCTGGCTGCTCACCCCATACCGGTGGCCGTCTCATCCGAATGACCTCACCTCAGGTGTGCAGCACCCCCCTCAGGCTGCACTACAGTGTCAGTATTGGGATTTAACCCAAGTGCTTCCTGTAGTGATAGAACCCACAGTCTTCTGATCTCCTGGCTTCAGAGGTGAGTGTGCTACCTGCTGAGCCACTGACACTCAGTGAGTTGTCAATCAATCAATCAATTCATACTGTATACAGTACATGCTTCTTGACAGCTCAGTCAGCAGCTGGCTGGGGTGGAGAGCTGAGGGCTGTGCTGGGTCATGGCTCATGGAAAGGACGGACCACCAGGGAAGATATATCAATATTTCTGGGGGGGCATCAGGATCTGGGGGAGGGTCCACTAGACCACCAGGGAAGATATATCAGCATTCCTGGGGAACATCGGGGATTGGGAGGTCCGCTAGACCACCAGGGAAGATCAGTATACTGTAAATATACAACACATTACAATGCAAATGCACCCCTCCGGGTGCCACATCACTCCCACTGATGCTCAGCTGTCCCCCCAACTCTCCCTAAGCCACCTCCCTTCTGCACCTAGCCCCTCCTGTCCAACAAGTTCACCTCCCCACACCATCCTAGCCCCTCTAGTGTTGCACCGGGTGGGGGGCCGGATCCCTGTGACAATTCTTGCAGATGCATTAACTGTTTGAAGCACCCAGAGTTTGGTGCCAGGACCCTGATTTCTATAAAATCAAGTGCAGGGTCCCCAAGCACACCTGGAGTTTGCCATGCCCTGCAGCAATGCAACTTGTGTTGCTTTAAGGGCTCTTTGAAAATCAGGCCCTTAGAGTCCAAATCAGTATCATCAGAAAGTGATGCCTCAGGGATCAGCACTGGGACCAGTCATCTTCAATGTCTTTATAAGCGACATAGCAGAGAATCTGGAAGGAAAGGTCTGCCTCTTTGTGGAGGACACCAAGATCTACAACTAAAAATTCCACAAACAGCTTAATTTGGTTCAAGGTCAGTTGGCATCTGTATCCCCCTCCCCCAGGTCATGCCTGAAAATAGGCAGAATTTGTCTAGTGCACTTACCCGGTCAACAAAATCTACATAAATAATAAGTAAGAGTGGACACTCTGGAGGGGGTGGAAAGGATGAGTAGAGATCTGAAAAGACTAGAGGAGTGGTCAGGGGTACGGCAGCTGGGGTTTAAAGCCAAAAAGTACAAAACAATGCACTTGGGCAATAGAAACCCTCACGCAGAGTACAAAATGGGCAGAGTCTTACTAACAAAGACCAAGCAGGACAGAGACCTAGAGGTTATCATAATGGATGACCTAAAGGTAGCTGGGCAGTGGGACAATGTAGTCAATTAGGCTAGCGGGATGCTGGGGTTCATAGAAAGGGGTATCGTCAGCAGAAAAAGGGAAGTGGTGTTGTCCTAGTATAGATCACTAGTAGAACCTCACTTTAAGTACTTTGTGCAGTTCAGGAGACCAAATCTCAGGAAGGACTAAGACAGAGTGGAGGTGGTCCCAAGGAGGGCTACCAAATTTGTGCAGGGTCTGCATCAAAAATTATATGAAGAGAGGCCTAAGGAGCTAAATATATACACCTTGGAAGAGAGGAGGGAGAGGGTGATATTTTAGAGACCTTAAAATACCTGAGAGGGGTTAATAAGGTACTGGAAGGGGGTATTTTTCTGAGAAAAAGGTGCTATAGAACAATGGGGTAAGCTATGAAGCTGGAGGGAGGGGTAAATTCAGAAGGAATGTAAGGAAGTACTTCTTTGCAGACAGGTTGGTGGATGCCTGGCAGCCTTCCAGTGGAGATAGTGGAGGCAAAAACAGTGGTGGGGTTCAAAAATACCTAATAGAGGCACAAGGGTATCATAGGGGTACAGAAAGGAGGGGAACAGCTAGCACCATACATCAGCAGCAGATCTGCAGAAAATAAAGGTTAGAAAATAGGCAGACTGGGTGGGTCCAGTGGCATTTATCTGCCATTACATTATATGTATGTTTCTATGTATATCTGGGCCTATGTTTTCAAAAAAACTCCAAAACTTGGTTCACATTGACAAATATTATATATAGGTTTCGGGCTAATCTTGGAAGAGCAGCACTTCAGAATTTTGCCCCTAGGCTGTGGAACAACAATTTGTCTGTGATTCGTGCTGACATGACATCTGAGGATTTCCAAAAAAACTTCTGTAAGAGTCTTCTGAGTACTTCTATATGTAAATGCTCCTCCGAGAGGTAAACAGACATCTGTAATCTATACCCCGTTTACCACATGATGATAACCTCTTAACATATGGCATTTATTACACTTGCTTGCTGATACTTGTTCTCTACTGCTGTATTCTCTTACAACTGTAATTATATTTTCCTGTATGTTGTGATATGTCTTGGTCATCTGTACCCCCGCTACTTTACATAGTTGGCACCACTGGTACCCATACTGGGCACAGACTCAAACATTTAGAATTGGTATCATCCCTAACTTTGGGAATGTATACCAGAGAGACTAAAGGAGCTTAATATGTATACTCTCAAGGAAAGGAGGGAGAGGGGAGACATGATAGAAACTTTCAAGTACCTCAAGGGAATCAACAAAGTTCAAGAGGGTAGCATCTTTCAGAAAAAGAGATGTACAAGAACAAGGGGGCACAATTTGAAGATAGAGGGGGGACGGCTCAGAGGTAATGTTAGGAAGTATTTTTTTCATGGAGAGGGTTGTAGATGCACGGAACGGCCTTCCTGAGGAGGTAGTGGAGTCAAGAAAAGTGGGGGAATTCAAGAATGCATGGGACAGACATAAGGCAATTCTAGTGGTGGGGTAGGAGGAAGTAAGCTGTTGGTTAACTAGGATCTGCAGCTTATCCATCAGGTAGGGAAACAGGCAGACTATGTGGGCCAAACAGTCCTTATCCGCCAGCAAATTCTATGTTTCTATGTTTCATTCTTCTAGAGAATAAGGGGTGGGGTTGTACAAAAGCATAACCATTTGGTATTTTCAAAACCAGGTCCGGGGAGAGATTTTTTGCTAGGCATATGCTAGACCCATCCTCTAGAGGGATACCCAGTAACTCCATACAGGAAGCAATAACATAACTGTCCAGACCATAGCTGGGGTTCTAGAGTGTGACTTTATTCCAAAAAATGTTCTCTAAAGCAAGGGTGGACCCCTATGGTTTACATATCATGGCACTAGGAACTTGCAGAACAATAAAATCGAACTGTATCTGACAGAAGCGCTTTGTATTCCCACTGTAGTAGGACAAAGGACACTTGCACTTGGTATTCCCACATGCCATAGGACATAGAACAACTTAGACTTGTATTCCCACATGTCGTAGGACATAGAACATTGCTTTGAGTGGCCTATTGGCCACAACTGAAAACACATTTGGCTAAGAACTAGCACCACTCTTCATAACCAGAGAAGAAACTGTAACCAACTCCTAGGGGGTAAAATTCTCTTCAGACATTTGGCCATTTGTCTAAAGAAACCAGGTGTCCTTACTGGACCTGTTAGTCCTGAACTGGTTACTCCAGATGGGGTTCTGCTTACCATTTGTTCCAAATCCATACTCAGCATTCTTTCAGAGTTACACCTTAAACATTTGGAAACCTTTTGAATTACTTTTGAATGAACTGGCATTCTGAATTAAAACTCACCACTCAGTAATGTAAAGGTAAAAAAGTCCTGAGCAGTGTGGTATAGTCATACCTCTAGACATCACACACCTCAACTAATTTTACTTTAAGACAGTCTTGCATGTCTGCATTTACAGAAAAAGAAATTGTGCCTTCCCTCTGGGCATGGAGCACAACAGAAACAGGTACTTGCTTTCAGTAGCTAAAGGTCAGAATCCACTCACTGTTAGACATTTCAGGCAGCTTCAAAACATCTGAGATCATAAAGGGGATTGCCCCTTGGCTCCATCCACTAGCAGTCCTTTTCACCCCTCCAAGGATGAAAATCAGGAAATCCTGCTGTAGAAAAGGTCTGTACCACTTCTCTTGGCAAGCTGGAGAATAACCAGAACTAGGGTGAGAATTAAGCAATATACCCCGAGAGGTGTGGGTGATGCCAGGAGTTACCCATGGCTGGTGTGTTGTTCGGTCCCGAGGTACAGCCGAGGGACCAGCAACACACCAGCTATGGGAAGATCCTGCCATCACCCACACTGTCGAGAGGGATATTGCTATTATATAATTGAGAATGATGTAGAGAAATGTTTTTTATTTGAAAGTTTTTTTTTGTGATAAAAATGTTGAAAGATGTGTGTTTGTAGTGAATAAAATAGTCCCACAATGAAAGACTATTTTGTTTTAATAAGTAACTTTTAACTTTAGGTGCATTAGAACAACAGAATGAGAAGTGGCTTGAAGCTTTTAAAAAATAATAACTGTTTGAACTAGTGCTAAGGAGAGAAACAATGATAACAAAATCTCTTCAGACATTTGGCCATTTGTCTAGAGAAACCAGGTGTCCTTACTGGACCTGTTAGTCCTGAACTGGTTACTCCAGATGGGGTTCTGCCTACCCTTTGCTTCCAAATCCATACTCAGCACAGTTAAAACAAAAGGAAGCTGGAAAGGCAGTCAGAACAGCAAAGGCCCAAACCGAGGAAAAGATAGCCAACTCAGTTAAGAAGGGGGATAAAACCTTTTTTAGGTACATCAGGGAGTGAAGGAAGACTGAGGGAGGAATAGTGAGGCTTAATAAAGGGGAGGGGGGTGGGCAGAGGGTGACGGTGAAAAGGCAGAGATACTAAACAAATATTTTTGCTCAGTATTTACAAATGAAGAGGGGGAGGTACCTAAAACAAACAACAGAAACACTCTGGATACAGAAGTTGATACCAGCCCATTTACACAAGAAAGGGTTCTGAAAGAACTCTTAAAGCTGAAGGTGGACAAAGCAATGGGGCATGATGGGATTCATCCCAGAATTCTAAAAGAACTAAGGGTAGAACTAGTGACACCACTGACTACCCTCTTTAACAAATCATGGGAGGATGGGGTGGTACCTGAGGACTGGAGGAGGGCAGATGTGATTCCCCTTCACAAAAGTGGGAGCAGGGCAGAAGCAGGAAACTACAGACCTGTTAGTTTAACCTCAGTGATAGGGAAAATGATGGAATCACTTCTGAAGGAAAGAATTGTCAAGTACCTAGAGGCCAGAGGGGCACAGGACCCAAGGCAGCATGGATTCACAGCAGGAAGGTCATGCCAGACGAATCTAATAGATTTCTTTGACTGGGTGACCAAAGTAGTAGATCAGGGAGGGGCTGTGGACATGGCCTACCTAGACTTTAGCAAGGCATTTGACACAGTCCCACACAAAAGATTAATATACAAGTTAGCCAGCCTGGGAGTGGGTCCCAAGATGATAGCCTGGGTAAAGAATTGGCTGGAGAATAGGACACAGAGGGTAATAGTAAATAGAGTCCACTCTGAAGAAAGGGGTTACTAGTGGGGTACCGCAGGGTTCAGAATAGGACCGGTCCTCTTCAATGTCTTTGTAAGTGACATTGCAGAGGGACTGGAAGGAAAAGTATGTCTCTTTGCAGATGACACAAAGACCTGCAACAGAGTTGATGCACAAGGTGGGGTGGAAAGGATGAAAAGGGACTTGGCAAGGTTAGAGAAATGGTCAAATGTATGGCAGCTTAGATTCAGTGCTAAGAAGTGCAAGGTAATGCACCTGGGAAACAAAAACCCAGGGGAAGAGTACACAATGGGGGGTGAGATACTAACAACAACAAAAATGGAAAGGGACCGGGGTAGTCATATCAGATGACTTAAAGGTGGGCAAGCAATGTGAGAGGGCAGTAAGGAGGGTTGGGGATACTGGGATGCATAGGAGAGGCATCACCAGTAGAAAACAGGAAGTTGTTATCCCTCTGTACAGACAGCTAGTGAGATCCCATCTGGAGTACTGTGTGCAGTTCTGGAGACCCAATCTCGAAAGGACATAGACAAGATGGAATCTGTCCAGAGGAGGAGCAACTAAAATGGTGCAGGGTCTGCACCAGAGAGTCATATGGAGGAGACTAAAGGAGCTTAATATGTATAGTCTCGAGGAAAGGAGGGAGAGGGGACATGATAGAAACTTTCAAGTACCTCAAGGGAATCAACAAAGTCCAAGAGGGTAGCATCTTTCAAAAAAAGGCGTTACAGAACAAGGGGCACAATTTGAAGATGGAGACAGCTCAGAGGTAATGTAAGGAAGTATTTTTTCACAGAGAGGGTTGTGGATGCATGGAACGGCCTTCCAGAGGAGGTTGTGGAGTCAAAAACAGTGGTTGAATTCAAGCATGCATGGGACAGTCATAAGGCAATTCTAGGGGGTGGGGGTAGAAAGAAGTAGGCTGCTGGTTAACTAGGATCTGCAGCTTATCCATTAGGTGGGGAAATGGGCAGACTGGGTGGGCCAAGCGGTCCTTATCTGCCATCAGATTCTGTGTTTCTATGTTTCTATAACTGTTTTGCTTAAAAATGATAACTGTTTTGATTAAATACAACATATAGCAGTTCTATTAAGACAGATTGTTATATCTTGGTATTTAAAGAGTTTGGTTATACAGTTTAAGTCTTTGTCTGAGAGTCAGACTTATCTGTAGTTGCTTATTATGAGGTTGGCTGAGTTCAGTAATGATTGTGGCAGTTGCTTGAAGGTCTTGTTTCCGAGGTTTGATTCCTGAAAGAGAGTAATGTGATTTAGTTTGTGTTATTTTTTTTAGAGGCTTTGATGGGATATTGCTTACCTGTTGCTAAATGTGGCTTTGTTTACATGCGCATCTCTTTACTGTGAGTGATTATAGATATTTATAGTTCTATAAATAATGAAGTTACTGAAAGAAGGAAAGACATATGACTGCCTTTGTTGTGATTGGTTGGTTTGCGTCTGGTGATGTTCTTGCATTGGGTGGAGCTCTTGCTGCTGTTCATTGTGCAGTAGATTTTGAGCTGTTTGGATGCTTTCAAAATGTAAGTGCAGCTGCTCTTGTAAGTTTTGAATTCAGAAAGTTTGTTCTTCAGTGGAGAATGTGGTTGATTCGGTTTCAGAGTTCTCTGGGTTGTTATCTGAGTGTTGGTTGGTGTTATTGAACTAGTTATAGATGCAAATTTTTGGCTGCAAAGGATGGTTGTGGATGTCGTCTTTATTTGTTGTGGGTGGTTAACTTGTGTTGCAATGCAGTGTTTTTGTGGGGTGCATCATTTTTCTATTGATGTGCAGTCTGTTTCAGGAGTATTAGAAATCGTGCTTTGGGTCGTGAAAAATGCTCTGCTCATCGATGGCTGATTTATGCAGTCTGCGTAGAAATATTGTTTGTTTATAGGTGTGCTTGTTGTGGGGATTTCTTCAGGGTTTGCTCCAGATTTTATTGATTCCCATATCGCATAATCTGTAAAATTGAGTTTCCAATAACTGCGAAATGAAGAGTCGTTCTCATGGTCTGTGATGGCCATGATTTTCCTAGCTTCCATACCAGTTTCCGAAAGCGGTGTCACTGCTATAACACGCAGTGAATGGTTGGCGTAATGGTGGTCTAGGCCAGCTTGTTTGCATATGGAAGGCAACATTTTTCCCAAAAGATTTACTCCCACTGATTCTTTGGTATACCAGATAGGGTGCTTGTCTAGTATATATTGGTTGAGTTTTTGGGGTGGCAGTCTGGCTGGAGTTTGGAGATGTAAGTTAGAAAACTTTTTATTGGACAAAGGGGATCCCCAGGGTTTTCCATCATTGGTCCTCTGTTGAATTGTCTAGTAGGGTCATGTATCTCTTTTTGGTTTCCTCGTTAGAGGTTTTTGTTAAATAGTGGATACATTCTGGGCTTGTTTTTATTTCAAATGATATCACTGTAAATTTTTGCACACCTTCATTTCCCCTTCCTGCTAAGTGCAATTGCAAATCTAGCCATACTTTTTTCACTAAGCCTTTTGCTGTAGTGGGGGACAGTGCTGGGGAATTTCTTAGGTATGCTAGCTCTGCTTGTGACAAGGGGGGGGTGAGTGGTGGTGTCTTTGCCATCTTCACGATACTTTTTAATGACACCTTTAAAGATGTTGTTAGCTGTTGTTAGCTTGGTGTCAGTCATTAAATTTATAGGTCTGGAGATTGGTGGCTCCTTAAAGTATCTGTTTAAGCCAGCCCCAAGACCTGTGTAGCTTGTTAACATGTATTGGTCTCCGTTAGTGTTTCGGACTGTAGCATGGAAATTGCATAGTATTTTATTTAAGTCTGACAAAGGTATTGTTTTGTATTGTATTTGTAGTTGTTTTTGCAGACACCAATCTTCAAATACTTTAATAGGCCACTTAGTTTGTTTTATAGTAGTGGGCTCATTTCTTTATAGCTCTAAATTAGTGAGTTGATTCTCACTTACAGTTGTGTGCCTTGCTTTCTGCTTTTTTTAGGATTAGTCTGGCCTGCTGGGATGTGAGAGACATTGTTGAATGCCTCTTGAAGAAGCGGGGGGAGCAGTGCTTGGCTGACTGGTATCCGCTGGGAGATTGCCATTGGAAGGGGTTCGAGTGACTTTGGGTTCATTCACTTTAGAAACAAAAGGTACCATTTTTTTTTTGTATTGTCGGCAGTTGAGACATTTGGTTCTGTGTCCGGAATGGTGGAAAACAAATGTTCTAGCTCTTTGTCATCAATTATTTATTTATTTTTTGTTAACCGGGTAAGTGCACTAGATAAATCCTGCCTATTTCAGGCACGACCTGGGGGAGTGGGATACAGATGAATGCCAACTGACCTTGAACCGGGTGAAGTTGTTGGTGGTATTTTTTGTGAATGGAGGAAATTTTTGCCATTTCACCGGGGAAATTCCTCTGCTCTTTTCAAGAAGTGCTATGGGATCTTTAACATCCACCTGAACTACCACCAGAACAGGCAGATGGGACCTTGGTTTTAACATCTCATCTGAAAGACGGCACCTCAGGAGTGCAGCACCCCCCCTCATGCTGCACTACAGTGTCAGTATTGGGATATTAACCCAAGTGCCTGGTGTGGGGATAGAACCCACAGCCTACTGATCTCCCAGCCTCAGAGGCGAGTGTGCTACCTGCTGAGCCACTGACACTGACAATTATTTCAAATGACAAGTCAATTTTTTTAGTTTTTAAATTTACCGCTTAGCGTGTGAGTCAAGATGGTGGTGGTAGCTTTGATGTGCGGGCATCAGAGTGATGGGGGGGCAACTGACTGGCTGGCACTTTTTCCAGTGTGGTGATGCTACGATTTACACATTGTAAATTGTGCCAGCCAGCCAATCAGAGAACAATATTTTTGACGCCATTGCATAATTAGGGCTCTCAACTCAGAGCCCACTGGCAGCAGCTCTCACTCCCTCACCCCAGCTCTAAACACTCCAAGCTCATATTGCCTCTGACTCACACTGACTCCCATCTCAACATTCTATCTCCCTTCTCAATAGCTGGCACAAGGGCAAAGATGCTGTGAAAGTTCCAAATGAGCTCATCACTTCTATCTCAGCTGAAGCCAAGTAAACAGAAGAGTGAGCAGGTGAAAAACCCTTTAACTAGTTAATCACCAGCTGTCTCTCCTTGCCTAGCACTGTTACTGAGGGGATTCTAGTAACCCATATTCCTGTACATGGTGTCTCTCTTTGTACATTGCATTATGTATGCCATTTTCTGTTGTTGCACTCTCAGTGGTTGTACCTGAGAAGAGTCACTTTTTGTCTAGTGTACCTACCCGGTTAAGAAAAAATAAATAAATCTTGCCTCTGTAAATAAAAATCTTGCATTTGCCAGATAAGAAGCAAAGAATGATGCTGCCTTTTCTAGAAGGTAAGATTTGAAAATGAGTAATATTTTCCTGCATTGCTGAGTGGTATATGAAAAAGCATGGCCAAAGCTCAGTTTGTGCCATGCTAAGTCCCTATCCTAAGTGCAGATTAGCACAATGCTCTAAATCTGTGTATTTGAATAAGTTTGGAGTACAGTGTGCATGCCCAAATGTGTTTCAATACAACCCCATCTAGAACAAAGACACACCAAAGACCCTAAATGTGCACTTTGTACTAAGCACAGCCACATCCCCCTGCTGGCCACACCAAGGTAAGTGCCTATACTCACCATAGGCAGGCAAGAAGCAAAATCACTAAGTGTGTACCAAACCTGTTAATCCATTTGCACTTACTTGCTGCATTCAAAGGTCCACACACAAATGACCCCTTAGCCATAAAAGGCATTAAGGGGTCATTTGCATGCTATTAAGGACTCATTAACTTATGTAGAGCTATCCTGTGTTCCATGGGTTGTGTGGACTACGGTCCATCTTCCATGTATCTGTGGTGCCATGTGTGTAAAGAAAATAAAAATAACCCACTAGACCCCCCCATCTTGGCCTGATACCCATCATAATGCTGTATTTGTAAATACCACTCCTTGGTGGTCTAGTGAACCCTCTCTCCCACACCCTGTATTTGTAAATGTCATTCTCTTGTTGCCTAGAAGAACCTCCTCTCTCACCTCAGCCCTATGGTAATGTTTACTTGTAAGTGTCATTCCCTGGTAGTCTAGTGGACCCCCTCCTGATCTTTGTACTGTATGCCCACCACCTTGCCCAATCCTACCCATAGAAATGGTGACCAGCACAGACCCAGCTCTCACTTCCATGGCCAGTCACTGTTTGCAACCTTATTTTGAGTTTCAGCATTTTGATTAACTGTCATATCTAGTTTTAAATTAATTGACTATATTGCTGAGAAAAATCTAATATAAGTCTTCTTTACTTGCACGATTTTTAAAGACCTGACTTTACAGTTTCTGTAAGCTTCTTAGTAGATAATAAAACAATCTGTTTAATACATTTTTTTTGTGATTTGAAGAATACAAATCATCAGAACTCTCCAGGCAATTTTCTTTCAAAGTAGCCTCATGTTCAGTTTTTTCCAGTTCCTCTGTGGGTAGTCCAGTCACACTTCCAAGCATCGCACCTGGAATGCTGAATGCAACTGATCTTTCAATGTATCCAGCAGGAATGTGATCAACTGGCCCAGGGATTTCAGGTAACAGTTCAGTGGAAATAAACTTTTTTGTCCTTTTTTGACTTTTTAGAAGAATTCTTTGGCATGTTAGCAAAGTATCAAATCATGTCTCTGGGTTTATCCGAACAGGACTTGGAAGCAAAGAGGTCCCTTAAAAGCTTCAACTGTCCAGTTGGCCTCCTTTTTTCTTGGCCCCCTGTGTCTCTGTAAAAGTTTCTCCAGATTGTATTGCTGAGGTGCATCTTCTTATCTACTAGTGGTTATCACCTAATTTGAGGAAAGCACAAAACTACAAAACAAGTGGCTGAACTGGAAGATAAGAGGAGGTCACCTTTGGGATGAGGCTGCTTCTTTGGACTCACTGATACCTGATATGCAGCCTCACCGTGGGGTCACACAGGGCCCTGGAATCCTAAACCCACCATTGCTGGATTCTCAGGAGAGCAGACTCACACATGTCCACCGTAGGCAGCCATCTTGGATCTCCTCTACTGAAATTTACAATACAAATCTAAGTGGCAGGCTATAATACCATCTATGCTTGCAGTTCCTTCCCTCTGATACATATCTAATTCTCATCAGAGAGTTATAAACTATACTTTTTCATCACTATATTTTTCATAGAATCATATAGGAAGACCCCCTCCCTTCCCCTCCAGCTTGCCTTCTGCCTGCTAAGCCCATATGCATGTCCCAGGTTGTTTTAAAGCTTTCTACTATATCCACCCCCACCACCCATTCCGGCTGCCTGTTCCATGGCTGTACCACCCTCTTGGTAAATAACTTCCCCCGATGCCCCCCATATTTTATTAAAGAATTTTCAAATATAACAATACAACAAGTGCATATTCAAACTTGTTCTACCCTAGAAGTTTACTTTTAATTTAACCTTTCAGGAACGTACTTTGTTATCTCTCAGTTCTTGTGGTTCCCTGAGATTTTCCAAAAAAATGCAAGTTACAATTGCCTTTAATCTACAAAAAGAGAAACATATCCAGGCATCTCACAACATTATAAATGACTAATCTAGCAGTATTATACATTTCTTCAGAACTCTGCAAGTTAGATATGTTAAACCTAGTGATCGTAAAAGGCTAATGCTGGCAATGTATTCACAGAACTCAATATATTTACATGGTATTTGTGCAACAGTGTTTTAAAACAAATGATCTGAGTTTCAATCATAACCTAATCTGTAGACTGTTATGACCTAGTTTTAACCAAAACACATATACTCAAGTACTATTTACTCTCCTCATCCTACTCCTCCTTGCCCCACCCCTTCAGTGTGAGTGCATGCACTCTGCTTTTTCTTGCTGTCATGAGCTCACACATCTATGATTGCTCCTCTCTGTTTATACCTTTTAGCTTTTGGGATGATGTGATTATGCCTCCTCAGCATTCTCTACTCTAGACTACATACTAAGAGATAATGCAAACTTTCCTTGTAGCTGTTGCCCCCTAAGCTACTAATCAGCTTAGTGCTGTACTTTAAGGACTGTTCACTGAACTGAATGTTAAAAAGCTCACATATTGGGATAAGGTTTGCAGTTTGGCACCAATTTTAAATTGTAATAAGGGAATTCTGTTGTTTTGCTGATCTCTCACTCACACCATAACTACCATCGTGCTAGTCGCCCCTGAGCTTTGCAGTTTCTGGCGCCAATTTTAAATTTTAAATCTTAAATTGCAATAAGGGAATTCTGTTGTTTTACTGATCTCTCACTCACACCAGTCACCACGCTAGTCGCCCCTTACAGCCTGAACTGCAAAAGAGATCTGAATATACTGAATAGACTTACCTTTGTGTACTGGATGTGCTCTGCCTGTCCCCTCTCGTTCACCAGATGCCCCCCCCCAAATTGCCTATAAAAGCCAACTAACTCTCCCTTTTCCTCCACAGCTATCTACATCGGACCCCCGAGGTCGTGAGAGTGCTCCACGGCCCTCCCCCCAGGCCACCGGAGAACAAGGAAGCGAGGTAATTTCAACAGTTCAACGCTTCTTGGCTGTTATCGTGTGGTTGCAGATGCTCTAGCCCCGACGAACGCTACGTGTTTGGCTCCCCACCGCCCCCACTACCACCCTTGGTCGGCTGTCCCTTAAATAGGCTGAGAGTGGTCACATGTTGTGGCAATTTGACCTATGAACCCAGTTCTCCATTTGCAGGTTGTACTAACCTGCCACCAGGGGCAGACCTAATTAATCTCAAGCTCCTAGCTAACTAGTCAAAAAAAAAAAAAAAAAAAAATCAGCACAGTTCTCCATTTTCAGGTTACTGCACTAAGGGCAGACCTAATTAATCTCACGCTAACTAGGTCCCTCCATGCCCAACCAACCCCCCCCACTAGCATGGATCCCTCCCCAACCCCCCTTCCCCTTGGGCCCACCGGGGTGGAACGACCACTCACAAACAGGATGGCCTCCTGCATCACCTCAACCCCCCCATGGCTATCTGTCAAGGGGCTAAAAATCGCCCATCTAAATGTCCGCAGCCTCCTATGCAACCTTGCTGAGCTCACTGCCTGGGTTGCCCACTATAACCTGGATATTTTGGGTATCACGGAAATGTGGCTAAAACCACACACTCCTGACGCTATATGTATCCTGCCAGGTTATAGCCACATCAGGTGCGATCGCAAGGGGAACAAACGCAGAGGGGGGGTGTTACTTTATTATAAAGTCCACCTCAACGTGTCTACCATTGACCACCAACCTACCACCCCCTCGACATTTGAGTTCCTGCACACCCCTTCTCCTTCTAGGGCTCACAAAGAAAATCCACCTGATTTGCTGCTATGATCCTCCCAGAGGTGGGCTACCCGGACTCTCCTCACTACTACGCAGCCTCAGCTCTAGGGTGGGGACAAGTGAGGTCCTCATTATTTAAGACTTCAACCTCGACTGGATGGGATCCAATTCTAAATCCTATGAGCCATTGCTATCTGGCCTTGCTCTGAGCCAGGTTATCACCGAACCAACGAGACCTTCCCCTAGGGGGATAAAGGATCACTGATCGACTGGGTCCTGACCAACAGGCCTGACAGAGTCATATCCTCGGGCATCCTACCTGATGCCATCTCGGACCACTCGCCCATCTTTTGTACCTGGGGCATCTCTCAGGTGAAAATACCTAGCAAAGTGATACAGATGAGGGGCTACACAAAGCTCCACTTGCCCGACTTCCTCAGCGACCTCAGATCTGTTGATTGGTCCGAGGTCACCGCCTCCTTGGACCCAAATCAAGCACTGGATGCATTCCTAGCCAAATACATCCTGCTGCAGAACAAGCATGCACCCCTCACTAGAAGGAGGGTGCGAGGAACCATCACCAAATGGCTTCATGGGGATCTATTCTCTCTAATGAAACACAGGGACAAATGCTGGGAGACCTATAAGGCCTCTCTCAGCGTCAATGATCTCGCCACCTACAAGTGTCTCAGAAACTCCTGCAAAAAAGCCATCAGGGCTGCCAAAAGCGAGTTCTGCCAATCTGCACTACTCTCCTCTCCTCTACCAACAACCCAAGGAGTTTTTGGCAGAACATAAAAAGAGTGGTCAGGGGCTCTGCGAGAGGGCAAGCTACGGATTTGCTCATTGATGGGGTCAGCTGCAACAGCCCCCACACAATTGCTAACACCTTTAACACTATGTTCTCCGAACAGGCCACCCCCCTTCCTCCTGCCCCCGCCGCCCCCAAGTTCTCAAACTCTAAAGCACCTGTAACGTACCCCCCCAATTCCGCTCGACCTCGACCCGCATCCAGACCCTCCTTCTTTCTACAGCAGGTATCTATCACCGAGACCCAGAGGCTGCTCGCTAGCCTCTCCCTCCATACCGGCTCAGGGCACGATAACCTTGAGCCAAAACTGCTCAGGTTAGGTGCCCACCTCCTAGCCTGGCCAATGACACATATCTTTAACACCTCTCTCACCACCGGTGTCATCCCAGATATCTGGATAATAGCCAAGATCACCCCTGTCCTCAAACAAGGAAACCCGAAAGATCCCCTGAACTATCGGCCGATTGCTATTCTCTCGACCGCATCAAAACTCCAAGAGAAAGCTGTGGCCTCTGTTAACTGAGTACCAACAGGAGTACAATCTCCTCTCTCCGGCCCAACACGGGTTTAGGAAGGGGCACAGCACAGCTACCATCCTCACTGTAGTCACCTCGCAGATCAGAACTGCAACCGACCAGGGCAACCTCACTGGTGCAGTTTTCGTGGACTTATCCAAGGCCTTTGGCAGGATAGATCACTCCCTCCTCAGTGCCACTCTGCTCTCCCTTGGACTCTCAAACCCTGCTCACACCTGGTTCCACAATTACCTCACTGGTAGGAAGCAATACACAGACTTCAACAGGACCCTCCCCAACCTCACCACTGTCCAATGTGGGGTCCCCCAAGGGTCTGTCCTCGGCCCGACGCTCTTCTCCCTTTTCATCAATGAATTACCATCTATCATCACCCATGGGCTTGCAACATCAGCACCATCAATTCCCAACTAAACTCCGACTTCAAGTGGATCCAAGCCTGGCTGTGCGAGCATGAGCTTGTCATCAACCTCAAAAAAACCCAGGCTATGCTCTTTGGGTCCCTGAATAGAACAAAATCCTGCCCTGCCCCCCTTCTAATACACGGGGCTGACGGTCTGCCCATGCAGATAGCTGCTCCTGTCAAGTACCTTGGCGTTACTCTAGACCCCCAGCTGGACCTTTCCCTGCATATCAGAAACATCTGCATGGCTACGAATGTTAAACTTGGACTCGCATACAGAGCCAAAAACTGCCTCATCCCGGCTGCTCGGATGGCCCTAGCCAGGGGTGCTCTCCTCCCCTCCCCTCCCTCTGTTATGGGCTAGTGACCTTCGCCCCGTGCCAAAATCCAACCTCTCAAAATGGGATATGGCCTACAACAGCATCTGCCGCTTCGCGCTCTCCGCCCCCCCGACACACCGCTGTGACCTTTATACTCACCTTGAGTGGCTCACCCCTGAGAAGCATCGCACCTTCGTAGTAGGGAACTTCATCGACAACATCGTTAGAACAGCCACCCCCTCTACCCTAGCCCTGTCCTTCTACCTCGGCAACTCTTCCCACCACCTTAGGTCAAGGGCGGCACTAAATTCTTTTTCCTAGAACACGCACCTTGCGGGTGATCGAGCATTCGACAACTATGCCCCCAAACTATGGAACTCGTTCCCTGCCCTTACTCGGTCCACCCCTTCCATCCAGGGTTTAAAACATCACTATGGGCATTCCTGAAGGGCTTCTCCATCTGTCCTTGCGCCCTGTAGCCCCTTGAACTATCCTCTCACGGGGGGGTTGTGCACTCCAGGCCCACTGCACTTACTCTCCTGGTCACTGGACTAGATTTTGGCTAATGTAATGCTATTAATGTTAGTACCTGCAACACCACTGTATGTAAATCTGACTCACTCACTATATGTATATGGTCTATCTTAACTCTCCCGGACCGTCTGTAACCTTCCCCGGGTGGGTGTCTTTTTTACTGGTTGCCTTTTTTCACTATATGACATGTAATACTCTTTGTGTTCAATTCCAATCTGTCACTGTACCCGTTATCCAAGCTTGTAACCCTCCCGGGTCACACCTGAAAATAGGCACTTGGCTGTCTAGTGTGACTTACCCGGTCAACAAAAGCAAATAAATAAATAAATAAACATACTTAGCCTTGTAGTTACTTAGTTTCTCACCTAGTTGACTTCAGCAACTCTAGCATGGCTTCAGCATTTCTTATACTCTGTCATCATTATATTGTTTATAAAATGAGAGCAATAAATGAAAGTAATAAACCTCCAGGAACCTATATAGATGGATGGGCTAGTGGGGGACACTTAATGGTAGGATGTCTATTTACCCAGCATTGCAACCAGTTTGCCAGTTGGCATTGCTCTGCATGCCTACCATAATGTCAAACTGCAACTTGGCTGCAGGCACACACTAGTGTGTTAATGGGTACAAATCCTATTTGTACCTGCTAAAATCTGGACCAACAATTCGCATTGTGCCAATATTACAGGAATTACTTCTCCCCGAGTGACATGCACCAACTTTCAAATATATCATATTCATGTGGTGGCTTAATGCTGCAAATGAAAAGTACCCATTCTGTACTACCCCAACAGCAAATGAAAATTGGGCCCTAAATGTCTTACTTGGGCTGAAGAGCCCTGACAGGACCCTCAGAGAAAAAGCTGTATTTAAACAAGCATTTGTCAATGCCAAATGTTTCCTTGCATGGTGTATGTTGTGGGGATGTATTGTGTTAGTTGAAGTAAAGGGAGAGAAGGAGTGACAATATTGGTAAAAGTCAGGGTTAGTTAAAGTTCTTACTAAGTATGATGCACTAAAAGTGGGCTGTGACCAGCTTCTACTCTCACCAAATTGGCCATGTGCCATTTGAAGGAATAAAAGCACATGTTCACAGTTACCAGCAGTTTTTACTGACGTGATCTTCAATATACTACAACAAATGGAAGCAGTGTGATCTAGTAGTTATAGCATATATTTATAAACAGGGAGACCAAGTTCAAATCCCACCAGAGTCATTTCACTATGTGACCCAGAGCAGGTCACTTAACATCACATTGCTGTAGTCCACCCATGTAAAAAAGGGTAAAAACTGGACCCCATTGACAATGAAATATTGCATCCTCACTGGGCTCTTAAGGGGTACATAAATGGAGACACCGTCTATAGCAGTGTCCCAAAGTCCACCAAAGCCTGATTGGATCCCCTCTTCCACTCCTGCCAGTTTGCCCTTCACTGCCCACCCCTGACTAACTACTGCTTCCTCTACACCTCACTCTCCCTTCCTTTCCTCAACACCAGATGTGTTGCTCATGGCTCCTCCCTTATTGCCAAATACTGGCTGAGTTCCCTCCCCTCTTTCCTCTCATCTCTGCTCTCCCCACCTACCCAATCATCATACCCCTTTGTAGCTCTGGCCACTGGACCTTATCCCTCCCATCTAGGTCATCCTCTTCTGACCAAACTGCTTTTTCCTTTTCACCTCCCTAAACGTGCCCTCCCCCCTTCCGCTTTGCCACTTCTATCTGCTCCCTCTCCTGTCTACTTCGAGAACTCACTGCTCCATTCTGCAACTGCTCCTGAGCTCTTCTATGTACTGCTATACTCTACCCACTCCCCCTGCTTATCCACAACATTATCCACTCACTCCAGTTACCACCTAGTTAACCCTTCCCTATTTCACTGCCTTTCTACTTTCCTTCCCTTTACCTATACTATGGCCCGGGTTACCTCCTTATCTCGTCCCACTCCCTTCCTCTCCCAAACCTATGCTTTTTCTCCTGGATGCCTTCAATTTCCCGACCTACTACCCATCCTGTTAACACCCTTCTATTACACTTCCTCTCTCCTTTCCTTTCCTTTCCCTCACCTCTACTGTGCCTCCAGGATGATTTCTTACATTCCCCCTACCCCCAGCTAATCCTTTCCTCTCTGCATCTTAATCCCCCACCTCTGTATGCTTCCTAATCCACCCCCACCTACCCTCCTCCACTCCTTCACTTTTGCTTGTCCTTGTAACACTATTGCCTAAAATAGATTTAGTTTACTGAGTCAGATACATACTTCACCAAGGTTAGCTCTTCTATTATTGTTGCTGTTTTGCTGGGTATATTTTAATTGTATTGCTGTCTATGTTTTTTCTTGTATAATTGTATATATGCTAGTCATTGAATTTTACTCTGCTTATGTAGTGTAATTTCTGAGTATAAATATATATATATATATATATATATATATATATTTATATATTTTTATACTAAAAAACTCTGTTTAATGCATCAGTTAGGGTTGTTCCACACCAACAAAAGTGAGAAATTCAATATTAGGGTTGAAAGCTTGCCTCACCTCCCAC
Organism: Neoceratodus forsteri; assembly: GCA_016271365.2. Taxonomy (NCBI): domain Eukaryota; kingdom Metazoa; phylum Chordata; order Ceratodontiformes; family Ceratodontidae; genus Neoceratodus; species Neoceratodus forsteri. Next base: position 620,488,454 of record CM028130.1, read on the forward strand.
CCCCTAACTGGCATCCGGGGTGTGCGTTGAGGATCATCGGCCCTAACTCTCATCCCATTCCATGTGTAAACAAGCTGAGGCGGTGAAGTATAGGAGAAGGGGGTGAAAGTTAGGACCGACGACCCCAACACACACTCTGATGCCAGTTGGGGGGCAGGATGGGGAGGTGCAAGGGGGGCTTTCAACACTAACATCAAATTTCCTCACATCTGTCGCTGTGGAACAACCCTAACTGATGCATTAAACGGAGTTATTTGCCATGAATTTTCCTTCTTTTTGAGAATGAGGACTATAAATAGTAAAAGGAATGTGGTGGTGGGAGTGCGGGCCTGAACACCACGTGGTTTTTTGTGACATAGTAATAGTAAGTGCAAGGCAAATGCAAGCACACACGGTTACGCACATGGTGACGCAAATGTAAATGGTAATGCAAATGGTAATAGAAATGCAAGTGTAAAATGATGCCAAAGTGAACAGTGATGGAAACTGAGATGCAAACACAAGCACATACAGAACACAACTGGTAACATGCACAGTCATGGTACCGTAATTGGAAACACAAATGGTAACGGTAACAGCAACAATAATGCCAAAGGAAACAAAAATGTAATCACAAGCACGTATGGAAACGCAAACCATAACATGCACAGCCATGGTACTGCAATTGTAATTGCAAATGGTAACAATAATAGCAACAATAACACCAAAGGAAACAGAAATGGAACTGCAAATGCAATCGCATATGGAAACGCAAACCGTAATGCGCATGGTGACGGTACTGCAATTGTAAACACAAACGGTAATGGTAACAGCAACAATAATACCAAAGGAAACAGAAACAGAAACGCAAATGCAAGTGCGTACAGAAACACAAACTGTAATGTGCACAGTACCGTAATTGTAAACACAGATGGTAATGGTAACAATAACAATGATGCCAAAGGAAACAGAAACGCAAACACAAGCGCATACAGAAATGCAAACTGTAACATGCATGGTCACAGTACCGCAATTGTAAATGCAAATGGTAATGGTAACAGCAACAATAACGCCAAAGGGAACATAAACGGAAACACAAACGCATATGGAAATGCACACCATAATGTGCACGGTCACGGTACTGCAATTGGAAACGGAAATGGTAACAGTAGCAGCAACAATAATGCCAAAGGAAACAGAAATGGAAACACAAATGCAAGCGCATAGAGAAATGCAAACCATAATGCGAACGGTCATGGTAACGCAAATGGTAACGGTAACAGCAACGATGACAGAAAACAAAAGAAACACGCAAACGCAAATGGAAGGGCAGCCACAAATGGAAATGGTAATGCACAGGGTGACGCAAAACAAAATGCAAACATAAACAGTAATGGAAACACAAATGGTAACAGTAATGCAAGCATGATCACAAACGAAAATGAAAACTGCAATGCACATGGTGGTGTAGATGGGAACGGTGACACAAACAGTAACCAAGGGGCGTGGCTAACGTTCAACCAAGATGGCGACTTAACCCCATAGCTCCACTCGCATAAGAGCCTAGAACCTGTAAATGATACTTTTAGGGGAGGATTTTCAAGAAGAAAAGTGAAAGACCAGGGATCCGAAGCTTTATTCTATCAACTGGGCGATTCTGAGGGAAAACTGATCGTAACCGAGCTACCTAGGAGCGAACGAACTTGCGATCCAGACAGCGTGATACGCACCATGGTGCACTTAGTAAAAGAGAGAGATGAACCTACTATAAGACAGATGTTTGCATCAATTATGGCCAGTATTGATACCCTCACTCTGGCAGCAAATAACTCCGCCTTTTCAATACAGCAGATCAATCTCAGAGTTGATGCGGTAGATCAAAAGGCTACCACACAGGAGGATACACTCCAGAATTACTCAGCCATCATGAGAGAACAGGCGGCTCAGATACACTTCCTACAAGAGAAAGTAGACGATTTAGAGAATAGAAGTTGTCGTAATAATTTGCGCCTTCTTGGCTTCCTGGAGGGTTGTGAGGGTGGGAGGGTTTTACCCTTTCTACAACAAGCACTGCCAGAGATTTTGAAACTTCCACAGGGTACAAAGATTACCATGGAGCGAGCACACCGTTTGTCGCAACCCAGGCCTTCGCAGGGGGAGAGGCCTCGCCCTGTCATAGTGCGAATTCTGAATTTTGCAGAAAAAGAAGCGATCCAGACAAGGGCTAGGGAGTTAGGGCAGCTCAGGTGGAAGGACCATAAGATTATGATCTTTCAAGACTATTCAAGAGAGCTAGCAGCCCGACGCAAAGCCTTCTCCGAAGCCCGTCGGAAGTTACATGCGCTGAATATCCCCTTCACCCTGAGATGCCCTGCAATGTTGCAAATCTCGTTTAATGGAGCTGTCCAGCAATTTTCATCTCCAGATGCAGCCCTGGTCTTCATTGCCAGTACCTACCCGACCGGCTTGAGCTCGCCATCCTCTATCCAGGCTGCAAACAACTCACTACCTTCCATGCCAAAAGCTGATTCTCTTGATATCTCGCTACACCCTGCCCCTCAGGTGGGATTAGAACCCCGTAATTTGAAAGTTCGGAAGAGACCTCCATCCTCACCGCATCTCAAACGGGGCCACCCTCAGGAGAGGAAGAACAATCTCGACATACAGGCCCCAACCTCCTTAGCCGAGACTGAAGCCCAGATAGAATATGTGAGTCCCTACTTTGCACAGAACCGATTTTCGATCTTGAGCGATCTTACCGATGCAGAGGCTTGTGTAGAAATGGACAATGAGAGAGGTCACCCGGACTGCAGTCTCCTTGAAGAACCACACACCGAAAGGAATCAAAGTGCAGAGATAGCTTTGGTGAGTCCCCCACCGGACCTCCAGGCCCCAGGCTCGCCCCCAGATCGAAGTTCGGGCCGAGAACTCGTAGAGGAAAAACAGCTGAACCCTCCATGAACATTGGGAACCCTCACTAGTTTAAAATGTTGAACAGTCAGATAAGTATCTGAGGGTGCTGATATAGAAAAGTTGTAATTCTGAGGGTGGGGAATAAGGGAAAGCCTTTTCGGCCTGTACAACGGGAGCTAACTATGACCCATTTTGGGACAGAGGTTTCCTAGCATCTGTTAATTTAGCCTGTGTCAATACAGACATACTCGTTTATTTCTTGGTTTTGTTGGCCAGATGCTGTTTACTGAATGTGAAGGCTGTAAGCACTGATAACTGAAGACAGTGTATATGGATGCGTTTGCCCGGGATCATACGCCGGAGCAGTGGGAACACCAGATAATCCTGCTGGTACTGATCATTTACTGCTAAAGGGATTGAATGGTACCCCCTCATTACTCTCCCATGTGGCCCACTGCCCTCCGTTAAGACAGATTCTAAAGTTCCTTCCCTGATTTTTTTTTTTTTTTTTTACCCGTATACTGGTTCATGAATGGGTCTCCATTAGTTTGTCCGGTGGGCTCATTAGTGGGGTGGTAAAATACTCTTTCTGGATCCAGAATGGGCCATATACCATACTATGTACTCAAATAGTACTTGGGCCAATGCATCAATCCTTTTGTATAGTGCTAACTTGTTGATTTATCTGATAATCCTATCCGGAGCCGAGCATTTTATTTGCGACAAGTAGGGCCGTAAAATGGGTCAGCTCAAATGTCGCCTGATGTAGAATTTCAGTAGAAATGTTTTCAAACCTGTGATATAATGGTCTAATGTTTTCAGCGATTGTTAAAGATATATGATTTGGGGACTTCCCTCTATTATTTTTGGCCACCCTTTGGATGATACTAATACAGTTAAGAATTAAGAGTGGCTCACTCACACCTCTAACATATACATTCCTGGAATACAGTTAATCTCTGTCTTCAGGCAGATTGCTAGTAATTCCGAGAAGGTTAGTCCTCATGACATAAGTGGATTCGTTGATTTCTTTACTGGTTTAAAATTTGTATACTGGTCTAAGAATCCGTTGATAGGACTCGTACCCTCCCCCCCGTTAGAAGGGACTGCAGGTAGATCCGGATATGGCTCTAGTAAGAGTTGACTAGTTGCTCTTCCCGAGTTTACCTTGGTTCTGGACAATCTGGTATAAATACCACAGTAGTAGAATATTTTCTTCCCCCTTTGGGAAGTATCTGTTCCTCACCCCCAAGGGCGACAGGGCATACCATTGGCTAGGGCTCTAGCCAGTTTAGTCCTACCGCTCATCCCTTAATATTTTGTAAGATAAGTTAGTGTGATAGTTAGACTTATAGACAGTATATAGTCTCTATAGTCCTGATAGATAAACCCTTGCCTCCTATAAAGGTGCCCTGTTAAGCTGGGACAGTGACCCTTAATCACCAAGCATACAGGAACATGCTGGTTGCTCTCCCCTTTAGGTTCTTCTTTATGCTTGCTATACCCTGGGGCCCTTAAATAAAATGTCTGACATTGTGATACACACATGGAATGTCAGGGGGCTAAACTCCCCAATAAAACGAAAGAAAGTTCTGTCTCACCTGAAATGTAATCGATCTCAAGTGGCCTTCCTGCAGGAGATGAAATTCTCCGGGGAGGATCATACCCGTATGAGGAAAGACTGGGTTGGCCAGCAGGTTCACTCTAATGCCCAGACCAGGAAACATGGGGTTCTTATCCTGGTGAATAAATCTCTCGCCTGGACGTTAAAGCAAACATGTTCAGACCATGAAGGCAGATGGGTAATGGCCACTTATAATACATCCACAGGTCCACTCACTCTCTGTAATGTATATGCCCCCAATGAAGATGCTCCTTGGTTCTTTCATAATTTGGCAGAGGTAGTACATGCATTTAACCCTCCAGACTGCCCACTACTTATTGGTGGGGACTTTAATCTCACTCTGATGCCTCTCTTAGATAGGAATGATGGGGGGAAAGAGGCGTATCTTAGAAGCAGGAAGGCTCTCCAACAAATGTTATCTGATCAGGGGTTTATAGACCTTTGGAGATTATTCCACCCCAGAATAAGAGATTACACGTTTCATTCAGCTGCAAACGCCTCATACAGTAGGCTGGATTTTTGGCTTAGCTCATCTACCCTGACTACTAAAACCCTTGATGTCTCAATTCTTCCCTGCTGTATCTCCGACCATGCTCTAGTCCAGCTTCTCATACAATGGGACCCTGTGGCTCCCCCGACTAAACAATGGAGGTTGGACCCACTCCTAGTAAAGGACCCTGAATTCATCCCTTGGGTTAATAAGGAAGCTTCTCTTTTTATAGCCAAGAATCCTATAACTGATACCTCTGCCAGCACAATGTGGGAAGCCTTTAAAGCCACGATGTGAGGTAACATTATGGGGTTTGCTGCAGCCAAACGTAGGCAAAGGGAAATGCAGTTGGTCACTCTTGAACGGAGACTAGCTGAAGCTGAAAGTACTTTTAAGGCATTGCCCTTCCCTTCCATTCATTCAACTATAGGTAAATCCATTTTGGGTATTCGGTTTGAAATTAATCAACTTTTGAATAGGAAAGCCGAATCCTCTATCCTTCGCCTTAAGCATACCTTCTGGGAAGGGGGGGGACAAAGGGGGTAAAGTACTCGCATATCAATTACGCAAACAGCAGGCTATCAGATATATCCCAGGTCTGAAAAACAAGCAAGGGATATTGAGTACTTCCTCTGGGGATATTAATGAGATCATGTCCTCTTTTTATAAAAGGCTATATTGTTCCACCCACATTGGCCCTAACAGAGACATACAAGGCTTTTTAGATACCTTAGGCCTGCCCAAGCTGCAGAGTCAGCAAACACAACTTCTAGATCTCCCCATTTCAAAGGAAGAACTGACTGCAGCCATTCAAGACTTGAAAAAAGGAAAATCCCCGGGTAGTGATGGCTACACTGCAGAGTTCTACCAGATTCTGGTCTCCACTATTTCTCCCCCTTTAACTCAAGTGTTTCAGGAGATAGAACTTAAGGGAGCCTTACCACCCTCCATGCGGGAGGCAATCGTAGTTGTAATTCCCAAAAAAGGCAAAGACCCTAACAACCCAGGAAATTACCGCCCAATTTCCCTTATAAATTTGGACAGTAAACTCTATGCAAAAATTTTAGCCTCCAGACTTAGTTCATTATTGACTGTTCTTGTACATCCTTCACAAGTGGGATTTATACCTGGAAGACACAGCTCAGATCACTTAAGAACGCTGCTGAATCTGATCCCCTTTACTAAGTCCCTTCAAACTCCCACGGCTGCTATTACAGTTGATTTCGAAAAGGCATTTGATTCCATGGAGTGGGACTATCTATATACGACTCTTTCCCATTTCGGGTTAAGGGAAACATTTCTTGCCAGGATAAAAGCCATATATGAAGGTCCCGTAGCCAGAGTTAACACAAACTCAATGCTCTCTGATCCATTCCCTTTGGGCAGAGGTACGAGGCAAGGGTGCCCACTCTCCCCCCTCCTCTTTGTGTTGGCGGTCGAACCTCTGGCGGTGGCTATCCGTAACCACCCAGAGATTAGAGGGTTAACAGTGGGGAATACGTCCTAAATAACTTTTATGTATGCTGACGATCTCCTCCTCCTTTTGGAGGATGTACACACCGTTATCCCCCCTCTCCTTGCTCTTCTAGAAGTTTTCTCTAAATATTCTGGCTTACGGCTGAACCGGAATAAGACGGAAGTACTCTCTCTCAACGATCAAAGTGTTCAGCAAGTGATAGCCGAGGATGACTTACTTTGGGCACCAGAAGGGATTATATATCTGGGTATTTTTTTGACCCCATCTTTAGAGACAATATGGCAAGCTAATGTACAACCCCTTCTCTCCTCCATTAAACAGACTTCGATAGATGGAGGCTTCTTAAACTCACCCTAGTGGGGAAAGTTGCGACGGTGACACTGATCTCTGCCCCTAAACTCTTCTATCTCCTGATGCACCTGCCTGTTCCCTTACCTACACAGTGGTTTCAGGTTATTGATAAACTAATCAGGGATTTTCTATGGGAGGGATCCAAACCCATATTCAGTCGATCTAAATTAAGGTCACATTGGAAGCAAGGTGAGTGGAACCTTCCCTGGCCAGAGGGATACCGCCAGGCCTTTCTTTTGGCCCAGATGGTTAAATGGGTGCACCTCCCTTCCCCTCTTTCACTGCAGTGGGTACAGCTAGAAACAGATATTATGGGTCTGTTCCATCCCTCCTCCCTTTTTGTACAGAGGGGCAGCCCCAAAAAATCCAGGGCCAGTAAGATAAACACAGAACTCACTTCACCTACAGTGACTGCATCCAGGGACAACTGGGTTAGTTCTCACGGCAAAATGAATCTGGACCCCCTTCCACTCTCCTACATGCCTATCTGGCAAAACCCAGCCATTACTATAGGCGGAGCTGAAATCCTATGGAGACACTTGGTGGAACTGGGTATTAATAAGTTGGGTGATTTGCTGACCCCTAACCACAAAGCCATGCAGACATTCCATTCTTTAAGACAACAATGGGGTATCCCACCACTAGACTTCTGGAGATATCTCCAACTTAGGGATGCAATTCGACACCTTCTATCTCATACCATAAATCGTGCCAAAACTTCGCCATTGGCTAAATGGATACTCTGTACTAAGGTCCTTGCAGGTCAGATATATGCTACTCTTAGAGATACTCTTCCATCCCAATCAGACAAAGCTAGGCAAAGATGGGAGAAGATGTTGCAGACCCATATATCCTCAGAGGCCTGGGATAAAGCGTGAGTAGATGTACATACCTGGTTCACAGATGCTAAATCCAGACTAATCCAAAATAAAATTGCACATTCCTGGTACAGAACTCCAGTCATTCTTCACAAAGCTAAAGTAATAGATCAGGACAATTGCTGGAGATGCCAACAGCTGGGAGGGGACCTAGTGCATGTATTGTGGCGCTGCCCAAAAATCCAACCCTTATGGCAAGAGATACAAGAAATTGCCTCTAGGGTTCTGCAACAAGTCATTCCCCTCAGCTCTCTTTTTTTTATCTTGGGTATTTGTGTTGCTATACCCAAACTGGCACCATTAAGATACAGGTGGCTGGCATTTCTGGCTTTACAAACAAAAAGAGCCATCCTATGTAAATGGAGAACCCCTCTGATTCCTGCTATGGCAGAAATACTGGGGTACCTGTCTATTTTGGCCAAACTGGACAAGATATCCTATTTACAGAAGTCCAAACTTTCCTCATTTGAAGCCTGCTGGGATCCCTATCTGAAATATCTGGGTAAAGTCCAACCACCAATGGGAATAGGGTGATCACCTTCACTCTCCTCTGCCGGTATAAAGGTAATACGACATATGAGATCTTTACCTAAGGTCCCAATAGTATGTGGAGAGGCCCAGGTTTTTCTAGGTAGGACTGGAGACTTTATTTATGGTGATTATATACATGATGATATATAGAATGCTTTAATTCACCGGGTACAGATTTAAGCCTGGGATATATTTGTTTCTATTCCAGGATCAGTCTGGTCTCTTGCAGAGCATATATACACTCTTACCCAACTTCCTCTAGATGCCATGAAGAGGGATATGTTTGGTTGCAGTTATACAAAGTTATCGTTTGAGGTGTTTATGTCCAGCAAAGTTGACGTTCTGACTTGACATTAGGCTGTGGTGAGTAACCCTACATGATAGTTACTGGGAGCCTAGGAGGACACAGTGGTCTATCCCCTTGAACTTCATAGTATCTCTCTACATAATAGCTTTTTTCTTTGGTTTGGGCAGGAAATCTTTTAATAACAACTGAGGTAGGTCCCCTTGAGTAAATGGCTGTTACTGTCACCTGTATCAGAATGTTTATATCACCAGGAAATATATTAATATGTATCCAATAATGGGAAATGATATGTGTCTGTACCCCCATTCTTTTTTATCCCTTAGCCTTTCCCTTGCTTACTGTATTGGCACTTTACACCCATAAATGAGGCGTAGGGTGGTTAAATGTACCTACAGAACATGTGACTGTATACTGTACTATGATTTTTTTCATTTTTTTCTTATTTTCTTGGAAAATAATAAAAATTATTACAACAAACAGTAACGCAAACGCAAGTGGAAACACTAACTGGCACAGTAATGAAAGCACACACCCTTCTTTTCCCTAAAAACTGCATTGAAATACAAAGAATGTATGCAGAATAATGGGCCTTGGAGCAGAAAATGAGGACTTGGAATAGAAAATTGCTTATATCTCAGGAACCGTATGACGTAGAAAAAAAAAAAATTGTATGAATTATGACTTTCCTGGCTAGTTTTATGCTTAGCCCCCATTTGGGGGGGCTAAGCATTTTTTTGACGAAAAGTCTGTATCTCGCACCTTTTCTGAGATACGGGCCCCGAAAGGCGTGACGGACGCAGTAATGTTACCTATGGGAAAAAGCATCAACTTTGGAGTGCTGTAACTTTGCCGCCCTGTAATAGTTTTTCACTGAACCATGAAAAAGCACATCTGTGGGATTTTGACTTTCTTCCCTCCAAATTTTAGCCCAAAAGACTAAACTGTTATTTTGCAGCAGGGTGGCAAATAATTTTTATAATGCAGCGGACACAGTAACTGATTTGATTTGATTTTTATTTGTGTATGGGTAAGTACACTGGGATATAATCCCTTTTACAGGTATGACCCTTGGTCAATCAAAATACATACAAAAACATCATAAAACAAAATAAAACATAATACAAATCATAATTAAATAGGAATATGAATTCCACGTCTAACACATTGATTTAAAAACTCTAATACAAATCAACTACTGTGCAAAAATCCATATCACAGGAACTGTAGTTTCATAACTAATACATCCAGTCAGAAAATATCAATCTAGGTAACATCTGCATTTAGACAAATTCTTGAAACGTGTTTTCAGGGCTATTGTAAATGACCTATAACTACCTATACCTCTAATGTGTACTGGGATATCATTCCATATTTTAGGTGCACTATATGCAAACGATCGCTGTCCTCTTGAGGTAGACATAAATGGAATTTTTAACATAGATGAATCCCCTGATAATCTAGTATGTGATCTGAAACTAAGAGACACAAGCTGATTTTTTAATTTTAAAGGTACTCCTGTTTGTTGTGTTTTATAAACAAATTTGGATAGTACAAACTTATAGTAATATTCAACTGATAACCATCCAAGATTCTCCAACATAGTACAATGATGTACATTATTGGGTGCTAATAATGCAAATCTTCCTATTTTGTGTAGCAATACCTATTTCTGCCTTAATATACTATAAGGAGCATTATCCACCACTATTGAGGCTTAATTCAAAAAAGGCAGCAGACATTGATTAGCTATTGCCAAACGTGCCTCGTCTGTCAAAAAACTACACAACCTATATAATAAAGCAATTTTAGAATATATTTTAGATATTATAGCATGTATATGTGACTCATATGTTAATGATGAATTTAAGACTACCCCCAGGTGCTAAAAGCTGCTTACATTTTTGTACAAACTCCATCTAACGACTCAACTTGTAAACCAGAACCAGTAGCTTTTAGCTTAATAGGAGAGCCAAATACCATATTTTTTGGTTTTTGCTTGTTTAATAATAATTTATTATTTGCCAACTAATTTTGCATTGCTTTAAGTTCCTTAGTCAGAGTTACATTAAGTTTTGACAATGTTCCCCCATAACTAAAGACAACAGCATCATCTGCATAACATAATTACATGGGCATCCTTAATAGATGAAGTAACTGAATCAAAAAATAAAGAAAATAAGATTGGCCCCAGTATGAAGCCTTGTGGGACTCCAGACTTGACCAAAGCCTTGTCAGAAAAGCTACTACCAATCTTTACCATCTGAAATCTGGGGAGAGGGGTGCAGCACCCCATATGTCGAATGGGAAGAACACCCCTCCCCCCTCAGCTAGTGGTCAAACAGGAATTCAGCATGTTTGCCGTTCATTTGCATCACCAGGTAAGGAAAAAGGTTTGTCTCCCCATACGACGCACAGGGGTAATGCCAAACTTCACCCAACAACTAACACACCAAAATCTGGCCAATGGAAAATCATGTACACAATGCTCACAGCCTGGGAAATAAGATCCCAGACCTGCAGGCAATAGTGTCAGAGGCTAAACTGACATAGTAGCAATTAGTGAGACGTGGTTTACCAGTAACCACACTTGGGAGACTTCAGTACCTGGCTATGTATTGTTCAGAAGAGACCGAGGTGCAAAAGGGGAGGAGTGGCCCTGTATGTTAATGAAAATATCAAAGCTACAGAAATTCAGAATACACATAAGGAGCCAGAAGAACTGTGGGTCACCCTGGAAACAGGAAATGGGACAGCCATAAGAACTGGGGTTGTCTACAGGCCCCCAGACCAGAGGGAGGACATAGACACATTACTGTTAGAAGATATACAAATGATGACAGCTAAAGGGGAGGTTCTGATAATGGGAGACTTCGACATGCCGGATACAGATTGGTCAATACCAGCAGGAACATCTGCCAGAACTAGACTCATAGTGGATTCCCTGCAGGGGGGAGGGCCTCAAACAACTGGTACAGCAACCCACAAGAGACAGGGCTATCCTAGATCTAGTACTGACTAACAAAGAAGGGATCACAGATCTCCAGGTAGAAGGTCACCTGGAGGCCAGTGACCATCACATGGTATGGTTCAATTTGGCTACTACATCTAAATCATCCCATTCCAAGGCAAAAATATGGGACTTCAGAGGAGCTGACTTTGATAAGATGGCCAACAGAGTTAAGCTAGCCCTGGCAAAAAAGAAACACAGGTGAGGGGGTACAGGCAAAGTGGGCAAGCATTAAGGATGCAATACTTGAAGCAACATCCCATTGTGTTAGACAGAAAAGGAAGTGCAAAAGAAGAAGGAAACCACTTTGGTTCTCAAATACAGTAGCAGAAAAGGTCAGAGCCAAAAGGCTGGCCTTCAGGAAATATAAGGGAACACAGCGGGATGAAGATAGGGAGGCATACCAAACTGCCCTAAGGGAAGCAGGTAAGGCAGTAAGGCAGGCAAAGTCCCAAACTGAGGAAACACTAGCACAAACAGTAAAAGAAGGTGACAAGACTTTCTATAGATACATTAGTGAAAGGAGAAAGTCCAGAGGGGGTATTGCTAAGCTTAATGGAGAAAAGGGAGCATGTGAGGAGGAGGACCCTGTAAAGGCATCTATCCTAAATAGATACTTTTGCTCAGTATTTACTGAAGAGAAGGTAGGGCAGGGCCCACAGCTCAGCATCATGGACACAGGCGGGAGGGAGGTGAGCACTACCCTTCACAAAAGAAAGGGTCCTACAAGAGCTTACTAAGCTCAGGGTGGATAAGGCAATGGGACCTGATGGCATACATCCCAGGGTACTTAAGGAGCTAAAGGAGGAACTAGCAGAGCCATTAGCAGAATTGTTTAGTGAGTCTCTGAGCACAGGAGAGGTCCCAGAAGACTGGAGAAGGGTTTCATGTGATCCCGCCCACAAGAGGGGTAGCAGGAGGAGGCGGGAACTACAGACCGGTCAGTCTTACCTCAGTAGTGGGCAAGATTATGGAGGCACCCTTAAGGAAAGGATAGTGCAACACCTGGAATCCATAGGGGCACAGGATCCAAGACAGCATGGGTTTACAAAGGAAGGTCCTGTCAAACTAATCTCATAGATTTCTTTGACTGGATAACCAGGGTGGTGGACCAAGGGGGAGCAGTTGATGTCACCTACCTTGACTTCAGCAAAGCTTTTGACACTGTTCCACATAGAAGATTGATAAATAAGCTGGGTAGGCTCAGGGTGGTCAGAAGTTGGTCAACTGGGTGGCAAACTGGTTGACGGGCAGAAAACAGAGAGTGGTGGTAAATGGTATACAGTCAGAAGAGATGCAAGTCACAAGTGGGGTACCTCAGGGATCAGTCCTGGGGCCAGTCCTCTTCAACATCTTCATTAGTGACCTTGCAGATGGACTAGAGGGTAAGGCTTGTCTGTTTGCAGATGACACCAAGATCTGCAACAGAGTAGATGATCCAGATGGGGTGGGCAGAATGAGAAGAGATCTGGATAAACTAACAGAATGGTCAGAAGAGTGGCAACTGGGATTTAATGCAAAGAAGTGCAAAATCATGCACATAGGGAAGAGAAACCCTGAAGCCACCCATAGGCTGGGAGGGGAGTTGCTAGCAGTCACAAAGGAAGAAAGAGACTTGGGCATCATCATCACTGATGACCTAAAATCATCCAAGCAGACCTCTAAAGCAGTAGGTAAGGCTAGGGGGGTGTTAGGGTGTATTAGTAGGGGTATCACAAGTCGTAAGAGGGAGGTAATAATCCCTCTGTACAAGACACTGGTTAGGCCCCATCTGGAGTACTGCGTGCAGTATTGGAGGCCACACCTTCAAAAGGACATTAACCAAATTGAGGCAGTCCAGAGAAGGGCAACCAAAATGGTGCAGGGACTGCATCAGAAGACATATGAGGACAGATTAATGGAGCTCAATATGTATACCCTTGAGCAAAGGAGGGAGAGAGGTGATATGATCGAGGCATTCAAACACCTTAAGGGCATAAACAAGGTGAAAGAGTTTAACATGTTTAAATATAAGAAAAATAGCAGGACAAGAGGACACAGCATGAGATTAGAGGGAGGCCGATTAAGGGGAATGTGAGGAAATTCTTTTCACAGAAAGGGTGGTAGATGCATGGAATGGCTTACCACAAGAAGTGGTGGCTATGAATACAGTGCAGGGCTTCAGACAGGCATGGGATAGGCATAAGGGAGCAATACAAATGACTATGAATAGATAGGCCACTGACAGAGCAAAGGCCGATGGCACATTTATAAGGTAGAAAAAGAAATGGGCAGACTGGATGGGCCTTGCGGTCCTTATCTGCCGTCAACTTCTATGTTTCTATGTTTCTATGAAACCTGTCTGAAAGATAACTTAATATCCAAGACAATACTGGAGCCCCCACCCCTATGTAACTAAGACTCTCAACTAAGAAGGAATAATCCACCAAGTCAAATGCCTTGGTCAAGTCCACGAACGCGGCCCCCGTCAGGCATCCCCCCCTCCATGCCCTCATGGACCACGCTCTTAAACTTGACCAAGGCACTCTCAACAGTCTTCCCCTTTCTAAAGCCATGCTGGCATTGCAATAATAGACCATGTGCTTCCACATAGTCAGACAATTGCCTAAACACTATCTTTTCCTGTAATTTAGCTAAAGCCAATAGAATAGAGATTGGTCTATAATTTATAAATTCACTAGTTGAACCTGCCTTATGGACTGGAATTACATAAGAATGTTTCCACAGATCAGGTACTTCTCCCAAACAAAAAGACCAATTAAAAATCAAGCTAACAGGGCATGCTATCTCTGCTGCAGCTAAATGTAACAATTTAGGAGACAGACCATCAAAGCCACAAGATTTATCTATCTTAAGTTGTTTCAGAACTTTAAACACCTCTGAATGTGTGACTACCTTTCAATAAAATTTTGGATTATACATGCAGCTCTCTATATTATTATTGACTAAACCTGGTTTATATTGGGCTCTATAATGATCCAAATCAGTAAACAATGTCATGTAATCCTATGGGAAACAGCATCAACTTTGGAGTGCCATAACTTTGCCATCCAGTAATATTTTTTCACCAAACCACCAAAAGACACATCTGTAGGATGTTGGCTTTCTTCCCTCCAAACTGCAGCCCAAAAGACCAAACTGTCCTTTTGCATCAGTGTGGCAAACAATTTCTGTTATTTTGGCCATAGTGCTGCAAAGTAGTGTCGTGATTTGTGACACTTTCGAAAAAAAAATCACAAAAGTGTAGCAGGTGCGACACTACTTTGCGACACAACTTTTCCCAAAAATTTGAAAAACATATTTCTGGGGTGTTTAACCCCAAAATAAAGACATGGTTATCATCCTCAGGGCTCGACTAGGTAAACACAGAAAGAATTGTGTCCCTAGAGGGTCCCAATTTTAAATGCCAAGCATTTCTGCGATCAGTAACTGAAAAGAAAATGCCTGACTCATGACACTACGGGGTCATTTGCAACACTAAAAATTGCATTTGCAACACTGTCAAACTTTTTGTTAACTTTTCCCATTGACTATAATGGAAACTTGTTTTTTGGATAACGTTTGAACCGTTCAATATTTTTTCATGAAATGTTCAAAAGGCACATCAGGGATCCCAGCTGCATGTTCCCTGAAGTTGTTGGACCGGTCGCACAAACCGTGAGACCTGTTGGTGCATGTAAAGAATGCGCAAAAAAGTGTAAATGCTCTCTGGAATGTCACTTAATAACTCCGCAGCCATATATCCGTTTACCATACCCAGGTGTCTTACTTCAAAAGACTCTGGAGCATTTCACTGTACTGCCCCGGCCACCTGGAACTCCCTTCCTCCTGCCCTGAGGCAGGCTAACTCCCAGTCAATCTTCAAGAAAGAACTATATCGCCACCGATCCTGGGACCCCTGCACATGCTTTGATCCCACTTAATGCCTCACAGCTAACCACCCTATTTTGCCCGAGACACTGCTGCACGTCTAAATAAGCTTTGCTATAAAATGTCTTTATAGCTGCCACTTAGCCCAGTTTCAGTTGTTATTTGCATGCACTAATGTCACTTTTGTCATCTCTGCATAGCTATATGTATTATCTCGAGTACTGTCTGACTTGATCTGTATTCTAATGTACCTGTACTATATACTATGTATTGTATAATCTCATCTCATTTTATGCATGTATTCTCCTGGGTCCTATATAGCATTTAGGCAAGCTCTAGGAAGACTTTTTGGGAACCCCCATTTGAGAGGGGAGATATATATATATATATATATATATCCCTACAAATGGAGGTTCCCAAAAGTCTTCCTTGAGCTTGCCTAAATGATCACTGCCAGGCTGGTGTCCTGCGTTTTAACAGTTTAAATGTGATTGCCAGAGAGTGCCTGTATAGCCTCTGTGTACTGTCTCTTTAAGAGGTGCCTGTATTGCAGTCATACTTAATCTGAGAGGGAGCTCTGTTAGAAGATGTGCTTGTTTGCTGATCATTTGTTAGAGTAGTAATAATATTGCAGTTTGTTCTAACCTGCCTTCTTTGCAGCATTGACAGTTCTGTTTGTTTCCATCATCTTGGTCCTGGA
The DNA here is from genome assembly GCA_016271365.2 of Neoceratodus forsteri. NCBI lineage: Eukaryota > Metazoa > Chordata > Ceratodontiformes > Ceratodontidae > Neoceratodus > Neoceratodus forsteri. The sequence continues at coordinate 620,504,581 of CM028130.1, forward strand.
CTGCAGAATGGGCCAATCAGTACATTTGGGACTCTAAAATGGAGCCTGCCTACAGGGGCTTGGTGGGGCCAAAACTTGTAGGAATTGTAGTTTTTGCATTTTGGGGCCTAAAATAACCTGGAGGGGGAGCCCTTGTTGTGACTGACAGACAGATCAGCCAACCGAACCTTTTGGATCTTGGGGAAATTCCCAAGCTGCTTGTAGCTAGTTTTGGTTCTGAGTTGGGAAGTGAAGAGATAACATCTTGAATGATTCCAGCAGCAGCCCCAGTGTAGATTCATGCAGGAGAACTGTCAAAAGGCCTGAGTCTTGGCTTGCATGCATGTCTGTCTGCTGTCCCTGAGAGGGAACTTGTGCCTTTTTCAGACTGAATCCGAACTTGGAGAGCAAAGTAAGCCACTGAATTGTGACCAGGCTTTAACCTGAAGAAGACTGAAGATTTGCTGAATGCGATCAGCCTGTCTGGAATTTCAGCCACCTCTGAACTCCCGGATTGTGCAGTGACTCTGTAATTGCAACCAGAGAGCCTTTTGCCTGCTACAGTGGAATTTCCTTACATGTGAATGTGTTGTGTGCTTATAGTGGGTCATGATTTGGTTCCCCACTGTGGTTTGAACTGTATTCTGCTTGCTGGAAGCTGCATCCAGCCCCACGGACTGAATCCAAAATCATCTCCATTAGGCCTGGGCCTTGCCACACTGGCCCAGCCTGACTACCCGCTGCACAGAGAAAGCCATCGACGAGAGACCTGCCTGGGAATCAGCCCCTTGCTCAACACTTGAACAGGAACTACGCCATGGTGACTCGTGTGGGCCCCACTTCTCTGGGCAATCCAGCTCAACAACCTGCAGTCTCGATTTCATCCTGCCTGTGTCCAGTATTGGGTGTCGTGAGTAAACATCAGGGTAGCTACCTGTAACAACAGCTAAATCTAAATGGTTGTCATCTGATTGTCTGGTTGCTTTTTCTTTCATGAACTGAGCCCTCCGGCTCCAGATTACAAGTAGTTTGTGTTGTGCATGTTGCTTTCTTCCATCACAGGGCCCCAACCAGCTGCAACATTCCTGGCTAGCCCATAGTCTCCCTACCTGGGTACCCAGGGGTGTGACTGTGTGGGGACTTATAGCGCATGCATAACTGTTTGATTAATATAGCCTTTAAGCCAATCAACCTGATCACACCCCTTCCTTGTTCAAGTCCCCTGAATAAATCAGATCTGACTTTTTCTTGCATTTAACCTGACTATTGTTCCAGTTTGTGCCAAGAGTATTGTACTGTTGCTACTTGCTGTGCATAACCTTGTTTTACACGGGGTCCCCAGGGTCGAGCCAGAGAAACCAGCCCTGGTGGTAAGTGCAAACAGTGTGGGTACTTGTATGGTGTATAAGGGGTACTGTGAAAGTGATTATCGTATATTGCTCAGGCCACTAGAAGGGAAAGAGGGGGGTTACAGTGTCCTGGAGGGCTGTGCCCAGGTTAGTTTGACCACTACCAACCCTGACCTCCAGGTGGAGGCACCCATTGCACAACCTAGGCCCCTGAACTTGCTACTAGCCGAGCAGGCAGGGGTAGTAGCCCGTGGGATAGCGCCACCTAGGGGTTACATCTTCGAGGCTCACTGCTGGGATTTTGTGCCTTCTAGTGGCCAAAAATTACAGATTAATGGCTACCCCAGTAGAAATGGCTGTACACCAGTTGGTGGAGTGGTGTACTGGGCAGGAGATCGACCCCCAAAATGCTCTGCTTATACTGGATATTCCCCTGGGTACCAGTAAGGACACTGTAGAGGGAGCACTCTCCAAAGTTGAACGCTTAAAAAGCCCTGTGGTGGTGGGTCGACAGGCTGATTTGATCGCCCAAACTTTCATAGCCTTGGTAGTGTGTAGTGACCTCATGGACAGCTCTAAAGTGCCACAGACTATTGCCTCAGAAGGGGTCCCAGCCACCTGGAGAGTGATAACAAAAGACAGTAATGACCCTGGGGAGGATGAACTCCCACCATTATCTGAGACTTTTGAGGAGAAATTTGCTAAGTTGTTGCTGGAGGAAGGGAAAACCATAGAGGACTTTAAGAAACTGTTCCTGCCACCTGGGGGTGTTCTTTCCCCAACACCCCCTCCCACTCCAGCACCTGTTACTGCCCTGCCTTCTGTGCCCATGCCAATGCTGGCCCCTATATCTGTACCCGCTATTAGTCACAACTCCTACTGAAGGCTAAGAATCTTCTCGGGCACCCTCCCCAACCCCCCAGGAGGAGAATGACTGGGAGAGCTGGATCGACTATGTTGCCCCTTGGTACCTGAGTGGCAGTGTGCAGAGGCTCAGAAGTGGAAAAGAATCATACAAAGTTTGAGGGGCCCTGCCTTTGAAGCCATTAAATTTTTGAGGTCCATGAACCCTGATGCTTCTGCTCAGAATTACCTATCTGTACTTGAAGGCAATTTTGGGAGCATTGAGTCAGGGGAGACTTTGATGTGGAAATTCCAAGGTACCAAACAATGGAAGGGGGAAAGTTTGCCTGCATATGTTACTCACCTAGAACAAGCTCTGCAGAAAGCTTACCGGAAAGGTGGGGTAGCCGCTAGTGCTTTGAACCATGTGAGATTGGGGCACATACTGCAAAATGCCAAGCATTCAAAACTGCAGATCATCCAGTTAAGGCTCCAGGATAGGAGAGGTAACCCACCTGACTACTGTGACTTGATAAAAGGACTCCGGGAGGTAGAAGGTGAAGAGGAACATTGCAATTATGGGGTGAGTGCAGCCCAAGTGATCATGGCACCGGAAGGCCCTTCCGAAATGGAGACAACTAAGAGTGTCCCACCGTGGGCTAAATGATGAGGGAAGGAGTTGCTGAAGGAAGTCAGAAAAGTACAACTGGGTGCGTTCGCTGAGGCGTCCCCTGCTGACAGAGACCCTGGCCCCTGTCAGGACGTGACTGTTATGGGGGTGGGGTGCACCCTCAGGTATCCTCTACTGAGGGTGGCTTCTCGGCTGAGTTCCAGGAATTGACTTCCACCCTAAAGCAATTTTTGAGACATGGTACACTACCCGCAGAAGTCAGATCACAATCTCCCGTCGATGCTCTGGCATCCCCTGCTATGTTTTCCCCAAGGATGCCCCAAGAGCATGTCATTTCTCACAATTGCGGCAAGGTTGGCCATATGAAGACGGAATGCCAGTCTCAGAAGGACTTAGAGAAAGTGGTGAACCAGCTTCAAGGAGAGCTTCAGAAAATGAGTCAGTGGTCAAGAGGTGCACGAAATGACCGCCGTAAAGGCTTCGGCCATCCTAACTCAAACCCCTCTGTGGCTAAATCATCTGTCCAGTGCCCTGCTGTTGTCCCTCCAGACTGGTCCAAGATAGTGGGCCCTTCAGTGGAAACTAATGTGGCTGTGAATGGTATTCCTACTCGGGCTGTGCTTGACAGTGGGTCGCAAGTGACCATTGTGTTTCAGGACTGGTATGACAAACACTTATCTGATGTGCTCTTACGATCCCTGGAAGGCCTACATGTGTGAGGACTGAGCGAGAAGTCTTATCCATATCTAGGATATGCCCACCTCTGGTTGTCTTTTACTGCAACTGTCACTGGCGTAGAGGAGCAAGTATAGACACTGGACCTACTGTGTCCCCCCCACTGGACTGTATGATGGGGTTCCCATGTTAATTGGAAAAAATGCCCACATGTTTGGGAGACTAGCACAACTCTGCCATGAGAAATAAGGGCAACTAACTGGACATGCCCTAAGAATGCCAGCCTTAGTAAAAAGGGCTTATGACTGGCAACAAAGACCCAATGAAGTGGACCCAGATGAGCCAGTGGGGATAGTGTGGAAAAAGGAACATGACTCCTTGGTATTGGCCTCCCACGCCCAGTGCACAATCCATGGAGAAGTCCGCCTAAAGAGAAATGTAAAGAACAAAATATTAATGTTCGATGCACCAGGAGATGAAAAGTTGCCAGAGGGATTATTGGTCAAACCCAGCATTTTGCCTGCTCATGCCCATGCCTATGCATGATGAGTGATGGTTCAGATTCAGAATGCGTCAGATTGGGAGATTCAGGTGAACAGAGGGTGCACCCTAGCTACAGTACACTGTGCTGACACTTCTGTACTGCCCAGCAACAAGTGCTCTGGCGAGAAGGAGAGAGTGACCCCGGACTTATTTGACTTTGGTGACTCCCCATTGCCAGCTGATTTGGGAGGCTAGAATTAGCAAGAAACTCGGTCAGAGGGACCAAGTGTTTTCATTAAAAGAATGGGACATGGAGTGTGTCCAGGGTACAGAGCATCACATACGCCAGCATGATGACTGGCCATTTCGAGAGAGATCCCAACGTCTAACCCCAGCAGACATAGATGATGTGACGAGACACCTGCAGGAAATGCTCTCTGCTAGTGTGATACAAGAATCAAGGAGCCCATATGCCTCTCCCATTGTGGTTGTGCATAAGAAAAATTAGTCGGTAAAGATGTGTGTTGATTATCAAACCCTGAACCGACAGACCATCCCCAATCAATACACCATGCCCCTTATACAAGATGCCCTGGTTAGAATGGGAGCAAATGGTTTTCGGTATTGGATCTTCACAGTGGATACTACCAGATCCCGATGGCCCAGGAGGATGGTGAGAAAACAGCCTTCATCTGTCCTTTAGAGTTCTATGAATTCCTGAGAATGCCACAGGGGGATTTCAGGCACCCCAACCACCTTTCGGAGACTGATGGTACGTGTGGTGGGAGATACGAACTTGCTGGAATGTTTAGTGTACCTAGATGATGTCATTGTGTTTGGGTGCACATTAAAGGAGCATGGGACTTGACTGTTTAAAGTCCTAGACTGATTGGAAGACTTCAGCCTCAAGCTGTCCATTGACAAATGCCATTTTTTTTAAACCTCCGTGAAGTATGTGGGGCACATATTATTTGCAGAAGGGATAGAGGATGAGCCCAGTAAGGTTGAATTACTGACTACTTGGCCCCAGCCCCATAATTTGAAAGAACTACAATGTTTCCTGGGGTTCTGTGGCTATGACTGCAGGTTCATAAAAGACTATTCAAAAGTGATTAGCCCACTCATTAATCTTACCCAGGGTTACCGTCCTACCAACCATAAATATAAACAAGCATTTGTCAATGCCGAATGTTTGCTTGCTGGTATTGGCATTGGCATTGGTAGTGTAGGAGTTAGAGAGCTGCATAATAGGAATGGCAGTGAAGTATTGAACTGAAGCCAACCCCACCACCACCCTGCAGAGACTGACAGGCATTGGGGTGTGCCTTTGGGTCGTCAGGCATAACAGAATGGTATGAGCATTACAGGCGAGAATCCCAAGTCACACCCCGATGCCTCTCAATCTCTACAGGCTGGGGTGTTATGGTCGGAAACCCTAACACCTCAGGCGTTCGTTGCCATTTTCACTCCAAATTTTCAACATGTTTTTTTTGTGACCCCCACCTTATGAACAGTGGCAATATCAGTTTGTTAGCTGAAAGCTAATTTCGCACAGCGACTACACCATTTGCCACCACAGGTGCGAAAACACATTTCGAACAGGATGTGAAAAATGACAGCTGTACTGTTCATGGGGAGGTGCAAAAAATGGCAATGTTGAAATTCTGCAGTGAAAATATTAAAAAAGCTGGTAAAGTCATGAGCGTGCATAGAAAATGTGCAATGCACACCCGTAATGCAATTAGTTTGGGGAATTTTTACAGCAGCTTGTCAACAAAAGGATTTTGTAACCTCCGCTCATGAACAGTGTCACTATGATTTTCTTAATCTGTCCCGAACAGTGATTTCCCAAAGCGACCACACATTTCTGCGCAAGAAGTGCGAAAACACATTTCGGCCATGGTGTGAAAAATGACAGTTGTACTGTTCATATGGAAGTGTGGAAAAATGTCAGTGGTGAAAACCTGGACTGGAAATATTAGAACTCCATGAAGTTATGAGGGTGCGTGGAAACTGCGCAATGGTCGCCCATAACACAGTCATTTTATGGACGTATTTAACCAAATTTTCAACACAGCCATTTTAACACCTCTGCTCTTGAATAGTGTCACTGTGATTTTCTTAATCTGTCCTGAACATTGATTTCACACACCGACTGCGCCATTGTACGCTACATGGTCGGAAACATGTTTTGGCCAAGATGCGAAAAATGACAGCTGTACTACACATAAGGAGGTATGGTAAAATGGCAATGTTGAAAATCTGGAGTGAAAATATTGAAAATTCGCAAACTTACAAGCGTGCGTAGGAACAGCGCAACGCATGCTCGTAAAACAGTAATTTTTGGGAATTTTTTCACCAAATTTTTAACATAGCCATTTTAACATCTCTGCTCATGAACAGTATCACAGTGATTTTCATAATCTGTCCCAAACATTGATTTCGCACACCGACTGCGCCATTGTGTGCTACATGCGCAGAAACATATTTTGGGTCAGATGTGAGAAACGACAGCTGTACTGCTCATAAGGAGGTATGTAAAATGGCAATGTTGAAAATCTGGAGTGAACATATTGAAAATTCGTGAACTTACGAGCGTGCGTAGGAACAGCGCAATGCATGCTCGTAATACAGTCACTTTTGGGAATTTTTTCACCAAATTTTCAACATGGGGGCCTACCTCGTGAACTGTGACACTGTCATTTCATGCATTGGTCCTGAAAGGTGGTTCCGTGCAGTGACCACGAAATCACCTTTCCGGGCCAATTAACGCCATGACAGTGACAGAATTCGTGAGGTGGGGTCCCAAAAACCCCATGTTGAAAATTTGGCGAAAAATTCCCCAAGAATGCCTGATATACGCACTAAAGTTGAAAAAAACCCTATTTATTACATTATACAGCTTCCTTAGTTCGCGGTCGGCTTTGAAGAGTGCAGACGTGTTCCCAGTCCACCGAAGATCGTCGCACTGAGCTCCAGAGGTAAGTATGGGGTGAGGAGGGGGTGTGGGGAGGCAGGGTGCACAGATGATAGGTGCGGGTGGGGGGAGATTGGGTCAGGACAGTCAGTGAGGGAAGTTTCTTTTCTTTGGTTTTACTTTAGACCGACATGGGACTTGTGCCACGCTGGGGTGGGCTCCCAGCGTGGCATCTGGAACTCTGTTGGGAGGGAGCACAGCACAGCTGACAGGGGACTGGGCACCCCCGTCGGCTATACATTGAGTGCGTGGGGGGGCATGAGCACGCAGTGTGTGTGTGTGTGTGTGTGTGTTTAAGTGCACATAAGCACGCGATATCTTATCGCTGCTCACTGAAGCGTAGCTCTCCTTTTCAACTGTATGGCACTGCATTTTGGATCATCGCACTATGTTTCTTGCGCGTGCATGCAAGCAATCATAAAAGGGCTGTCAAAGAACCAGAGAAAGTGTACTTCCTCTTAGATGAACTTTTTGGGCCCCGCTGAACTCCCGAATGTGAAGCAGCCTTTCACGAAGTCATATACCAGCTCACCCATGCCCCCATCCTCACCTATGCTGACCCCAAAAAGCCCTATGTGCTGCATACAGACACCAGTCTGCAGGGTCTAGGAGCTGTGCTGTATCAAGCCCATGAGGATGTTTGAGACCAGTGGCCTTCGCCAGTAGGAGCTTGACCCCGTCGGAGCGAAACTACCCTGTGCACAATCTGGAGTTCCTTGCTCTAAAATGGGCCATCGTTGACCAGTTTCATGAATACCTCTATGGGGCAAAGATATTGGTGAAGACTGACAATAACCTGTTAACCCATGAACAGACTTCAGCTAAGTTAGACGCCACTGGGCACCGGTGGCTTTCCGCCTTATCAACCTATGACTATGCTGTTGAATACAGGCCAGGACCGAACGATATTGATGCTGACACCTAGTCACTAAGGCCAGTTTCCAAGAGTGATTGGGTCAGGCTGTCAGAACCTGATATCTGAGCCTTGTGCCAAAAATTTGACCGAGATGAACAGATGTCTGCGGACACAGTGGACTGTTTAGTAGATTGCATGGGCCCTCCTGATACCTGACTACCAGCTGCCTATTGCCACGTTTCTGCTCTAGATATTAGTGCACTACCTCAATTTAACAATGACAGCATTCAGTGGGCTCAATCCCAAGATTCTATGATTCAGCCTGCACTTCATGCCCTGTGTGCGGGGAAAGATGTGTCCAAGTTGCATTCCCCTGACTTGCGAACAGCTCTATTGTTTAAAGAAGGCCCCAGGTTGAAGCTACTCAATCAGTTGTTGTGCAGAGAGACAGTGGATTGTGGTGGTCAAGCAGACAGGCAGCAATTGGTCCTGCCCACGGCCTTTAAAGATTTGGTACTGAGGTCCTGCCACAATCACATGGGGCACCTTGGTATTGACAGAACTCTCGACTTGGTATGATCTTGATTCTACTGGCCCAAGATGGGGGCTGACATTGAGCACCATGTAAAGACCTGCAGTCATTGCCTACAAAGGAAAACCCTGCCTCAGAGAGCTGCCCCCCTTGTCAATATTACTACCAGCACCCCCATGGAACTGGTCTGCATAGACTTTTTGTGTTTAGAACCTGATCAGCGGAATATTGGCAATGTGTTAGTGGTTATGGATCATTTCACATGGCACGCGCAAGCTTTTCCAACTAATGATCAAAAGGCCTCTACCATGGCCAAGGTGCTAGTGGAAAATGTCTTTGTCCACTATGGTGCCCCTCAGCAGATCCACTCTGACCAAGGCAGAGATTTTGAAAGTCGGCTAATCAAAGAAATGCTCTCTCTATTTGGGCGCAGAAGTCAAGAACCACCCCTTATCACCCACAGGGGGAACCTCAACCAGAACGTTTTAACCACACCCTTCTAGACATGCTGGGCACCCTCCATCCCAAAGACAAGCCTAAGTGGAGGCAGCAGATTAGCACCTTGGTTCACTCATACAATTGCAGAAAATATGACACTACTGGGTTCTCCCCCTACCGCCTCATGTTCGGGAGGGAGGCCCGACTGCCAGTTGATGTCTGCTTTGGGGTCTCTCTGGATGGGGTCTAAGCCAAAAATTACCTACAGTATGTACAGAAACTGAAAGCTCAATTGAACCATGCCTATCAACTGGCCCAGACAATGGCCACCAAAAGAAATCTCGCCAACAAAGAGAGGCATGATAAAAAAGTAAAGGCTCTAGAGCTTCAGCCTGCAGACCGTGTGTTGTTACACAATTTGGGACTGCATGGCAAACACAAAATTGCTGATAGGTGGCACCATCTTCCCCATGTAGTAGTTGGAAAGTTGAATGATTCATCAGTGTACAAGGTGTGCCCAGAGAATAACTCAAAAGCTGTCAAGACCATGCACCTTAACCACTTGCTACTATCTGCCAATTCATAATTGAGGCTGAACCATCAGTGATTGATTCCCCTGGGCTGGTGGCTCATGCTGCTGCAAAAAAGAGACAGAGTCAACCTACCCCAGTAGTTACAGATTTAAGGTTTCCCCCACAGCAGGCCCAGAATGATAATGACCGTCAGTCCACCTCTGACGAATGTGAGTGTGACGATGCCTATCACCCCTCCTATAAACTGAGTCAGCTGTTTCAAGGTAACCCTATGACTAATTGTGGGGATGAAGCTGGGCCTTCTAGACTGCCTAACCCCACAGCTTCATCCTTGGAGCCAATGCTCCCCAAAAGTGAAGTGCAAAGTATTACGTCTGAGCTTGCAGACTCTCTGCTTTTTGTGGAACTGTGTAAATTGCCTGAAGAAGGGGCTGATGGTCTGAGGCTCTCTGGTGACACACCAGAACTTGAAGAACAATGTGAGAGTGTTGATAGCCCCCTCTCTCAGTGCCGCAAAGCTAATTGTGCCAGAGCCGCCTCAAAATGATCAACCTGAGCCTCCATCAGAAGATAATGAACAAAGTCTTGTGGAAACAGAGCCTACAGAGCAAGTAGCTGACAGTGCTTCAGGTTTGGACATTCCCATCCATGCAGAGGCACCCCTCACAAGTGGCAAAAGCTCCAAAGTTAGTGCCGAAAGTGCAGAGACTGTGGCTGCTGCCCCCAGAAAGACTGGCTTAGCTGTCAAGCCAGTGCTACACTTTACTGGGATGCCAGTGGATTTGCCTCACAATGTGGTTCACAAAGGGGTTTATGTTTTGCCAAGCTCACTGCCCAAATTGAGCTTGATGGCCAACTCCAGGTCACTTGTTCTTCCCTCTCACCATGGTGCCCCTGCTCCATCCAGCCCCAAGTTAGCTGATAGGGAAAGGCTCCCTCTTACATTGTTTAATGTGCAAGATGTTACTAATGTGTTAATCATAGTGGAATCAGCATTACCTGTATGAAACATGCATTAGTATTGTCAATATGGATGTAGTAATGCAAAGTATATTGAAAGGTATAGTGATGTAACAAGCTAATGATATATATATGTCTCATTTATATTGCATTATTTATACTGTGATGGTACAGAGTTGACGAGAATGCCAAGTTTTCTCCAGGCAGGAAAGGGTGTAACCCCCCTACAAATGGGGGTTCCCGAAAAGTCTTCCTTGTGCTTGCCTAAATGCTCACTGCCAGGCTGGTGTCCTACATTTTAACAGTTTAAATGTGATTGCCAGAGAGTGCCTGTATAGCCTCTGTGTACTGTCTCTTTAAGAGCTGCCTGGATTGCAGTCATAATTAATCTGAGAGGGAGCGCTGGTAGAAGATGTGCTTGTTTGCTGATCATTTGCAGAATGGGTTAATCAGTACATTTGGGACTCTAAAATGGAGCCTGCCTACAGGAGCTTGGTGAGGCCAAAATTTGTAGGAATCAGATTTTTTGCATTTTGGCACCTAAAATAACCTTGAGGGTGAGCCCTTGTTGTGACTGAGAGACAGATCAGCCAACCGAACCTTTTGGATCTTGGGGAAATTCCCAAGCTGCTTGTAACTAGTTTCAGTTCTGAGTTGTGAAGTAAAGAGATAACAGCCTGAATGATTCAAGCAGCAGCCCCGGCGTAGATTTGTGCTGGAAATCTGTGGAAAGGCCTGAGTCTTGGCCTGCATGCCTGTCTGCTGCCACTAAGAAGGAACTTGTGCCTTTTTCAGACTGAATCCGAACTTGGAGAGCGAAATAAGTCACTGAATTGTGACCAGGCTCCTACCTGAAGAAGACCAAAGATTTGCTGAATGTGATTAGCATGTCTGGACTTCCAGCCACCTCTGAACTCCCGGATTGTGTAGAGACTCTGTAATTGCAACTGGAGAGCCTTTTGCCTGGTACAGTGGAATTTCCTTACATGTGAATGTGTTGTGTGCTTATAGTGAGTCGAGGTTTGGTTCCCCACTGTGGTTTGATTTGTGTTCTGCTTGCTTGAAGCTGCATTAGAATTTCTTTATGTGTAAATGTGCTGTGTGCTGCTAGTGGGTTGATATTTGGTTCCCCACTGTGGTTTGAACTGTATTCTGCTTGCTGGAAGCTACATCCAGCCCAACGGACTGAATCCAAAATCATCTCCATTGGGCATGGGCCTTGCCAGACTGGCCCAGCCCGACTATCTATTGCACAGAGAAAGCCATCGACGAGAGACCTGCCTGAGGATCAGCCCCCTGCTCAACACTTGAACAGGAATGATGCCTCGGTGATTCGTGTGGGCCCCACTTCTCTGGGCACCCCAGCTCAACAACCTGCAGTCTCGATTTCATCCTGCCTGTGTCCAGTAATGGGTATCGTAAGTAAACATCAGGGTAGCTCCCTGCAACAACAGCTAAATCTAAAGTGTTGTCATCTAATTGTCTGGTTGCTTTTTCTTTCATGAACTGAACCTTCTGGCTCCGGATAACAAACAGTGTGTGTTGCGCATGTTGCTTTCTCCCATCACAGGGCCCCAACCAGTTGCAATGTTCCTGACTAGCCCATCGTCTCCCTACCTGGGTACCCAGAGGTGTGACTGTGTGGGATATAAATGCATGCATAACTGTTTGATTAATATAGCCTTTAAGCCAATCAACCTAATTATGCCCCTTCCTTGTTCAAGTCCCCTGAATAAATCAGATCTGACTTTTTCTGCATTTAACCTGACTGTTGTTCCAGTTTGTGCCAAGAGTACTGTACTGTTGCTATTTGCTGTGCATAACCTTGTTTTACAGGGGGTTCCCAGGGTCGAGCCAGAGGAACCATCCCTGGTGATAAGTGCAAACAGTGTAGGTACTTGTATGGTGTACAAGGGGTAGTGTAAAAGTGATTATCGTATATTGCTCAGGCTACGAGAAGGGAAAGAGAGGGGTTACAGTGTCCTGGAGGGCTGTGCCCAGGTTAGTTTGACCACTACCAACCCTGACCTCTGGGTGGAGGCATCCGTTGCAGAACCTAGGCCCCTTAACTTGGTACTAGCCAATCAGGCAGGGGTAGTAGCCCATGAGATAGTGCCACCTAGGGGTTACATATATATGTGTGTATATATACCATTTTAACCCTCCCCCAGGACACATCTAGAAACAAGCTGTTCACATCTCAGTATGTACTTCCTGGTAAAACTTTTGAAATAAATAAATAATAAATAGGGAGGGTGGACCATAAGCCCTGTTATAGTCAACTCACCCTATATATGCAAAATAGAGGGACTTACCTGAGTGCAGGGAGCCAAAGGTAGGAGTCCGAAAGGGTACTGTCCAATGCACCTGTAAAAAAATAAATAGGAAAAGTGGGTCACAAAGGATCCACCACTCTTAAGGGGGGGTCAAATAGGGCACAAAGGACAGGTTAGGTATGAAATATACTTATCTAATAAGTAGGGGCCCTTGCCCTGTCAGGCCTGTAGAAATAAAAGAAAAAGAAAATAGGTTAGTTAAAAGAAAAACATGAAAGTAAAGCAGAAGAAAGAAAAGGGAGTGTAGTGTGGGGAAAGGGGGACTCAGCTAAAACCCCTTTGCCCCTAATGGTGGCCGAGTGACCAGTAATTTACTTAATTAGCACAGGTGGGCTAGTGAAATCTGGTGGGCTACCGTCAGGTGGCTAGGCTAGCATTTGTTTCTTTTAATAACATAATCCCTTTCTTTGGGATCTAGTAGGGGCTCCTGGAGCCCTTTTATGCTGTGGTCATTGTTGTGGTAGTGGCAGCAGGAAAACAAGTTGGGGCTGCAGTGCAGCCTGCCTCTAGCGGGGCCATGCTCAAAGTGAAAGTGCCTTTGGGCACTATTAATTCCCAGTATGTACAGTACAGAGCTCAAGCTGCAGCCTACTCCACATGGGTGGGAGAGGAGGACAAAGGAAGCTACTGGGAGGTGGAGGAGTACAAAGGAAGCTACTGGGAGGTGGAGGAGAACAAGGGAAGCTACTGGGAGGTGAAGGAGGCAGCGGAGGAAAGCACCTCCACACACCTTCCCAAATCATCACTCCGGTAGTTTAGTTTATGCCCTATGGGGCTCAAAAGGTAGCCAGGGACCAAAAGGGGCTGTAGAAGTAGCAAGGGAGCTGCTGTTTAACTAAAGCCACTCTGGCAGCAGTGCAAGGCGGGAAGGGAGAGTGCACAGGGTGGCAGGAGCCACCAGTAGTTGAAAGCCGCACTGCTGCAAAGTAAAGGCATGGGTAGTGGGAAATTTTGAAAAAGAGACCAGTAAGGAGCTGCTCTTTCAGCCAGCCCAGTGGTGCTGAGGGTTGAAGCACTGGATGCCACACCCCACTCCACACCAGCGACTCAGATTTGGGAACAGACTCAGGTCATCGTGGTTCAGCAGGGGAGGAGAGGACTGAGCATCTGGAGGACTGCTCTCCTCTCCTCTCCTGGGGAGGGTTGGGGTGTGTGCCCACTACACTAGTGACCCCAGTGAAGATTGGAGAAGCAGTAGATGGGGGTACCTTGCAATGGGATCAGGCAGCAACGGACGTCCTGTGGGCAAGCATGGGAGCGTGCTCTCCGCATGCTGGACGTCATTGCACATCTGCACCCCAGGGGTCTAAAGCTAGGAAAACCCCTCCAGATGAACAACAATGATGCCATCAATGGATGACTATCCTCCCGGTCAAACAAAGCCTGATGTAAGCCAGGGTGGGGGGCTCAAAGGTGATGCGGTCTCTTCCCCTGGTCCGTCCCCCGCTGGGGGGAGCCCTCCTTGGGGGTAAGCCATGGTCCTCCCTGACTCTGTGGTGATGGCAGAGGCTAGCTGTGGAGGTAGTTGAGTGTCCACGTAAATGGTAGAACAGGGAAAGTACCCCTCTGCCATCTGAGGAGCCACAAATAGAATGTACAAAAAAAAGGATTTGCTGTTTCATGTGAAGATGCACTACGGCTAAAGAAAAAGACAGGGCGGGGGGGGCGGTTAGAGCAACACAGCCCTGGCTCTGGTTACTGCCTCCTAAAAATAAACAGATAAAAAACAAAACAATAGATAAAGGATGTCTTCATCGAAAGGAGAGTAGCAGTCCACTTAGGGTAACATTCAAAAAAGGAGATGCGTGGTGGAGAGGGAGTCTGGTGAGAGTAAGGTAGTACATATTCTGCAGTCCCCACCTTCAGACATATTTAATGTTATTCAGTTATCTTGTATGCTGAGTAGCTATGTGAAGTAACCCCACATTTGTATGCATGTGGAGGAGTAATGCTTTCGGTACCTGGCTCTTCTCACTCATGTGTACCCCTGGGACACTCCTGGAAATTAGATCCTATGCCTAAATGAGGCAATCATGGTAGAAGCAACTAAAGAAATAAACTATGCACTATTCAGCTGAGAGAGGTACTGTACAGTGAAGAGAGAGAGAGAGAGAGAAATAATGAACCAGCAGTCCGTGAGTAGTTCTTTCTTGTGCCCTGTCTGCACATACCACCTCCCCCTTTTAATGTTGTCTGGGTAATGGTCACAGTCTGTGTCAAAGATGCCCAACTCACACATATCCTGTGCCATGTTGCAAAAAAATAATTTTATTTATTTATGTAGTTTTTGTTGACTGGGTAAGTGCACTAGACAAATCCTACCTATTTTCAGGCACGACCTGGGGGAAGGGGATACAGATGAATGCCAACTGACCTTGAACCAGATTAAGCTGTTGGTGGTATTTTTAGTGAATGAGGGAAATTTAGCCAGGACACCGTGGAAATTCCCCTACTCTGTATGGGGGCACTGTTGGACCATGGATTCGTTCGTAGGACCCAGTCATTTTGCTGGTGTACCTGCAGGAGAGCAGAGCTCCACTCCTGCAGGTCCAGCTTTGGAGCCTGAAGCACTGAGGACGTCTGACCATCTTGTTGATATGCTTGTGGATCTTGCTGTACCAGATGAATCTTTACCTGCTCAGTCTGCCTCTGCATCATCAGATTTTTTGCCTGCGGATGAACTTTGGTTGAAGTCCCTCCTTGCTGCACATCGAGACCAGGTACTTGTTGTTGTTGATGACATTAGCCTTTTTGAGTCAGCCTCTCCTGGGACACGGACTCTGTCGCCAGAACTAGAGGCTGTGGAGGATCTTCCTGCTTTCATTACAGATGCGGTACCTTTGGGCTCTTTGGAGATGCAGAGTCGGCAACAATCTTCTATAGCACCGGTCCTACCAGTCTTGCACCATGCTCTGTTGGAATTTTCGGTTCCTACAAATCTGGATCGAGCAGTGTCTTCTCCGCCTTTGAACTCGCGGCAACTTTGCCTGGTGAACTTGTGAGTACTATGCATCCTAGACCGCGTGTTTCACCTCCTAATGCGCAGACTGTCTCACCTATTTTGCCTCTTCCCGCTCTGTTGCCTTGTTCTAGCCCACTACCTGTCTCTTTAGAGGCCTCCCTGCGGAGTGCAGGTTGGAAACCAGGCGGTTCGGGGCACTGGATACCTGACACTGCCCATAACCCGATATCTGGTTGTGGAGGGCGACAGCCCTCCTTGATAGACATGCCTCCACCTTTACCTGGCAGCCCGGATTTGGATTTGCATGCTGAGGATGTTCAGCATCCTGCATTGGATACTACTCTGCTGGCTAAAGTTCCTTCTTTGCCTCCCTCCTCTTCGGGTGATGAAGGCCCTAGCTCTCGGGGACCAGCATGGGCTGATAGAATGGACATGGATGTCCCGCTCCCTGACCCTCCTCCGGGCCCTTCTCCTGACCCTGGGGACAAGGCTAAATCAACTTGGGAAGAATTTCGTAGAAGGGATATGTTTCGGAACTCCCCCCTCCTCTTCAACGACGGAATGTGGTCCGCCTTCAGTATATTGGGGGTCTTGATGTAGCTCCAGACCGTCTCTGTGTGGGAAAGTCACTTTTGAAAGGATCTTTGTTTTTTTTTACAAACAAAATATTTGCATTGATTCATGTATCAGGTTCTTCCTTATGTGACATTAATTTTCAAAGCCCTAGAGGATTAGATCGATTCTGGACAAAGTATGATACTCTTAAATACACTGAGTTGTGGCTACCATATTGGGCTATCCCACTTACTAGACCTTCTATTAAAACTGTCACCATTTTGTTTCAAAATGAGAATGTAGCAGCTGGTGATATTACGCATTGGTTAGCTAAACGCTGTGATGTCTTGGGGTTGCCACAACCTATATTTGACTCTGAACACTTGCGGACTGGTGGTTGGCGTTATAGGGTGCGACTTAGAAATGTGAATGTGGGTCCCATACACTTACCTAATAGTTTGTTTTTAGGTAGGGAACGGGGGCATTGCTTCTATGTGGGGCAGCCTCGTACCTGTTTTAAATGTGGTTCCCCTTCTCATCTCATTGCAGCCTGTGATAGACTACGATGTTCCCTTTGTTTATCTTTTGGCCATGCTAGTGCAGATTGTAATTCTGAACTAAAGTGTAACCTGTGTGAAGAACTAGGTCATGGTTTTAGATCCTGTCCTTGGGCTTCCCATAACAGGGAAGATAGCCCGGATCAGGATGTGATCCTTCTTAATGCCCAGATAAAGGATATTGCTATGGCGAAGTCCCTTTCTTCACATGTTAAGGTAGTCACTGGTCACCCTTTATGCCCTGATATTGCGGTGCCTGCTCCTCAGTCAGTGGTTTCTGTATCTGAACCTTCCTCTGAGCCTCCTTTACAGGAAGTTCCACGACCGGTTGTACAGGACCCTTCCTCTACAGGACTCCCTTCCCCTCTTTCTGTTGTTTCTCCGGTTCCTGCTGAACCTGTGCCTGTCCCTGACAAACCTCTGATATTATATTATGCCCTCCTGAGCCTAGTGTTCAGACAAAGAAATGGGCTCAAAAACAGACTACAGGTAGGGCCAAATTGGCTAAAGCATCTTCTCCTGGTGGCTCTGTTCCCTTAAGTAATAAATTTGAGGTCCTGTCCCGTCACATTCAGTCTTCCGATGTGGAAGCTGATTCTGACACCTCCTCACTCACAACCTATGGTATCCTCTGATTCTGAGAATGATAAATCAAAGGAGTTGCCTATGGATACTCAACCCTCACGGTCGGGGTGAGACCCCGGAGAAGTACTAGAAAGGGAAGGGTTACTTGATGTTGACTTATTTTTATTTCGACCCTTTATCTGATTCTCTTTCATGGCCATGGCATTTCATCTCACTGTAGCCACCCTCAATGTGAACAGTGTGAAAAATGCTCATAGGCGCCTGATTACTTTTTAACTTTTGAGTGATTTGGCGTGTGATATTTGCCTTATTCAGGATACCCGTCTCAATACCCTTCCTTTGGTTAATATGACCGAAAAGCTTTGGCAATGGGGTCCTTCTTTTTTTTCTTTAGGAATAGACACATGTAGTGGTGTTGGGGTGTTGCTTAGGGGTGCTGGATTTCATGTTACCAAGTTGGTTGAACTGCTTATGGGACGGGCCTTAATATTGTATTTTACTTATTTACTTTACACTTGGAGATTAATTGTGACTTATGCACCAGTTATGAAGAAAGGTCGAGTGGATCTCTTTCGTGAGGTGCAGCCTTTTTTGTTCACGTCACGCTTTCTCATATGGGGTGGTGACTTTAATTGTGTAGTGCATAAATCAGATCGGGTGGCCCGGACTGATTAGGATTTCTGTGATACACATTGTCTCAATCACACTATTGTCCAGGGTCGTTTACAGGATGATTATAGGGTTTGTCATCCTACTGGTGGATGTAATTTCTTTAAGGGCGCCTTCTCCACTAGGATTGATTTTCTTTTTGTCTCTGCAGCTTTGAAAGTGATTAAAGCTCAAACCATTACAGTGGAGATTTCAGACCATAATGTGGTAACTGCCACATTAGAGGTAGGCCCTCATGCTAAACTGGGGCAGGGATATTGGAAACTGAATTCTTTACTGCTACTTGATGACAGGTTTTTGGCCCAAGTTCATGATTTGTTGAAAGCTCGTATGTCACTAGCTGGACTTTCTGAAGATTTGTTAGATTGGTGGCTACTCACTAAATCTGAAATCTCTACTTTGGTTAGGAGGACATCTAAATATGCTGCAGTGACTAAATATAAGAGATATTTGTCTTTACGTATGCAGTTGGAAACATTATATTCAGCTATACACTCACAAGGCTTATCTTTGACAGCACAGGTACAGAATGTCAAAAAAGAAATGGCTGCACTACAGTATACTAGAGCTACTTCCCTGTTACATGAACATAGGGTTTGTTCTGCTAATAAATCTGCTTTGGGGGATGTTTTGGATTGTAGTCATAGGCATTCTACGGATCGCCTTCTGACTGAAGTTGTGGATACTGCTGGTACTAGTTACACTGCATTTCCGGATATCTTGCGAGCAGTCTCCTCACATTTTTCAAACTTATATGCTGCATCTCCAGTGGATAGCGCTGGTGTAGAACAATTCCTTTCCTCTCTCCATATTGCCCCTTGTTCTGATATACTATTATGGGCTTTAGTTGCTCCGATTAGTGTTGATGAGGTTAAAAGGGAAATTTTCTGTTTATGGAAATTTTCTGTTTACGGCGCCTGGTATTGATGGCCTGCCTGCAGAATTTTATAAAACCTGTAGTCCTTTGGTTTGTGATGTGCTCACAGTAGTGTTTAATTGGGTTTTGCAACGTCACACTCTTGATTTCCATTTTTGTACTTCAATTCAGATTTTGTTATATAAGAAAGGTGATAGAACTTACTTTCCAATTGAGGCCTTAAGTCTCCTTAATACGGATTTTAAAATTTTAATGAAAATATTGAATACCAGATTGTTGTCCATAGCTCCACACTTGATTTCCCTACACCAATCCTGTTCAGTACAGGGGAGATCTATCTATAATAATCTCCTTTTGCTTCGGGAACTAATAGAGCTTGGTAAAGTTGATGTTATAAAGGGTTTTCTTATGTCCATGGATCAACAAAGGGCCTTTGATCAGGTCCCGCATAGTTATTTGTTTCAGGTTTTACGAACCTATGGAGTTCCTGATCACTTTATAACCTGGATTGCTTTGCTTTATAGTCATGCTTATGCTATGCCCTTGATAAATGGTTACTTGGGTTCCTATATCCCTATTCATCGGGGGGGGTGAGACAAGGCTGCCCTCTGAGTCCATTGCTTTATGTTTTTAGTTTGGATCCGCTTTTACGTACAATTACCCAGGATGTGCGGATTCTTGGTATTGCTTCCCCCTCATAGTACCCTTGAGGCCAAAATTTCAGCTTATGCTGATGATGTCTGTGTCTTTGTTGCTGATTTGACCTCTGGAGATAAGGTGTTACATCATTTTTCTAATTTTTCGGATGTTGCAGGTTCCTCCCTTAATAAATCTAAGAGGTTTTTTTATGCTCTGCATACTGCCATTCCTGAGGTTACGGAGCTGCAAGGCATTCCTGTTGTACTGGGCCCAGTCCGAATTTTAGGTATTGATTTTGGTAAAGGTGATAATGCGTTACTTAATTGGTCAGCTAAAATTGAGGCAGTTCAGTCCAGAATCAAATTATGGAAGTCTTGGCAACAAACTAAACAAAAAAAGGTTATCATTACTAAATCTTTACTTCTCCCTCAATTTTTATACCTTAGTGCGGTATACTCTATTACTTCTGGTTTGGAAGCCATTTTATTGGGTCTTTTTTTTCAAATTATTTGGGGGAGTCACCTAAATCCCATTAAAAGAGATGTGTTGTATCTTTCTATTGCACAGGGTGGTTTGAATTGTGTGAATCCGATTACTTTTTACTATAGTATTTTTTTTCATTGGAATTTACTAGACTTTAGTCGTCCACACTCTGTGTTATGGGTGATTTATGCATATGGTTGGTTACCTAAATTGTCCTCAGAGTGGCCAGGTTTGAGCCAGGAAAATTTACACACTCCTAGTTACCCGATTTATGTCAGACCTGTGATATCGAAACTTAATAGATGGAAGTTACTTCCGGCCCATGTGTATTGCAAATCGCGCAAATATATTTGTGATGTCCTACTATCTAAAGCACATTCCATAGTCCCCGTTTTTAAGGATGTACCGGATGGTCATGTTGATAACCTCCTTAAAAGTTTGGTGGATGACCGGATCCCACCTAGATTATGGGATGTTTTATGGCTTAGTTGTCATGGGCGTCTCAATGTTAGGGGGAATTTAAAGCATAAAATGGTTACTGAACATACTTGTCTGAGGGATACTTGCATTAATCAGGAGGAAACAATGTCCCATTTTTTTGTTTCCTGCCCCTTTGTGCAAGAATTCTGATGACCTTTTCGTTCGTTGGAGCCAGCCTTTCATGGCTGCAACATATCTGGAAGTTGTGGGAGGTTTTTGCTACATTCTACTTTGTTGGATGCAGGTGTAACGGCTGCTGTTCGCTATGTTCAAGTTTCATTTATGGCATGCCAGATGTCACCTTACTCTACAACAGTTATACCACTCACCACTTGAAGTTCTTCAACATGTTGAACATGATTTGTTGTTACAATGTGATTCTGAATGCAACTGTTTGTCCAAAAATGTATGGCTTATGAGGTGGAAAGAGGTTCCTTTTTTGAAAGACAAAATAGGTTGAATCATTATGCTGTCAGAGAATTGAGTATTGCTGATATTCTCTGTTATGTTTTTTTTTCATATTTTCCATGAATTGTATTACTGTTTTTCTGTTTATTGTTCTGTTTATTAATAAAAACCTTCCCCTACTCTTATTGATAAGTGCCATGGGATCTTTGACATCCACCTGAACTACCACCAATCCAGGCAGATGGGACCTCGGTTTATCGTCTCATCTGAAAGACGGCACCGCAGAAGTGCGGCACCCCTCTCATGCTGCACTACAGTGTCAGTACTGGGATATTAACCCAAGTGCCAGATGTGGGAACTGAACCCACAACCCTCTGATCTCCTGGCCTCAGAGGTGAGTGTGCTACCTACTGAGCCACTGACACTGCCACTCAGCTGCTTGTCAGCCAGCTTTGCATTAAAACGTTTTTGTTTTTTCAAACAAAACAGACTCATCAGCAATTATAAGCATGTGAGCATGTGTACAAAAAAAAGACGTCTGGAGACAAATAACACATGAAAATCTACAAAGCTTTGGACTGCAACAGTAGTACCAATAAACAGAGGAGTGGCAACTACCAGGGATGACTGGAGACCAACTGTAAGAGGTAGTACAGACAGAGCATGGCTTCACCTATCAGAAGATGGTAGGCTTCTCCAGGCCTGAAAGGGAAGCAGTAGTACCGCAAAGAACCCAAACAGTAGAGACTATCAACAGACAAGGATCATTTACAAGGTACACAACATATGGCTAGGTGGAGGTTTCTGCTATACCATATAGGGCTGATTTGTAGTAGGGAAGTTGGATGGGGGGGGGAGTTATTACCCCACTCCAGTTTGAGGTTTCAGATATGTGATAAAAGGTCTACAACAGGAGTAGTACTTAGCAAGGGTATTGGCAACTATGTAAGACATATGGTTGAAGGATGCAACTTTAGCAAGAGAATTCAGGAGTTCAAAGAAAGTTGGAAGCTCGGTAGAGCACCATCTGCAAAGTATAAGCCTTTTAGTCTGGAGTCCTAAAAGGGTTATCCATTTCTGTTGTTGTGAGGTCAGCCTGGGATCCAGGAGGAGTAGGATGAGGAGGCAGAGGGCAGGATTTGAGGGTATTTGCTGGGCAGTAACTGCAGAGGCTAGCTCGGTGGCCTGCTTCCAGAAAGGCTGGATCCATGTGCAGTCCCAGATGATATGATTCAGGTCCCCTTCTTGTGCCATGCATCTCCAGCAGAGGTTATTATCTATTAATTTGGCCTTGTGCAGAACCACTGGAGTCCTGTACCACAAGTGGAGGATTTTAGTTTGTATTAACCTACTCCTGGCATCAGGGTAAGCCTGGTGTGCAGATGTCCAACAGGTACGCCACTGTGGGGCTGATATGGTTATTTGTAGAGCTCTCTCCCATTTAATCTTAGATTCCTCTGACTGGCTTGGTACAGTGTGAGTTAGGGCTGCTTATACCTGGCTGGCTAAACCATCCTGAGAGTTAGCCAGCTTTAAAGAACATTAGGTCTGGAAGGGTTAGGGGAGGATCTTAAGTAAGCTTGAACTGCACTTTTGATCTGGAGGTATTTCCAGAAATCAGTTTGTGGACATCCCATCTTACTTTCAGGTTTTGAAATGTGTGTATGATATTGGTGGTCTCATCAAGGAGGTCTTTGAGTTGTGCTATGCCTCTAGATGCCCACTGGGGCCAGAAAAAAGGTTTAAGATCAATCTGTACAGCTGTGTTATTCCACAGGGGAGTCAGACCTTGGGGGGTGAGGGTCTGTTTTCAGTTTTTTGTGTGTCTTCATCCAGTACTTGATCGAGGGGCCTATAGTGGGATGTAAGGTTAGAGTCTGGGGCTGACAGTTGTACAGTAGAAGGGCCAAATGTTGCACATTGGCTTGAGTTTTTTCTATGGTGAGCCACTATGGGGAGATGGAGGTGACCGGAAGATGCCATTTTGAGGTTTGCAGCCATATAGGCCCACTTATATCCCTCCATCTAGGAGAGACAGGTATCCAGTGATGTGGGCCACTCAAATTTAGCATCTCAGTTTGAGCACCTGTAAGGTTAGTGACTATGAGAAGATAGCGAGGGACGGGTACAGAGAGGATATCGTGAAGAAATAGTGAGCAGGTAGCGAGGCAACGATAGGGAGATTAGGATATGTGGAGTTTTGGAGGAGGTTTGCCAAGCTGCTTCAATGGTGTGGTGGTTAGGGTAATGGACTGCAATGCTGGTGAACCTAGGTTCGGGTATGGGTGTGCTATAATTTTGTTTTATGTTGGGTGGGTTGTGTAAATATTATTTTTTTGCCATCTTTGGTGTACTATTCCCCTGATGTTGATCCCCCCCCCACCCCCAGGTTGCCCCCCCAAGGTTCTCCATCCCTGAGTTGTGTCCCTCCTGGACTTTCTTCCCCTTCCCAACATGCACCCCCCCGGAGTTGGTTATTATAATATAGGAGGTGCAGGGGGCAAAGGGGGGGATGAAGGTGGCACAGCCCCCTGCATTGAAAGTAAGTAAAGTATTTTGTCCCATATCAGTCCAAATATTTTGTGCTGTGTTTGCAGTTGGTGTAGTGTACAACACCTTTTGGGGGATTTTGGTGTTGTACACTTGCTGCAATGATCGTCACTATCTTTATTTCGCCATTATGACATGGAACTGGGGTGGCACCATCCTCTGTCCTTCCAGTGAGCATGCAGCTTGTTTCAGCTATATCTGGGCGTTTTGTTCTCCCAGAGGAAGTTGCCTATCATTGCATCTATTAGCTTGTACCACCTGATGGGAGATTCTAGAGGTATATGAGATAGTATATAGAGCAGTTTAGGGGCAGTGATCATCTTGAGGCAGTATAGCGCAGTGGTCTAAGGCTCTGAGCTGCAGATCTGGTGACATCCAGCAGACCAGACCTGGGTTTGAATCCCACAGCTTCCACTTGCGTACTGTGTGACTCTGAACAAGTCACTTAACTTCCTTGTGCTCCCAGGTCGCACCTGGAAACAAGCTCTGGCTTAGTGTGCCTGTCCTGGTAAAACAATTTCCCCCCCAATTTCCCCTTATGGCTGTGATTTTCCAAGCCAAGATGAGATGCAGCAGCTTCCATTCGTCATGCTCGGTTTTAAGATCAGACAATAATGGCTTTAAATTGAGCTCCAACATCTTAGAGATGTCTGGGGAGATCTGGATGCCCAGATACACCAAATCAGAGGGGGCCTACTGGCGACCAAGGGGTGCTGTTATGGTGGACGTACAGTGGGTGTTCAGGGGGAGTACTTAGGTTTTACTCTGATTTAGCCTGAGGCCTGAGTGGAGAGTAAAATCAGAGAGCAGGGACAAAAGGGGTTGCAGGGAGTTTCTGACATCCGCTAAGGGACTAGCAGGTCATCTGCATACATTAGCATAGAATAGCTCTTGACCAACTGCGACGCCTTGAATTTAGGGGTGCTGTCTGTTTGCTGCCACCAGTGGTTCAACTGCTAATATGAACAAGAGTGGAGACAGGAAGCACCCTTCTCTGTTGCCCCTCCCCATTGGGAAAGGAGCTGATAGTAGGGAGTTAATCAGAATTCTCACAGAAGGTTGAGTGTGAAGGGCAGTAATCCAGGCTAGAAAACAGTCCTCAAACCCCAGATGCATGAAGACCATCCATAGGTAATCCCACTCCAGGAAGAAGAAAGCCTTTTCAAAATCAATTGCTAATGCTGCCGCTGGAGTGGTAGTGGATTTAGCTGAGTGAATGAGATTCAGCAGTGACTGGATGTGATCTACACTGTAATGACTGGGGATAAAGCCCACTTTTGTGGGGTGGATTAAGTGGTGGAGGAGAGGATTCAGCCTTGCAGACAGTATTTTGGTGAAAATTTCACTGAGAGACATTGGTCTATAGCTAGTTGGCAGGGTGGAGTCTTTACCTTGTTTTTGGCAGGACCATTATTACTGCCTCACGGAGGGTAGGGGGAAGGAATCAGTGGCAAATACCTCAGTGTACACAGAACATAGTACTGAAGCAATAATTGGGGACAAGCCTTGCCATCACTCTATAGGGGAACCCATCTTCCCCTGGGCCTGTCCCAGGTTTCAGAACATGGAAGGCTTGTTTGACTTCTTTAGTCGTTAAGGGGGCATCCTGTTGGTTTGATAGTTTTGGGAGGTCAAGGGAGGACAAAAACAATAGTACCTGTGGGGCATTCATGCATCTTGAAGGGAAGTACAGTTTAGTATAAAAACATTTCATAATAGTGTTTATCTCTAGTGCTTTGGTTTGAGTCTCCCCATTGGCATTTCTTAGACCAGATATGAGTCATCTGGCCTGCTGTTTCTGTAGTCTGTAAGCCAATATTTTGCCCCCCTTTCCCCAACCTCCCAGTACTTGTGTCGAAGTTGGAGAAATGCGACCTCTGCCTTCCTAGAAAGCAGGTCATTAATCTCCATGCAAAGCTCTACCAGTTTACGTCCAATGGGGGAGTGCTGACTGACATGTCAGGACCATCTTGAAAACAGGATTTGGCCTAAAGATGTGAAAACAAGATCTGATCCCTGGATAAAAATAAAACTTTTTACTACTACCATGCGGGGATGCTTTGGTAGTGGCCTCTGTCTGCTTTAGTTGTGTTTCAAGAACAGAAAGGTGTTGCTCCTGTTTTCTTTATCTTTTAGCTGCAAACCCCATAATTAGACCCCTTATGGTGACCTTAAAAGCCTCCCATGTGTTGCCCACTTATGTATCAGCCATAGAGTTTTCCTTAAAAAAGAGAGTGGCCTCCCCATGGAGCCAGGGGGCAAACTCTGGGTCCCTGAGGAAGAGGGGAACAAGCCTCCGCCAGAAGAAGGATGATGGGGAGAGACCCTAGATGAATTAAAGCCTGGGGCATGGTCTGAGATCACCATAGGGAGGATGGTAGATCCCAAGGATAACTGTGTGATGTGGGGAGGGGAGACTAGCCAGTAGTCTAGTCGGCTATGGGGGCCATGCACAGAGGAGTGGATAGTGTAGTCACGCTCTCGGGGTGGAAGATTCACCAGATATCTGCTAGGCCCATGTCCTGCAGTAGCTAGTGCAGAGAGAGAGCCGAGCTCTGGTGTGGAGTTCGTGTCCAATGGAACTGCAGTCCATGGAAGGGTCCAGAGTGAGCTTTAAGTCTCTTCCCAAGAGGATCCATTAACTGCCCTATCATATGGACTAAACCATGGAAAAATGCCAGTGCATCTTCATTGGTGGCATAGATATTGTCCAGCAAACTAGGTCCCTCTAGTGTCTCCATTAGGGAAAACACCCACCTGCCTTGTGGGTCACTTTCTGTTTTTAGTAGGGCCCACTTAAGCACCTTATGAAGAAGTATGGCTACTCCCCTTTTACGAGTGGGTGCTGATAAGAAAAAGACTTGTCCTACCCATTCCCTAGCAAGTTTGATATAGCTGGAGGGACTGAGTTTGGTTTCTTGCAGGAAGACCAGTTGGATCAAAGCTTTTTTAAGTGTAAAATAACCTGTTTATGGTGAATAGGGGTGTTTAGGCCCCTTATGTTCCAGGTATAGCAGTTTATTTCACCCTTTATCTGGCTGATAAAGAGCTATAATGACAGGTACATGGGCAACTAAGAAGAATGCCACTGTCCAACCTGGTTGTCCATGCAGCACAGATCCATGATGGGTCATTGACAAACTATTTGTCGAACAACCCGACAGCGAGACTGGCAGGTAAACTGCATTTTGCAGTTGGCTGCCGGTTTCCACAACACACTTGTGTTTTCTTCAGGGGGCCTACGAGTCTCAATTCTAAGTCAGAGGTGATTTGGGGGTATGCAGGACCCCCGACAGACAGTGCCGGGTTCCAGCAGGTTCCCTATCATGACGTGGCATTGTTGTCGCTGTTGGGGACTCCACTGTCGAAATGTCAACGTCGTGGCTGCATACCATGCAGCACCAAGGGGGATTTCAGAACCTCTACACTTGAACAGATCAGTGCATCCTTGCATTGGAGCACAGCCTGTTGATACACTTGGGTCATAACATCTGTATTCAAAGGTATAAACACTGTATAAAACACATCAACAATAAACCTATAACTATTTGCAGTGGTGTATGTGGCATGTGGACAGCTGGTTCTGATTTCAATATGACATTTGTTCTGCAATATAAAATATGTAAAGGAGAGTCTGTCAGGAGAAAATACTGTCTTGCTGAAATTGACACATCAACCCCCCCCCCCAGGGATAAATTCAAAGGACAGGAGGTAGCTTAAACTGCAGATATCTGAAATGCAATTACTTTGTTAAGTTTTCTTTGAAGCCCAGGAAATAAAATATCTATTCATGACGTCCTCAGGGAAATCCTTTGATTTGCACTAGGTGTCATGAAGGAAGGAGAATATGCATGTGTTGGGGTGTCTCCCAAGATAGCCAGTAATTACATCAAAGAAACTTTGATGTCTATGTGAAACAGATCACAGACTGGTTCAAGAAGTCCAATATACATGTGTTGGGGGGAGTCATCTGAGGAAGCCAGAATTATATCAAAGAGGCTTTGATGTCTGTGTGAAGCAGATCACAGACCAGTTTTGGCAAGTCACAGGAAGAGAAGAGAATCATTTATGTCACCTATTATTTTTTTAAATATCTTAGTAGGACATCCTGTGTTATAAAATATAAATTTTAATACACCAAGGTGGAGTTAGGTGACCTCAGAGAGAAGGCCGGCTCAAGACTGCTTTTAAATATACTGAGCAGACCTTACACAAAGACATTTATTTTCTGACTGAGAAAAGAGGAACATCGAAGCACTGAAAGATTAAGAAAGTGAGGACATTAGATAAGACCAGTCTGAGTGTATGGGTTGTAGGAATTTGCACTTTTAAACCTGTTTTGTTTTAAGATTGTACGTGTTGGGATATCTTGTTCTATATTTACTGTTTTGCTGTCTTTACCTATTTTAAAGTAAAGATATGTATTTTAAAAACAGAAACTGCCTGGTGTACCTTGAAACTTCTTTTTATACAGGTGAAGCTTAGATGGTTATAGCTGACACTGTGCATGAGCTTATTGTGGTACCAAACTGGGAAACAGATAGTTCTCTAGGTCTTGCATAGAGTTCTAAGGGTTCATTTTGTAATACCTGGTTAGGTGCCCGTAGGCAAAGATATCTGGACCCCGAAGACAGAATTATCTGAGCCTGACAATTGAGTATGCTAACAAGAGGTTATCAGTTTGAATTCCTCCAGAACTTTGGACAAAGGTAACTCGAAACCACAAAACAGACAAGAGGGTTACCTTGTTCTGTTAAACTGTTCACAATTCTACACTCAGAGGTTGGCACGTTGGGAGTAGAGGGCTGACCTGCTGAGTGGGGCTGTGACAGATTGGTTGGCAGTGGTGGCATATAAAGTTTGGTGGTATAAGCTTTATTGTTCAGTGTGTCAGCTTGAGACTGTTCAGCTCACTTGGAAAAAAGAAAGGCAGTGTTTTATTTCAAAAAGAAACAGAACTATATCCCTTGGCTTACAGTCAAGTTTCTACCTGTTTTTATTTTTTTTAAAGTGCCAGTCAGAGTAGCAGTAGTCAGGGAAAGATGGCCTCCGACTACAGCAGGCACACTGTAAGATACTTAAAGCAGTTGTGCAGGGACAGAGGAGTCCCGTTCGAGGTGGCAGCCAAAAAGCAGACCCTCATAGATGCCCTGATGGTAGCAGATACCCAGAGCAGCAAGTCACCAATTGTGATTGTAAAGGACCAAACCTCAAGTGTGGCAGGGCTAGCGGCCAGTGCTGTATCCAGGTCCAGTGAGGAGGACAGCAGGGCCACTGTCAGTGAAGGGTCACAGCAGCAGGGGACGTTCACCAGTATCCTGAATCTAGAGGTACTCGGGCTGCAAACTGAGTTGCGCAGGATGAAGCTGGAGTTCCATGAGAAGAGAAAGCGAGAGAAGCAAGAGGCAGACTGTGAGGCAGAGCGAGAATGCCGTAAGGCAGAGCGGGAACAGTGGGAGGCAGATCGTGAGGAGCGTGAGTGCCAGCGAGCTACAGAGGAGAAGAGAGAATGAGAAAGGCGAGATGCAGACCGTAAGGAGCAGGAGTGCCAGAGGCAACACGAACTGGAGAAGATACGACTCTGACCAGCGGCACCAGAGCAGGTAAGAGGATTGGGTTTAACTTGGACTGCAGGACTGGGTTACAAATTGAACTCCAAATTAATAGCCAAGTTTAAAGAGGGGGAGGACATGGTTGCCTTTTTAAATTCTTTTGAAAAAGTTTGTATTCAGGCTAAAATTCCTAGAGAGTCCTAGAGCTTCCAGCTATCCCCGCTACTTATCAGGAAAGCTCGGGATGCATTGGGTCAAATGGACAATGAGGACAGCAATGATTACAGCAAACTAAAAGCTGCACTGTTAAACAAATTTAAATTAACTGCTGAATTATACAGATCTAAATTCTGTAAGCTCAGGAGAAGCCCTGATGTGAGCTATGAGAAGCTAGCCATGAAACAACGTCAGTTTTTAAAATGTTGTTGGGACGGAATTGAGGCACACTGTGTTGATAAAATTGAAAATGTAATTTTATTAGAAAAGTTTTATTGGGCATGCCCAGCACAGCTAAAAACCTGGCTAGAGGACCAAGATCCCAAAACAGTGCAAGAGGCTGCTGAACTCTTGGACCACAATGCCAAGAGCAGACCTGCTCTGAGAACAAATGGGGTGGGCATGGCAGTGCAGAAAGGGAAAAACGCGCCTTCAGGGCAGCTAAAACCCTCACTGCCTCTACCGAAACCAGTTAGCCACAGGTTTCAGAGAAAAGATTTCTCTGAGAGAAGAACTGAATGTTGGTTGTGTAAGGAAACTGGGCATATTGCCAGACAGAGCCCCAAAAAGGTGTGCAATAATACCCAACCGGGTGCTAGGAAAGAAGTGGGTTGTTTGTGTGTCCCTGGAAGCATGCCACTGAACATGAGGGAACACATGCACCCAGTCATGGTGAATGGTGTATAGACACAGGGGTTAAGGGACACAGGGGCATCCCTGACATTGGTGAAAGGGGATCTGGTACAGCCTGGTCAGCTTATACCCAATAAATATGTCACTGTCCAAGGGCTCACTGGTGAAGAGAAAACATTGCCACTGGCCAGTGTTCTCCTGGACTGGGGTGAAACAAGGGGAACTGTGCAACAGGTGGCTGTAACCAAAACATTAGCAGTGGATGTGATCCTGGGTAACAATCTCCAACATGGGATGGTATGTGCAGTTACCCATAGCCAAGTGGCAAGGGAAAATTGTAGTTCCCTGAACCCCACAGAAACCAGTGTGGAAACCACTGAGAGGCTGGTTCCCCAGCCTGTGTCTCCAGATGGGGAGACTGATAAAAAGGGGGTAGAAATTTCCCCAATAGCAAGTAACCACACAGCTACAGAGGGTTACCCCGAAGAGGGAGTGGTAACCCATGGTCAGAGGGTTGGGATTGACAGTGATCCTGAGGGCCCAGACGCTAGTGCTAGGGACCTTAATTTAGCGACTGAAGGGGACCTGTCCCATGCCTTGGGACTGTGTGAGAGGTTTGCCACTGCTCAGAGGAGTGACCCTAGTTTAGAGAAGCGGAGGGCTTGGGCAGACTCTGATGAAGCACAGGGAGGTGACGGCAGACATAAGGTTTGTTGGGAAAAAGGACTTATGTATACTCAGGCAGTACAGACAGAGGGAGGGATGCTAGGCAGGTAGTGTGTCATTCCCCAGGGGTAACGTGAGCAGTTGCTCAAGATTGCACATGATATTCCCTTGTCTGGTCATCTGGGAATTGAGCATACTATGCAGCAGTTGGCCCAGAATTTCTATTGGCCTAACTTCACCCAGCAGGTGGAGGAGTATTGCAGGTCTTGTCACTGGTGCCAAAAACTAGGGAAGGTGGGCAAGAAAACCCAAGCTGCCCTGATTCCATTGCCTATAGTGGAGGAGCCATTCCAAAGGGTAGGAATGGATATTGTGGGGCCTTTAAATACTCCCCAGCTCCTCACGGAAGAAATTCATCCTGACTGTGGTGGATTATGCCACCTGGTACCCAGAGGCAGTTGCCCTATCCTCATTGAGGACAGACAAAGTGGCAGATGCCTTACTTGGGATTTTCTCCCGTGTTGGGTTTCCGCAGGAGGTAATCACCGATCGAGGGGGTTTCTTCATGTCGGACCTGATCAAATGTTTATGGGAGAAGTGTGGGGTGGTGCAGAGATGCACGACACCATATCACCCACAAGCCAATGGGCTTGTGGAACAATTCAATGGTACCCTAAAGTCAATGCTTCGGAAGTTTGCTGAACAGCATGGGAGGGACTGGGAGAAATACCTTCCCCACCTGTTGTTTGCATACTGAGAGGTGCCCCAAGAGTCGACAGGA
Source organism: Neoceratodus forsteri (assembly GCA_016271365.2). Classification (NCBI taxonomy): domain Eukaryota; kingdom Metazoa; phylum Chordata; order Ceratodontiformes; family Ceratodontidae; genus Neoceratodus; species Neoceratodus forsteri. The sequence continues at coordinate 620,535,786 of CM028130.1, forward strand.
TTTTCCCCCTTCAAACTCTTATATGGATGCCGGGTACGTGGGCCCCTAGACTTGATCCAGGAGGACTGGGAAGGCAAGCACACCACCCAGGGAAATCCCATTGTGGATTATGCCCTTAGGTTTAGGGAAAGGCTGAAGGAGCTTATGGGGACAGCCCAGAGCAACCTGGCAGCTGCCCAACAGAAACAAAAAGTGTGGTATGACCGCAGAGCCAGAGACCACTCGTACATGGTGGGTCAGGAAGTCATGGTCCTTATTCTGGTCCAGAAAGACAATCTGCAAGCTGATTGGGCAGGACCGTACAAAGTGGCTAGGAAGGTAAATGATGTGAACTACATTGTGGAGTTACCTGACTGAAGACAGACAGAAAGGATGTACCATGTCAACATGATGAAGCCATATGCAAATAGGGCTGACATGGTGTTTGCAGTGTGTGTAGTCATGGGGAGGGGATGGACGAAGGAGACCCCCCCTCTGGACTTGCTGGAAGAGAGTAAGCAGGAATCCTCTGTGGAGGCAGTAAAATTGTCTCCCCAGCTGACTCCGGGCCAGATCCAGAAAGTAAGGGAGGTTTTAGCAGACTTTGCCCCCTTGTTTAGCACCAAGCCTGGACTAACCCCCTTAGTGACACACAATGTGGAGACATGGACACAGACACCCATACGGCAGACAGCATATCAGGTGTCAGAGGCTGTACAAAAGGACATTAGGAGGGAAGTGGAGGAGATGCTGGATTTAGGGGTAATCCAGAGATCCCACAGTCCCTGGGCCTCACCTGTAGTCCTTGTACCCAAGCCAGATGGCTCCGACTCATTTCTGTGTAGACTATCATGGACTGAATGCAGTTATGAAGTCAGACGCCCACCTGATGCCCCAGACGGATGAACTCCTGGACAAGTTGGGAGGGGGTGATCTACCTTATGACCATTGATATGACAAAGGGGTATTGGCAGGTAGAGTTGATGGACAGAGCTAGGGAGAGATCGGCCTTCATCACTCTGATAGGCTTATTTGAGTTTAAAGTAATGCCTTTTGGAATGAAGAACACCCCGGCCACTTTCCAAAGGTTGGTGAACCAGGTGTTAAATGGTGCTGTGGAGTACGCCATGGCATACCTGGATGACATTGCCATCTTTAGTACCAGCTGGGAGGAACACCTATCCCACCTTAGGGAAGTGCTAGGCAGGATACAGAGGGTCGGGCTCACTGTCAAAGCCAAGAAGTGCCAGGTGGTCATGGGAGAGGTGGCATACCTCAGGCATGTGGCAGGCCAGGGAGGGCTCTGTCCTAACCAAATAAAAATAGAGATAATCCAGGCATGGCCCAGACCAGAAACTCAGAAGCAGGTCAGGAGTTTTCTCAGGACAGCAGGGTACTATAGAAAATTTGTACCCAATTACAGTGCCCTGGCTGCTCCCCTATCTGGCCTAACAAAGGAAAGGATGCCCAAGAAAATTACCTGGGGCCCAGTCTGTGAGGAAGCCTTTTCCAAACTAAAGGAGGCACTGTGCAGTGCTCCTGTTTTGACAAGTCCTGACTATGGCAAACCTTTTATAGTTCAGACTGATGCCTCAGATGTGGGTATTGGGGCAGTACTGAGTCAGACATCCAGCCAAGGGAGGGATCACCCAATAGCCTACCTGAGTAAAAAGTTACTTCCCAAGGAGCAGGCATACTCCACGGTGGAAAAGGATTGTCTTGCCATAGTGTGGGCCCTAAAGAAATTGGAGCCATACTTGTATGGGCAGTATTTTGTGGTGCAGACTGACCACAACCCCCTGATTTGGCTGACGCAGATGGGGAAAAACAATGGTCAATTGCTAAGATGGAGTCTTGCTCTGCAAGGATATGACATGACCATTCTACTTAGGGCTGGAGCAACCAGTTAGAACTCAGATGGGCTGTCTCGTGTGTATGAGGAGTGAACTGATTTGGGAAGCTCATCCCATGCAGGGGATAGACCCCCCCAAATTCAGTCTAGGTGGGGAGGACTGCGGCACATGGACAGCTGGTTCTGATTTCAATATGATATTTTTTCTGCAATATAAAATATGTAAGGGAGTGTCTGTCAGGAGAAAATACTATCTTGCTGAAATTGACACATCAAACCCCCCAGGGATAAGTTCAAAGGACAGGAGGTAGCTTAAACTGCAGATATCTGAAATGCAATTACTTTGTTAAGTTTTCTTTGAAGCCCAGGAAATAAAATATCCATTCATGACGTCCTCAGGGAAATCCTTTGATTTGCACTAGGAGTCATGAAGGAAGGAGAATATGCATGTGTTGTGGTGTCTCCCAAGATAGCCAGTAATTACATTAAAGAGACTTTGATGTCTGTGTGAAACAGATCACAGACTGGTTCAAGAAGTCCAATATACATGTGTTGGGGGGTGTCGTCTAAGGAAGCCAGAATTATATCAAAGAGGCTTTGATGTCTGTGTGAAGCAGATCACAGACCGGTTTTGGCAAGTCACATGAAAAGAGGAGAATCATTTATGTCACCTACTATTTTGTTTAAATATCTTAATAGGACATCCTGTGTTATAAAATCTAAATTTTAATACGCCAAAATGGAGTTAGGTGACATCAGAGAGAAGGCCGGCTCAAGACTACTTTTAAATACATTGAGCAGACCTTACACAGAGACATTCATTTTCTGACTGAGAAAAGAGGAGTATCGAAGCACTGAAAGATTAAGAAAGTAAGGACATTAGATAAGACCAGTCTGAGTGTATGGGTTGTAGGAATTTGCACTTTTAAACCTGTTTTGTTTTAAGATTGTACGTGTTGGGATATCTTGTTCTGTATTTATTGTTTTGCTATCGTTACCTAGTTTAAAGTAAAAATACATATTTTAAAAACAGAAACTGCCTGGTGTGCCTTGAAATTTCTTTTTATATAAGTGAAGCTTAGATGGTTATAGTTGACACTGTGCATGAACTTATTGTGGTACCAAACTGGGAAACAGATAAGAGTTCTCTAGGTTTTGCATAGAGTTCTAAGGGTTCATTTTGTAATACCTGGTTAGGTACCCATAGGCAAAGATATCTGCCCCCCCGAAGACAGAATTATCTGAGCCTGACAATTGGGTACAATAACAAGAGGTTATCAGTTTGAATCCCTCCAGAGCTTGGGGAAAAGGTGACTCGAACCCACAAAACAGACAAGAGAGTTACCTTGTTCTGTTAAACTGTTCACAATTCTACACTCGGAGGTTGGCACTTTGGGAGTAGAGGGCTGACCTGCTGAGTGAGGTTGTGACAGCGTATGCCAGTTTCTTCTTGGGGTGGTCTAGGCATACAGCTGGCAAGAACGTTGCATCAGGCCCACCTGACCACTCCTTGGGGTGGATGTATTAGGATCCATTCCTAGTCTGGATGGCCTGTGCTTGGCTATCTTATTCCAAGAGGAGGGATTCCTGTAGTCAGGCCACATAGCATGACCTACTGGGTTGTCAGCGGAAAGTTACACAGATGCTAGAGCTTCGAAACCATAGGGGGTTACAGGGCCACCACTTTGTTTATGGGAGAGGGTAGCATGAGCCGATGATATGGGTGGTCTGGTCTCCGCATGCTGACCTTCTATAGCTGCAGGCTGGAGGATAGCTGGTCTGGGGGGGACTGAGGTGGCATCTGGGACCTTAAATTAACATTTCTGTAAGTAGTGAACAATACTGAGCCCTATTAAAGGGGGATGTCTTGACAGGCCAGGTTGCCTAGTTCCAACTCTTCTGCCTCCTTGTATATGTAAGGGGCTCAAGGTAAAGTCCTTGATGGAGGCTTAGAGACTATATCTTACATTGGGGTGGCAGGGGTGAAATTAGAATACAGGTACTGTCATTTAGAAGCAATAAAGCTCCTCGGTGTGATTAAGACATCTCCTTGTACCATTACACTGTAACCCCTCCTTCAGATCAGCCATATTTTTATTTATTGAAATGTTTCACCAGGAAGGCACACTGAACAACAAGTTGTTCGTCTCCTGGTGCGACCTGGAGGGGGGTACTATTGGATGAAGAATTAGACATACAGTTTAACGTTTAAAACATACAAGAAATTAAACATTCAATTACATTTGTAACAAGATAGTTAAAAAATATCATAAATAATCATTCAGATGCATTTATAACATAACATAATGTACAATTAAATATATCATACCTGTGAAATATGTATTTAATTACAAGTAGCATATATGAGGAACATAGTACATAGTGGTGAAAGGGGAGGAGAGCGTGCTGAGATACAGGCTGGGGGGGTGGAATGTTTAATAGGTGATGTGAGTCATGGAGAAGAGCAAAGGCATAGGAGGACAGTTAAGGAGGGTTAAAGCTGGAATAGTTAGATGAGAAAAAGTTATGTAAGGCAGAGGCAAGGGAGTGGGAGGAGGAGGAGTGCTGTATTTGGGGGGAAGGAGTTCTAGATTTGTGGGAAATGATGAGTAAAGCCTGACTGACCGATGACAGTGGTACAATGGTGGACCAACAAAGTGCGAGTGACAGAGGATCTGAGGGAATGAGAGGGGGGAGGCAGGGGAGAGAGCAAATATGAGAGGTAGGAGGGAAGTTCTCCTAACCAAAATTTAGAAGTGAATTTGGCACAGTGAGTGAGGTGCCTGTTGGCAAGGGGGGGAAGGGAAATGGTGTGATAGAGGTCACAGTGATGAGTGCGTGATGGAGCATCAAGGGCAAATCGACAGAAGGAGTTAGAGTGTCCAATCTGGTTAGGGAGGATTTGGGAGCACCACCATAGACTACATCACAGTAGTCAAAAATGGAGAGGATCATCTTCTGGACCAGTTCACGTCACACTGTAGGAGTGATGCAACTACAGTTCCTGAATAAGGCACCAAGCTTGGGGCATAATTTTTTCAGGATGGCGTCAATGTGGCCAGAGAAGTTGAGATGTTGGTCCAACCAAACCCCTAGGTATCTGTATGAGGAGGTGTCTTCTAATATTGTCCCATCAAGAGTATGGAAAGATGGTAAAGGGTGAAGCCTAGGGAGTCTCTGCCTAGTGCCAAAGGTCATGGAGACAGTCTTTTTGGCATTTAGGAATAGTTGATGTGAGGCAAGCGATAACTGAACCTGGTGGAAGTCAACCTGAAAGGTGGTTGCAACATCAGCAGGGCATTTGCCAGATGAGAACAGGACAGTGTCATCGGCATACATATGGATAGAGGTGGAGTGGGAGCATACTGAGGGCAAGTCATTTAGGAAGATGGAGAAGAGAATGGGCCCAAGCACCAAGTCCTGTGGGACTCCAGTGGAAATAGAGAGAGGGGGGAGAACTTGTATCTTGGATCTTGACTGATTGTGTTCTGCCTGACAGGTAAGCTCTAAACCAGTTTGGGGCAGAAGTAGAGAACCCAGCAGCCATAAGTGAGTCAAGAAGAAGGGCATGGGAAATGGTGTTGAATGCCTTGGCGAGGTCGCAAAGATGGCAGAGGTAATGAGGCCATTATCTATCCCAGTGAGGATGGAGTCAATGAGCCTAAGTAGGGAGGTGATAGTGGAGTGGTTCTTCTGAAAACCAGATTGGAACAGGGTAAAAAAGGAAGCGTCATTGAGGAAGGAGGTTAGCTGAGAGAGGACCAGGTGTTCTTGGAGTTTAGCAAGGGCAGGGAGTAGGGAGATTGGGTGAAAATTTGCAGGGGAGGAGGGGTCACTGTCCTTTGGGAGAGGGAGGACCAGAGCATGTTTCCAGGATGAGGGGGACAGATGCAGATGAGAAGGAAATATTTAAGATCAAGGAGAGAGGGTAAGCTATAGTAGAAGCTGAAAGGTAGAGGAGTTTATGGTTAAGATCATTCAGTGATGAGGCTTTGGAAGGATTAAGAGAGAGAAGGGCCATTGGTGTTTCTTCTGGGGAGACCGCAGAAAAAGAGAAGGAAGGATGGACATGGAGGGGTTGAGTACTGGGTGTGGGAGGATGAGAAGGGGGGAGGTTAGAGGGGAGTGACTTTAGAAGTGCTGTGGCACAGGAGATATAATAGGAGTTAAATTCTTCAGCCACTGTACATGGTTCGGAGACCAATGAGTTGTTATTTTAAGCACAGGTGGATGTGACGGGGATGAGAATAGGGCATGGACCACTTTCCAAAATTTAGAGGGGGAATTGATGTTTTTGAGAAAAGATAATTTAAAATATTCAGACTTGGCAAGTCTGGTAGCTTTTGTGCAGGCATTTCTTAACATACGATACCTGGCATGGTCTAGGGGAAGCTGGGAGGCCTTATGTTTCCTCCAAGCTTTGTCCCATTCCCTCACACAGGTTAGTAACTCAGGGGAGACCCAGGGATGATGGTTGCCACAAACTCTAGTGCATCTGAAAGGAGCGTAGGAGTTCCATGTAGTTAGAAATTCATCTTTAAAATAAACGAGGGCTTGGTCAATGGAATGGGCAAAGGCAATAGGGGGCCAATCAGAGCTGGCCAGTTCATTAAGAAGGGAATTAAGGTCTAAGGAGCTGAAGGAGTGGAGCTGCAGAATTTTGTGAGGTGGTTTAGGTCTATGGACTTTCCTGACTATGAAGATTGGGTGATGATCACTGATGGCATCCAGGAGGATGCCTGATTTAATGACTCAATGGGGGTGAGAGATGAGAGCCCAGTGTATTAGCCCAGTCAGGTGGCATCTGGGACCTTAAATTAACATTTCTGTAAGTAGTGAACAATACTGAGCCCTATTTGAGGGGGATGTCTTGACAGGCCAGGTTGCCTAGTTCCAACTCTGCTGCCTCCTTGTATATGTAAGGGGCTCAAGGTAAAGTCCTTGATGGAGGCTTAGAGACTATATCTTACCTTGGGGGTGGCAGGGGTGAAATTAAAATACAGATACTGTAATTTAGAAGCAATAAAGCCCCTCAGTGTGATTAAGACATCTCCTTGTACCATTACACTGTAACTGCCCTTCAGATCAGCCATATAACAGCATTACTTGGCTAAAACAATCCACGCCTGACTTTCTATGCCCTCTTCCTTCATACAATCTATTGATAGAATGGTGACCAAAAGCGGAAGTGGTACAGCTGTCTATTTTAAAGATCATCTTCATGTCATTCCTGTCAAATCCTATAATCTGGCCCGCTGTGAGGCACTTCATGTGCTCCTCACCCTCGGTACAAAAAAATTACACATTGTATGCGCCTACAATCCCCCGTCCAGTGCCATGATAGGACTTGATGAGTTGATGGAGCAAATCTCATGCCTCACTGGAAGACATGAGGTACTTATACTAGGAGATCTTAACATAAACTGGCTAGGCAGTGCCCAATCAACAACAATGATCAAACTGCAGTTATAATTTACACCAGCTGATATGGGAACCCACCACAATCACTCCTCACTCTAATACAAACACTGTACTAGACTGGATAATGACTAATCACCCTGAAAATGTGGTGGCTTCTGGCGTACTACCTGACGTCATCACTGATCACTCCCCAACCTGTTGTGTATGAGGAAAAACCAAACCCACCCCGATGGACCCTGCTTAATTACCTTCTGTAGCTATGCAAATTTTGACCCGCAACTTTTTTACAAGACATTGAGGCCACGGATTGGTCCTCCCTTCTCTTAACCAATGATGCTCAGTCTGCTTTTAATATATTCCTGACCCACTTCCTATTGCTGCAGGAAAAACACTGCAAACTTGTGACCCACCATGTAAAAAACAGGCAAACACGCTGGCTTAATTCTGTCCTACTATCTAAACTAAAACAAAGGGACAAAAGCAGGCTCCATTTCAAAAGAACAGGGTTATCATCTGACCTCTACACTTAAAGGGCACTGCGTAACTCCTGCAAGAAGGATATCAAAAATGCAAAGAGCTCCTACTGCAAAGATCTATTAACCAATTCCTTTGGTGACTCTAAAAAAAATTGGTCCCATATAAAGTTCTTTCTTGGTTCAAATCAGGCTTCTACCCCAAATGACATGTCACTTATTGACATTCACTGCAATGATCCTAGAAACATTGCCAACTTTTTCAATAACAAATTCTCTGGCTTAAGTAGCTACACCTCTTCTTTCTCTGCCCAACTGAACATATCCTCTCCCCCAGAGGTCAATGGTCCTCATTTCTTCTTTAAGGCAGTCTCTAGAAATGATGTGCTTAGGTTACTAAACAAGATCTCTGACCACACTGCTGCAGGCTCAGATAATCTTGAACCCAAGCTCCTAAAGTTAGCTGCCCCCTACATTGCTGCTCTGCTTGCCAAGATTTTCACACTCTCCTTGTGTCAGAGCTTCATCCCTAATATATGGAAGGTAACTAGGATTACCCCTGTTTTCAAAAAAGGAGATTGCAAAGACCCCTCTAACTACAGGCCCATAGCCATTCTTTCAGTCCTCAATAAAATCCTGGAGAAACTGGTTGCCGCCCAAACTTAAGATTTCTTCCAGAAACATGAACTACTAACATCTGCCCAGCATGCCTTCGCAAGGGCCATAGCACTACTACTGCTCTTCTCAAATTCATGTCTGATACCCAAGTGGCTATGGACTCTGGGTTTCTCACAGGGGCCATTTTCATCGACATGACCAAGGCGTTTGACCTAGTTGATCACTCCATTCTTCTAACCTCCCTGAGATCACTAGGTTTCTCTGCTAATGTCGTAAGGTGGTTTGGTAGCTACCCAGCTGACAGGACTCAAACTGTGAACTACAACTCTACCCTCTCAGACAAGACCACTATAAATGTTGGGGTGCCAAAAGGTTCCATTCTTGGACCTCTACTTTTTTCCATATTCATAAATAACATCACCTCTAACCTCCTTAGGTCAGCCTTCCTGTTGTATGCTGATGACATTGTGTTTACACTGGTGTGAAGAGCATCAATGACATAGTCTGCAACTCTCTCTTGATTTCCAGCAAATCCAACAATGGCTTTCTAGTCACAAGCTGGTCATAAACAAGGCCAAAACCCAAGCTATGATCTTTGGATCACAGGCAAAACTCAAATTTTCCCACCCAAATTTCAAAGTCTCCTCCATGAATGGTTCAACAGTTGAGGTGGTAAACTCTTTTAAATATCTGGGTGTCACACTTGACCCATCACTAAATTTTGACCTCCACATCAAACAGACCTGTAAGCTGGTCATTTCCAAACTGGGTATAGCCTACCGAACCAGCTATGCACTCACGCCCTCAGCCAGGCTTGCCATTGCCTGTGGCATACTCCTGCCCACACTTACTTATGGTGTTGTTACATTTACCTCCGCATGCAAATCTAGTTGTCAAAAGTGGGATGCCACATATAGCAACATGTCAATATGAATCCTTCTCTCATCGACTGAAACACTGCTGTCTTCTGTATTCAGACCTTGGATGGCTTCCACCCTCTGAGGCTAGGCTTTATGCTTATGGCTCTGTCATTGACAATATTATCTGACAAACAAGTTCCCAAACCCTTGGCCAACCTCTTCCAAAATCTGTCACCTTGCTATGGGCTGCGGTCTGCTGACCATGCCCCAGTAGTCGTCCCCAGACATAACACCTCCAAAGGGGCATGCGCTTTTGCCTGTCATGCCCCCCTTTACTGGAACACCCTCCCACTAGCCCTACGTCAATCTACGTCCCATGCATCCTTTAAGAAAGGGTTGCATAACCATCTCAGCACTTCTTGCAAGTGCTCCTGTTTCAAACCACCCTAGCTCACAGTTACCCTCCTAGCATTACCTTTCCTGTCTCATGTTTTACCATGCCATACGCTAAGCACTTTTTTTCTACCTGTTTTGACCTACCTCCTAATCTTGCCTCATCCTTAAACCCCATTTCTGGCCTTTTTACAGCCATCTCCCCTACTCTTATTCCTCCCTTAAATCTCCATTTTTCATTACCTATTGAATACTTTTATATTTACTAATCGTTCTTTTTCTTCAATTCAGTTATATGTTGTAGCTTCATAATTCTGAACTGTTTTTTTTTGCATATCTTTTTCTTTACTGTAAATGCACCTACTTTGTCAGTATCTATGCTTTTCTGTAATATATTGTCAAATATGTCAAACCAATTTTGTAATGTCTTTACCTGTATTTCTCATTCTGTAGTCTCCCGGGTCGTGCCTGGAAATAGTCATTGCTATGGCTAGTGCACTTACCTGGTAAACAACAACTAAATAAAATAAAATAAAAATTCTCTGGTCTTGGTCCCAGACTGACAATACACACAAAAGAGATAATCCAGCCAGGAGCCATTACTTCATGTAGGTAGTCTAGAGCCAAGGCTACATGTAACGTGAGCTCCGATATTGGGGATTAGGAAGTGCCACCTTGCATAGTAGCTGGGGTACCAGATGGATTTGTCAGACACCAAACCTGAGGAGGAATGTAGTGGGGAGGGGGCAAGGCCTGGGACACCACCATAACAGGCAACCTAGCAGTGTTGTACCAACACTGTACTGTTATTGCTCCCCCCCGTCTAACAAAAAATACCCTGTACCCCAACTGGAAACAAGACTGTACTTTTCTGAGAGGTTCAGCCTATGCCAGGAGTCTGAGGTGCAGTGGCAATATTTGGCAGGCCCAGTGTGTCCTGAGGTTGTAGCTGGCATGGAGCAGGGCCACTGGCCCTGGAATTGGCTGGCATGTTCAGAGGATCTGTGGCCACCAGTTCAGCCCATGTTTTTGGAGCGGGTTGCATCGAATAGTGTGAGGAGTTCCTCACTGCTGGATTCAGGCAGGCAAGTGCAGGCAATGCTTCTGCAGTTACTTTTTCCAGGGCTGCATAATGGTTCGGGGAGTGGAATTTCTCGAAATCTGTCAGAGGGTCCTGCACCAATGTGTCCTTCTCAAGGCTCCCAGATCTCTTGCTGTCTGTGGGGTGGTCTCTTTTTGTGTGCTTTATGAAGGACTGTCATTTCCAATTTTGAGGGGGCAGAGATTAAGAGGAATCACTCTTCTCGGCAGCCTTCTGGTTCAGCAAGCAACATGGGTTTTTTAATGTCCATGCAATCCTCATGTAGGTAGCCCCTTGCTTCGGACATCCGTCTTGGTAGCCGGAGTTCTCTGGGAAATGTTTTGTACAGGAAATCCTCAACATTTTTGGGGTGAGTAAAGAGAAGCGGTATCCCATTATGGACCATCCTCATGGTGGCAGGGTATCGGAGAGAGAAAGGCAGATCAAGTTGATGCAGGAGCCCGTGACACTCTGTGAAGGCCCTTCGCCTGTCTGATAAATCCTTTGAATAGTCCTGGTAAATTTGTATTTTGCAGTCTCACCATAGGATTTGCCCCTTATTACTGTACGTGCAGCCGATGTGTCAATCTCTTTTTTTTTGTCTAAAGTCTAAAAAACAGGCCAAGATATGACAGGGCCTTTCTCTGTCCTTGGGTGGGGGAGCCAAGGAATGATGGGCCCGCTGAATATGTAAAGGCTGGGTAGTCGCAAGGTCCAGTATAACAGGCAAAGTCTATTGAAGGAATGTGGCCATGTCCCTTTGTTCTGCTCCTTCAGGAAAGCCTAGGAACCAGAGGTTGTTATGCCGACTCCGGTTCTCTAGGTCATCAATTTTTTCTTGCAGCATTTGCAGGGCCCTAGTTTGTTTCCGGACCACCGCTGTTAGGTTCTGTATGGCGGCCTCATGGGAGCCCACTTTTCTCTCTGCTTAGAAAAATGTTTCAGTGGATTGAATCACTTGTGTAGCATGATTAGTAGCCATTGTAACCTGTGCCATTTGGTTCATTAGTTAAGAGAACATATTCTCCACTGTTGCAGAATCCCAGCTGGAGGTAGGCGCCGCGGTCATGCTGGCAGTCTGAAGGCCCCGGACAACTTGCAGAAGTTGTGAAATGCAGAGTGCAGATTGCAGTTCATCAAGAAATAAGTTTAAAATTACAGTACAATGTCCTCCAACATCTGTTAGCCCGTTTTGATGATGGTAGCAATGCTGATGACAGATTTTGTAGGATAAGGTTCCCCATGGGTCATAGAGCTAAGCAATTATCCAGCCATCTTGTTTCAGGGCTAAGCCATTCCCCCACCATCAGCCAGCTTGTGCAAATGAAAGTACTGAAGTACTCGCCACTGGAGCATTCAGTCCTTTCACATACACAAAGTTTCACTTACAAAACTGTGACCACCATCATACTCAGCTTACATGGTCATTGGTCTGTCAAGGACGAGCCCAATGTAGCTTGCTTTGCATTGGGCTAGTTAGTTACACACCTCTGAAATGCCATTTTCTGTAACAAAATGTTTCCTGCGCATGAGCAAGGAAACATAAAAACCAAACAAGAACAAAAAAAAAAAAAACAGAAAGCCGAGGATGAGCTAGAAAGCAAGTTAGTAGTAGGAGTTATGCACAACACCAATGCCTTCTACCAGTACATAAATGTAAGGTGAAGAAGGAACTGGGTCCCTGAAAATAGGGGAATGGTGGAGTAAACTATAAAACAGTCAGGAGGATGGCTGGGATGCTAATTTTATTTTTCAACTCTATTTAACGCCCGACCGACAGGTGGGTGGGTGGATGCACATCCCTATCAGCCCCTGGACTCATTCTCCCAGCATTCCCCACCAGGCTGCCCTATACTGGGTGGCCCATACCTTTCCCCCATGATGGGGCTCCCCCAGGGGGGTTGGGGAGGGACTGAAATCTACCAGATGCCCCAGCTGGGGCTTATGCCTGGGGCGTCATGTATGAGACAGTCCAGGAGCTTCATAGAGCTCCGTGACCAGGAGTTTTCCTGTTTTTGGTTTCCCCAGAAGCATGGATGTGCAATGAAATCAGCGCAGGCCAGGTGCACTGCAGCACCTGTCCCACAGATGTCCACTGTTGTTCTGCAGTGCCAGGCGGTCCCAGCTTCTGGACACTCAACCTCTGCTGGGTGTAATTAGTATGCCAGAGACTACAACCCTCCCCCCCAGCCTGGAGGTGGACAGCTGTCCATGGGATGCTCATCCAACCTCCCCCCGGTCAACCCACTGACACACCATGCTCACTCGAACACGGATCATCGGTGCCGCAGGTGGTAGCACTACCGCTGCACTGGCAGGCTGGTCCCTGAGATTCTGAATGAATACTTCATTTTGGTGTTTACAAAGGAGCCCACTAGTTGAAAGAGGATGCTCATTGGAAGGGCCCATGGTATCAGGAATAGCCATGATGTGGATGATGCACATCACACTTGCCCTAGTAGCTGATTACCTGGTGAAAATCAAGACACGTAAGTCCTAGGGTATAGATTGGCAACATTCCAAGATCATAATGAAGCTAAAGGAACAATTTGCAGGTCTGCTTGCAGTGACCTCTCATGAGTCAATCTGCATTAGCAGAGAGCTAGAGGGCTGGAAAGTGGCCAGTGAGGTCTTCATCTTTAAGAAGGGGGAAAGGTCGGACCGGAGTAATTACCAGATGGCATGCCTGACATTGCTGGGCAAGGTCTTCAAAGCCTTTATCAAGGAAATAATAATGATTATGGCCGGGGATTTTGTCCCTTTTCAGCATGGCATTGTAAGTGACAGATAATGCTAACAAACAAGACCATATTCTTTCTGAAGGTAACCAGGGATGTGAACTGAGCAGGGGCAAGGCCAAAGAATTAATCACTTTGTTTGATCAGACCTTTGACACTGTGGAGCAGGACAAACATCTGGTCAAAATACACAAAGTTTAGTTAGAAGGCATACACAAGGTGGATTGCTAACTTTCTTGGGAGCAGAAAGCGGAGGGCTGTGATAGGCGACACCACTCATAGTACAGAAAGGTACTCAGTTGTATCCCTTGGAGACTGGTGCTGTAGTCATAGCTCTTCATCATTTTCATCAGTGATTTAGAAGACGAGGTCCCAAGCAGGCTGTTTGAGTTCACTGATGACAATTAGGTGACCAGGGTGAAGGACTTCCTCGATGATGGGGACACACCAGGAGTATGTACAAAAGAGCCAGAAGAAGAAGAAGGCCATTTGGTCTATCAAGTCTGCTCATATTGCAGGGTCCTTAGATTATGCTACTGACCCTGCCCCTCTCCCCACATCGGTACAGCCCAGTCATTGGTTGGACTACAGGAGTCTCAAATTCAGTGTAGCCGAATGTTAAGTGCTATGTTTGGGGAGGAAAAACAGAGTTAAGTTCTACACGCTGTGTGGGGTTCATCTTGCTGCAGTGCAGAACAAAGGGGGGGTTCATAATAGACAAGGAGCTAAACCATGAAAATCTGCGTGAAGCTAGTATAAACAGGATCTGCAGAGTACATGAAAATGTGGGTGACCACCTGGGCAGGGGAATTAATCCTGACACTTTACAAGTCCCTGATCAGGCTTCAGTCGGAGTACTTTATACATTCCTGGGATCTTCAGTACAAAAAAGAACATGGAGGTGGCCAAGAGGGTACAATGCAGAGCCACCAAAATGACAAGTATGGGGTACAAATGTGATGAGGAGAGACTGGTGGTCCATAAAGAGACTATGTCTACAAGGATGTATATCTCACAGAATGAAGGTCTGGGTTCTGTGGATGCCTTGGTAATAATGTTTATGCATTAGTTTGTTTTTTACTTAGCTTTTTCATTATTTTGTTTTTATTTTGCCAACAACCGATAAACAAGAATCAGATAGAATCTTTGTACTATGACGCCAGAAAATGTTAACTGACAAAGCAGGCAGTGGATTTCAATAGGAAAATACAAATCTATAGTATTTGCAAATTTTTTGAGAAATAAAGGTTTCTTCCACTAAAATGTTATGCATTTATACAAAGATGTGATTTGAGATAATATGTGAGCTTCTATTATTATGATTTAGCAGGTGATAGTTTATTTCTAACCTGACTACACTTGGGAAGAAGAAACAGAAGCTGTTTATATAGATGGACAACAACATTACATATAAAAGGTACAATTTATTGTGTGTGCCATCCATCCTGTGCTGCTCTTGAATATTGTAAGTAGATGCAACAGTTTCTCTTTGATAAATCCCTCTGCCCAGGGAGTACGAATGTGTTCTTATGCCTGGGATCAAGTGCTGCTGCTAGGATAAATCTTGTGTTACATTTAGGGTAGACAAACCTTTCCACAAGGTGTGTAAGACACATCTCTGTCACTTAATTTATTACTGTTGGATCTTGTTGCTGCTGCCGCTGTGGTTGCTGCTGAGACTCTGATGTAAAATCCCCCACCATCACTGTAGTTTCTACCACTATTGCAATTGGGCAGCCATTACCTGCAGCATTGTTCATTGAGCTGATCTTGTTCTAGATCTACAACACAGGTGCATGTGGCATTCATTTAGACTCACCATTGGAATAAGTATGGCCATGCAAGGGGCTGGCAATTGTACACTAAAATCCTTGGTTGCCTGTTCATATGGTCACAGAAGTAGAACAGTCTTGCAGAACACACCGCTGCACCTATGGTAGATATTTACCACTGCTTCCCCTGGCCAGTAACACAGTGGTGGTGTTTATGGGATGAGCGTGGTGGTGGTGGTGGTCATGGTGGTACTCGATCTGTAGACGACCCAATGGGCAGCAAGACTCAGGAAGGCTTAGTTTGCATTTGTGGTCTAGATATCACCAGTAAAAGTCATATAACCTTCCTCCTCCTCCACCTTCAAAAGTGTCGCCATCATAATACACACAGCATCATACATACTGCAAATAAAATGCTAGGAAATTATAGATGGTGCTGGAATGTTGAATTTGTAGCCTCTCTCTGGTGCCATCCTGGAGAGAGCCACTGCCACTGGCTTGCTTGCCATTACAAGGCCCAGGGGCCTGGGTTACCATAGCTGACCTACAGGGGGTCCTTTCCCAAAAGTTAAAATAAAATGTCTGTGCCTCCACCCAGCGTACATATTAGTGGGTCTAATTACCAGCAGTACAACCCCTGGGATGTCGTACCAACCCACCTCCTCAACAGTTGCCCCAAAATAGACTTACCAGGTTTGAACCGTCCCACATTCCGTTACACATTCATCTTTTTCTGTTTCATCCAATACACAGGATCACTAAAATTAGACTCTGGAATAATCTCTGCTGCAAAACAATAACTCCATGGTTTATTTACAGGGGGGAGGGTTTAAGAATGGGGTAGGAGCCGGCCCAGTGGCGCTGAGGGTTGAGGTGCTGGACGCCACACCTCGCACCACGCCAGCGACCCAGGTTCGGGAACAAGCCCGGGTTGCAGGGGGTCAGCAGGGGAGGGAGAGGATTGAGCATCTGGAGGACAGCTCTCTTCTCCTGGGAGAGACAGGGGTCCAGAGTCTGTGCTTGGTTGCCCTCTGGCAGAAGCCAGAGATGCAGCCAGCACTGATGATGCAGAGAAGGAGCGGGGGAGTGGCAGATGTCGGTAACATGCCTTGACATCAGGGCACCAGCCACTCCCCAAGAAAAAGGAAAAAACACCCTTCAGCTCCGGCAGAGATGGAGCACCGGAGCTTGCCCTCGATCTGCGGCCACCTGACTGGTACCCTCCTGACCGATGCTACTGTCTGCTCGGGGTGTTAGGGGCCCATCTCGTCCCCACCCGGGGGGGTAAACCGAGACTACATGGGTGACAGAGGACTGTCCAGGCAGGGCGGACCGCAGAGGGATGACTCCTTGGTGTATCCCGAGGAGACCGGAGCTGAGGGTTGAAGAGGAGGAATAAATATGAGAATAAAAAATAAAAAAAGAATGGGGTAGGAGGAATAGAGTTCAATCATTTTCATTTTTTTGCATTTCCCAAAATCACATTTCCTTTTTTCAGTTTCCAATCCCATGTTTTAATCAATGTCGCTATCATCCCTGTCTAACTGGTTAACTTCTGCAGGTGCCCAAAACCCAGACCCGCTGGTCCCAGTCCATTTCCCCAAAGTCCAGTACCCGGGTACCCAGATTTAAAGTTGCAGGCCTGAGGTGCAGCTGATAGCTGGCATTGGCGTGCTTACTTGAATTAAGTAACTTTCAACTTTTTTACATTTCTTTTTCTCTGGTTAGAGCTAAACCTTTGCCTTTTCCCTCTAGTACTTACCTCTACCTCCAACATATTTACAGTCCTCAGGTGCAGGGAAGTTCCTGCTATTTACTCACAGTTCTGCAGAATCAGTCCTTGAGTGGCACAGTTCACTGAAATCCTAGGGAGGGATGGATCACAGGCTGAACCGGGCACAATTCTTGAACAGGGGCGCAGAGGCTGCAGCTTGCTCTCTCTCTCTCTCTCTCTCTCGCTTGCTTGCAGATCTGGGAGCTTGTCCCCTTTGGCCCATTATGGGCCCCATTGCAGAGCATGTGTGCAAGGCATGCCAACTACAGAGCACCCAGACCGGGAAGTGGCTCCAAGGCATGGCTCCCTCCGATCAGATCGCCCTAGCACTCAGGTACAAGACCTGTGGTCCCCTGCAGTGGTAGACCCCACTTGAAGGGGGTTAACAAGTTCCCCACCTGGCCCTGGGTGTCAGCAGAAACGCATTCAAAACATTCTCTTCTGCTTCTTCTCTTTCCTTTTCTGCCACTGTGTGTAGCCACAGCAGTCCATCTCTCTCTTTGCTGTATCACAGGAGCAGACAACAGGTACTCAGACCAGAAAGCACCTGTCCATCCTTCTGCTTTCACAGTCTCTCAACCTGACACAGCCATCTTTTTATTCTGGCTCACACAGATATCACCTGCACATCCACAATCCAGTTTCTCACCATACAGGTACTTAGCATTTCTCTGGCTCAAAGGAGGCTTACTTTTCCTTTTCTCTTTCTCAGTACATTTATATTCACTTGCTCATCATTCTCTGAATTCCTGTCTTTTTGCAGGCTTAGATGCAACCTTTGTTCTTTTTCCAGGCTTAGAATGCACCTTTGGTCTTTTTCCAGACTTAGACCCAACCTTTGTCCTTTTAGACAGGCTCAGGACACAACCTCTTCTCTCTTTTGCTTTGTCTCACCGCTGTGGTGCAGTCTCAAAGCAACACAGAACTTTCAGCATCCTGCAGCTTTCCCTTTTCTCTCTGTCAAGCTGCTTCTTCCTTTTCCCAATGGGGCAGGCACCCCCTGTCCTGGGGGACAAATTGCTGGCAGCCCCCAGGCAGGCCCATCTCGCAGCCCCAATCTGTCCAGGGGCAGGAGCCCCCTCCTTCTGGAGAAGCTCCCACTGAACTGACTCCAAGCCCAACTGTCCCTGCTTTATTGGGAGCCCTTTCCTTGCACCCCATTGGCTGGAGCCACTGTCTTTAGGCAAAAGTTAATATGTATGAGGCTCCCGCAATGCCTCATTGGTGCAGAAAAAGGTACCTAAACATTCCCCAGTATTTTACCTCAGAAGTCATTTCAATCAGTCCCAGAGTCCCCGGCAAGAATCCTGGCTCAGTGGTTAGCTGGCTGGTGTCACATGGCTGCTTAACATGGTGGGCATTGTAAACAGAGTCCCAACATTTTAACAGTGTCCCAGATCATAGTGTCCCTGCAGCCAAACTATTTATCTTTATCGCACATTTTCCCCACACAACTGTAGCCACCCCCTGTGTCCTGCAAAACAACTGCACACTTAAATATATTTATTCCATCCTCTGCCAGTCACTGCTGCCATTCTCTATTGCCCCTAGGCAGCACACACATATAGCCCAGTGCAGCCTCTGTATTTTCTGGCTGCAGTCCATGGACACACTTGATTTATTTATTCTCCCCATGGACTGGTAGCCTTCACTTTCCTCTTACACATCTCCTTCATATTTTTTTAATTTAAACTTTTTCCTTCCCCTGTCCTAGCACTATTCTGTCTTCCCAGTGCTAGGCAGGACTCCAAACTCTTCAAAGGGGCGCCGCCTCAGTAATATTCATGAGGTGGCTCCCAATCTCTACAGCGCAATTGGTATTTTCAAAAAGTAGATTTCCTTGCTCCCGGTTGCCTCCCCCTCTAAACAAAGGTCCGCAGTCCCTCTCTTCCTCTGTAATGGGACTGGGACCACCTGAGAGGCAACCCAAACCTGGCCACAAATGGCTGCATGAAAATGCATTTCTGTGCATGCGCGGAGCTCGCTGGCACTGCAGTGCCTATTCCAAAGCTGGTGGCTCCATGCTACAGCTCCTCCAGCCCTGTTCTCTCTCTAAAACCATTGTGGGAGCCAGCAGGAGAGGATCTGGACACAGGGGCAAGCCAGGAAAACACAATGAATTGGACAAAAAAATGGAGTGTGGAAGCAAAACCCCAGGGAAATGAGCCTTCTTTCGGTGGCTCACAGGTAAGCCCCTGACAGGGGGGTTACATATTTTTAGGCTTGATTTCGTACAACAATCTTTGAAGGCTGGTATTTTCCACTATGGAGAATGACTGATCCTCAAGAGCCATCATCTCACCAGTGAGCTGTGTCATTCATATGGAACATGAGTGATTATGTGGAAATTTAGTCTAGGCCTGGAATGACTCTGGCAGTATAGTTTTTTTTGTTGCAATACCATTGTTGCACCTGGCTGGTGGTGATCAGCCTTCTAGTCAAGCAGCACAATTACTTGTGAATGCATTTGCAGGGTTGTGCGACAGGAATTGAATAAGTCACCTTTTTCCCCCACCAGTTTCCAATCTTGACTGCCCTTGACCAGAATAGAGCATAGCTGTTCTTACGAACATGCCATGTTCATGTTTTAAACAGCAGTGAAAAGAAGCTGGGGAAAAATGTGACATTACCTTTTTTCACTATAAAAGACTGCAGCATCTCCCAGTTTCATTTGGTGGTAACATTGTGTAGTTCCCCCTAAATCAGGGTATTTGATTAATGTTTAAATTTAGTTGTTTTTTTTTCTTAAGAAAAAAAGATGGCCACCATATTTACTTATTTATTTATTTAAGAGTTTCACCAGGAGGGCACACTGAGCAGAGTATTACTCGATTCCAGTTGCATCCTGGGGGAGAGGGGAAGGGAGAACATAATACAAAAAATATATATTGCAATCAAACAGTATGTGTTAGACGTAGCTAACAACACTAGGATAAAATTATGGCTTGTGCAGAGCAAGACAACAGGGTGCTTCAAGGTATTTTTTTTTATTTATTTATTTATCAAGTCCAGGATTACAAATACCTTTGAGCCTTGGCTCTTTTACAAAGGTTCCACATCAGAGAAATACAAATTATGGGGAACATCAAGACAGACATTACAACAATGTGGACATTGCAAACAGATTACAGATTAATATAATTCAAGGGTAACATTGTAAGCAAGGCAGCCAGCGCATTTGTCAGAGAAAACAGACAAGAGATAAGAAGTGCCAGAGTCATAGGGAGAGGGAAGGGGGGAGAAGGAATGTAGGTAGGTGGAGAGGGTGAAAAGTGCAGTACTGGGCATACTAAGATGTGAGGGTAGAATCCAGTAAGAAGGGGAGGGGGGACCACTAGAGCAGGCAGGGAAGTGGAGAAACAAGGTTAAGTTGGGCAGTCACAGGAGCTGTTGGTAGTGAGACAGTCCTAGAGCCTAGTTTTAAACATACCAATCATCGGGGCAGAGGAGATGGTGGGGCTGAGGACACTGAACCCGAGTGACGCTCAATAAGCAAAAGAGCATTGTCCCTCTGAAGTGTGAGAGTGGGGGACTTTCAGTAGCTGTAGAGTGGATCTCCAAAGGCACCGTTTGTTGGCTCAGTGTTGTAACAGAGTTGAGACCCTAGAAGGTGCAAGGCCAAAGTAGATTTTTTTCGCCATGGAGCAGGTGAGAAACTTTATGCAGTTTGATAGTTGGAGCCAGCCGGTCTGGGTGTACAGGTCACATGTGTGGGTGAGACAGTGAGCACCAGTGATGAGCCGACATGCCTTATTTAAGGCAGTTGAGAGGCGTCTAAGGGTTGTGGTTGTGGCCGAGCCATAAATGATGAGACCATAGTCTATTACAGAGATCACAAAGCTCAGGACTGCAACCTTCAAAGCTTCTGTTGTGAGGTGTTCTCTGTGTTTGTAGAGGAGACCAAGCCATATATTATCATCTGTAGCTACATTATCTATGTGAGGTCCATAGGAGAGATTAGGGTCAAGCTGTATCCCTAAGTATTTGAAGGACCCCACCTGATCTAGAGTGTTCCCCTGGGTGGTGGAGATAGCCAAGTGGTGTAGCTTGTGCGGGTTATGAGAGCTGCAGAAGAGCATATATTTGGTTTTCTTGTCATTGAGGACCAGTTTTATGATTAAGAAACCATGTCTCTACAGAACTGAAACCAAGTTGAAGGTTGTGTTGAAGAGTTGCAGGATCTTTGTGAGTGGAGAATACAACAGCATCATCGGCATATAGTATGATCTGCTCAGAGCAGTGGTAAGGGAGGGAGTTTAAGAAAAGGCTAAAAAGGAGGGGGCCCAGTATGGATCCCTGTGGGACACCCGAGCGAACAGACAGGGTGTCAGAAAGAGCGTCAGCAATTTTTACACTCTGTGACCGGTTTTCTAAGTAGCTTTTAAACCAGAGATAAGAGTCAGGTGATAGCCCAGCATTCAGTAGTTGGTCAATTAGTAGTCCATGGTGTACTGTATCGAAGGCCTTGGAGAGGTTGACGAAAACGGCCCCTGTGAGAAGGCCGTTGTCAAGGGATTTGTGCAAAGCTCCAGTGAACTCAAGAAGGGCTGTGGTGGTGCTGTGACCTTTCTGGAAACCGTGTTGTTGTGGACAAGGTATATTGTATTTATCCAGGTGGCCGGTAAGTTGATCAGCCACGATGCACTCGAGTGCCTTAGAGAGTGGGGGTAGTATGGAGATAGGGTGATAATTTGAGTGATTCATCTTATCCCCACTTTTATGGACAGGTGTCACGGTACAAATGAAACAAACTAATACAGTGCAACATAATACAGCCCTAGTACTCCAACTAGAGGAAGAGTGGTGCATTTGGATTAGATACATGTGCAAGTGGAGGCGAAATGATCTTTGAGGCAGGCGTGGAGGTAGCGGTCTGAAGGGGCCTGTCTTATGTCCACAGGGAGGGAGTTCCACAACTTAGGCATGTGATATGTGAAGGCGGCCTGGCCAACATTTGTGGACCTGTGTGGTATAGATAGGAGTCTGGTGTCACTCTGCCTGAGTGAGTAGACTGGCAGGGGGCTGACTGAAAGTGCTGAGTGGAGATGGGGGGGGTAGGGTCTGAGACCAGAACTTGGCAGTGAGACGGGCACAGTGTATTTGGTGGTGGTCCTGCAGTGAGGGGAGACCCAATGAGTGGTACAGGACACAGTGATGGGTAGATTAGGGACAGTTGAGGGCGAAGCAACAAAAGGCATGGAAGAGAGAGTCCAGTCTGGCCAGGGTGGACTTGGAGGCAGCACTATAGACTACATCCCCATAGTCTGTGATTGGCAGGATCATTTTCTGTACCATGGCATGGCGGGCTGGCAATGGGATGCATCCATGATTATGGTAGAGGGCACCCACTCTGGGGTGTAGTTTTTGGATGGCATCGATATGCACAGAAAAGTCAAGGTGCTGGTCGAGCCAGATCCTGAGGTACCTAAAGGAGGAGCTGATCTCCAGAGCTGTCCCTTCGAGGGTGTGGAAAGTAGGGGTGGAGGGGAGCCTCAAGAGTCTTTGCCTTGTGCCGAAGGTCATGGAGACTTTTTTGGCATTGAGGTGGAGCTGGTTAGAGCAAAACCAGTGCTGGACTGTGTTGAAGTCTTGCTGACGTCTGGATGCCACATCAGAGGCCGATGGGCCTGATGTATACAGCACTGTATCATCAGCATATGTGTGAATGGATGTGTGTGGGCAGGCACAGGGCAGGTCATTGAGGAAGATGGAGAACAGGAGAGGCCCAAGAACTGAGCCCTGTGGCACATCTGTCATGATGGGGAGAGGGGAAGATGTTGAGCTACCAGTTCTGACCGATTGTGTCCAGCCTATCAGATATGAGCAGAACCACTCTATGGCTGGACCAGAAAGTCCAGCATCTTGGAGCTTAGTCAGAAGGAGGGGGATGTGAGACAGTGTTGAATGCCTTAGCGAGGTCGACAAAAATAGCTGAGGTGATAAGGCCTTTGTCCATAGCGGAGAGAATGCTGTTGGTGAGCCTCAGCAGGGAGGTGGTGGTGGAGTGGGACTTCTTGAAGCCAGACTGATAAGGGGTGAAGAAGGATGAGGAGCCAAGGTAGGATGAGAGTTGAGAGAGGACAAGGTGTTCCTGCAGCTTGGCCAGTATACGGAGGAGAGAAATAGGGTGGAAGTTACCGTGGGCAGACAGGTCCCCACCTTTGGGGAAGGGTATGACGGTGGCAAGCTTCCATTCAGATGGGATGGAGGCTAGAGAGAAGGATAGATTGAAAAGAGCAGCCAGTGCGGTGGCGATGACCGGGGCTGATAAATACAACATTTTGGAATCAAGACCAGAGGGGCATTTGCCCTTGGAAGGGTTTAGTACCTGCAGGGTGTTTAGTACCTCAGTTTGTGTGACAGTGCGGAAAAAGAAATAGGAGGTGAGTGGAGGGTCTTGGGAGGCACTGTGAGATGAAGGAGTGTGGATGTCAGTGGAGGAGTTTGGTGCGGGGAAAGAGGACCTGAGTGTCGATGTGCAGTTGTTGAAAAATGCATTGAAAGTCGAGGCCACAGCAAGAGGGTCTTTAACAAAGGAGCCACCTATGTTTAAAGCCAGTGTAGGGGGCAGGGAAGGTGGGGAGAAACATGA
Organism: Neoceratodus forsteri; assembly: GCA_016271365.2. NCBI lineage: Eukaryota > Metazoa > Chordata > Ceratodontiformes > Ceratodontidae > Neoceratodus > Neoceratodus forsteri. The sequence goes on from CM028130.1 coordinate 620,559,339, forward strand.
TTTGACCACCTTCCAAAATTTAGTAGGGTGGCCAAGGTTTGAGTGCAGGGCTGAGTTGAAAAACTTGGCTTTACCTTGCCGGAGTAACCTTGTGAAGGAGTTACGAAGTGCCCGGTACTTCAAGTGGTCAAGTGGGAGCTCGAGACTTTGACAGATTTCCATGCAAGATCCCATACCCTAAGGTTTGCAATGATATCCTCTGTGGTCCAGGGCAGGGGAGCACCTCTTATCCTAGACCTTCTGGTAGGGGCGTAGCTGTTCCAGGCAGCAAGGAATTTGATTTTGAAATATGTTAATGCCGAGTCCAGGGAGGTGGCCTGATGTATGGGGGACCAGTCTGTAGTGGCCAGGGCATGGAGAAGAGAGGGGCGATTAAGGAATTTATAGGCCCTGGTTGTGATGATGTGTGGGGGGGGGCAGCTTTGTGTTTGGAGACTTTTCTGATCATATACGTCATGTGGTGGTCACTTAGGACATCAGGTAAAAGGCCTGAGGCTGTTATCCTGTGGGGGTGAGAGGTGAGGGACCAGTCATGTAGCGAGTGGTTTAGAGATTTGTGGTTTAAGCGAGTGGGCTCTGTGGCCATTCGGGAAAGATTTAAGGAGGCTACTAGGTTACAAAGGTTGACATTGTGATTGGAGAGCCAGTTGATGTTAAAATCCCCAAGGATGTGCAGCTCGCCCTCAGGGGACAAAGATTTTAGTGTGCCTAGGTGTTGGAAGATGGTTGCCAGGGTGGTGTTAGGAGCACAGTAGGAGCCTGCAACAAAGAGGGGAGCTGTGTGGTGGAGTGCTAGCTTGATCAGTAGTGTATCAATGATCATAGTGGGCATGGGTACTGGGATTTGGATGAACTGTAGTGCAGATGCAACATACATGGCAAAGCCGCCACCTCTTTTTTGGCCAGGTCGATCATGGTGAATGATAGTATACCACGGGATAGCTACTTTGGTGTCTTGATTGTGAGGTTTTAGCCAGGATTCAGATATGACCGGGACATCAGGTCTGAGGGAGAGGATGGTTGGCTGCAGCAGAGTGAGTTTGGGCAACAGGCTGCAAATACAGAAGTGAACGCATTTCAGACCTCTTGGTAGTTGAAGGGTAGGGGTGGGGAGGCTAGTGTGGAGAGAGAGATGGGGCCTGGATTTTGCTCTATGTTCCCAGATGTGAGTAGCAGGAGAACAATCAGTAGTTTTGGCAAGGGCCATGCTCACTGGGGCTTGCAAGTAGGAGAAGCTACTGGCTGAGTATGAGTAGCTGAGGTCTGGGTAAGAAGGTATAGTGGTAACTGGCCTACGTGGAAAGAGGGTGGGAGTATAGTAGACCCTGAGGTTAGGTAAGGTGGGAAATTCTCAACAGGTTGTTTTGCAGAGGTGGTAGCTGCTGGAGATGTCCTCTCATTTGGGGTACACAGTATAGGCTGGCAGTCCTCCATAGAGGAGTAAGAGGAGGGAAGCAGTGACATTTACGTTAGAAATACCATTGTAGATCTGGTAATGGTTTGTGACAAAAAAAATAACTAAAACTCATGCAGTACAAGAAATACTTAGAAAAGTAGTTTTGACAGATATGGCTAATGTTTGTATTAATGGTAGCTGAGACAAGCTTTTTGAAAGAACATTTTTCATTGCACTGCTACTTTATCTAATTAGCCAGAATGGTTGTCCCCAAAGTTCTAGCAGACTACATAGATACATAACATTGACGGCAGATAAAGACCTCTTGGCCCATCCAGTCTGCCCTATTTATCCCTACCTAGTATGAGGTCTGATGCCCAAATTTAACTCCAGAACACTCCCCTCTAGGGCTGTGTGAACCTCTAAAAGTTCTACCTTGCGAACTTTCTGAGTAGAACCCAAAAAAGTTCTACCTGGCTCTACCTGGTTCTATCAGGTAGAACCCAGTAGAATCGGGTTCTACCATTTATAATCAAGTTTTACCAAGTAAAACCAGGTTCTACCAAGTAGAACCAGGTTCTACCAAATAAAACTAGTTCTACTATGTAAAAAAAAAACAAGTTCTGCTAAGAAAAAACAGATTCTACATGGTATAACAAAGTTCTATAATATATAACGCAACATAAGTTTACATGGTTCTACTTAAGTAATCCACAGAAGTATTGTTTTTTGTTTGGGAAAGTACATGTGGTACTAAGAATGGTATAAATACAATTAAGTATTGCAAAGCTTTGGTGCATAGGATTCTGTCTCAGTGCTCGAAAGCTTTGCAAAACATACCATTCGTAAAGTTAGAATCTTAGTATTACATGTATATTCCCAAACATGCAAAATAAAATATGTGGATTTTTTTAATAGTTAAGTAGAATCAGGTGGAATGTGCTTACATAGATACATAGATACAAAGATACATAGACAGTGTCGGCAGATAAGGGCCTATGGCCCACCCAGTCTGCCCATTTGAGCTTGTAAGTTCAGTTTATGTTTTCCTAGAAGTCTGTTGCCCCTTACCCCTGACCTCCAGAATTCCTTTTTGTCTATCCCATGCATTCTTAAATCCCGTGATCGTTTCAGCCCCCACCACTTCCTCTGGCAGGGTGTTCCACTTGTCCATCACCCGTTCTGTGAAGAAATTCTTCCTCATGTTTCCTCTGAATCGTCCTCCCTCCAACTTCATCCCATGCCCTCTAGTCCTGGAACATCTTTTGCTTAAAAATAGTGTATTCCTGCACCCTGTTCCTCCCTGCGAGATACTTGTATGTCTCTATCATATCCCCTCTCTCCCTCCTCTCCTCCAGGGAGTACATGTTCAGTTCCTTCAACCTGTCTTATATATTATAGAACCACCTGGTTACCCAGCAGATGCTTAAAAATACTATTGTTGAAACAGATTTAGCAAGTGGTAAAGGCCAGGGATGATATATGACTCGTATACTATCCCTGACAACTTTGACTTTTTAAATCTGGTTACAGGCAGGCCAAAGGGTTAACCCCCTAAGCTACACCCTGTTACAATAATTTTAAATCTTCCCCCATTGTTAGACTCAGGTACTAATAGAGCCTAGTTCAAAATAACTGGTGCCTGTGGTACCTATAGCTTCAGCTGCTTTAGTACCAAATAAGTACATGGACAGAAGTTTATAGTACAAAATGTATTTAATCCACACAATGTGGTAAAGCAAAATGCCACACTGCCCCAGCGCTTCTGTACCTTACCTTCCTCGGTGCCCCCCCCCCGAGGAAGGCATGGTGCCGACACGCTGGGGCAGTGTGGCGTTTTGCTTTACCACATTGTGTGGATTAAATTATGTTTGTACTTTAAACTGTGTCTGTGTAGTTATTAGTTTGGGTCTTTCTGTTATTCTAAGTAACTGTCGATGTTAGTAATACATTACCCACCACACTCTCCTGCCCTGATCCCTATACCTCCCATAGGTAACTATGTCAATACTGTATTACTTTATTTTTCCCACCCTCCCAAACATCTGCCCCTTCCTCATCTTTACTCAGAATAATTGAAAAACCCATAACAGTATACCATCTGCAAACTGTGTTTATTTATGATGCCAGGTCATGTGCATGGTTTGGTGTCTAACAATGGAGGGTGAATAGTATTTGTAAGAGGGAGTGTCCGGGGTTTAGAGGGCTTGGAGTTTCGGACGGGGGCTAGGGTAAGATCAGGGATTTTTTTTTTATTGTCTTGATAGTCAGTTAGTGCAGTATGTGGGAACAGCATTTTGTAAAATCTATTTTTTTTATTTTCATTTTACAGGTTATGATGAAAACAGTTTCTATCTGGTGAATGGTTCCTTCAGATCAAAACTTTGGATGTCATTGGGTGCAACACTGAAATTGGGAATGTATTGTAAAGTTGACATTTTACAGCAAAAAACATTTTTTAAATTAAATTCCCATCTAGAATTGAACCAGAAGAACAGTTATTTATTATTTATTTATTTTATTAATGTTTTTGTATGTTAACAGCCAGTAATAAGTATTCATTGAGTGTGTATTTTGTAATAAAAATCCAATAAAACAAATGGATGAAGACAGAGCTTTGTGACAATGTGTAGTCATATCTGGTTATTTTAGCTGAACTGCCATATGCAGTGGTCCTTCAGTTTCTGGTGCTAGTCAGATTGGGCCTTAGTGGCACATGAGAACCAGCAGAGGATGTTTGTTTCTGAAATTAATGGAACTCGTGGATGAGGAGGAGACAGGGGGACCCACCAGTGGAGGAAAGACAGCTGGAAAGGCTAGTGGCTACTAGTGGCAACAGAATCCCTCACCATCATCGTCATCATGATCAGTGTGGCATGATTCCATCTGTGTGCTGTCAATCTGCATAAATTTGGGACAGTATATGTTTTTGAATTGAGGCAGGTTCATTTTTAAAAATGTGAGCCTCTCTACATTCTTCATGGAAAGACATGTTCTTGTGTCATTCACTATTGCCCCAGCAGCACTAAAAATCCCCTCTGAATATGTGCTGACAGGTGAGCAACTGAGGTATTCAATTGCGATCTCAGTTAAAGAAGGCCAGATCAGTTTTTTCTGTTGCCAATAAAGCAATGGTTCATCACCTGCAGTGAGGTGTACAGTCTCATCCATATAATCCTTAACCATTTTTGCAGTAGGGAGTTCTGGTACCACTATTGCCGCCTGAGCCTTCCCAGCTGTCTTTATTAGACCAAAGTCTGACAGCATGTCCCACAGTGGTTTATCCTCTTGTGGTGCAGCAGCAGTTCTGGTTTGTGTCTGATGACCCAAAACATCAGTAGTGGTGGCACCAGCACCAGCACCAGTACCAGCAGCAGCAGCAACAGCAGATTGTGCTCCCTCCATCTCCACCAGATTTTGGCCAGAATTTGAATGTTGCCACAAGGGCACTGATGATGTACTACTTTTCTGAACTATACGTGCTGACACTTTCTCAATTAACAGTCCACGATAGTGTTCCAGGTCTTTAAAGTCATGTGGTTTGAAGAATGTCTCAATTGTATCCTTAAACCAAGGGTCCAGAAGTGTGGCCAAAATGTAATGTTCTGCTTTGCACATATTTACAATGCGCTCATCAGCCAGGAAGGTTTGTATCATTTTTCCAAAAGTGATGCAGCATTGATGTCATCATTGTCAAAGAACTGTGACTCAAGATGCTGGAGTCTCATCCTGACTAGTGAAATTAAGGGTAGGATCTGACTTAGTCCAGCACCATCAGAGCTCACCACTCGGGTAGCCTCCTCAAAGGGTTTAAGGATACAACAAAGATTCTCCATCAGATGCCACTGATTGGGGCTGATATTCACATCTTCTTTTCCAATGCCATGTTGGACTGCATATTGATGGATGGCTTTCTGTTGTTCAAGCATTCTCTGCATCATATAGTAAGTGGAATTCCACCGGGTTGGAACTTCCTGTATCATCTGGTGGAGAGGGAGGCTGTTTTCAATCTGAATCTGCTGCAACAACTTTCGGGCTTTCACAGAATGGCTAAAGTGAGTGCACACAGTGTGGGTAGCAGCAATCAAGTTCTGCACATTTCAGTCCTCACTGATGAAGTCTTTTACCACCAAGTTAATAGTGTGTGCAAAGCATGGTACGTGTGTAAACTTATCAAGTCTTACTGCTTTCACAATATTTGAAACATTATCAGACACTATAAACCCTGGTTGCAAGGACTTTGGAGTCAGTCACTCAGCATTGTTTTCTTCGAGGCCCCTCCAGCAGATGTTCCACTTTGTGATCTTTTTCAAAACCATAAATACTTAAAGCTGCCTGCCTTCAAACCGTGAAAGTCCTTTGCTTCTTGCTGCTGCTGCTGTACCAGTGCACCACATGATGATGATGATGAGGATGAGGAGGAGGAGGAGGAGGAGAAGAAGGCGGAGGGAGGAAAGTTTACCCAGTGGCCAGTCACAACCATATAGTCAGTCGTCTGACCACTGGTCCACATATCTATTGTGACATGAACCTTTTTGCCCACTGAACCTTTCAGAGCATCAGACACACTTTTCAGAACAGCGTCATACAAATCTGGAATGGCAACACTGGAGAAATAGGTCTGGCTGGGGACCTGATACTTTGGCACAGCGATTTCCATGAGTGCTTTAAAACCTGAGTTAGCCGCAAATGAGAATGGGAGCAAGTCAGTGGCTATCATCTCCCCGATTGCCTTTGTCAATCACCTTGCCTCAGGCCTGTTGGGCTTATATTTCTGTGACCGCTCAAAGCAGTCTTTCAAAGAAATTGGATGCCTGCTATGCTTGCTGCTATCACCTGATTTTCTGGGATACTTCCCTTGACCTTTACCACCATGAGAGGTGGACGTTGTGGCCATGGATGGTATATGACTCCAGTTGGGCTGTGGTGGTAGACTCAGAGGGGTAAAGAAACGAGAAATAGAGAATGCTGTGCTTTGATTGGAAGGAAGACTTTCATCATCCTCCACCTCCATATCAGTTACTTCATCGCCTTGGTAAACATCCATTACCTCATTCTCCTCAGCTGAGTGCAGAAGTGCAACAACGTTTGTGTGCTCATTTTGTGTTTTTTGATACTGATAAATGTGAGACTTGTTCATATGTCTTATCATTGTTGATGTTCCCAGTCAAGTACCCACTTTACCATGACTTAATTTTGTTTTGCATAGTTTGCAAACCACATGGCTGCCAGATGATTTATCTTGGGTGAAACAAATCCCACACAATGGATTTCACAGATTTTGTTTGCACTGCTGCTTATAGGAAGGATAGGTTCATTACTACCACTGCCACTACCACAGCCGCTACTATTTCCTCTATCTCTTTGAGGTCTTTCCATGCCCATCTGCACGTAATTTTGAAGATGGACAACCTCTCTGACTGGTTGAACTGCATCTATTTCTTCCCCTCGTGAAGCCTGTCCATCTTCTGTCCTGTGTTGTTCCTCTGCATGTGTGGGTATCTGACTGTCCAAGTTATGCCCCATTATCATTAATGTTTCTATAGCACCACACCCATCCTTCCGAGAACTCATTTTTGTTCTTTTTCTGCCTCTGTATTCCTTCTCTTCATCCTATTCCCCAGAGCTACTGCTACTTGACATACTGACTGCTACCTTATCTACTATAAACTCAGGACCCGTTCCACTAATTCCCCACTCTCATCTGTTTTCTCCTCATCATCATCATCATCCATCACTCTGCTTACTAAAACTGGCTACTGCACTATTATGGCCCTTGTGTTCATCCTCTGAGTACCACGACGGGTTACTCCTGCAACGTCCTGAATTTTCTGTACTGTTGTTACTGTTGCCTGGATTGCCTGAGAAGTGCTGCTACTTTTTTTTACCACTCATGGCTGCGTCAAGTCAAGTACTTTAAGTGGTAAGACACAGGGATATTTTCTCCCTAACAGATAAATACAGCACTGCTGGTTGCATCGAGTCAAGTACTTTAAGTAGTAAGGCACAGGGATATTTCTCCCTAACAGGTAAATACAGCACTGCTTGCTGCGTTGAGTCAAGTACTTTAAGTAGTAAGGCACAGGGATATTTTCTCCCTAACAGGTAAATACAGCACTGCTTGCTGCATCGAGTCAAGTACTTTAAGTAGCAATACAGTAGTAAGACAGGGATGTATTTTAGATTTGTATAGTGGCAGCTTATATAATAATAACCCAGTTACAATTTACACCCCCATGTGTGCACTAAGTTCAAATCGTTGCACTTTGCCTTATTTCCTTAAGCTGCTCCCAGTCCCAGGACCCAGACTGAAAGACTACTTTCGCTTGACATTATTTTTTTAATTATCTGTGTAATTCAGATTTACAATTCTTTATAAAATGTTTCTGCTTTTTAATCTGTAAGCCAGTAGAAGATATTTGTTTATAAAAGGTTGAATGTGACTGTGCTCATGTGCACTCGCACACACTCCTCTAGTCTATACACAGAAGTTATTATTATTAATTAAACAAAAAATCAAATACACAAGTTACAACAACCACTTGATTGATACAGTCTGCTGTTGTTATAATTTCTGTGTGTGATGAATTGCTCAGCTAGAATCGGATCAGGGAGCTCTCAGTTTCAACAAATGGCCTCAGACAGTCACACCACTCCACCAATGCTGTCTGCCAGGCCCAACATGTCGTTCACTCATTTTGTTAAATTTCTCTCCCTCCCAAAACAAAAGCTGCCTATGCCAGCTCCCCACATTCAGCCGCTATCATAAGTGAAGGAGAGACCACTGAAACATATATATTTTTTGTACACTGATCCACTGCCAAAAAATAAATGCTCAAGGACAGATACAAACAGCTGCTCTTTCTCAATTCTACACAATGTGCTGCGTGCACTGCAGCAAGAAGCTCAAGAAGTATGACCCACGTTGGTCTCTCTGAGACACCCTCCAATAGCTGACTGACAAATACAGTCACATAGGGTAGAGCAATCTGTCCACAACAATCCCCTTCCCCATGTAGCAGGCATACCCTCCCTTTCTCTGCTTTTTTTTTTCATTTCTAAGGGACTGGTGCATGCATGCTTCTCAGCGCTGTCTGAGGCGCATCACGTGTGCCACTGGAGGAAGAGAAACTGAAGGAGCATGCACGGCACTGAAGCCCAGCATCTGGTGATATGTGATTTTTTTATACATTTCAGGGCGAACCAAAGTTTGCATTTTTTTAATACAAGTTCTACCATAGTCGGACTATGGAGAACCATAGGGGTTCAACCTTTTTTTAGCTTTGGTCGAACCGAACTTGCAGCCCTATTCCCCTCTTACCTCCAGGATACCTTGAGTCTGTCACACTCCTTCTTGAATCCTGTGACCATTTCAGCCCCTCTCTGGAAGGCCATTCTAAGCACCCACCACCCTCTCTGTGAAAAAATATTTTCTCATGTTACCCCTGAGCCATCCCCTGCCCAACTTCATATTGACTGACTTACAGACTGACCCTGATTGATCTTTTTACCACACTCACTACAACATACTTTCAGTAGATTTGTGAGGTCATCTGTAAAATAATCCCAACCTGTGGAGTGTGTCTTTGCCTTTTTAGTGACTGTTTCAATGACCTGGGGGATTATTGTGCAGGAACAGGGCAGCAAATGCAAGATCATTTTTTTTGGTGGGGGGGCATAGTGGATTGATGTTACTGGGAATGGACTGCAGTAGCAGGAGCAACAGGATGTGGTACAGAATTATTGAATCAATGTGGGGAGTAGGGTTGAACCTTAGATTTCCTTCACTGATGACCTACAATTCTTGCTTTTCTCTTTTTATCACTCTTTTTTTTTAAATCTTGACATCTCCATCTTTGATGGCCCCCAACTCCTCAGTGTCATGCTCATTATTACTAGCTGTTGGTGTAATTGATAATGTCACACTTTCAAGGTTGTCTCTATCTTTCTTCTCCTCCCATGCAGGTGCTTCCCGAATCCCTTCTCCTCTCATTTTTCTCCTTTCTCTCATGCAGGTGCTTCCCCCTGCCATCTCCTCTCTTTTCATTTTTCCTTCCCCTTAAATGCACATACTTCCTTGTGTCCCTACTCCTCCTCTTCTTGTGCTCCCCCCTACTCTAGCGTCCCTGTATCTGCTTGTTTGCTGCCTCTCTGACATCTCTACTGCCATATCTTCTTCTACTGCCTCCTCCTTAGTGTCACTCTACCTTGAAAGCTGCCTTGGAGCTGATCATTTTGTCGTGTAAAACGGTGGTGAGCAGTTGTGTTTTTTTCATCTTGATGATAGGACACAATAGTGAGTATGCCGGAGTTGGACACAATATCACCTTTCTCATGCACAGTAGATGACTGGGCAGTAGGAGTTTGTATTGTACTATATGATGTGGGAGAATCATTTAGCGGTTCAAGGTGGCCCAGCGATTGCTTACATGCCTGTACTGGCAACAGTGGCAGCTGTCATGTTCAAACAAGAATAGTTGGAGTGCTTTGTTTTACATTTACAGATGAATCATCTGTATCTTAGCCCAGGATATGGGAACAGATACTTCAGCACTAGGGTGTGCAAAATGTATCTGCTACTGGCAGAACTGTAGCACAATTACAATGTTACTTCCATGAAATGTTGTGAACTGGCCATGAAAATTTCACAACATCTTGCCAAAATGTAAATTTCTATTTATTTTAGTATATTTCAAAAAATATTTGTCTAAATTGCAACATATTTTATATGGTGCATTTCCTTCACCTCATGGAGAAGAGATCTCCAGATTTAATGAAAACTGAGTTATAAGCCTCCAATCATTTGGAAATGTTTAAATTATTGATTGATTGATTGACTGATTTACTGATTTAGTTAGCTAGTTAGTTGAAAATTAGTAATGGGGAGAAGCACACTGAGCCAAGGCCAAAGCTTGTTTCCAGGTGTGAACTAGGGAATGAGAGCAGGAGAAACAACAGTACAATACACAGTAGCAAGTGAATTGAGCAAACATTGGTTAAATAAGTTGGCAAAAAGATAGTGTGGTCACAGCTCCATATGGAATGCCTGTTCAAGTGCAAAGTAAGATGGCATCAGTACACAGTGTGCAAATGCAATAGTTACTGCAGCTGAGAGACCTGTAGGACAAGCTTATGCCTAGCCCTGTGGTAAGGAGAACAGCGGAGGTGATGAGGAAGTGAAAACCAGTAGGCAGGTAGTACGGACCCAGCCAGATGCCCTACCAATGACAGTTGAGGTTCAGGTCAGGGAAGTGTCAGGAGGAAGGGTAGCAGGAGCAGGTGGAGAGGTGCTGGAGTTTCAACTAGTGCTTAAGGAAGCCAGGGAGGGAGGAGGAGGAGGAGACGTGGATGGAGGAGGAGAGTTGGTTCCAAAGTGAGGAAAGTTGATAGGAGGGGAGTGGGGGAGAGGAGTGGCAAAAATGTGATGGTCCATGGAATGGAAGGAACAGGAGACAGAGGGAGCTGGGAGAGGAGAGAAGAGAGGTAGGAGGGAAGGGAACTAAACCAATATTTGGATATGAAGTAGGTAAAGTGAGCCTTGCAGCATGAGGGCAGAGGGAGAATGGACAGGGAGGAACAGAGGGGGAGCAGTGTTGTATATGGGGTTGGGGGGAGTTGATAGCAAAGTGGCAAAAGGAGTTGCAGATGATGTCCAGTCTGGCAAGGGAAGTGTAGGGGGTGGTGCCATAGATCACAACCACGTACTCAAAAACACAGAGCACCATTTTGGTAAAAAGGTCCTTGTGGGCTTGCAGAGATAAACAGTCTTTGTTGCAGTATGGGGCACCAAGCTTGGGATGGAGTTTTGCATGTACTACATAAATGTGGTCTGAGACATCAAGCTTAATGTCAAGTCACACACTGAGATATATGAAGGACATCTGTACTGCTTCAAGGGGGGGGTGCCATCCAGTGTGGTAAAAATCCAAGCGGGTTGAGTGAGTCTGGTTAATTTTTGACTGTGTTAAACATCATGGACACTGTTTTTTTTAGTGTTGACCCGGCCTTGGTTGGGTTGGAACCAGTGCAGAATGCTGTTGCAGTCCTGCTGGAGCAAGTCTTCAATAGCTGTGGTACAGGAACTGGAGGTGAAAATGACTGTATCATCAGCGTACATGTGAATATGCAATTTGGCACAGGCAGAGGTGAGGTCATTCAAGAAAATGGAGAAGAGAATGGGACCCTGGATGCGGCCCCATGGGACCCCAGCTTGGATGAGTAGTAGAGAGTACCTTTGCTGATTTTATATTTTACAAGTACATAAACTGCAAAATTGTAAACACATGTACCTTTAAAACTAGAGAATGCAATATCACCAATTTTGTTAGGATCATACACCTAAAAATGTGAGAGTGTGTGTGTGTGTGTGTGTGTGTGTGTGTGTGTGTGTGTGTACTCTCTGATCTCTTCCTCAAAGGCTGGCCAGGTTATAAACAGCCGAAGATTGCAAAATAACATCAGTACTTAAAGTTGAATTTCAACAGCCTTTTGTGAAAATTGAGGAATTTTGTAATAATTTTCTTGAAGCCATAGCGATACATTTTGTCCTGTCATACATTTGAATTGCCATTGTGAAGGAAGGGAAAGGCTTGGTAGAGTGGCAGTAAGGTAGCATTCATATTGAGCTCCATAGTAAAAGTACAGTGGTTCCCACTGTTAGTATCTTGAGTGAAGACCATCAAGAATAGTGAAGGCCATCACTGTGCACTAGCCTATCTTCTTACATAGAAACAGAAACATAGAATCTGTCGGCAGATAAGGACCATACAGCCCACCTAGTCTGCCCATTTCCCGACTTGATTTGGCAATCCCTACTCTTATCTGGACTGCCTTTCCCCAACTCTGTTGTACTGCAGGGTGCCTTTATGCTATCCCATGCACTTTTGGATCTTGCATTATGCCAGCTCACCACTAGAGCTCATTGACTAAATGATTTGTGGAGATGCATGCAAAGCAATCCACAGTCACACATACAGATGCATGATGTGGCATGAATTATCCAACATCACATGTGCACACACAAACACACATATGCTGAAAGCCTGGCATCTGGCAGGGACTGCCTGCTGTCAGCCTAGTATAGACTACTCAAGAAACATAGTCAGTGTGGATCAATGGACTGAGTGGATGACATAGTGAGTGAAAGATCACTGGATAGTCTACTCAGTGTCAAATAAAGTAACTTTACTAGACAGCTGATGTATAAATTATAGTTATTAATGTGTATGTACACAGCAGCACGTACATGGTACCACTGCCAAGTGCACACAGATTTAGGGGATGTGTGAGTGACCCTAGGGGGTGGTCCTGCCTGGAGAGTTTGCTGACTGCATTCAAAAGCATAGGAAAAACTGAATTTGAAAGCAAAATCTGCCGAACTGACTACCATTCACTCACAATAGCCATTATTCAGTAACATAGAAATTTACTTCAAATTCAGAACTGCAAATTCCCACCACCCTGCCCTTCTAGCTCTCATCTGCAACAAACTGAGCAGCACAGAATCTACAGATCACTCTGCTCAGATCTACAGGCAAACATTAGCTGGTTGTAATAATAATCTGTTTTCTAAGTGTTTTGTTTTTTAAATAAAAACGTGTTTTAAGATGAACTGCAAGAGCTGTCCCTCACAAATCTTCCTCTGCCAAGTTCAGCCTGGAAATGGCACCATAACGTGCAGCAGGAGAGCATAATGGTGACACATCAATTTGTCCCAGTCATTTCACTCTGTGACAACTTGCCTTGGACAATTAGCTCTGATGTCAGTCAGCTCTGATGTCAATTCATCTCTGGACAATTTGTTCTCACTACATATCGTACGGTACTCTAACAAGAATTATAATATGACTTCCACTGCTACAACCCTCAAGCACATTGCCTCATCTGGTGGGTGATTTGTGCCCACCTCAAGTTTATTTTACAATATCTACATTGGTGGCAAATTGTCTGAGGAAGAATTGACATTGGAGCAGATTGAAGCTGGAGCTAATAATCTGAGGTGAGTTGTTATGGAGCAAAATGACCTGGCCAATAGGTTATGTAGCCGATCATGATCTCCACTATAGCAGATTGGCTGCTGCAAGTCATTTACCTTGAACAGAGCTCAGTTTGCTATACCATGTGATCCCTGTTAAAAAGAAACTTTATAGTGTATGGGTAGGGACTGTTGTGTAATGAAATATGTTCACTCAAAAAAGTGGTTGTGCTGCAGTAGTTTCATGACTGAGATACACAAATGACCAAACACTGAAGTCATGCCATGGAAATGGGAACCGAAAGTGAAACTATGATTTATGTTATTTATTTTGCTGACTAAAATATGCACTGAAGTGTGCTTAGTGTCAGGGTGCTTTCTTTTGCTTTATTTCCTGACTTGAGGGTAAGTGAAGGGGGTGGGGGCAGGCCAGCACAGCGTAAGGCGATCGCAAAACAAAACAAATGATCTGTGCAGGACAAGCTGTTGAGATGACAACTGAGCTGTTGAGAAGGCTAGCAGAGAAGTTATGGGATTATGGCCAAAAGTAACGATTCAGTTAACTGGAGTAGCAGAAGGGCGGCCTGGCAAAGTGACTGTCAGGAGAGGAGTCAGCAGAAAACAAACAAACAGGTAAATTAACATTGTTTGTTTTTGGAGATGTCTGTATTGCTGTCCATACACTATACAAAATAATGTATGGCCAGTCATAAACTCCAAGGCTGTGTTTCAGCTTTGGGGTTGTCACGGTGGCAGAGATCTCTCGAGCTTCGCTCTTTTTTTTTTAACTGTATTTTCACTCCCTGCTTACTCCACTGAACTCTCTCCGGTATCCTTCCAAGTCCTTGGTCTCTACCTCCCTGTGTGACTCAACTGTTTCTCTGCTCCACCCCAGCATCAGTTTCAGGAGAAGGGTCACCCCGCCCAGGGCGCTCTTTCTTTAGTATTGCACTCTGGGCCATGGAGGAGAGGGGTAGCAGAGAGTCAAGTCTGACTCTGGGAGTGTGGACTGTGGGTGGGGGCACCATTGCCTATCAATGGGAAGAGGAGGTATTTGTATTTTTTCACAAACTCCTGTGGAGCCCAGCTAGCAAGGCAATGTACTGCCATGGCTCCACCCCCAGGCATACACCACATTGCTTCAGTTAGCTACCTCCAGCCACCACCAGAGGTCACTCCCTGAGTGAATGTTGCTCCCAGCCCTCCCCGGGAAAAGAGAGCAGTCCTCTAGACGCACAATCTCTTCCTCCCCTGCCGACCCCCGACAACCCAGGCTCACTTCCGAACCCGGGTTGCCAGTCGAGCTTCGCTCTTGATGTTAGTCTGTCATCTCAACAACCCCTCTATGGAAACATAGCCTTCCTGTGTATGGTTGCCCATACATTATTCCATATGTGTTATGTAATCAAGGTGTCAAAGTGCCGTAAGGATGCTGAAAATGTCAACATCCCCCTCCCCTTCCCCTATTGTAGTAGAAAATGCTGATTTTTTTTTTGTGAATCCACTGAAGTCCACTTTGGTTTCAGCTTATCCACACTTTCAGCAACTTTTTTTACAGAATGCCAAGAAAGACGTGTGGAGCAGGGATGTATATTTTTGGTTCACTGTTGTACCAAGGCAACATGAAATGGTCTGTATTGATAATTGGACTTGAGCAAACAGAAACCAATTGTTGAGATATACTATGTTTCTCAAGCCACAGCTTTCTATTGCTCCTGTTAATTACACTGCAAAATTAAATTGAGCTCAGCCTCCTAAATCAACCCCACCTCAAGCTTACAATGGATTTTAGCCTTGCACTAGGATCTCTCATCAAATATCCCTGAGAAACCAATGGCTCAAGAGTATAAACACCTTACCTGTTGCATATCCAGAACATTCTGTTTGCATGGCACTGCATAGGTTTATCTTTGAGTCATGTAATAAAAAGGAAAAAAAAAACATAATACTGACAGGGTGTAATCTGTGTAGTGAGAGTGACTCAGGACCTTAAATATTTAAATTATTGTCTATCACTACCAAAACAAACTAAAAAGACAGGGTTTATCAATTCTAGTAGTAAAGTAAATTTCATTTTAGATAATAAAGAGATATCAAGAAGTGTGTGTTAATTGATCATTGTCCGAAACAAAGATAATTGAGTTTGGTCTGACTGCGGAGTCGATGTTAGATCTTGTATTGTTCTTGTGCTACACTAATGACCTGCTGGGCACCTGTAGAGCCACCTCAGACAAGTATTGTATACAGATGGGGTGTCCTCTTCAAAGCAGGCATATCTGTCTTTCTTTTTGAGAACAATTTAAATGAAGGCATAGCAAAAGGTCCCAACTGGTTATTTACTACTTATCTAGATCTGTATGCAGATAAGACTAAATTTTTTTGTTTGGATCAAACCAGGGGCTGTCCAATACGAGATCATCCTAAACAATTTTTATTGGAATGGGTCTTTCTGTTAGGCGTGATTAAACTCCAGTCACTACTGTACCTGTATTTTGGAATATTTGACAGCAAACAGGTACTTACAAACTTTTCAGACTAATTGCAAAAATGTCTGCTCAAGCTTGTTTCTGCTCAAGCATGTTTGTTTTTTTTAGGCAAAGCAGATGCTGTCTCACTCAAAAGAAAAATACAAAGTGCTGATCAATACACACATTGATAGTTCTGAAATTGTACAATCTCTATGGTCACTGCGGAAACAATGAACCATGACATGTTAAGTACAGATGTTACAGAACAAATCAACTGGAATACTTTCTTTAGTTATTTAAAATGTTTCATTAGGAAATGCATGCACAGTTGAATGGCAGCATGCTTCCAGATGTGTTCTGAGTTAATGGGAAAAGAGGTGATAACATATATTGGTGCAATGAGCATTTAGAGTAATATAGTTTCAAGATTCATAAAATAAAAGAAAAATGGGCCCTATGAACAAAGCAGAAAGAGGTTACACTGTACGTGTAACCACGGCTCAAAGGGATGCATTCAGTATACAAGTAACAAATACGGAGGCAGCATGCAATAATGGAAAGCACAGACAGGACACAGAGACATCTAAATCACTATGCAGTACATAGGGTAAACTTGTAGGCGTGGGAACAGTCATGTAGCTAGAGGCAAGCCTGATGTGTACAAGCATACAGAAAGAAACATATGACAGGAAGCAGCATATACCAATGGAGACAGACCCTACCTTAAACAGAAACACACACGACCACAGTGGCAGTCTAGCATTCCAGACACATGGGCAGAAATAACTCCTCCTCCTCAATCCCCGACAGTGCAGCCCTCCACCACCACATCAACACACCACAAAATTGTGATACACTGGGTCGAAGAGGGGCAGATGTGAACACACACTGAGCATCAGGCCCCTCTCTGGAGCTGCCTGCCCATCAGTGTTGTCCAGAGTGCACCACAAGTGACAGGCCACAGAAATAAACAGAAAGAAAAAAACTGACGTGTCCATGCTAGTAATCCTGTATTAGTACCTGTAGTAGAGGGACTTAAAGAAGAAATAAAATGCAAAAATACAATCTACATCTGCCATTTCTAGAATGCCCTATCCCCATTAACAAAACTCATAGTCCTCCTCACTGTCTTCCCTGTAAGCCATCTGAATAGGACACAAGGCTAACTGGACTGGGGCTGGTAGGCAACATTGCCACATCACCACCCACAGCATCCTCCAGTGCTTTTACACCAGCTCATGCTGCTGAATCCTTCATAGTTTCAAGTGTTCTGCAAGCTGTGTCATAGTGCTTGCAGCAGCATACAGGTGCAAGGGCCATGAACATGCTCCTTAAAGGGAGACGAAGTGCAATGTTATACACAGTGGTCCATGCATGCATACAGATCCAGTACAAAAGTCATCTGGAACAAGCCACAGAGGTAAAAGGCACTCACACCGGGCTGGTCAGTAGTACGGCATGTGCACATAGGTGACATAAGAGTCCAGTTGTACCACTGTGCAAATGTGTCCATTGTTGCTGCTGAACCTCATCCTCTTGGATGGGAAACTGGAGAGAGAGAGACAGAGAGAGGGAGGGAAAGAAAGAGAGAGAAATGGAAAGGAAGAGAAGGCCCCAACCAAGCTTTTCTGGCCCCATCTGGAGGCAGGTGTCCTGAGGAGGCCAAACTTCCTGGAGAGGTTACATATGACAATCAGGCAGTTATGTGACCTGGTACAAGAGGACACAGCATCTACCACAATGAAGACTGCATGCTGTAATGGTGGAGACAAAGATACTATGTGGTTTGTGCACTAACTTTAGAGCAAATAGATTTACCCAGAAAAAAAACAGGATCAAATACCAGTTTCTGATGTTGATAGAATATTTATTATTAATGTATATCCAGGTGCATAAACAGATAAGACCTCAGCGCACTGTAGAGTAAAAGCCCCAATGCTTCCCTTGTTAGAGTCTGTCAAGGGGCTGGCTATTGGTCTATCAACCCCTCCTCTTTATACCACTCACTTGACCAGCTGGGTCAAACAGTTGGTGAGCTAATACAGGCCTTCATTAGTCAAGTGTAGGTGGCAGTGGAAGGATTTAAACCTAGTCACAATAAGTGTCCACAGTGAACTGTGGCTTTATAAACAATAAAAAATAAGCCAATCGTATACAATCATATAGACTCCACTTATTAGAAAAATTAGGACAAAAGAGCGAGAAGCTGCAAATGCCATTTTGCATTTAACATCCGCCTTATTCAAATCCAAATGAAGTTAGCAATGTGAGCAGGAACCAATTTTCATTACAATTCCACCGTTAGACTGGGTGTACTGTTGCCTCATTGGAGAAAAATAGAGATAGAACAAGTATCCAAATGATCTCCTGCATGTGTGCTCTTCCCAGCGGCTTAAATCCTGTGTTCCACATATTGGCAAGAGATCTCTTGTAAGGGAGTCAATGGCATCTGAAAATAAAAAGATACTAAACTGGTATCGGAGGAAGAGTAAAACAGAGACCAAGAATAGTGGGAAACAAAGTGCTGGAAAAGATGGGGTGGGGAAGCTGTTTTTCTAGGGAGGGGCGTGAGGGGGGTTAGGTTGTCAAAAAATTAAAAATAAAGGGGAAATAGGGATAGTAAGCGGGAAAGAGTGCTTGGGAAGCAGGGGAGTAGGTGGGGAGAGGGTGGCCAGACAGAACACATTAGGAAGAAAGAGAAAAAAAGGAGAGCAGTAAGTGAGACACTAGAAAACCTTGGGGTTCAAAAGAGTAAAATCCGCAGAGACCATCTCAAATAACTATTGCAATATTAACATTTTCACACAAAAGGTTTGAGGTCCTAATCTACATACAAATCAGCAGGTCTAAAATCTAATCGCTGTCATGCTGGAGAAGCTTTTTCAATCCACACCCTCCTCGTGGGTTTGGACCAATGGTTTCTAAGCCCATAAACTGCAAGCCGAAGGGGTCCCAGTTGTGGCATCCTATGAAGTGGGTTCCAATACGAGTGCTATCAGTAGAGCTTCTGATAATTAACACATGTTCCTGTATTGTTTGCCTGAGTGCTTAGATCATCCTCTCTACACAGAACTTTAGGCACTGACACCAAAAGGCATACTCCACAAATTTAATGCTACAGTTGATAAAGCATCTAATTTCAGCTTTCCATGGGTATTCCCCTAGTTCCAAAACTTTAGATTGCTTACACTGTCTGCAGACACTGCACTTCCCACTCCTGTGCAAGGCATTTATCAGGAGTGGTAGCCAATTTTTTAGTGCCTGATGTTCTGTTTCAGTGCAAGAGTGGCTATGCACTAACATTCTTTAAAATAACATGAAGTTCTGTGGAAGGGGGGACACAGAGGATTGTAAACAGCAACTAAGGGAAGACCTGACTAGGTTAGAGAAGTGGTCTGGCATCTGGCAACCAGGGTTCAATGCTAAAAAGTGCAAAGTTAAGCGCTTAGGGGCAAGGAACGTAGAGACCAAATGCTGGCTGTGAGGTATGCAGGTCACCAAGTATGACGAAGAAAAGGATGTGGGAGTTATCATCAAGAATGACCTGAAGCACTCACACATACGCAGATCAGATACTGGGTTGCATAGCCAGGGTGACTACCAGGAGGAAGGCAGACATTATACTACCACTGTACAGGTTACTGGTAAGACTGCACCTAGGGTACAGTATGCAGTATTGGTGCCCTTATCTTAAGGAGGATGTCAACTTGCTGGAGACAGTCCAGAGAAGGGCAACCAAGATGATCCAGGGCCAACAGGACAACATGTACTAGGAGAAGCTCAAGGGGCCCAACATGTACTCCTTTGAGGACAAAAGGGGCAGGATATGATTAAGAACTCAGCTACCTTCAAGGTATTAATAGGGTGAATATGGAGGGCCTCTTCAGTCTTACTGGAACAAGTCTACTAGGGGGCACAGCTTAAAACTGATGGAGTGAAGATTCAGAAGGGAGATAAAGAGGCATTTTTTCACAGAGAGAGTGGTGGCCAAGTGGAACGAGTTGCCAGAGGAGGAGGTTTCCCTAAAAATGGTGGAGAGCTTCAAGAGAGAATGGGACTGAATGAAGGGGAAAGTTGCTGGGGAGAAGGGGGAGAATGAAACCGAGGGGGTTAGGGAGGATTTTTTGAATGGGGCAGGTCACACTGTAGACATGGCGGGACCTGCACAACCGAGCAGACAAGATACACCGTAAGGCCTTTATCTGCTGGCATCTTCATGTTGCCCTACAAAATGCTATTCTAGGGCTAGTGCCCAGTTCAGCTGCCAGTTTATCTTTCATGAGAACTAGCCAGTACATTTTAACTATACCTCCTACCGGGCCAGAAAGCTTGTTATATTGTGTAACAAAGCAAACTGGCTCAGTTGCAGGGATGTCTGTTTTTGAGGTTTTGACAGTGACTTCCTCTACTGGGCCTTGTTTGTTTTTTCAAAGGCAGCTTGAACAATTTCAGCATTAAACCCTCTCTCTAGAAAACATGCTTTGAGCTTGTTACTTTGTTGTTCAAAATCATTATCAGAAAAGCAATTTCTTCTAATCCTAAAGAATTGTCCATAGGGTGTTGAGTTGACCAGGGATCTTGGATGCACACTATCTTATCTCATAAGACTATTAGTGGCTGTAGATTTTCTATAGCCACAAGTCTGCACCTTTAGGTCAGGTCCAACCATCAGTGTGATATTCAAGAAAAGTAATCCTTGTCTGTTATCGTAACTGTATTGTTGAATCTGAGATTAAATTCCATTGTCAGACAGTCACTGCATGAATGTTGCTACCTCTTCCTCAGTTCCCATCCACACACATACAATACCATCTATATAATAACTGGGTCTCCCCTTTTTGCTATAGGGAGACCATGGTGTAATTTGCCATTATAAAGGAGTGTTTATAACAGCAAACATGCACGGTTCTCCTCCCTCTGCGCATACATCCACTGCAGTGCTTCCATTCCTGGCTCACCGTGTCTTTCTTGACCACAACCCAGCCGCCAAAGAATCACAGCAGTAAGTTACATTAAAAAAAACTGTTATTTTCTACAGGATACAGGATTCAATATTAAAAAAAAAAAAAAAAAAACACGTGAAACCCCTGAAAATGACAATCTAAGGACTGTCTGAAAACTGAACTGGAGTGTAGCCGCACCGGAACTGCTGCTATTTTATAAAGTTGCTGTGGCCAAAAAGGGGAGACCCAGCAATTATATA
The DNA here is from genome assembly GCA_016271365.2 of Neoceratodus forsteri. Lineage (NCBI taxonomy): Eukaryota > Metazoa > Chordata > Ceratodontiformes > Ceratodontidae > Neoceratodus > Neoceratodus forsteri. Next base: position 620,580,380 of record CM028130.1, read on the forward strand.
AATAAAATATGGGGTGGTGTGTGTGTAAACTCAAAGTTTACACACACCCTCAGCGTTAGAGGCTTGCACAAACCTCTCGAGCTTCGCTCTCAGGGTTTATGTAGCATCTAACCCCTCGGTTGTGTGTAAACTTCTCATTATGCACACCACCCCATACTTTATTCTATATGTAATGATACCATGTTACAATGTGATGAATGTATGGGTTCTCATTTGGACTCAAAATGAGGGATTTCTCCCACAAACCAAATGAAAGGTTAACAAAAGAGAGGGCCACGGCTGCCCCTTGACAGTGCCACAGAGCTAACAATAAAAGGTGTTGTTAAACTCAAAACATCTGTTTAAGAATATAGGCCAACCTTCAAGGATGAAGGGAATGGGGAAATCCTCCTTGAGGGGATTATTTAATAGAAAGTACTCACATGCTTTTATACTTGCATCATGCTTGATGCAGGTGTACAGGGACTGTCTATCCCTAGCCAAATGTATTCACGGTCCCACTTACTGTAGATCCATCAGACTTGTCAGATCAGACAGTATCCCAGAGATGGGATCCCAGATGACTTATACAGCTTTTTTAGAAAACTATCAATAAACTTATTTTTTATTTATTTTATATTTTGTTAATTGGATAAGGCCCACTAGGCACAGGTGCCAGTTTTCAGGAGCGACCCGGGATCACTGGTGTGGTTAAGTGATTTGCTTAGAGTTACACAGTATGCAATGGAGGTTGTGGGAATCAAACCCAGGTCTGTCTGCTGAATGTACCAAGCTCATTCACAGCTCATTACTCTAATCTCTGGGCTATATTGCCAGCCCCAACTTAAATAGATTGTCTGAAAAGGATCCCATCCCAGACACTACTGGATGCTCTGATGGCTACTGTAACTGTTTGTGGACTTTGGGTAATATATAAAACATCATGATCTAGTTTTTTTCCTCACATCAAATTGCACTTGAGAAATTTGAGCTGTGGTTCTTCCCCATTCTAACAGTCCCAACAGTTTTTTAATACATTTTTAATACATTTGTGTTAAGAATGTTTACAAAAGGGACGATCCACAACTCAAATTTCTTAAGTAGAGTTTGATTTTATGTGGGAAAAACAGATACCAGAACCCAATGTTTTATATATTACATAAAGTCCATAAATAGTTAAAGCAGCTGCCAGGTGATCCAATAATGTCCCAGATGGGATCTCTTTCAGACAATCTAGGTAAATCTATTGATTCTTTTTATCTAAAAAAAATCAGTATTGTGCCTGGGATCCCATCTTTAGGATACCATGGAGCCCCTGGACATGTCTGATAGATCTAAGGACTTCCCCATTTTCTTCATCCTTGCAGGTTTGGCCAGTATTCTTAAACAGAACTATTCTGGGTTTAACATCTTTTATCTCCAACTCTGTGGCACTGCCATGGGGCAGCCATGGTCCCCTCTTTTGCTTACCTCTTCCTCAGTTTCTCAGAGAAATCCCTCATTTTGAATCCACATGAGATCCTGTACATTCATCATGTTGTAACATGGTATTGTTACATAGATGATATTTTATGTGTGAGGAAGGGAGGAGGAGGTAGCAACATTCATGCAATGGCTCTCTGACAATTCAAGCTCAGGTTCACCACTGCAGTTAACAGACAATAATATAATTTTTTGGGATATCACACTGATGGTTGGACCTGACTTTAAGGTGCAGACTTGTGGTTATAGAAAACCTAAGTCCACTACTAGTCTTCTAAGATCAGACACTGCCCAGCTCAGATCCCTGGCCAAAGCAATACCTACAGGCAATTCCTTAGGAGAAGAAGGAATTGTTCCTCTGACAGTGATTTTGAACAGTAAAGTATCGAGCCCAAAGCAAGTTGTCTAGAGGATATGAAGTTGAAAGCTGAGGGACCATGGTACGTGCAAGAGCTCCTCTGTCCCTACTGCCTCTTCACCCTCTCCGCTCCACTGGCGAGGGATTGCTGGAGATTCCAAGGGTTTGTCTGACAACTTTGGGAGCTAGATCATTTACTTTTGCTGCTCCGACCCTGTGGAATTCTCTACCTCATCGGGTAAGGGAATGCCTGTCCATTGAGGCCTTTAAATTGGCCTTGAAAACGTACTTATTTGAACTGGCTTATGCTGATATTTAAATTCCTGCTTTAATGATTTTTAGAAATGTGGTTCTGTTTAAATTGTTTTATTGTGTTATGTAAAACACTATAATCTACTCTGGAATAGCGTTCCATAAATAAAGTTGGGTTTGGATTGCTTTGGTTAAACAAAGGCACTGAGAAGTTAATGAGAAGGGGCAAATGTTTTTATTTTATTCATTTATTACACACAAGATCCTTTAGGCAATGTTTATTTTCAAAGGGTCTATGGTCATATACAATAGCATAGTACTGATACAGGTACATTACATAGTTACAGTTGGAATTGACAGAGGTGGAGTGTATGAAATAAAATAGGAAATAACTCAGTTGCATTGAGGTGAGCTTAAAATGAATTGTGACTTAAAAGAGGCAGGATAAAAACATAGGTGCATAGGAAACTGGTGAATAGCAACAGAGCCCAACTGGAGGAAGAAAGAAAGCATAGGGGTCGGGGAAGTTACAGGGATGTAATAGACAGGTCAGCGATAGCAACCACATGGGTCTGGAGGGGAAAGAGAGGCAAAGAGCTGGGATTTAAAGTTGGTGAGTGAGCCAGTGACTTTGAGTGATGGGGTAAGGGGTTCCATAGTTTTGGGAAACTGAATGAGAAACAGGCCTGACCCAAACAGGTTTTCCTACATGGGAGCACCATGGAGTTTTGTTGTACACATCTAGTTGGGTACCTGGAGGCTACAGGACACAGCAGAGACAGGACCCCTGAGGACAGTAATCCAGGCAAGACGTTTTTACCAGTGATGAGGGTATTATAATGCAGTCAGGAATCAAGGTGAAGCTAATCTAGGTTGTTATACAGGGTGCATTTATGGGAGTCCCATTTTAGGTTGAGTGCATAGTGGCAGGCCCTATTCATTAAGCCTCTGACCTTGTCAAGCACTCTGTCAAAGGTGGCACCATAGATCACAAGACCATAGTCTAACAGAGGATGAAGCATCTGACAAGTTGTTGCTTCATTACAGGGAGAAAGGTATTTATGTGCCTATAGATCAGGCTGAGTCTGGAGTTGGCTGCTTTAGTTAACGCATCCACGTGAGCGGAGTAGGTTAAGCCTGAGTCAAGGATTATCCCCAGGTATCTGAAGGTGGCAACTTGTTCAATTGGGGCACCTGAGGCAGCGGTAATGAGCAGGGTGGAGGGGGTATGGATTTTACATCTGGTGTAGAAAAGTATGGATTTAGTTTTCTTTGTATTTAGGATGAGGAGATTGTTTGAGAACCAGTTACTTACAGCACTGAAATCAGTTTGGAGACTGTGCTGGATATAGGCTGGGCTACTATGTGCTGCAGTGATGACTGCATCATCAGCATATAAGAGGGGTTTTGTGGCATTGCAAGCTTTTGGAAGTTCATTGACAAAGCTACTGAACAGAAGAGGACCAAGGATTTGATCCTTGGGGGACCCCCACTGTCACAGGTCTGTAGTCTAAGAGGGACATTCTGCATTTTAGCCCTTGGGTTCTATCTGTGAGATAGTTTTTTAGTCAGTCTGTGGCTTCCATTAAGAGGCCTAGATTACTTAATTTGTGGCAGAGCAGAGCATGACTGACATGGTCAAAGCCTTGGTGAGGTCAATGAATATGGAGCCAGCAAGCTCCCCTCTATCCAAGGCACAGTAATGATGGTCAGTGTATTCTAATAGGGTATTTAAGGTACTGTGATTCTTGTGGAACCCATGCTGTTCACATGATAGTAAGTCATATTGGCTCAGGTATTGAGTAAGCTGGTCATTTACAATTTTTTCAAGGGTTTTGGAGAGGGGGAAGAGATTAAAATGGGATGGTAGTTTGTGGGTAGGTCTTGGGCCCCACCCTTGTGGACAGGGGTAACATGCTATTTTCCAGATTTTTAAGCACATGCCCAGTAGAGAGTAATAAGTTAAAGATGAGTTGAAGGAGACAAGTGACCTCTCATATGGCAGATTTAAGGAGTTTCATGTCGATGTCATCAGGCCATATACAAGTTGATATTTTTGTGCAGGCAAGAGATTTGTATATATCCACCTAGATTAATCTCCTAAGGTAGAACTTGGGGTGTGTTCCATTCATAGGGGTGGTATGGGCTTCAACAGGGTAACTGGGGGCGCTGAACTGTAGGCAGAGAGGTTACTAAATGTGCTATTAAAGGTATTTACTATATTCATGTCACCCTCAATTAGGGTGTCACCAATAAGGATGGAGTGAGGAAGCGGTTTATCAGAGTTGCCTAGGATGTCATTAATTCCATTCCAGGGGGATTTAGGTGTGTTTGCTTGCTGAGGTAGGCTTTTTATATCCACCTATTGAAATCATGTGACCAGTGTCATCAACTTCTAAAACTTTTTGTTTAGGCCCTCATATTAAATTATATAATGTCACAGGACCTTCTAAACATGATAATTAACTAAGAAAACCTTCAGATAAAAAGCTTTACAAGAAAACAATATACAAGTAAGAGGAAGTGCAAAACTTTCCACTGAGCTGTGATTGACAGCATCATTAGTATAAAAAGAGGACTGTAGCAGCTGCTGACACCCTATAATGCACCTCATTTGGCTTACCATTCTTGGCGAGGGCAGACCTACAGGCCTTAATGCTCGATATTTAGCAATACAATATAGGGTAAGTTTCATTTTTCTTTCTTTTATTTCAGTGGCTATTCATACCATATTGCTCTTAAACCTCTCCAGCCTTGCCTGGAAGAGCCTGAAAGACATTAGGACTGTCTGTATTATCTGTTTTAAAAGAAACCACAGGCAGTCACCTAGTTTTCCTCTAGACAGATTTTTTCCAACCGCCTTCACTTGTGTACACTCAAGCAGCAGGGCAATGCTTAGAGAAGCTGAATGTGGGATTTTACAGAGACTTGGGGTGCCTTTTTATACGTTAGCTTTTTTTTTTGCTTTTTTGTATTTCATTTGTGCATGTTCATTCTTTAGACTTGCAGCCCACTCTTACCACCATTTTACACTTTGTGGTTTCACAGGGATATTTCTGTCCCTTTAAATCCTTCTCTCCTCCAGGTTTGCCACAAAGCAGCAGTCTCTCTAAAAGAAATTGAACTTGCTGCTCTTCTGTGGGGAACTGCAAACAGGCAAGCCCCTTTTATATTTACGTATTTCAGAAAAGTCCTAGGGTTCTTTATCAACCCCTCCTTTCCCTATGGAATCCTTGTATGCATGTAGCATAAGCAATTCAACTTGTGTTAATTCTTATTTAATTATGATTTATTTTATAATAAACATCTGGCACAAACTGTTACATGGCAAACACTGCTGCCTTTTACTTTCTTTCAAGACAAAAAGCACTTTATTATTTAAAGGTGCAAATGTACATTGGTTTAAATCCAGTAAACATTTGTAAATGCCTCTCATGCACTGTATTTAAACTTTCAAAGTACTTTATTTAAACCATAAGCACCTTATTTTTCATATAGGCACTTATTACATGTTTTAGGTGTTTTACATACTCTATTTAAGCAACCAGCACCTTAATTATCTCGGCCAGCTGGCATGCTGAACCTATATACTTATAGAAACATAGAAACATAGAATTTGACAGCAGATAAGGACCGCTTGGCCCACCCAGTCTGCCCAATTCCCTACCTAATGGATAAGCTGGAGATCCTAGTTAACCAGCAGGCTACTTCTTCCTATCCCCACCCCCTAGAATTGTCTTATGGCTGTCCCATGCATGCTTGAATTCAACCACTGTTTTTGACTCCACAACCTCCTCCGGAAGGCCGTTCCGTGCATCCACAACCCTCTCTGTGCTTCATTGGGGGGGGGGTTAAAGGATCTTCATCTTTCCACCAGGGCACCCATCCTTGACAGGGGTCACCCTGTCACAGGGGGAATATATGCTACAATGAGGTGTAGGTGTTTTTCTCACCCCTAGCACCTAGGCCTAGGCCAAGATTTATAGGTATGCATTCCAAATCTGTGCAAACTGGGGCGTAGAGAGTCTAGTGGCTTTTAGGTGAGATTTTACAAACAGCAGGCAGCCACCACCTCTTTTATGGGTCATGTCTTGTTGAAACATAGAGTAGGAGTCAAGGCTTACTTCATTATTTGAGATTCTGGTACTAAGCCAAGATTCTGTCGTAGCTACAGTATCATACTTGGAGTTTAATACCCATAGCCTAACCTCATAAAGCTTTGGCAGGAGACCCCCAATATTTACATGGGTCACTTCCAGGTATCACCTGCAGGTTTCAACAGGAAAGGTAAGACCATAGTTTGGATGTACATTACCAGAGAGGATAAGGAGAAGTAGAATAACTTGACATGCAATTAGGTGGTGAGTAGAGATCTTATGGGTGGCTACACCTATTTTACCTTTTTTGTACCTGTGCAGGCACACCAGGTCCACAGTGAGAGAAAATAGATTCTGAGGGAGGTTCAGGGTAGGTCCTGGCTGTTTGATGAGTCTTGGGAGGGAGGCAAGCCACAGAGATAACTGCAGAAAGTGCAGGTGTCTTGCGGGGGTGGCCTGATAATGTGTACGGGGGTTGGCTGAGTAGAGTGATGGGGCATGGTATAGTTGTCATTATCAAGTAGGACACTTAAAAACAGGATAACAAGTGCTTTGCACTGACAAAGCCTACATTGACTGCGTACTGTTTTTATTTTGGATCCTCACTCCTGTTGCTGTACCTTGCTTGTACTAGGGGATGGCCCCGCACTACCTGCTGAAAACTGAATTATTTTACAGCCATCCCAATTTTATAACTCTTATCTCCTAAAGCCTGACATGTTGCGTCCTGGGTTACCAGGCCTTACAACTCTAAGGCACTTATGTATTCACTGTTATTCAATGGAACTGAAATTGTAACTACCACTGAATTCTGTAACCGATTTGTTACTATGTGTTGTTTGTAATGTTGTCCCTTATCGACATGGAACCTTTGTAAATGAGTCCTTGACTCAAAGGTATTAATACCAATCTGAAATAAATAAATAACAGGCAGGCTGGATGTGATCATAGTGGCAGGATCCCTTGAGGGAGAGTCAACACACCAGATGTGGCCAAAACTACCTATGGATTAAAAGTATTTTTGGGCTAAGTGAGTAAGAGCAGGACTGTATGCTGAGCTAGTAGAGACCAGGAGAGGTAGAAATTGAGGGAGCTGGGGGTAGAGGGGGCGAGACTAATATCAGTTATGGGGCTGGTAATTTGGGAGTGAACACAATTGACAAACAGGGAGAGACCAATAGGAGGTGGGTTTCATCGGGCTGGGGGGAGGAGAGGGCGAAACCAAGAGCGCCTGATTATTTTCAGACCAGTTACTGTTCCTATAAAAGGAATACCAGCTTAGGGTGGGAGGGTGGCTGGGGAGGGTCGGCAGGAGGTGAGATGCGGTGCCATGTGAAGCACAATGCTGCTCCATAGCCCTGAATGCTCATACCAGCAGTTGGTCAGGGGGGTGGGAGCAGTGAGGGTGATTCTGGACCCTCTCAACCCTTCCTGGATCCTCCTAGGGTCTGCTGTGCCTAGTTCACTGCAGTTGGTCTGGCGGTGGGAGCAAGTAGGGCAATTCTGGATCCTCACAACCCTACCTACATCCTTCTATGGTCTGCTGTGCGCAGTCCACTGCAGTCGGTTTGGGAGTGGGAGCGGGGAGGCAAATTCCGGACCCTCAGGACCCTTCCTGAATCCTCCTAGGGTCTGTTGTGCTGTGCAGAGCTCACTGCAGTCAGTCGGGTGGCTGGCTTGGGGAGGGTGATGCTATGCAGACTTTTTAGATGGACTACCAAAATGTGCTGGAAATCTTAGAAAAACTAAACATGAAAAATGTATTCTCTTGAAAACTGAAACAGGTGAAACATCTTTTTTATGAAAGTACATGCTGAAGTTGAAGGGGCAACAGACTTCTTGGAAAACATAAACTGAACTTACAGACTTAAATGGGCAGACTGGGTGGGCCATAGGCCCTTATCTGCCGACACTGTCTATGTATCTATGAAGTGCAGAGTTGCTTTTTAATGTCCCCGGGGGGGGGGGACTGAAGTCTATCTCTGGTTGTATAGTACATCCTAAAGGTTTTCAACACTGATATAGACCCCCACTGGACCCTAGCTACACCCTGAATGCCATCAAGCACAAGTGGAGGGACTTGCAGTTTATCAGACCAAAGATATTTAGGGCTCACCCATGCTGTTGTACTACTTGAGTGTGTCCTCAGGAGTTCCAGCACTTACCAACTTTAGGGAGATCTTGGCAAAAACCTTCTCCCACCATCCTATATGTATGTACATGCCATATCTGATACAGTGCCTTAGTACTGCACCTAAGAGACATAACAGTAACATGCTCATAGAAACATAGAAACATGTAATTCAATGGCAGATAAGGACCGCTTGGCCCACCCACTCTGCCCATGTTCCTACCTAATGGATAAGCTGCAGATCCTAGTTAAACAGCAGACTACTTCCTCCTACCCCCCACCCGCTAGAACTGCCTTATGACTGTACCATGCATGCTTTAATTCCACCACTGTTTTTGACTCCACAACCTCCTCAGGAAGGCTGTTCCATGCATCCACAACCCTCTCCATGAAAAAATTCTTTCTGCCAGCCCGCCGGCGCAGCGGTGGGATTTCCGCTTGCGACACCGGTGACCCGGGTTCATGAACGGACCCGGATCAGCCGGAGGAGCCAACCGGGGAGAAGGATTGGCGTCCGATGGGCAGCTCTCCTTCTCCGGGGAGAAGTGCGGGCAACATTGGCGCTCTGGGGACTCCTGGCGGAGGCGGAGAACTCGCGCTGCCGACGTTCAAACGGGGGGGGGGGTTGGAGGCCGGGCGGATGCTGGTGTCATTACACGTCCCCGCCTCCTCAGGGAGGGCATATGGGAGGGAACAAAAATCCCACGCCTTGCGTCTCGGTGACACTCTGCCCCAGGAAAGCCCTGATTGGCCATCGGAGCCATTCCCCCAACCAGTCACAGTTCCGCGGTCCAATATGGGGGTCGGAATCGTGGCCCCACTCTCTGGGGGGTAAGCCAGGGATGACCGGGGGAGATGGCAATTTCCGGTGGCTGGGGCTCCAGGGGTCCGTGACCAGAGTCGATGGTCGACGAGAGGCGTGGGGATAAAACAGGAAAAATAAAAAAAAATAAAAAAAGAAAAAATTCTTTCTCACATTACCTCTGAGCCATCCCCCCCATCTTCAAATTGTGCCCCCTTGTTCTTACACATCTCTTTTTCTGAAAAATGCTACCCTCTTGGACTTTGTTGATTTCCTTGAGGTACTTGAAAGTTTCTATCATGTCCCCCTTCCCTCCTTTCCTCGAGGGTATACATATTAAGCTCCTTAAGTCTCTCTTCATATGTCTTCTGGTGCAGACCCTGCACCATGTTAGTGCCCTCCTCTGGACTGCCTCCATCCGTCTATGTCTTTGCGGAGATTGGGTCTCCAGAACTGCCGATACTCAGATGGGGTCTCCACCAGCTGTCTGTACAGATGGATAACAACTTCCTGTTTTCTACTGGTGATGCCTCTCCCTATGCATCCTAGTGTCCCCCCGGCCCTCCTTACTGCCCTCTCACATTGCTTTCCCACCTTTAGGTCATCTGATATGACTACCCCCAGGTCCCTTTCCATTTTTGTTGTTGTTAGTATCTCACTCCCCATTGTGTACTCTTCCCCTGGGTTTTTGTTTCCCAGGTGCATTACTTTGCACCTCTTAGCATTGAATCTCAGCTGCCATACATTTGACCATTCCTCCAACCTTGCCAAGTTCCTTCTCATCCTTTCCACCCCACCTTGTGTATCAACCCTGTTGCAGATCTTTGTGTCATCTGCAAAGAGACATACTTTTCCTTCCAGTGCCTCTACAATGTCACTTATAAAGACATTGAAGAGGACCAGTCCTAGTACTGAACCCTGTGGTACCCCACTAGTAACCCCCCTTTCTTCAGAGTGTACTCTGTTTACTATTACTGTCTGTGTCCTGTTCTCCGGCCAATTCTTTATGCAGGCTACCATCTTGGGACCCACTTCAAGACTGGCTAACTTGTATATTAATCTTTTGTGTGGGACTGTGTCAAATGCCTTGCTAAAGACCAGGTAGGCCATGTCCACAGCCCCTCCCTGATCTACTGCTTTGGTCACCCAGTCAAAGAACTCTATTAGATTTGTCTGACATGACCTTCCCATGGTGAATCAGTGCTGCCTTGGGTCCTGTGCCCCTCTGGCCTCTAGGTTCTCAACAATTCTTTCCTTCAGAAGTGATTCCATCATTTTCTCTATCACTGAGGTTAAACTAACAGGTCTGTAGTTTCCTGCTTCTGCCTTGCTCCCACTTTTGTGAAGTGGAATAACATCTGCCCTCCTCCAGTCTTCAGGTACCACCCCATCCTCCCATGACTTGTTAAAGAGGGTAGTCAGTGGTGTCACTACAGTACAATTCACATTAAACTGTTCCTCCAATGAGTTGTTTTAGCGGAATAGGTACGCTTTCCCGACTCACGTAGTCCTGAATATAAACTTCCTGTAATCGATCTCCCGACTGAGCTTTTAATCGACAGTACTTTTTCCCGATTGTCAAGTCACCGACACACTGTACAAAATATATGGGGTATAAGTGTTTGGATTTACTTGTAAGGATCTGCACACACACATGTCAATAAGCAATCATCTGCTGTGTCCAGTGAGGTCAAGGGTCACATACATGGTGACCTCCATTCAATTAGTCCTGGTCTACTGGCCCCAGTGTTGGTCTTTATGTGGGCTCTTGCCCTCATTCCACATCCCCGTTTAGGTGGCAGGGTTGTAAACTGTCTTCCGGTCATGTCAGTGTCGAGTGAGACCACCCGAAAAGGTTCATTTAAGCACTTAGTGTAGCACCAACACATTGTAGAAAAATATATGGGGTATAAGTGTTTGGATTTACTTGTAAGGATCTGCACACACACACATCTGCTGTGTACACCTCTAGCAAGTGTCAGTAAGCGATCAGTAGAGCACTCACATGTTACATCTGCTGTGAAATTGCAAACTCTCTGAAATTAGTTTTAAAATCATTGGTAAAATGCAAGCACTTTTTAGCTCCAGTTTTGTATGCATTGTCAGGAAATGGTATGTCGGGAGTATGGGGTTACAGGAAATGTGTGTTTCGGGAATTCGGTGTCGGTACAAAAATTTTCGGGAACTTGTACTTCGGGAAGTAGTACGGATCCCGTTTTAGCATTTCTGACTGAGTTGCATAAGTGTTGCTGGATCCAGCACAAAGCCCTGCACAAACCATTTGTTTAGATCTAAAACTCAGTTTTGCATTGCATTGTGTCTGGACTGCCAATGCATTCTAATTAAGTGGTAAAAACATTTTACAAACATTTCTCTTGAGCTGGTTAAACATTGAAAAGCAATGTAATATGAGTTGCCAATGCATTGCCAACTGTAAAAAAACAATGCTAAGCCAGCTGATTGGTGAAACAGTTTAATGTGACTTGTACTGTAGTTCTACCCTTAGTTCTTTTAGAATTCTGGGATGAATCCCATCAGGCCCCTTTGCTTTATCCACCTTCACTTAGAATGCTTTCTTCTGTGAATGGGCTGGTATCAACCCCCATATCCAGAGTGTTTCTATTATGTGGTTTAGGTACCTCACCCTCTTCATTTGTGAATACTGAGCAAATATTTTTGTTTAGGATGTCTGCCTTTTCACAGCCACCCTCTGACCACCCCCTTCCCTTTATTAAGCCTCACTATCCCTCCCTTGGTCTTGCTTTGCTCCCTGATGTACCTATAAAATGTTTAATCCCCCATCTTAACTGAGTTGGCTACCTTTTCCTCGGTTTGGGCCTTTGCTGTTCTGACTGTCTTCCCTGCTTCCCTTTGCTTTAACTGATACAGTTCTCTGTCCTGCTCCTTCTGTGATTACTTGTACTTCCTGAATGCTTTCTTTTTCTCCCTAACCTTCTCTACCACCTCCTTTGAGAACCATAATGGTTTTTTACATTGTTTTGTTTTGTTTATTTTCTTCACACGAAGACTTGTTGCTTCTGTGAAGGCAGGTTTGATTATTCCTTATTGTTCTTCCACCCCTTTCCTGCTCATTTTCTAGTGCATTCCTTAGGCACTCACCCATTTTGGCAAAGTCAGCCCTCCTAAAGTCCAGTATCTTTGACTTTGTATGGCTATCATGAACCATACTGTTCGATGGTTGCTAGTTCCCAGATGGCTACCTACTTCTAAATCTGTGATCCTCTCTCCATCTCCATTTGAGAGTACCAGGTCTAAGATTGCTCCCTCTTGAGTGGGTTCCAATACTAGTTGTCTAAGGCATGCCCCCTGTAGGGCATCTAGAATGACCCCACTCTTGGAAGTGGCTGCTGCAAATGCACTCCAGTTGACATCTGGCATATTCAGATCCCTCATCAACAATATCTCCCCTTTTTCTGTCGTTCTAAGGATACCTTCTATCATTTCCTTGTCCATTTCCTCCCCCTGAGATGGGGGTCTGTATACAACCCCTGTGCAGATTGTGGTGCCATTGCTTGTCTCCAAATTGACCCACAGTGCTTCCTCCCCTCCCCATTTACCCTTTTGTTCTGTTGCTTTGATTACTTCCCTTATGTAGAGAGCTACTCCTCTTCCTCTTTTACCCTCCCTGTCCCTCCTGTAGATAGTGTATCCTGGTATGTTTACATCCCAGTCTTGGTCCTGTGTGTACCATGTTTCTGTGACTGCCATGATATCCAGATGTTCCTTCTTTCCCTCCCCAGATCTCCATCAGTCCAAAGGGGAGATTCACCAGAACCTCCACATGATGTCCAGCTTTCCCAGTCCATCAGCACATTAGTTCCACTGTGACAACACCAGCTCAGTCTCTCCCAGGCCACCCTAGGATGGTACCAGCACCCTAGAAGACACAGGACTATCAGAACTCTTTATAGAGGACCAGACTCTTCACCTGGTCTCCATTACACCCTCATTCATCCTTAAAATTCCACCCACCCCCCTTCCTGACTCCAAAACATACTATCACCAGTCTTGTGCTTTATTGTGACATTATCAGAAACTCAGAATAGAACAGTACCCAACAGGAATTCCACAGAAGCCCACCAGTCCTTGTCTCAGTGGCATGGAAAAGAACAGTCAAAATGAATCCCTCCAGGCACTATGGATGCTTCAGGTATGGAAAGTCCAGTGCCATCAACCTCAAGATATGTACCCACAGCTTAGCCATCTGCAGCTGGAACAACTGGCAACACCTATGGTTCTTCTGCCACATATGAAGAGTGTGTCTGCCAGGGTCATGGACATACAGTTTACTTGGGGTGTTTTCAGTCTGGCTGTTATCTTCATTATGAGGAATCTGCTGTGCAAGTAAGCATGAAGAATCTTAATAGACACAGGATTCTATGCTGTTGTATCACAGTAGTGGCATATCCTGGGGGTAGTCAAATCAGATTAACTTCCCCATGTAAAGAGTTTTAATGGTAACTCTGATGGGTAGCACATCAATACAGCAATTCTTTTTCAGTAGTCAATAACAGTGATGCATTAAGAGTGACTACAATTATAGTAATCACTGCATTACAGCGATAACGGTCCATAGCCTACCTCTGAGGTTCAGGTGTGCCTTGGAGGATGTTATTTTAGAAACAGGAGTTTGGAGGCACAAGGGGGGTATAGCCCCCCTGCAATAACAAGCTGGAACTGCTTAAATGCTTACTGGTGTGTGTGTGTGTATATATATATATATATATAACTTTATATTTATGCCCCCTCCTTGCTGCACCAGGCTCCTGTCTTCAGGGATCCCTAGGCTATGCGTGCTTCTGTTGTCCTGCCCCAGGTACCTCCCTCTGGGTACTGGTGAGCCTTCCCCCATCCTGCCTCGGTTTACCCCCCAGGCAGGGAGGAGAGGGACTCCCCAAATCCCTCTCTCAGTCCCTTAAGTGTGTGTGGGAAGGCATCACCATCTCCATCTATGGAGCATGGTTAAGGGTTTTCTCGGAACAGCCGAGTCACATCTACAGGAGCCCAGTGCAGGGCTTTGTGCTTTTTCTGGCCCATCCCACAGGATGTCGGCACACTTGGGGAGCCAAGGGGTGGAGCATGTAACAAATTGCAGATGTTCCAGCTCCCGAACGTCATCTCCCTTCCCTGCTTCTTGCTGTCCCACTGCACCTCCACCCATGGTCACCCAGGTAGCAGCAGAGTGGTGGGACAAGCAACCCACCCTCCCAGGAGGAGGAGAGCATCCTCTGGGCATTCAATCCTCCTCACCCCAGCCGACCCTCCAGCCACCCAAGTCCGTTCCCAAAACGGGGTTGCTGGGGCCGAAAGTAGTGGCCCTACCACAGCATCAGCAGGCCAACTAATGGAGTGCTTTTCAGTTGCTGATCTGGATACAGTAGCTGAGATGTGCCCTTGCTGAAGTTGCTGGTCATTGTATTTTGCGTCGCTATAAAGGACTCATTGTAGTTGCACACGCTGAAATGACGTGGAACTCTCTGATGCCAGGCTGACTGGCCTATAATTGCCTGCCTCCTCCCCACTACCACTTTTGTGTAGTGGGACTACAGCTGCCCTCCTTCAGTCATCCAGAACCACTCATGTTTCCAGTGAGCTGTTAAATATAATTCACCCCATCTGGCCCCATTGCTTTATCCACCTTCAGATCAGCAAGTCCCTTCAGGATTCTTGCCTCAAAAACAGAACTAGTATTCAGGTATCCCGTGATTAGGGTGCTGGGAAAAGGGCACTGACAATAACAGCAACCTACTCCCCAGCCAATCCCTTGAGGGCTATGGTAGGGTAGGGTGGCTGGATGGGGGGGGGTCGGCGAATATGGTGAGGGGGGTCAGAGACTATGTTGAGAGGATGTCGCTACACATACACACATGGGGGGAGTGAGCACACACAGCGAGGGGTGGGAGGGGATGTGAGGAGTTGTGCCATGGTGGGCTGCCGAGCTGACCCCATGGTGTGGTGAGTGGGTTGCCGGCACTGGTCGGCAGGGTTCAGGGTTTGGGTCTGGATGTTGATGCATTTTTGTTACGCCTGGCCTAAACCTTTTATTTTTTTTATGTTTTCACCTCCCCGACATGCACCCCCTAGAGTTGAGAATCCTTTGGTAGGGAGGTGTGGGGAACTCCCATGTGAGGTGTGCAGGGGCTGGCCCCACCTCAAGCATTAAAAATGTAAGTCCCCGGCACCATTTTGCTGTGCACTGGGGTGTCAGAGTGGTGAAAACATTTTTCGGCACTTTTAACTTCTTGATAACAGCAATCACCTTTAGGTTTTCGCTGTTATCACATAGACCCAGTATCCACCTCCCTCCCTCCAAAGCTTTTGTTACTTTTTTTGTGGACCCTCCCCTTCACTTTCCTCTGTGGACACAGAACAAAAGTATTTGTTCAGGATGTCTGCCCTTTCCTGGTCCCCTTCTGCACAGCCCCTGCCTTTTCCTTTTTAACCTTACAATCCCACCTTTGGCCTTCCTCTTTTCACTTACATACCTAAAATATTTTTTTGTCCCCATCTATTACCTTCTAGGCTAGTCTCTCTTCAGTTCATGCCTTTGTGATCCTTACTGCTTTTCCTGCTTCCCTATGTTTCCCCTGATTCACCTCCCTATCCTCCTCCCACTGCAGCTCCCTATATCTTCTGAATGCTACTGTTTTAGCCATTACCGTTTCAGCTACCTCTTTCAAAAACCATAGTGGTCTCTTTTTCCTCTTCCTTTTGCTCACTTGTTTGACACAGAGGTTTGCTGCATTTACTATGCTCCTTTTCATCTTTGTCCATTGTTCCTCCACCCCACCCAGGCCATCCCCACTGCCAGGTCATCCCTGAGACATTCATCATCTTCACAAAATCTGCCCTCCTGAAGTCCAGGATCCTTGTCCTTGTTTGGTTCAATTCCACAGCTATCCTTGTATTGAACCACACTGTACAGTGATCACTGGTCTCCAAGTGGCCTCCAACTTTGACGTCTGCAACACTATCCCTGTTAATGAGTACCAGGTCTAGTATTGCTCCATCATGAGTGGGTTCATTTACTAGTTGCCTGAGGAATGCCCCCTGCAGAGAGTCCAGAATGTCTCTGCTTCTAGCTGAAGTTGCTGCTAGGAGGCTCCAATCTACTCCTGGGAGGTTGAAGTTCCCCACCAGCAGCATATCTAAATCGCCACCCTGTGTTGGAGGTCTGTAGCTCACTCCAGTGTGAACAGTGGCTCCATTCCCCCATTCCAGTGTGACCCACAGTACCTCTACTTCCCTCCATATTCCCTGTATCTCCATCGCTCTTATGCTTTCCCTCACATAAAGCACTACACCACCTCCTTTCCTTCCCACCCAGTCATTCTTGAGCAGAGTATAGCCTAGTATGACCATGTTTCAGTAATGGTTTACAGTGCACTCTATGACTCAGTAATGGCCACAATATCCAGGTTGGCCTCTACCACCATGGTCTCTAGGTCTGAAATCTTATTTCCTAGACTTCTAGCATTTGCACACATGGCTTTCCAGATTTTGTTTCCACTCTGCTTGTTGCCCCTTTTTTCTTTTTTGCTCTCCCTTCTTCCTGCCTCCCTTTTTACTGCTCCCATTTCTTTCCCACTTTATCTTGACCACCCTGTTCCTTTATAAATTTGAACCCTGGGGGATTCCTCTCCCCTTGGGTTCAACCTACTCTCTACTTCAACCTGTGGGGGCAGTTTCTGACTCCTTAATTCCTTCTGCATCCCCCCCCCAGCTAGTTTAAATGTTAAATTTCATAAAGTAACATTTAAACTGTCCACTGAGGACAGCGGCAGGCCATCACCACTGTATAGGCCCATATCCTTACAGGTGGGTCCCCAGTCCCCAATGTAGCCAGACCCTTCCTCTCTGGAACATTCCTTTAGCTATGAATTGAAGCTCCTGGTGCAAAGATACCTCTCCTGTCTTCTGTCTTAGACAGGCAGAACCTCAGCAAAAGTCACTAAGTGAGTTATCTGGCAAAGACCCCTTACCAGCTCCCTAAACTCCCCCCTGCACTATCCCAGATCCATTCCTAGCCAGGTCATTATTCCTATGTAGACAATAACATGCAGCTCTCTGTCTCATCCTTCTACCCTAGTGATCCAAAGAATCTGCTTCCCATCCCTCTAGGCTGTAGTGCTGAGTAGGCACCTAACCTGCCCCCCTTTCCTATTCCCAAATCTATCCTCCTCATTTTTGAGTGCCCCACTAGAAGTTGCTTCCTCCTCTGGGGTCCTCTACAACCCTCCTTGGGGTCTCTGCTATGGAGGGGCCCCATATCTTCCTGGCTCATTAGTGTGAGTGCCTTCTACTGGCAGTCCTGCCCACCAGAGCCATGTAGGACTTATGTAGTGGTGACAGCTGAGGAAGGTGCCTCTGACCTGCCACCCCTACTCTTCAGAGCCCACCAGGCTCCTGCCATTTCTCCTCCCTGGCATCCTCTGAGGTAACAGTGGCAGGCTTGGTGGCCCCTGGGTTGGGGAAGAGAACTCCCAAATCCTAGTCAACTCAACCTGGAGACTAGTGTCTTTCTCCCTCAACCCAGAGAGCTGTGTATAGGTGGAGCAACACTGTAGTCTCTAGAAGGTCTCTCTGAAAACTGCTAGTCCACAGCCACTGCACTGCACCACTCCCAGTATTCTCAATTTTCTTTTCTCCCTGTGTTACCTGGATATATTTTGTACCCTTATCACTGATAGGGTGTTTCCAGTTTTTCCATGTTTTGTTTGTTTTTATTTGTATTCCCCCATGCCTTGTTTTAATCTTTCTAAATGTATAGAAAATTGTGATACACACACACGCATACACGCACACACACTTTCTCCAAAATGCAGACACCCCTGGCAGCCATTATGTACAAAACATCTCAGACATAGCCATGGTCAGTAGCAATTGAATCTGTACTCAGGCAGGGAATGTTGGCCAAGATGTTGGGAATTTGCCCATTTCTTTTCACAAAACACTAAAGGCTTGCTCCAAATGGACAAACACCTGAAGTTGGTCAACATGGCCTTGGTTTAATCTTTCATCTGATGGCAGGCCTTCCCACAGTGTAGCACCCATGCACCTACTGTAGTACCGTACTGCTATGGCAGCACTGGGCATGACTGAAGTCCCAGGATGAAATTTAAGCTCTAGTGATATGTGTGTAACTAAGTAAGTAAGCTTTTATTTATTAAATACCCTTTCCAAGGGGATCAGGCACTGTACAATAAATCATTCGACAGATATAACTGAACTATAAATAAACAACAGATAAATTAAGGCTATCCCAAGGATAAAAACAATTAAAATACATGTTTATGTGAGTCATGCTGGCAAGAATCTAAAATGTATTTATGGGCATCTGCATTTCTGTGGTAAAGCAATTTGATTTTCTTCCTGAAAAGAAGTCACTGATTTCCTTACCATAAGTAACGCCTTCATGAGCTTCTGTATTTACTTATCAAGTTAAGTCAATATTCATTCCTATTATATAGTGCTTTACTGCATTCATGGAGTGCACATCAAAGTCAGGTGATAAGTTATAAAATTCACTTATGTAATCACAATGTGCTCTTTAAAATTAGTTGTTTAGTAATACCTCTGCCTAAATGTTTTCCCCTTATTTTAATTATGGTTTGAGTTTCTAGTGGTAACAAAATCTGTTTACATGCCTGCTAACAACATAAACCTGATTTCCTTACCAGAACAAACTGATAAGTATTTTACTCATTCTGTTTTATCAACACAAATTACAATAATGCTGTATTGTACCAAACCTTATGTGACATAATGTCGCAGAACAAAAATGTGTTTACAGAAAATTAATAAGGTAAGTGATAGAATGTGAATGTAATGCTTAAAGCCATTTACTTGAATTATGGTATATTTTCAATTAAAAACACCTCAGAGGAGTTCCTCACAGCAGATCAGCCAAAAATTATTGTAATTGTCCACTCAAACAAGTTCAAAATGGACTGCAGTTCAAATGTTAGAGAAGATGAATGAATCCACTAGTGAACAGCAATTTTTTTCATAAGGTTTTAATTTTCTGCTTCTTAGCTTGTTCAACACAGCTCTGGTTTCAACATTTTGCTGGCTCACCCATCAGCTTTTCCAATGGAATGTGGTCCTATGTTTTGGAAAATGTTTAAATGCATTTCATTAGGTTAACTCAACACTATGCAAGTGCCTCACAGTTTTTTTTTTAATATTTCTTACGGAGATTAGAGTGTATGTCTCAAATGCAGCTTATAGACTTACCAGTTCTCATGTATAGAGTAGTTTCAGTAAGTTATTGCTTGTGTGGTGTCCTGTGGCTCAGGGTACTCAATACTGGAGCCACCACCAGCAACATAAATCACATCTATAAACTGTACCAACAATTTAAACTGTACCCAATAGATATCTACATTAACAATAACCATACTTTCAGGACAAATAAAAATATTTAGCCATATTAATCTCAGTATAGATATTAGTGATATTTCAGGAAAGAAAATATGTGATTGGTCATTATAGATGTGTCTAACCTATTGATTCCACAGTCAGAAGGAGATTTTAAAAAATGATAATCTACTGAACAATATATTGCACAGGAAAGATACTGATAAAAACACCTTGTTGAGGGGGAATAGTGTGACCCTCCCAAAAGATTCATTAACAGTGTCCCATAAGGACAATTTTTTAAGAGTCAAACGCAGTTTCATCCAGCCTAGGGATTTTCATGAAGAAGCTAAAAGCTATTGGACAGATTTTTAATCTGAGGATATGAAAGGAAAGTTGTTACTTCAGCACAGCTCAGGAAAAGTCTTACTGATATCATGACACAGAGGTGCTATTAACAGAAATGGAACTGCTTTCTCAATGACCTTTAATATGGTATTTGAACACATTAAAAGCATTAGTCATAGAAACTGGTATGTTCTAAAGTGCACTGAAAGGGGATAGAAAGCATTCAAACAGCAACTATTGATTGTTGCTTAAAAGAGTGAAACATTGAAAGATGGTTATTATGTTCCGATTTCGTTACAGAATGAAACATACTAACAGGGTTTGGTTTTGGCACACCCCCTATAGGGAATTTCCCTTGGAGGCATTGCACCCAGTGTTCAAACACTTATAGATTCACTGAGATTTATAACTCCTACAGAGGTGAGGTGAGGTGAGGTGAGGTGAGGTGAGATGAGATGAGATGAGATGAGATGAGAAAATCCAGATTAGGCAGAGAATCACATGTCCAATACACATGTGATCTAAATGATCAAGTGCCAGCACTGTAAAATTTACATTGGTAAAACAAAATGTGAGTTAACCTTCAGAATTTCTGAACACAAACCTATGATAAGAAGTAAGGCTAGAATATCTAGCCTTGCAAGGCATTTTGAATATGTAAACCATCAAATTACAGTACTTCATTCTGAATTTTTGGAATCAAGAGTGTAGACCCCCAGACAGAAGGGACGATTGGGAAAGAAAGCTCCTACTCAGAGAGGCTGTTTTAATTTTATGGTTGGAGACATTAAATGCGAGCATAGATCTAAACAAGGAAGACTGAACCCCACTTAGAGTGCTGTAATCTGATTACTATTGTTAATTCTTTCAATGCACACATTTCTGCTCTATCTTCCTATACTTGCCTTTCATTTAGTTTCACAAATCCATCTGATATACTCTTGTACCCACCCATCCATGATGTTTCTGACCATCTTCAGTTATATCTGAGGGTTGTTACACGTAATGATGTCTTTAAGCTACTGTCATCAATATCCTTTTGTGGCTTGGAGTCTAAACTCCTCATATTGTCAGCTAGCCTTTTCCTCTGCTCTCACTTATTGAACTCTCTTCCACTGGGGCTATGCAATGTCATATCCTATCAACTCTTCCATAGTGAATTAAGACAGAATTTTCATACATGGGTTGCAAAAACTGAGGTAGCATGGATTTATACGGGGAAGGGGGATGTCACGTCAAACAAATCTGATAGATTTTTTTGACTGGGTGGCCAAGGAACTAGATTAGGGTGGTGTGATGGACATGGCCTATTTGGATTTCAGTAAGGCTTTAAACACCATTCCACACAGGAGAATAGTAAGCAAGCTGGGTAACTCAGGAGTGGGTTCAAAGATGGTAAACTGGGCAAGGAATTGGTTTGCGTATAAGCGACAGAGGGTGGTGGTAAATAGAGCTTGGTCCAAGAAAGGGAGGGTGATCAGCAGGGTGCCTCAGGGATCAGTGCTGGGACTCATCCTCTTTAATGTCTTTATAAAGTGACATTGCAGAGGAGCTGGAAGAGAAAGTCTGCCTTTTTGCGAATGACACCAAAATCTGCAATAGGGCGGACACACTGGTGGTATGAAAAGGATATGCAAAGACCAGAAAAAAAACAAGGAGTGGTCAAAGGTATGGCATCTGGATTTTAATGTGAAAAAGTGCAAAATTATGCACTTGGGGCACAGAAACCCAGGTGTGTAGTCCAAAATGGGTGAAGTGATACTGATGACCACCAAGCAGGAAAGAGACCTGGGGATAATCATATCTGATGACCTAAAAGTGCCCAGGCAGTGCACATGGCAGTCGGAAGGGCTAGTGGGATGGTTGGGTGCAGAAGGAGGGGTATCACCAGCAGAAAGAAGGAGGTGGTGTTGCTTCTGTAGCGATCCCCGGTAAAACCCCATCTAGAATACTGTGTCCAGTTCTGGAGACCACATCTCCAAAAGGACAGAGACAGAGTGGAGGTGATCCAGAGGAGGGCAACTACAATGGTGTGGGGTGTGCATAAGAAACCCTATGAGGAGAGACTAAAGGTACCTCAGTAAGTACACCATGGAATAGATGAGGGAGAGAGGGATATGACAGAGCCCTTTAAATACCTCACAGGAGTAAATAAGGTACAGGAGGGAAGTATTTTTCAGAACAACAGGTGCTCAAGAACAAGGGGACATGCAATGAAGTTGGAAACGTGTAGATTCAGCAGAGATGTGAGGAAGTACTTTTTGCAGAAAGAGTGTTGGATTCTGGAACAGTCTTCTAGCAGAGGTGGAGGGGCAAAAACAGTGGTGGGGGTTTAAGAGTGCATGGGATAAGTGTAACCCCCTTGTTCCCAGCATAAGCCATGCTCGAGCTAGCTGCAGGGATTTAGCTTTGGAATGTTCAGTTACAGTGAGAGAGTCTGTAGAGTGGAGTTCCAAGAGGAGGCTGCAGCCTGCAGCAGCTCCTCACTTTTAGCTCTGACAGAGAGCTACCACTGTGTTTTGGGTAGTTTGACAGCGATCGAAGTGGTGGAAAGCATTCCAAGTGGGTTTTCTTCTTCCCCATCCCAGGAGGGATGGGGGCAATCTCCAGGATTCAGGGGCAATCCCCTGGTCCAGTCTGGACTGTGTTGAAACTGCCTGAGATTCATCTGCTCTGTGAGTACCTGTGACTTTTGCTTGGAAAAGCCCTCGGGCACCTGCATTCCTTGTGGTGAATTTTCTCTGACAAAGGGATCCTGTCACCTAGACTGTTTTCTGTTTAAAATTGTCTGTTAAGTTGGGATCTAGAGAAGAGACAGTGCCAATTACAGAACTTTTAACCTTCCAACACCTCAGAGGTGTATAATGTAGTATGTCAAGTGTGAAAGACATTTCAAGATAGCATCTACAAGTTTTCTGTGAGGGTGTTATTAACCAGATGAATGGCTGAGTATGAATTTGGAAGCAAAAGGTGGGAGCGCCCCCCACCATCTTCAGCAACCAGTTTACCTCTCTGGGTTCAGTTTGAGCACCTGTGTTTTCTTTCAGTGCATTTGGCCAGTTCCTGAAGAAAATAGTTTACCTAGATGTGGGCTGGATTCTCTGTGAGCCTGTATGTGCTCTTTGGTGGTCGGGGGTTCCACCAGTAATTCCTCATGAAATATGGGAAAGTCTGCTAGTACTGGCTGTGTGTGCCTAGTCAAGAGGAAATGTATCAGTTCTGGCCATGTGTGCCAACCTCCTAATTCAGAACCAGAGAGTTTGTTGTGTAATTCAGAACCAGAGAGTTCGCTGGTAAACTAAACTGTAGTGACAACCTCCATCCCTCTGTTTGGTGCCATGTGGTGAGGGGAGCAGCCCTACTAGTTAGACAAGGGGGGATGGTGGGGATGGTTACAAAATGGAGGCACCGCTGGGATGTGTTTCAATTTGGGAGAAAACAAGAGATGTTTGCTCAGGTTGTGGCTAGTGTTTTGTCTGTGTGGCAGTTGGTAGCCCAAAATCAGAAGCTTTTTGCTTAAGGAATTTGCCTAGAATTGTGCCATCCATATGTACCACTGTGTGCCTGCTGTTCAAGTGCTGCTGTGATTGTGCCAACATTTACCAAGGAGCTGTAAATCCAGATTGTGTGTGCCCCTTGTCCTGCATCAAAACAAATGTTTGCCAGCTTTAATTTTCAAGTTGTGACAGGAAAAAGTATTGTGAACTGTGGGAAATGAAGAGACAATTGTGCCCTGAAAGTTCCAAATGCTTGTTGTGTGAACTAGGGGAGTTGCTAGAGAAATAGCCAAGAAAAATGGTTCAAAATGGTGCTCCTGGCTGGCCCAGTGGTGCTGAGGGTTGAGGCACTGGATGCCACACTTTGCTCCATGCCAGCGACCCGGGTTCGGGAACGAGCCCAGGGCGTCGGGGTCAGCAGGGGAATAGAGGGATTGAGCACCCCTCGGCGGCTCTCCCTCTCTGGGGAGGGCTACCAGTCTGTCCCACTGCTATATCACCACCTCCTGGGTGAACCCAGGAATGGCGATGCGGGTCGGGACACACAGAGGGAAGGGGCAGTGCTAGCCGAGAGCCCAAGGAGGAGCAGCATACGCGCATGCCTCCTCATTGGCTCTCCCAGTGTGCCGGCAACTGCAGGGGATAGGGCAAAACAGGAGAAAAAATGAAGCCCATCACTCCTAGGTGACGACTCCTCTGATGCCGGTCCACATTGCCAGGTGCTCACCAGGGCAGACTCCAATGTATCACCATCTCGGCCATTATTAGGGGGAGGATTGGGTGGTTCCTTCCCCATCCCACCCGGGAGGTGTACCGGGATATCTAAGGAATCATTGAGATGGTGACTACTCTAAAAGCAGACTCCTGGGGGTACCATCGCGACGTGTGGAAGGTGAATTGAGGGGTCTGAAAGAGTGGAGGGACGGTGCGGTAAGGAGGAATAAAGAGATAAGGTTAAAAAAAAATGGTGCTCCCACCATGAAATTACAGTTGAAAGAAAAAAAAGTTGTTTTGCAGTTTAAATTTTGCCTGCTTGATGATCGCCTTAAAGAGGAAGAGCACGAGACGAGAGAGAGGCTCATTTGCATGGCATCGAGTGATTGGTGAGTCTGCAATAAGTCCCGCCCCAAGCCAGATTTAGAGTGCTGCCCAGTGTTTGAGAGGCAGAGAGAGAGTGAGTGGTGTGCAAGCTGGTAGCAGGAGAATCATCGCGGTGACTGTAAACTTTCGATTTCTGTAAAAACAGATGGTTTCCTGTGCAAGTTCGGGCTCAACCCATAATCTGATCGACTGGGGAGAAAGTGTGGTGTTCATAGGGACAATCGGCAGTATCACCAGCCAGCTTTGACCTTGAGACCTTCCAGGATCAGCTTTAGGCTGGTATTTTCCATCAGAGCAAGCCAGCTACTGATTCAATGAGTACCATTCAGCAAAACTGAGCTCAAACTGTGTTGTGATTTTCAAAAGCCAGCTGGATCTGTGTGTAAACAGTGTGATTGTTTTGCAAAGAAGGACTGTGTAAAGTAATCAAAACCCAAGCAAGAATTCTAAGCAATAGACTGTGAGCATGTATTATGGATTCAGTAACAGTATCATTTTCTGAGCAATTAGAGAGACTGTGCGTTGTATGAGAGGCTGCAACAGACAATCCTGTTCAAGAAATACTGTGGTTTTGGTGACATTAAGCAAATAAAACTGATTGAAAGCTAATGATAAAGTCCTAGAAAATCATATAGATCGGGTGAGGAAGAAAAGCAGTGCAGTCAGTTACAGTTTGAGTAAATTTATCAGTATGCAGTAAATCGGATGTGCAGTGGCTTGAGTCAGATACAGATTGATGATGTGCCAGGAGTGCTGCCACCACCATTACAGGGTGGGACAGCAATGTAAACACAGAAGCAGGAAGCCATTTTGTGAGGCTGTTCCAAGTAGAGTGAACTCAGTAATAACAGTGAACTTTTGTGTGTTTTTGTACAGTCATGGCTTCGGGATCATCCCGCTACCTGGATCATGCCCGGGCTATGATAGCTGAAGAGGTTACCAAGCTGAAAGAAATAGAGCAATGTTTCTATGGTGGAAATTTACCTCCTCATGTTGCAATTCCCGGATACCCTGTGAGAGTATGCATAATGTGCCTCAAGGCTGGAAGGGATATATTCATGATTCCTCACTGTTCAGGGTGTTTAGAGAAGCAAGGTCTGACTAAGACACCTAAGATTTGTTTGACTCCCACTTGGACAAAGCTACAAGATCCTGATAGTAGCAGCACACAGCACTAGGTGAAACCTGTTGTGGGAGGCCCAGCAGAGTGTGGCACAAAGGGAGAGGGTGTAGATGTACTGCCGGAGCAGATTCCTCATGATGTCTCCATGCCTGTGTTGCAGATGGACAGTGTGGATGGAGAATCAGTGGGTCCATGGAGAGAGGGTCCAGCTTTGCAGTGTGCCTCACAATTTCATCGCCTGGCCTTCCTAGATGACATCAGCCCGAGATGACATCCACCCAGCTGTTTTCCTGATTTATTGCCTGGGATTTCAGATGACATTCACTCAGCTGCTCATTTCCTGTTCCAAGGTTCCATCTCCTAGATGACATCAGCCAAAGATGACATCAGTCCAGCAGTTTCCAGATGTCTGTCCTGTCATTTCTGGAAGATTTCCACCCAGCTGTATGCGAAAAATGCTGCCAGGAAGAGTCTTTGGCTGGAGATCCAGGTGATGTCCATTTTTCATTCTTCAAGGGACTGATAAGTCCAGACTTTTCTTACTTTATTGACATTGCAATACACATCCTACAGCTGGCAGACTACAGACTGTTTAACTGTCCACAAAGACTCTCCCCTTTGGAATTACAGTACTTCAAGGAACTGTGCTTCACCGGGCTCTGGCCCAGGAGAGACTTTCATGGACCTTGCCTTTGGGCACTGTTGTCATTAGCTGGGACATTTAGGACCTTCCATCCCCAAAAGGTGTATTGTACATAATGTTGATGTTTTCTACTGTTTTGTACTTTTCTACTTTTTCTAAAAAATATTTTGGGATTCTCCAGTGTTTTGATGGTAAGGTTTATTGTTGTTGTACTGTGTATTTTGCAGATTTGGGGTGTGTTTGTCTTTTTTTTCTCTTTCAGGTGGATCCTGGTGAAGAAAGAAGAGAAGACAAGAAGAGGATTGGAGGCACTCATCTGAGTTTCTCTGTGCTTTAAAGCATTTTTTAAAGTACTGAGTAGTTGTTAACATGTATTAACCTTTTTCCCTTCACAGGTGTAGTTGTGGGGGAGTGTGGGAGTGTAATGCTAGTGTATAGTGTTAGCTCCGGTGTTTGGTTTGCAGTTGTCCAAGGATGGGGGGAGGTTCCCCTGTTTTGGGTAGATAGGTTTTCCATAGAGGTCTAGTGGGATAGACAGGCTATGGTCCTGACCTGCAGTAGGGTCCGCAGTGCTGGTCTATTATGGCTATGCTCTGGAAAGTTCTTCCAGGACAGCTAGTTTCCATAGTAAGATTGTAGTGTAGGAGTTGATGCATCAGCCAATGGCCTCTGGGCCCTTAGTGTTACCTGTCTGTGCCTGCCACATGGCAGGAGATGGCCTGATCACCCTTCTCTGTAGGTAGCACATAGGGTAGGATGATCTGTTGCTGGGTAGGCAATGACTGGGAACAGTCATTTTCCTGGCTGAGGGTGAGTGTAACCCCCCTTGTTCCCCGGGGTTACTAAAATCCCATTACAAACAGTGGCAGGCAGGGAGAGGCAGCTAGTGAAATGGCAGTTAAATGGATTTCATACCGTCATTCTCTGGTTTCAGTCTCAGCTGAGCTGGAGGATGATATAATCATGGAACTGTCACAGCAGCATACACCGCACTCGAGCTAGCTGCAGGGAGTTAGCTTTGGAATGTTCAGTTGGAGTGAGAGAGTCTGTAGAGTGGAGTTCCAGGAGGAGGCTGCAGCCTGCAGCAGCTCCTCAGTTTTAGCTCTGACAGAGAGCTACCATTGTGTTTTGGGTAGTTTTTTTCTCACCCTAGGAGAAGAACATAGAAGACAGAGATTGAAGTGGTGGAAACTGTTCTGAGTGGGTTTTCCTTTGCCCCATTCCAGGAGGGATGGGGTGATCTCCAGGATTCAGGGGCAATCCCCTGGTCTCAGTCTGGACTGTGTTGAAGCTGCCTGAGATACAACTGCTCTGTGAATACCTGTGACTTTTGTTTGGAAAAGCCCTGGGGCATCTGCATTCCTTGTGGTGAATTTTCTCTGACAAAGGGACCCTGTCACCTAGACTGTTTTCTGTTTAAAAGTGTCTGCTAAAGTTGGAGTCTAGTGAAGAGATAGTGCCAATTACAGAACTTCAACATTCTGACACCTCAGAGGTGTGTAATGTAGTATGCTAAGTGTGAAAGACATTTCAAGATAGCATCTACAAGTTTTCTGTGAGGGTGTCATTAACCAGATGAATGGCCGGGTATAAATTTGGAAGCAAAAGGTGGGAGACCCCCCCCGATCTCGAGCAACCAGTTTACCTCTCCGGGTTCAGTTTGAGCACCTGTGTTTTCTTTCAGTGCATTTGGCCAGTTCCTGAAAAAAATAGTTTACCCAGATGTGGGTTGGATTCTTTGTGAGCCTGTATGTGCTCTTTGGTGGTCGAGGTTGCCACCAGTAATTCCTCATGAAATATGGGAAAGTCTCCTAATACTGGCCATGTGTGCCTAGCCAAGAGAAAATGTATCAGTTCTGGCCATGTGTGCCAACCTCCTAATTCAGAACCAGAGAGTCTGCTGTGTAATTCAGAACCTGAGAATTTGCTGTGTGTGTTCGGTATGCCTATGCTAAATGTTAATTCAGGAAGTCTGTACCTCAGTAATCTGCATTACCAGTAGTAGTAGCTCTGTGGGGGTCCATGTTCGCTTTGTGATTATTCTCTGTATATGTGAATAAAAGCCACACTCCCAAATCCCAACCTGCTTTGGACAGTACTGTTATTGCTTCCACTGTGTCTGGATTTACTTGGGTGCCCTTGTCCAGAAGTGCAAACCTAGCATAATTGTGAGCAAACATTTTCTCCCAGGGACCTAGGTTGATGGCCATGGTAAATGGTCCCACCATGTGTGCGCCAAGTACTTGCCACACTTGGTTTGCCTGTTTGTGTATGGCAGGCTCAGAAGAAGATGTACTGGTAAACTGAACTGCAGTGACAAAGACAACCCCCATCCCTCTCTTTGGCGCCATGTGATCAGAGGAGCAGCACTGCTAGTTAGACAGGAGGGCCAGTGGGGGATGGTTACATAGGCATAATGGAATCTTAGGAGAAAGGAGGGAGCGAGGGAGAATGGGTCAGAGATCAAGGTAGGTTCTGCAGTGATACTGCAGGTAGGGAAAATTGAGCAGACTGGGTGAGCCAAGAGGTGCTTATCTGCTATCAAATGTTATATTTCTCTGTTTCTATGTTCAATTCCTGTTCTTGCACATTTGTTATATGCATCATTTCATGGTGATATACTGTATCTCCTAAATTATATACCTGTTATCTGTTTAGTGAGGTAAATTTTCAATCCATATTTGATATTGCACATTAATTATATCCAATGCTTCTTATAGCAGTATTTCTTAATTATTGTTCCCCTGTTGTTTGTAAAGTGGTGTTCTTTTGTAATTACTGTATCTGTGCCTCAGTCTGAACTGCGCCTTTGAAATCCTCAATCCTGTGTCTGTTTTGTAACTGTACTCTCACCAGCCATGCATGACAATAGTCACTGTATTTCTAGTGCACTTACCAGGTAAAAACACTAAATACAGAAAAAATAATAACTAGCTAACAGTACACAGTTTACATGATTATGCATACCATACGAAAATGTGTTTCTTTTGTGGCAATATATGGTTTTAAAGGTATCACAGCTGATACACTGTGGAGTTTGCAAGAGATTAGTTTTGACAATAGCAGAGGTGTTAAAAGATGACAAAACACTGGGCTAGATTTTCAAACCCCTCGTAACTCCCACAGCTGTGGGAAAAAACTAGTGTAAGTGGGTGTCCACTTGCACAGCCGCAGTTTTTTCCAAAGCTGTGTGAAGAACTAGAAACACCACTGACTACCCTTTTTAATAAATCATGGGAGGACGGGGTGGTACCTGAGGACTGGAGGAGGGCAGATGTGATTCCCCTTCACAAAAGTGGGAGCAAGACAGAGGCAGGAAACTACAGACCTGTCAGTTTGACCTCAGTGGTAGAGAAAATGATGGAATCACTTCTGAAGGAAAGAACTGTTGAGTACCTAGAGGCCAGTGGGGCACAGGACACAAGGCAGCATGGATTCACAGCAGGAAGGTCAGGTCAGACAAATCTAATTGATTTCTTTGACTGGGTGGCCAAAGCAGTAGACCAGGGAGGGGCTGTGGACATGGCCTACCTAGACTTTAGCAAGGCATTTGACACAGTCCCACACAAAAAATTAGTAAACAAATTAGCCAGCCTGGGAGTGGTTCCAGGGTGATAGCCTGGGTATAACACTGGTTGGACAACAGGACACAGTGGGTAATAGTAAATGGAGTCCACAGTGAAGAAAGGAGGGTTACTAGTGGGGTACCGCAGGGTTCAGTACTGGTGCCGGTCCTTTTTAATGTCTTTATAAGTGACATTGCAGGGACTGGAAGGAAAAATATGTCTCTTTGCAGATGACACAAAGATCTGCAACAGGGGAGGGAAAGGATGAAAAGGGACTTGGCAAGGTTGGAGGAACGGTCAAATGTATGGCAGCTTAGATTCAGTGCAAAGAAGTTCAAAGTAATGCACCTGGGAAACAAAAACCCCAGGGGAAGAGTACACAATGGGGGGGGTGAGATACTGACAACAACAAAAATAGAAAGGGACCTGGGGTATTCATATCAGATGACCTAAAGGTGGGCCAGCAATATGAGAAGGCAGTAAGGAGGGCTGGGGGGATACTGGGAAGCATTGGGAGAGGCATCACCAGTAGAAAACAGGAAGTTGTTGGCCCTCTGTACAGACAGTTGGTAAGACCACATCTGGAGTACCGTGTACAGATCTGGAGACCCTATCTCCGCAAAGACATAGACAGGGTGGAGGCTGTCCAGAGGAGGGCAACCAAAATGATGCAGGGTCTGCATCAGAAGACGTATGAAGAAAGACTAAAGGAACTAAAGATGTATAGCCTCGAGGAAAGGAGGGAGAGGGGGGACACGATAGAAACTTTCAAATACCTCCAGGGAATCAACAAAGTCCAAGAGGGTAGCATCTTTCAGAAAAAGAGATGTGCAAAAACAAGAGAGTACAATTTCAAATCCATTACCAGACTGCACTCCCATTACGTCGCAGCTTCCCTCATGTCTGTTTGAAGTAATCACCTTATGCTGTGCTGTCCTGAATTGTCCTAAAAACCCATGTTGCAATTAACTTAATTATATCGTTTTCCACATGTCATCCATTCTCCTGAATATTCTCTGCATGTCATTGTCTTTGTATCTTGGCATTGCCTTTGATTGTTGTTTTAATGTAACTAACTCTGGGTTGCCCCGGAAAAGGGACGTTTGCCTCAGTGGGCCCACACAGTTACCAAAATTCAATAAATAAATAAAGAGGGTTCAAACCCGAGTAGAACAGATACAAGGGAATAGTACGTCCCATAGGAGAGGGAGAGCAGGCAACCTAGGGAAGGGTGGGCAAATATATCACTATGGCTACCAGCGGATTAAACGGTTCTGGTCCAGCATTAATACAGGCATATATTCAGGCAGGTAACCAGAGTCAGGGCTTCCTTTTTCAAACTATGTTTTAACTGGATTATGACCCACATTTTTAAAAGTGTCATTCCAACACTTTAATCAGCACACTATTATCTAAAAGTGACATAAATCCACGGTGTATAAAAATTTCTTAACTCATACATGAACGTGT
Organism: Neoceratodus forsteri; assembly: GCA_016271365.2. Taxonomy (NCBI): domain Eukaryota; kingdom Metazoa; phylum Chordata; order Ceratodontiformes; family Ceratodontidae; genus Neoceratodus; species Neoceratodus forsteri. The sequence continues at coordinate 620,611,609 of CM028130.1, forward strand.
TTACTGATGCTGCATGCTTGTGAGTGCAGCTATGGTTAGAGAGGGTCATCAAGATAAGATACACTTATAGGTACCATTTTAGGTCCCTGCACCAGGAGTGGGTCCCATTGGACCAGCGGCATCGGCTACAACGCTCAGTCGGCTGCAAGCTACCAGCCACCCACCCTCCCAGGAAACAGGTCCCAGTGGATCAGCAGCATTGGCCACAATGTTCAGCAGGCCACAAGCTACCAGCCCTCCCAGGAAACAGCTACGGCTCTCCACTCTCCGCTCGCTACAAGTCAGCCTGAAGGACGGCAATTTGATAGGACAGCCATGCTGGGAACTAGACTCTCCATTGGCCGATTGCTCCTCGGCACTTCATACAGGACCTGCCCCCAGCTACAGGTGCTGAACTGAAAACGTGCTTGGAGAGGAGCTTGGAGCCAGATTTGAAATTCAAAAGCCCATGAACCTAGCATTAATAGTGCTTCTGCCGCTAACTTGGGTCTGCTGATTTGGGCACCCCTTGTTTGATGGCATTCTACCACGGGGTAAACTGTGGCCAGGAAAGCTGTCTCTCCTTTGATACTGCAGAGCTTCCTGGGTTAAATTAGGCCACGGCTGAACCTCTTGAGCTAAATTTTCATGGGCTACATTTTCGAAACTGCCTCATTTTGTGGCTCAAAACACTGATGGACAGGACAGCTTAATTTGTAACTGAAAATCTGTTTACCTGTGCTAATGTTTGGTGCTCTGCTAGTATGACCTGCAAGCCTAGACAGCTATTGATTTGTGTGAAAGATGCTGATATGCCCAGTGTAGTCTGTATGCCCAGGAGCCATTTGATTATTCAGTAAAAGCTGTGTTAATTTACCTAGTCAGGTTTTACTACCTTCCCTTATTCCTGACTTATGAATAAGAGCCAATTGAATGATTTTCCTGTAAAACTGAGAATTACCTAGCCAGGTTCTACTACTTTCCCTGTTCCTGTCTGCTCTTATTCTAGTCTGTGAGCCTCTGTTCTTTTCATACTAATCTGCTACCTCCTTTCTTTTGTTTTCGTGGTGGCCACTGGAACCACTACCCAGATGCCCATAATTGCTTTCTTCTGCTTCTACTCCTTCTCCCTCCCACTTTCACACTCACTCTCCTGGTCTTTTGTTTCCCTCCTTGGCCCTCCCATCGCTTAAGGCTGCCCTGTCCCCATGCTCTATTTCTACTAACATCTCCCTCTCTCTCCCTCCCCCCCATTTTAGATCCCTGTGCCAGGAGCAGGTCCCAGAGGACCAGCGGCATTGGCTACAATGCTCAGCCAGCCGCAAGCTACCAGCCACCCGCTCTCCCAGGAAACAGGTCCCCGTGCCAGGAGCAGGTCCCAGTGGACCAGCGGCATCGGCTACAATGCTTAGCCTGCTGCAAGCTACCAGCTGCCCTCCCAGGAAACAGATACGGCTTTCTGTTCTCCACTCGCTACAAGCCCGGCTTGAAAGATGGCAATTTGATAGGACTGCCAAGCCGGGAGCTAGACTCTCCATTGGCCAATTGCTCCTCTGCACTTCATACAGGACCTGCCCCCAGCTTCGGGAGCTGAACTGAAAAAGCACTTGAAGAGGAGCTTGGAGCCAAATTTAAAATTCAAAAGCCCACAAACCTAGCGTTAATAGTGCTTCTTCCTCTAACTTGGGTCTACTGATTCAGGCGCCCCTCGTTTGACGACATTCTACCTCGGGGTAAACTGTGACTGGGAAAGCTGTCTCCTCTGATATGGCAGAGATCCCTGGGCTAAATTAGGCCAAACATTTCTCCCGCCCACCCCCGCCATTTATTAAATCCACTTTCTCCCAAAGGACTGCCCAGTGATAACTAGTCCTCCATGAACTGACACTACCCTTAAAGGCACAGACCAATCCTACCAGACTCTGGCAATCATATTAAGATTGACTCAAAATATTCTACAGCCATTGCTTAGAAGAGCATCCTGAAGCTACTGGAAACACTAAACACCTATTCTTCAGCTGGATACTTCTTGGGGTGCTTGCAGTAAAGTATTCACTGAGCAAAGAGAGGAAAGGAGATTAACTTCAATCAGTATATATTATTGTGTAAAATGCATACCAGATTGGGCCAGCACCTCCTGCCTGGAGGTAGTCCTGCACAAATATTCCTACTTCTGATGATAGCTTTGGAACAAAGAGACCGTACCTTAACCGCCTCGACCTGCCACCAGAGTACTCCTACCATGGAGTGTGAGAAACTTGCACAGTGGAAGACTAACCGGAGCCTGCCTGCTACTACCTGCATCTTGCATTCCACTGACTGGTCAGTAACCAATTTGTGGAACCTCTGTTACAGGACCTTCTTAGCCTTATGCCTTTTCCATGACCTACACCCAGTGCTTGGCCCTCCACAGGCTACTGATTCCCTGCAGATGACTAAGACTTGGTGCAACCCCTTGCTATCTGAAAATATGTAGGAAACTCATTCTAATACTTCTGCTGATCTCTGGCAATATTCATCCTAACCCAGGTCCACCGCAAATCAATTCCCATCACATGGCATCCAATGGCCAAACAAAGGGTCAACTAAAGATTGTAGCCCTGAACATTTGGAGCCTCCTACCGAAGCTGGCACAGTTCGAGGCCTGGGTTGTACACTTGCAACTGGACATCATTGCACTGACTGAGACCTGGCTCACCCCTCATACTGACGACTCAGTAGTCTCCATCCCTGGATACAACCTGCACAGGCAAGACTGAACAGGGAAAAAGGTAGTGGATGTATAATCTACTCCTGTACCCACTTGTAATGCCATAGAGTCCAACTGCCTCATGACGGTATGGACTGTGAATGCCTTGCACTAAAAATCCTTCTCAGCAAGGGGAGAAAAAATCTGTATGTCATGGCAGTGTACATCCCCCCTGGGTGACAGAAAGCTGGACTCAAAGCCTTTTTCCAACTACTATACCCAGATTAGTCAGAGTAAAGAAACCATCAACCTGGGGATTTTAATGCTAACTAGCTGACCAGCTCCTGCGCTACCCATAGAGATCTTATTTCAGGTCTCTACCCAACACAGATGGTGAGCAGTAGCACCAAGGCTAATTACAGCACAGGAACAAGCACCTTGCTAGACTGGGTGTTGACCTCACACTCTGAAAGGCTATCTGAGGTCAAGGTTCTCCCTGTCTTCCTGAGCCACCACTCATCAGTTATGTGTGACTAGTCAGCTAAGCAAGCCAAGTCACCCCAAGGCTGGTAAGGAACTGGGTTATAAAAAGAATTGCCATGACCAGCTTTCGAAACTACCTCACAGGCATAGACTAGAGCTCCCTTGACACATGCCTCTCAATTGATTCAGCCCTTCAGATCTTCTTCATGCAATTCAATGCAGCAGCAGACATATTTGAACCATATCGTAAGAAAATGGTGAAAGGTGGTTGCATGGACTGGGTCACCCCAGGACTTCTTACCATGATGAGACAACGGGATCTCCTCTGGCTATGAACTAGGGAAACAGGGCAGAACTCTGATGTTCAGACCTACAAAATAGCTTGAAACAAGTGCACCGGGGCTATCAGGCAGGCCAAGGTTGCCTACCACAAGGACAAACAGATGGAGAGCTGGAGTGATAGAAAGAAGTTCTGGTCCGCTTTTAAGAATCTTATCAATACTAATGACAGGAACCCCCCTCCAGGCTTCACCACAATGGCGAAGTTGTACTAGATGATGCTACTATGGCCAACATTTTTAACACTGCGTTTACAGACTACAGCGTTGTCCTCCCCGCTAGACCAGATAACTACTTGGGTGGAATATTCTCCCCTAACCACCTGCACTCTACCAATAATTGCAGTCCAAATACCAAACTTTGGCCTAACTTCTACTTCAGGCAGGTGTCTATTAAGAAAACAAAGAAATACCTTACCAGAGTCCTAGGTAAAACCAGGATGGGAAACGATGGCATTGATATGAAGCTATTCACCATTGCCTTACCTGAGGTTGTCGCACCCATAATCAAATTATTTAATCTGTCTCTCTGACTATCCACTTTCCCTATCACATGGAAATCCACCTTGGTCATCCCAGTATGGAAAGGTGGAGACCAAGCAATGGTATCCAATTACAGACCCATATCAATTCTGTCCCCACTCTCTAAAGCACTTGAGAGAATCTTAGTTGAGCAACTTACGGACCACCTACATAAATATGACCTCCTCTGCTGACAACAACATGGTTTCTGAAAGTTGCACAGTACCACAATGGCCTTAATCGAGTTCATGAACTATGTGCATGAGGCATTTGACCAAGGACAACTAGTGGGGGCAATCTTTATCGACTTAACCAAGGCATTCAACCTTGTTGACTACCAGCTTCTCCTTCAACGGCAAGACTGTCTGGGGTTGTCCCCTGACACAGTAAAATGGTTCACTAGTTATCTCACTGGGAGGATCCAGTGAGTGAAAGTTAATGGAATCATCTCTGAGGCACGTGACATCTCTGTCGGGGTCCCACAGGGCTCTATATTGGGACTGCTACTGTTCAGCCTCTTTGTAAACAACCTGCCGGATGCATGTGCCTCCTCAAGGATCCTGCTCTATGCTGATGACATGGTTAGTTTCTTGCAGGACTCCTGCCAAGCATCACTTACCAAGAACCTACAGCTCAACTTCAATCTCCTATAGGACTGGCTGAAGGATAGCCCACTAGTACTCAACAGTAAAAAGACCAAGACCATGCTCTTTGCTGGGCAGCAAAAGAGTAAATCTGCAATGCCCTTCATGATTACTAAAACCCCTCAATCCACCCTTGAACAGGTGTCCTCATTCTGGTACCTGGGTATCACCATTGATCAATCCCTCACCTACGACAAATATATATTCAACATCACTAATGCCACCATTAGAAAACTTGGGACACTATATAGACTTCGGTCCTTCGTCACTCCTGAAGCCAAGTTCCAGGCGGTAAGAGGTACTATCCTGCCAATTCTGGACTACGAAATTGTGATTTATGGCACAGCCATGGAAACTAGTCTGTGCAGAGTCCATGCCACTCTCAGTAAGGCCTGCAGACCTGTTCTAAATGCTGACTGCCTTATTCATGCATGTGAATTCTACATTAGGACCAAATAGCTCCCACTTATGGAACATATCAAGCTTTACTCCTTCCTCCTAGGTAAAAAGACCCCCCTAGGGATTTCACCACCCTCCTTAAAAGCTCTTTTCCAGCCTATCCCAGCTGAACATGCCAACAGAAATGTTACGAAAGGTGCTCTAACTGTACTGTACAGAAGAACCGCCCTAGGGAGGTGAGCCTTCGCAGTACAGGCTCCCACCTGGCTAAACGAGCTCCCCCATGCCATTTCCAGCATCACAAACTTTGGCCATTTCAAGACCAAGCTCAGGAATAGTATCACCCCTCCTGAACACTGCTACTATCATATATAACCTTGCAACCCTAGAACCACTGTTACTGGGACCTTGTATGACTCTCTGTGCTTCAACTAGCAGCCATAATTTAAGTCTCTCTGTGCCTTGGCTACTAACCATATTTAGGTCTCTCTACATCCCCGTAATTTCGACTGTGAGGACCTCTCACCCCTTTTCTCCCCGACTACCTGTTTTCACCTATGGATCATCCATTCCTTCCTCTCTCTCATGCTACCTGCATTCTGTTTTAGGTTTCCAGCTGCTAATCAGGTGTCTTAAAATGACTAACTAAGGTGCCGGCACTTATTCCATGTCATGACACCTGGGGTTCGCCTCATCATGCACTGTGTATTATATGCTTACCTGATCATATTCCTACTATTGCATATATACTTTCTGAAGTGTTATTGCCTGTTGACTGCTAACTCTTCCCCTTGCCCCTCCCCCCATTGACGAGGGCCCTCTGTAAATGAGCTTTTAGCTCAATGTTTTTTGTAAGTCTGATTTTCAAATAAATAAAGATTTTATACAATAGGCAATATTATGAACTTCTGGCATCAAATACACAGATACACACAGATAAACAGAATGTGATGGCAGATAAGAACTGTGTGGTCCACCTAGTCTGCCCCTTTTCCCTATCTAATGCATTACCACAGACCTTAGTTGATCAGTGGCTTACCCACTCTTCCCTATTGCTAGAGTACTCTTATGTCTATCCTGTGCATTCTTGAATTCCCCTACTGTTTTGCACACCCCTCTACCTCCACAGGGAGACTGTTCCAAGCATCCACTACTCTTTCTGTGAAAAAGTAGTTCCTCATGTTGCCCCTGAGCCTACCCCTCCCAGCCTCATATCATGCCCTTGTTATTGTATACCTTCTTTTCTGAAAGAAGCTACCCTCCTGTATCTTGTTTATACCCCTGATATACTTGAATGTCTCTATCATACCCTCCCTCCTCCAGAGAATACATATTGAGGTCCCCTAGTCTTTCCTCATATGACTTTTGATGCAGTCCTTGCATCATTTTTGTTGCCCTTCTCTGGACTGCCGCTATTTTGTCTGTCCTTCCAGAGATGCGGCCTCCAGAACTGGACACAGTACTCCAGAGGAGGTCTCACTAGTGATCTGTACAGTGGCATAGCCACTTCCCTTTTTCTGCTGGTGATACTTCTCCCTATGCAACCTAGCATCCCACTGGCTCTCCCCACAGCCTTCTCACATTGTTTGGTTACCTTTAGGTCATCAGATATGATTACCCCCAGGCACCATTCTTGACTGGTGGCTGTCAGTACCTCCCCCCACCCATCTTGTACTCCTTCCTTGGATTTCTGTGCCCCAAATACAAGATTTTGCACTTCTTTGCATTGTACTTATCTGCCACACTCTCGACCATTTCTCAAGCATGTTTAGGTCCTTTCTCATTTTTTCCACCCCCCTGGTGTGTCGACTCTGTTGCAGATCTTAGTGTCATCAGCAAAGAGGTATACCTTCCCCTCCAGCCCCTCTGCAATGTCATTTATAAACACAATAAAGAGGACTGGCCCCAGCACGGATCCCTGTGGCACCCTGCTGGTCACCTCCCTCTCATCTGATTGAATGCCATTTACACCACTCTCTGTGCCCTGTCACTCAGCCAGTTTCTGACCAAGTTTGCCACTTTGGGACCCACTCCCAGGCTACCCAACTTATTTATCAACCTCCTATGTGGGACAGTGTCGAAGGCCAAGCTGAAATCTAGATAGGCCACATCTACCGCCCCTCCCCTATCTACCTCCCTGGTCACCCAGTCAAAGAAATCTGTCAGATTTGTTTGACAAGACCTTCCTACTGTGAATCCTTGCTGCCTTGGATTCTGTGCTCCACTGGATTCAAGAAATATCACAATCTTTACCTTTAGCAGTGACTCCATTAATTTTCCTACCACTGAGGTCAGGCAGACTGGCCTGTAGCTGCCAGCCTCCTCTCTGTTCCCACTTTTGTGTACAGGTACTATATTTACCTTCCTCCAGTCCCCTGGAACCACCCATGTCTCTATCGATTTGTTAAACAGGGCAGTTAGTGGTGCTGCAAGCACCTCTCTAAGTTCTTTTACTATTCTGGGATGTAACCCATCTGGCCCCATAGCCTTGTCCCCTTTCTGATTCTTGAGTTCCTTTAGGATTCTTTCCTCCGTAAATGGGCTGGTGTCCACCTCTCTCCCACTGGTGCTCCTATCCCCCAATAGTGGTCCTTCTTCTTCCCCTTCCTCTGTGAATACTGAATACAAATATTTGTTCAGGATTGTTGCTTTTTCTAGGTCCTTCTCCACACACACACTCCTTCCTCCCTTTTTAGCCTCACAATCCCACCCCGGTCTTCTTTCTATCACTAACGTACCTGCAAATGGTCTTGTCTCCTTTCTTAAATGCCTAGGCTATTTTTTCCTCATTTTGTGCCTTTGCACTGCTGACTGCTTTCCCTGAATCACTTTGCTTTTCCAGATACAGTTCCCTGTCTCCCCCATGTTTCCTTGTACCGCCTGAAAGCTAATCTTTTCTCTCTTGCCTTTCTGGCCATGTTCTTTGAGAACCATAGTGTTTTTTTCTTTCTCTTTGTTTTACTTACTTGCCTAACACTAAGGCTTGCTGCCTCTGCTATGGCTCCCTTAAGGTTAGCCCACTGTTTCCCTACATCACCTCTTCTTCTTCCCATGCCAGGGCTTCCTTGAGACATTCCCCCACTTTTGCAAAGTCAACCCATCTGAAATCCATGACCCTTGCTTTCGGGTGGTTTGACTCCTTCACTGTTCTTTTTTTTCCCAGTTATTTTTCACTCCAGTCATGGTCTGCTGGGCCTCTATCAGGCATCCTGCCTGTTCCTGCCCTGCATGAAGTCCTCTGACCTATGTCTCCTCTTTCCTCCTCCTCTTCATCCCACAGTCGGCACCCCCAGTTTAACCCCTCTGGGGTGGGGCCACCCCTCCTCTTTGGGCGCTTTTTTAAAATCAGTCTACAGCTGTGGCTGAGGTCCCGGGTGGAGGAACATGGAAGGCCAGGCAGGATGGACCCGACCATGAGCATGGGGGCAGGTGCCGTCGCCTACCCCGCAGACTGGGCTTTTCTGTGTTCTGGTGCATGCTCCTCCCTTCCCATGGGTGGTGCATGCCCTGACACAACAGCTCATGACAATCCTGCTAAGTATCAGCCACGCTGAGTACATGCTGCCCTACATGCTGCAGCACCCCCGGTCTCCACCAGGAGCCACTGGCATGACAGGCAATCCCCAGCCCTCCCCCCAGAGGAAGAGAACAGCCCAGTGGGCACTCAATCCTCTACCTGCCCCTGCCAACTCGCTCCCGAACTCGGGTTGCCGGCATAGTATGAGGTGTGGTGTCTGGCGCCTCAACCCTCAGTGTCACCAGGCCGTCCCGCCTCCACTGTTTTCACATTCAACCACACCGTACAATGATCACTGGACCCCAGGTGGCTAACCATCATTACATTGATGACTCTGTCCCCATTGGTGAGCACCAGGTCCAATATTGCTCCTTCTCTGGTGGGTTCCACCACAAGCTGCTTGAGACACACCCTATGCAGGGTATCCAGGATGCCTCTGCTCCTGGCTGTGGCTGCAGCCTATGTGCTCCAATCCACATCAAGCAAACTGAATTCTCCCACCACCAGCACTTCTCTTTGGCTGTCATTTTGTGGATGGCTTCCACTAATACCCCATCCATCTCCTCCCCTTGTGCTGGAGGTCTCCAAGGTGAACAACAGTGCTTCCACTCCCTCCTGCATTCCCTGAACTTCAGTATGCTTTAATTCCCTCCCTGATGTAGATAGCCACCCCTCCACCCTTTTTTTCCACTCTATTTTAAATAGAATGCAACCTGGTATGGCTATATCCCATTCATTGTTCCCTGTGTACCACGTGTCAGTAATAGTGACAATGTCCAGGTCTGCCTCTGCCATCAAGGCCACGAGGTCTGGGATTTTATTTCTCAGGCTGCAGAGATTCGTGCACATGGCCTTCCAATGTTTACAACCTCCCCTTCTAGTAGCTCCCCTCCTATCCAGATGTCTTCCCTCCCTTCCTCTCCTGTTTTTACTCCCATTCTTCCTTATCTCTGCCATTCTACCTAGCACAATGACTTCCTTTAAAATGGCTGCAGGCAGTGCAGGCACTTATTATTAATGGGGAGTTTAAATTAACTAAAAAAGCTGACAGTGTCCCTTTAACTATCAGTAAAGGATTTATGTTTTCCAAGACTTTGGTGTCTCTGACTTCTTTAGTGAGCACCAGTTGGGTTTTGGTGTGTACTGTTGAAGCCCTGGCTCGGGCAGGGTTAAAACAAAAAAGTGGGGTTCCAAGGGACCTTCTAGTAATCATAAGAGCATCCAAATTATGAGAGGTTTCCCTCGACTATGCTCACTGTCTCTTGGGACCTTGTGGGGGAGAGTAAGGAGTTATACAGACCTGGTCTTAAAATAATGCAAACTGTGTAGCAGCACAGAGCTCCAAGAGAAGATACGCCCCAAGAAGCTTTAGATGCCAGAATGACCTCACTTCTCCCTTTTCTTTTTTTGTGGGTGTGTTTGTATGTTTTTCTAGAGAGTTATTACTTCTGTGTAGCTCTTTGTCCTTAATGACTGCATCTTAATTTCAGTGGCTTGGAGGAAGTAGTACTGTTTATTATATGCACTAGGAGGGTCAAGCTTGAAAGTAGACTTTCATCTAGTGCTCTTACTCAATTAACAAACTGAAATAATTGTATAAACAAACAAACTTTTTATTAAATTAAACATAAAGATATGAGGAGCCAACAGCAGGAATGAAGATGCCTCTTGGGCTCTTACTGTCATTATGAGCCCCCTGTTAGAAGGTTGTCATGAGCCTCAGCGTTACTAAGGTGAACACTGTATAGTCATCATCATCTACCAATCCCTCTGCTTTGCCTTCTTCATCAGTCTGTTTTTGATTCCCTTTTTTTTTTAGTAGCTGTTACAGTGTCCCTCCATCATCTTTTAAAGTCGTCATTGTGGACTCTTTCTGTGTAATACTCACTATTTGATTTTTAGCTCAAGTCACTGCATATCCATCCTTATACTGTACATGCCCTACCCATCTTAAGATCCCATTGGAAATGTCATTAAAGATCTTCTTTATTTTCATTTATTTACTAAAGTTACCAGGAAGGCCTACTGGACTGGGAATTGCTTGTTTCTAGAGGCATCTGAGAGGAAGGGCACACAGGGACTACATAATACTTGTGAAAGGCTGTGGGTGGAAATAATGGACTACGAGGCAGTAGTAGCTTGAGTGAAAAAGTAATGTCCAAAAATGTATTTATTTACAACAGAACAAAATAAAATGGACTGAATTGCGAAAATAAACAAAATCAAATAAGGAAATCAAAGAGAAGTGTATATCCATAATTAACAGCAAATTCCACTTCGGTCATCTAGCTAGAAAGGGCTAGCTAGACTAGGTGTTTCACCATCAACACCCTTCTCTCCACTGACTAGTAGCACAGATACTTCTATTATATACAGGCATTTGCCCCATATGATGGGTTAGCTCCACCCATTCATTCAAAAGTTTCTCTTAAACTTTATTATTTTACACAAATTAAATTGTTTAAGAACAAAAATAGCATTTATGCCCTTCTAGTATTACATACATATCACTATAATACATTTATTTTATCTAGATACAGTTTTAATTTTGAAATGTTCTCTGAAGCACCACCCCCAGCAGTAGCAGCAATAAGAATAGACAGAAAGCAGCTGGCCGGCTCTATAGCTACACACTGCTGAGGAGGTACAAAGAGAGACTTTGCCATAGATTCTAGGCTTCATAAAAACTCCTCTGGTAAGTAACGGACATTTAGGTACCTAAATTCGGGCAAAACTACCTCTGAGTTATGAGGGAGGACAAAGGTACTGAGTTTGCTACTCAAATACAAATGTTCTTGCAGAACGGAGTCTGCAGAACTGCACGAAAGTGCCCATTCGCAAGACAGCAGAATGCGGAGAACCTAGCCTGAGAAGCCGCACTGCCGCGTGGAAAAGCTCAATTCCAATCTGCTTTCCCCAGGTGGCGGCTCCTCACTGCACCCGGCTACAAGCTGCTGCTACTCGTTCTGTCTCTCTTTATAGGACAAACCACAGACCAGCATTTCTTTTTATTCTAGATAAGAGAGTGAGCGGTTGGTTTTCAGCACGACAGTGCGCACTCCCGTGAGAAAGCTAGAATATCCCTGGGTCCATTTTCGCTTCGCCAAGGAGAAAGACACATTTCTGTTTCTCTGGGCAGCGGCTTTTGGCATTTCAAACAGGGGCTGTTTGCAATTGTAAAACACCAACCATGCATAATACTGCTAAAAAGGATCCTGTTCTCACAATAATTAGACAGAGACTTGTGTTGTTTCTTTTAATTTATACTTGAAACTGATACTGAAACTACCCTATTTAAAAAAAAAAAACAAGCCGGCTTTACTTTCACCTACAGTAATTATATTCAAAACTATATTCATTTGTAAAGGAAAACCAACTTGATTCATTCTGAGGACATGCTATGTGGAAATCAATACAGACTGCTAACCAATACAGTACAAGCACTAAAAAAAATTAACAAGATGGGTGACCAGCCCAACAAACAAAACGAACATGCAACACTCTCACACAGAAAGGAACAGTCTTGTTGTGATTGTCCAAACACGTCTTCTTATCAGTACTCTTTTACAGTATACAGTACTTAGCATGATGGGGGGGGGGTGTCGATGACCCTTTCACAAACTGTACAACAATATGATACAATCTATTGAAACAGTATGCTACACAGGAACAGCAGTGACAGGTTAGGTGAGCAAAATGAAGGGCAAAATCACTTTAATGCAATGTTTTAAAGGGCAAGATCAACCAAAGGTAAACAAACTGGAGAGAAATGATTAACTGGCAAGGAGCAAAGAAATGTAGGTAAGAAGTTCAAGTATGACAGAAAGGAGAAGAGATTCAGAAGAGTGGAGAAAAGCTGAAGAGGGAAAAGGGAATTAGTTACCGGATCAGACATGAGAGGTGTGGACAAGGAATAGGGATTTCTGGAAAGAGCAGGAGTAAGGGGAGCAGATGAGAGAACCTAGACTGAAGTCAGGTAACATATAATAGAGTGCATACTGCCCTGGCTTGGTCTTGGCATGGGACAGAGAGAATAAATGGGCGTCTGAGGACCATTTGGAGTAGGAGGTGAGGAGCAGAAGAGAACAGAGCCAAGACAGCAAGGGAGGGAACACAGCTGGAATTTGGAGACGGAGATACTGTAAAAGAGGTGTCTTCCAGCATGGCTCAGTTGGTAACACATCTAGCTCCAGATCACAATCTCATGGGTTCTCGTCCCACACAGGGATTGGACTTGCACCTAACGTGCTGGCATCCGAGTGCAGTATTGGGGGTGCTATACTGCTGGGGTGTGCCGTCCTTTGGATGAGACTTTAAACCAAGGTCCCTTCTACCCATCCTGGTGCTGTCCGGGTGGGTGTCCAGGTGGAAGTAAAAGAATCCAGGACACTCTTTGCAAAGAGTAGGGGACATTCCCGGTGTCCTGGCCAACATTCCCCTTCCCATAAATTGGTTCATGCAATTGGCTAGGCTGTGTGTGGGTGCTGATGTGCAATATGGCCGCCACTACTCAGTCACTTCACTACAAGTCTAACATTGCTTGTAAAGCACTTTGGGATACACTATGTATGAAAAGTGCTATATAAATGCTGATTCTTCTTCTTCTTCCCTCAAGAGAGTGGAGGCAGATAGAACTGTAGAGAGAACTGTGATATACTTGGAGAGCAGATAAAGGGCAGAGAGGAGTGGAAGAGGAGTCCATTCTAGTCAGGATGTATTTGACAGCAGCACTATACACCACATCCACATAGTAAAATGCACATAGGATCATTCCTCTATAATCTCTCAGTGAGCAGGGAAGGGAATACAGGCCTTGTGCCTGTATAAAGCACTATGTTTGGGAAGGAAATAGTTGATCACATAAATGTAGCAGGAGAAGCTGAGATGACCTCCACCTAGACATTCAGTTATTTAAAGGAGGAGACTTCTTCCAAATGGGAGTCCATTCTGCCATGTGATGACTGAGGCAGCCTGAATTCTAGCTAAACATTAACAAAAGAGATGAAATATGCACACAGTCAGGACTGGGTTACAGAAATGGAATCCATTTATCTTAAGAAACAGTTTTAACATAGGTACAGCATCACAGAGACACTCTCCTCAGGCAAAGAAAAACTTCCTTGCAAAGCACTTCTACCAAAGGTTTTTTTGGATACTGCCTCAGCTGATTACTACTGTTCATGCATGCAGTCATTCAACATTCAGACAGCAGCTGGCCAAGTGTTAGGAGGGTCTGTGTGCTGGATGTCTTAAACTAGACTTCATATAACCCTTACAAAGGTGGCATGGGGAGAGGAGGGTGAGAACAGATGCCTCAAGGGTGGAGAGATGGGGGTTTCAAGTTCTAACCCCCAGTACTGGGATGAGGAGGTTAGATCTGGAAAATGTTATGAGAATGGGAGAAAGGGTATATGTGGACTGGACACATATTTTTTAATTCATTTCTCCAGGATGGGGGGGGGTGGAACTGGGTGCCATGAGGGTGAGGAGATGGAGGCTTTCCTAATGGTCAGGATGGGTACGAGGGTGGTAAGAGTGCTACGAGGTTGGGGGAATGTTTTTTTTTTATCTTGCTTTAAAAATTAAACAACAAAATATCATTGAGTGAAGCTGGCAGTGAGCAAGAAATCAACATGATTTTTCATATGTTATGAAGTGGCCCACTTTGCATCAACTCCTGCAAAGTTTAACTTCCCTAATTATTTCTAAGAAATGGAACTTGAGAGAAAAAATCCTTTGTTTGTTTCCGTAACTATTTAATGTGTTCACACTGAAAGGAAAAATAGGACACTCACTCACTCACCCATAAAAGAGATTATATGGATTGTTGAATTATTTACCCTCACAAATAATTCTGATGCTAGCAAGTATGGCAGCCCACTCACAGACGCACTAGTTAACACCAAGACATGTACTAAAACAGATCAAAGGATTTCTCCCTGGAAATACTCTCCACCTCTCTCATCCCACTGGAACAGGTCCAAAAGTATAAGTATCTAGGTATTATATTTTACTCTTCCCTCTCCTTCCACGAACATATAAAAATCCTCACCTCGCCCACCAACACCCGCATTGGTCTTCTTAACAGACATACAGACTGCCTGCCACCTGAAGCCCTTCACCTAGCCATTACCTCCCCAGTTTTATCGCTGGTGGACTATGGCCTCACATTCTATGCTGCTGCCGACCCTACGGCGCTTCATCAAATACAAATAGTCATGAGTAAGGCCTGCCGGCTCCTCTCTGGTGCTGACAGAAATACACATACCTGCACCCTATACGTGCTCACCAATATCCTCTCCCTTGAGGAAAGACTATTATACCAGACCTGTCTCGTCAACAAAAAAATCCACCTGGGTTTAACCCCAATAGGTGCCATGGCTTCTCTTCAGGCAGCCAACATCTCAGCATCCACACGGACTGCCCCAAAAACCTTCTGGAAGGTGCCTAGGGTCAGGACCACCCTGGCCCAGCGATCCTTCAGTCTTAGAGCTCCATCCTGGTACAATGCCCTCCCACCAGCTGTCACATCAATTACCAATCTAGGTCCTTTTAAAGCTGCCTAAAGGGCTCATATCCTCTCCTTACATCAATGCCAGTGTCCCCTTATTGTTTCTAGTACAAAATTGTTTAGTATTGAAATCAAAGAACTACAATCAGAGAGCTAACTACCATCATTTTCAGATATATTTGTGGGGGGGCAGAGCTAGCCAGCCAAGATGGTGTATAGCTAATCTGCTGCAGTTCCAGCTTCATCCATCCTATCACATCTGGAATTCCAGCACCTATTTCCACAGGATATCTCTTCAGATTTGCATTCTGCACATCGAGCTGAAGCCTAAAACCTCTATAGTGAACAAATCAAACAAGGGATTGCAATTATATTGGACTTTGAAGTTTCCACCTTATTGCCACTTCAGGCCTGTAAGACACTCACAGGCCTCCAGGCTCTAGCTGTTAAGCATCCTTGCAGACTGAAGATGGCTCATTCCAACGATCCTCAGATCCCCCTTACTCAAACAGTGGAACAACAACTGGGCAACATTACTTCCATGCTAAACAAAGTGTTACTTGTTACGGCTGCACTTATTTCTACTACATCTACTACCAAAAAGGATGTGGAAAAACTCACTTCCACAGTGAGGGATACTGACCTTCAAATCAAGCAACAGGATCAGATTTTACCTGACCAATTTCTACAAGTTCGGGACCATCATAGCCAAATACAATACTTACTGGCCAAGGTCGATGACCTTGAAAATCGAGGGAGAAGGAAGAACATTTGGACTGTGGGACTACCAGAGGGGGCTGAGGGCTTTGATATGATCTACTTTTTACAAAAAGCCCTTTCACTTATGCTCAAGTTGGATCATCTTTCTCCCTTGGAACTGGAAAGGGCCCATAGGTGACTAGCCCCAAAACCCCAGCCTGGAGATCAACCCCGGCCAATACTCTGTAAATTCTTAAGGTATTTGATTAAAGAACAGTGCCTGAAGACTGCACAGGATATTGGAATGCTTAGATGGGATGGGGCATCTGTTCAGATTTTCCAGGATTATTCTTACGATTTTTCCCGGAGACGGAGAGCCTATGGGCCGGTAAAGCAGTCCCTCTACAAACTCAACCTACCTACGTCTCTAAGATATCCCTCGCAGCTCTGAATATTATACAAAGGAGAATATCTTACCTTCAACTCCCCTGCTGAGGTGGAACTTTTCTTGGAGGATATTGGAGATGATTCTAGGCCGCACCAAGATCTTGCTCCACATCCTCGTGGTGAAAATGCACCACCCATGGATACTTCAATTTCACTGGACTGCTCTCCTGGCTGCATTTGTACGCTGCCCCCAGCACCAGCCGAAAGGTCTGAATGGCAGTTGCACCATAAGAACAGACAATGGAAGAAAATGCCTAGTAAATCAGGAAGGCCCCTTCCACCGGCGGCAGAGAAGCCACTCGAGGAGCCGGCAACGGGTTCAACAGTTCTCAGGAAGCGACGGCTCCTCCAATTACTCTACGCCTATTAAATTGTCCAATCACTATGAGCTGCTTGGGGAGCTAATACCAGGAGTCCTGGCCTTGCCCAAGAATAGCGGTAGCCATGAAGAAGCTGTTTGCCCAATCCAAGTGGATGTGGTGACTGACTGGGCTCCCTTTGACAAGGACTGGTCAGCTGAACCGCGGCGCCCTCACAAAGACAAAAGTGCCAGGAGCATGTTACCGACTTCTTTGGAAGGGTAAAGTACCCGGGACAAAAATACACACATGGTCTCCTGAAGTAAGTGGTGTGGTTGAAATCTCTGGGCCTCCCCCACTTATACTAATTGGGATCTCTTTAGTTTAGCTTTCCCTGTGCAAGGTGCCCCTTTACCAACTATGAGACCCAGTGACTGCTGTGGCGAATGCTCACCAAGCTTTCCTGCCTCCTCTCGGGGTTGAGTTCACCCCGATTCTTCAGGATGCTTCAGTTGCACTGCCTGCTCAGTATTGACTAATAATACAGTCCAGGACCCAGGGAATCTGTGCTGGTTTGTTTTTCTTTTTCTTTTTGGCAGTTCAGTCTCTGCAATTGTTAATGTGGTAATGTCTTTAATTCCCCTCTGGTGAGGGGATGGTATCGTTAACAGGGACAAGTGAGAAAATGGTATGACTGCATTACTTTAGAACTTACTTCCTTGCCCCCCGTTAGGATTTTGTATCTAAACATCGTAACCTTAAATGTCTGAATGAGGGGTTATATTTCAGGTTAGAGATTTATCAGCTCCAGACACAATACCTTGACCCAGCTTGTTTGCTGGTACCTGATGTCATGTCAGTAATTTGGGGCTGCTGCCTTGTACAAACAAGGTGTCTGGGTAACTAGGGGATAGCTCTTATGGTTGGTATTGAAATAAGGCCCAAGAAGGCAGATTTGTAGGCAGATTTCTACCTCTGGGGATAAGGTTATTTCATATTAAGCTTTTGTTTTAGCTGGGTATATTAAGTGTTTAATACGCTACAGTTTTGGTTACAATAATGATTATGGACACACTATACATAATCATAGTTAATGGCGTTTAGTTTCTATTCACAGTGCCCCTAGCCTTTGATGTCTAGCGACATTCATGCATGCCATCAGACTCGTCTGGGGCACTGATTTAAGGGGGTTAGCACTATAATGCCTGACACAGGGGAAAATGAGCAGCTATAGGCGACTCTTAGTTTCACCTATTAGGTACAGGTATAATCCTTTATGATACAGTGAAGGAACTTTGTCACATTTCACTTACTACTAATTGCATTATTGCCCCCCTTTTCAAGTACCTCTACGGGCATAGGCCAGCCTAGGGTGATTATGGGTGCCTTTATTTCAGGATATGGATAGCTGGTAACCTCCATACAACATTTTCGATGGTCAGTGTTGCATGTAACATGCTGACCAAGATGTGGGGCTTGGTAGCCACACTCTATTCGCAACCCCCCCAACCCCGGGGAGAGTTTTGGGCCATTGGGAGGTGCTGGACTTCTTTCTCCCTCCCTGGCCGATAATAGACTACAACCCCTATGAGAATCTCAGAGACCTCTCAACACTTCTTTGGAGTAGCCCAAATAGTTATTCCAACATCTTGCCTTTCAGTTGAGGTTTCCCTCTCCACCTTACATATCTTAACCCCTTGGGGTAAGATTTCATTCTGGACTCATCTGGTCTATACCAAGGCAGTATATCAGTTTCCTTGTTCCTTTGGCATCTTACTAGAGATAACATCAGCTTCAAAAATGATTTCAGGAGTTGATAAGACTTATGTTGGGTATTTTGTGGACATATTCATGGCTGCTACACTATTTATTCTAGGGTGGGGACCCTTAGTTATATATTGGAGTATATATGCTAAAAGTCAACTATCTCTTTGGATGGTTTCAGTGTTTGTTTATAATTGTAATTGTTTATAATTGCAAAATGGATCCATCTTGATAATGGCTAACTTTCCGAATATCACAACCACTACTTGGAATGTTAGGGGTCTGAACTCTTCCATAAAAGGGAAATCAGTTCTGGCTCGGCTGAAGAAACTGGGTACCCAAGTCGCCTTTTTGCAGGAAACTAAATTAAGTTCCAAAGAAGCTTTGAAACTGGTGAGGGATTGGGTGGGCACCGAAGTACACTGTACGGACAAATCAGCCAAACGGGGTGTATCCATTTTGTTGCATAAATCGCTGCAATGGCAATCTAAAGAGGTTTATGGGGGGGTGATGGTAGGTGGATCATCATGAAGATTGCTACTCCCTCAGGTCTCCTGATCCTGGCAAATATACACGGCCCCAATGAGGATTCTCCTGAATTTTTCCATGCCATTTCTCAAAAACTCATGGACATTTCTTATGACAATCCGGATTTGCTATTAGGAGGGGACTTCAATCTGGTGTTGGATAGCCTTCTGGACAGATCCAATGCCAGACCGGCGCCCCATTGTAGAGCTCTGCAGGCACTGCAGGAGCTTATGTCTCTACACCAACTGTCAGACGTGTGGCGGGTTTTGAATCCCTCAGCAAAGGACTTCACCTTTTTCTCTGCTCCACGCCAAATGGCAAGTAGGTTAGATTTTTGGCTCACTTACCCTAATCTATCTACAGCTACTTCTGGGGTAGAGATCTTCCAAGTCTATATTTCCGATCATGCCCCTGTCTCCCTTACCCTCTTGCCTGCCATCCGAACCTCCAAATCATTATTATGCAAACTCGACCCCTTCCTATTGTTGGACAAAGACTTTGCCCAGTAGCTTCAAACAGCCACAGAAGAATTCTTTCAGCACAATTCCCCTGCCTCTGCAGCAAGCATATGGGAGGCCTACAAGGCCACCATTAGGGGAGGAATTATTAGCTTCACCTCACACAGACAGAAAATGAGGGACCAGGAACTTCAGCAGTTAGAGGACACTTTAAAATGTATGGAGGCTAAATACAAAGAGAAGCCCTCATTGCTTCATTCACCATCGGTTATATCCGCCCTGTCTTCCATATGAATAAAAATGAACACGCTAGTAAGAAGGCTGAGCTCTATATTCAAAGAGCCCAACACCAATATCAGGCTGAGGGTGAAAAAGCTAGCAAGTTGTTGGCTTTTCAGTTAAAACAAAGACAAGCTGAAAGAACTATTATCAGCCTACGGGACCAGTCAGGGAAGCTCTCCTTAAATCCCTCTTCAATTAACAATATTATGACCAACTTCTATAAAACACTTTACTCCTCACATGGGTGCTGGAACAAAAACTTTTACACTCAATTTATCGAGCCCTTACCCCTCCCTAAGGTCTCTGCTTCACAGAGAGATATACTGAACCAACCCATCACAGAGGAGGAAATCCGAAGAGCCATTAATAAGATGGCTCCCCACAAAGCCCCTGGGGGGATGTTTTTTTGGTGGACTTTTACAAGCTGATTCAGCCCTTGATGATAACCACCCTAGCAAACATGTTGAACGAAGCGTACTCCTGTGGGAAACTTCCTCCCACCCTATCTGAGGCCTTAATTACCGTACTTCCGAAACAGGGTAAAGATCTCTCCCTTCCGGCTAGCTATAGGCCCATTTCATTAATTAATGCTGATGTGAAATTCTGGCCAAAGTCCTTGCTACCAGACTGGAGGAATTTCTTCCAGAGATTATTCATCCATCACAGGTGGGTTTTGTTAAGGGCAGAATCAGTTCAGACCATATTTGGGCCCTAGTATCATTAATGCCGGTGGCGGCTTCACTTCCTACCCCGGTGGCAGCAATTACCATTGATTTTGAGAAGGCGTTTGATTCAGTCAGCTGGGAATATTTACATGCTGTCCTGAACACTCTTAATATTGGCCCTTATTTTTCCACTTGGATAAAAATACTCTATGCGTGCCCAACCGCCAGGGTTCTTACTAACAATGCCATATCTGATCCATTTCACCTGCACAGAGGCACCAGACAAGGCTGTTCATTATCCCCTTTACTTTTTGTGATTGCTATTGAACCTCTTGCAGCTGCTCTAAGGAATCATCCACACATTTGTGGTATTCCGGTTAAAGACAAATGCTACACCACCAAGTTGTATGCCGACGATTGCCTGATCCTGACCCGTGACTTACCACACAGCTTCCCACACATCCTGTCTACACTAAAAACTTTTGGCAAACTCTCTGGCTTACACAATAATGTGGCAAAGTCGGAAATCCTTCCTCTTAATGATCTTTCCTTGTCGGTTAGTCTGGGAACTTAGGGATTAGCCTGGGCTAAATTGGACATAAAATGTTTGGGCATCCAGCTTGCTTCCAAAGTCTTAACCCTAATGGATATTAATTTAAAACCCCTTCTGGCCAAACTTTGAATTGCCACGAACAGATGGGCACATCTGCATCTTTCTATGGTAGGCAAGATCGCCATGATTAAAATGCTGCTTGCCCCTAGAGTATATCACTTAATATCTCACATTCCCTTCCTCTTGCCCGATATGTGGAACCAAAAGCTAAACACGCTGATTAGTTCCTTTCTCTGGGGTTCTACCAGGCCCATATATAGTAGGACCAAGCTAAGGGCTCAAAATCTAAGAGGGGGTGGAATTTACCAGATTTTTATCAGTATTCCATTGCATTTATCATAGCAAAGACATTAAAAGATGAAGGCTTCCAACACACCAACCACCCTCCAGCCTGGATTCAAATAGAAAGAGACCTTATGAAGGGCCCCTCGGTGTCCGCTCTTGTGCCATATCCCCTACCCAAGCAACATAAGAGTTGGCTTTCCATCCAACAGGCTCATTAGGCATGGTAAAAATTGGGGCTTAGATCCTCCCACTGTCTTGATTTGGAGAACTACATTCCACACTGGCAGAATCCCTACCTCTGTATTAACAACTCCCCCTTGAACTGGATGGGATGGGCTTCTAAAGGGATAAGGAATATTGGGGATCTGGAATCCCTGGGACACTCCGATACGGACTCATTCCAAAGTTTACAGGTCAGGTACGACCTGCCCCAAAATGACTTTTGGAAATAACTTCAAATGAGAAGCCTCTAACAATCTTGGGTTAGGATGAGATGCACCTGTGTTTCTTGTAAAAAATGCAAAACTGCTAAATCCCCTCCACTTCCTCTTACAAAATGGCTTACACATTCCAAAGGTAGAGCTGATCTTATACAGAGGTTCCTAAGAGATAATGTTCCTAATTCCTCTCTGCCAGTCGAGTTCAAGTGGGCTACCACATTGGACACTACCATTACGGATTCACAGTGGCGACAGTGCTGGCTGAGAACTCACCAGTCCTGCTGCATCCCCCAAAGCCTCCTTCTACAGAACAAAAATGAGGATGGTAGAGCAGTGTTGTTTACTGCCTCCCAACAGGGCTTCAGAGGTGTACATGACCACAGGATGTGGAGCAGATCTGCCTCTGGTACTATACTCTGTCCCAACTAAAAAGGTTGGGTCTTCTTT
This sequence comes from Neoceratodus forsteri, assembly GCA_016271365.2. Taxonomy (NCBI): domain Eukaryota; kingdom Metazoa; phylum Chordata; order Ceratodontiformes; family Ceratodontidae; genus Neoceratodus; species Neoceratodus forsteri. Next base: position 620,633,618 of record CM028130.1, read on the forward strand.
CCAGTGACTATTGCTGGAGGTGTGAGGCCCCACAGGCAGATCTGCTCCACATCCTGTGGTTGTGTACACTTCTGAAGCCCTATTGGGAGGCAGTAATACAACACTGCTCTACCATCCTAATGATGACCCTCCCAGCAGATCCGGGTCTATGGGTACTGGGCCTAACCCCTGAAACTCTTACCCTGCCCAAAGCTTCTTTATTATGGCTCATACTGGCCTCAATAGAATGTAAATGACTTATTATACGACAATGAAGAACTGCAGAGGTCCTCTCCATTTCAGAATGGCTTAGTGCTTTGGAAAGGATGGCCACTTTGACTAGGATATCATGCTATAGAAACCAGTGTCTAAAGAAATTTGCTGAGATATGGGCCACCTACATGCTGTATATTGACTCTAATAAGCGAGCCTTGCCCTCCAGATATCTGAAGGACAAACTGAAACCCCCCTGACTTCCTAGTGAAATGGTTGCTTGGTTGTTAAACACTTTTATTGCTTCTCTTTATATAGCTATCATTAGAGCTCCTTTCTGGATGATCAATCTGTGGTTCCCCCCCCCCCCCACCACCACTATCGGTTTCTCATTGTATGGGAAGAAGCTCAACTACTATTGTTTCCATCCTTTTGAACACTGAGTATGTAATTGTCTCTTATGTTGCCTCATTATCTCCATCGTATGATTAACTAGGTGTATAGTCATTCTGTAGAAGATGTTTGAATAACTAGATGTATTACCTATAGATATGCCTGTCCTGTGATGTAGTCCTGGAGCTTCGGCTGTGTGTAGTGAGTGGTTACATTGTAATCCACTTTGGCAGCCATTTGATTTAATGGTTAAAGTTCTGAAACAAAGTCTGAAATCTTCCAACAAAATGACGAACTGCAAAAAAAAAAAAATTTCAGATATATTTAGCTTTCTTGCTAGTTTCTGTAAGATTTCTGTGTCTACAGTAATATAATTTTGTTTTATGTTACAGGTCTACATAGAAGTTCTAGTCTAAACCTGGAAAGGGAAACTCTTCTTGAAGAAACTAAAAAGACTTGAAAAAAATTCCCATTGCTATAATTCTCCTAGAGTCAATAATCCCTTTCTCTTCCTGTTGTGCTTAATAATTTCTTGTCTCCTTAATAAAACACTGCAGTTGTTTCAAATGGGTTGGTGTGATGATTTATTTAAGTTAAGAACTGACAGAGAAGAATTTTGGTTTAATAATTTCAAAGAATCATTAATAGTAATATTCTTAATTGTTTCAGGAAACCTAAAAAATTACACTGTGTCCAAGTTACCACCATTTTCTTGTAGGTATCTATATACATAAAATATATATACATATATAGGATACATGAGACCTCGGAATACTCACGAGTGGCAAAGCCAAGAGTGAGGTTTCAGAGGTCACTGTACAGGACTTAACATATTTCCCATATCACACGAGTGCACATCATGTATCCGATATATACAATGCGGGACTCATTGTTGCAAAATGTACCATTTGCACGGCTTTGCACAGTTTGTGCAGCTTTGTGCGGGTGTGATAAATGTCAGTTCTTAAATTTATCACACCCCAGTGAAAATAACATGATTTATCACACTCATTTATCACTCACCCCCATTTTGTGTGTATATATAGGACTGAGTAGCATGTTCAGTGTTAAATCTCAGATTTTGCACTTTAATAACTTTGGCAACCAATCAATACATTTGCTTAATGTTTGGCATGTGCTGTCCTGTGGGGTAGATCTCTTGATGTGGCAAGTTTTATTCTGGTTGGATGTGAAGATTCTGAGATCCAAACAGTGTAAAAAGTCATAAAGTCACCATTTTTTGCAGTTTTCTCCTCATCGCCCTGCATCCAGATGGTGTGGAATTTTGGTGTGATTTTTATAGTAGAACAAAGTTAGGTAACAGAACAGGCATGCTTAGTTCTGTGAAAAAAATGTATCTGTTACAAAGTTATAATGTTTGTAATTGCCCATTGTTTTCAATGGGAAGATCACTTTTCAGGATAGAGGGAGAAAAATCGACAAATAATTTTTTCTTACGAAAAAGGATTCACTCACAATACCCGTTCCTTTTTCATGAAAACAAATTCCTTTTTCATGAGAAAAAATATGTCATCTTGTTTTATTTTTTCCAGCAACTAAAAAGTCTGGAAAATGCATAAACATTTTGTCATTTTAAAAATCAAACACCAGAACCTAGCTAAACAGGCCCCATTTAGCTAGATTCTGCTGTTTGTTTTTCAAAATTAGGGCCAGAAATACTTTTTCTGGGCACCCAAAATCCCGGGTTCCCAGCTTAGCGAGAGTTTCCTTCCACCGCATTCTCTGCATGGGAACAGCAGATTTTATTATGTTCTGTAGTTGCAGCTGAACTCCTGCTGCCGGCTGCAGTGTGTGTTATCCCAAGCCCCCACCCCTCCTCCCCCAATCCCACTGCCACAGCGTGAGGCTAGCACTGTAGTTCAAAGGGCAAACTGCTGCACAGAAGTGAGAATTGCATGCCCTCACTCAGGTCTGTTCTAGCCCCATAAAGGTCGAGGGTCCAGGGCATTTATTTCACACACCTAAGAGCTGGAGCTAGCAAGGAAGGAGAGGAGACTACTATCACCACTACTTGAGCACTGCAGACCACTCCTGAGAAAGAGAGAAAGAAAAAGAGAGCGAGAGAGAGACCACCAACCCATCCCTCCCTGTCCAGGACAATCTGATACTACTGCACACTAGACTCAAAGTGTCAGGGAGAGAAGGAAGGAGGCAAAGTCAAGCTGAAGTGCTGAGAGGAGAGTAGTAGAGAGAGTGAGAGTGGAGCCAGACAGTCCAGGCAGAAAGAAAAAGAAGAGAACTGTAAATTCATTTGCTGCTAGTCAGTGCTAGGTGCAGCTAGCCTAAGCACTGAGTGCCTGCCATCTGTCCTGCTCTGACTCCCTTCCCAGTCCCACGCTGCCTGGCTGCTACTGCCGCTTAGCCAGGGACCATCTGTCCATCCACATCCAGTGCTTCTTTGCCTGCGGTGCGGTGCTGTATGAGGGAGTAATTCAGTACACTAACTCTTTAATTTAATGTAGTTCTGCAGCCACCACTGAACTCATGCTGCTAGCTGCAGTGTGAATTAATAGCCCCAGTTGTCCCTGGTGTCTAGTGAAACCCCTCACTCTCCAATCACTTTCCCAATTCCCTGGTGTCTAGTGGCTCCCCCACCCTCTGATCATCATCCTCTAGGTCCTTTTATATTTTATTTATATATTCCAACACCAGGATGCCCACCCCTGGTGTCGGATGACCCCCCCACACCTGCAGACCATTGCTTTGTTAATGTGCCAACATTGGAGGGCCAAATTCTCATGTTGGCATTTAACCCCCCACAGCAGTGTGTCCCCCAATGTCTTTTTTTTTTAACCTGAAAAAATGAAAATGGTCCCTCATTGTCCCTGACACCCCTCCCCATCCTGACCCTCCCACTGAGCACCCACCACCACATACCCCCCCCTTACCCCATACTTACCACCGGAGTTCGAGGGCTGTCATCTTCTGTGGACTGGGACATATGTGCGCTCTTCAAAGCCAAACCACAAACTGAGGAATAATGGTGAGTGCTATATAATGTATTTCAATGGCATTTTGAACATATGTTGATATCTTCGGCATTTTTTGGTATTTTTTCACCAAATTTTCAACATGGGATTTTTGGAACCCCACCTCATGAACACTGTCACTGTTGTTTTGTTAGTCGGGCCCGGAAGGTGATTTCATGGTCACTGCATGAAATTACCTTTTGGGACTGATTAATGAAATGACAGTGTTCATGAGGTGGGTCCCAAAAAGCCCATGTTGATAATTTGGTGAAAAAAAATCCTAAAAATGGTTGAGTATGAGCATTCATTGAAATTTTTCTAAGCACGCGCATAACTTTGGTAATTGTCAATATTTTAACTCCAAAAATTTCAACATAGCCATTATTTCGCATCACCTTGTGAACAGTACAGCTGTCATTTTTTGCACCCTGTCTGAAACATGTTTTCGCACCTGTGGTGTGGAAAGGCATTTTGACACAGATTTGAACATTTTTACCTATGAGCTTTATGAGGTGGGGTCATAAGAAGACTATACTGAAAATCTGGGATCAAAATATAAGAAATTGCCAAAGTTATGACCATCTATTGCAATTTCGCTACACCCACTGGTAACTTTTGAAATTTTAAATATTTTGACCCCAGATTTTCAACATAGCCTTCTTATTACCCCACCACAGCTGTCATTTTTTATTTTTTTGAAATAGTACTTTTATTAAGATTTTCAGATTTACATACAGACACAGTCAACACAGGACACAATTACAAGCCATTTAAACACATTAAACAAGTACATAGATGACCTAACTAAACGCCTATACCCCCCGCCACCCCCCCCAGAGCTGTGAGTATAGGATACTTCAATACATTTGATACTTAGATAAGAATTGACAAGTTAATTTCTGTGTTATTACTGAAATCTTTTTAACAGCCATTAAATTTATCTCCAGATTAGAGCCCTTCCCCCAACCTCCCTTCACAGGCCACCTTCCGATTGAGGGTAGGTACCAGTTATCCTCCCTTATTTTCTTAATGGCTCATATGCCAGGACATCTAAAAGTGGTATCCCTGCTTTATTACTCAACTTATAAAATGGGAGCCAGTGGGTCTTGAATTTCTCTGACTGCAACCTAAGATGAGCAGTTAGTTTTTCCATGTCTTTAATTTGGTGACAATTAGATAACCAATGGGAGGCCAGCAGAGGACGATAGGTCAGCCAGTGCTGGGTGACCACCTTCTGTGCCACAGCAATCAGTATATTGAAAAGATACCTTTTCCCAGGACTGTGAACCCCATGTGAGTACCCACCTAACAAGAGCACTTGACACTGATCTGGAATGGATACCTCCATCATTTGTCCAATATTGTGGCATACTTCCTGCCAGTACTTTTTAATCTTGAGGCAGTCCCAGAAGATATGGGTGTGTATATCCCTCTATCCACATCCCCTCCAGCACCCATCTGAGGGAAATCTCCCAAAATGTTTTGTGATAACTGGAGTCCTAAAAAATCTGGTGAGGACTTGCCATCTAAACAGTCTCCAAGAGGGAGAAGCAGTAGTTCTGTGTGCCTGTTCCCATATTTGGGCCCACAGTTTAGTGGGGAGTACTGATCCGGTTTCACCCTCTCACTTTTGTTGTATTTTGCTCCTATCTAACCAGTTATTTTCTCTAATCATTTGATACAATTGTGAGATGAAGTGTTCCTCTTTCTCTGCGTCCCTCAATAAGGTGTAACAAAAGCTCACCAGAGCTTGACAGTCGGGAGCCCCAAATACCTTCCCTTTAGATTGTATGTTCAGGTAGTGTCTAACCTGCAAGTAACAGAAAAAGTCCTTGTGCAGCAACCCAAACTCAGCCTGCAACCATTGGAAACTTTTTAGGGTAATATTCATGTACAGCTGAGTCATGGTGATTAAACCTAACCTTTCCCACCTATCCAGAGCCTGGGTTCCTCTCCCTGGTGTGAAGCCCCTACAAGCCTTAATTCTTGTAAGTCTGTATGCCTCATCATCTATCTTTAGGGTTCGTAGTACTTCTCTCCAGGTTATCAACAATGCTTTTATCCAGGGAGTGGATAACTTATTTACTAGCTTAGGGTCCCATTTATTAAATAAGAGGTCTGCAATCTTAATTTGACCTAACAATCCTTTTTCCATTTTTGTCCATCCTAGTGGTTGGGCTGTAGAGGTATAAGTTGCTATATGCTGTAATTGGGCTGCCCTGTAGTAATCTTTAATGTCCGGGACCCCTAGCCCTCCCTTGACTTTATCTAGATAAAGAATACTCCCTTTTAATCTCAGATGCTGCCCTCTTCAGATGAATTTCTTAAAGGTAGTATGCATAGTGGACCAAAATGATTTAGGAGCTCGAATGGGTAAGGTATCAAATGAAAAAAGGAGACGGGGAAGGATGTTCATCCTTAAAGTTTCAGCAAGGCCCAACAGTGAGAGTGGCAATGCAGTCCACCTCAAACAATGCAGCCTTATGGTTTCTAGTAATTTGAGATGGTTGGCCTGATATAACTTACTGAGATCCATTGTAACTTGAACTCCCAAGTATTTAAAACCTGTATTGGACCACTTGAGCTTTGTCAGATTTTTAGTCTTCGTAGAGACAGGAGGACCTATTAATAAAATTTTAGAATTGGATTCATTTATTTGGAAACCCGAGATCTCCCTATATTCCTGCAGAAGAAACATGGCTCTGGGTGACGTTGTGTCTGGGTCTTGTAAGTACAGAAGCATATTGTCTGCATAAAGAGTGATATGGTTTTCTACCAAGCCCACCTCTATGCCCACTATGTCAGCATCGGCCCTAAAGACATCCATCAAAGGCTCAATGCTCAAGGCAAAAAGTAGCAGCAAGAGTGGGCAGCCCTGCCTTGTGCCTCTCTTTATGAGAACTGCTTTAAACAACACCCCATTAAGCTGGATCTGTGCTGAAGGTCCAGTGTACAGAGATGTAATCGAAGCCCGAAAATTTTTGCCAAAGTTGGATTTACGGAGTACCACATCTAGAAATCTCCATTCTAGGTGGTGAAACACCTTGTCAGTGTCTAATGCTACCACCACACTCTGTCTATTGGCCTGGTTGCAGTGTACCCCAGCTATTATGGTCAGCAGCCTACGGACATTGTCATGCAGATGCCTTCCTGGCATGAATCCCACCTGGACCAATTGAGTTATGACTGTTTGCAAGTGGTTAGCACTCATTCTGGTGAAGATTTTTACATCTAAATTTAACAGTGATATGGGTCTGTGTCCTCCACAAGAGGTTGTGTCTTTACCAGGTTTCAGTATCACCATAATCAGTGCACCAGCCCATGAGTCAGGACTAGCTAAGAATGTGTGGCATTCATTGTATGCTTTTAGCAGCACTGGGGACAAATTCTTGTGGAATTTTTGATAAAACTTGGCTACGAAGCCATCAGGGACTGGGGATTTATTATGTTTAAGGGTTTTAATTACTAGGTTTATTTCCTCCTGTGTGAAAGGACATTCTAGCGTCTGTGCCTGTTCAGAGCTCAGTTTTGGAAGTGTAATTTTTCTTAGGAATGCCTTTGTTGGTTCCCTGTGATTTATCTTTCCTTCAGAAGAATATAATTCCATGTAATACTATCTAAATAGTTCCGCTATTTCACTTGATTTAGTAACCTGTTGTTGATCTCCCTGGTTACGCTTTATTCCTGGGTTGTGTCTTTCTGCAGCCTGTTTTCTTAATCTGTAGGCCAGGAGCCACCCTCTCTATTACCCCCCTTCATTTTCTTATTTTTTTATTATCTATATCTGCTTTTCATGACCAGCCCCCCAAGCTCCTTTACCCTAGCATCCACTGGACTATTTTCTAGATCTTCTTAGCAAGGTGCCAGCTCACCGGGTGTGGCCCCTGCGAGGGGCCGGCATCATCTTATCAGTCGGGATGTTTTTCCTTGCTTTCTCCCAGTTTCCTTCAAGTGTGGCATGGAGGCATGCAATGATACCAATGGCCAAGCCGTGCATACTTCCGCAAGTGGCACGCCGGGTGCTTGCACCGCATCCAGCCCCTATGTCTGGGTCCATTGTGCCATCTCCTAGCCACCACTAGGAGATAGGAAAGCAGCGAATTTCATCCCCACCCCTCCCCAGGAGAGGAGAGTTGTCATCTGGACACTCAGTCCTCTCCCTTCAAGACCAAACCCTGGTGGCCCACTCACACTGCAATCATGGGTCACCGGCATGGCAGGAGGTAAGGCACAGATGCTTCAACCCTCCATGCCACTGGGATGGCTCCTATTACCCCTGTCATAGTATTTTTGGGAAACAAATCTTACAGCATTTTTGGTTTTAGATTTGAGAAGTTCCTCCAGTTGGAACCTTAGGCCCTTTATTTCCTTTAAAATAGACAGTGAACCCCCAACTTATGCTGGTTTTCTAATTCCAATAATTTCTGCTCCAAGGATTTTTGTTTAGTATAAGCTGCTCTTTTTTATGTGAGGCATAGGCAATGGCCCCTCCCCTCACCACTACCTTGATCCCATCCCAGAAAAATGTAATTTTACTCACTGAACCCATATTTTCTTTCATACAATTAACTATGGTCTCTTTGATTTTTAAATTGAAGGTTTCATTCCTGAGGAACCCTACATTTAGCTTTCAGACTAACTGTTTATCAAGTGGCCCCAAAATCTATCGTTATACTGATCTTGGCATGATCTGACAGGTATATAGGACAGATCTCCACATCTTTTACAGTGTAATCACAGGTCTTTTGCGTATGAAATCTTTCTATTCAGGAGTATGTGCCCTGTGCCATGGAGTAGAAAGTGTAATTTCTATTAGAGGAATAAAATTCCCTCCAAATATCAACCAAGCCAGCAGCCTCTCTCAATGATTTGAGTAATTTTGACCCTTTCCGAGTTCCTGCTTGTACAACTGGAGATCTGTCCCAGAGGTAGTCTTTGATACAGTTCCAGTCACCCCCCACTATTATTTGACCCTCTGGCAGTGTTGCCATCTGCCCAAAAACCTTTCTAAAGAACTGGGGGGTCTGTGGCATGGGGCCATAAATGTTTACTATATGCAGTACTCGATAGGCCACTTTACCAGACAGAATAGCCAGCCTACCTCCCCATCAGCAAAGTCTCCAGTTTTCCTCAAAAGCCAACCATTTCTCAACCAGAATGGCAGCCCCTGCTTTTTTTGTATTTGGGTGTGATGAGGAAATGACTTCTCCCACTCAAGCTCTACATAGTTCACTATATTCTATTGGTGACCGATGAGTTTCTTGAAAAACGCAGATGTCACAGTGGGCTTTTGCTAAGTCTCGGAGTACATTATACCAATTGACTACAGAGTTAATCCCCTTGACATTTAGCGATATGGCTTTAAGGGATCCCATTATTAATTATAGAGAAAACTAACACAAATCTATGGAGCCTCCGCTGACCGCTAGAGGGCAGTCCGGCACTCCCCCTGTCGTCACATCCTCTTAGCCACCCATCACCCTTAGTTAGCAGTAAATCAGTCTTAATGTTATCCAAGATACCAACATATTGCTCTTTTTGTATCCCCCAACAAATGAAAAAAAATCTACCCCCTTCCCCGTTACCCTCAACACCCAAAAATGTAACGGTCTTAGACATAAAGAAGCTAGGATAAGTAGATAGAAATGGGTAAAAACAAGGAAAATAAATGTAGCTCAACTTGCCCACAGAGATTAAACTTCAGAAAGAATTGCCTTCTGCTCTGGAGTCCAGGACTCTGACTGGGGGATCCTACACCTCTACCTCTCAAAGATATGGCCAAACTGATCCTCAGGGATAGCGTGCTTTCCAAGGGTGTGCAGGAATGGGGTGTCAATCTCTTCTCCAAACCCATGTAAATGCAGCATGGAACAGTAAGAGGGATGTCCTCCCAGTCCTGACATCCAGTGATTAAACAAGATTTTTAGTGTAGAGACAATCTGGCATAATTAACATGTGTATATTGAAATGGTCACCTTCTCCAGCCAAGCCCCCCATTTGGCCCACCGCACAAATCCCTGCCCACTGACCAAATATTTATATCATGTTGTATATTACTGAGCAGTAAGATCCCCTGTAATATAATGGTGTCTTCAGAGACTGTGTTTTGTTCCCCTTCTACCTCCATGGGGACTTAAGCAGCTGCAGTACTACATTTTAATAAACATTCTTTTGTTTCACTGCAAAGCACTCTGTTCTCAGGAGTTAGCATACTGTCTACATCTTGTCGCACCTCTGAAGATTCGTTTTTTGCTTCAGTCTGATTTGGGATAGAGTTCAGTTTTAACAAACACCCCCAATGGTGCTGCTAAAGAATAATCCAAGGTTGCACTATGGAGAAGAGGACTGACACAGCCAATCGCGATCATATTGCTGATTGTGGGCTTATAGTAATCTGGCCCACCTATACACAGAGACAGTTATGCAGGGAAAATGCCCCAGAGTGATCACAGTTGCCAGTTTCCTCATTCAGTTCCACTGTGTGGTGGTACGTCGATTGTCTGGCTGAAAATGTGGCTAAATCCAGTACTTTGAAATAGGCTGAACAGCCTGCGAGTACCACTATCAATTTATAACTTATGGGTTAATCTAGGAGGGCTTCTGCAACAGTCATTATATTGAGTTGAGCTGGGTGGGGACCAAGCGGGTGTCACACAGGGAGAGAAACCCATTCAGCATGAATTTACAGAAAAGGCGACAATAAGCAAGAGTAAGTCCTTACCACCAAGTAGGGTGATCCACATGATCAGGTTGGTTGCTTACCTTTCAGAGCCTTGCAGATATGGGTCAGATCTTTGTACATCTGGTAGTCAGGGCCTGGTCATCTCCTTTTGGTTCCCGACACCTCTCTGTTACTGGGCTCCCATTTGAGCTGCATCAGAGTTTGATCAGTTGTATCCTCCTGAAGATCCAGGAGGGAGATGTTTATTTGTTGCAAAGGTTTGGTAGCCTGAAGCAGGTTGTTGTACAGTTTTTGACAATCTTCCAAGAACACCAGGAGATTTACTGGGTAGCAGATCTGCACTTTGATTTTCTTTTCCCTTAATTGTTTGATCACACTGAGGACCTGCTTCTGCTTTCGCATTGTCACCATGGGGTAGTCTTGGTCTACATAGACCCTTTGACCATCGGTATTGAGATCTCTTTAGCCCATGCTATTTTTAGGACCATTTCTTTTACTGGGAATCTGGTGAATTTAGCTATGATCAATCGGGGAGGCACTCCCACTTTCGGTTTTGGCCCAAGATCCCTATGTACTCTCTCTTGAGCTCCAAAGGCTCATCCTTAGCTATTTGAGTTCCTTGTGGAGCCATGTGGTGACAAATTCAGTCAGATCATGCTGCTTGCATCCTTCAGGGAATCTGAAGATACAGATATTTTTCCATCTTCCCCTGGATTCTGCATCTTCAGCATGCATGGTGAGTTCTCTTTCTCTGCTAGCTAGATAGAGCACTGCCTGGCCCAGGTGCATTTTGTCCTCCCACACCTCATTTAGGCCTGCTTCAATTTCCATTGTTCTGCTCTCCAGCTGCTTCATATCTTGTTTTATGTCTCTTACATTAGAGTCTATGCGGAGTAACATTTTCATTATGTTTGATGAGGTCACTCTACTACCAACAGAGCTGTTTCGTGAAGCTGTACCTTCTTCCTCACCGGCTGATCCAGCTGCCAACTCTGAGGCCCTAGACAGGGACCCACTCAGACGTCGGTCTTCCCTGGCTCCATGTGGGTTATTATTCTTGAGGCCACCCCTACCCCTTGATTTCTGAGCCTGCCTCATTGTAGACTTCAGCAGATAACGCTATTGTCAAGATTCGTGCCTTTCTGTGATGGATGCCATCAGATTTTATCACCGCAGACTAGGAGCCCTTCTCTATACCTCCAATGGCATCAGTGACATCACTGAAACTCACAGCTGTCATTTTTAAAATCCTGTCCAAAGTGTGTTTTCACATCAATGGTGCAGAATGGAGTTACAGTTGCACAGAATTACGTTTTGACAGGAATTTGAAAATTTTCTGTAACAGGTACATGAGGTAGGGTAATAAGAAGGCTATGCTAACAATTTAGTCACTGTTGTCCTAAAAATGGAAGTGCAGGGCCCAGAGAACCATGTGCCTCCACAGCTACATATATATACACACATCTACGGAGGAATAGGAGTGCAGGGTCCCAAGGACCCTACACTCCCACAGTAAAATAAGGATACTATAATACTATATCAAAAAGTAAGAAAATTAATTTCAAAATAACTGTATTAATGCATCAGTTAGGGTTAAAGCAACAAAAGTAGGGAATTATGGTGTTAGGGTTTCTAACTCTAACACCCCCACACCCAGCACAGACCAAGAGGCATCGGGGGCAGCATTGTGGTTGTCAACTCTAACACTCACCCCATTCTCCTATGCTGTACTCAATGGCACGGGGTGAGCATTAGGGCTGACAACCCCAGTGCCACCCTCGATGCCTCTTGGTCTGTGCCTGCCTGGTTGGGGTGGTGTTAGGGTTGGAAACCCTAACACCATATTTCCCTACTTTTGTCACTTTAACCCTAACTGATGCATTAATGCAGTTTTTTTAATAAAAATATATATATATATGTAATAGATAACCCACTCTGAGGTGTGCAGTCACGCTCTGATATACGCATGCCTTGGTGTGCATCAACCACCCAAGGTGTGCATATATCAGAGTGTGTCTGCACATCCTAGAGTTGGTTATCTATCTTATAAAATGGCAAAATTGTTTTTTAGGGGTATATAAGTGGAGGTGTATGGTCGCGCTCTGATATACACACAGTCTCCTGATTGGCTTTTTATGGATGCTGATGTCCTTTATTTCCTAGCCATTTTATAAATATATATATATATATGTACACACACACACACACAATAAGGATGAGAGCTGTTTGTCTTTGATAAATTTATGTATTTACACCCCAGTGAGATAAATGCAGCAAACGTCAGCACAGTGATAATAAATTCCATTTACACACTTTGTGCTGATGTCAGGGTCATTTATTATCACTGTGCTCACGTGGTACTATAAAGCTGCTTTACATACTGTTGCCAAATCTACTTTTTGCAAGCCCCATTTACATGTTTAATTGCACTCACCTGAAAAACACACTTGCCCTGAGAATGCCACAGATTTTTTTGTGAGGTTCTGCACACTGCTGTTTTCCACGATAACACGCTGTCCTCCGTTTATTTATTTATTTAAGAGTTTTACAAGGAAAGCATACTGAGCAGAGTACCGCTCGATTCCAGATGCGCCCTTGGGGGGGGGTTACAAATGGTAAGGAGTACAGAAGCAACATAAATACAAGTGTGGTACAAGACAGATTGGTGATAGCAGTCATACTTACAATATACAGATATAATTCAGCAAACAATGGAAACAGTAAAAGAATATCCCAGTACTAAAAGGTATACCCAGACCGATGATTAAGGCTGGAAGTTAGGTAGTGAGGGGTACTGGGGGGAGGAGCAGGAAAACAGAAGCAGGATGTAGTGAAGTGAGTAGTAAGAAGGGCATTCCGGTGTGGAGTGCTGGTGGCATGTCTAATGTCTGCGGTCAGGGAGTTCCATAGTTTGGGCAACCTGAAGCTGAAAGCGGCTTGGCCAGACCGGGTGGATCTGTGCGGGATTTGAAGGAGCCGAGAGTCAACGTTCCTGAGAGCATAAGCTGGTGGGGGAGGGCTGTTAGGGAGGACATCAGGTAGGAGGGGAGAGACTGTGTCCAGAATTTGGCTGCAGTTCTAGCGCAGTGTAGTAGTCACCGGTTATGGAGAGAGGGGGGAGATCCACGGACTGATAGAGGACACAGTGATGAGTGTTAGGAGGCCGGTCCAAGGCGAACCTGCAGAAGGAATTGAAGAGGGGGTCAAGCCTGGATAAGGAAGTTTGTGGGGCCACGCTGTAGACTACATCGCCGTAATCCATAATAGGGAGGACCATTTTTTGGACTATTGCTAGACGTGTTGGTAGGGGGATGCAATTTTTGTTGCGGTACAGGGCACCCAGCATGGGATGCAGTTTTTTTTGTGAAGAGCATCTATGTGCACAGAACAGTCAAGGTACTGATCTAACCAGACACCGAGATATCTGTAGTAAGTGCAGGCCTTCAGTGGGGAGCCATCCAGAGTGTAAAACATTGGGGGGGCAGGAAGGTGGGTTAGTTTAGCCCGAGTGCTGAAGGTGAGGGAGACTGTTTTATTTGAGTTTAAAATTAACTGATTAGCGTGGAACCAACATTGGACGGAGTTGAAGTCCTTCTGCAGACAGGATGTAACTTCCTCCAGGGATGGGCCAGAGGCGAACAACACCGTGTCATCAGCGTACATGTGGATGGCGGTATGTGGGCATGCAACAGGCAAGTCGTTGAGAAAGATAGAGAACAGCAGAGGGCCAAGAACAGACCCTTAGGGGACTCCACTGGTGACTGGGAGAGAAGAGGAAGTAGCCGAGCCAACCCAGACTGATTGGGTCCTACCTGCCAGGTAGGAATTGAACCAGTTAATTGCGGACACAGACAGTCCAGCTTGAACAAGTTTAGCCAACAACAGGGGATGCGAGACCGTGTTGAAGGCTTTTGCCAGGTCGATAAAGATAGCTGCAGTTAATTCCCCTTTGTCCATACCTGTGAGGATGGAGTTGGTGAGGCGAAGAAGCGAGGTGGTGGTGGAGTGATTTTTCCTGAACCCGGCCTGGAATGGGGTGAAGAAAGATATGGCGTCAAGATAGAGGTGGAGCTGGGATAGTACAAGGCACTCTTGAATTTTGGCTAGAATGGGGAGCAGTGATATGGGACGGTAGTTGGATGGGGAGGAAAGGTCGCCGCCTTTGGTGAGGGGAATGACCGTGGCTTGTTTCCAAGTAGTAGGGATGGACCCGAGTCTAAAAGATAGGTTATAGAGGGAGGTTAGAGGGTAGGCTATGGCAGGTGCGGAGAGCGGAAGCATTTTGGAGTCAAGGCATGATGGGCATTTACCTTTGGAAGGGTTAAGTGACTGCAGTATTTTTAGTATCTGGTCAGGTGTGACTGGGCATAGTGAGAAGGAGGCCAGAGAGGATACTGCCGGGGGAACAAAGAGCGGGGGATGGGGATGGGAGGCAAGTAGAGAAGATGCTGTGGTGGAGAAATGTGAATTAAACTCGGTGGCAACCGCGCAAGGATCCACAACGATGCTTCCACCTACGTTGAGGGTAGGAGACAGGGTTTGGGCCGGGGTAAGAAGGGATTTTATAGATTTCCAGAAATGTGAAGGGTGAGAGAAGTTATTGTTGAAAGCAGACTTAAAGAAGTTAGATTTGGCCTGACGTATGAGTCTAGTGCAGACCTGTTGGCAAAAGAACGAGGCATAGCTTTAATTCCTAAAGCAATGGATCATAAAAGGAGTAAAATGGAGCCTTCAGTAGCCGAGCATCCACTGAGGTTCAACAAGCTGACACTTAAAAACCACCTAAAAGCAGTCAATCTACAGGAAGAAATTATAGAGATCTGCAATGAAACTGAAAGTGGTGTACGTGTCTTGCCAGTGAAATAAACTGGATTGGACTCATAAATAAAATGTCCAAACAATGTTATAAACAGAACACACCATACCCTAAATAATCCAAATAAAATGCCAATCCACCCAAAACACATGGTAAAATAAAAAAATAAAGCCTATTCCAACACATGCTCTGTCCTGGCTCGCATGTGAAAGTCCTGCCCTCTCCCAGAACACAGTCAACTACACATCACGATAACACAACAAACAACCAATCACAACTCACAAAGATGAGATTCACCCAATCTGATCACAGAAATAGACCTTGTTCATATCCATTCATACAAAGGATCAATCGGAAAGCACAGCAGCTCCCCATTCCTAAAAAGCAGCTCCAGAAAGTTATCAGAGAAACACCACAGACAACAGAAAAAAAATACTCAGATACATTCAAGAACAAGCATAAAATGAGCCCATATTGTACAAATCACACACATGATGGGCAGGAGTGGAATATGTGAAATATTTTCATGACTGCACAGTGACCTCTGGATACTATCACTCATGGCTCAGCTATGCTACGTCACTCTTGAATATCCAGAGATCATTATGCAGACATGAAAATACTTGCCATATTCCACTCTTGCCCATCATTATCCCATATATATACAGTGTGTATATATATATATATATATATACACATATACACATATATATATGTATATATATATATATATATATATATATATATATATATATATATGGGATACATGATGGGCAGGACTGGAATATGTGAAATATTTTCATGACTGCACAGTGACCTCTGGATACTCCTGAGTGGCGTAGCAGACTGCCCATCATGTGTGCGATTTATACACTAGGGGCTCATTTTATGCTGCTTTTTTATTGTATCCTGAGTGTTTTTTTCTGTGTCTGTGGTGTTCCTCCACTAACTTTCTGGATCTGCTTTTTATGAATGGGGAGCTGCTGTGCTTTCGGATTGGTACTTTGTATGAGTGGGTATGAATGGGATCTGTTTCTGTGATCAGATTTGGTGCATCTCGTCTTTGTGAGTTGTGATTTTTTTTTAGTGTCACCTTTTTTGCCCCTCGGTGGATGCTCGGCTACCGCAAGCTCCATTTTACTTCTTTTGTGATCCATTGCTTCAGGAATCAAAGCCATGCCTTGTTCTTTTGCCAACAGGTCTGAATGGAGGACAGCATCTTAGCATGGAAAACAGTAGTGTGCAGAACCACACAAACAATCCGTGGCATTCTCGAGGAACAGTGTGTTTTTCAGGTGAGTGTAATTAAACATGTAAATGAGACTGGCAAAAGTAGATCTGTCAACAGTATGTGAAGCAGCTTTATAGTACTACATGAGCATAGTGATAATAAATGACCCTGACATTAGCACAGTGTGTGCAAATGGAATTTATTATCACTTTGCTGATGTCGGCTGCATTTATCTCACTGGGGTATAAATAAATGAATTTATCAAACACAAATAGCTCTCACTGCTATTGTGTATATACAGAATAATTGATGGGGAAGGGTTTGATATGAGAATTGAATGCACACCCGAGTTGTGGGATGCTACATAAACCCAGAGGGCAAAGCCCGAGGGGTTTATCAAAGCATCCCACAATGAGGGTGTGCATTAAATTCTCATATGAAACACCCTCCCCATCTTTCATTTTTTATAATAACAGGCCAGCAATTTTTCTCCAGCAGTTTGTGAGACTATTTGGCCCCGCCCACATACAGAATGTTGGCCAATGAGGCAGCAGCATAGTTCGACTGGCATGGTTCATGAATGTCATAACAACCAGCCGGTTGTTATGGAAAATATCAACGTGGTCAGCACATTGAGAGAAATTGCTGACCAGTTATTATATAGAGGATACATGATGGGTAGGAGTGAGATATGGAAAATATTCTCACTCCTGCAGAGTGAGAATGCATAGCTCACTCTGTAGGACCAAGAATATTCTCCATATCCCATTATCTGCACATCATGTGAGCGATTTATTCAATGTGGGTGAGCGCTTTAGGAACATTCTTTCTGTATTATTTTTCAGTTTTTTGTGTATTTTCTGCTCTTTCTGTGTGTGGTGTGAGTGAGTGTGTGTGTGTATGTGTGTGTGCATGTGTGTGAGTGTGTGTGAGTTGTTCTGAATGGACTGGGAGTCAGAAACACAATGGGATACAGGTGTGCGTCTTTTGTAAAGCTACAGTAATTGAGTATATTGTAGGCTTCACTAAGAAAGAGAAACTGTTGCAGGTAGCACTGAGAAAGAGAAACTATTTTGCAAAGGAGTTTCATTTAGAATGCAAGTTGTTTTGAAGTTGAGATCAGCACAGTAATGGGCTAGAACTTTTAGAAACACAATAGGACACATGTGAGTGTGTTTTGCAATGTTAATTGAGTAAGTTGCAGGCTTCATTGAGAAAGAGAAACTGTTTTTTGAAGCTGTTTCATTTAGAATGCAGGCTGCAGTGAAGATAGCCTCACTCTGGTGAGATCAGCAGAGTGTGGATAAATGTCATTTATCCTCACTCTGCTGATGTCATCAGGATTTATCCTCACTGCAGTGGACATAACGCAGGATATTCTACTACGAACGCCCTCACTCCCATGGTAGGTATATACAGTATATATATATATATATATATATATATGTTTCCAAAGAGATCAATGCTGGATTGCTGGATTGTATACTTTGTTATTCCTTGCTTTTTCAAATCAATATGACATCCAGTGTATTCATCTGGCCAAGTTATGTAAATATATGCTGATGTCTTTAAACCCCCTTTATCAATTGGCCTTGCAATTTTATAATTTTACTGGTCACTGTGAAAAATGTCATTATTGTCAATCAACTTATCAGTCTAAATAAAAATGAAATGAAATAATATTGTACACATCTTTTATTTTCCTATTAGAATTTTCGACGTTTACTTTGCAGTTTTAGGAATCAGTTCTTTTTTCATAAATATCTGCATAGATGAAGGGAAAGACATCCTTAGAATGATCAATTTAATTGTGTTATATCATCCCCAGAGACACAACTGTAGTTTGGGCAACCTTTATAGGTCTTCTATTATCTATTTTTTTTAAATACGTTATGTTGGTATCTACAGTGTTTTTCATATTACTATTTGTAATACATAAGTAATGTATATCAGCTGAAGACCATAAAATGCCTACTTTTTTAAGTTCTGTTTAGAACATTTGACATTACTGAAAGTATGTAGGTTTATCTTTAACTATTTGTAGGCCTGTGATTTTCCCAAACCCTTCTAATAAACCAAAAAAAAGAGAAATTTTATTTTCGGGATGTATTAGGAATAACAAAATATTATCAGCGTATGAGGCTAGGCTGTATTCCTTTCCTTAAATTGTAATACCATTTTATTTTAGGGGTACTTAATATTTTCTTGAGTAATAGTTCAATAGAGAGACTGAACAGTAATTGGGACACAAATGTCCCTGACAGTTGCCCCTTTGTAATTAGAAAAAGGGAGAAACATATCCGCTGGTAAGAATATCAGAATGGGGATTTTCTACTGTATTTGAATCACATTTAGAAATTTCACCGGGATACCATATAAGTCTAGGTTTTTGAACAGATGTTTTTCATGAGACCCAATCAAAGGCTTTCTCTGTGTCAAGTGCTAACAGAGCCATTGATGCATCAGCATGTTCATCTTTTTCAAGCAGATGATTTTTTTTTGGGGGGGGGAGTATTTTCAAACGCTGATCTACACTTCATAAAGCCTACTTGCTGAGGACATAAGAATACATATATAGGCCCAGATATTCAAAAGGGTTGCACATGGCACAACAGTGTAGCGCCATGCACAACCCACTGATGCGCCCCAGTGCAATATGCAAAAGGGAAAAGTGCAGGGGCGCTAATGAATGTCTGAGAGTATAGACATGCCTTCGCACAGCTCTGTCTCGACGGGCAATCAAAAGTAAACTTAATTAAGAAAATCGACCTGTTACAGGAAAATTTACTGGTGCAGCATGTGTTGGAGGGAAGAATGGAGGAATATTTGGTGGCAGGAGGTGGGAAAAGCCAGAGGCAGACTGGAAAGACTGGCAAGAAAGCGATGACTCCTGCAGCCTCTGCTACAGGTGAAAGCATGGGGGCAATCTTATCGTCAGCAGCTGAAATTGGAGCCCTGGGCTGCGAGGTGACGGGCCAAATGACAGCGGCCTTAGAACCCAGACTACTCAAGCTTGAGGGCAAGATAGATCTTAAGCTGCTAGAAATATTAGAGCAGCAAGCAGCCCATACGAACAGGATTGCAGAGGCTGAGGAGAGAATATCACGACTGGAGGAAGATACAGGAGAAGTGCCAAGCCAAGTAGTGTACCTGCAAAAGGAGTTGGAGGAATTGAAGTATGCGATGGACTATCAGGAGAATTATTACAGAAGCCTAAATTTACAGCTCAGAGGATTGCCAGAAGGAGCGGAAAAGGGTGTTGTGCTGAGATTTTGTGCAAAGACTTTGCCAGAGTTGCTGGGGCTGCAGCCAAAAAACTGGAAATTCAAGCTGGAAAGGGCGCATTGTGCTGTGATGCCCAGGCCTTCGGGGGGGATGCCCCCATGACAAGTTATTATTCGCTTCCATTCATACCAAGATAGAGAGGTGACCCTCCAAGCATATGGAGAAGCAGAAATGTTGGAGTACCAGGGCATGCGCCTATATATTTCCCAGGATTACTCGATGAGACTGTTACAGAGAAGGAAGAGCTTTAATGGACTGAAGACCCAGTTATGGAATCTTAAAATTGAGAACTTTATGGTGTACCCAGCAGTACAGAAAATAAAGCATGAGGGAGCGACCTATTCCTTTTGAGAACTGTGTAAGGCTGAGCAATTTGTCGCAGAGCTGCAGAAGAAAATGAATAAGTGAAACTTGGACTAGTGAGATGCATGGGATTATGAGAGCAACATACAGTGCTGGACAGTTTAGGGAAATCATGATGATATCACCGAGACTCCCAGAGACATAAAGATGTGTTTGGGGGACAGGTGAAATGTTTTTTCCTTTTTCTCCATTTTTTCTTTGTTTAGTAATGTAGGAGAGATGGTGATTGGAACAGCGAACCAGCGAGCCGGGAGGCTGTGTCTGGCAGAAGATAAGGGAAGAGAAATGGCGCAGAGTACTGAACAGTGGCCAGGCCTCGTGGGGAAAGCTGCGTTGAGAGGAACATGAAAAATGGCTGCTTAGAACTCTGGGTACATGATGGCAAGTACTGTGAGGGCTCAGGCGGGGATAAGGGGGAGGTCTGATGGCGCAGGAAAGAATATATTATATCTGTGCCACTGAAATATTCGCAGCTGCGCTGGGGATGCAGTTAAACTGCACTGAAGAGACTGAAAGCGCCACTCTGTCTGTGTGGTATTGCAAATAGTTGGGAATGGGCAGAAGGGAAGAGGGGTAAACCACGATGAATATGGAATGAGCATGAATGAGGGGAAGCCTTCCCAAGGGCCTCGGGGAAGTTGTCTGGTGAATGCTGGGAGGAAAGGGATTTTGAAGAAACTGAAAACGCTACTCTGTTTGTGTGGTATTGCAATTAGATGGGAATTGGCAGAGGAAGAGGGGGATAAGCCACAATGATCATGGAATGAACATGAATGGGGGGGGTCTTCCTGGTGGTCTTGGGGAGTTGTTTGGTGAATGCTGGGAGGAAAGGGATTTTGAAGGTGGGGCGCTGCCTGCTTGCCAGTTTGCTTTTGTTCGACCTCCTTTGTATTTTTCGGCCGCTCTCCATTGTCTGATAACATAACTTCACAATGCTGCGACTGTATGAAGCAGGTCGATAAGATGGGAGTTGCTCACGGTAGAGTGGGGGGCACGTGTATATTTTTAGGTCTGTTCAGGACACTTAGGCGGATTTTGCAATTAGTGTCAAGGGGGGAACCTGGTATGGAACAGGGTATGCTAAAGGGAAATTAAATATGGGGATGGGGGGGCAAAGGGTAGGGAAAAGGGAGTATCAAGAAAGTTCTTACAGAGGGAATACTGTTCTTGTTACTGTGTATATAGTTGAACTGTTTAATTGTTTTTTACACTGTTTGTTGATGGATGCACTTCATACAAAACAAAAGTTAATAGGTGTCTGTGGATGGGAAGGTAATGATGGGACAAGGGGAGTGGGGGATTGGAGAGAGTACATGGGGGAAGTAAATGGATGGACATGGGGAACATACGACATCATGAGATGACTAATAAGCAGGAAATGGTGGTAGTCTCCTGGAATGTGAAGGGGATTGCAAATCAGATTAAACGAACCATGCTGCTGGCTGCGCTTTGGAAAAAGGGGGCGCAGATTGCGTTATTGCAGGAAACGCATTTGACGGATGCGCAGCACACAAAACTGGTGCAGGACTGGGTGGGTAGGAGCTTTGCATCCTCTTTCTCGTCCCATAAGAGAGGGGTTGCCATCCTCATGAATAAGAATCTGCCACTAGAGGGCCATAGAATTGTAAAGGTCAGTAGGGAGGGTAGATACATATTTCTGATAGGGAAGCTTTATGGTGAGTTAATTACACTGGGGAATGTGTATGCCCCGGCCCAGTATGACCCGCAGTTCTTCCTGGGATTATTGCATCTGATTACTAGAGAGCAATTCCCAAGTCTAATTTTAGGAAGAGACCTCAATAGTACTTTAGATCCCATGTTGGATCATTCAGAGGGTAAGGGACGAGCACCAGAGGCAGTGGTTCAATGGAGGGTTGGGATGTCAGAATTGGACCTAGTAGATAGCTGGTGAATGGCATATCTGGGGCTCGGGAATATACATTTTATTCCAACCCACATGGAACGTGGACAAGGTTAGATTATATCCTGATACCTAGGGCTTGGCATGGAAGGGTTACAGATGTCTCGCATAGCCCCATTCACATATCGGACCATGCTATGATGGTAGGTAGATTTCAAATGCAGGAGGAGAGAGATACAAGACCACAGTGGAAGTTCCCTACATACTGTATATGCTCCAACATAAGGATTTTCGGGAATACCTGAAAAAGCAGTGGGCATTATACAAGGAGACTAATGGGGGCATGGAGGTGGATAGGGCAGTCTATTGGGATGCAGGGAAAGCCTTCATAAGAGGTTCTATAGTAGCATATATGGCCAGAATTAAGAAGGAGAGGCAGGACAAAAGGCAAGGACTGGAAAGGCAGTTAAAGGAGTTGGAAAAGGGAGTTGCTGGAGGAGAGAGAGGGCAAGTGGAGTGTCTGTTCATGGTCTCAAGAGAGGCATTAAACTCCCTGGTAAGGGGGAAGACCCAAACCTCTTGGTTCTATTGTAAGAGGCAGGTGTTTGAATGGGCCAACAATCCAGGCCCACTGCTTGTAAGATTAATGAAGGGGGGAAGTGCCCTATTAGGTCAACAGGGATTAAGGATAAGGAGGGCAGGGTATAGCGAGGGGAGAAACAGATGAGAGAGCATTTCCGGGAATTTTATGCTCACCTGTATAGGGCATAGGGGGCGGGGGGGAACAAAGAATGCAGGATTCTTTGGATAAGATTAACCTACCTAGCCTCACAGAGAAGCAAAGAAAATGTTTGGGCCAACCCTTGACAAAGGGAGAAATACTAAAAGCGATTGGAAAGCTCCAGTTGGGGAAAGTGAGTGGGCCGGATGGATATCCTATAGAGTTTTATAAGACACTAGTGAGTCAGATGGCAGAGACACTAAGTGAGGTTTTCAAGGTGGAAGAGGGGCAGGAAGTACCATGTTTCCCAGAAACATGTTACGATGCCACGATATGCCTGGTCCCAAAGGGGGGGTAGGGATCCCTTGGATTGTGCCTCGTATAAGCCAATTGCCCTGCTGAATTGTGACCTTAAGGTTCTGGCCAAAGCGTTGGCTCTGAGGTTGGAGGAATACCTGCCGTCGTTGGTTCACCCAGACCAGACCGGGTTTATTAAGGGGAGGTTATCGTATCATAATGTACGTAAATTACTCAATGTGGTTTGGAAGTTGGGTCAGGATGTGGGGAAAATATATGACATATCAATGGATGCTGAAAAGGCTTTTGACAGGGTAGAGTGGGAGTACCTCTTTGAGGTTTTGGACCAGTTTGTTCTGGGTGACCCATATGTATGGTGGGTCAGAGCAATGTACCGTTCCCCACAGGCCAGTGTTATAGTTAATGGAACCCCTACGACTCCCTTTAAACTGGAAAGGGGAACCAGGCAGGGTTGCCCGCTTTCACCACTACTATTTGCCTTAGCGTTGGAACCACTGGCGGCAGCGATTAGGCAGTATCGGGGGATTCAGGGGGTGAGGAGGACGGACAACACTGAACACAAGGTCACGTTATATGCAGATGATATGTTGGTGTTTTTGCTGGAACCAGAGGTTTCCATGATGTCACTTTTGCAATTGGTAGGGGGCTTTTCGGAGTTCTCTGGCTATAAAATAAATCTGAACAAATCGGAAATGCTGTGCTTCCCCAAGCAGAAAACAGGTGATGAACGATGGGGTATACAATGTAAATCTACAAGTATAAAATACCTTGGTATCAATGTGGGAAGAACAATTGGATCTCTGTATGATCTGAACTATGCTCCCTTGATTAAAACAATAGAATCAGATCTCAGAAGGTGGATGCAGTTGCCAATATCATGGTTGGGGCGGATAAATGTATTAAAAATGAATGTTTTACCTAGAATAATGTACCCTATGCAGATGAAACCTATGCGAATCACACAGAGGGACATTGATAAATTGGAAAAGGTATTTGCTCAGTTTATATGGAGAAGGAAAAGACCAAGAATGCGACTCCAAAGACTTAAGGCGGAAGTAGCTAAGGGAGGTCTTAATTTCCCTGATCTGCTAAATTACTATTTGTCCATCCAGCAGAGGTATATAGCAGACTGGGTATTGAGGCCAGAGGTAGCAAGTTGGGTGATGTTGGAGCAGGAGGGGTGCATGGGGCAGTTATCACCTACCTGCACAGTAAGGGATCACCAGCATATAGGAGCCAGGGGGGCCAGAATCCGTTGGTGGGAATGACCTTGGACGCTTGGGAGAATTAAAGAAAGTGAGAAGGATAGTTAAAGGGGAAACTATACTGATGCCGGTGGCTAGGAATCTGTTTTTTTTACCGGGGTTAGAGGATAGAGGATTTAGGGAGTGGGAGAAGAGGGGGATAAAGTGTGTGGGTATTATGATTGGAAGGGGGATGTTGCTTCCATTAGAGGACATTAAAAAGAAACTGAGTTTGCAGGGGCAGCAGGTGTTTCGATACCTCCAAGTGAAAACGTTCATAGGTAAAATGGAGCAAAAGAAGCCAGAGGGACAGGGGTGGGACTCGGTAGAACTAGTAATATTGGAAGCACAGAGGGACTCCAAAGGATTTATTGGGAAAGCCGCAAAGATTGGGAAACAGGGATGGCCGGATTACACTCAGAAGGTAAAGCAGCAGTGGAGTAGAGATCTGGGGAGGGGAAATCTCTGCAAAGAATTGGCAAAAGTTATTGTCGGGACATAGGGGCCTGTTGATTTGTAACAGGTTTAAAGAAGCATATTTTAAGTTTCTGCACAGGTTATATTATCCTCCAGCAGTGGTGCACAGGTCCTATTCAACTGTTTTCCCATTGTGTGGGAGGTGCAAAAGAGAGGTGGGGACGTACATGCATTGTTTTTGGGGCTGTCCTATTTTGAAATCCTTTTGGGGAAGGGTATTTAAAGAAGTGGAGCTGGTGGCGGGGATCCCCATCCAGTTGGACCCTATCAAAGGGCTATTTGGCTAAATGTGGATGAGGTGGAGGAATGGGAGACAATGCCACGTTGGATTAGGATTCTTATGGTGATGGCTAGGCATTGCATTCAGAATACATGGGTTAATAATGCCGTACCTACCATCCAGCAGTGACGCCAGTTAATATTGCAAAATTTGGCATTGGAACGGCTATCATTGATTCTGGTGAATAGATCAGAGGTATTTTATGGGGAATAGGCGCCATTTCTTTCTACACTTGAAATGCAAGAGATGACCACCCTATGTGAGGAACTGGTCTAGGTAGATGTGGACTGACTGGATGGGTGTCCACCCCCCCGGGCGCATCTGAGGGTGGACGCATCCAAGGGTGATGTGTGCTGGCATCTGCAGTATATAGATTCGACAATTAATTTAGCTATTGGCTTGTCTTGTTTTTCCTTTCAATATTCTAAATGAGTTTTTTTGGAATCAATTGTCTGGAGCAGGATTATTGGAAGTAGGAATAATTGTATGAAAGTGCATCTATTTATGTTTGTTGTATCTATGTGTTTGTTGTATGCATTAATAGCAACATATATGTATGACTGTCTGTCTATGTATTGTATGTCTGTTGATATAAGAGAAAATAATAAAAAGATTATACAGAAAAAAAGGGAAAAGTGCGCCGCACAAATCCTGATGCGCCGGAGCACATCAGTAATGTATGCAGGCACAGGTGGGGGTGGTGTGCTCATGCATAACCTGCACAGCCCAATATTCAGCCCAGGATGTGCAGAGTCATGCATGCGCAACCCCTACCTGCGCCTGCACAAAGTTAAGCCAAAAAAAAAAGGAACAAGTGTTGGCCACCCACAGGTGAGCTGCTGCATTGCAGGGCGCAACATGGCAGCTGCCTCCTGTGGGTGGCCACCCGAGTTCCTGCCACACCTGGCGGTGCCCCCATCCCCCATCATGGGCATCCATGTAGTGAAATCCCCCATCCTATATCCCTGGTGGTCCAGTGGACCACACTCTTCCCGATCACGGGCATCGGTAATATAACCTGCCCCACATCCAATATCCCTGGTGGTCCAGTGGACCTCTATGTGCCCGATCATGGGCATCAGTAACAGAACCCTTCCTTTCCAATATCCCTGGTGGTTCAGTGATCGATCGCTGCTCGATCGCATATCTGTAACACATAGCATACCTCGGTGGCCCACTACCGCCACGAGCTCTCATCACCGCGCCTTTCATCAGCCGGTAGTCGACAGCCTGTCTCGCCTTCAGCCACCCCACCGCCATCACCGACAGCTCCATCAGCTGCATGTTCATTAGTGCCTGCCAGCGTGAGCTAGTCGGGCGCAGTAGCCCATACCGCATCAACTGGTCCAGATATGTGAATGAATTCATTCCACATCTGGACTGAGTAGTAGGTATGGTTGCACGCCCATTGGCTCACGCCAGAACCAATGGCGGCAGCCCTACTGAGCTGCTGAAGTTGGCGGGCGGCGGGCGGCAGGCGGTGGTGTGCCGTCCGCTGATGGGGGAGCAGGGGTGGGGCCCAGTGGGCAGGTGGGAGCGGGGTACACTAGACCAACAGGGTAGTAAGAGTATGTTATGTGTTACAGATGCCAGTGACAGGGCAGCGATCGGGCCACTGGACCACCAGGGATATTGGACGGGGGGCTTATTCTTATAGACAAATGCCCACGATCGGGCACATAGCGGTCCACTGGACCACCAGGGATATTGGATGGGGGGGTTCTTTTAGACGAATGCCCATGATCGGGCTGCAGGGGGTGTCGGTCCCCGATGGCTGCTGCCTGGCAGGGCGCTGGGTGCAAGTCGTTGGGGATCGGCACACCTGCATGCTAATGGCATGCAAATAGGGCCATAATGAGATGCAAATGGCCCCCTGTGTGCCTTGAATAAATTATGGCCCCATTTGCATGTCCCCTTTAAATATCGCAGGTGCTGTGCATGACACAATGTCACTTGCACTAGCGCATCTCCATGCTCCACTGTTGCCACTTGCACTGGGGTGGCCAGGGTGCGATATTCAAAAGCTGCTGCATGCGCCGGCGCAGCTCCGTTGATATCGCCCAGGCCACACCCCTGCGCAACAAAGTTGAGCTGCACCCAGGCTTGCACCACAGCCTGGTGCAGTTTGAATATCCGGGCCATAATCTTTTGTAATCTAGCAACAAGAACTCTAGTAAGTATTTTCATATCTGAAATTTATCAATCAGATTGAGTTATAGTTTTTTGGACTTGTTCTTAGCAGTCAGTTGACATTTGTGTTTCAGGTATCCTCTTGAATCAAGAACTGCTTTTGTCATCTAAAATGTTTTCAGGATGGGTTCCTTGCTTGATCCTGTTAATCTTGACACTTTAATTAACACCCTCTACTTCTCTTGTTTTGGCTACTGTTGTGTGTGTGCTACATAGGCTTACCAGAGGGTCAGTTGCATTGCCTGCAGTTGGTTCAGTATACAGCAATAAATTCCTGCCCTCTGTTTGGAGATTAGATTGTATCATTCTTTTGCTGCAGGTTCTGGATTGGCTGCAGGTTAGGTGGTGCTTTGATTTCTGGGTGCGTTTTCAAACCTATAAAGCCTTGAACAGGTTGGGCCCTTAGTACTTCAGCAACCTAACTCCCTACATGCCATCCAGGGATCTGAGGTATAGAGGGCAGGGTCTGCTATGGATCCCACCATCAGATTGAAGTTCGCTGTAAAATGGATGTTTTCTGTGGCAGCTACGGCCCTCTGGAGTGCTTTACCTGGGGTAATCTGCACTGCCTGAACTGTTACATCTTTATTTATTTATTTATTTATTACACACCAAATTTTTTAGGCTGTGCCTATTTTCAAATGGTTTATTGTCAGAAACAATAAAGGACAATAATTAGCAGGCAATTTTATATATATATATATATATATATATACATATATATATATATATATATATAAAACACATACATACATACATTCATTCATAGTACAATCCAAGTTTATGTAATACAGCCATACAATACAGAACACTTAATATAGTACAATCAGTAGAACAATATAATTAATGGGATTCTGTCATCTTTTAAGCATAATTAAAAAGTTATCTTCTCCTCCAGGCTTTTGGCTAAGCCTATTAGGTTTCAGTATTGTGGTGGTGAATTTATGCATTTGGTATATTTATCAATGTGTAATTGTGTTTATTTTAATGGAGTTTGTGATATTTGTTTAGATAATGTACTCTATAGGCCCTCCAAGCTTTGGAGGGTTGCCTTACAGAAATATAACCAAACTAAATAAAAACCAATGATGTTAAATAGTTTCCTTGTTTCGTTTTGAGAATTCTTAGGCCTTACAACATTCATTAAGGAAGTGAGTTTTGAACATAGAATTCCTGGAAAACATCTTGAAGAATGTGTCTAGCTCAGACTGAAACTTCTGATAACAATTCTCCACTCTCCTTGCTCTCCTCCAGCTATCAAATGCCATCATTTGTAAGTGGGGGTGGAGTGAGAGGGAGCAGATACAAGACTGTCAATCAACACATAAAGTGTAGTATATGAAAGGGTATTCACAGTTCCAAAACTTAACATGGACTGGAATTCCCTCATTACACCAAAGTCCAAATAAATTGGGTCTTTTATTATGAATGGACTCTATTTTATTTCATTTCATGTTTATAGAAATCATGACACCAGTGCTGCAATTGCATTTTCTGTTCTGAATTTATAAAGGCAGATTTTGACTGCTGCTACTCATTAAACATTTCTATTACTTTTTGCACTAATTTTCCTAATTTGTATAAAAAATGGATTTAAAATAAACAATAAAAAAGTACATCTAATTTATCCTATAACACCAATGAGATAACTGTTAGTAACAATATACAATGTTTCTTTTTTCTTGATAAAAATGTAAATATGAACAAGCATTTGTCAATGGTGAACATTCGCTTGCAGGTATGTGCATTGGTGTTTGGCATTTATACAGCCCCCCCCCCCCAGTTGTATCCATGTCCCTTCAGCATCCATAGCCCAACAGAGGACCTCTCTGCAACTCTTCTTGCATCTAATTAACATTTCACTATCATACTTTTTAAGTGTCTGTCTTAGGAACCCTAACACCCTGGTTGTGCTCAAGGGCATGAGCATGCATGTGGAAACTGCACAACCCGCGCTTGTAACACAGTCATTCAATGTAATAATTTCACCAAAGTCAACATAGGCATTTTGTCACCTCTGGTAATGAACAGTGTCACTATGATTTTATTTTATTTATTTATTTATTTAGTTTTTGTTGATCAGGTACGTGTACTAGACAAATTCTGCCTATTTTCAGGCATGACCCGGGGGAAGGGGATACAGATGAATGCCAACTGATTTTGAACCAGATTAAGCTGTTGGTGGTATTTTAGTTATGTTAGTGAATGGGGGGAAATTTGACCAGGGCACCAGGGAAATTCCCCTACTCTGCCAGCAGGGGGCTTGACTTCTTGACAGCAGAGTAGAGGAGCACAGTTTGGAGCCAGACAGCAGAGGAGGAGGAGGAAGTGCTGATGTGGCAGGGGAGAGGGCCTCCTCCCCTGTCTTGTATACCACTGGAGGCCAGAAAATGAGTTTGGACACTTTTATGGATCAAGAAGATCGAAATGAGGAGCTGGAAAGGAAAAAGAAGGAATTACGAGAGAAAACTTCTTCCTTGGAGACGGAGGGAGGAGATGTTGCAAGCGTGAGTAAAAAGATGTTTTTGAAAATAATCAGCAGAAGAGTAAAGAAACAGGAAGTCTCATACAGTCGATATTTCTGTTGTGGAAAGTGAAGATAATAGTCTGGACTCCTGTCAGGCTAAATTGAGAAGCAATGACATGACAGTATCAAAGCAAGCTGCACCCGCTGAGTCGGGGAAAAAACAAGTGAAAGTGTCAGCTCAGAAAGGAAAGGTGAAAGTAAGTCAGAAATGGCTTGACCTGAAAAGGACTGTAGAAAGCAAGACAGAAAGTAAAGACAGAGGTAAAACAAATAAAGAAAATACAGATTTTGAAGATATTGAGGAAGTCATGGAAAAAAGGGCCCATTAGGAAACAATAAAGGAGAAAAAGAGGAGGTTTCAGATTCAGAAGGGAGAACTTTTAGAGACTTTGCAGACATACCTAAATGGGTAACAGAAGCCTCATTACAAGCAGGTTGGAAAAGAAAGGATGATGGGTCTGGGTGGGATCCGAACAGGCCCAGTACATCAGGAATTAGTAAAAAAACCAAAAGAAGACACAAGGGATGTAGAAAGTAAATTTGGGAAAAAGTGGATGAAGCCAAAAAACAGAAAGATGTAACATCAGAGGCAGATAAAACAAAAGAGATAATTTTTGATGGACTTGATAGCGATAATGAAGAGTCACCTATGGAGCTTGAGCAGAAAATGATATTAACAGATAAAGAAATGCAGGAGGAAGGGGAAGGCCAGATAGGGAAACCCTGGGGAGGGAATGCTAAAGAAAGATTATTTCCTAAAGATACAAAACCGCAGCAAGCTAAAAGAAGAAACGCGCTACACCTGAGATTTGGAGGGCCCTCTGAGGATATGCCAAGCAGAATTTTTATTGGGAAAGAACTCTTAATAAATAAAATGACATTTTATCCATATGAAATATGTGCCCTTATCCATGTACCAGGAAGTACAGAATTTGACATAAGTTTTAAACATGGAGGAGGACTGGACTGCTTTTGGAAATTATATCAGCAAATGAAATATACAGATGTTTGGAAGGATTTCTTGGTTATTCCCTTATCAAAACCTGCTTTTAAGATAGTGACCGTGTTATTTCGAAATGAAGGTGTTAATGTGGTCGACATTAATTTATGGATCAAGCAGAGGGGTGTAATGCATGAGCCGACTGAACTGATATTGGATGAAAATGGTCTGTGGACAGGTGGATGGAAATATAAACTAACACTTAAACAAGTAGATGGGGAAATTCAACATTTTCTGAACTGTTTCTTTCTAGGCCAAGACAGAGGCATTGTTTTTTATGCATGCCTGCTGCAAACATGGAGAGCGAGGTCACTTAAGTAATGTCTGTGGTAAAGCCAAGTGTGACCTATGTGGGGTTGTTGGACATTCTGGGTCAGAATGCACAAACCAAGTTAAATGTAGTTTGTGTGAAGAGGAAGGGCATACCTTTGCAAAATGTCCCTGGGCCTCCCATAAGAGCCCAGAAACTGGAGAAAGAGCAGAGCAAGCTGTCTGCCTGGCTGTGGCACAGAAAGAGAAAGAGAAGCAAGATAAGGTAATAAGGGAAGCCATTATCAAAGAGGACATGGAAAAAGGAAAAAAGGTACAACCTCAGACTAAAGGGTTGGTAATACCAGAACAAAAAGAAACAAAAGGAAAAACAGGGACTTTTAGAATGGAAGGGAAAACAGAAAAAGAAACTGGATTTACTATGGTTACACGATCTAAAAACAAGAATAAGAGTAGAGCAAAACAGATAATTTCATTGGAAAAAG
Source organism: Neoceratodus forsteri (assembly GCA_016271365.2). Taxonomy (NCBI): domain Eukaryota; kingdom Metazoa; phylum Chordata; order Ceratodontiformes; family Ceratodontidae; genus Neoceratodus; species Neoceratodus forsteri. The sequence continues at coordinate 620,664,943 of CM028130.1, forward strand.
ATCATGAAGGTGTGGAGTTAACAAATAAATACACCTTATTACAAGACAAGGAATGATCCAATATGGAGGAGGGCTCGGACCGGTCCAACACAGATCTTTCTGAAGGTGTGGGAGAGGAAGATGGAGACACAACAGACATGCTGGTGTCAAAGAAAAGGAAAAAATCTAAAGAGGCAGGGTGACAGTGAGGGGAAAACAAAACGGGAAGTTTAAAATGCCTTACTCATAATACAAATTGAATTAAAAATAGAAGGAGGAGGCTGGTAACTTTTAAAATACTATATGGCTTGAAAAGTGACTTATATGTATTCCAAGACACAAGGTTACACACTATAGATGAAATTCAGCAAACTCAGAAAGACTGGACATGGGGACCATCCTTATGGTCCTTTGGGATAGATAGGTGTACAGGGGTAGGGGTAGCTTTCTCTTTTCATGATAGAAACATAAACATAGAAACATAGAATTTGACGGCAGATAAGGACTGCTTGGCCCACCCAGTCTGCCAATTTCCCTACCTAATGGATAAGCTGCAGATCCTAGTTAACCAGCAGCCTACTTCTTCCTACCCCCACCCCCTAGAATTGCCTTATGACTGTCCCATGCATGCTTGAATTCCACTACTGTTTTTGACTCCACAACCTCCTCCGGAAGGCCGTTCCATGCATCCACAACCCTCTCTGTGAAAAAATACTTCCTTAAATTAACTCTGAGCTGCCCCTCTATCTTCAAATTGTGCCCTCTTGTTTTTGCACACCTCTTTTTTTGAAAGATGCTACCATCTTGGACTTTGTTGATTCCCTTGAGGTACTTGAAAGTTTCTATCATGTCCCCTCTCCTCCTTTCCTCAAGGCTACATATTAAGCTCCTTAAGTCTCTCTTCTATGTCTTCCGTGCAGACCCTGCACCATTTTAGTTGCCCTCCTCTGGACAGTTTCCATCCTGTCTATGTCTTTGCAGAGATTGGGTATCCAGAACTGCACGCAGTACTCCAGATGGGGTCTGACCAGCTGTCTGTACAGAGGGATGATAACTTCCTGTTTTCTGCTGGTGATGCCTCTCCCTATGCATCCCAGTATCCCTCCAGCCCTCCTTGCTGCCCTCTCATATTGTTTGCCCACCTTTAGGTCATCTGATATGACTACCCCCAGGCCCCTTTCCATTTTTGTTGTTGTTAGTATCTCACCCCCCATTGTGTACTCTTCCCCAGGGTTTTTGTTTCCCAGGTGCATTACCTTGCACTTCTCAGCATTGAATCTAAGCTGCCATACATTTGACCATTTCTCTAACCTTGCCAAGTCCCTTCTCATCCTTTCCACCCCACCTTGTGCATCAACTCTGTTGCAGATCTTTGTGTCATCTGCAAAGAGACATACTTTTCCTTCCAGTCCCTCTGCAATGTCACTTATAAAGACATTAAAGAGGACCGGTCCTAATACTGAACTCTGCGGTACCCCACTAGTAACCCCTTTCTTCAGAGTGGACTCCATTTACTATTACTCTCTGTGTCCTATTCTCCAGCCAATTCTTTACCCAGGCTGTCATCTTGGGACCCACTCCCAGGCTGGCTAACTTGTATATTAATCTTTTGTGTGGGACTGTGTCAAATGCCTTGCTAAAGTCTAGGTAGGCCATGTCCACAGCCCCTCCCTGATCTACTACTTTGGTCACCCAGTCAACGAAATCTATCAGATTTGTCTGGCATGACCTTCCCGCTGTGAATCCATGTTGCCTTGGGTCCTGTGCCCCTCTAGTCTCTAGATACTCGACCATTCTTTCCTTCAGAAGTGATTCCATCATTTTCCCTACTACTGAGGTTAAACTAACAGGTCTGTAGTTTCCTGCTTCTGCCTTGCTCACACTTTTGTGAAGGGAAATCACATCTGCCCTCCTCCAGTCCTCGGGTACCACCCCATCCTCCCATGATTTGTTAAAGAGGGTAGTCACTGGTGTCACTAGTTCTACCTTTAGTTCTTTTAGAATTCTGGGATGAATCCCATCAGGCCCCATTGCTTTGTCCACCTTCAGTTTTAAGAGTTCTTTTCAGAACCCTTTCTTCTGTAAATGGGCTGGTATCAACTTCTGTATCCAGAGTGTCTCTACTTGTTTTAGGTACCTCCTCTTCCTTTGTAAATACTGAGCAAAATATTTGTTTAGTATCTCTGCTTTTCACAGTCTCCCTCCCCACCCTCCCTCCTCCCTTTATTAAGCCTCACTATCCCTCCCTTGGTCTTCCTTCGCCTCCCCTGATGTACCTATAAAAGGTTTTATCCCCTTCTTAACTGAATTGGCTATCTTTTCCTCGGTTTGGGCCTTTGCTGTTCTGACTGCCTCCCAGCTTCCTTTGCTTTAACTGATACAGTTCTCTGTCCTGCTCCTTCTGTGATTCCTTGTACTTCCTGAATGCTTTCTTTCTTGAACCTTCACTGCTACTTCTTTGAGAACCATAGTGGTTTCTTACATCATTTCATTTTGTTTATTTGCTTCACACAAAGGCTTGTTACCTCTGTGATGGCAGTTTTTATTATTTCCCATTGTTCTTCCACCCCTTCTTCCTGCCCATTTGCTAGTGCATTCCTTAGGCACTCACCCATTTTGGCAAAGTCAGCCTTCTTAAAGTCCAGTACTTTTGCCTTTGTATGGCTTGACTCCATTGCTGTGTTTATTGTGAACCATACTGTTCGATGGTCTCTAGTTCCCAGATGGCTACCCACTTCTACATCTGTGATCCTCTCTTCATCTCCATTTAAGAGAACCAGGTCTAAGATTGCTTCCTATCGAGTGGGCTCCAATACTAGTTGTCTAAGGCATGCCCCCTGCAGGGCATCTAGAATAGCCCCACTCTTTGAAGTGGCTGCTGCAACTGCACTCCAGTTAACATCTGGCATATTCAGATCACCCATCAGCAATATCTCCCCTTTTTCTGCCATTCTAAGTATACTCTCTATCATTTCCTTGTCCATTTCCTCCCCCTGAGAAGGGGTTCTGTATACAACCCCTGTGCGGATTGTGGTGCCATTGCCAGTCTCCAACTTTACCCACAGTGCTTCTTCTCCTCCCTGTTTTCCCTTTTGTTCTGTTGCTTTGATTCCTTCCCTTATGTAAAGAGCTACTCCTCCTCTTTAACCCTCCCTGTCCTTCCTGTAGATAGTGTATCCTGGTATGTTTAAGTCCCAGTCATGGTTTTGTGCGTACCATGTTTCTGTGACTGCCACAATATCCAGATGTTCCTCCTCCATCAAAGCCACTAATTCAGGAAGCTTGTTACTCAGACTACGGGCATTGGTACTCACTGCTCTCCATTTCTTGATGGCTTTACCTTCTGTTGCAGCATCCCCCACTGATCTTTCTACCTCAGTCTTTTTCTCATTTAGTACCCTGTTTTGTAGGGAGAGGCTGGGAATTTCCTGCTGCTTATCAGTGCCTCCCCCCCTTGACTAGTTTAAAAGCTTGCCAATGAAACATTTAAACCAATTGCTCGAAAGACTTGTTCCCTTTCTGGACAGATGCAGACCATCCTGCCAGTATAGGCTGGTGTCCCTCCAGGTGGAACCCCAGTCCCCAATGAAGTCAAACCCCTGTGCTCCACACCATTACTTCAACCATTCATTAAACTGCATGGTGCAAAGTACCCTCGCCTCACTCATGCCATTGACAGGCAGCACCTCTGAGAAGGATACTGTGTGTGCTACTTGTCTTAGGCCCCTCCCCAATTCTACAAAGTCCTTCTGCACTGCTCTAATCTCATGATGAGCCAAGTCATTTGTCCCTAGGTGGACAATAACATCCAGCTCAGACTCCCGTGCAGCTGATCTCGTGATCCTGAGGATGCGCTTCCTGTCCCTCCAAGCCATGGCACCAGGCAGGCACCTTACTTGAGTTTTCCCTGCTCCCCCAGTTCTATCCCCCTAATAATTGAGTCCCCCACCAGGAGCTACTTCCTTTCCCTGTGGTGTCCTCTGCCTCCTTCCTGTGGGCCTCCCTTGTGACAGTTGTCCTCAGCCTCCTTAGTCTCCTCTGCGGGTGCATCCATAGGGGAGCTATGCTCCCCAGAATGGTGTATGGATTGTGGAGAGGAACAACTGACTGGGTGTGCCTCTGTTCCACCATCCTCACCCTCCCTGAGCCCACTGAGTCCAACTGCTGTGCTTTCTTCACAACCTCTGAGGTAGTGGTGGTAGCTCTGGTGCTCCCTGGATGGGGGAGGTTCTCTTCCTACCATCCAGTGTGGCCTGAAGATGGGCAATTTCCTCCCTCAGGGCAGAGAGTTGTCTGCAAATAGGGCAGCATCTCAGCCTCCAGAAAGACTCCCAGAAGACTGCTGCCCCACAGCCATTACATTGCACTACTCCCCACATGCTTATCTACTTTCCTTTTTTTTTGTGTGTTTGTGTGTGTGATTGGTGTGTTATAAAGAAATATATATATATATATATATTATACAATGTGTATGCTTATATTGTCAGTGCAGTGTGCTAGAGAGGATATGACAGTGATATGCACCTTGCACTCTTCAGGAAATGATGTCAGAACCCCAGGTATAAAGGAACTATTTCCAGGGGTGGGTGGGGTGAGGGTGGGAAGGGGTTGGGCCTAAACTGTACCTCACAAAACAATCAGCTAAAGCACTGACCCACTGCTGCGATGAGTGCCTTCCTGTCAGCAAGATGCCCTACGCAGCTACTACCAGTAAGATATTTCCAACTATTTTATTTCCAACTAAATTAATGTAAACTGTCAAAATACTAGCAGACAGTCCAGATAGCCGCAAAGGAAAATCAAATATGCAGTTATTTCAACCCTTCTGAAATTGCTCACAAGATAAGTAGTTTTGAAAACCCCCTTCCTGATTTAAAAATGAAATTAAACACAAAACAATCCCAATGTAAGACTGTAAAGTAAGGAAAACCTCCCTCAGATGTAAGTAAGAGAGATCAGTTGTAGATTTCTAATCCAATATAGTATATCCCATGCAGCTTCTCAGTTGTTTCAAAGCACAGCCTGTTACACCACTTGAAGAGATGGGCTTCTTGATGTTCAAATTTTAAAAGTAATAGATTTGGTCCTGGAAGAGCTATGATTTTTGATGTTATCTTAAAAAGGAATTCTGTGAGAATTATTGTAATTTATAATCCACAAAGGAAAAAAGAAAGGAATATGCTAATGGATCAAATAGAGGCTTATTTGCATACTTCAAAATCTGTGGTGTGGGTGGGACTTTAACTGTGGGTTATCTAGAGAAGATTGGGGAGGGCAACATCAAAAACATTTTGTGATACGACTCACTTGAAAAGAATATTAGATAAAGCTGGGATGGAGGATGGATATAAGTTAAAAGGGAAACAAGGAGAACACACATATTTCAAGGGTTCACATTCTACTCATACAAATTTCTGGATGGTACAAAAAAAGTGGAGGTAGTTGATATTAGTTGTATACTGATTGAGACATCAGATCATATGGCAGTAGAAGTTGAAATTAACTTGGGGAATAGGATGAGAATAGGAAAAGGCTATTGGAGGATGAATACAGCTAAGCTACGAGAAGATACTTGTAAAGAAAAGATTTATAATACTGAAAGATAAGTTAACAGTTAAGGAATTATATGATAGTGGAACAGAATGGTGGGAAGATACTAAAAATGAAATCAAACAATATGTGATCGAAAAAGGGCAGAAAGCAGAGGCAACAAATGATGGGAAGTATTTAAAATTAAGAGCTAGTTTATATAAACTTATGACTAGGCAGGTTAAAGATAAGGTGGATGAATCTAACCAAATTGAAGAAATTAAGGTTAAAATGAAAGAATGCCAATATAATAGAGTCATGTCTTTAATTATGGAACAAAAAAGTGGCACCCAGGGAACAAAATATCATTCAAATCCTTATAATAATAGTAAAGAAAGAATAGAAAATTGAATTATGTACAAATTACAGGATGGAAAAGGGAGGATACACACAGATATAGAAAATATTAAATGTACAGTACAAGAGTTTTTGAAGGAAAAATACTAGCAACAAAGAAGTAGGAAAAGTGAGGAGTTTTTTCGGACAATTGAGATGCCAGAGTTGGAGGAAGGTGAGGCAGAGGCAATAAAGGGGGAAATAAAAGAAGAAGAAGTGAAAGAGGCAATAAAATCTTTGTCAAATAACACAGCACCTGGGGTGGATGGGATTCCGAATATGTTTTATAAAATTTTGGAAAAACAAATAGCTCCCATTTTAACAAGAGTGTACAATGGTATAATGAATGGAGACAATTTGGCAGAAAGCATGAAAAAAGGAATAACAATTTTTTTGTATTAAAAAAGAGAAAAAATACAACTTAAAAATTGGATGCCCATTAGTTTATTGACTTCAGATTACAAAATTTTAGCCAAGGTAATAAATAATAGGTGAAGGATTTTTTCAGAGAAATTGATAATGCAGTCTCAAATGTGTGCTATTCCTGGACAGAGCATACGACAAAATTGAATTTATATTAGAGAAGTCATAAATAAAGGACAGGAGGATTCTTTGCAAGGGTATTTGTATGCCTTGGATCAAGAAATGGCATTTGATGTTGTAAAGCATCAGTATATATGGGATAACTTAGAAAAGTTTAAAATTCTGAGCTGGCCCATTGGTGTAGTGGTTGGATTTCCACTTGCGATGTAGGTGACCCGGCTTCAGGAATGGGCTTGGGTCACTGGAGGGCCGGCCAGGGGAGAAGGATGGGCGGCTCCCATGAACTGTCCTCTTTTCCGGGGAGGGTGGGAAGTGTCTGGTGTATGGGGGACACCTGGAGGAGGCTGTGAGTCACTCAAGCCACTGACGCTTGCACTTATGGGAGGTGAGGTGGACACTGGCATCATTGCATGCCCCCACCTCCAAGAAAAATGGTGGAAAAAGGAAGGTGGATGGGTCCTCTGTCTCTATGAAGCCCTCTCTGGAGCTTCAATTAGTCACCATCGCCTAGCTCTCCCGACTAGATACTGGTCCCGTGGCTCTGGATAGGAGACCAGTGCTGTGATCCCACACTCTGGGGGTAAGCTGGGGGTAACTGAGAGATGCTGGCCATAGATGGTAGGTGGGAGCTCCAAGGGCCGTGACCAGAGCAGAGACTGACAGAAGGACCTACCAGGTAAAAATGAAAAAAAAAAAAAAGAAAAGTTTAAAATTCCAACAAAATTAATTAGTCTAATAAAAGCAATATATAAGGAAGTGCACATTTGTCCAGTGGTTAATGGGCATCTAGGGACTTCAATGTATATAAGGAATGGGGTTCGGCAAGGGTGCCCATTAAGTCCCCCACTATATGTATTTTGTCTAGACCCACTTCTGAGGAGAATAGAGGTGGAGAAGGGGATTAAAAATATTGTATGGCAAAATAGGGAACTGAATAAAACAAGTGCTTATGCAGATGATTGCTTAGTTTTAGTAAAAGATCAGAGTTCAGAGGATAAGTTAATAGAGTAAATGTGTGAATCTGGGAAATGATAAAGTCCTTTTAGACAAAAAAGTCTTTCAAAGATTCTCTTCAGACTCCGTGGGTGAAAATGTAGAATTTATAGAAAAACAATACTGAAGTCTCAAGCATCCACTTTTATTCTTTTAAAATGATAATGCCCCTACGTTTCGCTGTTTCCAGCTTGGTCACGGGGCCTTTTACCATCTAAAAAAATCATAAATAAAATTCAATCAATACATGCTTAATGTTTGTGTCATATACAAATCTTATAAATTTGTTCTACCACAGAATTAATTACAAAATAAAAAGTAATTCTCTTCACCTGTAAATTAAATCAATTCAATATATGTTTTTTCCTTTTCATCCAATCTAAACATTGGTTTTCTGTAATAAATATCACAAAATTTCATCAGTCATTTCAAATATTATGAGATACCTAATAATGCCACTTAAAGTCCCATGTAACTTATAATGAGTCTATGTCACATACCTTTTAGTTGAATTTATTTATTTAAGATCCCAATGTCTGTATTTCCTCTCACTGCAATGTAAAAGTAATAATAAGAAACCACCCTTGAGCTCAATAATTCAGTTTTAAATCATTAAAAATCTTTTGTTATATTTTTATATAGATGCTCTATGGAGCAATAAGCTTACCAAAATATATTTGCTACATAAAGCGATCCGACTTGCCCATTATTATGCCCTCAATCCAGTAGATGTCATTTAAATATATAAATCTAATGAACAAATGGGCTCCTAAATCCGTGAATTCGCTTCACTACGCATATACATACGTCAATACGCACGCGAGTGTAACTCTTTGAATGTGCATAAAGTCCACCAATTATAAATTAAACGTCTTTCCGTTTCGCATTTAATTATTAAAAGAGCAGTTGGTAATGCCGTATTTTCCTTCAGCTGGTAAACTCTTTCAAGGCGTCCCAGACCCGTGCGCGTACTGACTAAAGGAGCTTTAAAGATGCCAGTACTGTAAAGATTCCTTTTAAATAAGCAAAAACTTCCCGCGGTTCAGTCCACGTGATAGGTATCAACCTATCATGTTCTACTTCTACTATTTACGTCCCTATCTATTGAATATTCATTATCATGTATATTCAAAAGTGTCTCCGTCAATACTGTTGGTCAATCTTGCTCTGCACAGTTTTAGCTCATCCCTTTCACTAAACCAAATACATTTCAGTAAATATCTTCACATGATACATGGGGATTGCGATCTGGTTATTTATGTTAACAACTAATTTTAGTATGACACTAATGAAAACTAGAGACTGGAGCATCTATATAAAAATATAACAAAAGATTTTTAATGATTTAAAACTGAATTATTGAGCTCAAGGGTGGTTTCTTATTATTACTTTTACATTGCAGTGAGAGGAAATACAGACATTGGGATCTTAAATAAATAAATTCAACTAAAAGGTATGTGACATAGACTCATTATAAGTTACATGGGACTTTAAGTGGCATTATTAGGTATCTCATAATATTTGAAATGACTGATGAAATTTTGTGATATTTATTACAGAAAACCAATGTTTAGATTGGATGAAAAGGAAAAACATATATTGAATTGATTTAATTTACAGGTGAAGAGAATTACTTTTTATTTTGTAATTAATTCTGTGGTAGAACAAATTTATAAGATTTGTATATGACACGAACATTAAGCATGTATTGATTGAATTTTATTTATGATTTTTTTAGATGGTAAAAGGCCCCGTGACCAAGCTGGAAACAGCGAAACGTAGGGGCATTATCATTTTAAAAGAATAAAAGTGGATGCTACAGACTTCAGTATTGTTTTTCGATAAGTTAATAGAGACAGTAGAGAAGTATAGCCAATATACAGGGATTAAGATAAATAAAGGGAAAAGTAGAATTTATCCCTTAGGGGCAGTGGAGACAAAGAAAAGAGGAGATTTGGAGACAGCAGAAGGAAGCATTAAGGTGCTGGGAATAAGATTTGGAAGGGATGATGCAATACAACAAAACTGGGAAGAAAAGTATCAAATATCCCAAATGAAAGTACGTAAATGGAAACAATGGAGTATGGCACAAGAGAAAATCATTTACTTATTAAAAACATTTATTGTCACAATATTTTTATTTTAGCATACATTTTTCCAGTACCATTTCAAATGCAATCCAAAATTCAAAGACTTTTTTTTTCAGTTATTGTGGGGTAGCAAGCTAAATCCTATTAAAAAGGGGATAACATATAGAACCATAAAAGATGGGAGTTTAAACATGATAAATCCAATTGTTTTTTATACTAATATTTTTGTGTTTTCAAATATTGCACCATTAGTAAAAGGTGGGAACAAAGCTTGGTTAACATAACAATGGAATGTATATTTCATTAAATGTATTAGGAAGAAAGGGAATATAGTAGGAAGTAAAGTGTGCCCAATATATATGGAAATTGGAAGGAAGTATTTAACCCAGTGGTGGGTAACAGTGGATGCTCTAATTAGGGGTAACAGGAAACAGATGTATAAAGGAATTATGGAGAGGAATTTCTGGGAAAATCAAGTTTTTAAGGTAGAAAAAGGAATAAAAGAGCAGGAAATTTTAGCTGTTACATTAGAAAAAAGAATTCCGGGAAAAATGAAAGATATACTGTGGATGTGTAGTCATGGGAATTTAAACATGAGAGGTAACCAAAAATATAAAAGAATGGAGGAAAGAATATGTGGAGAAAGAGATTGTGGGACAAAAGAGGAAAGCATGCAGCATTTATTTTTTGATTGTGATTTTATTAAACCATTTTGGGGCATGGTAGCCAGTTATTGGGGGATGCAAGCTTTTAAAAATATGACATATGAGATTTTGATTTATGGTCAGTTAAGAAAAGAATGGGAAAAAGTTAATAAAAATACAGTCTATGTTATTTTGGCAGTTTTGAAATGGTCTATATGACAAAACAGATGCTTAAGATTTTTGCAGAATAAGGATTTGACTGTACAGGATGTATTTTTTTAAGTTTCAAGATGAAGTAGATAACATTTTTCAAGGTAAATGTAAATTATGGGGAGAAGAGAAAGCAAGAGAGCTATGGAAAAATGTTACTGGAATTGGGTAGATAATATGGATAGCATAATGGCTGTGTGATTTGTTTTGGTTTTGGAAAAAAGTGTGTTTTTGTTTTAATAAAAACTTCCCCTACTCTTTTCGAGAAGTGCGATGGGATCTTTAACATCCACCTGAACTACCAGAACAGGCAGATGGGACCTCGGTTTAATGTCTTATCTAAAAGGCAGCACCTCAGGAATGCAGCACCCCTCATGCTTCACTGCAGTGTCAGAATTGGGTTATTAATCTAAGTGCCCGGTGTGGGGCTAGAACCCACAGCCTTCTGATCTCCCAGCCTCAGAGGTGAGTGTGTGCTACCAGCCGAGCCACTGTGCACCGGACACTGATTTCCCACAGCAACTGCATTATTCTGTGCCGGAAGTGTGAAACATAGAAACACAGACTTTGACGGCAGATAAAGACTGCTTGGTCCACCTAGTCTGCCCATTTCCCTACCTACAGGATAAGCTGCAGATCCTAGTTAACCAACAGCCTATTTCTTCTTAACCCCCACAAGAATTGTTTTATGTCTGTCCCATGTATTCTTGAATTCTCCCACAGTTTTAGACCCCACAACCTCCCAAGGAAGGCTGTTCCATGCGTCCACCACCCTCTCTGTGAAAAAATACTTCCTCACATTGCCCGTGAACCACCCCCTCTATCTTTAAATTGTGTCCCCTTGTTCTTGCACATCTCTTTTTCTAAAAGATGCTACCCTCTTGGACTTTGTTGATTCCACTGAGGTACTTAAAAGATTCTATCATGTCCCCCCTCTCCCTCCTTTCCTCAAGGGTATACATATTAAACTCCTTTAGTCTCTCCTCATATGGCTTCTCTTGCAGACACTGCACCATTTTAGTTGCCATCCTCTGGACTGCCTCTATCCTGTCTACGTCCTTGTGGAGATGGGGTCTCCAGAACGGGACTCAGTACTCCAGATGGGGTCTCACCAACTGTCTGTACAGAGGGATAACAACTTCCTGTTTTCTGCTGGTGATGCCTCTCCCTATACACCCTAGTATAGCCCCAACCTTCCCTACTGCCTCTTCACATTGCTTGCTAGCCTTAAGGTCATAAGATATGATTACCCCCAGGTCCCTTTCCATTTTTGTTGTTGTTACTACCTCCCCCCCTCATTGTGTAATCTTCCCCTGGGTTTTTGTTTCCCAGGTGAAAACACATTTTGGCCAGGATGTGAAAAATGACAGCTGTACTGTTCATAAGGAGGTGTGGGAAAATGCAAATGTTGAAAATCTGGAGTGAAAATATTACAAATTTGCAAAGTTACAAGTGCGCGTGGAAACTGCGTAATGCACGCTCGTTAAACAGTCATTTTTTTGCACCAAATTTTCAACATAGGCATTTTAGGATGTCTTCTCATGAACAGTGTCACTGTGATTTTCTTACTCTGTACCAAACCTGATTTCCCACAGCAACCGCGCTATTCTTCACCAGAAGTGTGAAAACACATTTTGGCCAGGACGTGAAAAATGACAGCTGTACTGCTCATAAGGAGATGTGGGAAAATACCAATGTAGAAAGTCTGGAGTGAAAATATTACAAATTCACGAACTTATGAGTGTGCATAAAAACTGAGCAATGCACACTCATAACACAGCCACTTTATGGACTTTTGTCACCAAATTTTCAACATAGACATTTTAGGACATCTGCTCATGAACAGTGTCACTGTGATTGTCTTACTGTATAGTGAACACTGATTTCCAACAGCGATCATGCTATTTTGTGCCGGAAGTGCAAAAACACATTTCAACCAGGATGTAAAACATGACAGTAGCACTGTTCATAAGGAGGTGTGGAAACATGCCTGTGTTGAAAATCTGGAGTGAAAACATTACAAATTCATGAACATACGAGTGCGCATGGAAACTGTGCAATGCATGCTCATAACAGTTATTTTTTTGTATTTTTTCACCAAATTTGCAACATAGGCTTTTTGAGAGGCCACCTCATGAACACCGGCACTGTTGTTTCGTTACTTGGTCCTGAAAGGTGATTCCGTGCAGTCACCGTGAAATCACTTTTCAGGGACTGAATAATGCCATGACAGTGACTGAATTCATGAGAAGGGGTGTCAAGAACCCCATGTTAAATATTTGGTGTCAAAAGTCGAACAAATGGCTGAGATATCAACCTAAGTTGGGAAAAGTCTGTTTATGCCATATACAGCTTACCGGCATTTCCTCAGTTCGCGGTCAGCTTCGAAGAGTGCCGACGTGTTCCCGGTCCACCAGAGATCATCGCGCTGGGCTCCGGAGGTAAGTATGGGGTGAGGGGGGTGTGAGGAGGTGAGTGCACAGAGTGTGAGTGCCAGTAGGCAGGGGAGCAGGGACTCACTGATGGACCATTTTCTTCTTTCACAGGAAATTAAAAAAAAAAAAAAGAAACGGACGCTTTTGGCTCACTGGGGTGGACTCCCAGCATGCCACCTACATGTTTGTTGGGGTGGAGGGGCTGGAGCCGACGGGTGTTGTGCACCCCTGCCAGCCATACAGTGTGCATGGGGGGAGGGAGGCATTAGCATGCTGGGGTGGGCTCCCAGCTTTCCAACTGGTTGTTTGTTGGGGGGGCTGCAGCCAACAGGGAACTGGGCACCCTCCTCAGCACACAAGGTGGGGGCCAGGGAGATCAGTAATGAGGAAGGGAGAGGACATTAGCAGAGGGAGGTAGTGGGAGGGATTTCATGCCAAGCTGTGCAGGACAGCAGTTCCGCTGAGGTAAGTATGGTAATTGCACACACGCTACCAGCGCTGATTGCAGTGGAACTTTTTTTAGAAGTGAAGACCAACACAGTCAAACTGCTGTCATATGCAACTCGGCATGCATTAATCCCCTAAGGTTGTGCCTGCTACACTGAGCACTACATTGGCAAGGAGGGTCACACACCTCCAAAAGTAGTACTGTTGCAAGATGTTCCTTGCGCATGCACACAAGCAAATGTAACAAGCATTTGTCAATGCCGAATGTTTGCTTACTGGCATTGGCAGTGGTGGTGTAGAAGTTACAGAGCTGCGTAATAGGAATGGCAGTGAAGTATTGAACTGAAGCCAACCCCACCACCACCCTGCAGAGAGTGACAGGCATTGGGGTGTGCATTTGGGTTGTCAGGCATAATGGCCACGCCATTTCACCACACCCCACTCTGCAGAGACTGACAAGTGTCACGTGTTCCTTGGGGTCTTTGGCCCTTATGCACACCCCATTTCATTAGGAAACACCGTGAGATGGGTGCGATATAGAAGAATGGGGTGAAGTTTGGGGCCAAAGAGTCCAAGGCATACCTCAATGCCTCTCAGTGACTGCAGGGTGTGGAATGGTATGAGCATTACAGGCAAGAATCCCAAGTCACACTCCTGATTCCTGTCATTCTCTATAGGGTTGGGCAATTTAGTTGAAAAGCCTAATACGTCAGGCATTCATTGGTATTTTAACACCAAATTTTCAACATGCTTGTTTTGTGACCCCACCTCATGAACAGGGGGAATATCAGTTTGGTAGCAAGCTGCTTATGCACAGTGACTACGGGATGCAGCACCACAGGTGCAAAATATTCGAACAGGATGTTAAAATTACAGCTGTACTCTTTCATGGGGAGGTGTAAAAATGGCTATGCTGCAAATGTGTAGTAAAAATATTTAAAAAAATGGTGAAGTCACGAGCGTACATAGAAACTGTGCAACGCACACCCATTATATAAGTAGGTTGGGGATATTTTATAGCAGAATGTCAACTCAGGCATTTTGGTGCCTCCGATCATGAACAGTGTCACTGTGATTTTCTTTATCTGTGCCGAACAATGATTTCCCACAGCGACCACGCATCTCTGCACTGAAAGTGTGAAAACACACTTCGGCCATGTTGTGAAAAATGGCAGCTGTACTGTTCATAAGGAAGTGTTGAAAATGCCACTAGTGAAAATCTGGACTGAAAATATTACAAAGTCATGAACTAATGAGGATGCGTGGAAACTGCACAATGCTCATAATGTAATACAGTCATTTTATGGACTTTTGTCACCAAATTTCAACATAGCCATTTTAAGACTTCTGCTCATGAACGGTGTAACTGTGATTTTCTTAATGTGTCCTAAACATTGCTTTTGCACACCAACAGCACCACTGTGCGCTACATGTGCGATAACACATTTTGGGTGACATGAAAAATTGCAGCTGTACTGTTCATAAGGAAGTTTAATAAAATGGACATGTTGAAAATCTAGAGGAAAATATTAAATTTGCAAACTTACGAGCATGCATAGGAACTGTGCAATGCACGCTTGTAAAAGTCATTTTTAGGCATTTTTTCACCAAATTTTCAACATAGCCATTTTAAGACCTCTGCTCATGAACAGTGACACTGTGATTTTCTTAATGTGTCCATACACTGAGTTCGCACCATGACTGCACCATTGTGCGCTACATGAAGCGAAACACGCTTTGGGTGAGATGTGAAAATGACAGCTGTACTACTCATAAGAAGGTGTGGAAAATGGCAATGTTGAAAATCTGGAGTGGAAATATTGCCAATTCGCAAACCTATGAGCGTCACGTAGGAACTGCGCAACACGCATAAAACAAGTCATTTTAGGAATTTTTCATCAAATTTTCAACATAGCCATTTCAAGACCTCTGCTCATGAACAGTGTCACTGTGATTTTCTTAATTTGTCCTGTACATTGATTTTGCACACCTGCTCTTCTGCGCTCACAAGTAGGAAACACATTTTGGGTGAGATGTGAAAATGACAGCTATACTACTCATAAGACAGTGTGGTGAAAAGCAATGTTGAAAATCTGGAGTGAAAATATTGAAATTTCGTGAACTTACGAGCCTGCGTAGGAACTGCGCAATGCACGCTCGTTAAACAGTCATTTTTTGGAATTTTGGCACCAAATTTCAACATGGGGGTTTTGGGCCCCCTTCTCATGAATGATGTCACTGTCATGGCGGTATTCAGTCCCGAAGGGTGATTTCGCAGTCACTGCGCAGTCACTGCGCGAAATCACCCTTTGAGCGTGAGTAACGCTATGACAGTGACATCATTCATGAGAAGGGGTCCCAAAAACCCCATGTTGAAAATTTGGTGCCAAAATTCCCAAAAATGCCTGAGATATGCAATAAAGTTGAACCCCTCCTATCTAGCCCATTATACAGCTTACCGGCATTTCCTCAGTTCGCGGTCGGCTTTGAAGAGTGCAGACGTGTTCCGGTCCACGAGAAGATCATCAGCGGTCGGAGTAAGTATGGTGAGGGTGTGGGGAGGCTGGGTCGCGCAGTGGGTGGGTGCGGGTTGTGGGAGGTTGGAGAGCGGCAGGACACGTTTTGTTTCAGGGTAAAACAAAAAAACTTTATGGGACCACTTGCCAGCTGGGGTGGGCTCCCAGCGTGCACAAGAGCTGGGGAGACGTTCAGCCGACGGGGATTGGACACCCCGTCGGCAAAAATATATAAAAAAAACCTTTGTGGGATGTTTGCCACGCTGGGGTGGGCTCCAGCGTGGCATCAACTACTGGGGAATGATGCAGCTCAGCCGCGGGGATTGGGCACCCCCGCCGGCTATATACCTGCATGCAGAAGCGAGCGCCTCTTGACTGGGGCTGCGTGAGCAGCTTCTTATAATACTCCTCAAAGCGTGGCTCCCCTTTCAACTGTATGCCACTGCATTTTGGAGCGTGTCATAGGCAGCTCCAAAATGCATTGGCTTACAGGGGCCGCACCTGCCAGCACAGTGCCTGAATTGGAGGAGGAGGTGACACACCTCCGAAATCTCCGATGATGGCACTATGTTTCCTGCACATGCGTGCAAGTAAACATAAAAATGGCATTGAGGAAGGAACACTGTGATAGCAACAATAAGGGTCTACTTCATGTCAGCACAAAAAGTAATAAAATTATAATCCTTTTTCATCCAGATGCAGCTAATTAGGAAGGGCTTTTTCCTGGCAGTCAGCTGGTTTTGTGGACTAAAGGTCTGGAATTCATCAACAAATGACACAAGACAACTTCTTTCCTCAAGTCATACTCAGTTTTAGGGACTCAAAGCAAATATACTTGAGGTCTCAAAGGAATGAGAGTGAACAAAATTACATACTGTAGCATTTCCCCATGGAAAACAATGGGTGGATAAAAACAAGACAGCTGGGAATGATGTCAAGAAATCACCAGGAAGGGATATGGGATATTCTTAGGGTGGAATTTCATATCCAAATTCATATTTGTTCTTTGCACTTTTTCAATTGACAATCAAATTGACAAAACCAGTAAACATGGTTTTTACTTGAGTACTTGAGGGTATACCAGCTAGAAATGTAACATAAGCTGTACTTACAAGGCATTAATATAAATATAGGTTTTAAACTTACCATTTATGTTATGCCATCCAACATGTTAGATGCCTACATCAGTTAACAATACCTATTAGATAACAGTACAGCTTTCAAAGAGGCAAAATTATAGCTCTGATCACAATTTTCAAAGTGAGAAACTAATATGCCTGCTGAGACTAACAGTCCCTTTTTCAGGGCTGATTCAGGATTAATTACATTCAGGCAGAAGAGCCAGTGTAAAACTGATACAAACAGGTAAACTAATGTATAGAGGGGGAAGTATACAAAGCTAGATTACATACTGTAAGACAATACATAAATTAAGACACTAAAAAATACAACTACATAATGACATAATTAAAATTTTTGGACTTACAGGCGGCAGTATACACACTGGCAAGAGCAACAGTAAGATTAATAACATTACACAGTATCCCATGAAGGGGAAGTGACATCAAATATGCACCTCTCCAAAGTAACTTTAGGTCACTTGAAAGCTGGTTCTGCAACATGAAGTCAGTCCTCAATTGTAAAAAAACAAAGACCATACTCTTCACTAGTTTTCCACAGAAGAGGAAAATTACATCCTTTGTCATCTGAAATGGCCAAGGGTGAACCTTGAACCGATGGAGACCTCCAAATACCTTGGAGTAACTCTGGATGACACCTTGGGCCAAATTCACAAAGATCAGCACAAGCTGCGCCAAAGGAAGCTTGCACTGATTGCCAGTGTGCCAGGGACCCTGTGCCCAATTCACAATTGGGTAGGGTCCAGGTGGCAAAGTCCTGCAGCTTGCAACAAAGGTGACAGTGTGCCAAAGAGATGACGCATGCTAGAGGTTTCCCATATGCTGCAGGCATTGTCTGGCAGCACTTAGCAGTCTCTGATGGTTAGCGGATGCCCCTAACTATCCCTGATGAGCCCATATAATATGAGGATATATTTCCATGGTGGTCTAGTAGGCCCCACCCGGGAAGGCAGTGCACCACTACCCCACTCCCACCCATCCCATCCCTGAGCCAGCCACTGGCACAGCCCTCCCGCTCACCACCACAGCCACCCACTGACTGAGCTGTCAAGGAGTGCAGATTGTATATAGTAGGCGTTCATTGAGTGACAGCTCAAGTGAGTGCCTACTGTACATAGTACATGCTCTTTGACAGTTCACTCAGTGACTGGCCTTCATGGTGAGCAGAGGACTGTGCCAGTCAATCATTCGGAGATGGGATGGGGGAGCAAGGTAATGGACACGTGCCGGGGGGGTTGGAGTTCACTAGATCACCAGGAAAATATATTTTTATATTATACGGGCTCATTAGGGATGGGGGGGTCCACAAGACCACCAGGGAAAGATATTTTATTATACAGGTGGATCAGGGCAGGGAAGGGTTTCACTAGACCACCACAGATACTGTGTATAGACCACCATGGATATATATAATAAATATTTATCTGGGAGATCAGGGATGGGGAGGTGTGTCCACTAAACCACCAGGGATATATATATAATAAATATCAGATATTCTGGTAGATACATGGGGCAATGGAGTGAAGAGGACAGTGGTCAGGTCAGCAGTTGCAGAAACACCGAGAGTCTATGAGTAGATCGGCATTGAGGTTAGACTTAAACATAGCCAAGGAGGAGCTGTTTGAACTTCAGGCAGAAGTTTGTTCCAGGTAGATGGGGTAGAGACTGCAAATTACCTCACTCCAAAACACAGCCTTGTCCTAGGCACTCTGAGCAGGGGACAGCTCGAGGAGTGGAGGAGCAGTCTTTGTGGTACCAGATTTAGAAGCCCTTTAAGACTGGAGTGGGAGTATTCATTGCAAGTTTGTAAGCAAGGTAGAGTAGTGGGTAGGCTAATCTACCCTTTAAGGAGGGCCACTTCAGAGTCAGGAGAACTGAGAAGTGATGGCCCTGCAGCAGGCACTAGCTGCAAACTGAATGACACTGTTGTACAGGATACTCAGCCTGCTCAGCCTGGTCTCTCGGAGGGAGTACAATAACGGAGCACCATATGTTAGGGCAGGCAAGAAAGTACTGGTGGTAATGGCCAATCATGCCTCCTTGGTGAGTTAGGCATTTCAGTTTATACAGCAGACCAATCCTTTGGTAGATAAACCTAGTGACTGCATCACCATCTGGTTTGAGGGTGAGGGTGTGATCTAGATGAAAACCTAGTTATTTCACAGTGTTAATTCTACCTTTGACCCAGAGAGGGTGGATAACTTGAGTAAGTCCTGTCTGTCAATGCCTAGGTGCCTGGAGCTGGCAGTATAGCCTAGAGATTAGAGTGACATAGAAACATAGCAGTTGACGGCAGATAAGGACCGTAAGGCCCATTCAGTCTGCTCATTTCTTTTTCTACCTTATGAATGTGCCATAGGCCTTTGCTCTGTCAATGGCCTATATATTCATACTCATCTGTATTGCCTCCTTATGCCTATCCCATGCCTGTTTGAAGCCCTGTACTGTATTCATATCCACCACTTCCTGAGGTAGGCCGTTCCATGCATCCACCACCCTTTCTGTGAAAAAGAACTTCCTCACATTACCCCTTAATTGGCCTCCCTCTAATCTCATGCTGTGTCCTCTTGTCCTGCTTTTTTTCTTATATTGAAACATGTTAGATTCTTTCACCTTGTTAATGCCCTTAAGGTGTTTGAATGTTTCAATCATATCACCTCTCTTTCTCTCTCCTTTGCTCTAGCATATACATATTGAGCTCAGTTAATCTGTCCTCATATGTTTTCTGATGCAGTTCCTGCACCATTTTGGTTGCCCTTCTCTGGACTGCCTCAATTTGGTTAATGTCATTGTGAAGGTGTGGCCTCCAGTACTGCATGCAGTACTCTAGATGGGGCCTAACCAATGTCTTGTAAAGAGGGATTATTACCTCCCTCTTCCGACTTGTGATGCCCCTACTAATACCACCCAACATCCCTCTAGCCTTACCTACTGCTTTAGAGGTCTGCTTGGATGATTTCATGTCATCGGTGATGATGACACCCAAGTCTCTTTCTTACCTTGTGACTGCCAGCAACTCCTCCCCAGCCTATAGGTGGCTTCAGGTTTTCTTCCCTATGTGCATGATCTTGCGCTTCTTTAAACCCCAGTTGCCACTCTTCCGACCATTTTGCTAGTTTATCCAGATCTCTTCTCATTCTGCCCACCCCTTCTAGATCATCTACTCTGTTGCAGATCTTGGTGTCATCTGCAAACTGACAAACCTTACCCTCCAGTCCATCTGCAATGTCACTGATAAAGATAATGAAGGACTGGCCCCAGGACTGATCCTGAGGTACACTTGTGACTTGAATCTCTTCTGACTGTATACCATTTACCACCACTCTCTGTTTTCTGCCCGTCAACCAGTTTGCCACCCAGTTGACCAATGTCTGACTCACCCGAGCCTACCCAGCTTATTAATCAATCTTCTATGTGGAACAGTATCGAAAGCTTTGCTGAAGTCAAGGTAGGCAACATCAACTGCTCCCCCTTGGTCCACCACTCTGGTTACCCAGTCAAAGAAATCTATGAGATTAGTTTGACAGGACCTTCCTTTTGTAAACCCATGCTGTCTTGGATCCTGTGCTCCTATGGATTCCAGGTGTTGCACTATCCTTTCCTTAAGGAGTGTCTCCATAATCTTGCACACTACTGAGGTAAGACTGACTGGTCTGTAGCTCCCTGCCTCCTCCCTGCTATCACTCTTGTGGAGCGGGATCTCATGAGCCTTTCTCCAGTCTTCTGAGACCTCTCCTGTGCTCAGCGACTCACTAAACAGTTCTGATAATGGCTCTGCTAGTTCCACCCTTAGCTCCTTTAGTATCCTGGGATGTATGCCATCAGGTCCCATTGTCTTATCCACCCTGAGCTTATTGAACTCTTGTAGGACCCTTTCTTTTGTGAAGGGACTGGTGCACTCCTCCCTCCCCCATGTCCATGATGCTGAGCTGTAGGCCCTGCCCTACCTTCTCTTCAGTAAATAGTGAGTGTTGAGCTGTGAATGAGCTTGGTACATTTAGCAGACCTGGGTTTGATTCCCACAACCTCCACTTGCATACTGTGTGACTCTGAGCAAGTCACTTAACCACCCCAGTGCTCCTGGGTTGCCCCTGAAAATAGGCACTTGTGCCTAGTGGGCCTTACCCGGTTACCAAAAACAATAAAATAAAAAATAAATAAAAATAGCAGGGCTATAGTTTTTTTGACATTTAGCACAAGTTTATTATTTTATTACCAGGATTCAAGTAGCTTGAAATTGGCATCAAAGTCACCAATGATTTGAGGGAGGTTTGGTGAGCTTCTGTAAAGAGAAGCATCATCCACGTAAAGCTGTGGCTTGGACCCACCACAGTTATCAGGCAGATCACTGATGTATAGAGAGAAGAGTAGTGGACCAAGAATGGAACCTTGAGGCACACCAAAAGTTATATCTCTTATACCAGATAAACAACCCTGCCACTTGACAAGTCACGTCCTATTTGACAAATAGTGCTTGAACCAGTAGCAGGCCAGGCTGTCTGTCCTTCACTTCTTAGCTTGGTCAACAGGACAGCATGATTTACCAGATCAAATGACTTGGTAAGGTCCACAAAGATAGCACATGTGGAGCGACCCTGATCCATTGTCCCTAGAATGTCTGAGGTCAATTGAACCAGGGAAGTGCTCATGCCATTGTTCGTTCTGAAGCCATGTTGGGTATCAGATAGGGTGCATTGGCATTCTTGGTACTTTTGGAGCTGGTTATAGACCAGCCTCTCTTGCACCTTCACAAAGGAGCAGAAAGGAAGATGGGTTGATAGTTTTCAATGAGGTCTTTGGGTCCACCTTTGTGCATTGGGACAACAGTGACACTTTTCCTCTTGTCAGGGACAGTGCCCAGCAGAATAGGTTTTTTGAATAGATTTCTTAGGGGAGTGGCAATAACTGGAGCAGCAATTTTAAGGAATTTAGGTTCCAGATTGTCACAGCCAGGGGTTCCATCAGCCCTAATTTTCCTAAGTTGCTTGAGAACCTCCTACCTAGTCATGACACAACAGTGAAATCGGGTGTGGGTAGACCAGGTCAGAAAGGCCAGCTGAATCAATGCTCTGGGGTGTCTTAAACCTATCCAGGTCTTTAAAGAAGCTGTTAAACTTATTTGCTATGGAGTAGGGGTCAGAGATCATTGATCCTTCAATGGTAATGGTATGAACAGAGGCTGTGGAAAATGTAGAGATTAACTAACCCATGGAACTACTTTAGGTGTCCTCTGCTAAATAATTGCAGTACAATTTATTTTTTTTCTACTTTTTTACTTCAGTGTTTACTGCTGAAGCAGCATGTACTATATTTATCTCTACATTTTGTGCCTTAATACCATATGTAAAGAAATCTTCGTGATAGTTTTTTTTTTAATTTTTTATGAGAGATGCAGTACAAAAGAAATAAAGAATACAGGATGGCAACTGTGCACAAGCAGCCCTTGGTACCACAGATGCATTCTGATTTCCTGTGACCTCACAATCGAAATTCAAGAGGTCCTAGGGAATCAGAACCCCAAGGTGGCAGCTCAAGCTGGTTGTGTACAGTTGATACATGCAGCATCTTTTATAGTGCATCATCCCCCAAGGAATCAGAGAAAAAATGGAATTTATGGTTTGTTTGTTTTTTTGTTACTGTTGCACTTCATCCCCCCCAACCCCCTACCCACCTGCTGCTGTTTCGGACCGATTTAAATTAAGGTCATTGAAATATAAAGTGATGACTTTCAACTCATTTATCAATGTTCTTTCATAAACTTCTAGGGCTCGCACGATGCTTTCAAGAAAACTGCTGCCACCACTGTGACGGTTTACTTTCTCTTTCAGCTAAGTGATGTGTGTGTGGTGGTTTTCTGCATATTTTTACAGGTGGCTCCTGCAATTAAGAAGACTGCTGGAACCTTGTTGCATCATAGAAGGGTGCAATTGTATTCCATGACCTTTGAGCTATGGTACAACAAGGTTTTAGCTGGCATGGATTTCCATGCAGAGCAAAGCCTCACTGAACACTACAGTATATAGAATATAGTTAAGGCTTATATTGTATGGTGGAACGTTGTTATGTCCCAAATTCGGTTCAAAGACAACATTGTTCTATCATCGATGTGACATAATCTTGCTGTTGTATCATCTTGAGTATGTCACACCAATGGTACAACAGCAGCGAAGGCACTTGCGCATGCACGTTTGTAAAGCACCACCCTTTGGGGATTGGCCGCAGTGGTGAGTCAGGGACCTGGGAGTGAGGAAGATCGACTGGAGTAAGGGAAACAGAAACAACATTTAATCTGTTTTTTGGGGGGATCAATTTAGTCTGTGTGATCGGGAGACCAGGACGGGGTGTGACTCCTTCCTTTTTGGGGGGTGGGATTGAAACTTAAGTGCATTTTTTTGGCTGTTGGAGACAATGAACTAAAAACTAAAACTCTCCAGGAAGTGAATTCACATTGTACTATGCCCATACACTATATAAGACAGTGGATGAGCATCAGGTAACAAGAAGGCTGAATTCACTTCTCAAGTTTGCCATTACAATGGTAAACCTCTAGAGTTTCACTCTTGAGGTTTACTTCGTTGTCGTGGCAACCTCTCAAAGTGAATACAGCCTTGTTGTTACCTGATGCCCATCCATTATCCTCTATATTGTGTATAGAATTCAGACAGTTCAAAAATCATGTTGTGCATAGTCCAAAAGTTGATTTGCACATTTTAAAAATGTTGTTGTTTATATTCTATAATCAGTGCCTTCAGATGTACTCTTCACTACCACCATTTTGATTCACAGTGCGGCTCCCACTTTTAATTTCTTAGCAGAGTTCTGCTAACTCAAACACCACTCCCGATTTCCCTACACCCAGCTTCCCACCCAGTCTCTTTTTTTTTTTTACTTATCAGCTGCCAAAACAAACCTCTCTTAATTGACTGCATTAAACCTCTCTTAACCAACTGCCCTCACTTGTTAACCTCATGCTGCCTGATCTGCTGAGGAGAACAGCAGTCATTTTTTCACTGATGCTACCACAGATGGAAGCATGCAGGTGGAATACTAGCTTGTTAACACTGAGAAAATTAAACCATACAGTATAATAAATAAAATATTGACAATCATACATAACACACCTTGTGTTTCCCTCCTGGGGCTGAGATGCCAGCATTGACCTTGAGGTCCATATGTTGTTACCTCAACCACTCAATGAAACATAGGCTTGTTGTGTATGGTCACCCTTACATTATTCTTTATATGGTATATACGATTACCCCTTGTTGTGCATCAATTTCTGTCTTACATAAAAGCTATTGCACTACAATTCAAAGGCCATAGAATGCTGTTGTGCTCTTCTGTAGTACACTTGCTTTTTTAATTAGGGTGGAAACTCATGCCACCTGCCATTTTACTTTCATTTTCCCCTCACACACAGAACCCAAAACCTCTTATGATACACCATCTTCTGTTGTTCATCATTTAAAAAAGACAAAAAAGGACAGAAACTAACCTTCCCCAGGTGGGTTTTTAGCAGCTGGGTGAGGAAGGCAGTTTAAAAAAGTATATAAAAAAAGGAGTTCTTGCCAGCTGAAACCTTATTTTCTCTTCTGTTGGTAACCCTTGTACCATGCTCCTCTTGCTACATATCTATCTTATCTTTCTTCCCCTTCTCTTCCAGCTTCCCACTCCCCGCTGACTCTCTCTCAATCCCCCTGCCCTCTCCCCCTCCTCCATTCCCTGCTTTTGCCTCTCCCCCATCTCATCTCTCCCACCCCTTTTCTCTCCACCCTCCTCTCCCTTCTCCCTACCACACAACCCACCTATCCTCTACATCCACCCTGGTCTCTTGTACACCCCTCATTAAACCTTGAATTTCTCTTCTTTCCCTACCTCCCCATCCCTCCACTCTTCCTACCCCTCCTCACAATAGGAGGAAAATTCTCTCCCTTCTTTTCCTCATACTCATCCTACTCCTTATGGCGATGTGGAACCATCCTGGTCCCTTCTCTCCCTCCCTTTCCCCATCTATAGCAAAAGGCCTCAGTATCTTCCATCTCAATGTGAGAAGCCTCCTTCCTAGGCTTGACTCCCTCAAAGTATGGATCTCCCTGTACTCTCCTGACATCCTGTGCATTTCTGAATCTTGGCTCTCCTCCTGAGTTCCAGACTCTAACCTAGCCCTCCCAGACTTTCACTCCTTTCCCCAAGACAGAGGCAAACATGGTGGTGGTGTTGCTTTATACATCTATCAAACCCTCTCCTGTTCCATCTCCTGCAAGGAAGTCCTCCTTATCT
Organism: Neoceratodus forsteri; assembly: GCA_016271365.2. NCBI lineage: Eukaryota > Metazoa > Chordata > Ceratodontiformes > Ceratodontidae > Neoceratodus > Neoceratodus forsteri. The sequence continues at coordinate 620,690,144 of CM028130.1, forward strand.
CTCATAAACTCCTGCTAGAAAAACTGTCCCTCCCTTCCACCCTTCCCAGCTTCATCGGCGTCCTCTATGCCTTGCCTAAGATCTCGCACTCCTCTCTCCTCAACTCCCTCTCCTCTCCTTTCTTATTTACCTTTCCACCTCTGGCAAGCTCATCCTTCTAGGTTACTTCAGTGTCAGCTGTCTCTCCTCAGCCTCTAACCCCCTCCCCCACTCTATTGAGTCCCTGAATCTCACACAGTTAATCACTGAACCCACCATATTCAACCCCCTTACTCCTCCAACCACTCCCTGCTCAACTGGGTGTTGTCCTCCCATCCCCATAGTATCATGGCTTCAGGTATTCTTTCTGACACTCTTAGTGAACAATGCTTAACCTACTGTGTTAAGATAGTTTGTTCCCCTCAATCCACCCCCAAGTACAGCTGGCACAGGTCTCACGGGTCACTTGATGCTGATGTCCTCCTTTTGGACTTGGCTTCTTCAGATTGGTCCCCTGCATATTCTGTACAAGACATTGACACTGTCCTCTCACTTTTCACCTCCATCTTATCCAACATCTGGAACGTACATGCCCCCCTTCGCAAGACCCATGTGAAATGCTCCCACCACCCCTGGATTATACCTGATCTTATAAGATGTACAAGTCTCAGGACTTTGCATGGATTGTTTAAAGACCTCTTGCTTCATGTCTGACCACCAACATTACAGGTCTCTAGGGAACTCCTGTACAAAGGCAATTAGGACAGCCAAGGCCCACTACTTCAAGTCCAACCTTCAGTCCAACCTAAATTCCCCATCCAAATTCTGGAGAACAATCCACTCCTTGTTCAACTCATTGACCCAGTCTGCCCCCTGGCAGATGGCTCATGAGTCTCCAACTTCCTCGCTGTCACTACTCTTTTCAACAATTTCTTCACCACCTGTGCACTACCCTGCCCGTCCTCCATAGCTCCCCCCTTCCTCCACCATCTGTCCCATCTGATGGCTTTAGCTTCCTCCCTGTCTTCCCCTGGGAAGTTTTCCTTGCCTTCTTGTCTCTAAACCCCTCTAAATAAAGCCCCGATTGCTTGGACCCCAAACTTCTTCATATATCAGCTCCTGCTATCGTCCATCTTTTCATTCACCTCCTGAACCTGTCCTTCTACCTCTGTGCTGTCCCTTACACCTGGAAAGTTGCGAGGTTGTGGTGGTGGGGCTTCCCCTTACTATGGGGATGGGAGGACAACTTCACAAGGGGGGTGACCCCTCCTCCCCAGGTAACTACAGGCTGAGCTCACTCCTTCCCTCCCTCCCTCCCTTCCTTGCTAAACCTCAACAGTCTCTGGTGTACTCTAGATATGCAAATGTTCTAGACTCTTCTTTCCTCTCTACCTTCCTGTCTGGCTTTAGAAAGAACCACTCCACCATCTGCTCCCTACTGTGTGTCATTGACTCTAGTCTTACTGGAATGGATCAGGGACACATCACTGCAACCATATTCACTGATCTTGCAAAGGCATTTGACTCAGTCTCCCATCCCCTCCTACTGAATAAATTGTCCTCAGCTGGCCTCTCTGCTCCGGCACTTGAGTTATTCCACACATATCTCATGGGCTGGTAACAGTCATTTCAGGGCCAGCCCATCAGTGCAGTGGTTGGATTTCTGCTTGCGATGCTGGTGACCCGGGTTTGGCAGCAGACCCGGGTACCAGAGGGCTGGCTGGGGGGAGGATGTCCAAGCGTCCGATGGATCACTCAGCTCCTCTGGGGGGAGGGGGGCACATTGGCTTGGGGAAGTCTACCCTCTGGTGACAAAACAGAGGTAGCATGGCCCCGATGCCTGCAACAGTAGGGGGAGCATGATGGATGCCAGCATAAGCCATGGCATCGTGTGGCACATCACACTTGGGGAGGGCATACATCTAAAAAAAAACACACCTCTCCTGGAGCAACACTGACGTGAGGGTCCAATAGTGGGCCTTCCCCCTGTCCGCCGAAAGCTGCAGTACTTAGGTCCCGATAAAGACTTGATTCCTTGGAGCAGGGAGTAAGGGGAAGCCCCACCACCACAACCTCGCTTGGGAGGTAAGCCAAACCTCCATGGCGAGACCTCTAGGGTGGGTAGTAGAGGGCAGATGAGTCAGGTACAGCACCGAAGAGGTGGGGGAAAAATAGAAAATAAAAATAAAAAATTAAAAACAGTCATTTCAGGTGGGTGGTGTGTTGTCCCCCCCCTTCCTATCTTAGCTGGTGTCACCCAAGGCTCTATCCTGGGCCCCATACTGTTTTCAGTATTTCTCAAGGATCTCTCCTCCACCTGTATCTCCTCACATATACATATGTATGCTGATGACAATGTAATTTACACATCAGCTCCTTCTTCATCAGCGATTGAAGTCTCACTCCAAAGCAACTTCCACAATATGCTATGCTGGTTCCAGGCCAACTAATTATGCATTATGTGTATGGTACTCTGGTTGAACATGTAAATGGGTCTTTGGCCCATGGACTAACCAGAATAAATACATAAATAAAATAAAAGCAGCTCAAAGTTAACACCAAAAAGACTGTGTCCATGACCTTTAGCCCCTCCCAGAAACTAGCAAGGCTCTCACCTTCCCCAGCCTTCTCCACCCTGAATGGCACCCAATGGGAGGCTGTCCCCACCTTCAAATACCTTGGTGTTTGTCTGGATGGTAAATTAGATTTTTCTGTCCACATTAATGCCAGACACTCCAAACTGTACCCCAAGCCTGGTGTCCTTCACTATATCAAGGACTGCCTCCCCACCCACATCTGCCATGGGCTGATAACCAAAATGATCCTCCCTATCTTTGATTGCACAGATCTGGTATATAGCTCTGTCCCTCCCTCTTCTCTTGCCAGACTTGATACCCTCTGTAATCCCATATGTCACTTTGCCACCAACTCTCCTCTCTGCACCCACCTCTGTTCCCTGTACTCCTCCCTTTCCATCTCCCCCTACCCCTTTGTCACCAAACCACTGCATCAACTTCATTGCCAAATACTGGTTTGCCTCTCTTCCCTCCTATCTTCTTTCTTCTCTCCTTCTCCTCCCTCCTCTTACTGTCTATGTTCAAAGGACTCTTGCACCGTCTGTATACCTCACCCTCACTCATGCAACTATCCCCCTCTCTACTCTCTAAAACACATACTAAGACTCTTTCCTCCCCCTCCTTGTACCTGTCACCCCCTTTCTTGATTCCTCTGTTCTATTTCTCACCACAGCTTCCATTCTCCCATCTACCTAAGGCTCCTACTTCCCAGATTCCCTGGACTCCTGCCTCAGTCTGCTTTCTCGAGTGGGCAAATTTTACCCAATCTTATCTACAAGATTTAGTGTGAGCTTCTCTTGTCATTTGTAACCCTTGTATAGCTGCTGCACCACACTGTTGTTTTTGCTGTTCTTGCTCTTCTGAGGATTGTATTTGCCAGTATGCCTACTCCCTACCCCCTTCCCCCTTCCCCCGGGTCACACCTGGAAAACGAGCCTCGGCTCAGTGTGCCTTTTCCAGTTATCAAACTTTTAAATAAAATTAAATAAATAAGAAAGTAGCCTTTTTTATTTTATGTTTAAAACCACATACTATAAAAAATAAAACAAGGACAGCCATGCACAATTTTGCTGTGTTTCCCATCGAGGGGTTCTGTTAACATCAAGGTCCTCTTGAGCTTCATTATCGAGGTCCCTATGATGTCATCAGAACCCCTTGATGGAAACACAACTTTGTGCATTGATGCATAGAATCATAGAAATCTGGTGGCAGAAAAGGACCCTCTGGCCCATCGAGTCTGCCCCTTCCCCCCCATTACTCATTACCTATGTCATGGGACCTCCCCTTCCCCCCACTTGCCAACCCCATATGTCTGTCCCATGCTCTCTTGAATCCCTCCACCATTTCTTCCCCCAGCACTTCCTCTGGTAATTTATTCCAGGTCTCCACCACCCTCTCTGTGAGGTAATGCCCCATCACATTGCCCCTAAATGGCAGCCATGCTGGGTTGCTGTCTGCAAGCTCTCAAAAGAGAGAGCATTTCATTGAAGGACATCTTACCATTTTTTGGAGACTGCAGGGTGCTGGAGCTGGAGACTGTGACTGGTTTGGTTACATCAACATACAGCCAAACTTTGGCCTGGAGGCTTGTCACCAGAGGGAGCAGTGGAACATTCGGTACTCTGGTTTTGTTTTCCCTCGTAAAACGCCTTCATGGTGGACTTGGCAGCATGAGCACTAGTTGTCGATGAGTGTGCATGGCCTGTCTGACTGTGCTGGGGATCCGTTTGCTGGACTGCCCTCATTGAAGCTGGCAACTATTGCCATTTATACCATGGTTTCATTTGCTGTGTATGGGCTTTTGACTGTGCCTGGCTCTGGTTGGTTCCCTGACATCTGTCCGTTGCACCACTGGTGTGAGCTTCAGCGGGTCATTTCCTCCAGCCTGCTTGGAGAGGGGCTGGATACCCTGTACCACTACTGCCTGGTGAGTGGTCCTTAATCCCCTGGTACTCTGTGACTGTGTGGAGTGTGTAGAGCTTGTGAGAGGAGCTCTGGATAATTCCCTTAATACTTGGGCTCTCAAGTGAACTGTTTTTGTCTTTGGAAGAATGTTTTTTTCAGTCAGTCCCCCTGTTTCCGAACTCGGAGTGGTGACAGCGTCCGTGGTTCAGCTTGCTAGGGAAACTGCATTCTAACATTGCTGACTATTTCTCACCATTCATAATTCACTGACTGGGTCATTGCCCAAATTGGGATTTGTGCACTTTTTTGTGGCACTCTAACCTTGCTCTCATTTATTGCAAGGGGTATAAATGGTCAGCAGCAGTGGGGTGCTGCTATGGATCAGGTAGGGGTGAGAGATATAGAGGTAGAGGGTGCAGGAGATGCCCTGGGTTTAGACAGAGCCTAGTGAGAGGTTCGACGTGTTTGGCTTCCATCCCCAGGGTTCCCATCACACTACATGGGCAGGTAACCAGAGCGACTGCAGCGACTGCCAGTCCCCTTTGGGCAGTGTTATGCAATGCCAGATCGATGCAGAACAAGACCGTAATTACGGCAGACTTGATTTCCTTAGTTGATCTGGCATGCATCAAGGAGATTTGGTTTGGTGACAATGCTGGGCCTGTTTTGGAGGCAGCCATCCTCACCAGGTACTCTGTGGTACACTGCCCCAGGTGGGAACACAGGGGTGAGTACATGGCCATCCGCTTTAGATCCTTTATAAACTTCACCGTGCACCTGATGGGGACAATCAGGTCCTTTGAGTGTGTGACGGTGTGTGGGAGTCCAGGTGCAGGCTGCAAGAATCTCCTCGTTTACCACCCCTATGGGGCAAGGGGAGAATTCCTGCAGGAAGTTGAGGACTTCGTCGTTGATGAGGTGTTGGAGTCCCCCAGATGTTTGATCCTGGGAAAATCCAATGCCTGGGTCGATGATGAATCCTCACAATTTGGTTTAAACCTCCTCCAGTTTATGTTTTCACTGAGCATGTCACAAGCAGTTGCTTCTGAGACCTATCATCATGGCCACACATTGGTCCTGGTGTTCTCTCTAGGGCTTGAGCTTACTAGCCTTAAGTTTGATCAGGTCTGTTGGTCTGGTCATTACACAGTGGAGTTCTCATTTGGGGCCATTCCTGAAACTCCTTCCCATGCTGAGCTGGTCAGATACTGTTCTTTAAGGGGTTTGTCCCCAGAGGGACTACAGGCAGTGGCTGACTTATCTAGTGTAGTTGCTGTATGTGTGGTTGGCATGGGCGAGCCGGTGGCCACATATATTAGAGTGGTCTCCAGCATGCTTGATGCCATTGATCCAGTCTATGTATGACCCAGATCATCTCACTTGAGATCCTCATGGTTTGAAAGGGAGTACAAGGCGATGAAGATCAAGAGTCAGAAGTTGGAGCATTGCTGGCAAAAGACCAGGTCAGATGGGGAAAAACTAGCCATGTGTGCTCATTATTCTGAGTACCAGGGGACAATCAACCATAAGAAGGTAGAATTCCTGTCCAGGGAGATTGCTGCAGGGAAGAACCGACCTGCTCAGCTATTTTGGACTGTGGATAGACTCTTGAATCCAATCTGTCTACAGCTGAAGAAAGCTTTTTCAGTCAATTATGTGACATGTTTGCTCAGTACTTCTCTAATAGGGTGTCCTCTATCTGCCAGAGAATCTCACCAGTTGATCACAGTGGCCAGCTTGGGGTGATCAGAGGTGCTCCATCTGTCTGGGAGGAGTTTAAACTGGCGGAGGTGGCTGAGGTCATTGAGGTCATCTCACAGCTAAAGCACACATATTGTGAACTGGACCTGGCACCATCATGTTTCTGGATGAGATGTGTGGGTTCTGTTGGCCCAGTATTCGCTGAAATAGTCAGGTGCTTGCTGACAGAGGGGTTATTTCCAGGTGCCTTGAAAGAAGCTCTGGTGAGATCCCTTCTGAAGAAACCATCACTCGACCCTGAGATTCTGGCGAATTACCATCCTATCTCCAGGTTGTTGAGAAAATTGTGGCACAGCAGCTTGAGGAGCACCTCATGACCTTTGACATCTATAAGCCACTCCAGTCAGGTTTCAGAGATAAGCATAGTACTGAAACAGCATTAGTCAGCGTGCATAATGACCTAAACAGGGGAAAGTCAATTCTCATTCCTCTGGATCCCTCCTTAGCATTTGACGATATAGATCATGTGGTGCTGCTTGATTGCCTCAGAGAGTATTATGGACTCACTGGCACAGTCATTTCCTGGTTTGAGTCCTTTCTCTCAGGCAGTAAGCAACAGGTGAAGATGGAGAGTTTCTCCTCTTCCCCAAAGCTTCTGCCCTGTGGAGTGCCTCAGGAGTCGATCTTGTCACCAGTGTTGTTTTCAGTGTATTTGCTGCCCCTGGGTGAGCTCATTAGGCATTACAGTGTGGGTTTTCACTGCTATGTGGATGATACCCAGCTGTATATGTCCTTTGTCCCCAGAATATCAGACACCGTAGAAGTGCTAAATAACTGCTTGGCTGAGATTAATGGCTGGATATCCTCCAGCTGGTTGTGACTGAATCCGGATAAGAAGGAGGAAGTACTAGTGACTGAGCTGGGCCACAGGCATGATAGATGTGTCACCAACACTGGGATGTAGGGTCTTCACCTGGGTTCTGTGTCATTGTTGGCCTCGACTAGGGTGCGAGATCTTGGCTTGATCCTCGATGATTGTTTGACACTTAAAGCTCAGGTGTTGTCCATCATCCAAAGTGGTTTCTGCCACTTGAGGAATATTACCAGGATCAAACTCATGGTTCCGCCTGATGACCTGCCTTCTCTGGTATGTGCCTTCGTGACCTCCAGGCTTGACTACTGTAATACTCTGTACATCTGGGTCTCTGGAGGTACCCTTCGCCAGCTGCAGTTAGTGCAGAACGCTGCTGCCAGGTTACTGACTGGCCTTCCGAGGTCTAGCCATGTGACCCTGGTGCTGCGTTCTTTGCACTGGCTACCTGTCAGGTGGAATGTTATCTTCAAAGTGAATCTTCTCACCTACAAGACCCTACATGGGCTTTGCACTGGCTACCTGGCTGAGCTCCTAACACTGTGCACCTCGTCACACTCACTCCTCTCTTCGACTAGGGGCCTCCTTGAGGTTCCCAGTACTAGGCTGAAAATGTCCAGTGGCAGGGCCTTTAGTGTCACCAAGCCAGTCCTGTGGAATGCTCTACCTCCATCTCTTTGGGATGCCCAACAGTTGAGGTTTTCAAAAGGAGTCTCAAGGCTGATCTCTTTGCCCTGGCCTTCCCATGCGCAGTAGCCTGACCTGCGCTGTGCTATTTTATATAAAGCTGCTGATCTGATTTTATATTATTTACGTATTTATTGCTGTGTTTATTTTACCTGTCTCATGCACCTGTGTTACTCACTGCTTTATCTTATATAATGCACCCAAGCCTCTGGGATTGGGCACTCTACAAATAAAATGTGCCTTGCCTAAATCTTCCTCCCTCCAATTGTAGACTATGCCCTCTAGTTTTAACCCCCACCTTCCTCTTAAATAAGCTTCTATCTCTTACCTTATTACTCTCCTTCACATACTTAAATGTCTCTGTCATGTCCCCCCTCTCGCATCTAGTCTCCAATGGGTACAGATCCAATTACCTCCACTTCTCCTCAGATGACTTCCCCTACATACCATGCACCATCTTGATTGCCCTTCTCTGCACCCTCTCAATTCCATCTATGTCCCTGCATAGGTGTGGTCTCCAGAACTGGGCCCCATACTCCAGGTGCGGCCTCACCATGCAGTATTTTCTATATGATTAGGCATACAGTCCAACCCCGATTATCCTACCCTCCCTTAACTGAACTCCCTATCTAACGAACCAGATTAGTGTCCCCCACTGTTAGGTTCTGATCTGTAAAGGCAATTGCGACGCTTATCACCCGATTAGTTTAAATTACGAGTGCTCAGATCACTGAAGCTGACATATGGAGCTGTTTAAACTGCCTTGCTTGTAACCCTGTTAATGCTAATCACCAATTAAACACTAATCAATTCACTACAGGTGTTGCATTGACCTTAAATGAGTGAGATGAGTCGGTGTAAGAAATAAACCTAGATAAACACACAACACCTGTAGCATGGCTGACAAGCAAGCGTGTAGTCCTGACACAGTTGCCGATAAAATCCAAATTGTTGAGCGGCTTGAGCATGGGGAGAGAGCTGTCATTCTTGCCAGCGAGTATGGTGTCGTAAAATCGACCATAAGTGACATTAAGGCATCCAAAGAAAAACTCAGGGATTTTGCTCTTACGATGGAAAGTGCTGCCGGGTCCTTGGAACAAAAAAATATGCGGAACTGCAATGATGACCAGAGAGATGCAGTGATTTAAATGTGGTTCTGTCAAGAGAGGGAAAAGGGTACCCCAATATCAGGGCCTCTCCTTAAAGAGAAAGCAATCCAGTTCCACCAACGTCTGGGCAGCAGTGAAAACTTTGTGGCCAGTGAGGGGTGGTTAAACCGATTTAAACGCCGCCATGGTATTCGCCAACTTAAGCTTTGTGGTGAGCGTTTGAGTGCCGCAGATGAGAACATCTCCCCTTTTATTGAGCAGCTCCTTGACATTGTTGTTTCAGAAGGATTAATGCCAGAACAAATATTTAACTCAGATGAAACTGGCCTTTATAGGCGCTGTCTCCCAGACTGAACATTAGCCCACAGGTCAGAGCAAGACGTACCAGGTTTCAAGAAACAAAAAGACCGTGTCACCATACTGGGCACAGTGAATGCTGCTGGTCACAAAATGAAACTTGTGCTTATAGGAAAATCTAGGGAGCCACGTTGTTTTAAGCACCTAAACAAGTTATCCTTGCCCATCCAATATGAAGCCCAGAGGAATGCCTGGATGGATGGCAGAATTTTCACTGTATGGTTTCAAGAGCAGCTTGTCCCTCAGGCTAAGCACTATCTGTGCTAGAAAAGACTGCCTCTAAGAGCTATCCTATTGTTGGATAACTCCCCAGCCCACCCTGAGATCCAAAAAGCTCGAATGAGGGATGGGACTATCCATGTAATTTTTCTACCTGCCAACACAACATCCAAACTCCAGCCTTGTAATCAAGGAGTGCTGGAGTATTTTAAGCAAGCGTATAGAAAAAAGCTGTTGCAGACAGTGCTCGCTGAGGAAAATGAGCAAGAACCCCTTGGTAGCATAATAAAGAAAATTAATCTAAAGGACGTGATCTATATGGTCTCTGAAGCATGGGACAGTGTAAAGTCAGAAAGCATTCAGAAATCATGGAAGAAGTCGGGCATCAAAACAAGCAGAACAGACACTGACCTGATGGAACCTGATGCTACTGAGGAGCTGACAGAGGAGTTTACACAAGAATTGACAGCCCTTGCTTCTGCCTTGCCACAAAAGCTAACAGAGGAGGAGATCTCTGACTGGGTGCACTGTGATTCAGAGGAGATGGGTCACAAGGTCCTGTCTGATGCTGCAATTGTGGAACTGGTAACGCAGCCTGAGAATCCAGCAGCGGAGTCCGAGGATGAAGAAGAAGGAGAGACTGTACCCCCGGTCACAATCCCAACTCATGGTGAGGCAGTTGACATGTTAAGAGAAATGCATACTTTACCTTGAAAGCCAGCCTGATTGTGACACAGTGCAGGTAATGTTGCTCAGAAATATGAAGCAACTCGCTGCACGCAAACAAGTCGAGTGCTACAAGCAGCGAACAATGACTGCTTTTTTTAAATGATTTATTTTTCCATTTAATGGAGCATCAAAATTGATTTTAAAGCATACAAAACAGATGTCTTTAATACAGTATAAATTAAACAGTTAACATTCAGACTTGCATTCTTGCATTGCATTGTTTTTCGATTTGTCGGTAAACGGTACAGTTATCTTCCTCTTATCCGACCTCTCGTTTATCCGAACCATTTTAGTGTCCCCCAAGCAGTTTGGATAAATGGGGTTGTACTGTATTTGTTTATGGATTTGCATACACACAGAAAACCAACCGTACCACAGTTCAGAGATCATAAAAGTTGTTGTATCACAGCTTTTTACATCTGAACTTCATGCAAACTGTGAACAGCACTTTTGCGGGACACTACCACCTCTTGTCCACTACCCACTGGAACAGAAAAGTGCCATTATTTTTAACATTTAAAAACAAACACCACACAACCAACAGCTTAAAACCCACCCTGTGCCAGTAATAGCATGTTTGATTTTGTCAGTCATTGAATATTAAACTACTTTTTAAAAGCATTCAGCACACAGTGATGGTCCTCACTGTATAAGCACTTCCATTTGACAGTCAAACTGAAGTGCTTATAGGGTAAGAATTGTCACTAAATGCTGGACATTTTCATTGGAGCACCAAGTTGGTTATAATCACCTGGGCATGGTGTGTATTTAGTTTTTTTTTTTTCAAGCTTAACAAAAATGGCAGTTTTCTATTGCAAGGGAGGCAAAGACATAATTTGCTTTTGAACGTTTTTAACCAAAGCTATAAAAAAACAAGCATTTGTCAATGCCGAAAGTTCACCAAATTACTTAAGAAACAGCACAAGGAGGAGCTCCATAGAGTTTAATAGGGGGCAATTTGTAAAGTTATTTTATATTTAGTGACACTGTAAACAGAAGAAAGGCAGCCTTAACTAATAAAGACCTTCTTAGGTAAACGACTGCATTTCTTTGACAAAATCATCACTGGAAAGTATAACACGCATATGAGAATGCAAAATGTTTGCTTGCTGGCATTGGCATTGGTAGTGCAGGAGTTAGAGAGATGCATAATAGGAATGGCAGTGAAATATTGAACTGACACCAACCCCACCCAACCCTGCAGAGACTGACAGGTGTTGGGGGTGTTCCTTTGGGTCATTGGCCATAACACTCATGCCATTTCACCTCACTCTACCATGCAGACTCCAACAGGTGTCACGGTGTGCCATGGGGTTTTTGGGCCTTACGCTCACCCCATTCCATAAGGAAATACACTGAGATGGGTGCAGTGTAGGAGAATGGGGCAAATATTGAGGCCAAAGACCCCAAGGCACACCTCAATGCCTGTCACTGTCTGTAGGGTGGGGGTGGAATGGCGTGAGCATTACGGCCGACGATCCCAAGTCACACCCCCGATGCCTGTCAGTCTCTACACGGTAGGGCGTTACAGTTGGAAACCCTATTTCCCCAGGTGTTTGTTGGTATTTTTCTCCAAATTTTCAACATGGGCTTTTTGTGATCCCGCCTCATGAACAGTGGCACTATCATTTCGCTACTCAGTCTGGAAAGGTAATTTTGCACAGTGACTGTGTTATTTGGTGCCACAGGTGCAAAAACACATTTTAGACAAGATGTGAAAAATGACAGCTGTGCTGTTCATGAGGTGGTGTGAAAAATGGTGCTGTTGAAAATTTGGAGTGAAAATATAAAAAACTGGTGAAGTTACAAGCATGCATTGAAATTGCTCAACACATGCCTGTAACAATCATTTTTTGGAATTTTTTCACCAAACTTTCAACATGGCCATTTTTGGACCTCTCCTCATGAACAGTGGCACTGTGATTTTGTTACTCTGTCCCAAAAGTTGATTTGCAACAGCAACCGTGCCATTCTGCACCACAGGTGTGAAAACATATTTTGGGCAGGATGTGAAAAATGACAGCTGTACAATTCATAAGGAGGTGTGAAAAAATAGCAATGTTGAAAATCTGGAGTAAAAATATTAAAAATTGGTGAAGTTACAAACGTGCATAGAAACTGCACAAGGTATGCTTATAACACAGTCATTTTTGGGAATTTGTTTCACCAAATTTGCAACATGGGCTCTTTGTGACCCCTCCTCATGAACAGTGGCACTGTCATTTCATTAATCGGTCCCAAAAGGTGATTCTGCACAGCGATGGTGAAATCACCTTTCGAGAACCAGAAATGAAGTGGCAGTGCCAGTGTTCATGAGGCGGAGTCCCAAGAACCCTATGTTGAAAATCTGGGGCCAAAAGTCCTAAAAATGGCTCAGATATCAACCTACAGTAAGTTGAACTCCTATTGACTCCCATTAAACAGTGCTTACCGATTCCTCAGTTCACAGTTCAGCTTTGAAGAGTGCAGACGCATCCCAGTCCACAGAAGATCACTGCTCCTGACCTACAGAGGTAATTATGAGGTGGGGGGCAGGGACATGGTTGCACAGAGGGAGGGTCAGGACTGGGGAAGGGGACGGTCAAAATGATGAAGGACCATTTTCTTTTTTGCAAGTTAAAAAAAAAAAGACTCTGGTGGACTGTTTTCATTATTTACAGGTTAAAAAAAATACTTTTGGCACACTGGGGTGGGCTCCCAGTGTGCCACATGAGTTTGGAGACAACATAATGCCAACAGTAACTGGGCACCCTGCTGGCAAAGAAAGTGAGCTGCGGGGAGGGGAAACATGTTTCTGACAGGGATTTGGCACTCCCGTCGGCAAATAAATTGAGCTTGGGGTGTGGGGGACATCCGACACCGGGAGTGGGCATCTCAGTGTCAGGAAAATACATTAGGAAAATTGTCTGGGCACACTGGGGTGGGCTCCCAGTGTGCCACAATGTGGGGGGGATATATGTCAACATAGAGATTGGGCACCCAATGTCGGCTTTTCCAGGGAGTGTGTGGCTGGTGTATTTCTTTCATGAAATGTTTCACCAGGAAGGAGTGCATCCACCCATTGTTTGTTTCCACAGATGTGCAGAAGCAATGGTTCTACTGCACATGTGCATAATTGGCTGCATTCCACACATATTTCTTCAGTGACTTATCAGTGTTCAGCTGTTCAGTGGCTGGTTCTTTTGAAATTTTTGCACACACGACTCACAGCAATAAGTTCACAGTGTGTAGGCACGGCAAACTTAATAACTTATGGGCAATTTTGAACAACACAGGAAGTGTTTTATTCTAAGGGTTCTGATGTCATCAGAACCCATCAATGGAAGTACAACCTTGTAGTGTGTGGTTGCTCATGCATTATTCTATACACCTCCAAGAAATGAAGTGTAGCCTAGAGCTCCAAGCACCAAATTGTGAACCTGGTGGAGACCCAGCAGTTCAAAGTTTGAAACCCATAACTGCCACTTGTAGAATGTGTAACCTGAGCAAGTCAATTATCCTCCCTGTGCTCTGGGGACACACTGGCAATGAGCTTTGGCTAATTGTACTTTTTCTTGTAAAACATTTTAAGATATTACTGTATACTGTGTCATGCACTGCCCAGATGTCACTGACTGTCCATTGTGCCATACTGAACACATCTGTTAACACTAAGGGATTGCCTCCAATGTTGGTGTACAAATACACTGAGTACTAATTTAAATAAATAGCATCAAAGTGGCTTCTTTCATGGGGGATCCAGAGGTGCTACCCATAGGAAAATTATACTATAGATAGAATGTGTTTTGGCTTAATATGACCCTGGGGGAGTTACAGGGTTTACTGGTGCAAAAGTACTGGCTGCTGTCTTGCAGCTAGCAAGGCACTCTTTTTACCATTGGGTGACTGGCTTTAAAGTTTGTTTAAACATTGAATCCCCTGTTTACCAACCCCTCGTGTCAGGAAGGATTAATAACAGCAGATCTCTGTCTTCAGCATTTGGGATATATATCAGGGCACTCGGGCATCAAAGTAGAAGGCAAACAGGAACACATTCATTACAGTGTGCACAGGCATTAAAGGAGAAGACTCCTGTTTATTTATGAATTTGATATTTCCGACAGATTTTTCATACATTATGTCAGTTACTGCAAATATGTCAATGACAGATCAGTCATTTTTTTATGTTGGTGCACTTGCACAGCCAACATCTTGTGGCAGTGGAGATTTGGAGGCGCGGTCGCTGTTGGGCGAATGGAGGGCCCGCACCAGTAGGTGCGTCCCGCAGTCCCTAATCAGCCAGCAGCAGGGGCCAACACCCTTTCTGGCTAATGAGGCAATGACTTCTAAAAAAAGGTCTGCTGCAATGAGAGCGAAATTCTCATGCAGCGTGACCACAGCATGCCTCCCCCCATATGCTGACAACATGGCGGCAGTGACTGCTGCTGTAGCCTGTCAACCCCACTTCCTTTATTGTGTGCCGATGAGTGTGCCCAATCCCCATTGGCATCATGTAACCCCCCCCTTTTTTGATTGCCGAGGGGGTATCCAATCCCTCTTGGCTCCTGCGGCTCCCCCCTTTCCTTGTTTGCCAACGAGGGTGCCCAATCCCCCGTCAGCTAAAGCACACACCCACCCACACACACACATACACACACGAAGGTGGCATGCTGGGAGCCCACCCCAGCATGCCAAAGCACCTATTAAAAACAAAAATGGTCCTCCGATGTCTTTTATCTTTTTTTTTCCCCTGTAAAGAAGGAAACAGTCCTCGGCGGTCTCCCTGGCCCCCTCTACAACCCCACCCACCCACTGTGCTCCCTGCCTCCCACCCCCCTCACCCCATACTTACCTCCACAGCTTGGCAAGACAATCTTCAGTGGATCGGGAACACGTCTGCACTCTTCAAAGCTGACCGCGAACTGAGGAAATGCCGGTAAGCTGTATAATGGAATGAATAGGGGTTTTTCAACTTTAATGCATATCTCGGGCATTTTTGGAATTTTGGCACCAAATTTTCAACATGGGGTTTTTGGGACCCCTCCTCTTGAATTCTATCACTGTCATGGCGTTAATTGGCCTCAAAAGGTGATTTCGTAGTCACTGTGTAGAATCACCTTTTGGGACTGATTAACAAAACGACAGTGCCAGTGTTCATGAGGTGGCCTCTCAAAAAGCCTATGTTGCAAATTTGGTGGAAAAAATAAAAAAAATGACTGTTTTACGAGCTTGCATTGTGCAGCTGCTATGCAGGCTCATAACTTCATAAATTTGCAATATTTTCATGCCAGATTTTCAACATTGTCATTTTTGTACACGTCCTTGTGAACAGTACAGCTGTCATTTTCCACATCCTGCCCGAAATGTGTTTCCACACTTCTGGTGCACAATAGCACGGCTGCTGTGGGAAATCAGTGTTCGGGCCAGATTATGAAAATGACAGTGACACAGTTCATGAGCAGAGGTCCTAAAATGCCTATGTTGAAAATTTGGTGATGATACTCCCTAAAATGACTGTGTTACTAGCGTGCGTTGGCAGATTGCACGCACATTCGTAACGTGCATTTGTAATATTTTCACTCTGGATTTCCACCATTGGCATTTTTCCACACCTCTTGATGAATAGTACAGCTGTCATTTCACATATACTGCCCAAAAAGTGTTTTCGCACTTCCGGCACAGAATAGTGCGGTTGCTGTGCGAAATCACTTTTTGGGACAGTTTGAGAAAATAACAGTGACACCATACATGAGTAGAGGTGCTAAAATGCCTATGTTAAAAATTTGGTGCCGAATGCCTATAAAATAACTGTGTTACAAGCGTGTGTTGCACATTTCCCACACACCCTTGTAATTTCGCAAATTTGCTATATTTACATGCCACATTTTCAACACTGCCATTTTTTTACACCTCCTTATGAACTGTACAGCTGTCATTTTTCACATCCTGCCCAAAATGTTTTCCCGCACTGCACTACCAAAGCCAATGCCAGTACGACAACATTCGGCATTGACAAATGCTTGTTGCAATTGTAACACATATCTAGATTCTGAGTCTCTGACACAAGCTTTTAAAGTTTCAAACAAGTCTCCATTTATATGCAAATGAGGTACTTGTAATAAACTCCTTCCATTCGTTGGTGTCACTAAAGCAGCAGCTCAGAAGAAAGCATAATGTTTAACAAGTTTGCTATGGCTTAAGACAGCTCCGTCACACCACTCACAGTGTATAGTACTAGTAGCCTTTTATTGTGCATAGAAAATAAAACATCTAAAATAATTTCATTCACAAGAAAAAAATCTATTTCTTTGTGCTGCCGATCTCTCACTGTAAGACACTTATAACGTTGTGGAGGAGCAGTAGACAGAATGCTTCCTTTACACAGCTTACACACATCCTCCTTTCAGCAGCTGGAAAGATGGAGAGCTAGATCACTTAGTTTAAAAAAGTGCATTTTTGACATTTCGAATATTACTTAACCCACATTTACTGACTGGAAATACCAAGAGAGGGAATGAATATGACATGGGAGGAGCGAAGTAAGCAAATACACAGCACTGCAAATGGGAAACTTCTCCTTTAATGTTAGCATTTGACTCCCTTTTGAATAATAAGTACACGCCTTAAGGCCCTTTGTCCAGTCTAATACTAGCTGTCTCACTCAGGTTTAGAAATCCTATTATCTGCTATGGATTAAAACTGCAGCCTGCAGCACCAAACCCGAAATTCAGGGGGACTTGAAACATACTATGAGACAGTCAGAAAGTATTGATAAAGCTACTCACTGATTCATTTACACTGAACTTACAGGTTACATCCATCTTTAAATACAGTAAACTTAGCAATACCTTCCATGGTCAGTCACTTTGACTTCCTTTGCACCCCACTCTTCTGACCAGGAGTCAAATTCACACATGGGAACCCTTACTCACAACTATACAAAGACCTTTATGTGGTAATAATGCTACTAGGTGCCTCTAGACAAATATCCCATTTACCCCTCTCAACCCCTAGGAGGGTACCTTCTGAACATGGGCACTGCCTAGGCAGATTACCAATCAGGCAGACTGCTAAGACAGAAATATCATACATAGACAGACTCAGTTATATCAGGCATTAAGATTCTTGGACTAGGGAGAGCACCTATGCCTTTATTTATTCCAAGTTTGCACACTTACTACCCTTTCAGTGCCTTTAAGCAGTAGTGGGACACACAGTGGATGCCATCTGGATTACCCCCTTGAGAGGGAACCTCTTTAAGACAACCGCACCCTCCCATTGATATCTTCTGTCTTGTGCAGTGATGACAACCATCCAGAGACCATGCCCAACAGTGGACTTTCATCAAATCCCAGACTCAGGACCCATTTTTCCACCCACTGAAGCTGACAAGTCCCACTTTCTGGGTGCAGCTGGAGCCTTGAGGGGGTTAAGCCCTAATGGGCTCTGCGAGCAGTTCTCCTCCTCTCTCAGAACTCTGAACTCTCTCCTTGTAACTGGATTCTGTTATGTATATTAAAAATTACTATCCATGATCTGCAGATGTAGAATAGGCAGGGAATGCTTGGGAAGGCTGGGTGGGCCAAGTGGTCATTTTCTGCTGACAAACTCTGTTTCCTTGTTTCCAGGCCTCTTGTTTACTGTTTCACAAAAGTACAGGATGTTCTTAAGTTTAACATGATTCCTGAGAGGAGACTGCATGGTCTTCAACAGCTTATTTTTAGCCAGAGTTGCTCATATTTCATCAAAAAAGAACAGATTGCCTCAGATATCGTGTTTCTCATGGATACCGACTTGTCAAATAGTATAATATTCTGTCTGATAGTCAGATAAGTTTATCTATCCACCAGTTTACAACTACAGACCCTCCACACACCAAGCAGCCTGTCCACAAGACCAACCTGTAGAAAATTCTGAATCCCCTGACCCATTTCTGTAAGATGTAGAAGGGGAGGCTCCCTAATGCCAATCAGGCAACAAGAATGCTGATGGAGGTTGTGAAGTCCACCTACCTGCTGAGGGCCAGATATCATCATTCCACTGTAGCTGGTCCCAAGTAGGCTGCTTTACTGCAGCCACACATGCACACATGTACGTACATACACACACACACACACACACACATTGTCCGTACAACTTACAACCAGACTGGCACCTGGCAGCATTGCTGTGAGGATGTCACGCCCCAGGCTGGTGGCCATCTCTATGGATGGTGTATGTGTGTAGCTGCAGAGGCAGCCACCCTGCCCAACACCAACTACAGAGGAATAGCAGCATCCAATACTTGGCAGGTGGACCTTACTGACGTCACAGGTAGCCAGGTTAACTCCTCAACACCTAAATGACATTCTAAAGATGGGTCTGAGTGGCAGAAAGAGGCGGCTGACCTCTAAGGAGCCAAAGGGGCCCTGGAAACACCTTCCATTGTAAATAGAGGAGTCTGAGGGGCCCTTTTTCTTTGGCAAGGGAGAAGAAGACATCTAATGTCCTAAAACGCTTTAAAGACAGATTGCCAAACAAAGTTACAGTTTTTAAAAACTTTGATCCATGAAAATGATCTGATTCTCAGACCGAATATCCCATGTTCTGACTTTTTGCAGCTTTTTTAATATCGATTGAAGGGCTGGCAGTATAGCCTAGAAGTTAGAGGAACAAGGTGTGGACAAGCTTGATACATGCGGCAGACCAGATCTGAGTTTGATTCTCACAACCTCCACTTACATACTGTGTGACTCTGAGCAAGTCACTTAACCGCCCAGTGCTCCCAGGTTGCCCCTGAAAACAGGCACTTGTGCCTAGTGAGCATTCCCTAGTTACTAAAATAAAAAAAATTAAAAAATAATTTTATTAGAACAGTGAAATCAGATCTAGTAAAATTCATTGTTCAAGTTATCATCTAAGTGGAACTGGATAATCTGATCATCTTTGATGCTGACCAGACTGGAAGTTAAACTGTTGAACTGTCTGAGCATCTCTAGCTTTTACTTTATATGTGTTGAAATGTATATTTTACTATAACATCGGTATAATGTCTTCTTTAGTTTTTGTCTTTTGTAATTCTCTCTTTTTACACCCTCTTCTCTCCGCATTTCTCCCCTTCTTCAGGAGATACCACAGGCCTGAATGTCTCCACTCACCCACTGAGCACCAGTGCAGATCAACCTCCATAATGGAACCTTGGCTATACCCCCAAAGTGGATACCCGGACGGGGCCCCCAGTCCGCTCAGACGTGTCTGTAGTTTTGTTGGGGATGCTGTCACCTTGGTGCAAGTAGGGGCTTTGGAGATCGGGGCCAGGTGCTCCATCTACTGGGAGAGGTATGGGGTGTTTCCTGTTTTTTTCTGGTCCCTCTTCCTCTCTCAGGACATCAGTTCACTGGGGAGAGCCAAGGGTCAGAGCACGTCATGACATGCATATGCTCCGGCTCCCAACCGACATCCTCCCTCCCTTCCTTCCTACCGCTGTTCCATTGTACCTCCACCTGTGGTCACCCAGGTGGCGGTATAGTAGTGGAACAAGCATCCCACCCCTTCCCGGAGAAGGAGAGCAGCCTCTGGGCGCTCGACCCTTCTCCCCCCTGCTAACCCTCCAGCCGCCCAAGTCCATTCCCGAACCTGGGTCGCTGGCACCATGTGCAGTAGCCCTACTGCTGAGTCGGTGGGCCGGCTTAGTCTCCTTTAGTTTTGACTTATCATATAAAAGAACTAGGTAACTGACTCATGTTGGAAATCTGCTAGGTTTAGAATTTCATTTTCTAACAATTTTAAACAAAAAATGAAAATGTTAATGTTAAAACGACTACAATTCCCTCCTTGTCAGGACTTGTTACACATTAGGAATTGTCATTATAAGTAGCCATCACCCACAAAACTGAGAAAGATACTGTTTGGCATAGGAGTTTTACTTTTTGGCTGGATGACCCTGGGTTTGAGGATGGTTCTTCTGTATCATGCCTGCAGTCATGGAGCCTCCACCCAGGGTGAATCCTTCCTGCACACAGAGGTACAAGGGTACTGTTACCCAGGAATGAAACATCTAAATTACAGTAAAAGCACACAAAACATAAAAGTAAACAGTAGCACCATAACACCATCACTCACAATCTCACCTTAGTCACTGAGCCATTGGGTCTGACTGTGCTGCGTTAATCCTGTCTCCTGGTCACCAGTATACCGATCGCACCAAAAAAGTGACTAGCCGACACTGCTTCTCACATAAAATATAATCCTCATAGCTGGCTTATTCTCACTGCACTGCTACTCACAGGGGGAGAGAGAAAGAAAAGCAGAAACTTCAGTGTAAAACAAAAAGATGCTTTGAGCAATAGCAATGCTATCTACAAAGCACCATGCCTTCTACTTGTGAAGTGCCAGTAGAAGGACTATTTTACCTCTAAACTGTTTTTTTTTTCAACGATTCAAACATTTTATTAAACATTTTATTTTATTTATTTATACATCCTAAACAAAAACCCATTTTCTAATTGCAGTGCTACAATTCAGGGTGGGTAGTATGGGATATGCACACCCCTCCAGGGGCTATGAGGGCCTCCGCCTGTGGCATCGAGCTTCATCATTCCACTGGGCGGGCAGGTAGAGTCCAAGTCTACACAACCTGTTGTGTATTGTTGCTTACTTAATAACCTTTAATAAGGCTTTACACAAAAACAGAAGCCTAAAACAGGAAGAGTAGCTATAAGAAGAAATATCCTCCTAAAATTAGGAGAAAATGATTAGTAGAATTAATAAAAAATAATATGGAATAAAACTGTAGAGAATAAAATAATGAACAACACTTTTTTCACTCCATACAGGCTATAGAAATGTGGTAATCACTAAACAATTTTTCTGGCATAACCAAGGAAAAAGCAGTGGCATTTTATATTCACTCTATGTTTTTCTATGGCTAAAGCTGGTGGGAAACAGCCACGCCTAGGTATTACCATATTTATTCAACTACCATTAGAGGCAGAGTTCTCACTTTTCTCTTACTTTAATGAGATGGTAAACTTGAACAGGATGCAGGAAAGGATATTGATTATTGGAACTAAGGCAACTAGATGCATTATTTTAAAATTTGGGCAGGAGTCATAAATAAAAAGGGTTTGCCCTTTCCCAAATGGAAACATCTTTCTCGGATGCAATATTGTTTAAAAATTTAGCTAAGGAAGAAGAAAATAATACACAATCAGAAATACCATTTTATCAGTTTATTCTTTATAGGCCTACTTAATATAATATAAAAGAAATATTTGTTTTCAAAATCACAAGAGAAGATAGTGCTCTGCTGGCTTGGTGGAACCTAGCTCCCAAAAGCCATGATACAAATGAAAAAATGGAGACAGCACTCACACCCCCTCCTGTACCATAATAACTTAGTCTACATCAGATACTTGAATAAATGCATCAAACTTATTTCTAGATAGTTACAAGCAAAACAAGGTGCAGAGCAAACAAAGCTCAGTTTGGTTGGCAACCCCTAGATGCCAAAGGCATCAGCTACCCCGATAGTTTTGTGCCAGATCTCATCAGTTTATGATAACCAGCTTTTGATTTGGCATAAAGCTGTCTGACTAGCTTTTGATTTGGTGACAAGCTGTAAGGTCCGGGGCTATCAGCTGATGGAATTTTGTCTGTCCTGCACCATAATTTGCTTTTAACTATATACTAATAAATTTGAGTCATTATTCAACTACCTGACGTGGACCAAGTTATTACAATACAAGAGGGGGAAGGAGTACTGTCTCCAGTTTTCCTCATCTTTAATTAAGTAATAATGAATGAAGAGCCGGTCATTTCTTGGAGATTTATTTATTTATTTATTGAATTTTGTTGACCGGGTAGGCCCACTGGGCCCCGGAGGTCCCTTTTTCAGGGGCGACCCGGGGGTAAACACTACAGTACAGGTACATAGAAACAGTAAAAGCAGGTAAGAGCTGTAAAATTATCATACAGGTTAACAGACAGTACAGATAGGTAAGCAGGGCTGCAAGCTTGCATAAATTACAAATGGTTTAAACAGAGATAACACACATCGGCAAATACCATACTGTATAACTGTGAGACTAAATAGCCTTTACCATCCAGAAGGTGGAGAGGGAGGAAGGGGCCGAGGCGTAAGGTCAGTGCCTAGTGCATTGGCAAGTGCTCCTTGCGAACAGGTGAGCTTTGAGCTAGTCCGGAAGCAGGTGATAAACCCTGCCTCCCGTACCTCCAGTGGGAGTTTGTTCCAGTGGCAGGGTGCAGTAAAAGCAAAGGACCTGGACCCAGCTTTTGTCTTTGTTTTGGGGACCACTAAGAGGTTTTGTCCTGAGAAGGAGGCTCCTCAGGTTGGTTTAACACTAACTAGTCCTTTGAGACTAGGAGAGTAAGGGCCCCAGAAGCTTAAAACGAGACATAGAGTGGGGTAGATGAGGCGGGCTTCCAATGATGGCAGCTGAGCTTGGCTTGAGCCTCGCAGTGGTGTGTCCTGGGGTGAGATAATGTTGCAAATCGGACAATCTTATTGTAGGGTCTGGAGCCTGCCAAGTTCCGTGGCGGCCACGCCTTGGAGAGCAGGTGCGCAAAAAGTGAGCTTGAGGGAGAAATCGCTAGTTGCGATGGCAACTCTGGCTTCTGGGATAATCTGGTCCTTTATTCTGCAGAGGATACCGGAGTTTACCATGTATGGCTTTGGTGAGTTGGTCAATATGATTTTTAGGGTGAAGCCTTGGTCCAAGGTTAGCCCTAGGTATTTAGTGGAGTAACCACCTCAAGTTTATGCCCCTCTGGACTGGAGCTGAAGGAGCAGCGACCTATCTGTACCAAGGATCTGGGCCCAAATAACATCGCTTTAGTTTTGCTAGTATTTAATACCATTTTATTCCGAGAGAGCCAGTCCTCCAGCAGAAGAATGTCCTCTTGGAGCTTTCCCAGTTCTCCTAAGTTAGGAGAGGCTCGGGAAAATGACAGCATCGTCCAGCGTATTGGATGGCTGCTGCTCCTAATGTGAGTGCAGATCATTTATAAACAAAGTGAAGAGAGGGGACCAAGTATTGACCCTGAGGTACTCCCTACTTTGAGAGGTGCAGACTGGGAGACATAGTCCTTCACTTGACCCTCTGGGTCCGACCCATAAGGTAATTAGCCAGCCATCCAAGGGCATGGCGTCCATGCCTAGGCGCACATTTTTGTAAAGGAGGTTATGGTTTACCCGGTCGAGCGCTTTAGACAGGTCCATGAGAGCCCAGCGCCTGTGCTGACCCCTGCGTCTATATTGCCTGGGATATCAGCGAAATTTGGTTAGTGCAGTGTCAGTCCCATGCTTGGATCTGAAGCCGTGCTGCGATGAAGAGATAATCTGGTGTGTTTCCAGATATTGGCGTAGTTGATAGTATACAAGCTTCTCCTGTAATTTCGCTATTGCAGACAACAGGAGATAGGCCTGTAGTTCCCGATAGGCTCGGTGGCCCCATCCTTGTGAATGGGGATCACAAAGGCTTGCTTCCATGGCTCAGGGACAGACCCTTCCATAAGGGACTGATTTATCAGCCAGGTTAGAGGCTTGGCTAAAGATGGGCACCCTCCTTGAGGATTCGAGTCTGGATCCCATCAGTCCCCAGAGCCACTCGCCGCGGGGATTTAAGGATGACAGTACCTCCCTTTCCTAACCAGCCGCCAGATGAAACAGAGGCGGTCTAGTTCAAGGTCAGGGGCCTATTGAGTTCGCTCTTGTTATCGAAGGACCCACCTTATGCGCATCCAGGTTTGTGAAGAAACCGTTTAGGGCCTCTGCAATGAGCGCCTCTTCAATTTCTGCCTGCTCACCAGGATAGGGCCAGTTGTTGATTTCTGCACTCCTTTTAGGAGTTCACTAATGTGACCAGCATCTAGGGTTTCCCAGGTTGGCTTTTGGAGACTGGTGATATATTCCTTCTTGGCTTTCTTTATGGCCAGTTTGCATTGGTTTCTGAGGGCCCTATAGTTAACAAAGTCCACTGGAAGCTTAGATTTCCTGAACTTTTCCACGCTTTGTCCCGAGTGGACATCAGGGCTTTGGGGATGAGATCCACTATAACAGCTGCCTTTGACCCTATAGGTTTTCATAGGGGCAAAGAGGTCGGTGACTTTAATGAGGGTGGTTTGGAAAAATTTGACAGCATCCTCCAGGTTAGGTAGGAGTCTAATGGGGTTCCAGTCAGTGCTATTTAGGTAGCCAATGAACTGGTCAGGGTGGAAGTTGGAGTAGTCTCTGGTGCCTCAAGCCACCCCCCCAGCCAGTCGTTAATCTTCAAAAAATGACCGTCTCTAAGGTCATTATTGCGATTATAAGTCTAAGTTCAGTAATGACCTTTTTGGGACTTTTTTTGTTTTAGTGTTTTTGTTTCTTTGCAGCCCACTGACAGTGCCACATGTCTTCTGTGTGTTTATGGCTGCTGCATGAGAGGTATTCTGCAGGCGTATTTAGTACATGTTTTGCTATCTATTTTGTGGTACAAATGCTGACAAATTAGTCATTGCTATATTTTTACAAATTTTTCTACTTCAATCATTTGGCAGTAACAGAAATGCTGCCTCGATGTACAGTATATTCAGTATGTGTGGATGTGAACTAACCAAGCTGTGTGGCAACTGTGCTGGGCACTTCCAGGGGATTTCAGACCGGCACAGCAGCCAATCAGTGAGCTATTTTAGCTCATGAATAATTAATTAGACTTATAATGTTTGTTTGTGCATACTCCTTCTCAAATATGTTATCTGTGTTTATCATTGGAGCCTCTCACAAATTCACCTAAACGATAAGAAAAGTAGCAGTACACTGGCCACCCTGAATGACATAAGCAATACATTAAGACATGAAATACAACAATTGTGCTAGTGCAAGCACCAGAAAAACTCCATATATTGTTGGTATGAGAGAACACTCTAAGAAAATAGTAAAAATAAAGGTAAACAGCTTTAGGTGTGCACAGTAACTAGGGCTGTTGCCAGGATTTTTACAAGGAGGGTTCTATTTATGCAGTCTGCAACCTTTTATTTTTATTTTTTTCATATACATTTTTTGTTTTTCAAACAACATGAAGTCTTGCTGTATTCTGACAAACTGCAGTTAGCTCCAGCCTTTAAACTGCCCCAGATAACATAGGGTTAAATTTCTATGCAGTGCATAGAACGTTGAGCTCGAGCTCAGTTGAGGTCTCTGTCTGCAGCCCTTTGAAACCTAACCGTCAGATTCTTTACTCCGCCTCACTGAACAGTCGCTCTGGAGATTTCTCCTTCAGCTCAGTTCAAAAATCAGTTAAAGTGTCAGTTTTAAATCTAAATTATTCTGAATTTATTCCACATAGTCGGTTCAGGCTCTGTCTGCGGTACCGTGAGTACTAGATAGTTGTTTCTGATTATTGTGTGGAAATTGTAAGTTTGTTTGATCGGTTTGGCTGAACCAATCCTTTATATTGATTTTTCTGTCTTTACTTTAGTGTGTGGTTACCGGTTCTTATCGGTTCTAAAAAAAAACGTTTTTTAAGTGTTTTTTTTCAGCCTATGACACAGTTAGGAACCGATAAGGGAGTCTTGCCTGGCGGTTGCCGAAAAAGGTAGTTTGGGTAGGTTGGCCATGTCTGAGAAACCCAAGAAAAAAACCCAGGCCCACTGGGTTTCAACACTGCAGTGAGTGTGGGGAGGTCTTTGCTAAGGCTGATCCCCCACACCACCTGTGTTTATTGTCTGGGGTTTGAACACCTCAATACAGACTGCCAAATTTGCAAATATTTTTCTAAGTCTACCCTGGAAAAGAGATTAGGTAGATTTAGGGAAAAGGAGGCCGAGAAGTCCGCTGACCCAGATAGCCAGCCCAGTTCAGTTCTGACCGAACCAGAAGAAGTGCCCTCTGACCAGGGCGATACTTCTTCGGGCAAAAGGAAAGCCGATCCCAAGAGACTGATTCCTACAAAAAGGAAAAGGAAAGACAAATCAGCCGGTTCGGATCCAGAGGTTCATGTTCCGACTGCTGATGAGATTGCCCAAGCGATTCTGATTGTTGAATCGCTACACCTGGTTCCTTCTGATCCGGCTCCATTGGCTAGAGGCTCGGTTCGGTCGGTTCCACTGGTTCAGGAATATGACCCTGAAGATGTTTATGAACAGGAATTTGAGAAGGAGGGGAATTTTGAACAGGATGATGACTATGATGGAGCAGAAAGTCTGGATGTGCCCATTGAACCGGACATCTCCAGGCCTCTGCCCAGCTGGCTAAGGAGCTGGAGGAGGTGGCTGCAGATGGGATTGAGGCACCTAAGGTACAGTTCCATGCTGCTGTGGACTCCAATGATGTGTCATCAAGAGTCATGGCTACATCTGTGGCTCTTCGGAGAATGGCTTGGCTCAGATGTACTAGCCTCTCACAGGACACCCAGGCTAAGGCCATGGATTTCTCTGTGGAAGGTAATTCTCTGTTTGGGGAGCAGACAGAGAATTACATGAAGAAGATGGAGGAGTATAGGACCACTTATAGGAGTGCACAGGCCAAGAAGAGGCAGGCAGCACCTCAAGGCAGCATTCGAGGGACAGGGCAGGCCTTTCATGGAACTGCTTTCTACAAGTACAGGCCTCTTCTCCCTTTTCACAGAGGGGTTCTTCAGAGGAGAGGCAGGCGGGGGATGAGCAGGGCTGCATCCACTCCTCAGCCTAAGGCCTCTGCCAAGCAGACACCCTGATGGGTCTGCCCGGGTCGACTCTCCTATCCCTGTAGGGGTCAGGCTGTCTTATTTCATCCAGGACTGGGTGTCTGTTACTTCAGACAAGTGGGTCCTGGAAGTAGTAAGCCAGGAACTGGTTCTCAGCTTCAAAAAATTTCCGAAGCTGAGAGCCATATCTTTTCCACCTGCAAGTCTGTCCGAAACCCTTGCCCTAGAGGCAGAGGTTTAAATCTCCTCTGGACCTAGGAGACATAGAGTGAGTTCTTACCCTACACTGGGGCAAAGGTCTGTACTCCAGGTACTTCCTTACCCCAAAAAAGACAGGGGAGTCGGACCCATCCTAGATCTAAGATACGAGAACAAACATCTTTTAAAACCAAGGTTCAAGATGGTGACTCTGGGAATAATTCTTCCCTCTCTAAAGCCAGGAGACTGGCTAGCCTCCCTGGACCTCAAAGATGCCTACTTTCACATTCCCATCAGGTGCTTCCACAGAAAGTACCTCAGGTTCAAGTTGCCCTCAGGCCATTATCAGTTCAAAGCAATGCCCTTTGGCCTAATATTAGCCCCAAGGGTTTTTACAAAGTGCCTGGCAATAGTAGTGGCCTTTTTAAGAAGGCAGAAGATTTCCGTCTTTCCATATCTGGACGACTGGCTCATAGTGGGTCAGTCTCCAGACCAAGTCAAGTCAGACCTGCAAGTGACCCAGCAAGTGATATCTTCCCTGGGGTTCCTTCTCAACCTCCCCAAGTCAGTCCTCGAACCAGTGCAGCTTCTTACCTTTATACGGGCAGAGCTAGATACTGTCAAAGCAAGAACCTTTCTTCCCCTGGAAAGGGCAAGAGTTCTTGTGGAGCTGGCTTCTTCCTTCAGCCTTCAGGTGTCCCAACCAGCAAGGCACTTCCTTCAGCTCTTGGGCCACATGGCAGCTTCTACAGCAGTGGTCCAAGGGGCAAGATTTCAGATGAGGGACATTCAGTTCCATCTGAGGGCCTTTTGGTCCCAAAAGAAGGACCCTCTTACCAAACTGATTCCAGTGACTCGGACACTGATCCAAGCCCCTCAGTGGTGGCAGGATCAGGACAATTTAAGGCAAGGGGTCCCTGTTCTGCCAACTCAAACCAAGCAGCTATTTACTCACTCACACTCACATACACACAATAACAAAACAATAAGTACAGCAAGCCAAAGCTTTATTATAACAAAATATAATACAAAAGGTTATACATCACCGATTCAATAAAGCATCATCCAAGCCCTCTTCCAATGGCTGGGAAGCCCCTTGTCAGCCTGGCTAGGAATCTCGAACCGGGAACTGGCCCTGGCAGTCGTCCACCCTGCAGAGGCTTCTAACCAGGCATTGAGAAAGCTACATTTATATCTTATTCTATGCTAAAAATAACCGTGCAGCCCTCATAGTGTTGTTTTCCCACATTCTAGAAGCTGGCGGGCTCCCAGGATGTTCACAATTCACACCATAAGGACTGCTCAGAATTCCCTACACCTGCTAGGTCGCTGTGCTCCAAACACTGGCCGGGTGCCTAGAACACTATGAGCTAAGCAGAAGTTTAAACAAAACTACAAAATAGGTTGCCTGATAATATCGACCTTCAAGTCAGCAAAATACACTGTCTGAAGCAAAACATAATAATGAGGCTATCTAAAGAGCAAAACACCAATTAAATGAAGCAGCATGTAAAATGGAGTCACACAATACAAAATGGAGTATAAAATGACATACATTACATGAAATAGCATACAAAATGGAGTGACAATAATCAACATATTATACTATCACTACAGTCCCATATGTCACTCAGTCTCATTCGGTGGTCCTTACCATGGATGCGTCCCTTTTGGGTTGGGGAGCTCTTCTGGGACCTCTCACAGCCCAGGGACTGTGGTACCCTCAGGAGTCCCTTCTTCATATCAATCTCCTGGAACTCAGGGCAGTTTTTCTGGCCCTGCAAGCTTTCTCTCAGTCTGTACAGAACAAGGTGGTTCAGGTCAGAACAGACAACACCACCACCACCATGTGGTACATAAACAAACAGGGAGGCACTCGGTCTATGGCCTTGTGCACAGAGGCCATGAAATTGTGGTCCCTGGCTTATTCCCTGCAGACCTCTCTGATAGCAGTCCACCTTCTGGGGAAGGACAGTGTGCTACCTGATACACTGAGCAGGATCTCCCAGGGCCATCACGAATGGTCCCTGGACCCCTTAGTGTTGAAAGTAATTTTTTCAAGGTGGGGCACCCCAGAAATAGATCTTTTTGAAGTCCCAGAGAATCATCAACTTCCTCTGTTTTGTTGCAGACCCCCAGTCTTGGGTTCAGTCCCTCTGGATGTTCTGATTTTGAACTGGGAAGGGAAATTTCTGTATGCCTTCCCTCCCTTTCCTCTACTGTTCAAAGTTCTAGTCAAGATAAGGTCACAACCTTGCAAAGTGATTCTGTTTGCTCCAGACTGGGCCAGACAGCCTTGGTACCCTCTGTTGCTGTCTCTAGCAGTCCATCTTCCCCTGTCTCTTCCCAGCAATTACAACCTGTTAACCTCCTCTCAGGGGAGGATTTGGTACCCCAATATTCAGTCTCTCAATCTCAAGGCATGGCTCTTGAAGAGTTAGAGTATGCAGATCTGTATCTGTCTCAGGGGGTTCTGGATATTCTCAAAGCTTCCTGAAAGCCCTCCTCCAGAAAGACTTATAACTCCAAATGGAAAAGATTCAGCATTTGGTGTTCCAAGAAGCATATTTCTCCAGACACTGCAGAATTGCCTACAGTTTTGGATTATATGGTCCATCTTAATGGCCTATACCTCAGTCCAGCTACTCTCAATGTACACTTGTCAGCTGTTTCTGCTTTTCTGTCAGTGGGGAAGTCTTTCTCACTATCTTCTCATTCTGTGTTCTGTAAATTTTTCAAGGGATTGCTTCATACCAATCCTCCCTTTAGGGATCCTGCCCCTGCCTGGGACTTAAATGTTTGCATTGCTCAACTTATGCAACCTCCTTTTGAGCCTATGTCCTCAGCAGAGCTTAAGTACTTGACTTGGAAAACTGTGTTTTTGGTAGCCATTACCTCTGCCAGACATATCAGTGAAGAGCAAGCCCTGTCAGTGGAACCTGATTTTATCTCCTTCCATAGGGATAAAGTAGTCTTTAGAACCAATAGGAGGTTCTTGCCCAAAGTGGTCTCAGACTTCCACTTGAATCAGTCTATGACTCTTCCTGTCTTCTTCACTGATCATTCCTCCTCAGGAATGAGGAGGCTACATGGTTTAGATGTTAAAAGAGCCCTTATCTACTACATAGAGCATACCAAGGGTCACAGGTTTGATTTCCCCCCAGTTGTTCCTCACTTATGGGGAAGTGGGAAAGGGCAAACCTGCCACCAAGAGAACTACTGCCAGGTGGATTGTGTCTTGTATACAATTCTGCTATGAGAAACTGGGAAAGATTCCACCCTCAGGCATGAGAGCTCACTCTACTAGAGGTACAGCTGCTTCCCTGGCTGCTGCCAGGGATATCCCTTTGTTAGAAATTTGCCAAGCAGCCACCTGGAAAACAGTTCATACCTTTACCAAGCATTACCCTCTGGATATCCAGGCTAGGAGTGATGCTCGGTTTGGCACAGCAGTACTTCAGAGCCTATTCCCTAAATAAGTTTTCTCCTTCCTCCATGGAGGTATTGCTTGGTAGTCTGCAGTTTGTCAGAATACAGCAAGACTTCATGTTGTTTGAAGAAAAAATTACTCACCTTAGTAACTGTGTTTCTTCTAATGGAGTCTTGCTGTATTCTGACCTCCCTCCCTGCTTCCCCTCTCAGAACCTGCTTTTTGGGAAGTGGGTGGGCAGGTGTTGCACTGCACCCCAGAGGTGCTTCTTGCACACCCTCCTTTTTAGTTGGGTGTTTTGTTGTATTGTTATCCTCATTTTGTATTGGTTTTGGTTTTGGGTTTGGGTTTCCTGACTTGAGTCTTCCTTGGGAATCCAAAAGTCTCTGTTGCCAGTTGGCTAGTAAAAATTTTACAATGTCCACATAGTATAGTTAGTGAGTTTTTGCTCATAAGAATCTGACAGTTGGGTTTCAAAGGGCTGCAGACAGAGACCTCAACCGAGCTCGAGCTCAACATTCTATGCACTGCATAGAAATTTAACCCTATGTTCTCCGTGGTAGTTAAAAGGCTGGAGTTAACTGCAGTTTGTCAGAATACAGCAAGACTCCATTAGAAGAAACACAATTACTAAGGTGAGTAATTTTTTCTTCTGTTTTGTTCCCTACCCGTCAAGGCCATGGCGTACACATGCAAGTATGCACATGGAGACGCATGAACACACCAGGATCCAGTAGCCCCTTCCACCCCTCCTGACTTTTGTCACCACCCGTACCGCCTACTCTCCCACCGGACCTCCACCCAGTGGGAGCGAGACTATAAATGGGCGGGCATCCACCCCTTTGGAGGGGAAAGCTATGGCTCAATCCTGCTCCAGCCCTCTCCCCTGAGCCAGCACCCCGGTGACCTGAGGTTGTTCCCAAATCCAGGTTGCTGGAGTAGCACGAGGTAAGGTGCCAGCACCTCAGCCCTCTGCGCTACCAGGCCTGCTCACAGTCTGTAACCTTTAAAAAAAAGCTGTGGGTCTTAGGGCCACCAGGACCCCAGAAGCCATGTGGTCCTAGATGCTCTGTGGTGCATTTTATGGCTTATTTTGAAGCTAAAGAAGTCATATCTGAAATCTCCTACACCCCTTGCTCTAAGCAAAATTATTATCTGGCTGGCTGCAGGGTGAATACATATACGTATTCAGTACCAGAGGACAGCAAGATGCTGCTACTGTACTATACCAAAGGCATTGTCTCATTTATGTTATCAGCTTTAATATATATATATATATATATAGCTGTATCTACTGGTATTTAGATAAGGAATCTGGGGGCTGCCAGGCCCCCAGAAGCTCTTGGGTACTAGATGCTCTGTGGCTCATTGTGTGGCTTATTTTAAACCAAAACAACTCGTCTGTGAGCTCCACTCCATCTCCTGCTCTAAGAACAATTATTACTATCTGGGTGGCACAGCTTGTGTCTGTGTATACATATACGCACTGAACCTCAATGTGGAGTTTGTAGCTGGTTTTGGCTGGGTATTGTACATTACTAACTTACTGCAGTGCTGGCTTGCTTTTAGGGCAGGGGTCTGGTGCTGATAGCATCCCAGAAACCATGGGCTATGGTATGCTCTGTTGTGGCTTATTTTAAGTCTATATAACTCATTTCTGAGCTCCCTCTACCCCTTACTTTAACCCCCACCTTCCCCAACTCAACATACCATTTAACCAATTGAGTTAGTGCAACATGGCCTACAGCAAGGCTAGCAGGATGCTGGGATGTATCGATAGGGGTATTGATAGCAGAAGAAAGGAGGTAATACTTCCCCTCTACAGATCTCTGGTGAGGCCTCACCTAGAGTACTGTGCCCAGTTCTGGAGTCCTCACCTCAGAAAGGATAAGGATAGGCTGGAGACAGTGCAGCACAGAATAACAAATGATTCAGGGACAGCAAGGCAGGTCCTATGAGGAGTGCCTCAAGGCAATAAATATGTACTCACTGGAGACCAGAAGCGAGAGGGGAGATAAGATAAAGACCTTCAAGTTCCTTAAAGGAAATAAAGTGAACTGCGGGATATTATTTATAAAGCTTGTGTACCAATTTGCGGTCACATGGACGTGAATGGAAATGAACAGGCTGGTTCAGGAGAGATGTGAGGAAGTACTACTTTATGGAAAGGGTAGTGGAACTTTGGAACAGTCTGTCAGCTGAATTGATGGGTGCAAAAACAGTCAGAGGTTTCAAGCAGGGCTGGGACACAATGAAGGGAATAGTGGTTACTGGTGGCGACAGGACCAAGGAGAAGAATGGGGAGGGTTAATACCCTGGAGAAATGGTAGGTTCCAGAGATTATAGGGAGCTTGGCAGACTGGATGTACCTCTGTCTTTTCTGCCGTCATTGTCTATGTTTCTATACCAGGCACCCTGCTTAGAAAAAAATCTGTAGCATAATTCGTAGTTCAATATTGGGTACTACAATTGTTGCCCCCACTCCATTCTCCAGTGTGGTAGGCATGACAAAGGGAGTGAGGGGAAAGGTAATTTGACAGTGGTGGGGATTTCCAGTGCAAAGTTACCATCTTCTAAATGCCTACCCCCCACCCCCACCATGCTTCCAAAAGTATAGTGGGTATTTTCATACCACTGAACTGTAGCAACAAATGTCATTCTACTGACACGTGGTCATCTGGTGAAAACGCTTCTCGCAACGTATTTGTTTTAACAGCGTCTGATACAGATGATACAGACAAAAGTGGACCTGAATGTCAG
Organism: Neoceratodus forsteri; assembly: GCA_016271365.2. NCBI lineage: Eukaryota > Metazoa > Chordata > Ceratodontiformes > Ceratodontidae > Neoceratodus > Neoceratodus forsteri. Next base: position 620,723,308 of record CM028130.1, read on the forward strand.
TAAAATTGGGACCGCAGTGAAGACCTCTCTGAACAGCACAATTAGTGAGGTGGCAGTGTAGATCCCAGCCAGCCCTTACAAACACATGCTTTGCCTTTCCTCTGTGGAACCTCTTTTGCTTAACTTATGAAAAGTTACAACAGGCATATGAAACATGACAACTTTGCATTTTGTATAGAGCAGGATTTAAGTAATTTATTTCTAAATCTTCAGCTCACACACCTGAACAGCTCCCTTGCCAAACTGTATAGCCTATCCCTTAATATGTGTTATTAAGGGACACATCTTCGGCAATAGTGGCCAGCAAAATTTACCTGCCGGTGACTGATAATATTATAAGTCGAGGTCCTCTACTTCTTTTTTGCTCTTCTGGAGACATCATCTCTGAGCCTGCCACCATGCTCCATCTTCCTTGAGTGCTAGCTGACAGTGTGAATTGTGCTATATTCCAGTCACATTCACGATGCTGACCTGAGCTGCAATTGACCAGCCAGTCATATGGGGATGGTGCAGAGAAAGACTCACATAGCAGCTCCAGTCATCTTATTGGCACTGAGGGAGCTGATTGGTAGCAGATGGGAGGGGGGGGCATGCATGCAGAGAAAAAGTGCTGGGGTTCATCATGTGTGCATAAGCACTCTGTGACAGTCACAAAATAAACAGAAATAATAAAAAAAATGTTACAAATGATGAAGAAAAGGGAGGGAGTTTCAAAAGGGGGGTTCTTTCGAATGATACAAACCTCCCCTGGCAACAGCTGTGAGTAACAGTGATTACCCTCACCAGTCCTTTCCTGACTGGTGCACTAGAGTTAACTCACAACTCCAAGTTCACAGGAAATAACTGAGTCCTTCATCTGCATGCTGTTGCAGAAAGGCTCCTGCCTGAGGATGCAGATAATTCAATGTGGTACTGGATCTTAAACTAGCTATTTGCAATGCAAAGAGAAAACAAGGATGTAACAAAAATAATGTCAACACACAATGGTTCCAAACTCCTTGGTCTTCACTTGGGCCTTGCACCGTGTACAATGTTCACTCAATACTAGCTCTCATCTACCTAAGCTACTCTGATGCAGAAGGAACCTGTTTCAGTAGTCATGGTCTCCCAAATGAGCTCTACACCTGATTCTAGACCAAGGAAGACAGGTCAATTGCCTCTGTGGGGCAATATCTGCAGTCTCCCTAGTCACTGCTAGATGCTGGTCACTTGCCGGCCCTTTTCACCCATTGGTGGGGACTTTTCCTTCTGTTCACCCCTGGCTGTTAGACTCTTAGCTGCAGTGTGGCTAGGCAGGCCTGCTGGATGTATTAACAGGCTGTATTATGAGCAAACCTTTGCAGGCAGATGTGCCCCAGTATCAGTCATAAACACTGGGGACCCAGCTATGGTCTTCTCTCTTTAATATTGTGCCTCAGCTCACTGAATGTGCAGGCTCCATCTCTAGAGCACAGGCAGAGCTCCTTGCTCTCAAAGAATATTTGATCTATCTCCAGTCTGCATTGCTGCAACATTCTTCCCAACAGCAGAGGATTCATTATTTAGCTGCTAGGGTGCTTCTGGAAGAGGTATGTTTTGCTCTCTTATTAGCCCACTGCTTCCCAGGCTTTTTGTCTCTTCATCTTTGACTCTACATTCTGAAAATGGACTAAGAGGGCATTTTCATTGGTGTGCCCATTACATCTATGGCTGCTAAGTTCTAGCACCTCATGGCCACTGAATTATATCCCCAGCCCCATTCTTGCCTCCTGCAAGGTCCTGGAGAAGCTCTATAACATCTGTGCTGCTTTCTGTTTAGGGCTGTGGCAGTAAGATGCAACTTGTCCAGGTTGTACCCTTGGGGCTGTGCCATCATCTTTCTTGGAGGAAGCAAAGGTAGGCACCCCATCTGAAGGGGGGGAGCACTTCATATTTATTCATGAAGTGTTTGTTGACTGGGAAAGGAGGGATAGAAAACACTATATATTTTTAGTCTAGTCTGGGGGGGATACAGATACAAATCAACTGAAACTGAATCAGATTAAGCCACTAGAGGTACTTATAATTTACGCTACATAAAGACATCATAACTTCATTAGCAGTAGCTATCAGGCAACAGTTCCCTACTCAATAGGAATTTTGCCTCAGCAGATTTAATTGTATCCATATAACACATGAACATAACAAAAATTAATATTAAACAGAGTAAAAAACTTCCACCAGAAGAGTTATTAATCTGCATTAGAGTTAATGAAATCTATTTGGGGAAGGACTTTCAAACATATTAGTATCCAACCTTGTGCATTATAAAAAGTAGATTCACAAAATGCTTTAAATCTCATATCCCATACAAATTTGAGAACATGAAACCATATACGTTGTCTATAATTCTGTACTTAGAATTCTATTCCACTAAATCGGCAAATAAAGGAAATAGTAAACAGTTCTATGGGTATATAAACACGTTAAAAAACACTACAAGTGGATTAACTGCAATAATGGGTAATAATGAAATAATCAGTGAACCAGTACAAGTAGCAGAGTTGTTTAATAGACATTTTTGTTCAGCATACAGTATACTGACTCAAGTAATCAAGGACACGTGTCTTCATGCCCAAAAGGGAAAAATATTTCTACTTGTGACAGGAATAGTATAGTTAGAAAGACTGAACAACTGAAAAAATTTGGAGCACCGGGTCTTGATAACATCGCACTCCAAATGCTTCTAATTGCAAAAAACACCATATGTGTACCTCTGGAAATATTGTTTAACAAACTGTTGGAAATAGGTGATGTGCTGGCAGATTGGAAACTGGCAAAAATAACTCCGATACATAAAAAAAGACCAAAAAATAATATAACAAACTATAGACCGATCGGTCTAACTTCAGTGCCGGGTAAAATATTTGAATCTGTCATAAAGGATAAGATAAATGAGCATATTAAATCTCTTGACATGACAGACATTATACAACTTGGATTTACAGAGGGTCGGTCATGGCTCATGAATTTGGTATGTTTCTATGATCCAGTAAGTAAATCTCTGGACAGAGGTATAGCGGTGGATGTTATACTAATGGATTTTTCCAAGGCATTCGACATTGTACCACACTGGGCCATAATTCATAAATTAAAGACACTAAAAATTGACCCATATTTAATAAACTGGATAGCAGACTGGTTGGTCAATAGGCATCAGAGAGTGTTTGTAAATGGAGTCCTGTCAGAAGCTGGGAGGGTGACTATTGGTGTTCTGCGGGGCTCAGTTTTGGGCCCTGTGATTTTTTCAGTTGTTTATGGCAGACCTTGGAGTAGGACAAAAAAACAAATTAATTAAGTATGCAGACAACATTAAGTTGGGAGGACCGTGTGAAACTAATCATGATATTGCATCAATTCAACATGATTTGGACTTAATAACTAGCTGGGCATATGAATAGAGCATGGTATTTAACACTGATAAATGTAGTGTAATACATTTAGGTAAAAAGAACAAAAAAATCAGTATATACTGAGTAATACTATATTAAACAACTCAATGGGTGATCGAGATTTGGAAGTGTATATTGACAGTAAACTGGATTTCAGTAAACAATGTACAGATGTAAGAATATTAAAAGCAGAAGGACAGAGGTGTTGCTGCCTCTTTACAGGTCATATGTGAGACCTCAATTGGACTTTTGCTGTCATCTTTGGAATCCTTATAAAAGAAGAGACATTATAAGATTGGAGAGAGTACAGCGCAGGATGACTAAATTAATAACAGACTTAACCCTTAGGCTACCAACAGAATTAGAATGTATAGGAATTCTGGACTGATATATCAGTCCGTGGCCCTGCAAGGGTTAAAAATGTTAACATATAAAGAAAGAATGGAAACCCTGGGACTATATAGTTTAGAAGAAAGGTGAATATGAGGGGATTTAATTCTATGCTTTGATATTATTAAGAATAATTTACTTAAAAAGAAACTGGACATAAGGCTAGAAAACCAGGAAGTAAACACAAGAGGTCACTCACTGCAAGTACGGGGAAACAGAGTAAAAACTAATAAACAGAAGTATTTTTATACTGAGAGAGTGGTGAAATTATGGAATAGTTTGCCTGAAGACTTGGTACAGAGTGGTAGCAGAAACATATTTAAACGAGGTCATGGTAATCTCATACAAAATGGTATTAAATTACAATATTATTAAAGAAAAGGAGCAATTATGGGTGAAAGCTGCCCAGCTTGTTCACTACCCTCCTATGTGGAACAGTGTTGAACGTCTTGCTGAAATCCAGGTAGGCCACATCCACTGCTCCACCCTGATCCACTTCCCCGGTCACCCAGTCAAATAAATCTATCAGATTTGTTTGATATGACCTTTCTGCCATGAATCCATGCTGCCTCGCATCCTGTGCTCCACTGGATTCAAGGTGTTCCACTATACTTTCTTTTAGCAGTGATTCCATAATTTTCCCCACCACCGAGGTCAGGCTGACAGGTCTATAGTTTCCAGCCTCCTCCATGCTCCCACTTTTGTGGAGAAGGACTACATCTTCCCTCCTCAAGTCCTCTAGAACCACTCCCGTATCCAGTGATTTGCTGAACAGGGCTGCCAGTGGTCCTATCAGCACCTCTCTAAGCTCCTTTAATATTCTAGGATGTATCCTGTCTGGTCCCATTGCCTTGTCCACTTTCAGTTTTGTGAGTTCCTTAAGCATTCTCTCCTCTGTAAATGGACTGGTGTCTACCTCCCTTTCCTGTCCTTTTGCTTACCTGTGGTCCCTCTCCTTCCCCTTCTTCTGTAAATACTGAACAAAAATATTTGTTCAGGATGGATGCTTTTTCCAGGTCTCCTTCCACACACTCCTCTTCTTCCTCTTTTAGCCTTACAATCCCCCCCAGTCTATCTCCTTTTACTAATGCACCTATACAAAATTGTGTCCTCTTTCTTCACCTCTTGTGTTATTTTTTCCTCTGTCTGTGCCTTTGCACTCCCGACTGCTTTTCCTGCTTCCCTTTGCTTCTCCAGACACACTGCCCTGTCCTCCTCCTTTTGTATTTCCTTGTATTTCCAGAAAGCCAACTTTTTTGCCCTTACTTTCCTGGCCACTTACTTGGAAAACCTTAGTGGTTTTCTTTTACTCTTGACTTTGTTTATTTGCCAAATACAAAGGTTTGTCACCTCCACTATGGCTTCTTTTAGATGGGCCCACAGTACCTCAACTCCCCCCCCCCATTTCTCCCCCTCTGCTGCGGCTTTCTTGAGTCATACCCCCATCCTCGTAAAGTCTGCCCCCCTGAAGTCCAGGATGCTCACTTTCATGTGGCGGCTTGACCCTGCTGTAGTATTCATATTGAACCACTCTTCAACCACTTGATCAATTGACCCCAAGTGACCTCCCACCCTAACATCTGTAATTCTGTCTCCATTAGTGAGTACCAGGTCCAAAATCGCACCCTGCTGTGTGAGCTCTAGCACTAGCTGCTTGGGGCATGCCCCTTTCAGGGAGTCCACGATGTCCCTGCCCCTGGCTGTGGCAGCTGCTGGGATGCTCCAATCAACATCTGGCTTATTGAAGTCACCTACCAACAGCACCCCCCTTTAGCTGCCATCATATGAATGGCTTCCACTAGAACCCTGTCCATTTCCTCCCCCTGTGCTGGGGGGCTGTTGATCACACCTCTGCAAATAGCTGTGCCATTGCCCATCTCTAGGGTGACCCACAGTGCCTTCGCCTCTCCCTGCAGTCATTGTGCCTCAATCACCTTAATACCCTCCTTGACGTAAAGAGCCACCCCTCCTCCCTTTTTACCCTCCCTGTCTTTCCTGAATAAAGTATACCTTTTATAGCTACATCACAGTTATGGTTCCCATTATACCATGTCTTAACAATAGCTACAGTGTTCTGGTCAGCCTCTGTCATCAATGCTGACAGGTCCAGAATTTGATTTCCCAGGCTGCGGGCATTTGCACACATGGTCCTCCATGTTCTACAACCTCCCTTTCTGTCTTCTCCCCTTTTACCCTTGTGCCTCCTCTCTTCCCCCTTTTGTCTTTAACCCCCTTTCTGCTCTCCTGTACCATTCTACCTTTCCCAAGTTCAGTCTTCATTGGCGATTTCCTAACTTTACGGTCCTTCATGCTGGGTACATTATCCTGGGGGGTGGGCAGTATGATTTTCCCTGGTTCCTTCCTCCACCCCCCCATGGCTAGTTGAAATGTCTGCCAATGAAGCATTTAAACCATTCACTAAGGACAACAGTCCCCTCCCTAGAAGGAAGTGCAGGCCATCACTCTTGTACAGGTTCACATCCCTCCAGGTGGGTCCCCAGTCTCCGATTAAGCTGAAACCCTTCTGTATAAACCTGTTCCCCAATCAAGTTTTGACAGCCCTGGTGCAGAGATTCCTAGCCTTCCCCTTGCCATGGACAGGCAACACCTCCGACAAGGTCATGGAGCATGCTATCTACCCAAGGCCCCTCCCCAGCTCCCTGAGCTCCTCCTGCACCCTTCCTATCTCTGCCTCATCCCCAGCCAGGTCATTTTTTCCCCAGGTGAACAATGACATCCAGCTCCCACTCCCTTGCTACTGCCCTAGAGATCCTCTGGATCTGCTTTCCATCTCTCTGAGTTGTGCCTCCTGGTTGGCACTAAGGCTCCCTCTCCTCCCTGTTACTTGTCCCCAACTCCACTCCCCAGACTATGGAGTCCCCCACCAGGAGTAGCTTCCTCTTTCTCTTGGGTCCTCTAATGCCCACCCTTAGGGCTCCATTTTGGAGGTCCCACTTATCCTCCCTGGTCGCATCTTTGGGTGTCCCTGTGGGGTGTTCCATTCTTCTAACACAGTGTAGGAGCTCTTCAGTTGCACTGGCTAGAGGATGTACCTCTGACACACCTCCCTCACCCTCCCTGAGCCCACCGTAGTCCATCCACTCCTCCTACTGGGCACCTTTTGAGGCAGTGGGTGCGGATTTGGTGGCCCCTGGGTGGGGGAGGAGGTTCCCTGAATCCTAGGCAAATTGGCCCGGAGACTGGTAACCTCCATCCTCAGCCCAGAGTGGTGCCTGCAGATGGAGCAGCACCACAGTATCCAGCAGGTCCTCCTGAACACTGCTGCCCCACAGCCACTGCATTGCACCACTCCCAGCATCTTCTCCTTCTATGCTGTCTTTTGCTATACTGTCTGTTCTAAGGGTACCCTCCTACTGCAAACTACTGTGAACACTATCACTAGTAGCACCTGATGTAACAATTTCCTCCTAGCCCCTACACCCAACCTTAGTCTAGACCTCAAATGTAATCTTACTTCCTGCTTTTTTTTTGTTGTTGTTCTCTCCTTCTTCTCTTCACCTTCCTGTTTCTTAGTTTTTCACAATTCTAGGGCACCAATCACAAATTTTCCAGGGCTACTTGGCTGTGTTGTCTGGTTGTTCCTGCCCTTTCCTGTTTCCGAACAGGAATAGTCAAATGCCCTCCGGGTGTGTCCCTATAAAAGTAGACGAACCCAGGATGGGTGAAATAGGGGAAGGTGGGTGAGTCTACCTGCCTGTGTTGCCCTGGTGAGTCCCTCAGTCAGAAACAATCAGTTGAAAGGGAAGCGGTACCAATGTGAGCTTCCTGAGTAATGAACCATTTAAATCAAGCACAAAAAATTAGAAAAACAACCCCGAATCAACTGTAGCGCATCTATAAAACAAACAGAAGTTTAAGATGCCTGTAGAAAAAAAAAAGAAACAACTAACTCTGCTCCCAGTCTCCTGTCCCCCAGTACTGTGTCTCTCTCCCTCATGCACCAACAGGTCCTGTATGAAGCACTGTGGCCTTTGGAGGGAAATTAAGGTTAGTAGCTCACAGTACCACATTCAAGCCTTCCAACCTTGTTTGGTGAGACCGTGTCTGCTGTAGATTGTTAGCTGCCTTTTGTTTTATCCTTCTTTCCCAACTTCCAAATCCTACTGGCTTTCACAGTTGGTACCAAAATGCCTGATTAGCAGTTTTACACAGTACAGGACATTGTTATAGTACTTGTGCAAGGTTTTTATTTAATCAAAAGAGCACATGCAACTTCTGGTTTCCATTGTTGGAAACCACCACCTCATGAGCAGCAGTGCACTTCCCTCACTTACTTTATGCTAATATGCCCTGCTGACCAAAGGCAGAAGTCAGCAGTCAGCAGGGCATATCAGCATAAAGTAAGTGAAGGAAGCACACTGCTGCTCGTGAGATGGTGGTTTCTAGCAATGGAAACAGGAAGTTACCGCGTGATCTTTTGGTTAAATAAAAAACATGTACAAGTACTATAAAAACATCCCATACTATGCAAAACTGCTAATAGCGCATTTTGGCACCAGCTGTAAAAGCCGGTAGGTTTTACATTGTTTTCCATTAATGGACACTAAGTCTACACCCCCACCATGAAGGCACGGAGGCTGTACTGGATGGGCCCGCCGATCTCCAATTCACAATGATAATATTAGTCCCTGGTGTCCAGTGGTCCCACCCTATCACCGCTTCATGCTGGTAGTATAAATCTCTGGTTTCCAGTGGTTCCCCACCTAACCCTGATCTCCCATGCTCACTGACAATATAAATTCCTGGTGTCTAGTGTCATGCTGATCACTCAGAAGTGGATCTGAATGCAGTTTTCTTAGAAGCACTTGTTAGACACATGTGATTTAATACTACAGTGATTTGCCATACAGTAAATGCTGTAGAGTACAGTGAATATACAATATAAGAGAATTTACAGTACAAGTAAATGCTGAAGTGTTAGATACCAGTGAGGGATATATGGGTAAAAGGGGTCAGTGGACTGACTGAGGTGGATATAGGCCTAGTAGCCACTGTATGCCCTTAAGGCATCTGCAAGAGAAAGTGCAGTGACTGAGGTCTTTGGGGCAGCCTTGTGCTGGTGGTATTGGTAATTCTTGAGGGCTGGGGGTACCAGTATAGCATACAGTCTCCAGGTTAGTAGGTGCAGACCTGTGAGAAGAACATATAACGATGTACAGAGTTTAAGTACAAATGTGTAGAATTTAAGTTACAGTTAATTCTGTAGGTCAATTGCAAATGTGTTGTCATTGCTATTTTCTTTATTTTTCTTATTTTTTTTTGCAAGCCTGTCTGTCATGCTGGCAGAACACCTCAGTAAATGTATCTTTATTCACTTGAAAACTGTGTCTGAGTGATACTCTGAAGATCTCAAAGTCCCACATTTCCTGTTGTCTCTAGTTCCAGTCCAGTAGAGTACAGTACAGTGCCTTCTGTCCCACACAGGTTCCTACAGCTAACTGGTTAGTAAAAGGTATGCATATCTGCCAGTGGTGGTGTGTGGAAAGATAAGTAAGCAATCCTAGTGACGTGTTGGCATATGAGTTACCTAGCAGTGAAACACTACCAGTTGCCAAGGGGTTACACAATGTTTTGGAATCCAGATATCCACTCCATTCACAATTTCCAGCCAGGCCCCATCAGAGAATTTACTTTTAGTACCAGAAACATTCCAGCTTAATGTAGAAAAACCCTCACTGTCCTTCTGCAATGAATTCTGTATTCAGTCAGTTAGTAGAATCTAAATCATTTAACATAGATGTACTAGATTCGAATACTCTTTTGTCCCTACGGTCCTCCTCTTCCTCTTTAGATATACTGTACAGGATTCTTCTGAGTCAATACTTTCCAAAATAATACTTTTTTTATTGATTCTTACACCTTTTAACTTCTACCTCTAATGTATTCTCTTCGTCCTTTTTTTTAACCAATTCATCATCATCTTTCTGTATGTGTACAGCCTCAACAGGCTTTATGTATTCTGCAATACCCTGTTGTTTAGTGCTTTGTTCAGATTCTTTTTTCATGTTATTTTTTTTTATTATTTTGTCCAGTGACTTTTTCAGTATTCCATTGCTGATTTGTGTTTATTGTCTTAAGCAATGCATTACTCAAAGTGCTTTCCAAATTAATACCAATCTCTTGAAATTCTTGCTTATCTCCCACAGTGCACGTTTGTGCTCCTTATTTTGCACCACAGTAATATCTATATATCGCTTTAATATCTGTCCAGTTTATCATATTTCCCAACACCCTTTCAGTAGATCATAAGCTTTTAACTTCAGTGTAGTGTTCTTTTCATTTTTACTTCTGCATGGGCGGACCTCCGCAGATGTTTGGCTATCACTGTAGGAGAACAACAGGTTGCCTCCAGAACGCGACCCTGTGTTCCTCTACAGTGATGCGACAACATCATGACAGCACTGATTTCATAGGTGCTGTCCTCTGTGATGGAGCTCACCTCTGTGGCACAGTTTCCCCTTCCCAAAGCACACTATTTCACGAGCGCACCTCCGCTATCCATATCGTGCATGCACAGTTTTGCCCCTGCTGCCATCTTATGAATGGCAAACCATTGCCACTCCAAAACTGGTGCTATGGTGTTGCCAGCACCACTCCGTGACCCGTGCTGCAGCTGCTCTGATATCACCATTGCTCTGACAGCCATGCTTCCACTGCTCTGCTACCCGGACAGGTAAGAGCTCACCACAGCCGTATCTGCTCTGACCAGAGTTTGTTGTCTTAGGTAGAGCTTTCAATTAGAGGGTTGGTAAAATAATCCCCTTATCAATTAGTATTTTTTTAGTCTCTTTTTCTATAGCATTGGATTTTTTCCTTTTACTGCTCCCACACAGATGTTTCTGAATCTTCTTCCTGTATTTCTACCACTGTTTGGGGTTTCTTTTTCCTTTTCTGGTTCAGTTTTTTTAGAAGAGACTTTTTTGTCCTGTTTCCTCGTTTTCTTTTTGTCTTTATTTTTTTCAGACGCCCTATCTTCTGTTCCATGTCATAATATTTTATTTCTAGTCTGAGTTTCTTGACTATGCTGCAAGTAAATCTGCGTTTGTTTGTTATCTCTGTTAACTTATCTTGCTTAGTTTTTTGTTTATCAAGTTCTTTTGTTTGTATATTTATATTCCTTCCTTACTGGCCTTAGGTAATACTTTCACTTCCTTACCATCCTTCTCTGCTATATTTTCTGTAATCTCTGTTACTGACTTTTGAATTTGCCTCTTTCCTTCTTTTCTTCTGAAATTTTCTGATTTTGTTTTCTGTCTTAATGAATATGTACAATTATTTCAGTAGTGCATTACTCTTTTGGATGTCTCTTTTATTTCTGATAAACCCAGTAATACTATACAGTAAGACAAAAATACTTCACTACCGGTGGAAATTCACCATTTCTCTTTTTGTTGTCCTCTTTTCTGTCTAATAACTTCAACTGAGACTTGGTATCCAGTTCTCAAAGAGCCCTTAGATTGCCACAGTTTGCAGCAATCTAGGGCTGCAGCAAACTCTGGGTACATCAGGGACCCTGTACCAAATTCTGTAAGAACAGGATCCTGGCACCAAAAACCTGGGAGTTGCTGCACCAGCAGGCTAGCCCCAAGCAATAGTTACACCTGTGGGAATTGCCACAAGACTCCAGCTCACCTTCTCACCCAGCACAATGTGAAACAAGTTTGCCAGGAGGACTCCAGGAGCAGAAGGGATATGGAGAAGCCATAGGGGGAGTTGGGGAGATTTGGTGGGTATGTGGGGGATAATGTGTTACCCGGCAGAGGTGCCATTCATATAACTATTAAGCCGATGGGATGGGACCATGGGGGGGGTCCAGGGACAAACAATACCGGAGGCTGGTGCTGCTGCCATGACTGTGCCCCCCTGGGTCATGGCACTGTTTGTCCCTGGAACCCCCCCATGGTACCATCCCATTAGCTTAAGGGTCAAATAAATGGCACCCCCACCAGGTGCCACATCACCCCCACATGCCCACCATTTCCACAACTTCCCCTATGGTATTTCCATGCTTCTTCTGTCTGTGGACCTCATGTTCAGAGCCCCCCATTTCATCACCTTGTGTGGCACTGATGCAAGGGGCTTAGACCACCTCTTGGCTGGTTTAACTTGAGCATCTTGCTGTGCCCATGGCAGTGCTTCTAGAATAACAATAAAGGGGACATTGCAGCCTCCCCATGGCACAAGCCCCCTTGCAGCTTGGTGCATGTGGTTGTGTGATTCAACTATGATGCAAGGAGGCTTTGGCATAGCTGCTTCATGGGTTGATGCAACTACATTACAGAATCCTGATTGATGCAAGTTGTGATGCAAGTGCCTTGCATCGAACCAAGTCTTTTGAGAATCAGGCCTTTAGTTTTCTGAGCTGATGCTAGCCTTTTGGTGAATTGTCTGCCACAACTGTTTTTTTTTTTGTTTGAAATAGTCTCTCTGCTTTCCCTTGGGGTGTTGTTCTACTTGCTGGTGTCACTAAAGGTGCTGTGTTGTTCTATTGGTTGCTGCCTTGGGCTGCTGGCAGGAAAATGGCTTTCTGAATGTCTTGCCAGCAGCATGCAACAAACTGTGGTAGTGTATTTCACAAAAGTCCCAACAGTCTCCCTCTGCTTGTGAGTTAGGTGGGAGTTCGTGCACTCCCGATACCTGGGGTTCAAGAGGGGAAGGGAGTGGCTCAGGAGAGACAGGGGGAGTGTTTCCACACTAGAAACAACACTTTTGTAAGTGTTATGAGTATTTCAATTTGCTTTTTGGGATTTCGATTTTGCTCACTAAATGGAAAAAACGTGGCAGCAAAATTGCAGTTGCAGTGGCATCAGGCAGTACTTTTTATTTTCAGTGCAATAAGCTTGAAAAAAAGACATAGCTGGCAAAGGCCATCAGCCAATCAGACTGCTTTACTGTCTCTACCCATTATATAAAGAATTTTTGACCCACACCCCAAGACAATCTTTACAGAAGTCTGTAACCTCTGGTTGCTGATTATTAAACCCAGCACATACACTCTGGGGTATGTTTTGTTTCTTTTGTGACTTTTTCTATGCTATCCTGACAAGAAAGTTATGTTTTAGAGCCATTAAAAGAAGGGTTTAAAAGGAATGAAGATGGCACTTGTCTGACCAGATCCAACTGTGTATTGGTACTGCTTCACTTCTCTGAGTTTTAAATCAGTCAGTTGAACTGACTGGTGATGTGCTGAAATGTCAGCTCTCAGTGCCAACCACAGAAAAGGAGCAGCTGCTAACAGCTTTCTCCTCTACTTTTTCCATGGCTAATGATTTGGAATTTATGAAACTCTCACATAGAATGAGTGACCCACTTCAATTATTTACATATGATTGCTATCATAAACATGGCTGCCAGCTTTACTAGTGAAACCATGCCACCCTACTGGATCCCCAATTCATCAGTTGAACATACCCCTGGTGTACAATGGCCTCCTCCCTCACCCAATCAATAATTCATAAGATAAACACATCCCTGGAATCTAGTGCACCCCCTGCCCAATTTTCAGAACCTTGTGAAGTCACTGACAATCAAGCTGTGCTTTATGAGAATGTGGTCAGCCACAGCTTGATTGTCACTGACGTCACATGGCTCTAAAAAGGATGGCCATGTAGCATCAATATGGAGTACACATAACCATCATTTTATTCCCCAGTAAAATTGAATTAAGTTGCATCTCTGGACTGCTGCCAACTATAGGTACTGTAGGTCCAATGCCTCGTTAAAAGAGCTTTTCATAGCTTTCAAATGTAGATGGGTGCAGTTCATGGACGGCCCCCTTTAAACACATGCCTGGCATCCAGTGGTCCCTCCTCTTGACCCAGCAGCCCCCAACCCTCTGTGTACCAGCGATGTTCCTTAAAAAAAGTACTACTCCTACAACTCTTCCCCCACCCCAGTCCTGACATTAAGCCCAAGCCCCCTCCTCACCCTGGTTCCTTTCCCATAGTACAATCCCCTCCTCACATACCCATTAGCACCCAACTAAGCCTCCCCCATCACCCACAGTATACAATAAAGTAGCGAAGTCCTGTAACAAAGTCAACCATATACATAGCATCCGGTAAACCAGATTCTCTGCATCATCTATTCATTCCTACTGAATGAATTGGTGATGAGGTGGTAGTAGTTTAAGCTGTTTGGACAGTTTGGTCAGTTGATCAGCTATTATTACTATCACGTCATCTGGTGTTATGGTTTTCATTATGACAGGGCTTCCCTACATCACTGTATATGTTGAGTAAAATGGGGGGAGGACAGTACCAGGTGTGTGAAGAAGGGGTTACTATGGGAATGTACTGGGGTAGTGGGGAAGAAAGAGGAGCCACTGGATTCCAGGGATATGGTTAATTGATGAATCTAAGATTGGTCAAGGGAGGAGGGCAGTGAATTCCAGAGATATGTTTAATTGCTAAATTCTTTTCAATTGAGGAAGGGTGACTGCTAGACACCAAGGGTATGTTTCACTAATGAACTCATGATCAGGTAAGGGAGGTGCAGCACTAGATACCAGGGATATGGTTCACTGATGAATCAGTGATTGGGTGAGGGAGGGGCACTACTGGACACCATGAATATGTGTAACTGATGAATCAGGGATCAGGCAGGGGGAACCACAAGATGCCAAGTATAAGTGTGACTGATGAATCTGGGAATGGGTGAGGGAGGAGGCCACTAGACACCAGGGATTATAGTGTACTGGGTGTGTGGGTTGATGGAGCACAACGCATCTCCCACCAGTATAGTGTAGTGTAGTGGTTAACAGCACTGAGTTCAAACCTGGAGAACTGGGTTTGAATCCCACAGCAACCACCTGCATACTGTGTGACCATGAACAAGTCATTTAATTTCTCTGTGCTTCCAGGGTGCACCTGGAAACAAGCCTCAGCTTAGTGTGTCTTTCCCAGCCAAATATTGTAAAATAAAAATAAAATAGAACCATTACCTAAGGGAAGGGGTGATTCAGTGATGGTTGCTGGTGCTTTGAGCTGCATTAAAAGGCACTTTTTGCTTGCATTATCCTAGTGCACACATGGTAATGAGATGTCCTCTAATTACCATGTGGGCCAGGGGTGCCTCTGCACTGCAGCACAAACCACTTTGTTGCAGATCACAGCTAAGCTTCCATTATTGGCAGAAAGTACAAATCTCAGAATGTCTCACTGTGCACATGAAAACAGTGTCTATAAATGAATTGCTTATGTGTCCTTTATGTTTCCAAAACATTGGAAGTTAATTAATAATAATTATATATCAATAAGAGTGGCAGATCATGTGTCTCTTTGGGTTATGAAAGAGCTGTCTTACTAGCCAGAAATCACTCAACTGCTGGACTGTGGAGGAGATCGACCTCAGGTAAAACCAGAAGGGAAAGAAAAACACCATTTCAGCTGTGAGTGGTAGTAGTCAGTACTGGGCAACTGGTTGGGAACAGTTTAATTATAGTTGACCTGGGTCTAGGTATATGAATCTGTGAGAGGCAAGAATGTAAGTGAGGGGCTGGCGCTGAGCCTGTTAAGAGCACTGAGTGGAGCACCAACAAGCCATGAGGAAGTAAGAAGCATATCCCTTCCAACAGACTGGGACTGCTATGCCTAAATGAGGTTGGATTCAGGAAAAGTATAAAGACAGATGAAACCTTTCTTTTGGTAGTGGTCTTTCCTACTATAACCTTTCCTACTATAATCTTAGAGACAGAAATATGTTTCCTTGTTGAATATAAAACTGGTCTCTCCTTGAACAGTAGGGGTAGTCAAGTTACTGTTTTTGAAAAGTCAGCAAGTATTCATACTCAGCACCCACTCAGCTATTCTATATTTAGTATTCAGAATTTGGTCAAAATAAAAACATAAAAAATAATAAAAAAATTTTCTTAAACTTCTAACCCTCTCCAGGTGGGCTTAGCTAGTCCCATGGCCACACCTTCCCCCACACAGTTATCTCCCACTCTTCACCCCCAATTTCCCCCAACACAGTTTTAAAAAACAAGTGTTGGTAGCAGACATCAATGGCTACTTTTGAATTTTCATGTTTTAGTGTGGTCCTGCTTTACCCAGTTTTAAAAATGTATTCAACCTTAATAGCCAACCTCAGACACAATATCTCATTTTTATTGGGTTCCTGTTTTCACTCATTTTTATAACATTGAAAAATAGAAACATAGAAGTTGAGGGCAGATAAGGACTGCAAGGCCCATCCAGTCTGCCCATTTCTTTTTCTGCCTTATGAATGTGCCATCAGCCTTTGCTCTGTCAATGGTCTATCCATTCATACTCATCTGTATTGCTCCCTTATACCTATCCCATGCCTGTTTGAAGCTCTGCACTGTATTTATATCCACCACTTCCTGAGGTAGGCCATTCCATGCATCCACCACCCTTTCTGTGAAAAAGAACTTCCTCACGTTACCCCTTAATCAGCCTCCCTTTAATCTCATGCTGTGCCCCCTTGTCCTGCTAGTTTTCTTATATTGAAACATGTTAGACTCTTTCACCTAGTTAATGCCCTTAAGGTGTTTGAATGTTTCAATCATATCACCTATCTCCCTCCTTTGCTGTGCGGTATACACATTGCGCTCCGTTAATCTGTCTTCATAAGTTTTCTGATACAGTTCTTGCACCATTTTGGTTGCCCATCTCTGGACTGCCTCAATTTGGTTAATGTCCTTGTGAAGGTGTAGCCTCCAGTACTGCATGCAGTACTCCAGATGGGGCCTAACCAGTGTCTTGTAAAGAAGGATTATTACCTCTCTCTTCTGACTTGTGATACCCCTACTAATACACCCCAATATCCCTCTAGCCTTACCTACTGCTTTAGTGGTCTGCTTGGATGATTTCAGATCATCTTTTTATAATGACGCCCAAGTCTCTTTCTTCCCTTGTGACTGCCAGCAACTCCCCTCTCAGCCTATAGGTGACTTCAGGGTTTCTCTTCCCTATGTGCATGATCTTGCACTTCTTTGTGTTAGACCCCAGTTGCAACTCTTCTGAACATTTTGCTAGTTTATCCAGATCTCTTCTCATTCTGCCCACCCCATCTGGATCATCTACTCTGTTGCAGATCTTGGTGTCATCTGCAAACAGATAAACCTTACCCTCCAGTCCTTCTGCAATGTCATTGATGAAGATATTGAAGAGGACTGGCCCCAGGACTGATCCCTGAGGTACCCCACTTGTGACTTGCATCTTTTCTGACTTTATACCGTTTACCACCACTCTCTGTTTTCTGCCCATCAACCGGTTTGTCACCCAGTTGACCAACTTCTGACCCACCCTGAGCCTACCCAGCTTATTAGTCAATCTTCTATGTGGAACAGTATCAAAAGCTTT
The DNA here is from genome assembly GCA_016271365.2 of Neoceratodus forsteri. Lineage (NCBI taxonomy): Eukaryota > Metazoa > Chordata > Ceratodontiformes > Ceratodontidae > Neoceratodus > Neoceratodus forsteri. Next base: position 620,740,454 of record CM028130.1, read on the forward strand.
GCTGAAGTCAAGGTAGACAACATCAACTGCTCCCCCTTGGTCCACCACTCTGGTTACCCAGTCAAAGAAATCTATGAGATTAGTTTGACAGGACCTTCCTGTTGTAAACCCATGCTGTCTTGGATCCTGTGCTCCTATGGATCCTGGGTGTTGCAATATATTTTCCTTAAGGAGTGCCTCCATAATCTTGCACACTACTGAGGTAAGACTGACTGGTCTATAGTTCCATACCTCCTCCCTGCTACAACTCTTGCGGAGCAGGATCACATGAGCTCTTCTCCAGTCTTCTGGGACCTCTCCTGTGCTCAGAGACTCACTAAACAGTTCTGATAATGGCTCTGCTAGTTCCACCCTTAGCTTCTTTACTTCGCTGGGATGTATGCCATCAGGTCCCATTGCCTTGTCCACCCTGAACTTATCAAGTTCTTGTAGGACATTTCTTTTGTGAAGGGACTAGTGCACACCTCCCTCCCCCCTGTGTCCATGGTGCTGAGCTCTGGGCCCTGCCCTACCTTCTCTTCAGTAAATACTGAGCAGAAGTATCTATTTAGAATAGATGCTTTTACATGGTCCTCCTCCTCACATGCTCCCTTATCCCCTTTCAGCTTAGTAATACTCCATCTGGACTTTCTCCTTTCACTAGTGTATCTATAGAAAGTCTTGTCACCTTTTTTTACTGTTTATGCTAGTGTTTCCTTGGTTTGGGCCTTTGTCTGCCTTACTGCCTTCCCTGCTTCCCTTAGGGAACTTTGGTATGCCTCCCTATCTTCATCCTGTTGCGTTCCCTTATATTTCCTGAAGGATAGCCTTTTGGCTCTGACTTTTTCTGCTACTCTTTTTGAGAACCAAAGTGGTTTCCTTCTTCTTTTCCACTTCCTTTTCTCTCTAACACAATGGGATGTTGCTTCAAGTATTGCATCTTTAATGCTTGCCCACTTTGCCTCTACCCTCTCACCTGTATTTCTTTTTGCCAGGGTTAGCTTAACTCTGTTGGCCAACTTATCAAGGTCAGCTCCTCTGAAGTCCCATATTTTTGCCTTGAAATGGGATGATTTAGTTCTAGTGGCCAAATTGAACCATACCATGTGATGGTCACTGGCCCCCAGGTGACCTTCTACCTGGAGATCTGTGATCCTTTTCCTGTTAGTCAGTACTAGATCTAGGATAGCTCTGTCTCTTGTGGGTTGTTGTATAATGTACCGTATGTACCCAGGATTACTCAGAAAAAAATGCTACATCTCCTTTTTAGTGGGGCCCTGCTTTTACTCATTATGGTCATATGGGCAGAGACATGCTAAAGTGTTGTCATGACACAGGAGAGAGAAGGGACTGTGGAAGCACATGGCCATACACCTAGGCAGTGTCCTTCCACAGTGGAATTGAAGCACATGTGGTCCTGACCATTCACCACAGTGCTGGTCACCCCTTCCCTTGCACTATTTTCAAGCTTGGTGCTCACTTCTGATTTACTTCTCAAGTCAGAGTTCTGCTTTCACTTTTAAAATAAATTCTGCTCAGTGGAGAATGGGTCAGCATTAATGAGCAAGACTGTAGTTTATCATCAAAAGCTTCACTGTGTATCAAAAACATTAAAAAAGCAGTAAAAAAGATCACCCATATATATTCATAGTTGACAAATTGGCATTGCTCGAGTGGTAACACCAACAGGGCTTTTAGAATTCCATGCTTGAAAAACTGACAGCTTAAGCAGCTGTGAATCTTTAGAGTAAAACTTTAAAGACATCATTTTCATCATCACATATCAGATCAATACAGAAATGTGATGAGCTGTGCCTCCTGTCATAAATGTGCAGACCATATTCAATTTCAATAATGAAGGTCATTAACAGGGAATATACATACAGTTGATGTTAAGTAAGAGCATGCTGAATTAAAATGCATTTAAAAAACATACTTGATAAGAGTGACGGTAAAAAAAAAAACAGATGAAAGCGCCTTCCTTCGCAATGACACACAAAACATGAGCTCAGTCACACTCACTTTCATGTCTGATCAACAATAAAAAAAAACACTTACAATTAGGACTCATTTACTTTCATAAATATTGATAAAACAGATTAAATTAACATTGAGCATTACCAAAATAACTCTGTTTGGAACTGAAAGATGACAGACTTTTGACGCACTTGCCTGTGTGAGCTCCGTAAGTCAGAAAATCACTGACTACAGAGGTTGTGACGTCACCATGCATAGCAGCCCGATGGAGAGAGCAGTGTTAGTGGATCATGCACACTACCTTCAGAAAGACTAATCAACACCAGTACAAGGAAAAAAAATCCAAAAAGACAAATGTCATACATTTACATATCTGTACCAAGCTGACTGACTGCTTTAACACCTCCATACACAAATCAAGACAAGGATTCTTCATGTCACCTTGCACTCCATCATTCTTTCCCTGGCTGCACTATCCACTGTACACTGAGCTGATTGTAACTCATTTTAATTTAGCTGAGAGTCATTTGATGCTATGAGAGAAGTGAAAGAGTGCTGAGGTGACTAAAACTGGGGTAGAAAGCTCATCAAGGAGCATTTACTCAACTAAACGAGAACAACAAAATAAGAAGTGTTATAAACAGTTGGTATACTGAGTTTTTTAAGATCACATGGTATTTTAATAATTAATTATGTAATGTTTTGCCTCTACATTGCTCATTTTTAATGGTTAAGGAGGCTGATTGCTTATGCTACATTTGTTTTATTTTGAATATTGCAATATTATACCTTTTTATACTGTGCTTTATTTTACCTTCAGTGTAAACTTTTTAATAAGTGGCTAACTAAAGCTTAGCTTTAGCACTGAATTCATTGATTTTATTATTCTTTAGACATAAGAGTAAAATGTGTGTATATTATACTTTATAAAATATTTATGATTAACTGATTGGTCTTTAGTATTAAATATTTGTTAAGGCCCCCAAAAAGCACAGCATGATGTTCACAAAGAATATCCCAGTCAAGAAAAAATGAACTCACTCACTCACTCACTGATTAAGTAACTAATTAACTAACCAAAATAAATACATAAATAAATAAAAGACTATAACTTCAGCATTTCCTTAGGATTGCAGTGAAAAGCTTACATGAAACTAACCCTAGTGCTTTGTGTGTGACATGTTCCATTAGGTTTTGTTAAGGCAGTCTGAAGGACTCAGTACACATTGCTTTTTGTAGCACACTTAGGGCAGCATTTTGAAATCACTTACAACCCCATGCAATAAATCAGCTTTGTGCTCATATGATAGTGAGTGGATATGGCAATAGGCATTCTGTATTTAGACTGTCACAAGGCAGCATTTGCAAGCACAAACAATAACAACAGTAGGAAGCAGATTGAATCCAGGACTGAGAGTGGAGGGTGGCTGCAGCTTCCAGCAGCTCTATGGACTAGGACTTATATTGTCTTATTTTATTTGTACGTATCTTGTATTTTATCTGTTCCATTTAAGCCTTTAAATCCTAATATCTTTCTTTCCTTTTTTTATATTTTAGATTGTTATAACTAATCTGTGTGTGTTTGATTGGGTTTATATCTTCCTGCTCCCCACTTCTTTCAAGCCAGGTATGTGATTTTTGGTAAAAGTGACTCATAAGCTTGGCAGATAATACTGTAGGTATTGGATGGTGAGTAGTGGGTAGTGGATGGTTAGAGGGTTGGCAGAGAGAGAGTGGGTAATGGGAAACTGATCTTTTAAAATAATCATTGTTGCATCTTTTGCCATTTTTTCACAGCAGAATAGCAGCTGTGTTGGCTCTGACCAGAGTTTGTTTTTATATTGCATTTACCCAGGGTCCAGCATACATGCAATATGTAAGCAATTAGACATGGCAGGGTGTGCACTAAAGGATTATAATGCAAGCTGCAGGGAATGAGGCATGAAGCCAAAAGCTGAGTATCATTATATCCCTGGGAAGTGCATTTGGATCCATTAAGCACACCCTGTTGTGGTTTATTGTGCATTTAAAATAACTCGCTGTTTGTATGTATTATATGTAAAGTGAAACATTTTTAAATAATTATTTTACATAATATCCTTTGTTTTTATTCATTTTAAATGGCAAAATTATATACAAGAAATATTCCTGATGTTGTAGGTAATGAGGCTTTTTTGCCTTGGTAAGAAGATCCAGCACCTAACCATGCATAACTAGCTTTTCAGTGCGTGATTAGGTGATGCCTCTCAGCCAATGGGCTTTGAGAATTTTACCTTGCCATTTTCTTTTTTTAATTTTTAAATTTTTGACCAGGGAAGGCACACTAAGCTGTGATAGCTTGTTTCCAGGTGCATCCTAATGGGTGGGTTACATGGACCTCTTTCATTGGCAGAGGAATTTTGGCTGTGGCACTGGGAAAACTCCTTACTCTTCTTTGACAAGTGAAATGACAACTACAGTATTTTATTAGTCTTTTACAGTGGGGCCCTGCTTTTGCCAATTGTCTTGCTGTACTGTATTTACTCAGGATATTCCAGCTAAGATATAATATATCATGTTCAGTGGGGTGCTAAAACATAGAAACATCGAAAAGTGATGGACAGAAAAAACCTGAACAGTCCATCTAGTATGTCCTAAGCACCTGTACACACATGTACCTGTTTTAATCCCATTTTTACATCTGTTCTTTCCACAGTGAGATGACTCTCCTCCAAGGTTGGTCATGAGGGCTAGAGAGGAGGAGTTCTCCCCAGAGCTGCAAGTCACTGTTCGGTCCCCTCTAACCAACATCAGTGAAACAGCTCCCCTCCGAAGGTGGTCATGAGGCTAGGCAGAAGGAGCCCTCCACAGAGCTGCAAGCCACCATTTGGTCCTCTCTAACTGACATCAGTGAGATGGCTCCCTCTGAGGGTGGTCATGAGGGCTAGGCAGAAGGAACCCTCCCTAGAAATGCAAGCTGTTATTTGGTCCCCTCTAACCAACATCAGTGAAATGGCTCCCCTCCGAGGGTGGTCATGAGGGCTAGGCAGAAGGAGCCCTCCCCAGAGCTGCAAGCCACTGTTCAGTCCCTTCTAACTGACATTAGGCATGCAACCAGGCACTCGATTCAAACGCAAGTCTTGACTCGGCAGTGGAGGACTGTCTGGCACCATTTTTGTAATTGAAAAATCTTGGACTGCCTTTGGACTTGCTTCCCTGCTGTAATTGTCACCATACAACTATAAATAGTTTATTTTTCTCTTAAGCTGTTTCCCAAATGCCTATTTATTATCTGTTTCAGAAGAATAATCTAACTTTACTTAAATTAATTGCTACTGCCCTGCCTGTGCTAGTTATTTATTTATTTTACTTATTTATTTAGCTTTTGTTGACCAGGTAGGTACATAGACAATCTGTATGCCTATTTTCAGGTACGACCCGGGAGAATACAATGAAAATACAGGTTCAAACAAGGTACATAACAACAAGAGGGGCGATGTACAGAGTTACAAGAGAGCAAGATAAACATAGATAGTCTACAGTGAGCAGTAATAGGTAAAATATTCATATACATACAAAATAAATAGACTAACACATTCAATGGTAATTACATTGCATGAGTGACCCTATTTACCAGGGCTACTTAATTCATAAGCAGATGGCAATCAATCACATGCTACCCAGAGGTTGAAGGACAGTAGGCAGTGGGTCAGAATGGGACCAATTTGGAGACCTGGTTAGGGTGGCTTGAGTCACCCACATACCAAGGACAGTTTCAAGTGCTCCCATAGGGAATTCCAGACACACAGTTGGGTGGGGGAAGAATGAACATGGTCAGGAAGGGAGTCCCATAGCCTCAGAGCACATGTAGCAAAGTCCCTATCCCCCATAGGGTTCGAGTATATGGAACTTTGAGCACCGCCGGACCCTGAGACCTGAGGGAGTAGGAGGAGAAGGATACAGCAGGCATGAGAGTTGATTCAGATAAGGAAATACCACATCTTTAAGACTGTATTTATTAGCAGATACCTGCATTTCTAGCAAAATACCATTGCTTCACTCGCTCTCAGCCAGGCACCTTTAATTAATTAATTCTCCCTGTTCTATGTTTAATAAGATTCTGCCTGTGTTATACAGTTCCTTGTTTAATTTAATATCAATGTTTTTCTGCCTGTAAGACCTCTAATCAGCCATCTCTGCAACTATTCAAGGTGATTTATACAGGCAAATCCTGAATTTTGTAGCTGCTAGCACTGGTAGTTGCTTTAATAATTTAAGCATTGTTATCTTGCGCTTGTTAGTGCTCAAATACAGGGTCTCCCCAACCACGGCAAGCCACATTTTTTAAACCCTGTCCCCAGTTTCAATTTAAACTCCTGTAGGACTTGCAAAGGCTACTTGACCATATTAAGAACTGGAGAACTAAGTGTTTCAATGCCATGTTCTCTTACCCCCAAGCCCCCCCCATATTTCTTTGTTCAGTCCCTCCTCCTCAGTACCTGTTTTAATCTCATTTTCTTCCTCTGTTCTTTCCATAGTGAGATGGCTTCCCTCCGAGGGTGGTTGTGAGGGCTAGGCAGAAGGAGCCCTCCCCAGAGCTGCAAGCCACCGTTTAGTCCCCTCTAACCGACATCAGGTATGCAACCAGGCACTCGAGTCTCAGCTCAGCAGTGGAGGACCCTGCCCCCACCACCACCCTTGGTGAACAGTGCCTTATATAGCAGTTCACATGTGATGGTGGGAAAAACCTATCAGCCTATTTTACCATTTGCAGATTATCTACTCCTACCATTAGCAGCCACTACCACTATCTAAATCTGTAACTCTCATTTCAAAGCTATGACACCATGCTGCCTAGTCTAACTTTAATCTCTGTTCTTGCTCCACTGGTCACTACCACCATCCTCTGACCCCAAACTACAGGCATGCCTGCTGGCATCTAGCACCCTGCCTGCCCCTGAACCTCCCTCTGCCACCTCTCAGGTAGGTCTGCTACCTGTGGCACACCTTCACAACAATTTTACAGGCTCTGCCATTCTCCCACTATCCTTCCATGCAGGTCTACTAGCCCTAAAGTTCCCCACACAAGCACCCTCAACACTAACAAATCAACCACCTGCTTCTCTACACAAGCTCCCATGGTCCCAGTCTTTTTCTGAGCTTATAATAAACCTCCTACTCCTCTTATCTGGAAATGTTGAGCCAAACCCTGGCCCATTCCCCACCCCAGGTCATATCCCCTCCCCAGCACTTTGACTCCCTAAGAGCCTACAACTGGTTCACCTAAATATCTGCAATTTACTACACAAACTAACTATCCTACAGTCACTTGCTCTATCGTTATGCCCTGACATTCTGATCATCTCCAACACCTGGCTAAAACCTCACAAGGACATTGAAATCACTATTCCAGGCTATACTGTCATTCATCACGATTGTCCTGTGCGAAAATGAGGAGGTGGCATAGACATGTATGTTGCTTCTATGCTTCAATTCACCCAAGTTACACTACCTGTGACCATGCAGTCCATCAACACATTATTGCTGAAACTATCCCTCCCCCCCATACTATACCCATATTCATAGCTGGTTCCTACTGCTCACCTGACATCACCATGCCAGACATCTTTGATCACCTGGCAACCTAAAATCACTGGCATTGAAGGGTGAGCTACATATCCTTGGTGACCTTAATTGCAACTGGCTCACCAGTGCCAGCTCCAAGCTGCGCAGCCAGGTGGCTACTCTCAGTCTGTCACAATTGATCACTGAACCCGCATGCCTGAACCCCAAATCCCCAAACCACTCTCTCATTGATTGGTCCCTCACTTCCCACTTCCAACGCATAGTAGCCTCTGGCCTCTTACCAGACTCACTAAGTGATCATCATATGATTTACACAGTAAGGAACATTTTCAGGCCAAAGGCACCCCCCCAAAAAAAAACATTTCTGACCAGGTCATAAATCCCTAGATCTCACCTCACTTCTGAATGACCTGGCAAATGAAGATTGGTCAGTCATCCCCTCAGGCCACCTCCATCGACTTAGCCCTGGAATATTTCAAGATCAGGTTCATGGCTGTCTGGGACTGTTATGTGCCACTCAGATGGACACGGGTGAAGGGTAAACACCTGCCTTGGATCAGAGCAGACATCATGGCCCACCTCAGAGCTAAAGATCAGGCATGGAAATCCTTCAAGATCTCCAGCCAAATCATGGATCATCTATGGTATTGTGCTCTTCGTAATGCCTGTATGAGATTAATCATGCAGGCAAAAGTTAATTACTTCAATACTAACTTCTTCTCAAACCTAAACCACCTGGCTAAATTCTGGAAGGTGGTCAAATCAATTTTCTCCCCAGAGTCCCAGCCCCCAACCGCTGCCTTAAACATAGGTGACTCCACTGCAACTGACCCTCTTGCAGTGGCCTCTGAATTCAACTCCTTTTTCACAAGCTGTACCTTGTCACTGCTGTCCTCCCTCCCTCCTTCTCTAAATTCCTCCCATCCCCTCTCACCCCAGGTCAAGCACCTCCACACATCTCCTCCTTCTCCTTCCACCAGGTTACCATGCAAGAAGTATTAAATGTGCTGCTCACCTTAAACCTGTCCAAAGGTAAATGTCCCATTGGCCTGGACTCCAAAATGCTCTACCTGTCAGCTCCTGCCATTGCCTCCCCACTAGCAGTGCTTTTCAACCTTTCCTTCTCTTTAACCTTTATCCCATCTGAGTGGAAGCATGCCACTGTAAGCCCACTTCCAAAAGGCAGTGACCCATCTGTCCCTGAAAACTACCACCCGATATCCCTCCTTCCCACACTGGCTAAGCTTCAGGAACACCTGGTCCTCTCACAGCTCTCTTCCTTCCTTGACTCCTCATCCATTTTCACACCTTGCCAGTCTGGTTTTAGGAAAACCCACTCCACTGCCACCTCCCTACTAAGGCTCATCGATTCCATCCATACTGGCATGGACAAGGGCCACATCACCTCAGCTATCTTCGTCAGTCTAGCAAAGGCGTTCAACACTGTCTCTCACACGCTCCTCCTGTCCAAGATCTCACTCACTGGACTCTCCTGTGTAGCTACCAACTGGTTCCACTCCTACCTGATTGGTAAAACCCAATTGGTCCATATTGGCAACACTGCCTCAGCCCCCTCCCTGTCTCTACCAGTGTGCCCCAGGGCTCAGTCCTTGGACTGCTCTTGTTTTCTATCTTACTTAATGATCTGCCCCCTGTTTTTCTTTTTTTATTATTTATTTTTACCCCAGCACCTCACACCAGCACTTGTACCTGACTCCCCTAACCCTTGTACTCGCCCACCTCCGAACCTCCCCATGGAGCTGCAGCTTACCTCCCAGGTAAGGTCTGCAGCATTTCTAGTCTTCATCAGGGTCCTGGAGGCTGCTTTCTGTGGCTGTCAGGGGGAGAGCCCATGATTGGATCCCCATGCTGGTGTCTCACCTGGAGAGGCGCAACTTTTCTGTGTATGTCCCCCCCAGCATGGCGTGCCACAAGATGCCATGGCACATGCCAGCATCCACCATGCCTCCCCATTGGTAGAGGCACCAGGGCTGCCATGCCTCTGGCTGATACCAGAGGTCAGGCCACCCCTGGGTCAAGATATCCCCTCCCCCAGAGGAGCTGAGCTGTTCAATGGATGCTCAGGCATCCTCCTCCCGACCGGTCCTCCGACTCCCAAGCTCGTTCACGAACCCGGGTTGTTGGCATCACAAGTGGAAATCCAGCTGCTGCGCCGGTGGACCAGCCTGATCTGCCCTCTACTTGCCCTCATACATCCATTCACATTTATGCGGACGACACAGTGCTGTATACTTCCAGCCCCACGACCACTGATGTGGTGACCAGACTACAGCAGGTCTTCAGTAATGTTCAGCTCTGGTTTCTCACAAATCAGCTTCCCTCAACACCAAAAAAACAGTCTCCATGACCTTCAGCACTAGGCAGAGACTCTCGCAGCTCCCCGCCACTCCCAATTTCCACACTCTGGATGGGTCAACATTGCAGGCCTGTACCTCCTTCAGATATCTCAGGATCTGCCTTGACCAGCACCTCAGCTTTTCTGTACATATCAATGCCATCCACAAAAAAGCTCCTCCCAAGGTTGGGGACCCTATACTGTAATCGTGGCTGCAACCCACTGCTGGCTCGCCGTGCCATTACACAGAAAATAATCCTCCCTATTTTTGACTATGGGGACGTAGTCTACAGTGCAGCACCCAAGTCCACCCAAGCCAAACTGGACCCACTCTTCCACTCCTTCTGCCATTTCACCCTGGACTGTCCACTCACCTCCATTATTACACCCTCTACCAGACACTGGGCTTCCCCTCCCTCCAGGACCGAAGACTGTCCCACTGCGTCCGGATCACAGCCAAGTTCTGAACCCAGTCCTTGCCCACTTACCTTACTTCCTTACTATCTGTCCCAGCCCTTCCAGCTTATGCACTGAGGAGAAATGATGCCAGGCTCCTATCTGTGCCACACATGTCCACCACCGCAGGTCAGACAGCCTTCAGATACCATATGCCTAAGCTGTGGAATTCACTCCACATGAGCATTTGTCATGCCTCCCCCACCCAGCACCTCAATTCCCTACTCAAAGCACATTTCGCCTCCACCTGTACATGTGACCAAATATTCTGCCCACCTCAAGGCCAGTACCTCGGATTGTGTCAAAAAGCACTGCCCAGCTGCGCTCTGATGTATGTGTGTAGTGTAGCTTAGCTTAGACTAGCCAACTGCTTTGCATTAACTCCAGCTGCTGCACCATATATATATATATATATATATTGCACTGTACTTGTACACCTATATTGAATTTTTGTACGCATTCTATATTTTTTCTTACTGTATTTATGTCCTCGTTATTCAATGATTGTCCTTGTACTCCCCATGTACTCTCCCCTTCCCTCTCCTCCCCCAGGATGCATCTTGAATTGAGCAGTATCTCTGCTCAGCACGCCTTCCTGATAAAACTCTTAAATAAATAAATATGCATCCTTATCTGGAGATACTCAGCAGTCGTCTCTGTCCTCCCTCCCATTCTCCCCATCCTCCTCATCTTTCTGCCTTTTGAACTCCACTATTGTCTTTGCCTCCACAACTATGTCAGGAGGTTTATTCTACCCATGCACCTTCCCTTCTATGAAATTTTTCCTAATGTCCTTTCTGAACCTTCCCCGCTTCAACTTGAACACATGCCCCCGGCAGGCATACAGTTTTTTATACTGAACAAACCTACTGTGTCCCTTTTGTGAATTTGAAATCTCTGTCAAGTCCCCATCTCCCTTGTGTCTTCTAGAGAATACATGTTGAGATGTCTGAGTCCCTGATTATACACCTTGCCCTGCTGACCTGGGATCATTACTATGACCCTTTGAATCCCTGTCAATCCTTAGGTGTAGACCACTGAGCTGAACACAGTGTTCCAGAATGGAAATGGTCTCACCAGTTAACTATACAGAAGCAATATCACTTCCTTCCTTCCTTCTGCTAGTAATCTCTCTCTCTCTCTCCTTAGCACCCCAGCATTCTGCTAGCCCTCTTACATACTGTTCTGCACTGAGCAGCAAAGTTTATGTTATTTCTGATCACCACCCCTCAGGTCTCTCTCCTCCTCCATGCTCTCTACCTGTGTGTGTGTTCATCCATTCATTCCCCCTGGGAAATCCAGCAGATGCAACATCTATTTTTAGAAAGATCCTACATTTACACATTTGCACACTGTGTTTATCCAGAATAGCCCAATACAGGTGAGATGCAATATCTTCAGTTTCAGTGCAGTCCTGCTTTTACCTGTTTTTCTAGTGTATTTACTCATGATAACCCATGGCGTAGTGGTTAAGGTAACTGAGCTGCAAATCTGGAGACCTGGGTTTGAATTTCTTCAGCTCCACTTGAATGCTGTGTGACTCTGAGCAAGTCACTTAACTTCCTCGGGCACCCAGGTTGCACCTGGAAACAAGCTGTGGTTTAGTGTGTCTTTCCTGGTTAAACAATTTCCTCTTCCCTAACCTCACTGAGATGCCACATCTTGTTCTCAAAGCATTCCAACTTTTACCCATTTTTACATATTTTCTAAGGACAGCTAAGCTGTCTTATCTTGGTTTTAGTAGGGTGCAGCTTTTATTCATTTTGACACTGTATTTAGACAAGATAACCCAGCTGACGTACAACATAACAGCATTGGAGGGGTCCTGTGTTTACCTGTTTTACACAGCATTTGTTTGTTTATTGATTGATTGATTAATTAATTAATTGAAAATGTTCACCAAGTAATTATGCAGCGATACAGTAAGAATCCCATTTACAGATGTGACCTGGAGGTAAAGGGGACTGAGAGGGATTACAGTTAGGAAAAATATGGAACAGTCTTTACCAATATTTAGCAGTATTTGCTAAGGAGAACCCAGCCCAGCTGAGATGAAATACAGCAATTTATTTTCTGTGGGGTCCTGCAGTTACCTATTTATATAGTGCAGTGAACCAGGATTGCCCAACCGAGATGCAACATCTTGTTTTTAGTGGGGTACTGCTTCTATCTGTTTTTATGTTGCATTTACTAAAGACAGCCCAGCTTAGAAGAAATACAGAAATTAATTTACAGTAGGATCCAGCTATTACCCATTTATACAATGTATTTATTCAGGATAGCTCAGCTGAAATACAGTATCGTATATCTTGTTTTCAGTGGGGTCTGGATTTCACCAACTTGTACGGTGCATTCACACAGGATTACGTAAGTGAGATGCAACATCTTATCATCAGTGGGATATTTACCCATAGTTGCCCTGTTCATGTGACATGTAATATTTTATGTTCAGTGCAATCCTGATGTTATCCATTTTAACATTGTAGTTACCTAACATAACTCAACTAAAGTGCCACATCTCTGTTTCAAAGTGGCTCTCATTTAACCTACTGTTACACTGCAAACACCAGTGAATGGTGCACAAACTAGGCAGATAGTGCCATGGTTTCATATCGAATATATATATATATACGTACGTATGTATATATATATATATATATCTTCATTGCAAAAAACGTTGTTAATGCACCAGTTTGGGTTAAACTGACAAAACTAGGGAAATGTGGTGTTAAGGTTTCCAATCCTAACACCCCACCACCACCCTGCAAGCACCAAAAGGAAAAAAACATTACAGTTTTGGCTGTCCTGAATCTTGGCAAATCAGGCCTGGGGTCTTCCTTGGGGTTTTCAACTCTAATGCTCCTCCATTCCATCTGCAAATAAGCTCATATGTGCAGACTATTTGAGAATGTGGTGAATGTTAGGGTTGATAACCCAAAGAAAACCCCAGGCCAGATCTGCCAAGACTCAGGACAGCCAAAACTGTAATGTTTTTTCCCTTGACCCTCTGGTAAAGAGGGTCTTGATCCCTCAAAGCACTGGGGTAATTGTTTGTCTGGAAGCAACTAATTAACCGTATATGTTTTTGGAGCCTTTGTTGCAATGCTGCTTCTTTCCTGTGTGATTTGTCTATTGCCTATGGTAGCAACAGCCCCTACTTGCGTTTTGGCGCACCAGTACCTGTGTTTTCATTTAACATTAAATAGCCTGCTGAAACCTAATTATAATATGTATATAGTCGCACTGCAGTTTCCCCAGATAACCTAGCCAAAATGCAGTACTGTGTTTTATTTTCAGTAGGGTTCTGCTTTTATAAGTTTTCAGTATACCCTCTTTAGCCACACTAAGATGAACTATCTCATTTTTAGTGGTATACTTCTTTTATCAATTTTACTTTAGATGCTACATCTCATTTTCAGAGGGGTCCTACTGTTATACATTTTGTACTATGTTTACCCAGGATAACCCAGCTGCAGTGCTAAATTTTATTTTCAGTAAGGTCCAGCTTTTACCAATCTTTATGTTTGCCCTTGTGCAAAGTGAACATATTGGTATGACACTGGATCTTGAGAGGTGTATCGCCATCATTATAATTCAGGGCAGTCTGCAAGGGGCTCATCGGTGTCAGACAAATCATCAGCCAGGCTGAGCATGACACTGTTCTGCTCTTGCTGGGCAGAAACTTCATACAGGTCAAAGAAAAGAGCTGCCTGAATCATAGGGCTGCTCTTTCCTTAGAGCTGCTTAACACCACCCAGCAAACAGAGCTGATTAGTTTAATGATCAGCCTGCTGTGGTCCTCCCTCCCCTATGAAAAAACAATTCCTCCCATCCTCTGCCAAGTATCTCTCCCACCTCCCATTGTTTCCCTCTTCTTTCTTAATTTTCTGACAGCAGGCTGCCCAATCCCAATGCTGTCTAGTACCCCAACCCTGCCCATTTTCACTGTGTAACACTGGGGAGCCCACCCACAGTGCCACCAAACATAACACCAACACTGGGGTGCCCAATCTCCAGTGTCAGCACATTAAATAAAGATAACCATCCCTCATAGTCTTTTTTTAATATTTTTTTTACTTTCTGTAATCCCACCCTCTGCCAAGTATCCCTCCCACCTCTCAGTTGCTTCCCATGCCCCTAGAGGTTAAACCAACACCGGGGTGCCCAATCCCCAGTGTCAGTGCCTAAAATAAAGAAAACCACTCCTTGCAGTCTTTTTATACACCCTGTAAAAAGGAAAAATGTCCATTGATGTCTGTTGCTGCTGCTGGCCTACTGCCACTGTTACTGTCTCCCCACCTGATCCTCCTATTCAGCATCCACCACCCCACACACCCTCACCCCTTACTTACCTACTGGGGGTCCAGAGCCGTAATCCTCTCTGGACCAGAGACACATCTTCACTCTTCAATGCTGGACAGGGTACTGAGGAAATCGGGTTTGTTTTTCAATGTATTTCAGTGGCTTTTGAACTTGTCCTCATAACTTGGTCATTTTTTAATATTGCTCTCCCAAATTTTCAACATGGCCTTTTTGGGACCCACCTTGCTTCAACATGGCATTTTTGGGACCCCACCTTGGACAAGGGTGGTGAGATTATGCCAATCCATCCCAAAAAGTGATTTCACAGTAGCTGCACAAAATCACCTTTAGGGAAGGATTTGAAAATTGTCTCCTCCGTTGTTCATGAGGTGGGACCATAAGAAGGCTATGCTATAAATTTGGGGTTAAAAGTATTAAAAAAAACATTATGAGCGTACGTTGAGATTTTTCAACACACACTCGTAACATTGGTAATTTTCAATATTTTGACCCTAAATTTTTCACATAGTCATTTATTCACATGACCTCATGAATGTGACAGCTGTTATTTTTCAAATACTAGCCAAGCTTTGAGGGCAAAATGTGGGAGCCCACTGAGAAATAAATATTGCCTCTCAGCTGGCCTATCCTGGGTAAATACAATCAAAAAATGTGTAAAAGCAGGACACAACTGAAAATGAGATTCTACATCTTATCTGGTCTATCCCAGGTAAATATACAGTAAAAGTGCATATAGTAAAGATCCGGTACATTGGCAATGCAAGTGCTGAACATTCAGCATTGACTATACTGCTTTATGTTGTTTAAAATTTGTTGAACAGGAAAGGCATACTTAATCAGGAGTCATTTCCAGGTACAACCATGGGGGGGGGGGGGATGCTTAACAAGAGAGAGAACAGACAACAGAAAGTAGCAAATAAAAATACTGGTGAAGGAAACTGGAACAGCAAAGAAACAATATAAAAGCTGCGGCAGCAATATTTTTATGCTATACTGGCTGTGGATAGCTTGATGGAGATATTCTATCTTATTCTGAGTGAGATCCTGATTTCACCCATTTTAAACTGTACTTACCCAGGATAGCTGAGCTGAGATGCAACACCTCATTTTCTGTGGAGTTCTGCTTTTTCCAGTTTTAGACTTATTTACCTATGATATCCAAGCCCTGGTGAAATGTAACAGCTTTTGCTTTTACCCATTTTAATTACGTATTTGCACAAGATAACCCAGCTGAGATGTAACATCTTGTTTCTGTTTGTATACAGTTTTACAGTTTACCCACCCAGGACAACCCAGCTAGGAAGCAACATCTCTTTCACAGTGGGGTCCTTCCTTTACTCATCTTTACACTGTATTTACCAAGGATAGACTAGCCCATGTACTGTACAATGCTTTGTCTAGAAGTGTCAGGAGGGAGGGAATTAAGACCATGGAGATACAGGGGCACCAGGAGGAAAGGAATGGACTGGAGGTACTGTGGATCACCCAGGAGACAGGCTACTGTGCTGCTGTCTGCACCAGGGTAGTATACAGGCCTCCAACACAGGGAAAGGAGTTAGATATGGCACTTGGGGGAGCCATCAGCAGAATGGCAAATAAGGGGGAGGTGCTGTTAGTTGGTAACTTCAATGTGCTGGATGTGAAATGGAGCCTCCCAGCTGCAGCTTCTGCAAGGAGTGGGTCTTTTCTTGACTCCCTACAAGGGGTTTTTCTCAGGCAGCTAGTCAAAGAACCCACTAGAGATGGGGCAGTGCTGGACCTGGTGGTTACAAACAGGGACAGCATTGCAGATGTCACAGTCATCAGTCCTCTGGTCCAGTGATTGCCATGCAGTGTGATTTAACACAAAGACAGGAACAGAGGCTAACCACATGAGGAAGAAGGTCTTGGACTTCATAAGGGTGGATTTTAGAAAAGGGGGGAGACTGCCTCAGAAACTGGCTCGGGGGGGATTGCCAGGGAGGGGTAAAGGCACAGTGGGTGGGTAAAAATAAAGGAGCATATAACTAAAGAAACTAACCTCTGCATGAAGGAAATGAGTAAAAGCAAAAGGAAGAAGAGACTGATATGGTTCTGTAAGGATATGGCAAAGATGGTGAAGAAAAAATGGGTGGCATTCAGGAGGTATAAAGAAACACAAAGGGAGGAGAACCAGGAGGTATACAAAGTAAAGCAGAGGGAAGCAAACAAGGCATGAGGAAGCAAAGGTGCAGACAGAGGAGAGAATTGCCAAAGAAGACAGATAAGACTTTCTTCAGATACATAAGTGAGGACAGGAAAGCAAGGGGAGAGATAGTGAGGATTAGAAGAGTGGAGAATGGAGACTGTGCAGAAAAGGATAAAGAAAAATCCAACATCTTGAACAGATAGTTCTGCTCAGTCCTCACAGTGAAGGAAGGATGGACCACCAAGGAGTAACAGGAAATGGGGTGAAGGGGAGATGGACACAGAAGAAAGAGTACATAAGGGCTTGCAATTCTGAAAGTGGACAAAGCTATGGGACCAGACTGGATACATCCAAGGGTTCTAAAGGAACTCGGGAGGTGCTAGCTGCCCCACTGACAGCCTTATTCAACAGCTAAGTGAAAACAAACATAGTTCCTGAGGACTGGAGAAGAGCTGATGTGGTTCCCCTATATAACAGCAGCATCAGGGAGGAGCCTAGCAACTACAGGCCAGACAGTCTTGAATCAGTGGTGGGAAAATGAATGGAAATGCTGCTAAATGAAAGACTGGTTGAGCATCTTGAATCCAAATGGCTGCAGGACCACAGGCAGCATTGATTCATGTTGGGGGGAGGGGGTATGCCAAAATAATCTAATGGATTTCTTTGAGGGGGTGACCAGAGAAGTAGATCAGGGGAAGGCAGTGGACATGGCCTGTCTGGACTTCAGCAAGCCCTTCAACACTATGCTGCACAGGAGACTGATAAAGAAATTGAGCATCCTGGGGTTGGAATCCAAAGTGGTGAATTTGGTTAGAAACTGGTTAACAGATAAGAGACAAAGTGTAGAAGTAAATGGCACTCACTCGAATGATGGAGGCGAGACTAGTGGGGTGCTACAGGGCCCAGTACTGGGACTGGTCCACTTCAATGTTTTCATAAGTAAGTGGTGGGAACTGGAAGGAGGAGTATGCCTTTTTGCAAATGAGACCAACACCTGCAAGAGGGTGGACACTCATGAGAGAGTGGAGAGAATGAATGGTGATCTGAGGAAGCTTGGAATGGTCTAAAGCATGGCAGTTAGGGTACAGTGTCAAAAACTGCAAGATCATGCACCTAGGGCACAGGAACCCAGGCACTGAGTATAGGATGGGAGTAGATACTGACAGTCACTAAACAGAAAAGGGACCTTGTGGTTATCATATTGGACAACCTCAAGGTGGCAGGGCTATGTGACAAAGCAGAGTGTAGGATTAATGGGATGCTGGGGTGCATAGGGATAGGTATATTTAGCTGGAGGAGGGAGGAGAGGTAGCTACTGTAACTCACCAGTGAGACCCCACTTGGAGTACTGTGTTCTGTTTTAGAGGCCATACCTCAGAAAGGACATAGCCAGGGTTGAAGCCGTCCAGCAGAGGGCAACCAAAATGGTGCTGGGGTTGCACAAAAAGCTCTAAGAGGAGAAACTAAGGGATCTCAACAAATACAGTCCTGAAGAGAGAAGAGTGAGAGGTGACTTGATAGAGATCTACAGGTACCTCATAGGGTGAACAGGAAGCAAGAGGGGAGCCTCTTTCAAATGAGAAGGAGCACCAAGACCAGGGAGAATGGGATGAAGCTGGAGAGGGAATGTTTAAGAGAGATGTGAGGAAACATTTCTTCACTAAAAGGGTGGTTGACACCTGAAACAGACTGCCAGCAGAAGTGGTGAAGGTTGAAACAGTGGTGGGCTTTGAGAATGAATGGAATAGACATCGAGGTGTATTAGAAATCAGGCAAGGAGGGGGAAGGATTGCTGGAGATCAGTTACAGAAGAGCCAGTAACAATGTGACGCAGTAACTTGCAGTAAGTGACATGTCACAAAATACTGCATGACAAAAGGGCTTCATTACCATTAAAGTACATAGTTCCCTGCAGCATTATTGTGCTGTGTCCTGGCTGGCACCACTGTGTGGTCTGTGGTGACAGATTAGGCAGGGAACATCTGGCAGATTGAGTGGGTCCAACAAATTGTATGTTTCTGTGTTTCTATTTCTGATCACTAATGATCGTAAAACATATAATTGTAGAATCTGCCAGCAGCAAAATGCCTTTCTAGCCCATCCTGTCTGCATATTCTTCCCTAACCAATGTTAAATAAGAGAGCTCTAGAGGCGCTTCCTTCTGCCATTCCCCCTCCCATTCTAGTGTGGTCTTAATTAAATCCTTGTAGATGTCCCATCCTCATTTGAATCATCTCAATGATTTCAGACAGACCACCTCCTCTATTCCATCCTTCTATGAACCTCTCTGTGAAAAAGTATTTCATGGTATCTCTCTTTAACTTCTCCCCACTCCCCCATCAGCTTCATGGAGATGCTATTGTTGTGTGGGTTTGCACTTAGTCTGAAAAATTCCTGTTTTCCACTTTTTTTGCGTGTGTTTAACCAGGAGTAGCACACGAAGCTGAAAGCTTTTTTACAGGTGTGGCCTGGGAGCACAGGGAAGTTAAGTGACTTGCTCAGGGTCACACACTATGTAAGTGGAAGCTGTGGGATTCAAACCCAGGTCTGTTCAGATGGATGTTACCAAATTTGCAGCTTAAACCACTGTGCTATACTGCCTCCTTCTGCCTTCATCTATACTTTACTTACCCCATGCAGGTATTTGTATGTTTCAACCATATCCCCTCTCTCCCTTCTGTCCGGACACATGCACATGTTCAGATCTGTCAACCTCTCTTTGTACGTCCTTTCCTGCTGTCCCTAGAGCATCTTGGTTACAGTCATTTGTACTGCCACCACTTTGTCCCTGTTCTTCTTTAGATTTGAACTCCAAAACTCCACACAGTACTCCAGATGAGGACAAATTAGTGACCAATACAGTGGTAGCAGCACCTCCTTTTTCCCACCAGCAATCCCCCTCTCTATGCAACTCACCATACTATTTGCCCTACCCACTGCATTTATGCATTGTGCTTTTACCTTCAGGCTATCTGAAATTATTAATGCCAAGCCCTTTTCCTCTGCCGTGCTTTCCTCTACTACATACCCCATTCTACTTAGTGTTAAGATTTTTTTGTCCCTATGTGCATCACCTTGCACTTCCTGGTGACAACGTTTAAATCCAGAGGGTGTAGACCAGACCAGCCTATATCTTCTGTAAGGAGAAAACAAAAGTTTTTTTTAAGGAGTAGACTGTTCCAATGTCCACTGAAGTAATCCTGTGTCCGAAGTATTGGACAAAGTCACTAACCTACGAAATATTCAATGTTCTTATATATATATATCTACAAATAAACAATTTTTGGAATTTTTCCCCATTTTCTCCCTGACCCAAGACCCCAGCAATCCTGGCAGTGTGTGCACGTGGAGTTGCACACTCACTCCTGGTGCCGGCTTAGCCCCTTTCACCCCACCCCTGGCAACTACCACAACCCCCTCCTGCCTACACTACCCATTGGACCTCCACTATGGGGGGGTAGACAACCTCTCTGGGAGAGGAGAGCTGCCTTTTGGCTTAGTCCTGCTCCCCCCCCCCATGCTGGCTCTCTGACAACCCAAGGTCTTTCCCAAATCCGGGTCACTGGCATGATGCGAGGTAAGGCATCCAGCACCTCAGCCCTCTGCACCACCATACCAGTGAGCAAATTTTCAATGTTCAAAGAATTTATTGAGAGGCAGTGTGTCATGCCAGTGCAGCCAACCAACATTTTGGGCTACAGGTAAACTTCTTCATCAGGGGAGACAGGTTGCTGAGAATAAATATATTTACATATATACACGTCTATAAAACTATAATTCACATTTTTTCTTTTTTTTAATTCATTTTTATTGAAGTATTTTTCTGATACAAAGTGACAGAATCAGAACAAGGTAGAAATACAGAATGAGATAAAATAAATAAAAAGAAATTTAATGGTACACTATTGTTACAAAATACAACTTGTCTTATCTTTTTAGGTGAGGAAGTAACTCATAATACAACTGTTTATACCCATTGTACTCATCCAAATACAGAGGGCAAGGAAGGGGAGGTGTCCCCTTGAGGTTCCTAATGAACAAAAGATGAATCCGTGTCCAGTTGCTGGAGAACTCAATATTGGCCTAACTTCTCAAAAGCTAAAATAGCATTGTTCAATGTATATGTCAACCATTCCAACTTATAAATGCCATACATCAGTTGTTTCTGAACATAATTCACTTTTTTCATCTGGATAACTATTGTTTCCAAACATCACTTTTTTCACCTGTTAGTTATCCATATAATAATACTAATAACATAAGACCAAAGAGACAGATAATCCCCGATGTTTCTTCCTTAAACAATCACTATCACGCTTTGCTTAATCATCCTGATGTAGTCACAATATTAATAATAAGATATGTATCTTTTTTGTTTCCAAATTATAAAATGGGAAGGGAAATTGCTGCATTTTGATTGGTTATTACCTGTGCATTGAATCCATTCAAGCAAGCAAGAGCGAGAAAGTAACTGCACACTGTGTTGTGCAGTGTAACAGCACTAGCAGGGGCTAGATGTTAAGCAATTTCAGTTCTTTAAACACATATGCCACCATTGCCTGACAAATAGAACTTAGCCAAGCCCTTTCCAGGTCAACCTGTGTTGCTCATTCTTGCCTGCAAAGTGTTTTGCTGTTCTGTGGACCAACAGTGAACCAAGGAACCTGAGCGATAGTGGAGCCCATTTCTCCCATTGGATCAACAGTTAGCCCTGTGCAGGATGTGCAGCAAAACTCTCCTGCAGAAAAGAACTGAATTCCTCTGTGATTTTTGTGTAGCTTGTATAGTTTTCAGTATATTTAGATTTGTTTGGCGTGTGTGCAGATGCACTTACAAACAGTAGATGCTTTTTTCTCTCCAATTAAATACTCAAGTAGACATACCAAACAAATGCAAATGTCTTGGAAGCCATATAAGTTACATATACACAACCAGGGTCAAAATTGTTCACAACAAAAAGACATTTACAATGAGGACAGTCACCAAGCTGAACTCTGTATAGTTTTTTAAATTAGCCATCTCTGCTGTTGTATTGTAAAGTAGTGCCTGTTGCTGAACCTATGGGTTCGGCTACATAACTGTCACATGAGACAGGATGCATTGTAGGTACAAGAAAAGCAATAAAATTAGCTGAGATGGAGATCCCCAGGTGTCACAATACTACCATAAGGCTAGTAGGCTAATTTAGGAAAAACTACTGATAGAAGACAGAGAGAAGGACACACTAAGACTTCACATACAAATCAAAACATTCTGCGCAACATATGCTTTTATAAATTCTGGGTATACTACTCATTTAAGGACTATGATGTCATAATGTTACAGGAAACATTGTTAAAGAAAGTAGACCTGAACATTGTGGAACGATACTGTGCACAATATAAGCTGGCAAAGAGAATGATGAGGTATGGACATGCCAATGGTGCAGTGGTTAACCTGATGACAACAGATGCATTTGGGGAAGTCCTTGAACTAGATCTAGAATGTTCCTACCTACTCTGCAGCATACTAGGGGAACAAGGGAAACCACTCTTTATATGTATAAATGTGTGTGCTGTACCTAAACTGCCAGGCATAATAGACAAACATAGAAACATAGAAACATAGACTTTGATGGCTGATAAGGACCACTTGGCCCACCTAGTCTGCTCATTTCCCTACCTAGAGGATAGGCTGCAGATCCTATTTAACCAACAGCCTATTTCTTCCTACCCCCCACAAAAATTGCCTTATGTCTGTCCCATGCATTCTTGAATTCTCCCACAGTTTTTGACCTCACAACCTCCTCAGGAAGGCTGTTCCATGCGTCCTCCACCATCTCTGTGAAAAAATACTTCCTCACATTGCCCCTGAGCCATACCCCTCTATCTTCAAATTCTGTCCCCTTGTTCTTGCACATCTCTTTTTCTGAAAGATGCTACCCTCTTGGCCTTTGTTGATTCCACTGAGGTACTTAAACATTTCTATCATCTTCCCCCCTCCCTCCTTTCCTCAAGGGTATACATATTAATCACCTTTAGTCTCTCCTCGTATGGCTTCTCTTGCAGACCCTGCACCATTTTAGTTGCCCTCCTCTGAACTGCCTCCATCCTGTCTATGTCCTTGTGGAGATGGGGTCTCCAGAACTGGACACAGTACTCCAGATGGGGTCTCGCCAACTGTCTGTACAGGGGGATAACAACTTCCTGTTTTTTGCTGGTGTTGCCTCTCCCTATACATCCCAGTATCCCCCCAGCCCTCCCTACTGCCTTCTCACATTGATTGCCAACCTTAAGGTCATCTGATATGATTACCCCCAGGTCCCTTTCCATTTTTGTTGTTGTTACTACCTCTCCCCCCATTGTGTAATCTTCTCCTGGGTTTCTGTTTCCCAGGTGCATTACATTGCACCTCTTTGCATTGAATCCAAGCTGCCATACTTCTGACCATTCCTCCAACCTTGCCAATTCCCTTGACATCCTTTCCATGCCTCCTGGTGTATCAACCCTGTTGCAGATCTTCATGTTATCTGCAAAGAGGCATACTTTTCCTTCCAATCCCTCTGCAATGTCACTTATAAAGACATTAAAAAGGACTGGACCCAGTACTCAACCCTGCGGTACCCCACTAGTAACCCCTCTTTCTTCAGAGTGGACTCCATTTACAAATACCTTCTGTATCCTGTTGTTCATC
Organism: Neoceratodus forsteri; assembly: GCA_016271365.2. Classification (NCBI taxonomy): domain Eukaryota; kingdom Metazoa; phylum Chordata; order Ceratodontiformes; family Ceratodontidae; genus Neoceratodus; species Neoceratodus forsteri. The sequence goes on from CM028130.1 coordinate 620,763,949, forward strand.
CAATGTTTTACCCAGGCTACCACCCTGGGACCCACTCCCAGGCTGGTTAATTTGACTACTAATCTTTTGTGTGGGACTGTGTCTCATGCCTTGCTAAAGTCTAGGGAGGCCATGTCCACAGCCCATCCCTGGTCTACTACTTAGGTCACCCAGTCAAATAAATCAGTTAGATTTATCTGACATGACCTTTCTGCTGTAAACCCATGCTGCCTTGGGTCTTGTGCCCCACTGGCCTCTATGTACTCAACAATTCTTTCCTTCAGAAGTGATTCCATCACTTTCCCTACCACAGTGGTCAAACTGACAGGTCTGTAGTTTCCTGCCTCTGTCTTGGTCCCACTTGTGTGAAGGGGAATCACATCAGCCTTCTTCCAGTCCTCAGGTACCACACCATCCTCCCATGATTTGTCAAAAAGGGTAGTCAGTGGTGTCACTAGTTCTCTGCTTAATTCTTTTAGAATTCTGAAGTGAATTCCATCTGGCCCCTTTGCTTTGTCCACCTTCAGTTTTAGGAGTTCTTTCAGAACCCTTTCTTCTGTGAAAGGACTGGGATTGACCCCCCTCTCCCAAGTACTTCTATTAATTGGATTAGGCACCTCCCCCACTTCCTCTTTTGTGAATTTCTGAACAGAAGTATTCATGCAGTATCCCTGCTTTTTTACTGTCACTCTCTGCCCACTCACTATCACTCCCTTTGTCTTTCTATGCTCCCTGATATACCTATAAAAGGTTTTATCCCCTTTCTTAGCTGAGTTGGCTATCTTTTCCTCAGTTTGTGCCTTTGCTATTCTGACTACTCTTCCTGCTTCCTTCTGCCATAACTGGTACAGTTCTCTGTCCTGCTCCTTCTGTGTTTCCTTATACTTCCTAAATTCTGTCTTTTTCTCTCTAACCTTCACCGCCACTTCTTTTGAGAACCATAGTAGCCTTTTCTTTCATTTTGATTTGTTTATTTGCTTCACACAAAGGCTAGTTGCCTCTGTGATGGCAGTTTTGATATTTCCTCATTGTTGCTTCACCCCTCCTTCTAGCCTGTTTACTCTTGCTTTTCTAACGCACTCTCCCATCTTGCCAAATTCAGCCCTCCTGAAGTCCAGAACCCTCACTTTTGTATGGCTTGACTCTGTAGCTGAGTTTATCATGAACCACACTGTTTGATGGTCACTTGTTCCCAAATGGCTACCCACTTCTAGATCTGAGATCCTCTCACTGTCCCCATTTGAGAGTATGAGGTCTAAGATTGCTCCCTCATGAGTAGGTTCCAAAACTAGCTGTCTGAGGCATGCCACCTGAAGGGCATCAAGAATGGCCCTGCTTTTGGATGTGGCTGCAGCAAAGGTGTTCCAGTTAACATCTGGCATATTAAGGTCCCCCATCAACAGTATCTCCTCTTTCTCTGCCATCCTAAGTATGCCTTCTACCATATCCTTGTCCATTCCCTCTCCCTGACAGGGGAGTCTGTACACAACTCCTGTGTGGATTGTGGTGCCATTTCTAGTCTCTAAGGTGACCCACAGTGCCTCCTCTCCTCCCTGTTTACTCTTTTGTTCAGTTGCTTTTATCCCGTCCCTTACATAGAAAGCTACTCCCCCACCTCTTCTGCTCTCCCTGTCTCTCCTGTAGGTTGTGTACCCTGGTATGTTAACATCCCAGTCATGGTTCTCTGTTTACCATGTTTCTGTGACTGCTGCAATATCCAGGCATCCCTCTTCCATCAAGGCCACCACTTCAGGGAGCTTGTTGCCCAGACTACAGGTGTTGGTCCTCATTACCCTCCATTTCTTGATGGCCTTACTTATTTTTGCCCCATCCCTGTCCTTATTGCATTTGTCAGTTTCTCCATTTACCCCAGCACTTCTCCCTCTTGACATTTCTATGCCGGTGTCTACCTCACTTAGTACCCTGATTTTTTGGGGGGGCTAGGATTCCCTGCTCCTTTCTAGTGCCTCCTCCCTTGGCTAGTTTAAATGCTTGCCGATGAAGCATTTAAACCTATCACCTAGGATCCTGGTTCCCCTCCTGGACAGATGCAGACCATCACACCAGTATAGGCCTGCATCCCTCCAGGTGGACCCCAGTCCCCAATGAAGCCAAATCCTGAGCTCTGCACCAGTTTTTCAACCACTGATTGAATCTCATGGTATGGCGCACCCTTGCCTCACCCATGCCATAGACAGGCAGCACCTCTGAGAAGGTTACCATGTGTGCTATTTGTCTAAGGCCCCTCCCCATCTCCACAAATGCTTCTTGCACTGCTCTGATCCCTTTCTTAGCCAGGTCATTTGTCCCTAGGTGGACAATGACATCCAGCTCCCTCTCCTGTGCAGCTGCTCCTGTGATCCTGAGGATTTGTTCCCTGTCCCTCTAAGCCATGGTGCCAGACAGGCACCTTACCTCCCTCTCCCCTTCCTCCCCCAGTTCTACCTTCCTAGCAATGGAGTCCCCCACCAGGAGTTGTTTCCCCCCTCTATGGGATCCCAAGCCACCCTCTTGTGGGTCTCCTTTGCAGAGGTTCCCAGCATCCTCCTTGGTCTCCACTGTGGGTGCCTCCATAGAGGAACCACACTTTTCCAGAATGGCATAGAAATTGTGGAGAGGTGACACTGGAGGGATGCACCTCAGTTCCACCACCCTTACCCTCTGTGAGCCCACTGTGTTCCAACTGCTCCTCTTTCTTGGCAACCTCTGAGGCAATGGCAGTGACCCTGGTGGTCCCTGAGTGGGAGAGGAGGTCCCACAAATCCTGGCCAACTCAGCCTGGAGATGAGCAATCTCCTCCCTCAGCCCAAAGAGGTGCCTAAGATATTTGAAATGCTGATTAAGACTATGGAAACATTTAATGATGCAGTAGATCGGGCTCCAGTCTGATTTGTATAATTGGGGATATAAATGCAAGAATAGCAAAGGTCTCAAAAACTAAATCTACCAGTTGGGAGATAGGTGACACCCTGTCTATACTGATTAGGAATTCAGTGGATAATAAACTGAATATTAGGGAGAAAATGCTGCTTAATTTTGCCACAGCAAATTAGATGAGAATATTAAATGGAAGGACTAAAGGGGATTATCATAGTAATATTACATTCCCCACTAAAAATAGGGGATCCATTGTTGATATCGTTCTAATAGATGTGTGTTCATTTCCTATATTGAGAGAGTTCAGGGTGAGGGAATAGCAGGATAGTGACCACTTTCCTGTTTCCATCACCCTGGACCTCCACTTTGAGAGACAACTTGCATGTCCAAGAGAAAAACCTAACAAAGCCAACAAACATATGGTAGCACTAAACAGAAAGAAAATAAAATAGGACCTGTATTATTTAATGATAAAATTAATGCACTGATAAATGGGAATAGAACCTCATTGAGTGTACCAAATCAGTAAGAAAAAAAGGGAACACCACTGTGAATAGTAACATCATTCACTGTCTCAAACATGTATTCAGGACTATCCTAGGGTCTCTGTGTAAAGATGATAGGATACTATAAAATCAGGGTCCTATGGGGAAGAACTGCTGGTAAGACAAGGAAAGTGAACAAATAAGGAAAACTGTGATAAAAGCAGGTAAATGCAGTGAAAATGAATTCATTACAAACCTAAGACAAGCATGCATAAAGTTTAAAAAAATATAAATTTTATTAAAGCATAAGAAGACACAGTATAGGAATATGCCTTGGTCTAATTTGCAATACTCAATAAATAAATTGGGATTGTAAGCAGTTCTGGAACCTGGTGGCATTCGGAACAAATAACAAATAAATACTGAATGTATAATCATGCCAAAAAGGTGGTTTGAATATTATAGTAATTTTTATGGCCAGAGTACAATAAACTCAAGACACAGTGACTTGGGTGTAGAGTAGAACCCTATCCTACGGTACTGGAGGCAGAGATGATATGGGTCATTAATCAACAAAACAATAACAAATCAGTATGATTTCAATTGAAATTGTTAAAACAAATCCAGAATGGTGGACAAAAATACTGGCGCCCATATTTATGTATATTAATAATAACCTGGTAATACCATTATATTGAAATGAAGGACTAATAATTCCCTTATTTTAAAAAGGACAGAGAGAACCCAGCATGCTATAGGCCCATAACCATGATCTGTATTAGCTTGAAAATTTATACTAGATACTGTATATCCTTGAAACACTGGGAACCTGGGTTAAAGAAAAAAAAATTATATTAATATACCTGGTGGGCTTTATAAACTCCTACAGTACTGTGTATTATATTTTTACTTTGGACAAAAATGTGGATCATAAAAAAAGGAAAATTATATCCAGCCTTCCTGGATATTAGTTCAGATTTTAACAATATAAACAGAGGTAAGTTATGGAAAATTCTGTATGAATTAAAAATTGACGCTAGATTTCTATTTATTCTTACAATGTTACATAATAATACATCAGCCAGGGTAAAGGTTATGAGAGAGGGAGCAGTAACAAAAACAATACATACTGATAAAGGAGTTAAACAAGGGTGTCTTTTGGCCCCTTTATTATTTACTATCTCTATAGAAACCTTGGTTAAGAAACTGCAAAAGTTAGACACTCACAGACCCCAGGTCAATAATTAGGTGATTCAAACTTTGCTTTATATGGATGACATTATTTTACTTTCAAGAGCTCCATTGGGCCATAGGAGAGCTCTTGCTGCTACATTTGATTATACTGAAACACTGAATTTAGCAGTTAATGCAAACTAGTGCAAAAGCTTGCCCTTTAGTAATAGAAGGAAACTCAGTAAAGCATGGCTGGTCAATAATATAGAATTGGAAGAAGTAGTAGAATATATGTACCCTGGTATAACTTTTCACAAAAATAGGACATGGAAAAACCATCTTTTAAAATTTAAGGAGGGAAGGGTTAGATTGGCTACAGCAATCAATAGGTTTGTTAAACAGTTTGTGGGAAACTCCTTTGTGGTGTTACAACAAGCATTTGAAGCCAAAGTCAACAGTCAGATTTTATACAGAAGTGAAATGTGGGCCCCACCTTCCAATTTAGCACAGGTGGAAACTATATACATTTTTTATTAGACTAATGCTAGGCCTACCAAGTGATATACCAACTGCAGTTTTGAGACTAGAATCAGGCAAGAAACCCTTGAATTGCAGGATCTGTGTAGAGCTGTGGGATACCGGTTAAAATAATCAAAATGGATCAGGATAGACTGCCCAAACAGTGTTGAGAAGAGGTGAAAATATCAACTTATGCAAGAACATGGTTTCATGTACTTGACAACAAACTATGTCATATAGGTTTGAAGCCCATATGGAGCCAGGAGCAATATGGATAACTGGACATACAGTATATGTGGAGGGAGCAAAACAGAGGCTCACAAATAATTTTTTCACAAAAAAATCTGTCCAGACTAGAAGGGCTGCTGGGGTTGCAGTTACATAAAAAGATAAAGATAAATACAAAAAATGGAATGTTATTTGGAATGTGTTGAGGATAAACGGGATAGGAAAGCATTGTGTCATCTGAGATTGGGTTTATTATATGAACAGAAAGGGTGGAGTAGTTTACTGGGCAGTGATGAGGCAATACGGCACCTGTAAATATTGTATAAACATGAGGAAAACAATTGTACATCTACTGCTGCACTGCCCTCTTTTGCTAAATGAAAGAAGAAAATATATTCTGCCCTGTATTAAGAATCCACATGATTCAAAAGATAGGAAAATTGAAGAAACATAGAACATAGAAACATAGACTTTGACAGCAGATAAGGACCGCTTGGCCCACTTAGCCTGCCCATTTCCCTACCTAGAGGATAAGCTGCAGATCCTAGTTAACCAACAGCCTATTTCTTCCTACCCCCCACAAAAATTGCCTTATGTCTGTCCCATACATTCTTGAATTCTCCCACAGTTTTAGACCCCACAACCTCTTCAGGAAAGTTGTTCAATGCGTCCACCACCCTCTCTATGAAAAAGTATTTCCTCCAATCCTGGCCAACTCAGCCTGGAGATGAGCAACCTCCTCCCTCATCCCAGAGAGGTGCCTGCAGATGGGACAACACCGCATCCTCCAGAATGTCTCCCAGAAGACTGCTGCTGCACAGCCACTGCACTGCACCACTCCCATCATGTCTTATTTCTGGCCCCTTCACTGTTTTTTTGGAATACTTACTCTTTCCTCTATTTATTTTTTTTCTTCCTACATACTTACTGACTCTGTGCCCTTTAAGCTCCTGATCTCCCTGTTCTGAGAAAAGAAGATCCTATATTTCTCAGTAGTCTCTTTACTTGCTCAGAGTCAGACCTCCAGCAGCTGGGGGGGACAGAGAGCTACTCTTGTCCTTCTAGGATGATGAGTCTTTGGTGGCTCTGTGATCACTCGCTTCCTGCTCCCCAAAAGGAAGTTCCTGTTGTCAGTCCAATCCTGTGCCTATAAAAGAAGAACTGGCTTTTGGTGGATGGAAGGGAAGGAGGGCAATATAGTCCCAGTAGAGAAGTGCAGAATTATTGTTCTCTTGTAAAAAAGTAACCTATTTTGCTGTAGCTAAGTTTGCATGTAAAATGTTTACTATCATGCATGAAGGGAGGTGGTACAGTGCAGTGGTTTAAGGCTCTGAGCTGCAAATCTGGAGACCTGGGTTTGAATCCCACAGCCCCCACTTGCATACTGTGTGACCCTGAGCAAGTCACTTAACTTCCCTGTGCTCCCAGGTTGCACCTGTAAACAAGCTTTCAGCTTAGTGTATTTCACCTGGTTAAACAATTGGAAAAAAAAAAGAAAAACAATGCAACTGTATTGAAAATGTCTGTTGGTATTTTAATAATTGTACATGTGACAAACTGTACATTTTAGTAATAAAGTAATCTGAATCTGAATCTCCAGTGTTTAACAATGATCAACAGTAAAGGTCCATCCATTCAAACATGTCGATTGTGATCCTTCATAGCCTTATGCTTGATTGTATGATTTGTTATAGGTTCCATGGTTATGAAATAAAATATTTATATAAACCAGATCAGTTATTTGTAGTTTTAAACAAACAAAGGATATGCAAGCTTATTCATATTATGGCACAAGATAATGAATATCTTTAACCCCAAAAGCAAAGCATTTAAAATCAGAAATGCATCATACAGTCATGAGTAAGGCTATGAAGAATACCAATGAATATTTTTGAATGGATATAATTTTGGCATGCTGGAAATACTATAAGGTGTATTACTGTTGATCATATACCACAGCATAATTCCATGCTTTAAAGCTGTATTAGAAATGAGATAAAATGAGAAGTCAGGCTCCAGTATTTTCTCTGGGCTCTCATTATGATAGTGGAAATATGCATTTATATGATCTCTCTCAGGGTTTTGCATGTTATAATATAGTTTGGGGAACTTGTTGGCACTGAGGAGTGAGAGAGCTGCTGCACACCATGCTGTGGGAGAGTAACAGTACTAGCAGAGACTTGACGATAAACGCTATTTTATTTTCTAACAGGTATGCCACCTTTGCCTGACTAGAGAACATATCCAGGCTCTTTCCAGTCCAGCTTGTGTTGCTCAGTTTTTTCTGTGAAGGCTTTGCTGCCCTGTGAGCCAATGGAGTAACCAGGAGTTCAAACGGTGGTGGAGCCCATTCCATCCTTTGGGCCATCAGGAAAGTCCTGCAGAGGGTGTATCTGCAAAATTCCCTGCAGAGTGGAATTTTATTCAGGCTGGATATTTAAGCCTTCATTCCCATTCCAAAGAGCATTTTCACTCTGCATTAGAGCAACCTGGATAAATGTTTTATTTTAGAGTTTAGTGGAGGGGGTTTTAACTGCCTGGCTGTATTTTAATCTTGTTAACTGTTTCTACCTATGTGGATGATTTAGTTATGTGGTACTCTGGAGAACGGGAGATCTGGAGTTTTAAAATTAAAGGCTTAGCACCAAAACACTTAGTAATATACTTACTATACCATTAATGATATTTATAATAAAATTAATTTTAAAACTCAAAAATTTTCAAGGGTGTACACCACAATGATCACTTGACCGCTGTCTTATAGGCGCATGTGTGGTGTCTCTGGATAGATTTGCAATTCATGGCATGTACCTGATCTTTAGTGGACAAATAGTTTTGAGCTCCATCTTCATCAAAAGCTTTATGCAGCAGATGAACTTGAGAAACCTTGAGTCTTGAGCTAAGTTCTAAGTTCTAAAGGGAAAGGAAGTCCTTAGCCTATAGCTCTTGTATAGTAACTTAAGATTAAAATTGTGATCACTAATAGCAAAGGTAATGATTTTGCCTGTAATCTACACTGTGATATATACTGCTTAAAAGTGCTCCTGCCAGTTTAATTGAACACATGTTAATTATAGCTAATCTCAAAACAATTTACCTGCCAGGGCTAGTATTATTTTAGTTTACTTTTTTGTGTTTTTTTTTTTACCTTGCTTTCTAAGTTTTACTTATGTCTGGATTCCTCTGCACCTCTTTTAGTGTCCTGTGCAGTTCCTCAAGAAAGGTCTTGTAACAGACCAAGATATATCTTCCACGGGACCAGAAGAATTTTACATGCACAGGATAAAAGAGGGGGAAATATATGGGCTGTAGAGACCTATGTGAGCTAAGGCTGCTTCAGGTTGCATTCTAACTGGATAGACACTTAAAGAACTTCAAGAAAAACAGAGGCAACAAAGTAAGTGAGGAGGTGGGGAAATCTGAAGATCCAGCAAAAGACACAGGATGGAAAATTAGCTTTCTACAACTGCAGAGTGAAATGGACTAAGTGCTCCTGCAAATGTAAGTATTTCTATATAAACATTTCTATACAAGTAGCTATTGCACATTCTGAATGATTGTATAACAGCAACTGCTGAACATTTGTTGCAGTAAATGATTGTTGTAATGTACAATGTTGTTCAGAAGCATATAGGCTGATATATCTAATATATTTAGTAGTATACTTTTAGGATTTTATATATTTGCTTTTTTATGCTTTTGGTGCTCTGTGTGGTATCTTAAAACCAAATGTGGTTATGTTAAGAGTATGATAGCCCTCAACAACTGATCAATTAATCACTATCAGGTGCTCTTACTTTCTTGACATCCCTAGGTGCTTTGGGGTAGTTGATAGGTTGCACCGGCTTTGTTTAATATTAATAGCATTTTAGCATTATAGGCTATTGGCTATACTAACCATTCCTATATTATAGACACAGCTGGCTATTTGGTATAAACGTTACTGTACATTGTTTTTGGCACTTACTTCAGTACCTGTTTGCTCACTAAGCCTAATTTAAAATCCCTAACTGGATTGACAACAGCTACATTTTACACTGGACAGAATTGCAGGCAAGAATATATTGACAAACCTGCAGTTACCTGAACTATTTGAGTTAACTGAGCAGAGTGAGCATTAATATTGTACAAACCCAAACTAATTGCTCACACAATAAGTTAATTACCTTATTACCTTAATTACATTATTTAAGTGGTGTCTTGGAGGTGCACTGTTCTAAATAGTGAAGTTAAGTGAAGAGACCAGTCAGTTAACCTCCTCTAAACTGCTGTAAGAGCCAACAATTATATAGCTCAAATAAGTGAGTTTGATCATTTTATAGTTCTAAATCTCTCTCAGATTAATGGTAAGGATGGTGATCACATGATAACAAATTAGGAACATGATGGGATGCTCACCTCTCCCATGTGAATCCCTACAGGAGACAAAAAAAAATGTGGGGGACAAAATCAAAGCAAACAAAAATGACTGACGACCTGTTTTTACTAGACATCGATAAGACCTCAACACACAGACTAAAAAGAAAAGCACATCTCTTCCTACACTTACTACACTGGCTAACATGGAGCTTATAAACAGTAATGATTTAGAAAAAAATCTCCTAATTTATCTTTAGCAACCACTTCTATGGGGATCAGTGCTAAGGAAAATGCATCCACTGATAACAGAGAAAAGGCTGTGAGCAGTGGTATTGAAAACAGCTTTCTTCTCTTACCAGGGGAAACCAGCTATAGAGAAGTGGAATCTACAGTCTCAGAATTAAATCAAAAGGAGAACTACACTCTCTCCAGAAATGTGATGGAAGAGGTCAAGCAGGACCTCCAACTCACAATCATAGGGTTAAAAGAAATGGATGAGAATTTAGGAAAATACACATAAATTAATAAATATGAAAATTGAAATGGGACTAGGGACAACAGAAACATAAATACAGATATGCCCCCACAGTATCCTACTTGTCTAAGTGAAAATGTAATTAACATTTTAAGAAATCAATTTACAGCCAATCATATCCTTATGGAGCAAATGATAATTAATAAGAATATTCTAAGAGAAGGTATAGCCCATAATAGGGCTATCTTACAGGAAATCAATGGGAAACCAGACAAAATAATTCCTGTGTGTGAATCCTCTTCAGTTGTGATGACTTCTCCAATTCTGCTTGAGGTAAACCTCAGACCATATTTTAGTTCTATATTGATTCCAAAGGACCCACCAAAACCTATAAAAAGAAACAGGAAAGTGTGTAAAAAGACAAAGAAAGAAACAAAGAAAAAAAACAAAGGGCATACAAGGACTCTCAGACAGGTATGAGAGAAAGTTCATCAAAACTCCAAAGCAGGAATGATACCCTTACATCAGAATTAAATTGTTCTCACAGGGTTACTATGGAAAAAGATGAGCTGTTACTGAAATATGGGGCCCAGACAGAAGAATTCGGGGTCCAGCTAAATAAATTGGAGAATGATGTCGAACTACTAAGTAATCAGTGTGAACAAATTAACCCAGCCTATGTCTCACAAAAAGTAGTAAATGGATCTTGCATAAATAAGAAATTCTCTGTTGATGAATTTGCAAGAAATTATGTGACAATAAGTGAGAATATTGCAAAAAATCCATATGTTACAGTTTAAAGTATGCAGTTGTTTGACCATACCCCCAAGAAGACAGAGTGATCTCTTTCCTATATTGCTGAAAGGCATGATTCCCAGAAAAGTAGAAGGAAGTAGGTCTTCTTTGCTGTTTACTAGAATTAGAAGTAAAAGGAAATTGGTCTGGGACCTTAAGATTGAGGAACAAATTGGAAGTTTAGTAGGAGAAACATTGAAGTTTATGGATTCAGAATTTACAAAATTAAGTGCATACTTAATCTGGGGGAAATAGCAGGCCACTTCAAGAGAATTGAGGTAATATTTTATCAAGATACAAAACCACAGTTCTGTCAGTGGAGCCACAGAGTTGGTTCGATGCAGAATGTATAAAATATGAATCATATCTACAAACTATGATTAAACCAGCAAGAAATACTAACGATAAAAAATACTTACATCTTTACTTTAATAAAGAAAATGCAGCAAATACTTTCATCTACAATGGAAATGAATCCTAAGAGCAGTAACTGAAAAGGATAGCTCAAAATGTTGGCTTTGAGTAGCAAAAGGCACCAATAATTATAATAATATGATAGACTCCTATATCTCTGAACCTAAATGGGGGGATCACTTTACTAGAATTTGTTTTGAACCAGAGGCTAATGAACATATTGCTTGGGACGACTACACAGTAAATGAGCTTCCTAAAACCTACAAGAAGGACATTTATATTGCAATTAGGACTTTAAAATTAAACAAAGCACCAGGGCCAGATAGGATGGTAGTGGAGGTGTACTTACCCAATGTTCAACTGTGGTGTAATGTCCTTATAGCTTTATATAACAAATGCATTTTGGTGAACTTTGTCCCTCTCTATCTTGGAAGGGCACAGAAATAATGCCAGTCCACAAAAAAAGGATATTTAATTGACCCAGTGATGTACAGATCAATTAGCCTTCTAGATATCAACTTAAAATATTCTCAAAAATCTTACTGAATAGATTAAAAATGCAAATTACACAAACTGGAGGGCTAAGTGAATATCAAGCTGGATTTAGAAATATTTACTCCACAATTGAAAACTGTTTTATGTTAGGTCACCCAATCAAAAAATATATTCCTTTAAGATGACAAAAGGTATATGCAGTTTTTGTAGATTTCTCCAATGCATTTGATTCTATTTCTAGGGAACTACTTTGGTCTCTTATAAGTTATAATACAATACTATTCAAATACTTTTATTTGTTCAGCTTAAAGCCATTACAATGAATAAATAGTAATATACAGTGTCACTGTTAAAACAGTTAATCAAAAAATAGAATAACAGCATCCATTCCATATACAAAATTATTTTCCAGTACTTTGCTTACAATCTAATCTCTATACTAGAAACATTAATATTGCACAGACCCTATAATTTAGTAGATTTTAAAAATGGTGCAAGTCTTATCAGCACCTGAATGTCATTTGATGTATACAGTTTCTTTAGTATCTGGTCTGTGGTCTCTTATATTAAAACACGGTATTGATCCAGCTTTGATCCATATAATTCATAATTTATATTCAGAAACATGGGAAAGAATCAGAACAGGTGTCAGCAGGCAATTATCTAGAACTATACAAATTAACAAAGGTGTCCAGTAGGGTTGTGTACTGGCCCCAACACTGTTTTACCTATATATTGACCAGCTATTAAAAGATTTTAATGACTTGGTTTCTGATTCGACGGAAGATTCAAAAGCATAGGTGGTCTGCATTGGCATATGCCGATGACTTGATCCTGCTGTCACTATCAAAAAATGGACTACAGAGAAAATTGGACCTACTGGCCAAAAAAAAAAACCCTAAAATTAAAAATCAATCTTAGAAAAAACAAAATACTTTTATTTGGGCAAAGGAGAAAAAATGGATATCAGTCCATTGGGAATCAGAGATTAGAAGAAGTGGATAAATATATATATTTAGGGGTGACCTACATGTGTAACGTCACTTGGTCTAAGTATGTTTACAGAATTTTAGCAAACTCAAAAAACATTACATATGGTCTAGGTAGGTGCAGTTCTTCCTACGATGGGAAGACGATAAAGCCACTCATCATGCTCTCAACACAAAGTGTTGCTCTCAATTAATATATGGCATTGAGATCTGGGACTGCTCCAAAAGAGACCTCCTCACAGTTCCCATGTTTAAACTATTAAGGAAAACCCTTGGTTTAGGGCCTACCTGTCCAGTGGTTTACATTCATTCTGAATTAGGAATCATAAACATAAGTGCAATTATAGATTACAGGAAACTCAATTACTGGGTAAAACTGACTAGGTAGAAACAAGACAGGCCCCCATTTAAATGCCTTGCTGAGAAAAAGATGGGTGTATCTATGGGCATTAAAGAATCAATATGGTACATTATCTAGTCTTAAAAACTATGACTTAAAGGGCTTACTGAGCTATCCAGAAAAAAAAATCATGCTAAGCCTAAACTATAAGACTTATATGAAAATTAGAATACATAACAAACAGATTGAATCAGACATGGAAAACATTGCTAAAAACAAAACAGAAAACTTTGCTGAAACAAAATTCTCTCCATGGTTTGCAGCCAGCAATTGCTTGTTTGTATGTAAATACTATCTTAATGTGCTTACAGATCCATCCCTAGGAAAAGTTTTTACCTGGTAAAAATGTAAAAGGAGTGAGATGAGTCCCTTTGCGGATGACTCAAAACTGGGGGCAGTGGTGGATGGGAAGGAGGGGAAGGTGGCCCTACAGGGGGACCTGGAGGCTCTGGAAAGATGGTCTAGAAAGTGGAAGCTGAGGTTCAATGCAGGGAAATGCAAGGTACTCCACCTGGGGGCCAGAAACCCGGGCTAAGTGTACACCCTGGGGTAGGAATCGCTACAAGTCTCGATGGCTGAGCGGGACCTGGGGGTGGTGGTGGATGTCAAAATGAACAACTCAGAGACTTGTAGGAGGGCAGCAGCCAAGGCCAACAGGATGCTGGGATGCATCGCTAGGGGGATCACCTCCAGAAGGAGGGAAGTGATGCCCCCTCTGTACAACTGCTTGGTGAGGCCACACCTTGAGTACTGCATGCAGTTTTGGAGGCCACACTTAAAGAGGAACATTAAACTTCTGGAGAGGGTCCAGAGAAGGGCAACCAAAATGATTTGGGGCTTGGGGGACAGAACCTATGAGGAGAGGCTCGAAGAGCTAAATATGTACACATTGGAAGAGAGAAGGGACCGGGGGGACATGATAGAGGTCTTCAAGTACATGAAGAGGGTAAATAGGGGAGGAACAGTCAGGGTGCTTTGAAGGAAGGAGGAGGGGGCCACTAGAGGGCATGGGTGGAAGCTGGAGGGGAAGATACAGGGGAGAAAGGAGGAGGTGCTACTTCATTGAGAGGTGGGTGGAGCCATGGAATGCACTGCCTAGGAGGCTGGTGGAGGCAGAGATGGTGGAGGGGTTCAAAAGGGGCTGGGACAGGTACAGGGGAAGGGTTCTGGAAGCAAAATCCAATGCAGCAAGAATATCCGGAACTGGGAAGGGAGAAGCCAGAGAAGGCGAGGGGGGCAGCAAGGTCAGCACCCAGGGTGTGGGCTGACCAATCCAGCAGACTCGAAAGACCGTTAGGCCTATTCTGCTGGCATTTTAGTATGTGAGTATGTTAGTATTTGAAAGCAATATGCTAAAAGCCAGATATAATAAAGCTATTCCAACTGAACAGCATTGCTCCTGCTTAACGGGCACCAGGGAGAATCTGTTGCTTGTTCTATAGAAGCATCCATGGTACAACCAGGCAAGAACATGTTGGCTAGGGCCTTTTATCCAGAATTAGATTTAGATAAAACATTTCTGATGAAATTATTAATGCAAACTGAGGATGAATGGACAATTAGGTGAATGACTAGATATTTCATGACAATAAATAACACTGAAAAACCAAAAATAAGAAATTTAAATGTGAATATGCCTTAGAGCAGCCTGATCTTGTGTAACCTGTTCTGTACTTATACAGGAACCTCTCATTAAGAAGAGGTTTTAAGATACATGTGGTTTACTCATGTACAATACATATAACTTATGGAATGCGATCTTGTACAGACTGTATTATTGTTTTATTGAAAGTTGTCCTCTATGAAAATATGTATCTCATTAAGAATGCTTTATATGGTTACAGAGAACGGATAGGATTATTTGATTGTGCTGTATTTGAAAATGTTCACTTCACTCTATTTATGTCAAACTGGGTTTTCTTTTGAGGCCATTTTAGAAATTAATTGTAGATAGTGGCTTTTTATATGTATTAGATGCTAGATATTTATATGCAATTGAGTATATAATTGTTTTAATTTTGCATTATGAAGAGTCGTGTTATAATATTGCAATGATCTCTTAAGGTCGACTAATAAAATTATTATAATTACTGTAGCTTTGGGTTCATTGCATAACTGTCATGGGTTCTCTCCTGTCTTAGTTTTCATTTGCATCTTATGTTTAATGAACATCTGGCCATGTGAGTTCTTACACAACTGCAGGTATGCCATTTTAGATGATACTGTTCCATTGTGGGCAATGCAGAATGTAGTCTAAGGTTTATTTTATTTATTTATTTATTTATTTATTTGAGTCTAGGATTACAATTACCTTTAAGCCAAGGCTCTTTTACAAAGGTTCCATGTCAGAAAAGCATTATGTCCAACAGGGCTGAGGGATTAAGTATATCAAGAGTCCTGGTGGTATATATTACATCTATAGCTATGCTTAAAGGATACCTAAACAACATTTTGACAACAAACTATTCAAAACTGTGACTCCATAGGTGACTAAAGGAAAGGCTGCTGTATTCATTAAGGTTAAAACTACATATATATAATTTACCTAAATGTGGTTCCAGAGCATTTGAATATTGTAAAAACAGCCTTCTAATTTCAAAAAAACTGTCTTACCTGCTTCCTAAAATGGCCGCCAAATGTGTTATGTGATGACATCATTTGAGCCAAAGTCAGAAAGATATATGGCTCTCTATAGTGCTAACTAGTTATTTTTTCCCTTTGTATAGAATTGTTTCACCCAAAAGGTCAAAACCATGTGCATTGTTTTGTATAATACACATGTTAGGCTATGGTTCTGTTCATTTTCTTTATTTTAACATGCTGAAATTGTGTTTTAATCCAACCAACTTTCTCTGTGGCAAACCACAGTGCAGTACAAATCTTGAATAACCTGATGGTCTAGTGGTTATGATGGATCCAAGATGCTACAGTGGGGCTGCTGGGGTGGTGTGCATGCTTAATATGCACTTTTTGACATTTTTATTAAACCTTTATATTTTCTGTTATTCTTTTCTAGTACTTTTTTGACAGAACCTACAATGCAATCCATAGTTTGAATGTAAACATTTGTACAGTCAATAAATCAGACTTCTTCAAAAAAGTGAAATGCAGCAACACACAAGTACATTACTATGTATGTAGGGGAGTGCAGTCACACCCTTCACCACCCCCTAGAGCCACCACTTTTTTGTAGCAAAGTTCTTGTTCAGTCCAATGTTAGAGTTAATACTTTCTCAAAACTCAAATATATGCTTGCCTTGTCTTCTTTTTCTATGGGAAATAATAATAATAAGAAGAAGAATCAGCATTTATATAGTGGTTTTCATACACATTATATCCCAAAGTACTTTACTAGCAATACTAGACTGGTAGTGAAGTGACTGAACATGTAGTGGCTGCCATTTCATACATTAATATCCACGTACAGCTTTGGACAATTGCATGAACTGGTTTTATGGGAAGGGGAATGTTGGCCAGCACAACGGGATCAGGTAGTGATCAAGGTGCTGGCAGCCCACATCTTATTTCTCACAGTAATCTGCTCATATTTCTCTCCTCTGTCTTCCCCCCAAATATAGCAGTACCTTGCAAGAGTAGTCTTCTCAGTCCCCCTCTGGTATTCATTCGCCACTATTCCTCCTCACACCGAAAACTGGTGAGCTCATCACCCTTCTGCATCATGAATGCAAGTAGTAGAGTCCCCATTTTATTTTGACATATCAAATATAAACACATATTTCCAGTAAGTCAGGCTGATAGCAACAGGGAACACGGGGAATGATGGACTTTCCTATCCTTAAAAGAGCTAGGGTACCTCTGATTAGGCACTACTAAATGATGGGTGTGCACATCATTATGCACGTCATTTAACAGTGCCTAATCATAGGTGGCTTAGATCTTACATGGGTAGGAAAGTCTATTTTTCCACTTGTGCAATCCAGCTGTCAGTCTGGCTTACCAGAAGATCATGTTTATTATTAACATGTAAAAATAACAAGGGAGACTGTACTAACCACATTCATGATGCAGAAGGGTAGTGAACTCACCAGTTTTTGGTGTGGGGTGCAAGTGAGAAGAATGAATACCAGAGAAGGACTGAAGAGGCCATTCCAGCAGGGTATAGCTATATTCAGGTTAACTGAAGACATGAAAGAGGACGTTGAGCAGATCAATGTAAGATCTGAAATGTGGGGCTGCCAACAACGTGATCACTACCTGACTGTGGATGAGAGTAGCCAGTGATGACAAATACTCAGAGTGGCAGGGCTGCACCTAAACTGTTACTTGAATTCAGTGTAGGGAGATTACCCTCAGGTTGGGGGGTGTTGACGTTTGTTAGGACAGTATTGAGGGAGTTGTGTATGGCTCATTCAAGATTTGGAAGGGTGGTAGCTAGCCAACTCAAATTGTGGAGTACAGCACAGAAAAGTACTGGAGAAGAATTGCTGGGAACTGTCCTGTGGGGTTCTGCAGATCACAGGTAAAGGAGTAGCCTGACATGGAAGTCAGGTGGATTCACTCAATGTATTAGTATGCCTCTCCTACTAATAATATTGTTATCCTTTGTAGTGCAGCCTTAATGAGGGCATGGACAGCAGTTTTCTTATGGGTCATGATGCTTATTGTTTGGCCCTCAAGGAAGAACTAGTTGTTGGTTAATGAGGTGAGAAAAAACGCAACAGGGGAACTGTACATACTACCGTCACTGTGTAGAAGGGTGGTGATCCATTCAATGTTTACTGTGGGAGCAGAAGACAAACACTGAGAATGTGGACTGGAGAGTGATTTGGGAGGCATTTTTTAACAGTGCCAGCTGATGATGCATATTGGTATAGGTGTGCAAATCTCTGAGGTACAAAATTACAATCTGAGGTGTGATAATTCTCTTCATGAGACCGTAAGCACATATGCAGCCCCAGGCAGTACTAAGGACAGGGTATGGATGGTGAGGTGTTTAACAGAAGGCAAGCTAGGTACAGGGGGTTCACATGGAAAAAGAAAGCCTTATTTGTGGATTAACAAGACAGCAAGAGCTTTGGAACTGAACCAGACCAGTACTTTGCTCTGTGACCCTGAGCAAGGCACTACACTTCCTTGTGCTCCCAGGCCACACCTGTAAACAAGCTTTCAGCTTAGTGTATCTCTTCTGATTAACAAAAAACAAAATTCAGTGCATCACATAACTACTAGATCATCAGGTAATTGAAGTTTTGTACTGTAATGCAGTTTGACAAGGAAAAAGTCAGCTGGATTGCAAAACATTTTCCACAAGTTAAAGTAAACTAAATGAACAAAATCATAGCCTAACTTGTGTACTGATCAAAAATAAACCACAAGTTAATACATGGTGTTGATCATTCTAGTACAACAATTTAAAACAAAGAGGGAAAGAAGAACTAGTAAGCGCTATAGAAATATATGTGGGTCTCTGTCTTTGGCTCAGATGATGTCATCATGACTCATCACTTAAAGGAAAACTACACCCAAAACTTGAAAAAATATATACTGTGCAGAGTGTTTTAATTTGAATGTGAAGTTCTAGTGTTTCCTTCCCTCTGACTGGTATTAGGAGTTTTCCTAAATTAGCATGCTAGCTTTACGGTAGTTTTACGACCCCTGGAGATCTCCATATCAAATTTCTTTGTCCTACAATGCACCTTGTTTCATGTGATGGTGATGTAGCAGAGCCCATAAATCCAGCAGAAAGCATTGCATTACAATCAGTTCACAACAATAGAGATGGCTATATTTTAAAATCTGTAGAATTCAGCTTGGTGACCACCCTCATCCTAAAGGTTTTATTGTCCTGAAAAATTTTGCTGCTGGTAATTTTGTGCAGCTTGCAAAGCTTCAAGATATTTAGTTTGTTTGGCATGTGTGTGCTGAATGTTAGGTCTCTCTTACATCACAGTCACATGAGACAAGATGCACTGTGGGAACAAGAAATACAATTACGCTATCAGGTATGAAGATCCCCAGGGGTTGTAAAACTAGTATAAAGCTAGCAGGCTAATTTGGGAAAAACTCCTAATACCAGTCAGAGGGAAGGAAACACTAGAACTTCACATACAAATTAAAACACTCTGCACAACATATATTTTTTCAAGTTTTAGGTATAGTTTTCCTTTAACAGACTTGGCAGCCGTCTTAGGGAGAAACCAAGGATGTTTTTTGAAAGTGAAAGGCTGGTGTTTACATTTTTTCAAAAGCTATGAAACTGCATTTATATAATTTACATAAATGCAGTTTTAGCATAAATGTAAACAGCAGCCTCTACTTTACCTTGTTATGAAGCCAGATTTTAGAGTTTACAGTTCTAAAAAACTGCTTGTTTAGGTATCCTTTAAGGTTGCCTCTGCCCTGTTAGACTAATTGCCTTTGCCCAGCATGTTGAGGAACATCTGCTTTACTGTCACAGTTTTGACAGATTCAGGGAAATTGGCGTCAGTGCCGTGGTAAATAAAATGACTGAAACCTTTTTTTACAAAATACCAAATCACACTTCCAAGAATGCCTCTAACTATTGTAGGCTCATGTCCTTTTCTAACTATGCATTTTATTTTAAATACAAATTCAGTTAGAAGCAGGTCCAGCTTAGGATGTCTTTATTTTGTTAGTGCTTGAAGCTTGGCACAAGACTGATTTAATTTTTTGGTTTTTGTAGGGTTCACTTGTTCTCCTGCTTGGCAATGCATTTCTCTCTTTCTGGTATCTTTTTGGGCAACAAACATGGCTGACATTTTATACTATTGTAAAAAAGAATATTATTTTTTGGTTTGGCATGGTTGCAGTTATGTGTAAGGGGGTTAGGAACAATCTGAACAGTTGTGGCATTGCTTATACTATAACTACCATGGAAAAATGAAAAGTTATTGTACCAAAGTAGTTACAGTAGTTACTATTTTGGTACAATGGGATTTTTGAATGATGGCTGTCTATGCACAACAACCTATAACCAAGGCTTCTGATTTACATAGATTAAAGTAATGAAACTCCATTTTCAAGGCTTGAAAGTACAGGAACTGCACTGGTGATTGTAAGTCTAATGTCAGATTTTACTGGGTTATATTGTCATTCTTTTAGTTATGTGTAAAAATAATCAGAATAAAAGAAGGCTTAACATACAGAGCATTAAATTAAGCAAACTGAAAATAGTACAGGAAGCAGTTATCATAAAAATACAGTTTCTATAAATTTACTGATCTGGTATAAAATTCTGTGAAATTCTGGATTTTTACTAGTGTGCAGGCAGTCCAAATTTTGATATTGTACCAGGTTTTCCAGTAAAAACTGAAAACTAGTGGCCTTGCCTATCACCATACACTATATGTAAATAGAGGAGTGACTGAAACAAGAGGTGTGAGAAGATTGGTCATGGTTACCCTCATAGTGAAACCTAAGAAAACCATGGTGTCCCTCTCCACCAGGTTTGGTTGACTGCCTTGTGTCTGCCACTGTACTGTAGATTATTACACATTTACTGAGGATCAGTACCAAGAGCAGACATAAGTGCTTGGTTTGGACCCCACTTGGCAGGTGACATGACTGTGGAGCTGACAGCAAGCTGAACCAATAATATGAGGCATGCTTGAAGAACAAAGGAATTTAGTTTGTATTTTTCAGAACCTTGTCAATCGACCCTTCACTAGCCAATCACAAAGTGTGTGACTGGCAATTTCTTGTGCAGTGGGGGGACAACTGGCTGAGAAAATGGGCTACCACACATTTATTGTTGAGTGCTCTCACAAAGCTACTCTTTCTCATGGTGTTCACTGTATTATGGATGTCTGCACCTATGCTTTTTCAGCAGGGTCTGTTATGGTTAATTTTCTTGGGGGAATACATTTAATTTTATTTAATTTGTGGACTCAAGTCTGAGTGTGTGCGCCCTAGAAAGTGGCACTATTTTGCAGTGAAATTGTTTTAAAATGTAATTAATGGAACCCCTTTAAATACTGAACTTAGCATACTTCCTGCACCAAATTCCTGCTGTTATAGCCATAAGCAAATAACATATAATCCTACCACCCAACACCACCACTGCCATCAAACACAACAATTCCCACTGGGAGAGTTTGGGGGATTTCTTGAAAAAACCTTTTTAACAAGTACTTTAAGCTACTTTCCCCCCTACCAGCAGCTCTCCAGCTCCTTCTCCTGACCCCCCTTTGTAATGGTCTAGGGGAGGCTGCCACTCACTGCTAGTAACAACAGTCTCTGTATAAATGACACTTCTCTGGTTCCTTTCAAATCTAGTCACAATTAAACTTGCTACCCATAAACATAGCAAGTCTAGTTGAGAGTTGGAAGGGAAGTAGAGAAGCCCCTCCCCCCGCCGCCACATGATCAACAAAATAAACAAGGAAGAATACATAAGGGTAAATGAACATTGCTGTGAAGAGATGAGAGACAGTACTAGTAAAGTACTACGCTGCTGCCATCTTACTCGGCACCACTAAAACGGACCGGAGCAGACTCATGACCCTATATCACAAAATAGCTCGCTTTGCTTCAAAATCCTACTCGAGGACCCACCATTGTGATGCCCTCACTGCCCTCAACTGGCCATCCCTTGACAATAGGCTCCAGTACCCCCTACTAAACTGAACCTATAAGCTCCAGGAAGCCCTTCCACCGGCAGGCCTGAATGGACTACTTGCCCCAAAGCCGCTCAGACAATCGCTCCACTCCTCAAACAAAAAACTCCTGGTGACTCCCCGAACCTGTACAGTTGCAGGGAGAAAATCCTTTACTCACCTAGCCCCGGAGTCATGGAACAATCTCCCCAGGCATCTTCAGGAGGCACCAACATTAGCCATCTTTCAAAGGGGGCTACGTGCACACATTAACAAACCAAGTCCCTGCAACTGCCCCAACAACTAAGACAATCACACCTATCAGTCCATACCAACTAGACACCACTTCCCTATAAGGGCAACAACTAACGTTGGTTTGAGCTGGCTCACTACCCCGTACAGAACCTCCTGTAGACACAGAAGCACTTATTCACCTCCCCACCTGACGTCACTGCTGTATTCCATACTACAATGTATTTGTTGCCCACGTCCACAGAAACTGTACGGTGTATTCATAACCCCTATTATATGTCCACAGAAACTGTATGGTGTATTCATAACCCTGTATTATTTGTACTACTCTCTGCGCATCAGCGGACCTTTCATATACTGCCCTGAATTGCTATATCTTGTAACAATTACACTGCAATGTATTACGACTGTACCAACTAATACAATGTACCTCATGTCCTCTTGCACAAATCTGGGATATTGTATACTGTCTTAGCAACTCTGTATGATCCGTATGACTCTGTGATACCTGTCTGTATGTTCAATCCTTATGTACCAATTCCCCGGGTCACCCCTGAAAAAGGATCTTCGGAGCCCAACGGGCCTACCCGATTAACAAAATTTAATAAATAAATAAATAAATATAAAGTTCAGGCTTATCTACTGTAATGTAAGGAGGTTTCCCTCCATGCCAGACCCAGCCATACATCGCCACCAAGCTCTCAGAGACATTTTGTTGGTTCTTGTGTTTGAGAGTCACTACCATTTAAAGGTAGGTTTTCATGCAGCTCTATGTGCATGGTGCCTCCACATAGAGATACTTGATAGAGGGTAACTGACAACCTAGTAGAACCTTTTGGAAAGTCGCACATGTGGACCTCACCTCTAGCGAGACTGCCTCCCACCCACACAGGATAATATAACTGTTCAGACAACAAAGATACCAAAATAAACAGGTTTATTGAAACACAACCACTTGCAATGTAAAATAGTTAGTATGGCCACTTTGCTATACGTTCACCCCCAGGAAGATGCCCTCATAGGCAGAGTGTAATTTAGTTAGGAGATGCTAATTAGTGAAACTCTTTCTGGGTGAGTGGCAAGGCATTGTTGCTGTTGTTTACAATTAACAAGGCCCAGCTAAGCCCTCTCCCTTCATCACCAGACATGCAATTACCCAGCCCCGAATACCATAGAACCCCTGCACTGCTGGTTGCTACCCTCCCCACCAAGTATCAGGATTTTTATTTTAGATAGTACGGGAGCTCCAGTATGGCAGTTCCTGGATACCCAGTGCTGAAATATAGCAGGCTGTAGGTTGGCCAGCACTGGTGCACTTAGCTAGAACACCACAGTTAGTTTCCCCAAATGTAATAGGCCATGCAATTACTTAAATGGCATATTCCCTCTTTAAACTGATGTATCCATAATCTGGCCCAATGGCCAATTTATTAATCAATGAAGAAACTCACATAGATGGTAGAAAAAAAACACTTCCTACAGTTACTCCTACTTAGCAGGGATGGCACTGAGAGGCAGTTCCCTATTGAGGGTTCTCAAAACCATTCAGTTCACTCCGTGCCAGGCTCGCTGTTTTCCCTCAAGAGTTGTCACTCAGATGCCTAGAATTGTTTGAGTCCACAATCTTTCACTGAGGGCTATGCACTAATCTTCAGTTGCTGTCTGTTGTGCAGGTCAGCATGCATACTGTACGCTGCTCGAACACTGTCCTTTCAGGTGCAAGACCTAGGATGACACAGTTGTTTCATGACCACTACACAACATCTGCTCACCTTGGGATCCTCCACAGATCTGCCTACCTCTGAATCACCTCTCCATTATACAAGAATCCTACCTAGGATTCATCAACCTCTGCGGCACCTAAAAATGGTACAGGAGGTGCCAACACAACATTAGGACACTAACTGTTACTTGTGATATTACAAAACCACAAGATCAAAGTGGAAATAAATGTGTTTTTCCACTGTAACATATTATGTATTCTCTATTATGCACAACAGCCTTCATCGCTCACCTTTCAATCAGCTAAGTAGTTTGACTATTTAGGCATGGCTCAGTCAGAGGGCTTGACCTCTACAGAAACGCAAATGTGTAAAACAGTCATGTGAAGCCCCAAGAAGGCCAGTGTAACCACCCTTTCTGTTCTCCAAACTCAAATTAGGTTACTAGTGAGCATACAAAGGGTTAAGGTAGATCCTGAAAACTGCTCTCTAGTGGGCCTCAGCTAGAAACAGGGTGTAGTGAGCTTGTACTCTGTGCTTCCTTGCTTGACGTGATTTAGTCACATTCCACAAATGCCTGTTTCACATAGTATGCCATTGTCACCCATGCTTCCGATGTTGTAGCTGCAATTTGTTTTGTAAAAAAATCTGTCTCTCATTTTTTTGTATGTTTTTGTTTCTGCCCGCCCTCCAGTTTTCTGTGTGTGACCACATCTCCAGAATGATATCATGCAAGGAAACTGTCAATGTTTTACATACAGCAACAAGAAATTCTGGTTAAATTACAAAGTTGACTTAAATTTTGGTATTGGGAACTGCAGAATAACACCTAATATGTAGACACATAACCTAGTTCTACAGAAGCTTGAAGAAGCTAAGTACATGCGTACATGGGCAGACTAGGCGGGCCACAGGCACTTACTTGCTGTCAACATCTACAGTATGTATCTATATGTGTGTGTGTGTTATATATATATATATATATATATATATATACTGTATATATATATATATATATAAGTTTATCAGTACTGAGATATACCTCAACTTATAGCTCAGTGGTACTGAGGCAGGATCACATTATAGTCAATGCAAATTGAACTTGAGTGCCTCAATGGTACCCCAAGGTACCTCAAGGTATACCTCAGCACCGATAAACTTTTGTACGATCGCCACCATGTGTATATATATACATATATATATATATATATATACACCGTGCCACCACAGTCAGGATTGAGTAGCACTTTCAAGGTTAAAGGGTCACATTTTGCACCTTAATAACTTTGCCACCATTGAATGGATTTGCCTGAAACTTGGTATGCACAATTGGGCATGGTAGATCTTGGAATATACTAAGTTTTGTACCGGTCAGATATACAGCTGTAGCGTTATTAAGCGACAACCAATTGCACAATTATGCTTTTTTGTGATTTCTTTGCTCTTGCCTACAGGTTGCACGGTTGGTGTGACCAGTCTGAACACTTCAGGGATCATGCAGCCAGGATCCCCGATGTGTCTTTTGAAGATTTCATAAAAAAAATTGAATGGTTCAAAAGTTATTCAAAAAACAAGTTCCCATTATAAATCAATGGGAAAAGTTAACAAAAAGTTCAACACTTTCACAAATGCAGTTTTTACTTTCACAAACGGCCCTTTAACTTTCACAAATCCACCATTTTGTTTTCAGTTGGTAATCAGAAAAATGCTTGGCATTTAAATTTGGGACCCTCTAGCAACACAATTCTTTTTGTGTTTACCCAGTCGGACCCTGAGGATGCTAGGCATGTCTTTATTTTGAGATTAAACACCCTAGAAATAAGTTTTTCAAGTTTCTGGAAAATGTACTTTTGCAAAGTAGTGTCGCACTCACGAAAGTGTCGCAAATTTTTGCGAAAGCTTTTGCAAACTGTGACACTACTTCTTTTCCAGGCTATGGCAAAATGACAACAATTATTTGCCACACTCCTGCAAAAGAACGGTTTGGCCTTTTGGGCTGAAATTTGGAGGTAACATAGCCAACATCTCACAGATGTGCATTTCAGTGTTTTGGTGAAAAAATATTGCAGGGCGCAAAGCTACAGCACTCCAAAGTTGATACTTTTCCCATAGGATAACATTACGGCATCCGCCGCATTACAGGAATCCTTTGCCACCCTGCTGCAAAATAACGGTTTGGTCATTTGGGCAAAAATTTGGAGGGAAGAAAGCCAACATCCCACTGATGTGCCTTTCGGTGGTTTGGTGAAAAAATATTGCAGGGCAGCACAGTGACATTACTCCAAAGGTAACGCTTTTTCCCATTGGATAACATTACGTCACCTGTCGCGCCTTTCGGGGCCCGTATCTTGGAAACGGTATGAGATACAGACTTTTCGTCACAAAAATGCTTAGCTCCCTAGCAGGGGATAAGTACAAAACTAGCCAGGAAAGTCAGAATTCATATGAAATTTACATTCTTTTCTATGTCGTACAGTCTCTGAGATATTGGGCAAGCAATGTGAGAGGGCAGCAAGGAGGGCTGGGGGGATACTGGGATGCATAGGGAGAGGCATCACCAGTAGAAAACAGGAAGTTATTATCCCTCTGTACAGACAGCTGGTGAGACCCCATCTGGAGTACTGCGTGCAGTTCTGGAGACCCAATCTCTGCAAAGACATAGACAGGATAGAAGCTGTCCAGAGGAGGGCAACTAAAATGGTGCAGGGTCTGCACTGGAAGACATATGAAGAGAGACTTAGGGAGCTTAATATGTATAGCCTCAAGGAAAGGAGGGAGAGGGAGGACATGATAGAAACTTTCAAGTACCTCAAGGGAATCAACAAAGTCCAAGAGGGTAGCATCTTTCAAAAAAAGTGGTGTGCAAGAACAAGGGGGCACAATTTGAAGATGGGGGGGCGGCTCAGAGGTAATTTAAGGAAGTATTTTTCACAGAGAGGGTTGTGGATGCATGAAACAGTCTTCCGGAGGAGGTTGTGGAGTCAAAAACAGTAGTGGAATTCAAGCATGCATGGGACAGTCATAAGGCAATTCTAGGGGGTGGGGGTAAGAAAAAGTAGGCTGCTGGTTAACTAGGATCTGCAGCTTATCCATTAGGTAGGGAAATGGGCAGACTGGGTGGGCCAAGTGGTCCTTATCTGCCGTCAAATTCTATGTTTCTATGTTAAGCAATTTAATATTCCAAGTCCTCATTTTCTACTCCAAAGCCCACTGTTATGTATACATTCTTTGTTTTCACTGTGTTTTCCAATGCATGTTTTGGGGAAAAGAAGGGTGTGCCCTTTTATTACTGTGCCAGTTAGCGTTTCCAGTTGCGTTTCCATTACCGTTTGTGGCACCATTACTGTCTACGCCACCGTGTGTGTTACGATTTGCGTTTTTGCTTGCATTTGTGTTTCTGTGTTGTTTGGCATTATTGTTGCTGTTCCCATTACCAGTTTCACTTGCAATTGCAGTACCATCCATATGCGTTACGGTTTGCATTTTCATACGTGCTTGCATTTCTGTTTCGTTTCTGTTTCCTTTGGCATTATTTTTGCTGTTACTGCTATCATTTGCATTTACAATTGTGGTACCATGACTGTGTGCATAACGGTTTGCATTTCTGTACTTGCTTGCATCTGCATTTCTCTTTCCTTTGGCATTATTGTTGCTTTTACCGTTGCCATTTGCGTTAACAATTGCGGTTCCATGACCATGCACATTACAGTTTGCGTTCCGTATGCGCCTCCATTTCCATTTCTCATTTCTGTTTCCTTTGCCATTATTCTTCATGTTAACTTTACCATTTGAGTTTACTATTGTGGTACCGTGGCTGTGCGCATTACAGTTTGCATTTACGTGTGCGTTTGTGTTTGCATTTCCATTTCTGTTCCCTTTCGCTTTCTTTTTACTGTGACACTAAACACTTCCATTTAAAATACCTCTGCCACCACTGTTCATGTTACCAGTCATGTTTTCATATGCGAGTCAATGTCTGTTTGTGTCACTATTTGCTTTGGTGTCACTTCGTACTTGCGTTTCTATTAACGTTTCTTTTACCATTTACATTTCCGTTACCATGTGCGCCACTGTTGGCACTTCTGTTTGTGTTGCTGTTCCTGTTACTATGTCACAAGACATCACATGGCTTTCACTATTTGTCGTCATCATTCTCAAAAGAAGGGAAATTTGAGGCAAAAAAACTCTGCTTAATGCATCAGTCAAGGTTGTTCCACAGCAACAAAAGTGAGGCAATTCGGTGTTAGAGTTGAAAACCCCCCTTGGACCCCCCCAGCCCACCCCTCCAACCAGCATCGGGGTGCATATTGGGGTCATTGGTCCTAACTTTCTCCCCATTCTCCTATACCTCTGCTTCTTTACACATGTGGTGGGGTGAGAGTTAGAGCCGATGACCCTAACGCGCACCCCGATGCTGGTTGGGGGGGCTAACGCGCACCATGATGCTGGTTGGGGGAGTGGGCTGGGGGGTCCAAGGGGGTTTTCAACCCTTACACTGAATTTCCTAACTTTTATCACTGTGGAACAACCCTAACTGATGCATTAAACAGAGTTTTTTGCCTCTAATATATATATATATATATAGCAAGGCATTGTGGGTACAGTACATAGCTGATTTTTCTATCTCCCTTATCAAAGGGCAGACTCCTATGTGGGTAGTGTTTACTGTAGTACAGTCTGTAGAAAAGTTTCTGGAAAACTGTTTTTGTGATGCAAATAGACCAAAAAGATAATTTGTCAGTCTGTATAGATGTTATTTGACTTTCACTGCCTGCTGATGAAGTGAGAAATCTGAAATGGCAGCTCCTGTTAGAATGTGGGAATGTGATGATACTTTTCTGCAGTATGTTTATGTTATAGGGCCTGAATGACTATATGTAGTTCTGGAGTGTAATTATGGGTCAGACTACTTTTCTCTGGTGTCCAGCTTCTGCTATGAGTCAAAAAATTGTGAAGGAAAAAGGATGTCTGCAATACCAAGACTGAACTTCATATGTCTCTGTTTCAACACAGTGCTTAGAGGAGAAGTCTCCTGTTTACTTATGATTTGAATATGTCTGATGTATTTATTATACATTACATCAAGTACTGTACATATGTCAATAAGAGATCAGTCATTTCTTCTGTTGCAACTCATATCTAGAGTTTGAGGCTCTGACACAAGGTAGTAAAGTATCAAGCAAGCCTCCATTTACATGCAAATGATTCGCTTGTAATACAGCCCCTCCCATTCCTTGATGTCACTGCAGCAGCAGCAGTGCAGAAGAAAACATAATGGCATCAATGCTGTCTATCCTGGTTTTAGTTTAAGTTTGCAATGGCTTAAGGCAGTTCTATCATGCAACTCATACAGGAGTAATACTTGTAGCCTTAATACTGTATGTATAGAGCAAATAATACATCTAATAGTATTTCATTCACAGGAAACAAAATATGTTTATTTGTATTGCTCATTTCTCTCTGAGACAGTTGTAACATTGTGGAGAGCAACAGACTGAATCAGTCAATCAATCAGTCAATCAAGCAGTCAGTCAGTCAATCTGTATTGAACCAGGAAAACACCATTGAGAAGATTCATTTACAAGGTGAGCCTGGGCAGTTTCCCAAAGGATCACACAAGACTGAATTCCTCCTTTGCA
This sequence comes from Neoceratodus forsteri, assembly GCA_016271365.2. Classification (NCBI taxonomy): domain Eukaryota; kingdom Metazoa; phylum Chordata; order Ceratodontiformes; family Ceratodontidae; genus Neoceratodus; species Neoceratodus forsteri. The sequence continues at coordinate 620,793,325 of CM028130.1, forward strand.
CAAATGATACACATTCCCTTTCAGCAGCCTGAAAGTGGAGAGCTAAATCACTTACTTTTAAAGTTTATTTTTTATACTTAAATTGGAAAGACACAGCATGCATATGCCATGGAAGAAATGAGCTAAGCAAATACAGAGCACTACAAACACTGAGACTGATTAGTTTTTTTACCTACAACAGCTGAAGTGTAGCATCTGATTTGTGAGGGACATCTTACTTCAAATGCTGGTATTACAAAGTGGAGGGGGGCTGCCACAGCTTGTCCTCAGTACCTTCAAAGTGAAGTGCTGTAGCTCTCACATCACTGCTAATGATTTCTAATGGAAATGGGGGCACTTTTAACATCATGGACCTGAGGGGCAATCACAGTTCCCAAGGAGGTTAGGGGAACTTGTTAAGGGTTAGAGACTAAGGGACTCTAGTAGGATTTGAACCAGAGTCTCCCAGTTCTTGTGCCTGTGTTTTAACCACTAGATTACCCTTCTTCCATATCCTGCAGCTGATGCATTCCTGGTAACCTATTCCTTGTTATAGCTAAACTCTTTATGGCCTTACAGCAGCCATCCAATCACTGACTGATTAGTTACAAAGGGAAAGGGAAAGGGACATATTTGCAAGATTTTCTCACTGCTGGTGTCAATCAATATAGAGAATGATAACACACACAGAACATAATACAACAGTTGTATAATACCACTTAACACTCTTGTTGTACCCAGAGTTATTTATTGGGTAAACTGTTTTTGCAAACAGAAACAGTAACACAACACATACAGGCACTTCCTTATATGAATATTGTATATACGTCAAATCAGTGCTGCATCACACTCACATGGTCCTAGTCCCTATTAGACCTGCACTTCAGGATGTGCACAACACTTAAGGGGTTTCTCCATTACTCAAGTGGGGAACCAGACATTGTGGGTTTGGTTTACTGGTGGAACTGCATTTAGTGGAGCGCCATTATCTGTTGCTCTGATGACATCATCCTCCAGCAACACTGATAGTGAAATGGAGAACAAACACATTGATAACTTCTGCTGACTGTATATTTTTATTTATAATCAAGATTTGGATAGCAATAGAACTGCTAGCAACTGAAGGAAGCACACAACAGTTACACATAAGGAGTTGGGAAACATATTTGTGTGAAATTATGGGAGACTTCCCCTTTAAAAACTTTATTTCCATTGCATGATGTCATGATTGTGGCTTGCAGCACTGAGAAAAAGAGTCAGGGTTATGCAAATGAAGCAGAGCACAGGAATAAAAGCATTTTTTTCATGGAAAACAGCACTTTTTGGCAGTTTGACTAGTAGGAGATTGATTCACAGCTTCTACAGTTTACTACTCTCATTTGCTATGGCAAACATGACAACATCACTTTAACTCACCAGAAGCCTTGGCATGAATATTCATGCACCAGCCCTTCCTTGTATTCTGTAAAGAGGGGAGACTAACTGAGGAGGACTGTACTAGAGCTCAGGATTCAGATCCAAAAAGGTCTGTGGCACTGTGGGAATCAGAGTTTGAAGACATAAAGAGGAATAGCCTGTCTCTCCTCGCCCCCTCCCTTAGTGGAGAGAGAGGCCCACTTGAGACCAGCAAAGAATGGATACCTGAGTATTCCTGTCTCAAAAGGAGACTGACCACCCAGTCTGAGTGGCACTTAGAATTAGTGGTGACTTCCTCCTAAGGGGGTCTCAGGGGTCTTTGCAGCCCCACTTCCAACCAAAAATACACAAGAGAGGGAACAATGTGTAAGTTAACCTTCATGAAGTGCCCCAGAGGAGCAAAAAGTACCTTAACGAGTACTAAGCAACTCTTAGGTAAAAGCACTGTGATATAATTGGTATTGGTTCATCAAGATAAGGGGCCTGGAAAGAGCCATGGTCAGTTAAGTCCCACAGAGTTAAGCTGGACAGGGGAAGTCCATTGGTCTGTGTCACTAGGACCATCAGTGTGCTGTTGGAAGGAAGGCACACAGTTGACTGGACTCACTATCCAAATATTTAGTAGTGAATCAAAGTCTGGTCACTACTTTATCAAGTTGCCTTTAACTGACACAGAGCCACACATTTGTATAATTGCTCCACAAAGTAGTGTTTCATCGTGCCTGGGGAGGGTGCCAGTATGCACTTGGTCTTTTGCCCAAGGGACCCTATAAGGGAGACAAGGTGTTCATAAAGTATAATTATCTGTGTAGCAGTGCCCAATAAACTCAAGGAGCAATAGAGCTGGTATTTTTCATGCCAGGATTTTTTTTTTTATCATTGTTTTTACTGAAATTTTTACATGACACAATTGGATACGAAATAGAACATCACAATAAAACATATTAAGAAGACAACATACTGAAAACTGGTAGTCAGTAGAGAGTGATTCTATAGAATAAAACAGGCAGATCATCATTTAACAAGAATCCATATATCTAGTGCTTTATCAGTCACAAACTTCAATTTGGTAACTGTAAATCAGTGAACAGATAGAATGTTATTCTCTGCCTTCATGAATATTCATGAAAGGTAACTAAAGGTTATAAAATATTTCCAGTGTATTCATGCACTCATTGGTTGCTAAAGTGCACATTTTTCTCCACCATTTTTTCAATATGTGGTCACAAGTATCTTTCTTTTCCATGAACTAGGAGCAAATGTTATTAATCTTATCAAAACAAGTTTTAGTAATGTGACCTGATTTAATTGTTAAGGACATAAAATAATTTTGGCACCGCAATCACTGTTAGAGCGTTACTGTAATTTCACCAATAAGGTCAATGAGAGCTTTTCCACTTATCTATGTCCACTTGCACTTCTTTTAAGCAGATGTTTGGGGTTTAAGGGGATTGATTTAATGGGATCAGAAGGATGTTTCAGTCCTAGATATTAGTATTGTGTACCCATGATAATTCTATTTGTGTTTTGATCTGTAATTCATTTTCAATGCACTTATTAGGAAAGATGGTCTCAGGCCTGTTCTAGTTGTCCTGCAATATTACAAAATTATTCCAGAGTTGTTTCAAGGGCTTTGAAGATCATAACTGATGATGAGGTCATTATTAGGAGGTTGTCTGCAAATGCAAATAGGCTATTATCAACATTACCTGTTTTAATTCCTTTAATAGTCTTATTCTGTAGGATGCCTCTAATTAGGGGCTCTATGACCAATAAAAATAAGAAAGGGACAGAGGGCATCCCTGTCTCTTGCCTCTTTGAACTTCAATTTTATTATACAGCACTCCATCAGTGATAATTGATGTTTTAGCTTTTGAGTATAAAATAGAGACCAAGAGCAAAGATTTAGACCAAAGCTATAGTGTTTTAGGGTTTCCCTAAGGAAGTCCATTCCACCGGGTCAAATTCTTCATGGATTTCCAGAGACAAAGTTACTTCTGGGGCTTCATATTTTCTAGCTGACCAAATGGATTATAATATGCATCTAATATCATCTGCCTCATCTGTTAGGAAAAAAGCCAACTTGTTGTTTACTTTTAAGGTTATACAGCAATTAACTAATTCTGTTTGATAAAGCCTTTGCTAGTATTTTATTATCACTATTTAGTAGATGACCGGTCTGTAGCTGGAACACAGGAATGAGTCTTTTTCTTTCTTACAGATAAGGGTAGTAAGTGCTTCTATCATAGAGGGATGGGGGAACCTATTTTTAAAGCTTTTTCATAAGTAAGAAAAATGTATTACAGACTTGTAAAACTCTTTGGGAGTCCCATCTGGTCCTGGGTTGTGAGCAGATGGTAATTTGTTTACCGACTCTATTTCTTGGGTTGTAAGTGTACTGCCTAATCTCTCTATGAGATCCTTTGATAGCGAAGGCAATTTAATTTTATTTAGAACATTTCTGATAATTTCTGGGGCGCTATAGTAGAGGTAGAAGGGAGTATATACAGTATCAAAAAATTCCATTGCTTATTGATTTCTTTCCTCTTGATCAGCATATTCTGATTTTTGTCTTGAATGCCTGAGATAATATTTCTTTTTAGTGTATGCTTTAGTCTACAGGTCAACAGTTTTCCAGGTTTGTCTCCTAAATGTCAGTATTTTTTAGTCTAAAGTGTGCATTCTTGTTTTTTTAGAATAATGGTTGTTAATTTCAAAATTCAGATGTGATTTGGTGTAACTGTTCTATAAATATCTGGCTCAGACTTATGCTTCTTTTCTAACTTTGCAAGTAATTCCTCAGTCTTCATCATAGATATCTTCCCCATTGGACCACACCTTTGAAACTGTAAGCCATCAATGTCAAGACCACTCAGAAACTTTCGAAGCAAGAGGCCACCCACAATGATGTACAATGTCGGTGCCTATAAAACATGGGTGCTCCCTCACTCTTCAGTTCTTTCTTCCATCGTCAACTGCTCATCAGACCCGCAGAGAAACAGTCCCATCATTTCTTTTATATTTGTTATTTTCTAAGTTAACTTATATTTATTATTTTCTAAGTTAACTTTTTCTTATTGACATTGTCCCTGTATGCTGCCATTGAAGAAACTTTTATTTGGGTTTTGTACCTGCATTTACAAGATCTACAAGGATGACACTCACACTGTGTGTGTTTCCTGTTTGGACTTGTCCCCCAATGTGTAGGCCTGCAAGATCAGCCAAAGAATTAACCAGGCCACAAAAAGATGATGTAAAACTTTAGAAATCTTCATTGCCATTAAGGCCATCTAAACATAACTGAAGGCCACAGGGTCCAAGCTGGTTCTCCATTATGACCATCCACCACAAGGAAGGATACATCCAGGTGGTCAGCAACCATTTTGCTGCAGAGGTTCATGAGGATGACAGAAAAATCAAAAGAAAAGGAAAAATCATCATCAAAACCCTTCACCTGCAGCCATCATAAGCACAGAGACAAACATGCTTCACCAATGAGGTTGAGGTCTCATTGAAGGAAGGTAAGTCTTTGTCATCATCTGCTCCAGCGGCGTCAACTACAGGCCCCACCCAACCATTACTAAGACATTAAGGTCATGGTCTGGCTCTTGCCCTTCCATACCTACTATGGTCAATATATTGTCTCCATCATCAGGTTCTGTCCTGAAGATGACAGCAGTCATGAACCTGCAACTGGGAGATGTCAACTCCGTTGACTTTCAGGCTAAGCTGGTTTCATTTTCAGAAATGTTAACTTGCCTGTTCCTGGCACTGACAGTGTCAGTGCCTGTCCCATTAACAGGGCCTCTTCCATTGGCACTGTCACCAACTGGACCTAAAAGCAAGTCTCTAACTCCTCCAGTACAGCCCCCACCTCTGTCGCCACCTCCATTGTTTGCTTATGTCATCATTCAGGATGATGACAAGGTAGAATACAATCCTGACCTCCTGGATATGGAGGAGTATTTTGAGGGTGGAGGGGAAGAAGATCCCAGTGATGGGGATTTTCCTTCCAGATCTACCCTATGCTGAGGGAGATCACCACAGACAAGTGGGTCCTTGAGATAGTGGAGAAAGGACATCCACTGGAACTGCTGTCCAACCTCTAGGGCTCCCTCTTCCACATTCCCATTATCGTCTGGGCCACTTGTCCCTGTTGAGAGAAGAAGTACTGTCCCTGCTTCTAAAGAAAGCCATAAGATCTGTCCCTCCCAAAGAACAGAACAGAAGATTTTATTCCAGATATGTTCTAGTCCCCAAGTCCACAGGAGACCTGCATCCAGTTTTGGACCACAAGGCATTAAACAAATTCAACTACAAAAAGTTTTGAATGGTGTCTCTTCAGGCTCTCATCCCCCTATTATGAAAAGGAGACTGGCACAGTGCTCTGGACATGAAGGATGCTTACCATTATATTAAAATCCAAACATGCCACAGACAATGCCTCCATTTTATTTTGGAGGAAAGCCATTATCAGTTCAGGGTCTTGCCCTTTGGTCTATTCTCGACAAAGTGCTTAATTTCCAAATGCTTCATAGTTGTTGCAGTGTCCCAAAAGCTTTATGTCTTCCCTTGTTTGAATGAATGACTTCTGCAGGACCCAACCTGGGAAGTGGTTCAGTACACAGTATCCAGAGCTTAGCAATTGTTCGAGGATCTGGGTGTCATGGTCAGTGTACCAAACCTCAGTCTCTATCAGTGTCTCTAGTACAGTAGTACAGTGCTGGACACAGCAGTAGGCAGAGCATTCCTGCCCGTGGACAGAGCTAAGCCCCTGGTGTCCCAGGCCCACTTGTTACACAAGAGTCACTATGTCTCTACCAGGACCAAGCTCCATCTCCTGGGACTTATGGCAGCTGATGCTGTTACCATCCCATTGGTCCACCTCCATATGCAAATCCATCAATGGATACTAAGGGAACAATGGGATCAAGTGACAGTAAATTGGAACAGATGGTTTTCATCATGTTTCCTCTGCAAAACTCACTGCTATGGTGGATGTTACCCCTGTACTTCTTGCAGGGCAACCCACTCTTTTGACCAACACCAGTACAGTTTCTTACAACAGATGCCTCCGAGCACTCATGCAGTGCTGATGTAGTCAACAGCTTAAATGGGAGTTGCTGTCAAGCCACTTTAATTTAGTTCACTATTGCTTTTAAAACATTTATTTCTAAGTTACAAGTGTTTTGTTCATTAATAGAATGGTCAGGTTAACAAAATCTGTGAAAAGAAAATGATCTCAGCACATCCTTTTATTGTTTTTTTTTTTATCATTTTAAAAACACCATTAATCTCTAAAGAGACACCAGGAAGGGTTGAGCAGTTGAAAATAGAATTATATCACTAGAAGACATTGTTTTTCCTCTTAGATGAGAAAATAGAATACTAGGATAAACAAATTCAGTATATGCTTCAAAAAGTTCACAATATTGAAAAAAGAAGAGACAGAATAATTTTTAATCATTTCTGCTGAGGTACAAAAGGACCCATAGCTGCAGTGCCTGCCAGGCACAAAACCTCAAAAATATCATATTTTGTTTGGTCATACTTTCCAGTTAGTGCTTTGATGTTTCAGTGGCAACATGTCCAATTTATTAACGGGCAATCAATAGGAGGAGAAATCCATTTCTGAGAATAGACAAGAAAGTGACAGTAATAGCTCAGTACAGTACATAAGATTTGGATGGTGGCATACCCTTAAAATACTGGAAAGCTATAGTCTTTACCCATTCTTAAAGTTACAGTAAATATTCATTTTTTTTCTGTATATCGTGATCTTTTTAGACTTGAGGTATCTCCTTTACAATGGAATCGTAAGACTGATATTTAGATCATGCCAGTATTGATGATGAAGTCATGTGTGAATGTAAAGTGACTGGGATGCCCTTTTTAATGGTTTACCACTAGTGACAACAATAAAGACATACAAACATAGAAACATAGAATTTGACGGCAGATAAGGACTGCTTAGTCCTTCCAGTCTGCCCATTCCTCCCTACCTACCTACACTATTATTACAGACCTTACCTGATCTACAGTTCTTTCTGCCTCCCCACTACCTTCCACTATGATTCCCTTGTGCTTATCCCATGTATTCCTGAACCCCACCACTGTTTCTGCCTCCACCACCTCCACAGGAAGTCTGTTCCAGTAACCCACCATTCTTTCTGTAAGGAGGTACTTCCTCACATCTCACCTGAATCTCCCGCCTCCAGCTTCATAGTATGTCCCCTTGTTCTTGAGCACCTTTTCTTCTGAAAAAATACTTCCCTCCTGTACCTTATTTACCCTTGTGAGGTATTTAAAGGTCTCTATCATATCCCCTCCCTCCTCTGTTCCAGGATGTACATATTGAGGTCCTTTAGTCTCTCCTCATACGGCCTTTGATGCAGACCCTGCACCATTTTAGTTGCCCTCCTCCAGACTGCCACCACTCTGTCTCTGTCCTTCTGGAGATGTGGTCTCCAGAACTGGACACAGTTCTCTAGGTGGGCCTTTACCAACAATCTATACAGAGGCAACATCACAACCCTCTTTCTACTGATGACACTCCTCTGTATGTATCCCAGCATCACACTAGCCCTCCCAACTGCCTTATCATACTGACTGTCCACCTTTAGGTCATCAGATATGATTACCTCTCGGGTATCTTTTCTGCTTGGAGGTTGTCAGTTCCATGCCACCCATTTTATACTCTGCCCCAGGGTTTCTGTGCCCTAAGTGCATTATCTTGCACTTTTTCAGATTGAAACCCAGCTGTCATACCCTTGACTACTCCTCTAGTTTTTGCAGGTCTCTGCTCATCCCCCCCAACCCCGAGTGTCCATCCTATTGCAGATTTTGGTATCATCCACAAAAAGGCAGATCTTTCCTTTCAGGGAAGACAGTGTCCATCCTGAACCCAGCTCCCTAAGTACAGACAATGTGAGTGGTCTCCTGCTGTTGGTACTCCTGTGTAGATGATTGGTGTTCCTGGTCCGCATCAGTCTAGATCTATGGTGGTACGATGAGCTGGAGTTCTGAATGTTTCTGACTGTGAGCCATCACCTACCTGGAGACAGATGCCACTACATACCCCTAGACACAGGGAGGAGGCTGGGCCTTACACCAAGTAAAGGAGGAAGGGGCACTGAGAAGGAACTGAGGGCTAGTGTTTGTGGGCACAGAGGATTAAATTACATAAATACACTTTGGCTGAAAACTCCCTCTCTTGCTTGATTAGCTCAGTTGGTGGGGAGGTGTTACATTCCATTTGCTTGGTCACCCACCTAGGCTTATCAGGAATTCCGTTAGCTACTCAGCCACATACTGGACTACCATGACTGTAAGGTGATTCAGGTGTGTGTGGGGGGGGTAGAACATTAATTGGAGGGCTAGTGATTAGGGGATAAACAGTGTTACATTAGAATGACCACCTACTAGACCACTAGACCACCAGGAATTTAAAGTTTTAAGTGAGTTTGGCTTCTGCTTGGAAAGAGGGACTGAGTACGAGTACCTTCAATCCTCAACTCCATTTTTTGTATGGCAAACTGGTGCTCTTATAGGGAGTCAGTCTCTAAGCTTCAAAGACTCAAGTTGGGGATTGCTGCAATAGGGAGAGCCTGTCCTAAGAGACTGCTGATCAAGTTCATTTATGTATCAAACCATTAGAGCCACCCACTGAACCTTTAGGTAAAAAGCTCTTTTTTTTATCACTTCTTGTATTTTTTTAGTATTTCCTTATGGGCAGAAAAAAAAACAATGTACACATTTCATGCTTAAGACTGAAAATTCATTAAATTTAATGCTTTATCACTTTTATGTTTTTAACCTAATCTTAATATCTAATACATGTTATGGTTTTCTTGACTATATTCCCCTGGAATTGATAAGCCATTTTACAGTCCTTTATGTTGCAATTCTGACAATGTGGAACCTTTGTAAATGAGCATCTGCGGCCTTTCCTGCCTCCTGCTGCTCCTCCCCACCATGCAACAGCCAGAAGCCGCCGAAACCTGAAGCTTTCTCACCTGAGTTCAGCCTGTACTGGATCACTCCCCAGGTTGCTCCTTCACCAGTTTACTGATCCCCTCCCTTCCCAGGATGCTGTCACTTCTGCACACTGCTGCTGAGGGCAAAGACTCATCAAATTTTGACTGCACCCGCTCGGGGTGGGCCTCCCCTTGCCAGATCTGCTGGAGACCGTTTGTTTTAAAAACTCACCTCAGCTGCACAGAGCGAGCCTTTTGTTTATCTGAGGACCCTGAAGCTCAGTATTTGTCCTGCCCACCCACACTGGCCCCAACCTCTACCTCTATTAAATAAATATTCACTACAGGTTACACCTCACTGAACAGCAGAGGGTACTACACCATAGGTCCATCTTTGAACTGTATCAGGTTCTGGGCTTCCCCATCCCCTGTTTGAGCAGATTAACTGACTTACTCTGTATACTTATCTCCCATCTTGCATTGGTGCAGTTTTAATACCTCAGCCTGTATTCTTTGTCTCTTGTGCTTCCAGGGGGCAACTGGTCTGGGTCCTACTGAAGTTTGTGATAGCACTTTATCTAGGGGTTCCTGGGGTTGATATCCACCGCTTGCAGCTAGTGCAGAATGCAGCAGCATGTTTGTTGACTGGGGCATCTAGGAGGTCTCATATCACCCCTGTGCTGCACACTCTGCACTGGCTGCAGTACAGTGGTGGATCACCTTTAAAGTAAGTCTATTGACTTTTAAAGCCCTACATGGACAGGGTCCTGATTACTTGAAAGAGCTTCTGATCCCTTACACAAGTTTGCAACAGCTCCACTCGGCTAACGAGGGGTTGCTGGAGATTCCAAGGGTTAATTTGAAGTCATGTGGCATGCGTGCCTTTGGATTTGTGGCACCTACCCTCTGGAATTCTCTGCCCCATCAGTTCTGGGAGTGCAGGACAGTGGGGAGTTTTAAGCAGGCACTAAAGACTTTTTTATTGGGAAAGGCATTTCCAGTTTTATTGTGATTTTATATTGCATGTATTTTTACATGTTTTATCTGTACTAATATTGCATAGCGCTTTGGAATTTTGAAAGGCGCTTAATTAAATAAATGTATTATTATCATTATTATTTATTTGAATTGCAGGGCTAGTTAATTTCCTCCTTGCTCACCGATCTGCTTAAGCCCTTGTGCTCCTGACTAGGTGATTGTTAGCAGCTCTTGGTGTAATTTCACTAGGGGATTGTTAGTAGCTTTTGGTGTAATTTTTCACTAATCCTCCTCTACCATATTTGTTTATTGCTGTTGATTATACATACCTAACTGGGGAATGCATTTTGCAATGAAATACTGGGGTATTGCTGTGTTCATAGGTTATGCTGCCCCAGTGTTGATGGTAGACCAGATTCCCCTACATCATGGAGCTACCTCTCCATCAGTGGGACCCTCCCATCTGCCTCCCCTGGGGCTCCCCTGAGTGATATATAGACATATCAACCCCCTACTTATTACTGCCCATGGACTTTCCCACCATGGATGCTGCTATAATCTAGCTTACACATGGTCTCTACCTGGGACGAAGACCCTCTTCAACTACCCAACTAAACTCCTAAAGTCTCTGGTAAGACTGAAACTGGAGTTGCATGGTGATGTTGAACCTAACCCCCCCCCAATTATACAATCAGTTCCCCAACTACTGCTACCTGGTCTGCAGCTAAGGGCCTTAGACTGGTTCACATGAACGTCAACAGCTTGAGACATAATATGCAGGACCTTGAGGCATGGGCTACCGTGTACAAACCTGACATAACTGCTATGCCCGTGATGTAGCTTAAGCCACATGTGCTGTTGCATGAAATAGATCTGCCTGGCTTTTAAGGCCCTGAACCTCACCCAACTCATTGCCGATCCCACCAGACTAAACCACAAATCACAAAATCACTCTTTACTGGACTGGGCTCTTACCTCACACCCCCACAGGATCCTAAGCGCTGGCCTATTACCCGATTCCATAAGTGATCATCACATGATATACTTGATCAGGAAGGTGCACGGCCCCACCGTCCCCCCCCCAAAACACTACATACCAGGTCCTACAACTCCCTCAACTTAGCATCTCTCTTGCTGGACCTAGGATGCATAAACTGGTCCTTTATCTCAAAAGCATCCTCCATTGACACCGCCTTTGAGGCTTTCAAAACCAGTTTCCTGAAAGTCTGGGACAAACATGCCCCCCTAGGTAAGAAAAGAGTTAGAGGCTCACATCTCCCATGGATCACGGCAGATATAATCAAATTATGCCACACCAGGGACCACACCTGGAAAGTCTACAAGAAGCTGGGCACACAGGAGCCCCTCACTTCATACAGATCCCTATGAAATACTTGCACAAACTCCATCCGCCAAGCCAAAAAAAACTACTTCGTCTCAGCTTTTAACAAAAACATAAATCATCCTACTGATTTTTGGAAATCACTAAAATCCCTGATCTCACCCCCCACTCAACTTCCACCCCTACACTGTCTGTCCAGGGATCCCTCATCTCTGATCCCATCGATGTAACTGAAGCTTTAAACACCCATTTCTCCAGTTGCGTAGAAAACTCCTGTCCTCCTCCACTATACTCACTATACTCCCCTCGACCCCCCTCTGCTCAAGCCCCCAAAACCTAGCTGCCCTGTCCTGCTGTTCTCTTTCCATCCAGTAACCCAAGCAGAAGTCTTCCAATCTTTACGGGCCCTGAACCCTAACAACGGCAAATGCCCAACGTCCATGGACGCAAAGATGCTCTTCCTATCCACCCCAGCCGTAGCCGCTCCTCTAGCCACCCTTTTTAACCTCTCCTTCACTTTGGGCAAGCTCTTTACTGCCTGGAAGCAGGTCACTGTTATCCCTCTGCCTAAAGGCAGTGATCCTTCCTCCACAGGCAATTACAGACCCATCTCCCTACTTCCTATCCTGGCCAAATTACAGGAATGACTGGTCCTGTCCCAAGTCACTCCTTACCTGGAAGCATCCTCTTTCTTCACTCCATTCCAATCAGGCTTCCGTAAATTCCACTCACCATCACCTCCCTGTTAAGTGTCACCGGTGACATTCTCATGAGTATAGACAAAGGTCACATCACCACGGCTATCTTTATTGACCTAGCCAAGGCTTTTGACAGCATCTCTCACTCCCTACTCCTCTCCAAACTCACAGATGCTGGGCTTCCTAAACCAGCCACAAATTGGTTCCAAGACTACCTAATGGGCAGGACCCAAACCATCAAACTTGCCTCACACACCTCAAACCCACTACCAGTCTCATCCGACATCCCCCAAGGATCTGTCCTAGGTCCCCTACTCTCTTCCATTTTTCTAAATGACCTCCCATCAACCTGCCAACATTCTTCCATCCAGATGTATGCGGATGACACTGTACCTTATGCTTCTGGCCCTACAACATCTAGCGTAGCAACCCTCCTTCAGGAAGATTTATACGCCATCCAGCACTGGTTTAGGTCCAACCAGGTATTCCTAAACTCTAAAAAAACTGTATCCCAAACTTTTGGCTCCCAACAAAGACTCTGCCGTCAATCCCCCTGCACCCCTTTTAAAACTCTGGATGGGACCCCCCTGGAGAATTGCACTAGCTTCAGGTGTTTAGGTGTCTGGCTTGACCAACACCTAGATTTCTCCTCTCACATCGAATCCCTGCACAAGAAGCTGCTCCAAAAACTCAGTGCTTTATACCGAAACAAAAGCAGCCTCCCCACACAGACTAGACAAGCCATTGTCCAAAAAATGATACTGCCCATTCTCGACTACCGAGATATAGTATATACCACAGACCCCGCGTCTGCACTGGCCAGCCTCGACACCCTGTTCCACTATTTCTGTCGCTTTATACTCGATTGCCCATATTCTACACACCACTGCAACCTTTACAGCTCTCTAACCCTGCCGTCCCTCCAAGACCGCAGACTAACAAACTGTGCCAGGTTCGCAGCCAAATATTGGTCCCCTCTCCCTTCCACCCTACCTGTCCTCTACCCTCTCCCAACAACCTCCACCTGCGTACTCCCTCAAGAGCACAGACCCTATGCTGCTGCACATCCCATTCATGCGCACAAAAAAAGGCCAGGCCACCTTTAACTACCGAATCCCTCAAATCTAGAACGCCCTACCTGCCCCCATAAGACATGCTCCAAACCCCTACCAATGAAACCACCTACTCCGAGGGCATTTCTCCTCCAGTTGCTCCTGTTTCAATTAAATCAACCCTACACTCATGGTGTAAATTAATTGCTCTTAAACTGACCACCCTCCAATTTTTTTCTCTACACTATGCATGTTTTACCTCTGTCTGTAACCATTCACAAAATGTAGTAATACGATGCTTGTTGTTCCTTTTTGTACTATGTATGAAAAATATTTTTCTCGTGTAAATCATCATGTTTGTAATTTGGGTCTCGGCCTCCAGGTCGCATCTGGAATCGAGTATGTTGCTCAGTATGCCTTCCTGGTAAAACTCATAAATAAATAAATACATTTAGAAAATATAGGACTGGGAAAAAGGGGGGTCCTTATCTATGTCAGCACCAAGTTCAACACCCCCCAGCTGACATCCCACCTCTAAGCAATGCGGTTAGTGAATTCCTAATCATAAAATTACTACCCAGTGACACCAAACCTCTTTATGTGGGTAGCATCTACCTACCCCCCCTCTAATAGGTCTCATAGGTCTCATAGGTAAGTACAGAGCTATATAGACGTTAGTCCTTTTGCTCGCCATTTATTAATAACCCTGAATATTATGCTTAAGGAAGAAGCTATCTAGTTTGTTTTTAAATGCGTTCACAGTTACACTAGCCACCACCTCTAATGACAACCTATTCCAAATATTGGTAACTCTCAGCATGAGCCAGGATTTTCTTTTTTTGGTTTTTGGACATTCCACATATAGTTGTAGAGGGTGTGATCTAGTATTACCCAACAATTCCTGTACCTCAAACCCAGTAGTTCCATAAATCTGGATCAATAGTGGCTTTATAGATTAAACACATATCCCCTTAAACGCCTATATTCCAAGAATATAAACCCAGAATATTTAGCCTCTTTGATAATCATGGACTTTAACCTCCTGTATATTTCGAGTGGCTCTTCTCTGAACTCTCTCAAGTGCCACTATCTCGGTTCTTCCACTGCACCAAAACTGTGCACAGTAATCCAAATGCGGCCTCACCAATAATGTATAAAGGGCAGAAGAACATCCCTACTTCTAGATGTAATATGTTTATTTATACAGTGTAAAATACCACTGATTTTAATAACTGAATTGCAATGCATTTTAGGTGATAGATCGTTTGTAACCATAATACCCAAGTCACTCTGTTGTTCCACAGTATTTAATATTTGTCCTCCAAGTGTATATGGTATCTGTTTATTTGCCTTCCCAAGGTGCCTAACACAACATTTGTCCACATTAAACAGCAGTTTTTATCTAATGCCCAGGACTCCAGCATATTTAGTGCTTCTTGTAGTTTTGTGACGCTATTTGGTTATTAATAGGAAACCCAACCTGGTATCATCAGCAAACTTAGAAACCCAGACTCATTATTGACTTTCATTGAGGCAATATATATATTAAACAAGCAGGGCCCCAACACGAGACCCAGGGCACCTCCATCAGTCACTCCGCCCATGCTGAGTTGGTCCCATTTACATTTACTGACTGCTTTCTAGAGGTGAGCCATGCATCTACCCATTTTGTTATTTTCCTGGTAAGTCCTGTAGTATTAATGTTTCAATAAGTTCTCCATGGGGACCTTGTGAAAAGCCTTTGAAAAATCGAGATACACCACATCCACAGGCTGTCCTCACTCATTGTCCTGCTAACCTTTCCATAAAATTCCAAGGTTGGTCTGACAGGACCTTCCGGTGGTAAATCCATGCTGTACTGGGTCTACCAGATCTGTTTTTTTGGCATGGTCCACAATATAATCTTTTAAAATACCCTCGAAGACTTTTCCTAAGACAGACGTCAGGCTAACTGGTCTATAGTTGGACACCTCATGTCTACTCCCTTTCTTGTAAATTTGAACCACTCTTGCTTGTTTCCATGCCTCCAACGCTAGCCCTTTTTAATGATGTTTCAAAAATAACCGTCAGGGGTCCAGCCAAGAGGTCTGCCAGTTCTTTAATTATTCTTCTGTGTATTCCATCCGGACCTTGTGATTTATTCTGATCTAATTTGCGGAGCCTTTTAAGTATGTCTTGGCTTGTTATCAGTGATTCTACTTCTAGTACAGTTTGCAAATGTTCTAATTTAGGGGAGGATTTACTATTGAAGACTGATATAATGAAATCATTATACATTTGGGCAAGAAGAGACTGGTCAGTAATTGTACTACCATCCATTGCATGTAGTGGGCCAATAGGTCTACAAGCACCTTTTTTGTCATTAATATATGTGTAAAAAGATTTATAGTTATCCTGGACTCTGGTTGCTAGGCTTAACTCATATTTTAGTTTGGCTTCTTTAATACATTTTTTTAACTTTTTTAAAAGGTCCTTATATGTTTTCCAGCAAATGTTGTTTCCCGATCTTTTGGCTTTATAAAATGCCCTATTTTTTTTCTTTATCAGTTTCAGTATATGTTTTGACATCCATTTGGGTTTAATCTTGGTGGTGTCATCCATTCTTTTTATTAAAGGTGTAAATGCTTGGGTAGCTAAGCTTATTTTACCCACCAGCAGATCCCACATGGAGTTGAGTGTTTTGTTTTGAAATTCCTCTACCCAGTTCCAATTTTTGAGATATGTTCTCATACTATCAAAATCAGCTTTACTATAGTCATATTTGCTAGTCCTACTTACGATAGTGTCTGTTAAAGTGCCAAGGGAAAAGTAAACCATAGAGTGGTCACTTGATTCAAGAGGGGGAATAACCTTACAAGATGTTATATTACCATCTAGGTTACTTAACACAAGATCTAATATGTGACTGTCTCTAGTATTGACATTTACCCACTGGTTCATTCCTGCTAGCAAGCATAATTCTAGATATCGTGATTCCATAGTAGTATTTGTCCGTCATGTTGTCCAATTTATGCCTGGTAAATTAAGATCACCTACTACAATGTTACTTTTAGTTCTACCAATTGTATCCAAAAAATCCAGTAATTGTTCCTCCTGGTCCGGTGTAACAGTGGGTGATCTATATATGACGCCAATGTTAACAACGTGTGAATGGCAAAATGATATTTTGACCCATAACACTTCTATTTTATCCCATTTAGTTGTATTGATTTCTTCAGAATTTATTTTGTTGGAAATGAACAGAGCCACTCCCCCACCTCTTTTTTCTTTCCTGTCTTTGTGGTACAAATTAAATCCATTTATTTGCTTTTCCCATGGCTCATGTGGGCTCCACCAGGTCTCTGTAACAGCACATATACTAACATTCAATTGTTCCATGGATAATTTTAATTCACCCAATTTGTTATTTAAACTCCTGGCGTTTAATGAGAGGAAGTTATATGAAGTACAGTCATATTTTTCTTCCTTTGAAAGGAAACTAATAGGTCTACCTCCCCCCCATGCTAAGTTTAAATTTTCCTCCAATGTGTGTCTGAGTTGGTAAGCAAAAATACGTTTCCCCCTTCTGTTTAGATGGAGTCCATCTTGTGCATATAGCATTGGGTCCCTAAACTTTGCCCCCTGTTCGGCAAAGGTATGGCCTTCTCTAAAGCACCATCTTTTCAACCATCCATTTAACTGCATTATATCATCATTTACATCCCATGATGCCCTGGGTATTGGCAGTACCCCAGAAATAATGTCTTTCACCAAAGCCCAAGCTGAACATGCACCTGGGAAAATGATCATGCTGGGTGATGTTAACCAAAACTCTGCCTCAAAACCCAATAATAGGCCTCTGAACCTGATCCTCAATGCCCATCTTACCCAAGTCATTAACCTGCCACCAGGCACAATGCCAGATCTGGTAACTACATACTTCTAGACTGGGCCCTAGTCACCGACCCCAAAAGAATACCTGCTGACAGTATTTTTCTGGACTCGCTGAGTGATCACTCACCAGTCTTTTGCATATAGTCCAATAAACTCCCTAGCCTTCCCCCAAGTGTATTCATGGTGAAGGATTTCTCCAGCTTCTCAGTTGACCAGTTCTGTCAGGCCCTATCCTCAGTCTCCTGGGACCCCATATTAACAGTCCCAAGTATAGATGAGGCCTTTGACTATTTTTCAAATGTCTTCCTCTCTATAGCTAACCTTCACGCTCCCAACAGGAAGCTTAGAATACAGAGTAAGTGTTACAAGTGGCTCGGTCCTGACCTCAAAAAGCTTATGATACAAATGGATAAGGCCTGCAGGAACTACAAGACCTTGCTTCTCAAATCAAACTGGAAGCTATATGAAGCACTTAGAAACAAGTGCAAGAAAGGCACCAAGGCAGCAAAGTACAAGCCAGTACATACGAGGCCTACAAGACCGCCACCTGTGTGACCCCAAGAAATTCTGAAGTCACATTAATGCATGCCTGAAAGGTAGCTCCAGTGCACAAGATGGTACTGTTGTGGTCAATGACCAACTATCATATGACCTCTCCACAGTAGCTGAGGCCTTCAATGCCTTTTTCACAAACCAGGATGGTTATAAACCCAATGCCCTGCTCCCCATCCCATGGCACAAACCTCCGACACAGGTGACCCTTGTTGCCCCCAATTTCGTCTCAAGCTGGTCAAAACATTGGAAGTGCTCCCCCTACTGAAGTGTATAAAGCTGGACTCTTCCCCTGGCATTGATCAACTTGAGCCACGATTATTTAGGACTGCTGCCCCTGCAATTGCACCCCCCCCCTCTGCCACTATGCTTATAAACAGATCCCTCATGGAAGGTTGTGTCCCTCAAAAATGGAAGTCAGCTATAGTAGTTCTGGTGCATAAGACTGGGCCACATGGAAACTTAAAGAACTATAGACCAATTTCCATTCTCTGTCCTCTAGCAAAGGTGCAAGAGAGGCTAGCTTACAACCAGTTGCAAGAGTATCTAGAGTACCACCACCTACTAGCAGATCACCAACATAGCTTTCATAAGTGCCACAGCACTGACACTGCCCTAATCAAGTTCACGACTGATATCCTGCATGCATTGGACAATGGCTCCCCCACTGGGGCAATATTCATAGAACTGTCAAAAGCATTTGACTTCATCAATCATGGGCTGCTCTTTAGCAAGCTAAAACTGCTAGGTCTTAACTCACTTTCACAAACCTGTTTCACAAGGTGTCTACTGAGCAGGTCGCAGAAGGTAATATGCACTGGGTGCACTCTGGCTGCCGTCCAGTAACTGATGGTGTGCCTCAGGGCTCTGTTTTGGGCCTGTTACTGTTTTCTCTTTTTATCAATGACATTGGGCTAAACTGTGGCATTGGAAACATAGTCCTATATGCGGATGACACAGTTATATACTGGAGTGATTCCAAACCCAGTGTCATAGCTGAAAGACTAGCCGCCAGTTTGAACTACCTTGAAAGATGGTTTACTTCCAACCTGCTTGTCCTCAATGCCAAAAAGACTAAAGCTGTTCTTTTTGATTCTACTCAAATGAGTGATCATAGACAACACCTGCTCCTGCTCTTCTCTGCATCATGTTCACAGATAGAAGTTGTAGACAGGGTTAAATACCTTGGTGTCTAATTGGATCAGGACATGTTCTTTAAGTCCCATGTGGAGCACACAGCCAAGACCATACATTGCAAACTTGGTCTCCTTTACAGGCTAGGTAACTCCTTAACTGAAGAATCTAGAGTTACCATAGCAAAGAGCATCCTACTCCTCACCCTCCTGTATGGTGCCCTGCTCTTCCACTTCCTCAGGGAAAGTGAAAATCACAGACTGTCTGTACTTTACAATAAGATTAGTCATTTTGCAACCTGCTCTCCTCCCCAGAGGCACAACTGCAAGGTCCTTGCTGACTTAAAATGGCCCACCCTGGAACTCAAACTGTTATATCCTCTACTCTAACTTACAAACTCTCCAATGTTTATATCCCACCCAACCTGAAAGGCCTACTGAACCCCAAAGTTTCCCAACCTACCCTTCACTCCACAGACAGCAACCCACTTGAAATCCCCGGGTCTGTACCAACTGTGGTAAGAGATCTTTCAGGTACTCAGCCTCCTACTACTGGATCACACTCCCAGACAAAAAATGACAACCTGCACTTCCCTTGAAGGTTTCAAAGCTGGGCTAAAGGTGTACATGTTAGAATGCTGCCACTGAACCTATACCCTAACCCTAAAGACAGTCTATTCTCACTAAACCTAATGAGGTCAACTGTAATTTGTGTGCTGTAGTACTTCAATGTATGTAATCAACTGTACTGTGTCTGCAGTATTATATAATCTGTATGTAATTGTGCCTGCTGTATTATATAGGCTGTATGTAATTGTGCCTGCTGTATTATATAAACAGTATGTAACTAATTCTGGGTCACCCCTGAAAAGGGACCTCTGGTCTCAGCGGGTTTACCCAGTTATCAAAATGCTATAAATAAATAAAAGGCGTGCTCCGAATTAATGAAATAAATATTTGACTAGGTATGTAGTGGTTTAGAAAGACCAAGATTATCTGGGTGTTTTCAGAGGATGTTTGAGGGTCCCATAATAGAATCAGTTTTAGATTAGAAGACATGGCAGGGATAGCTGCATGACCAAGTGGGGTTTTGGAAGGGGGGAGAGGATGGTGCTGGGAGGGTATCAGGAAGGGAGGGACTGTCTGCCTGAAGTCTTGGGGTATCAGCAGGGTTACATTTAGGTGTAAAAATGCTCCTGAAGGCCACATAAATCTCTATAAAACATCTAAAACTCCAAAGCTCCAGGGGGTCTCGCAGGCCATAAGACCACCAGCCATTTTTTACAAACTTTGCCCCCCACACACACACGCACACACACACACACACATATTAAAGATACATTGCCCCTGCATAAATATGTTATATTTCATTTGGATTAGTACTTAATCTATCATCTTTCAATAATATCTGAATGTCCACAACTGACTTCATAATTGCTGTCTGTAACATCACAGTTGAATGTGATAGAAAGGACTGAGATGTCATAATCAGTTACACTATGGAGTCAAGTGTTTTATACAAACTTCATCCTGGATTCTGTGGCCAAATGTATTGTAACTTTGGGAATAACAAATTCATCTTTAACAACATCTTGCATGTGGGCTGCCTGATTAGTAAGAAGGTCGGATTACCATATGGTCAACCAGGCCCAAGACCAGACCATCACAAATCGGGTGACAGATTCAATGCAGGCTTCTAGCTTGGACTTTTCCAGCCTGTGGGTTTGGTGCACAGTTCCTGCTGCTGGATAACTGTCTTCTGGTGGCCCAAGGAAAGGAATCCTTCAAGTAGGATTTTGTGGTCTACAAAGTAATATTGCATGATGCTGTCATGATGTAGGGGTGGGGTGGGGTCTGCTGTCAGGACATGAAGGCATGCTGCATGCAATCCTGTGTTGGTGCCATTAAAGTCAGACTGCCACTGCCCACATTCCAAATTGACCCTTCTAGAGGCAATACACTAACAGAAGGGAACAGAGAGAGGACAGAACTAAAATAGAAGGGAATAGGTGGAGTAAATGAAAATGGTGTTACGCTTGCCCCACCCAGTTGTGGTGCCAGAGCCTCTGAGTCTTCCCCATCCTCTTCAATGAGATACTCTGGCTAGCTTGTGCTGGGATTGCCAGCCCTGCCCAGAGGGGAACATCCAGGATGGAACATGGAGGGGTCAGTGTACGGCACTTGGGAGCCAGAAGTGACCATTTCAGCAGTGGAAGAGAATCATATAAAGAGGCTGAAGAAGTCTTCCCCCACACAATGAAGAATGCATAAAGAAGAAATAAAAATGTTTTGTGTAGTACACTGTAATAGCTAAGTAAATTAAAACATGCTGTTGTACCACAGTAGTGATATTAGAATACTGTTGTACCACAGTAGCTATGTCACTACTGTGGTACATCAGAAACATAGAAACATAGACTTTGACAGCAGATAAGGACTGCTTGGCCCACCTAGTCTGCCCATTTCCCTACCTATTGGATACGCTGCAGATCCTAGTTAACCAGCAGCCTACTTCCTCCCACTCCCACTATAATTGCCTTATGTCAGTCCCATGCATTCTTGAATTTCAGAACTGTTTTTGACCCCACAACCTCCTCAAGAAGGCTGTTCCATGCATCCACTACCCTCTCTGTGAAAAAATACTTCCTCACATTGCCCCTGAGCTGTCCCCCCTCTATTTTCAGATTGTGCCCCCTTGTTCTTGTGCATCTCTTTTTCTGGAATATGCTAACCTCTTTGACTTTGTTGATTCCCTTGAGGTACTTGAAAGTTTCTATCATGTCAGAATAGCATCTCATGTATATTAAGATTCATGATGCTTCCTACATTGTAGATTCCTCATAATGAAGATATCAGCAAGAGTGAAAACACCTCACAGGAACCACTTGTTAAAAGATGAATGACTAGAAATGTCAGCTTATGTAGCTATTACACAGATCACATGAAATGTTTTTAATCATATCCCATTGTTCACTGTTTTCTGTTTATTTGACCATAGTTCAAAAGAGAGTTGGAAAGAATGTAAATGAAATGAAACAAACATATACTATACACAATAATATATGGGCGACCATACACAACAAGGCTGATGTTTCCATCTTGGAATGAGATGATATCATAGAGACCTCTTCAGCTTCACTCTCAAGGTCTATGATGTCATCCAAACTCTCAATGGAAACACAGCCTTGTTGTTTGTGGTTGTCCATTCTGTATTCTATATAAATATTTCTTGAAAGTACATTTAGTTCTGGCCTAGATACTTGCCCTTAAAGGTGTGTCAAGACATAATGTGATATGATGCTGTCATATTTGACACGCCAAGGGAGTAAACATTTGACCTGAAGCACACACCCCGGGGGAGATACTGACAATATCTCAGCAGACTGGTACAACTTGTGAGTCATTGCAGAAGTCACAATGTACAAATAACTCAGTTTTACAAAAATATTACTTTATGTAACTGGTGCTAAGGTCCCTCTCCAGAAATGCTTAACATGTGATATACTCAAGTCTTTATCCAAAAAGAGAATGAACAAACTAACAAATGTGTAATTCATGCATAAAGTATAGCTAGGTAATTTCCTAACTGATTATTTCTTAAATAAGAGACAGGGCCAAAACACATATACATGGGGATATGCAACAAGGCACTGTGATGAAGCAGCTGTTTCAGGGACAGGAGGGTAGTGACATGTGGAGTATGTGGATATATTCATATTGAGAGAATGGCCTGTTTATTGCTATTTTTATTTTATTTATTTTAAATATGTTTTATCAGGTAAACAGACAGACCTCAAGACTCATTTCCAGTTTTGAATGCAGAACCTGGACAGATATATTATTTATCCTTCATTTTTTCCTCTCATACTGTATATTGCATATATTTGTACTCTTCATGGACCTGCTATAGTGAAATTCGGTTTGTCATATTAAAAACTGTACATCACTGGAATTTCACTGTGACCTGGTTTTGCCTTTGATACCTCTGGGCAAGTATTGCAAACACAAACATGACACTGGTGCACTAGTATGCACTGAATAGTAGTCTCTTTCCAAACCTCCCACTACCACTTAGGATGTCCTGTCAATTCAGCCTGGTAAATTTAGCCCAAGTCAATTCAGCCCGATGAATTCAGTCCCAGTCAATTCAGCCCGAGCCAATTCAGCTTCATGTCAATTCAGCCCACGTCAATTCAGCCCCATGTCAATTCAGCACCTATATCAATTCAGCACCTATATCAATTCAGCCCTTATGTAAATTCAGCTCCTTTTGGTTCTGCACTAGGATAAACATAACTAACAACATAAGTAAACATATTTAAGCTTTATTGAAAGCTTTAAAACATATATTTTGCAATTAAGTACATTTTATTGAAAATGTTAATTTTCACTTACAGTACACGCAGCAAACACCAATCACATACACCAGTCAGATAAAGAAAAGAACAGAACACAAATAAGCCTAAACATAACCTTCTAACCCACGCAACACCCAAACCACCCCGACTAACCCACCCTGACCCTTATGCACACATTCTAACAGCTTTAGCTGTGAATACTAGAATGGACGGTGACTAAGGATATTACTGCCATGTGGGTTTCTTGCTTAATGGTGGGGAGGGTGGAGTACTCTCTCAACAGGCAAATATCCTCTGTAAAAACAAATTCTGGTCAGATCCACCATGGCTGCATAATGAAGTTAGCGAAGTTGTGTGGAATTGTTAAGGAGGTATGGAGAAACAACACAATGATTTGAAAGTAGTAAGATTTGTTTTACTTTCTGTTCTAAGGAAGGCAAACACATTATTAGGAAAATATACAGAGGTATACATTTTAATGGAAGGAATAGGAAACTTACAAAAGAACCCCAGAGCAAATGCTACTGATGTATATGTTATCCCGGATGATATTGGCCAGACAGCCACATTTTAAAGAAAACATAATTGTACATATCCCTATAATGCAAAGCATCAAGGGAAACATGCAAATCCCCATGACAGTACAGAAGGTGACAGTACATGAAAAAGTAATGGCTGACATATGATTAGCCTTGGGATTATTTACAAATTTTTTTTAATTTTTGTACTTATTTTTATTTTTTAAGAGAAACAGGGTTTTTGTCCATGAGGTGATGTAAGTAATAATTAAGCAATGTATTGATATCAGGAAGTCAGGTGTAATGATGATGGACTGTTAGAGAAAATATGATACTAACTTTCAGAGGGGGTTGTTTTCATAAGGGCATGGTAGTTATGTTTGTGATAATGGGAATATTAGGAAAGTATGAGGTCTACACAGAAGTGGAGTACAAATATGCACAGTTTCATAAGTACGTGCTCAGAGTGCAGACAAATGTGATATGCAGATTTGTTTTAGAAATAGGTAAAAATAGCGATACATGCAATTAATAGAAAGATGGATAATTACATAGACATATAGACAGAGAGAGAGAGACACACAGACAGACAGGCAGAATAGAAATGGTAGTGAAGTACTGAAGTGACGCTAACCCTACCTCCACCCCACAGACATGGACAGGCATTGGGGTGTGCCTTTGGGTCATTGCCCATAAAGCTCATGCCATTTCACCTCACCCTACCCTGCAGACACAGAAAAGAGTCGAGGTGTGCCTTGGGGTTTTCAAACTTTATACTCACCCCATTTCATAAGGAAATACGTTGAAATGGGTACAGTATAAGAGAATGGAGTGAACTTTGGGGGCTGAAGAGTCGAAGACACACCTCGATACCTGTCAGTGGCTGCAGGGTGGGGATGGGGGTGGAATGGCATGAGCATTACTGTTGACAATCCCAAGTCACACCCCTGAGGCCTGTTAGTCCGTACAGTGCAGGGTATTATGGTCAGAAACCCTAATGCCCTGGGTGTTTCTTGGTATTTTCACTCCAAGTTTTCAGCATGTGCTTTTTGTGACTCCACCACATGAACAGTGACACTATCAGTTCATTAGCCGAAAGGATATTTTGCATAGCGACTGTGCCATTTGGCACCACAGGTGCAAAAACACTTTTTGAACAGGATGTAAAAAATGACAGCTGTACATTTCTTGCGTCAGTAACACAAACACACACATACACACACCCACACAAGAACATGCCAGAGCACAGTGGAAACATGATTAGATTTGTCTACAAGCATTATTTTCTATGCAAGTTGGAGCACAGAGGTGGGGTAAGGCTGGAGATCAGTTATGGTCCATGACATAACCACATGATCAAAATATTAAATATTTTAAAATAAACATAAATGCAAAAGTAACCATTTCAAGAAGAAAATGCAAACTGTGACACTTAACAGTTATAGGGTAAGTTAGCACATCTGGACTTATTTGCTGCATATGCATCTCAATTGCTAAGGGGTCCTGACCATGTTCACCCTTCCTCAAGCCAAGATAACTTCTGTATGTCTAACTATAACATGGATGGAAAAATTATGCCATATTTTCAACAAGAAGTTAGCATTTTAAAAAGACAGTGCTGTAGCCTGAGAAGCAGCTTGTGTAGGTGCATTCATCATGCTAGCCAAGACATGTTCTGGTTACGTTCCATAAGGCTAACCAGTGGGAGAAGTAGGGGAAAGGGACAGAAATCTAAAATAGAACCATTGAACCCATTTGTGATTTAAAGTTGCATGACAGAAATGCAGCTTCCAGAACTGGACACCATATTCCAAATGAGACTTCACCAGTGATCTACACCGTGACATCACTGCCTCCTTCCTTCTACTGGTAATACCTCTCCCTATGCACCACAGCATTCCATGGGCTATTCTCACAGCTTTGGTACATTGTTTAGCCACCTTTAGGTCATCCAATATGATTACTCCAAAATCCCTTTCCATTTTGATGACCATCAGCCCCCCCCCCCCACCATAATCATTCCCTAGGTTCCTGCAACTCTTCCTTATTCAGCAGGCAGTTAGCACATCTGGACTTATTTGCTGAATATGCATCTCAGCTGCTAAAGGGTCCTGACCACGTTCACACTTCCTCAAGCCAAGCTAGCTGCAGTATGTCTAGCAATAACATGAATGGAAAGATTATGCATAACCTGTGGGAGAAGTAGGGAAAAGGGACACAAATCTAAAATAGAACAATTGAACTCATTTGTGATTTAAACTTGCATGACAGAAATGCGGCTTCCAGAACTGGACATCATACTCCAAATGAGGCCTCACCAGTGATCTATACAGTGATATCACCACCTGCTTCCTTCTGCCGGTAATACCTCTCGCTAATGCACCACAGCTTTCCACTGGCTTTCCTCACAGCTTTGGTACATTGTTTAGCCACAGGTGCAAAAACACTTTTTGAACAGGATGTAAAAAATGACAGCTGTACATTGTGTTGGTTGACCATCCATGGCACTCCAGACCTTACATAATGGGTTTTAGCCCACCTAATAGACTAATAAATCACATGACCTAGGATCAAATTTCTAGACCCCAGGTCCCAGAAGCCCCTGCTCTCCAGTTCAAATCGTGCATCTGATCAGGCTACAAGCACTCCAGGAGTCCCTGTATTGTGCTAGGAAAGGAAGGCCTGTGGAGTGCACAGAATTATGTTCTTATCAAATGTTTTTATCTTCTGAGCCTGTCTGCAGTAAACTCTGGTCAAATAGAGAATTTCAGAGCATTTTTTCAAGGGATTGGTTTGTGTCTTTTGGTGACAGTCTGGAGCCTTGCAATTGTACTGGTGACTTAAATTGTTAGAGCAGACTGTGCTACTTCATTTTATTAATCCACTCCTGTTGTTCAGAACAGACTGTGTTGCTTTGTGTTTTAGTTCATGTGATCTCCTCCTGCCATTTTTTATGTGATTCTGTTGTTTGAAAGAGTGTTTTTTTCTTGGGGGCTAGTGAGGAACAGGCCAGCCTATGCCTGCCGCCCGCAACCCCAAGAATGCGGCATTACACTGATTCTGCTTGAGCCTAGCACTTGCTAGCTTGTTATAAAGTTTCCCTGCAAGTGTTTTCTTGGTTTTTGATGTCAATCGCTTGATTGGCTGCAAGGTGGACAAGATAGCTCCATAGGCGATGGAGCAAGCCGAGGACCACGTGGTCGCTCAACCCCCCTCACCTCTCCACCTTTGCACCAGGCCAGCCTTTTTTCAGCTGATTCCACTTGTTGGAACCCTTCATGGCCTCTACAGCACAAGATATTTGGAGAGTGAAGAAATGGAGAGAGAGAGAGAGAGTTAATTAATTCTGTGTTTTCGAAGCAAATCATCTCTGTGAGACTGGTGTGATTGCATGATAAATAGCCCTTGTTGTTCAATTGGCTTTCCTCTCTGTTCGATCTAAAACCAATTACATGGGTGTGCTTGCTGCATTTCAAATAGCCCTTGTTAATTCTAATAGTCTCTCTCTCCCTCCCTCTCATTCTCCCTAGTTTCACTGGTTATTCAACTGCAAGGTGTTTTTACTCTGTTACAAGGGCTGTAATTGGAGCTGGAAGCTTTACATTTTTATGTGCAGTGTCTCTTGCTGTATGTTTGGACTTACAAACATTTAGTCAGCCACAGTTGCTCATACAGGCTAGTGTTATGGGCTGGCTAGCATTATGGCATCTCTTAGAGCTGCCTAGGTTTGAATACTCATGCACGCATCTGAGACTGGCAGCAACTATGCACTGCTTCTGTTGCCTTTGCTTCTCGTGCCCAGCATGTTACTTGGCCACCAGTGCTCCCCCCCTCCCAAGTGGGATCCCACGATGTAGAACAAGCCTAGCAGAGGCTCTGGAGCTGCTTCCATCAGCGGCTCGTGGTTGCTCTGTTTCACTCGGTCCTGGTGCCTTGCAGTGTGGTTCCCCCTCGCAAGTGGGGCCACATAGCACAGGACTGAATATCTCCCCTCCATCCCCTATTAGCGGGTGGCATAGGGAGTACAACAGCCTGGTCCTGGTCCCAATCTAGCGACCGTTCCTTGAGGCTGCAGGCAGGCTCAAAACAGGGCAAAATCAACTCCCAGGCAACAGAAAACGTTGGACTCGGCTCCATTTTTGGCCCTCTCCATTGTGGCTGAAGTCTGTGGGGGGTGGGGCACTTGTCCCTCTCTACTAGTGGTATTTGGGCAGTCCCTAATAAGCTGCTGGAGGCAGCATCTCAGTTTGTTGATGGGACAAAAATATGAGGGACCTTCCAGGGGGAAAAATGATGATTTTATAGAGAATTTTTCTCAGGGAGCTGCCTACAACCCCAGGGCCATTCAGCCTCACTGCTGGAATCAATAGGGAATCGGCCACTATCTTGTATGGCTATCCCCTTGGCCACCATTTTTTATGCCTGTTCTCTTGCAGGCAGATCCACCATATTGTACTAACTGGCCAGTTAGATAAAATGTTAGTCAAGATTAATTAGATGGAATAATTAAGAATGGTTAGCTAAGCTACTAATTTAAGATTCCTTAGCTGACATAAGTAAGACGCTTCAGTTGAGCAGCTATCCCCTGCTGTTTAAATTGCTTCTTCTTAAGAAACTGAAAGAGAGAGAGAGAACTGTTGGTGATTCTAAGATTTGAAGAGAACATTGTTTGTTGATCCTGTCCCATAAGATGCTTGTTCCATGCTGTTTGATTGTATAACACTGAAAAGTTGCTAATCCTTAGCCAGGGCAGAGCCATAGTGTTTTTCTCTCTCCCCACCCCCCGTGAGGACTTTTTAATTTGTTGGCCTTTGCACTTGGTTGGATGGCTGCTTGCAAAGAAATTGAATGGTGTGCTATATAGTGGCAGCTTGTTTGAATTTGGGGGCGTGTTCATCTCTTGAGCTAATTTTTAGAGGTTGCACAGTTCAGCAGTGTTATAGGCTGCCAACTGGCCAGGGCACCACATGCAGTAACAGAATTTAAAGTTTGCATTCTTAGCCACTCTGTTCAGTCACTGGTGGTTCTCCCTACCAAGTGAGGCCCATGGTGCAGCAGCACTAACTAGCTGCAGCGTTATGACTGCCTAGCCCAACCACTCTGGACATATTTGGTCATTCATCACTCGGGCGGACGCCGGAGGCTGTGGCATTCCCCTCCCAAGTGGAGCCCACACATATCCATTTCCATGCCTTTCCTATGCTACCACCTATCTAGCAGGTAACGCAGGAGTGGCGGTACAACCCTCATGCGCGGTCCCTAGGCAGCGACCGCTGCATGGACATTTGGGGGCACAATTTCACAAGAATGTGGCTTTTCTTCTACCATCCATGCTAGGCCCCATGGAGCCACAGCCCCTGGACTGAAAGCAAGAAAGGGAATTGTCTTTTCCCCTCTGCTAGTAGCACTTTATCATCACAGCCTACAAAGACTGGGGGCTTAAAATTAATTACTCATACAGCTGGGGCAGGGAAGGAATACCACACAGCTAGGTGTGACTACAGACTGTTTCCTCACAAGATAACGCCTGCGCAGGACCCTTGCCCGGCAGTGGGCAAAAGACTCATGCTGTTCCACCACCGGTGGCACAGCACAACCTCAGACAGATGGGTACTAGAGGTAGTGTCTAGGGGTACTCTATAGAACTGTCCAGCTTTCAGGTATTGCACAGGTTTGTAAGCTCCCCCATATCAAAAAAAGGGTGTCATCCCATCAGGTACAACAAATACTGCAGGATCTGATGTAGAACAAGGCAATCCAGTTAGTACCTCCACAAGAGCAAGAACAGGGAGTGTACTCCATCTTCTTTCTCATTCCCAAAAAGACAGGGGATCTTCGCCCCATTCTAGACCTCAAACACCTCAACAGATCTGTGGTGTCTCAGAGGTTCAAGATAGAAACATTGAAGTCGTCTCTCCGCAGCATTCAAGTAGGTGACCACCTCACTTCTATAGATCTGAAGGACGCGTACCTTCACATCCCCATTCTACAATGCCACAGAAAGTTTCTGCAGTTCCACATCCTCGGCCAGCGTTTCCAATACCAGGCCCTACCTTTCGGTCTTACCTCAGCACCAAGGGTGTTCACCAAGGTGTCCGTGATTCTCGTTGCCAGACTGAGAGAGCAGACAGTGGATATTATCCCATACCTGGATGACTGGCTGATCCGAGCATGGTCCAAGGAGCAATCCCTCAGATTAGCCACGATGGCATTGCGGACACTCAAGGAACACGGCTGGGTAGTAAACCAAGCCAAGAGCTATCTGGTACCCACGCAACAGCTGGAACACCTGGCAACAGAGGAGAACATGCTGCAGGGGTGGGCCAGGTCATCCTAAAAGAGGGTAGAGACAGTGATGACCTTAGCCTGTCAGCTAAAGGACAACAACCTACCAACGGTCAGGCAAATGGCTCAGATGCAAGGCTGCATGGCATCATGCATCGACCTAGTCCCATGGGCCAGGTGGCATATGAGACCCCTACTAAACCACATGTTGTCCCATGGGTCCCCAAATGAACAGAACCTGAACGTCAGGACTATGTTACCTACCCCGATTCATCATTCCTTAGGATGGTGGACTGCAAGGCAATCCCTCATGCAAGGGGTCCAACTAGAGGCAATCTACGACATCACCATAGAGACAGATGCGAGCCTTCTAGGGTGGGGAGTCTGCTTGGACCCCCAATCAGCCCAGGGCAGCTGAACTACTCTAGAGGCCAAGCTGTCCATCAACAGCTTTCCACTGGCTTTCCTCACAGTTTTGGTACATTGTTTAGCCACCTTTAGGTCATCCAAAATGATTACTCCAAAATCCCTTTCCATTTTGATGATCATCAGTCCCCCCCTTCCCGTAATTATTCTCTGGGTTCCTGCAACCCTTCCTTATTCAGCAGGCAGTTAGCGCATCTGGATTTATTTGCTGCATATGCATCTCAATTGCTAAGGGGTCCTAAGCATGTTCACCCTTCCTCAAGCCAAGCTAGCTGCAGTATGTCTAGCAATAACATGAATAGAAAGATTATGCATATGAAAACTTATTAATTATGCTGTACATACCCTAAGACTCATAGTGTGTCTCCTTTGGCTGCCATGATGTCTGTGGTTTATTTGAAACAGAAAATGTAACAAGATACTGGCCTCCACTGGAGATATTAAACAATAGAGCAAACTGCACTCTGGGAAGATTGCCTGGGACAAGATGCAATAAAAAAAACCTGAAAAACAGGTTCCAAGGAGTATAAACTCACCAGGAAAAAAATGACCCCTCCCTGCTCATTCACAGGTGTCAATGAATGCATTTGTTAACCATGCTGGTTCATCTTCTTGCTTCCCTCATAGTAAAAATGTGAAACTACATTTGTGTTATTTTAAATTAGTGATAAATGGCACATCCAGGGGATGGCAGCTCTGATAGTTGTTCCAGTCTTTCGTTTCACTGATATAAACTGACCCAGGAAAAAAGTAAGTAGGAAAAAAAAATAGCCTTTTGTTTCTACAAGTAGTTGTTAATTGCAGCTGGTATTTTTAACATGTGCAAGGCAACTCCACTTCTCAAACTTAAAAGAAAAAATAAACTTCATCAAAGCTTGTGTTTACCAAGTACTGTGCCCATGATTAAAATAATTTGAGCCCCCCCAAAAAATGTGCCCTCACATGAACCTGCATGATTAACTGTAACGACAAATAAAAAATGTATTTTTAAATGCATTACTAACACCAATGCTTTCAAAGTTTTGAAACTACTAAAAGACAAACATATATATATATATATATATATATATATATATATATATATTGAATATGGTAAACAAATAGTGTTAATCCCAAAAGCTGAACTTTGTTTTTAGTATATAAATGTTTAAGAAGTACCTGTGGCTCTTTCAACCAGGAAGCTGTAGTTTCAGACACTTCTTACTTACTCTTTCCTTTTGAGACACCTGGTGGTTCTGATAGTCATTTGCTACAAGGGTTTTTAAGTCAGTTTGAAGGCATTGAGTAATTTCTGTTCTTCTAGTCCTTAACAAAATGCAGGGACTCCACAGACTTGTTCTGTTCCTTGGTCCAGATCCCAAACTAGTGAGTCTTGTTTCAACATGATAGATCCACCTCATGCCCCTCCCACGTGAATAAAAAAGGTGGGGTAGATCTTTAGGAGCTTCTTGAATGGAGGCGGGGTGGATCTTATGCCCCCCCAAAAAACAATGCTGCCTCCCACTACTCAGGTTCCAGTTCTTGTACAACCCATTTAAGAAAGAAAATAGTACCTTGCAACCATTGACTAACATGAAAGCATATTTGTTTGAGGGCAGGAAACATTTATTGGAGGAGGGTAAGGCAGAGGAGACTATTTACACCTTCAGTCAGTTCCACGGACAGAAAACATGACATCACTCCTTTTGTACATGCAAAATGCTTGCAGGCTCCGCCTACTGCAGCCGTAAAAAGGAGGAAAGACTGAAGAGTGGAGCATTAAAACATATTGAGAGAATTGTAAGCATCCATTAAATTAAAACATGAAATTGTGTGCAAGTGCTGCCAGGTATTCCACTATTCCCCTTGTATGGTATTCTGCAATAATGTGCTGAATATTTTCAGCAGAGTTCTTTTACACTTTCTTAGGTTCTTGTGGTGGGCAACCAGCAATGTACTGCTCCATTATAGTTTCTGTCAGGCTCTGTTCTTTTTTCACATCATTATTAGGTTTCCATATTGTGGGGTGATCAGCCCTTAGGAGGCTCACAAAACTATTGTGCCATCCTTCAATGGCATCGTTTGTCCTTGGGATGCCTTGGTTAGTTGCATCATAGCAGTTCCACTGGCTATGAAAAAATCTAGGCTGTCATCACCTTTGTCTTCTGTCCATCCTCCCCAATCAAACATCTTTAAAATGGTCAGTCATAGGCTGTAGCAAATCCTCATACTCACCGTAATATGCACTGTCCATTAAAGCCTTGAATGCTTTCACTTCATTGTGTACAGGCACAAATGCCATTACAGCCAACATTCTCACATTCAGTGATAACTCTAGATCAGCTCCATATTGTTGTTGAAGTCCACAGTTCTGTACCTGCTGCCAGATACTTTGGTTGAAATGAAAAAAACAGCCACGCATTGATGTCCCTGGAAAAGTGTCTTGGAATGCTAACATATCACCGATCTTAAAGTCTGTCATGATTGATTGTGGGCTAAGCTCCAGTTGCTCCTTCTTCAGCTCTTGCAACAATCGCAAGTATGTTTGCCTGGTCTTATTTGGCAGCAGCCGATATACAGCAAGAAGCACTTTGTTGTGATGAACCCCATAAATGGTATACAGCTGCTCGAAGAGTGATGGGAAAGCCGTGAAGGTGCCATCAGCATACCAGTGGGATGACATACTGAGGAAGCGTAGATTGGCACTGGTGCTAAATAACAAGATTCTGTCATTTTCTGGTCCACTGTCAAACAAGAGGAAGGCATCACCTGTACTTGTTGCACAGTACGTAGTAGGGATTTCCTGCTCCTGCAGACTTGCTGGATTACGTGGTGCACCGGAAATGGCTGCTCTGTGTCTCTGTTAGAATGAGTGGCATTGAGGAAGTAACCATGAGGTTGATTTTGACATTTGTCAAGTTCTTTTTATGGCAAACAAGATGTAAATATATTTTACAACAGATAGACATGCCCTCACTGGTAATTATTATACAGATTGAAAATGAATTGCTGAAACGAAGCCAGTATGACAAGTCCATGCTTCCACTGGTAGTGTGGAAAAAAAAGATGGAAAGGGGTTCCTGAAATAATACACGGTGAAGAAATGTTTTGTTTATTCTGATTTATAGAGCTGCCTTTACTATATAGGGTGGAATAGCCATGATTATGGTATTGGATGATTATTTTTATTGCTTGTATTACTTTACTAAGAAACAGTTCTCGTTTTTTGACTTTACATAACTGAACAATATGTATATAAGCCTCAGAAATGCACAATATGATGTTGAAGTTGACTTATCTGTTATATCTTTGAAATTTTCTGTATTTTCATGTAACTGTTTTGGTTTTGTTTTTGTACAAAATAAAAATTCCCCTACTCACCTGTAGGGGAACTGATGGCCATGCTTCCAAGATGGCCACTCTGGGTGAAGCTCAGGAGAGTGAGGATGCAGCGGAGAAAGGGGAGAGAGCCTCCTCGCCTGTCCTGACAACACTAGAGGCTGTAGAGAACACTGTAATTTTGGCAGAGTTTCCTGATGGAGATGGAGAAGTGGGAGCTGAGGTGGAACTTACCTTAGAAGATATGGACACGCATGATACATTGCCAGCTGATACTGAGGTATAAGACTTAGTAGGTATAAGAAACTTTAGATATGTTTTCTTAGGTGTAGGCATGTTACGTGGATTCGTTTTTAATGATGTGTATGTCACTTTAAATTGGCTAATTTTATTGGGTATAAAAGGATCTATGTATTAGGACTGGTTATCCTCCTGATGACGCTAACTGATCGAAACTGGTAGAGGTTACCTTGCCTTTCACACACCTAATATTGTGAAAAGATGCGTGGTAGGCATGTGATGTTGTTTATAAAATAAAGTATATATTGCCTTTATTTTGGTCTCCCGAGTGGTGCGACTTTTTGCTGTTTCCTCACTGTGCAAGACACAAAAACAAAAGAACGGGCTCACATGATTTTCGGGGAAAAAAGCAGTCCCCACATTAAGATATGATAAAAAAGCATTTAATGATACAAATAGCCCAGAATAGTACAATACAAAAAGCACATATAGTGAAGTAGTACCCCCAGACAATGCAGTCAATGTTTCACACCACCCTGGTGCTTTTTCAAGAAGATCAAAGGATGTCACAGCCCTGTCCAGCACCACTAAGTTGGTAGAAGAAAGCGGGGTTACATCTGTAATATCTGAACATAGTGCGGCTGGCAGCTTAAACAGTCAAGTGATCGTGTGTCAAGAGTCACAAGCTCCTGATTCCAAATCATCAAAAGTGCCTTCTAAAAATAGTAAAAAAAGGGCTTGGACCGAGAGGACTTAAAAATGCCTGCAAGAATTTAAAGACTCTCAATCAACATCAGGCATCAACAAGCACTGAAACACACGAGGTAGAATCACAAGGACACTCTTCAGAGGTAAATAACAAAGGCAGCACAGAATGCAGTTCTAATATTGTAAATCCTTTGACATCTGTAGCAGAGGAAGTTGGTAGGGGAGATTGGTCCCCCAAACGAGCACTAAAAGGCGCTGGCCGGGTGCAAACAGCAGATGGGACTTGGATTCCTGACCCAGAAGATGAGCAGGCAAAAAGTTTGCAACTAACATAAAAAGCAAAGTGATAGCCAAAATGTGGCCACCAGTCCAATACATCAGTGCATTCCTTCTACCTCTAATAATGCAAATGTTACTATGGACATAACCCCGGAGTACAACAGAAACACCAGCTGGTATCACAGAGCATGCTTCATCAGAAATGACTTTTTTTTTTTTGTTAATATGTCTTTATTATTTTCCTCATATTCCATGGGGGGGGTGCAGTCACAAATTACAGTATTAATGCATACCTTGGAACAGTTAATGCAAATCTCATTTCTTACACAGAATGTATTAATTAAAGATGCACAGCTTCTGTAAGATTTGAGCTATATACATACATAATTGGAGACCAGCTAATTGTTTACCACCTTCCTACCGGGCCCATGCTCACTGAACCCGGCAGGCCTGCTTCAGAGTTTTCTCATCTCCCTCTCCGAGTCCTCCATCTGTTAAATTCTTCCCACCAGTTCATACCTCATCCCCTCCCAGTCCACCCGACTGGAAGATAAGGTCTCTAGGGAACAAACCTGGGGTCCTTAGTCATTATATATAATATCCATTTGGTCCATTTCGATACACCCTGATTTGTGGAGTTATTCAGGAAAAAGGAGATCTTCTCTGATTTGTATATTTGTATTACTATTCCCCTCCATTCATCTATTGTTGGTATCTGGGGTGTATACCAGTGTCTGGTTACAGCTTTTTTCGCTGTGAGAAGAGTTATTCCCAACAGATAGTGCAGATGAGTAACTCTTGGGTCCTGAGGAAGAATGTGTAGGATAAATATTTCTGGTGATAGTGTAATTATGCTACCCATTAATTCTGACAGCTCCACCTGGAGGGAAGCCAAAAAGGGTTGTAAGGAGGGGCACGACCAAAAAACGTGGGTGTGATGTGCTTGTGGTTCCCCACATAGGCGCCAACAATCAGATTTCCCTGAAGTTGAGTAATGACTGGTAATTGTGGGGGTACGAAAATATCTCATCAGCAGCTGCCATGCGAAAAGCCGCCAATTCTGAGAGAACGTGAGTCTGGAGGTCAGGAAACATCCTCTTTCCCACTGTTGTGGTGTAATCTCTAGTCCAGTCTCCCGGTTCCACTTTGCCAATATCTCTAATGTGTTTGTTCCTAGGGAGTCATTCAGTGCCTTGTAAGTTTTGGAAATAATATGTGAGGTGTCCAGAGTTAATATGGAGTTTAATATGAATGTTATTAAGGGGGTCTGCTACTCTCTGCACTTCCACTGGGTGGGAGTAGAGGAAGTGTCTCAACTGTAAGTATCTGAAGAAATCCTCCCTCCTCAGGTTAAATTTCTGCTTTGCCTCTTGGAAGGTAATAAAGTAATTCCCTTTTAATAGTTGTGATATATAGGTGAGATGGGACCGATCCCAACGTTTGTATGTATGATCCATCTGTGCTGGGGGAAATGATTCTAATAGGTATATCGGACACAGGTGGAACAGGTAGGGTGTCAAGGCCAGCTGTCTATATATCATCTTCCACGTTTTAAGTTGGTGTGACATCCAAAAGTTAAGGTTCAACTGTGGAATAACATTATGCGTTTGGTGTAAGGCTTTCCTACACCAATCGCTGAATGGGAGCAATCCCTCCTCAATCTCCTTCCAAATGACCTGATTTGTACAGTTAAAACGATCTATTATAAATGAGAGATGAGTGGCCCAATTGTATAATCTAAGGTTTGGGAGGGCCAAGCCTCCCTTCTGTCTAGGGAGGGCAAGGGAAAAAGCCCTTATCCTGGCCCTTCTGCTGGACCAAATAAAGCTCATTATTGCTTTATTCAGATTTTTATTGTTTTATTTGAAATATATATAGGAATATTTTGAATAAATATAGTATCGTGGAAGAATCACCATTTGGATAACCTCTACCCTCTGTAGCAGATTAAGTGGGAGGACATTCCACCTGGCCAAGTCGGCCCGGAATTGGGAATAGAATGGAGTGTAGTTATTTGGGGCTACTTTCCGCACATTTCGTGACAGGTATATGCCTAGATATTTTAACTTTTCCAGGCCCCAGCAGAAGAGGAAGGACCGCACGAACTGAGGGGAGGGGATATATTTAAATAATAGTGTTTCCGTCTTAGAGGTGTTCAATTTATATCCCAAACTTTTACCATACAGCTCCAAAATTGAAAGACCACTGGTATTGAATGTGTAGGATCCGAGAGAAAGAGCAGAACATCGTCTGCATAGAGGGCTATGCAATGTTCCCCGCCACCATGCCAGACTCCCCGGACACCGGCAGCCTGCCTAATTGCCTGGGCCAGAGGTTCAATAAATATGGCAAAAAGTCCTGGCGAAAGAGGGCATCCCTGTCGGGTGCCCCTATGTAGGGGGAAATAGTCTGAGTGATGGCCCGAGACCTTGACACAGGCCTGTGGCGAAGAGTACTGAGTCCTTATCATTGAGATGAAGAGAGCTGGAAACCCCATTGATGCCATGGCTGCAAACAGGAAGGGCCACGAGACCCTATCAAAGGCCTTCTCAGCGTCAAGGCTGAGAAGGACTGAGGGGGTAGCAGATGATTGCATTTTCTGCACCAAATATAGGGCCCATCTGGTATTATCTGTGGTTGATCTAGAACTAACAAACCCCGTCTGGTCAGGTTTTATTAGGAAGGGAAGGACCTTGTCCATTCTCTTTGCCATAATGGACATAAATATTTTGTAATCTACGTTTAGCACTGATATGGGGCTGTAAGAGGGGCATAGTTGGGGGTCCTTATCTGGTTTGGGAATAACCGAAATTACTGCATAAGACCAGCTGGGGGGGGGACAACTCCAGCCCTGAAGTATCTCCTCATATACCTTCTCCAATAGTGGGCTAAGCTGGGGTTCTGTGGCTTTATAAAATTCTGTGCCATAACCATCTGGGCCCGGGACCTTCATCGTTCTCAACCTTGCGATAGCCATTCGCAGTTCCAGATGGGTTATTGGGCGGGTCAATTCAGTTTGTTGGTCCTTATTAAGTTTAGGGAGATCTAGCGTGGATAGAAAGGCCCTAATATTATTATCTTCCGATGGGTGGTCTGGGGTGTATAACCTTCTATAATATTCACAAAAGGCCTCTGTAATGTCGTTTACCCTAGTGAGTTGGGTATTTGTCGTTGGGTCCCTAATGCTGGCTATCGTTGCATTCCACTTCTGCTTACGGAGCCGAAAAGCCAGCAGTCGGGAGGCCCTTGGACCTATCTCTCCATACCGTTGTCTCAAGAATGCCAGGGCTATTTCTGTTTGCTGCAGGCACAGGTCATTTAGGTCTTGTTTTGTCTGCTTTAGTTGTGCTGTTACAGATGAGTCCCCCTGCTTATGGGCCATCTGCAAAAAGGCTAGGGTCTGCTCCAGGTGTTGTTGTTTGGCTCTGCGTTGTTTAGCTAGGCGGGTGGTGTACTGTATAATGTGACCCCTAAGTACTGCCTTTAGTGTGTCCCATCTAATTGCCGGGGTTGTCTCTCCCACTGGGTTATTCTCTAGGATCTCTTGTATTTTATCATGTAGGAATTCCCTGAACGTCTCGCTTTTAAGGTGGACTGGGTTAAGTCTCCACAGGGTTTTCCGTCTCTCAAGACCCACATCCCAGACTATAGTCACCGGGGCATGGTCTGAGTGAGCGATTTCCCCCATAGATACATCTTGGAACAGTCCTAAATTCTCCTTCTGGGTATAACAATGATCTATCCTGGTGTATGTACCATGGACTGCCGAGTAGAATGAGTATTTCCTTTCTCTGGGGTGGAGGGTACGCCATACATCAAGCCATCCAGCTTCTTGTATAAATCGCTTAAAATACTTATGTGGGGCTGGCTGTTTTCCCCGGCTACTTTTGTGGAATCTAGATGGGGACTCATAGTGATGTTAAAATCTCCGGCTAATATCAAGGTCCCTTTGGTCAATTCTAACACCTTACTTAGCAGATATCTAATATTCTGCGCTGTTGACCCTGGAGGGAAATAGGCATTCGCAAGGGTGACCTCAGTGTCCTGCAGCAAACCTGGACAACCACAAGTCTACCCTCTGTATCTCCCATTCCATTGTGGCTCTAAAAGGAGTTTGGCTTGTGACCAGTATGGCGACCCCTCTCTTCCTACCCCCTGCGAAGGAAGATGAGAAAACCTGTGCCACCCCTCTGCCCATCAATTTTTTATGCTCATTTGCATTCATATGTGTCTCTTGCATGTACATAATTCCTGCTCTGCTTTTCTTAAACAGTGTCAACATTCTCGATCGTTTGACTGGATTCCCAAGGCCATTAACATTTAATGACATTATCTGTAGCGGTGATCTGGCCATTTAGGTCTCCTCAGCGTGAAGGAGTTGTGACTGGTTTCTCCTATCAACTCCTGTAACCTCTGAATAGTCTATGTCTGTATTTAAGGTTGGTGACTGCGTATATGGGGATATGGGGGGACAACCGCCCCTGAACTTCAAGCACAAACAGTGCTTGTTTAGAACAACTTGAAATAACAACTGAAGACAGTGGCATGCCAACTGGGCTTGCCCTGTCGAACTATTTACCACTTCCATGGGATCTGAGTGCTGTTCACACCCAGAATTCCCGTTGCGCCACGTATCTGGCTTGGTCCTATTTATCTTAGGACCAGACGTATAACATCTGGGGGAAGGGAGTGAGGGAAGGGGGGAGGATAGTCATGCCATGTCTTCCCCGGGACCAAGTACTTTCTATCTAGAGTTATTACCGGAGTTTCCCAGGTAAGTTCAGCGAATCCATATTACTACCCGGGCTCAGCAACCTCTTGGGTCGGGGGGGGGGAACCAACTCGAGTCCTGTTCAAGAACCTCTTTATGTCTGATATTCGGATGGATCCTCTTATACATAAACAGCTAGGCATTTCTGCTGGAATAATAGGGTGAGAGGGTGCCATCCCATTACGACAGGAGGCCTGATTCCCCTAATCCGAAACACCCCAAGCACCCCCCAAAGTGACCGGATATTCAAAGTCTGCATCAGTATTTAAACTGTAGTCCAGAAAAAAGAGAGAAGAAAAAAAAAAAAACACATAGCGTCCAGATGACCAGAATATTGCTTTAGGTCTGACCCTCAAGGTTATCAAATGGTGGGCCTGTCCCCCCTCCAGTGTCACCCCCGCCAGCCCCCAACTCCACCCGCCCCGACTAATCCCCCTCTCCATCGTCCGTTTGGGTGACCACATATGTATTTCCACATGACCTCGATTTAAACTGTCAAAGGAGGCCTCACTATGTGGCCGTACGATTAGGCCACCACACGTGGAGATATTCAAGGAAGGGGGCAGTGGAGCGGGCAACACCAGTCGGGTGCCATCTGACGGGCGGGGATGGGGGAACTAGGCCCACCTACCTTTCGGGTTAAGAGTGCAATACAGTTAGTCCTCTTCAGGTGGAATTCAGTCCGGCTTCCACATTTTTATGCTCAATGGACGCTTGTCCTCTTAGGCTCGCCGAGATCTGCTGTAATGCTGCCACTCCCTCAATGCGTCGTTGGTCCCGAGATGTGCTTCGGCTCCACACTTTTTGGGCCAGTTTTGCTGCCAGAGTTGCATTGGGGGCATTTTGGAGTGTGGGTATGGCGATCCCCAGTTTTGATAGCTCCTTAGCTGCTTCTCCTGCTGAGTCAAAGCTCTTGGGGCCATCGGAGAGGTGTACAACCAGCTTTGCAGGGTATGGTGTCCTGAACTTTACCCCCCAGTTCTTTCAGCTTCCTCATAATTGGGCCATAGGCTCTGCAGTTTAGCGCTATCATTGCTGGGTAGTCATATCCACGTAGATTCTATGATCTTGGTATTTTAAATTACCCTTCTGCCAGGACTTGTGTAGTATCATTTCCTTATCCTGGTATCTCAAAAAGCGCACTAAGATTGCATGAGGGTGGTTAGCTGTTTGAGGCCCAAGAGTCTGATGGGCACGATCCATCTCCAGGGTGCATGTTTCTGGTATGGCCAGCTGTGATTTAAAATACTGCTGCAGAAATTGTAAAGGGTCTTTCCCTTCTGCGCCCTCGGGGAACCCGCTAATTCTGAGGTTGTTTCTCCTACTCCACGCTTCTGCATCATCTGCTCGCTCTCTTAAACTTTTCACCTCCTGATGCAGCTGTATAATTTCCCTCTCAGTCTGGTCTATTCGCAGGTCTGCAGTTGTAGTCTGTTCTTCCAGGCCCTCCAGCCTTTTCTCAATTTTATTAACATCCATGCGTAGTGCTGCAAATGTTGTTTGGGTTTCCTTACGAAAGTCTCTTAGTTCTTTTAGCACTATGTCCATCTGTCTTGCTATATTGTTATTATTCCTGGAGGTTTCAGGCCTATGAGCGTCCCCGCGGCCTGATCTTTGAGAGCTATCGCTATCGGAGTGCAATCCGTCCGGATCAAAGAGGTCTGACGGTTGATCTTGGCCATCCAGTTTCCTTTTAGGCATCTTTCAGTAGTTTGAGGTGCTATGACCCGTAATTTGTGTTTTCAATGCTGGGAAATTCAATCTTTTTGTCCCGAGAAAGACGGAGTTACGCGCCTATGCTGCAGCTAGAGGCACGACGTCACCGGAAGTCCCATCAGAAATGACTTTAATAGACAACAAATATAACCACCAAGACAATAGTTTTACCAAAATGGACCCAAATGAGGAAAGTGTGAGATCTCCCAACCAGAGGGCCAGGTTGGGGCCAATGATCAAACTGGCAGACTTAATTCAAAATAAAGGGGAATCTGCCCCAAGAAGAAATGCAGTCAGATTGATATTTAGAGGGGGTTTAGAGGAGCCTCCTGACAGACTATATATTGCAAGAGTATTGTTAAAGGGGTCTATGAAATTTGTTTCCTCTGAAATATTTTCCTTGATACACATACTGTAGGCAATGCAAAT
The DNA here is from genome assembly GCA_016271365.2 of Neoceratodus forsteri. NCBI lineage: Eukaryota > Metazoa > Chordata > Ceratodontiformes > Ceratodontidae > Neoceratodus > Neoceratodus forsteri. The sequence goes on from CM028130.1 coordinate 620,835,372, forward strand.
TTTGATATCAGTTTCAAAAATGTGTCTATCCTAGATACATTCTGGTCACTATATCATTCATTAAAAAATTCACCACTATGGATCCCATTCTTAGCAGTCCCCCTTACCAAGCCTCAGGTTAAATAAATCACTGTCATGTTTAAAAATGAGGGAGTTAATGTAGAAGACATTTTGTTTTGCCTCAGGCAGAGATGTGAAATTCTGAACAGGCCCCCTCCCATTCTCGATAGTGAACAAATCTGTAATGGGGGATGGAAAATTAAAGTGAAACTTTTTTCCTCACATTCAGGTTCAGTCAATTTACCCAATAGCTTCTTTCTTGGGAAAGATAGAGGTACTTTGTTTTATCCTGGTCAACCTCATTCTTGTGTTAAATGTGGGGCAAGAAGACACATATAAGCTCAGCCTGTGACACTATGAAGTGTAATCATTCTTTGGAGTATGGGCCCCTTTCAGCTAATTGTCTTAATTTCTTTAAATGTAACATTTGTGAGAAAATAGGTCACACTTATGGCACATGCCCATGGGCATCTCACAATAAGGAGGGATGCCCCTCGCATGCAGTCCTTATTGATAGAGGACAACAGTTGCAGGCAAAAAAGGTAGCTGCTCAAGATGAGGCTGCAGCTAGGGATAATGCAGAAACTCGGGCACAAAACATTTCTCAACCTGGTGCCTTTCAACAGGAGATAATTACAGGAGAGGAACAAATGGTAGCAGACACTCCAGATTTGAGCATTCAGGATGAAGTAGATATGGTGGAAGAGTCAGTTTCTACAGCAGAAATTAGGGTGTTAACATCCATGCCCCCACTCCCCTCCCAGAGACCCCCCCCTTTAAACTGTGGTAACCTAAAAAGAGAAATAGAACAGGGGAAGCCTTGACACCCTGACTCTTCAGAAAAAGGGAAAGAACAAGCAGAACCCCTGTGGAAACTGGAGAATAAGTTCTCTATCCTTGCAGGTCAGAAACTCACAGAGGATTCGGAGGAAGATGATTCAGACTCTTCTTCTGTTACTTCCTTTTCCACAGATATTACTTCAGACACAGAGGAAGGGGGAAAGAGATTCGATGACTAAATGTATCAGACATAGAAGAGCATGTAAAACTCTGTAACCTGGGCTGGACAAGGTAGTTTTTTTTCATCCTTCCCCGCATTATGTATTCCTTTATTTCATTTCATTTTTATTTTTTATACTTGTAAGCAAGATGGGCTAACTGCCCATTTTCACAAGTGACAAGATTTACGTAGAAAAGGACATACTATTAAATACCAGACTTTACAATAACATATACATACATAAGATTATGGTATAACAAACTTTACACTAACATCTAACTATTTAATACATATATGTTATGCATTAATGAAAATTCAAATAATTAAAAAACAGATGGGAGCCCTTCAATATGACCAGGCTAAAACACTATTTCATCCTTTAATGTGAATAATATTAAAGGGGTAAACAAAAGAATGGGAGTTTTTCAAACATAGCAAAGTATGAATAATGACATCATATGACTTCAAGATACAAGAACAAAAAACCCTCATGGAATTTCGACAGCCCACTAGATTATGGACCAGGAGTTCTGCCTTCTGGTCCAGAGGAGATGATATATGTGATGGTATAGGAATTTTATTCTCTAATAATAACCTAGGTAGGAGAGGCCAACAGATTGCTAAAAGAAAAAGAGTAGTACTAGTTAAATCCCTGCTAATTCCAATCTTTTTATATCTGAGTGATTATGTCTCCCCTCCCTAGACATCAATTACCTCTTTGTTTAGCACTTTTTTCAAGCTTTTTGAGGTAGTAGGTTGAACCCATAAAAATGGAGTTTACTTATAGGAAGGTTCGAGAAGGGATGATAGGTATGATAAATTCAGTGCTGTTTTTTTGTAGTATATTCCTTAGTTATAATTTAGGAGGGGCACTGCAGCTAGGGGAGAGATTATGGAAGCCTCTTGTACTAACATGGTTGGATCCTTGTTTAACTCCATGGAGATGGAGAAGTATTAGGCTATTAAGGGGTATTTCTGACCTCCCGCAGTATGGGACAGAACTTATGCAAAACATCAGTAAATGGAAGGTAACAGACACACAATTACAGACCATGGATAGAAAGCTTATATGAATCCATCTTACAGGGGGAAAGAAAGAAAATAACAGCATTTCCACAATGTTCAGTATCCAGGTTTAATGACACATTAAAACTACTTTCCAATCCTAGGTTGCCAATATTCATTTGGGACATGGTTTGGTTAGGTAATTATGGCAATTAAGTGTATGAAATAATAACAAACACAAACAGTTGAATGAAAGATATTGTCTTAGGGTATTATGTATACAACAGTTAGAAATGCAAGAGCACTTATTTTTGGAATGTGATTATGTTAAAAATGTGTGGGATTTTGTGGCAAAGGAGTGGGGGAGCAAAGATTTAGTCAGGTCTCTTATGCTGACCTAATGCACGGTCCTTATGTGGGAGGATAGGGAAAAATAATAAAGATAAATTGTATATCATTTTTTCTGTTCTTAGATACTATATATGGTAGAGTAGGTGCCTCTGGGTAACACTGCAAAAATGAGTCTCAAATATGGAAATTATGTGGAATGTTAAAATGACACAAAGAGGTGTTATGCAGCAGAATGTCAAGAATTATGCAATAGAGAAGGTCAAATTACTATGAGTCCATTGTGGACATTGGATGGGCTAACACATTTATTTTGATATATGTGTGTAATGTAAATAGAAAAAGTATCAAATATTGTATATGTACATTTTTGAAGTGAAGATGTTTGGAATAGTATGGAAGTGTAAAAATTGTCTTTTATATGTATGTAGTCCTCTCTTTCAATAAATATTCCCCTACTCTTATTGAGAAGTGCCATGGGATCGTTAATATCCACCTGAACAGGGAGATGGGGCCTCGATTTAATGTATTATATGAAAGACGGCACTCCAAGAGTGCAGCACCCCATGCTGCACTACACTGTCAGTATTGGGATTTAATCCAAGTGCCTGGTGTGGGGATAGAGCCCACAGCCTTCTAATCTTCTGACCTCAGAGGCAAGGGTGCAACCTACTGAGCTACTGACCTTACTTCAATCAGAGTGAAACACATCTGTCTCATGGTCACTGAATGGATGCAGATTTGATAAATTGAACCCAAAGATGAATGCATTGCAGCCTCGCATCACCCACAGTTGATTCTTGAAGATCCAACCCCTGCTATAAAAGCAGATGTGCCAGTGGAGACCACAGCAGCACCCATCCTGAAAATGAACTATTTAATCCAAACACTAACTGAATTTAGAGCAGAAAATGAAGCCTCCTGTGCCATGCTGACTCATGAGGCAATATCTTTGACCAGTCACATGTTCAAGACGTGGCACAGGATTGCAGAGTTGGAGCGCAGGCTGGGTACAATAAAGGAAGTTTCTGTCTCTTTCATAGAAAAAACAAGCAGCTGTGGGGCTAAATAAACAAGATATTGAAAGTCAGGAGTGCTGTAATAATATGAATATATGAGCCCCTGGAAGGCACAAGGGTGAAACCATTCTTTCATTTTTTTTTCTTCCTTGCTCTTGGACTCTGACTACATGATAGAACTTAAAAGGGCACACTGTGCCCTCAACCCAAAACCCAGAGGTCCAAGTGCACAACCTTGCTCAGTTTCCATGAGATTCATGCATTTTACTACAAAGCAAGATGCCCTCCTCCGAGCCTTGGGCATGAAAACTATATAATGGGGATAGAAAAAAGTATTTTCAACTATGATTACCCTGCCTCTGTGCTGAAAAAATGAAGCGAGTATATCCCTGTGTTTAGGATCTTGAGAGAGATAAATTGTAGGTTTCAGATGCCTTATTCAGTGCATCTTGTTTTGCAGTTTTCCACCAGGCAACAGTTCGATGAGTCAACGGCCCACACCTTGGAAGATTTTCCTGTCAAGACCATCCAACTGAGGGCACCCTAACATAGCCCCACAAGGATGAGGCCAGCTTGACAGAATTCTGACCTGCTTGGCAGAATCAGAAATCTCAGAAATGTCACCTGTCATATTTGACTGCATTACTGATCCATCAGCTGCAAGCCTCAAAGAAAAACAGCACCTCTTTATACATCCCTAATACCTGAACTGGAAAGCTGTTAAGCTGTGTGAGATTTTTTTCCTTCTCTCCTATTCTGGAGTTATGAGGAGAGGAGGAGGAGGATGACTTTTGTTTGAGATGGGTTAGAAGAAGTGGGATGGGGATTTGCTTAGGACTGGGGGGCTTTATGATGAGGCCACAACTCCATTTAACACTGGCATGAGGCTTAGCAGGTTTTCTTCTATCTCATGGCACACAGGTTCACAAAGCTCTGCAGACTATATGCCCACCACTTAACTCTTTATTTCATCCTTCAGGCAGAGTGCTGATTAAGGGAATGGGGCTATGTGTATGCAACCCCAGATCACCACATTGTCTCTAGGGCATTGTACTTCTGGCCGCTAATATTGTACTTTTATCCAGTTCAATTGCCATCCGGTACAGGTTTCTGTGCCACCAAGTCTTCCATTGATACTACCAGTGTGGTCCTGTTTTGCTCTCATGTCAGCCTACAGATACCTTGGACAGATGCCACTGATCTCTCTAGTGTTCTTCCTTTCAACCCCAAGTTCCAGCAGCCAAGGTCTGCATCCCACTTTTGCTTCAGCTGTGGTGGTTCTCCCAACACTCTCTGACTACCTTTTCCCCTCACACCCACTGGCTCTGAAGAGTCTTGCCACTTTAAGTTTTGTAGAGGGGAATTTATCCAGCTGTACTCAGGGTACAAATTGCATTCTGCTCTCAGCTCTACCCTCCTCAATTAGCACCCTTGGGTGTATCCCCTCCAGTCCCATGACCTTGTCCACATTCAGGTTTACAAGTCCCTTCAGGACTCTTTCTTCTGTAAATGGACTTTTGTTCACCTCCTCCCCCAATTGTCCCTGCTTCTCCTCTGTGATCTATATCCCTCTCCAGCAATAGTGAACACTGAGAAGAAGGACCCAGTCAGGATGTCAGCTTTTTCCTGATCCTCCTCTGTGCAGCTGTTGCTTCTTCCTTTAACTCCTTCTTCACCATCTGTTCTCAGTTCCTTCCCTCCTCCTCCTCCTCCTCCTCCTCCTCTCCTCCACCCCCCCTTCCCTTCCCTCAACTCCTCCCATGCTCTATTTTTCCTTCTCTTCGACCACTTCTTCTGTCTCCCTCAAGGTCTTCCTGTCTATAGCCCACACAGGGGCATGAGCCCTGATGGTCTTGACCCCAATCTTCTTTAACTCTCTGTCAATGCATTGCCATCCCTATTACCCATCTCCTCATTCTCTGCTTCTCTTCAACTACCATTCCTGCCACCTGGGAACAGGCTACTTTCATCCCTTCCCTAAAGGACACCATCCTTCCTCTTTTGGGATCTACCAGACCATCTCTCTCCTTCTCACCCTGGCTAAGCTCCAGAAGCATTTCATTTCCTCACAACTCCCCCCCCCTTCCTTAACTCATCCTTTTTCACTCCATTCCAATCTGGTTTCAGAAAGTCCCATTCCACATTAACCACCTCCTCTGCCTCTCTAACTCCATCTTTACTGGTATGGCCCAAGGCCTGTTCATAATCTGCCATCTTTGTCAACTTTGCTAAAGCCTTCAACACTGTTGCCCACCCCCTGCTCCTGGACAAGCATAAGGTGGTGGGGCTCCCTGCTTCATCAAACTGCTGGTTCCGCTCATACCTTGACAGCAGATCTCAAGCTGTCCATATTGGTGACGTCCTACCTCCCCATCTGCTCAGCATGCCCCAAGGATCCATCCTTGGCCACATTCTCTTTTCCATCTTCTTAAATGACCTCCTTGCTGCCTGCTTCTTTGCATCCATCAACATGTATGCAGACAATACTGTGCTGTTTGTCTCTGATCGCTCTGCTTGGCTCTAATTGGACTTTGCCAGCATCCAGCATTTGTTCCAGACAAACCAACTATCCCTCAGTGCCAAGAAAATAGTACCCATGACCTCTGAATCCCAGCAGAAGATAACCAGGCTCTCCTCACTCCCTTCCTTCTATACTCACAATGGGACCGTGATTGAGGATGACTCCTCCTATAAGTACCTTAAGGTCTAACTAGACCTCCATCTTGACTTCTTGATGCACATAGATGCCATCCACCACAAGCTCCACCCCAAACAGGGTGCAATCTACAGAAACAAAGTGAGTATCCTGCTGACTGCCTGTTAAAGCATATTGAAAATGACCCTACCTATATTCGACTATGGAGACATTGTTTACAGCACTGCTACAAAGTCCAGCATAGTCAGACTGAACTTCCTTTATCACTCCTTCTGCCATTTCTCCTTGGGCTGTCCTCCCTACACCTCCACTGCTCCCTTTACTCCTTAATCTCCTTCACATCCCTTGATACCAGACTCCTCACCCCATGTGCTGCCTTCATATCCAAATAGTGGCTTGGCTCCCTTCCTTCCTACTGTTTCTCTCCTTCTACTCTCTCTCCCCCCTCACCTTCCTACTACTATCTTTGCAACACTGTTTCTCATTTCCTCACCTTTCCACAAAGTGAACTGTTGGGTGGCCAAGGTCCCTTCTCATATCACTTCTCCTAAGTTCTGGGCCTCACTTCCCCATCCATCCACTCAGCCTCCTATTTAAAACACTTCCATAATGGTAACTACCTTGAGTATTTTAAAATAGGAAGAGAAAGCAAGAGGTAAAAATGGACATGTTATCAAAATATGTACTGTAAAATCAGAGGCTTTTAGAAATAAATGTAGTACAGGCACCATCCATATGTCATTAGCATAGACACAATTTATCCCAAATAGTGAACTTGTTCTGCACTTTACAGAAAGTTTACCTCATCTGCAGAGAGTGCACTCCGCTAGTTTCAGGATCTCTTATCATCCACAGAGGGCATTGTGGACCTGCTCCTTAGACATAAATAGAAGTTACATCTGTATCAAGGGCTTCAGAAAATTTTGTGTTGCTTAATCTAAAGCACAAACAAAATCAATAATGTATTTGAGAAATCAACAATAGCAGAATTGTGTAACATTCGGTACAAGTCCCTGGTCAAGTTTAGTTATTGACATTTGCTGTGCTATCATTATTAGGGAACATTACAGTTTAAGTATTAACAATGATTGAATGAGTTCACTATTTATAGTTATTCCAATAGTCACTGAGGCACTATATTTATCTCAGCCACTATATTGGAGAATATGAACTATATCAGAGCTACAGGGCAGCCGTGTACCAATTTACAATGGAATATAGTGATAAAAAGGTAAACAAAGGCCATATAGAAAACTGAACAAATCTCACTTAAAAAATAGAGCAGCACCTAGGGAACTGCTGGTTCACTGAATTTTCTTATTGATATTATCTGGGATGCAAATAGGCTAGTGTACTGTACTGGCAGAAAGTGAATGTTGATTGAGTGACACACCAACATCTGTTTAACAGACATGTAATTATCCTGGAGAAATAACTAAGAAGAGAAATGGGTATTTGTGAGACTGGGTCATGGCTACACATTTTAATTTTTGCACAACCCATCCAAGTGTGTAATTTCCAAATCTTTTTTAAATACTAAAAGACACAGAAATGACTTGCTTTAGATACTGAACTTTCACAAGTTTGAAAATTTCAGGGTTGGAACTAGGTGAGCCAGCTAAATAACTAGCTTAGCGCAAACCCCACTTATCAAATACAAGTTCAGGTTTAGGTTTATTTACTTTGCTTTTACAATCACCATAAAAACAAATATAAGAAAAGGACAAAGACAATTGTAAAAATACAGGAAGATAAAATGCAGTAATTCGAACAGGTAAAAAGGGAACAGACAGCATCAATTGTGCCACACTCAAGTGTTGGGCTGGTCCCAATGCGCACTTTGTGTGCCAAAACATTTTTATTTACTGTTTACTTTAGTATAGTAGATTGTATTAGACTAATTTTGTTTACTTCTAAGCTGATATTTTCTGTTAATACAAATCCCAGAATCCCCTCAGCTGAGGTCAGAGCAGTACTGCAGCAGGGAGAGTGTCAATAGCCTACAGTACAAATTAGAGTTAATATAAACTTGGATCCTTTGTTTGCTGCTTCCGCTGTCCTCATTGGGCTAAGTACGATCCCAGAGGACTGTAGTTAGCCCCTGGAAAAAAGCAGAACTGGAGAACATCTGATCAGAGATTAAGAAAGCTTTAACATGCACTGCAGGCATTTGAATTTCCCACAGTTGCCTACTGCTCTGATGCAGCTGCAGGGGATTCTGGGATTTCTAGTAACATAAGATGTCAGCCTAGAACTAAGCAAAATTAGTCTGATACAATCTACTATACTACTGTACACAGTAAACAAATGAAAATGTTTTTGCACACAAAGAGCACATTGAGACCAGCCCCACACTTGAGTGTGGAGCCTTTTGTGCTGATTGTTCCCCTTTAAGTATTGTATATAAATGAGTATTTCATATTCCTCCAAAAATGTTCCAAACACTAGTGTCTTACAGCAAAACAGGGAAAGAATGTCATATTGGAACAAGAATTAAAATGGAGCACAGCTATTCAGGAGAGTCAATGTAAGTTTTTACCTCAGTAAAATAGCCTTGTGAACAAACATGGCTATAGCATTTGTGATTTTCTTATTTTTTCCTGATTTCAAAAAGGTTACTAATAAAACTGAGTCATACTATATTGACCTGTATAGATGGCAAATCAGCAAAACAGAGATTCATATTTTCTATATCTTGAGTTTTGCAAGGGCATAGGCAGAGAAGCATTGGAATCTCTTTATAACACTCTCAGGTAACTGCAATCTGAAGAAGATAAAATCTGAATTTTGTCAATGCAAAACAAATGTTTGGATATTTTAGAAATGGTAAATATGATGTCACCAAAGAATAATATGGTGTTGTCTTTAAATGGTGATCAGCTGCTATATCTAACTGCAGAGAATTGTATGTTAGCTGTTCCTTACCCATGGAAATTTTACAGAACAATAAATGGGCACAGCTCATCAAATATAAATTGTCTCTGATTTATTTCAACCAATGAAAACTCCTATTGTCATGAAAATGCTGAGACATGGCATTCAGCTGACAACATTTTCAAAGCCTATTGTCATTCAGAGTGAAGAGTTTAGAGCAGTAACCACAGATTACCATTGTAAAATATGACACTGCTAATGAGATCTAAAAACTCAACAGTTTAGTTTGATAATCAGTGAAATCCTTCATTGATGTTTCATAGCCCCATGGTTAAAGGCATAGTGCATGGAGGAGGGCTTCAGCTACACTGGGGACTGGCAGTCAACCTAAAAGGATAAGGGCCTGTATGGGAGAGACAGTCTGCATCTTTCAAGGAGGGGGACCATAGATGTTAGTGGGAAATTTAAATGCTATTTGTGTATAAGCATTTAAACTAGTCAGAGGGAGGCTGTAATAGCAGGGAAGGCAATAATCCCCAGAGGATGAAGCAGTGAGAGGGGAGACTGAGGGGAGTAAGTTCCCTGAGGAAGGGGCACAACAGTGCAGGAGTGGAGACAAGGCAGAGGACAAGGTGGAGACAAGGAAGAAGACAAGGGGGTTATAAATCAGGAAAACAAGAAGAAAGGAATAAAGGAGTCAGAAAACAGAGATGGTAACAAGGGAAGAGGGGGGTCAAGGGGAGATTCAGGGAACAGCATGGACATGAGGAGGGGAGCAGGGAAGCAGGCAGGGAGGAAGTAAGGTATGGAGAACCATATGCACCAATGCAAGGAGTCTGGGAAATAAAATTCTGAACCTGGAGGCCATCATGTTGGAGGCTAGCCTGGATTTGGTGGCCATAATGGAGTCATGGTGCTCTGACAGCCATGACTGGGACATGGCCATACCAGGTTGCTCTCTGTTCTGGAGAGACAAGTTCAAGTTTATTAGCAGGAAAAAACTCAGTTAAGCAGATTCATTTACAAGGAGGTCCTGAATAACAACAAGGACAATATACATAGACATATTCAAAAAATACATTAAGCACTGCACAGATGAGTATCTAGGAAAAAAGGAGGACAAAATTATATATACCATATCTACATCATATATACAGAGGCACACTACAGCTTAGAGATAAAATACATGGTACACACTGGGGTAAAAAGTAGCACTTTGTGAAAGCAGTAGAGACTCCAAGGGCAGCAACGATAGTATAGATAGTGAGCACAGTCAGTGTAGACATTGTTTAGGATATGGTCAGAGGGAAGTAGGGGCAGATGACAAGCGGCACGGAGGGTGGGGGGGCTGACAACAGGAGGAGGAGGTAGATCTGAGTGTAGTAGGATGGCTATGATGGTTTAGGGTAAGAGCACTATAAGAGGGGTTGGGAGAGGAGCTACAGATAGAAGATATAAGGAATTGATAGCTGTAAGTAGGGGAAGGGACTGGGGGTGAAGATAGTGTAAGATACTGACTTGGGGTAGATAGGGTGGCGATGGTAGGTTAACATGGGGAGAGGGGGGAAGAGACATATATGCATATATGCAGAGAGGAAAATATGCAGACAGGGAAACAAGGAGTAGAAAAGGGGTTCTACTATACAGTATGTGAGGGAAGGAATCATGGCCCAGAAACACTGGGGCACACAGAGGAATACGAAGGGCTGCAGATGCTGTGGGTCATCCTGCAGACAGATACTGGGTCTGCTATCCATACAGGGATGGTATGCAGACCTATGGCACAGGGACAGGAGTTGTATAAGGCACTTAGGGAAGCCACTATCAGGATGGCAAGTAAGGGGGAGATGTTGCTACTTGGGGACTTCAGTCTGCCAGATGTGGATTACAGCCTTCCAACTTCAGCTTCAGCAAGGAGCAGGGTCATCCTTGACTCCCTACTAGGAGTTTTTCAGAGGCACCTAGTCAAGGAACCCACTAGGGATAGGGTAGTGCTGCACCTGGTGCTTACAATCAGGGACGGTATTGCAGACGTCACAGTGGGCAGTCCCCTAGGTACCAGTTGGACCATACAATGCAGTTTAACATTAAGACAGGAACAGATGCAAACAACATGTGGACAAAGGTCCTGGACTTTAGGAGGGAGGATTTTAAAGAAATGGGAGACTGCCTCAGAAACTGCCTAACGGGGGGATTGCCTGTGAGGGGTAGAGGCAAAGTCAGAAAAAATAAAGGAAGGCATAATTAAGCCAACCAAGTCAGTCAGTAAAAGTAGAAGGGAAAAGAGAGTCACGGTTCTCTAGGGAAGTGGCCAAGGTGGTAAGGTAAAAAAGAGTGGCATTCGGGAAGGATAAGGAAATGCAGAGTGAGGAAGACAGGGAGGCATAACAAGTAAAACAGAGGGAAGCAGGAAAGACAGTGAGGGGAGCAAAGGTGCAGACAGACAAAAGGATAGCCAAAGGGGTAGCTAAAGGCCATAAGACTTTCTTCAGGCACATAAGTGAGAACAAGAAAGCAGTGAGGGATAGTGAAGATATGGAAGGCAGCAGGTGGAGACCATGCAAAAGAAGATCAAGGAAAAGCAGAAATTCTGAACAGGTACTTCTACTCAGTCTTCACTATGGGGGGCAGACCACCAGAGAGCAGCAGGAACAAAGGAAGGGAAGGTGGACATAAGTCCATTTTCAAAGGAAAGAGAACTGAAGGGATTTGCATCTCTGAAAGTGGACAAGCCCATGGGACTGGACTGGTTACATGCAAGGGTACGCAGTATTCAACATCTCACTGGAAACAGACATGGTTCCAAAGGACTGGAGGAGAGCAGGCATGGTCCTTCTCCATAAAAGCAGCAGCAGGGAGGAGGTTGCCAATAATAGGCCAGTCAGTCTCACATTAGTGGTGGGGAAATTTATAGAAACCCTGTTAAAAAAAGGCTGGTGCAGTATCTTGAATTCTATGGGCTATGACCAAAGACTGCATGGATTCATGAGGGGGAGGCCATGCCAGACTATTCTGATTGATTTATTTGACTGAGTGATCATGGAAATAGATGAGGCGAGGGCAGTGGACATGGCCAATCTGGACTTCAGTAAGGCCTACGACACTGTGCCATACAAGAGACTGATAAAGGAAATGAGCAGCCTGGGGAGGGATCCAAAGTGGAGAATTGGGTAAGGAACTAGTTAATGGATAAGCAACAGAGGGTGGTGATTAATGACACTCACTCTAATGAGGGAAGTGTTACCAGAGGGGTGCTGCAGGGCTCAGTACTGGGACCAGTCCTCTTCAATTGCTTCATAAGTGACATTGTAGATGAACTGGAATGAAAGGTAAGCCTTTTTGCAGATGACACCAAAATCTACAATTGGGTAGACTCTCAGGAGGGGGTGGAGAGAATACATAAGGACCTTGGGAAATTTGAAGAGTGGTCAAAAGCATTACAGTTGGGGTTCAATGCCAAACAATGAAAAATCATGCACCTAGGGCATAGGAACCCAGGAGCTGAGTATAGAATGAGGGAGAGGTACTGACAGTAACAAAACAGAAAAAGGACCTTGGGGTTATATTTTATGACCTCACAGTGGTATGGGAGTGTGACAAAGCAGTGGGTAGGGCCAGTGGGATGCTGGGATGTATAGAGTGGGATATCTTTAGCAGGAGGAGAGAGGTGGTGTTACCACTGTATCACTTGCTTCTGAGACCCCACCTGGAACATTGTGTCCAGTTCCAGAGTCCAATCCTCAGAAAGAACATAGACAGGGTGGAGGCAGTCCAGAGGAGGGCAACTAAAATGGTGCAGTGGTTGCATCACAAGCTCAGGGGAGACTGAGGGATCTCAACATATATGTCCTGTAAGAGAAGAGAGTGAGAGGTAACACAATTGAGACATACAAGTACCTCACAGGGGTTAACAGGATGCAGAAGGGGAGTCTCTTTCAAATGAGAAACAGCACCAGGACCAAGGGGCATATGATGAAGCTAGAGGAGGGAACTTTAACAAGGATGTGAAGAAGTACTACTTCACTGAAAGAGTGGTGGATGCCTGGAATAGACTGCCAGTGAAAGTGATGGAGGCAAAAGCAGTAGGTGGCTTCAAGCATGCATGGAATAGATATAGGAGAATATCAGTAAATAGGCAGGGAGGAGGGTTGGTTGCCAGAGACCAGTTAGGGTTTGTGGAGACAGACTAGGCAAGGATCATCTAGGCAGACTGTGTGGGCCAAATGGTCCTTTTCTGCTGACAAATTCTATTTTTCTATGTTTCACTGCTTCATCAGGATTATGAATCCTACTAGTTTTACCATCAAACTTCATCAAACCTTGTTAAAAGGTTTCAGACTACCACCACCCCCAAACACACACCTACACTACTGCAGTAGTGGTGGTATATAACTCCCACCCAAAATGTGTGTTTGGTGGACAAATGCTGAACACTCATTTTGGGTTGGGAATCAGAAGCCACCACCACTGCTGTGGTCATTGGGGAAGTCTGAAAGCTTTCACGGTTCACCCAGGTTTGGTGCAAAAAATTTAATTTGGCAAATTCAGGAGTAAAAGAAAAATATTGTGGAAAAATATTAAGTCCACACACATGTATGGTACAGCATTATGTACTTAGTTTATTTTCAGTCCATAAGTCCTTTATCATCAGTAGGCCAGGAAGGTGAGCTGAGGGTAAATGCTGGTTGCTTAAGCCCAAGAAACAAGTGCCACCACAGGAAGGTTCACAAAACAAAGTCCAGCAAAACAAGTTCAAAAACGGTGATATTAATGCCACTTAGATAAGTAAGTTTCTCATGGCACAGCAATTTAGAGCAGCATGCAAGTATTAGATTCAATGCAAAGAAGTGCAAAGTAATGCACCTGGGGAACAAAAACCCCCGGAAAGAGTACACAATGGAGGGGAGGTAGAACAACAACAACAAAAATGGAAAGGGAGCTGGGAGTGGTCATATTAGATGACCTAAAGGTTAGCAAGCAATGTGAGAAGGCAGTAGGGATGGCAGGGGGGTACTGGAATGTATAGGGAGCAGCATCACCAGTAGAAAACAGGAAATTGTTATCCCTCTGTACAGACAGTTGGTGAGACCCCATCTGGAGTACTGCATGCAGTTCTGGAGACCCCATCTCCACAAGGACATAGACAGGATGCAGGCAGTCCAGAGGAGGGCAACTAAAATGGTGCAGGGTCTGCAACAGAAGCCATATGAAGAGAGACTAAAGGAGCTTAATATGCATACCCTTCAGAAAAGGAGGGAGAGGAAGTATCTCAAGGGATTCAACAAAGTCCAAGAGGTAGCATTTTTCAGAAAAAGAGATGTGCAAGAACAAGGGGATGCAATTTGAAGATAGAGGGGGACGGCTGAGGGGCAATGTGAAGAAGTATTTTTTCACAGAGAAGGTGGTGGATGCATGGAACAGCCTACCTGAGGAGGTCGTGGGGTCAAAAACAGTGGGGGAATTCAAGAATGCATGGGACAGACATACTGTAAGGCAATTCTTGCGGGGAGGGGGAGGAAGAAATAGGCTGTTGGTTAACTAGGACTTGCAGCTTATCCACTAGGTAAGAAAATGGGTAGACTAGGTGGGCCAAGCAGTCCTTATCTACCATCAAAGTCTATGTTTTATGTTTATATGTTTACAAGTGCAATAAAAAGTGAGTAAATGTGCAAAGTACAGTCACCATGGTCCAGTGCCCCAGCACTTTGATCAGGATTGATCTATGTCAAGGGTTTGGCTGCTAGACAGGGATAGGAGCTAGCATAATGAAGACTGCACTAAGTCAAAACAATAAATCAAGCAAATCAAATTGCAAGTAAAAAGTTCACTTTATTAGCACATAGTACAAACAAAAAAAGGCAGTGCTTTGGGTCATAGCGTGACCCTTCCACAGGGATACTCACTTGTATACAGGCAGCCTCTGTTGTTGAGTTACAACTGTTTGAACGGCTGAACTGTATAGTGGAAGTCAAATGTTAAAGGTCTCAAACAGGAAGCTAATGATATAAAAGAAAATAATATGAATGCCCAGTTCTTTTTATCTTAATCTACAACAATGATCAACATTTCTAAACATAATCACTTACATTAACTTAAAATATACGTTTTGAAATGTAAGAAAAATGTTTTTGAATAACAAAAAGCATGGAGATTTAAGTAGAGTAGTACAGCAGTAGTAAGTTGCTTTATTTTTATGCTAGATGAAACTGTTAGGACCGGGAGGCCGTATTACAAAATTGTTCTGCAATTATAGCATCAGTTTCAGTGCAGAACAATAAATATGGTTATTAATTCATTCTATGACTCTACAACTCCTATAGTACACTATATTAACTTTCAATAGTTTGAAAGTTCTATCTTAGATGGAAACGGCACATCTGGAAACCATTTAGAGGTGATCTCCCCTAATTCAATGTTCTGGTTCAATAGCACCATTTGGTGGGTATCAGCCCTGCCGAATCATCCATGCTTCCCAAAAGAAAAGAGACATAGGAAAAGATAGGGAAAGTAAATGAGATGGGGGAAGAGAGTTTTAAAAGTTGTGAGGGGTTGGGATTTAGGGAAGGGGGTTGTGTTGGCTGGGGAGGGAGGAAAAGAAACTAAGTTAAACATAGAAACAAATAAAATAGACCATAACCTAGGAATTGTAAGTTGTACTATATTTTGGTCTGAAGTCTGACTCTTCCTCTCCCATAAATTTATTTGATAGCAGCCAGGTATTACTAACATCAAGGGGAAGCTAATAAGAAACCTTTATTGAAATTTTTGCAAAACAAATAGGTTGGTAATTATTTGGGTAACTTGTATTGCCATTTTTAGAGAAACTACAATGTTTGCCTTCGAGGACTACTTGAATTGTTTTGTTGCTAAAATAACATAAAAGTTTTTCATTAGCACCAGTGTCCAAAATTTAGTGTTTGAAAGGTACATTTCAAGAGACATTTTATAAATACCTGGGGCCCTCCTTCTGGGTTGTTGTTTGAAATAAAGTGGTACAGTATCTCTGGATAAATGCTTATTGTAAAAATTGTATGCAATTGATCTAGCCTATGTATTTGGACTTGTTCGAATATACTGTACTTGTTTGACTTCATTCCACTGGAACTCACTTATTATATTTGCTTTGCTGCCTTGTAATCTCTGTTATTGATGTAGAACCTTTGTAAAAGAGCACTTGAGCTTAAAGATATTCCCTGAAATTTTCAATAAATAAATAAATGAGCCCAACAGGAAATCGAAATAGACACAGCTGAAGAAAATGAAAAAGTTTGGGTTGTTTGCAATGGTGGGGGAAGAAAGGATGGTGTAAATATCCAGGTTTTTATCTATCAAAATATCAACAGTGTTTAATCCAAAGTAAGGTAAGTATGGTGGTACCATAAGAAGTTTTAAAATTCCCAGTGCTTTTGGCTGCTTCTGTGGCAACCAGAACATGTTTGAATCTGAGATTTTCTCCTATTTTTTTCATTTTTAAGCACGTTCTTATACATTTGCTTGGCTGGTCTTAATTCCTCTTTAACGGCAACCAAAAAGGGACACTTTGTAAAGAGATTTTAGCTAGTTGTTTTTTTTTTTTTAAATTAGTTTTCATTTCTTGACATTAATAGTTGAACCAGCCTTTTCCTGTAAGCCATTGCCTGGTATGGTTTCAAACTCTTCTACACAGTAGCAGAAAAAAGAGTAAGTGTAAATTTTCTAAGCAATATAAAACAAAATTAGGGCATTTTGATCTGCATAATTCAGCTTTTAAAGCTGCAAAATGCATCACAAGGTTCTAAAAATTGGGACAATGTAGTATCAGTATGAGGCAGACAATAGTCATCAATATCTCTGCACAGCTGCCAGCTACAAGTAAGTCAAATCACAGAAACAGAAAAGGAACCAAACTAGAACTGGAGATAAGGGATGCGGTATAGGAGAGGCATCTGCCCTCTAGAGATGGGAGAATGAGGTAGAGAGAAAGAGAGAGAGAGAGAGAGAGAGCAGTGATGGGTACAGGGTAGGCAACCAAGGACAACGCAATCAAGGGAGTGGAAAAGAGGACCCAACCTGGACAGGCTCATGTTAGGTCTGTACCTTATATCGGACTCTCAGGATGGGAGTGGTGTACAGGCCTCCCTCTCAGACAGAGGAGTTAGACAGGGAACTAGCAGGACAGATCAGGAGGACCTGCAAGAAGGGTAGTGTGGTGATTGTGGGGGACTTCAACATGCCAGGAGTGGACTGGAGTACCCCAACAACCAGGAATAGAAGGCAGCAGATACTGCTGGATGCCTTCCAGGACAGCTTCCTGATGCAAACTGTCAGTGAACCAACTGGGTTAGGGACTACCCTTGACCTCGCGCTGGCAAATGGGGAGTTTGTGAGGGAACTGAGGGTGGAAGAACCACTGGCGGGGAGTGACCACCACTCAGTATGGTTCACACTGGATATGGGTAAGGAAGGAGTGGAATCCAGCACAAGGGTGCTGGACTTCAGGAGGGCCTACTTTGGGAGGATGGGGGAAGTGGTAAAAGAGTACCTGGCCAGAACTCAACCTAGTATGGGCACCAACCAGAGGTGGGAGCTCATAAAGCTGGGGATAGTGGAGGCAACCAGAACCTGCAGCAAGGCCCAGAGCAAGAAGGCTAGGGCAAAGAAATCTAGCTGGGTGAGCAAGGAGGTCATGGAAAAGGTAAGGAGGAAACAGCTGCCTTTAGGAGGTACAAAAAAAACAGGGAGGCGGAGGACAGGGAAGAGTACCTGAAGGAATCGAAGGAGGTGACAAGGGCAGTAAGGGCAACCAAGGAATCTGAGGAGCTCAGGCTGGCACAGGGCATGAAGTTGGGAGAGGACTTCTTCAGGTACATCAAGGAGAAAAGGAGCTGTAAGGACCATATAGTAAGGATTAGGAAGGGGGTGTGGAAGCAGGGGGTGATAAGGCAGAAGCACTAAACGATTACTTCTGCTCAGTATTTACTAAGGAGAAGGGGGTGATACCCAAGGGGAGGAGGGCAGGAACGGAGGGGGAGGGAGGGTGACAGATGAGGAAATCACAGAGTGCAGGGTTCTGGAGGGTCTGAGGGCACTGAGGGTGGACAAGGCACCAGGCCTAGATGGCATCTATCCCAGGGTAGTGAAGGAGCTGGCAGAGGTCCTGGTAGGACCTTTGGCAGACCTATTCTCATGCCTCACTACATTCAGGGTGCATACCACAGGATTGGAGGATGGCTCATGTGGTGCTCCTCCACAAGAGTGGCCCCAAGGATGAACCAGGAAACTACAGACTGGTTAGTGTCACATCCTTTGTGGGTAAGCTAATGGAGACTGTCCTGAAGGAGAGGCTGGTGGCCCTCTTGGAGGCCAAAGGGCTACAGGACAGCAGCAGCATGGCTTCGTAAGAGGCAGATCCTGCCAAACCAGTCTGGTGGAGTTCTATGACTGGGTAACTAGGCAATTGGATGGGGGCCATGCAGTGGATGTCCTGTACCTGAATTTCAGTAAGGCATTCTACTCTGTGCCACATTGGAGGCTGGGAAGTAAGTTAGAAAGCACAGGTGTGGGTGCTAAGTTGTTGAGATAGGTAGGGAACTGGCTTCTGGGAAGGCAACAGAGGGTGATGACGGTGGGTGGGGAGCTCTCATCCTCAAGGGTAGTGATGAGTGGTGTTCTGCAGGGCTCAGTGTTGGGACCAGTGTTGTTTGGGATCATCATTTCAAACATATCATTGGGCATCAAGAGCAAGACCAGTCTGTTTGCTGATGATACCAAGATAGGAGCAGTGGTGGATGACCTAGGGGGATGGCAGGAGTTGAAGGGTGATCTGGGAAAGCTGAAAACCTGGTTGGACACCTGGCAACTGGGGTTCAATGCCAAAAAGTGCAAGGTGCTGCATTTTGGGGTAAAAAACCCAAGGAGGAGTTACTAGCCGGGGGGAGTGCAGCTAGCCGAGACAGAGGAGGAGGAGAAGGATCTGGGGATGCTCATTACAGGGTCAATGAATAACTCTGCAAAATGTAGGAAGGCAACTGCAAAGAACAAAATGCTGGGTTGCACTGCAAGGGGTATATTCTTGAGGAAGGGGGAGGTGATTCTGCCACTATATAGATCATTAGTTAGACCATACCTGGAGTACTGCATGCAGTACTGGTGCCTATATCTGAAGAGGAACATTAAGTTACTGGAGGGGGTGCAGCGCAGGAAAAAAAAGATGATCCAGGGGCTGGGGGACTTACCATATGAGAGGAGGCTGAGGCAGTTGAACATGCACTCTCTGGAGGAGAAAAGAGACAGGGAGGTATGGTTGAAACCTTCAAGTACGTGAAAGGAATAAACAAGATATGTATGGAGGGTCTGCTCAAAGTAAAGGAGGGGAGGGACACCCGGGGCCATATGAGACTGGAGGGAAGAAGGCTCAGGAGGGAGATGAGGAGACACTTTTTTATGGAGAGGGTGATAGCTGGGTGGAATGCGTCACTGGCAGAATTGGTATCCAGTAGAACAGTGGGCTGCTTCAAAAGGTACTGGGACAGGGCAAGGGGGAGGGTCAAGGGAGAGGGGGAGGGAGGGGAAGCTGCAGAATAAGGGGTGCTAGCTGCACATTCAAGCAGACTTGATAGATCACTAGGCCTTTACCTGCTGGCATATTTTGTATCTTCATATGTTAGTAAATGCCATAACTCCATAGATAAAAACAGGCAACATCATTTTTATAATGATCTACCAGAGGGCAGAAAGGGGTTCCTCGATTTGTTTCTGTATAGTGTACTGAACTCAGGGAGAGGTTTGATAATAATGGCATCAGCACGGTGAGGAAAGGCAGGGTGACTGTCAAACCAAACACCCAGGTGCTTAAATAAGGAGACTACCACAGCTGGGTGCACCCCAGCTTGTGAAGACCAAGGGAGACTGAATTCTAGCCAGACATTGCACTGTGCTAAAAGTCATAAATTATCAACATTTTGGTAGTCAGAGTTAACTGATTGATTGATACAGAACCATTACTGCACAATTAAAAAGTCTGCCTGACACTGCATTATCAACTTTGGGGGGGGGGGGCATTGGCAAAGAGTATTGTGTCCTCCACATACATGTGGACTTACAAGAAGCCACAGGCCTTAGGGAGATCACTTAAGAAGACTGAGAATAGGATAGGCCCAAGAAAAGAGCTTTCTTTTTTGCCATATAGTTTTTTCCTTTAGCCGGTAGCATATCTCAGGGATATACTGTTCAGAGCATATTACCTGATCAGGCCAAACTCAGCTGTTATTTAGATGGCTACCAGGTTCTTTTCTCTCTCTCTCTATTTTCCCCTCCCTTCTCTCCTGGCAGGGTGATGCCTCTGCTGGGCTCACATAGTCACAGCCCACCCTGTGGCAGCAGCAAGCTTCCTGGCCCAGCCACAGGGGTCGCTATGGTGGTGGGACCTGCCACCAACTCTCCCTGGTCAAGATGCACTGCCAAGTGGCTGCTGTCTCAGCCTTGGCCTGCCTCCCACTGTGACTTCCTGGACCCACTTCTGAGCCTGGATCTTCAGCATGGTAGCACTATGCACAGCAACTGCACCGTCAGGGTGACCTTAACCAGGTCAACAAAAATGGCAGTTTTGGCATGACCCTAATCCAGCCTCTAGAGGATGGAGTCAGTGAGTCACAGAAGTGAAGTAACAGTGGAAAGTAATTTCCTAAATCCACACTGGGAAGGGCTATGGAAGACAAAGGAGTCAAGGAAAGAAGGGAGCTGAGACAGAACCAGGTGCTCTTTAAATTTAACTGAAGCGGATGTGAGACCGCTTGCAAACATCCGGGACTGAATACATGCAGAAATAAAGTTGAAGGATATGTGAGATAGGAGTGGCAGTAGCAGGAGCAGTGAGGTCATTAAGTGTAGAGCCCAATCAGTAAGGGCTGTTGCCTTTGATAGGGTTGAGATACTGTAGACTGCATCATAATTTTACCCCCATTCAGGTCACAACTAAAAATAAATTGATCCCCAAGATTCAACTCTTATTTTCAAAAAATATTTAGTTTGTTATGTTTGACTCCATTTCTAATGAATATTTACCAGCTTTTCACATCACAGGAGGTTAACATGGAGGTTTTGGGGAGTCACGTGATGCTGGCTGCCTGAGAGGATACTCTCTCCAGTGCTCCGACCCATCGATTTTAAATTTATAAATAAATATCCCCCCTTCAGCTCAATAACCCAATGCAGCTCCGTTTTTAGACCTTTGACAGCTGAGCAGACCGAGGGACTGTGCGGAAAGCCCAAATCATGGAGGTAGAAATGAAGAAAACGGGCCCCCGGCATACACCTCCCATAATGCCGGAAAAGGCCCCAAAGAAGCAGAGAGCTCTCACTGCATTATCCTCGGCCCAGCAACCCCTTGCCAAAGCAGAGCAAGAGCCCCTTACCCTGGTGGATTTCCTGGCAGAATTTCGTCCATTTCAAGATGAGTTGAGGAGCATGGCTGCTGAAATAAAGGCACTGTCTGCTGCCATGGAGGAAACAGGGAGCAGAATTTCAGGTAATGAGGCCAGCATGGTCTCCCTAGAGTGGCAGTCAGAGAAAAGAGATTCTGAGGTCCTCAGACTGCGCCAAAAGCTTGTCAAGGTGGAGCTGAAGTTGGAAGATTTAGGGGGGCGCAGCCGGCGAAATAATACTGTAATCATGATGCTCTCAGAGCAAGAAGAGGGCCCTGATGCAGTATTGTTCTCCCAAAAGTTGGCATGCAAAGTGGCAGGTCCCTCACCTTATGGCCCCAATTATATTATCAAGAAGGCGCATAGAGCCCTGCGTCCTATGCCTGGACTGGGATCCCCCCCAGACCACTGTTACTACGCTTTCTGAACTATTTAGAGAGGCAGCATTTTTTGGCCAAGGTCAGAGAGATACAAGATCTGCAGTGGGAAGGGAAGAGGTTTCGGGTGACCCAGGATCTGTCTTTAACTATCCGACAGTGCAGGCAAGCTTTTCATCCTCTGGTTTCTAAGATTATCGCTGCAGGTATTTGTTTTCGCATGATTTACCCAGTGAAATTACAAGTCATGGTTGCAGGTTCCTGGATGTCTTTTGAGGATGCTGATGTGGCCAAAGATGAGTTCAAAGCTGCCCTACCAGACCTGTTTCGAGGCACTTGATGCAACTGACCTTGGAACTGATTTTTCGAGAGGGATGCAGACCCACAGATGGTTTTAAGTTGATAGTCTTGCAGGGGCAATACTCTTAAAAGTGGATCAGATTTATCCTTGCTTTCAGCGAAGTAACCTGTGTTAAGGACCTGATCTGGGTTTGTGCTCCCTGCTTCAGTGGGGAAGGTTAATCATTTTGATTTGGAGAATTGTCTGGTTGAGGGCTCCCCTTTACATACAGACAGTTTGCTCGGACTCTCGGTTTTTTACTTGAAGGGACAGTATTGTAGCTGTATTTGAGGGGAGGCCAAGGTCTTTAAAAAAAAAAGGACGTACTGTTTACATTTGGGTCTCTATGAGGGTCACCGAAGGAGATGTTAGTTTTGTCCTGTTACTGACCTTGTGTTACATATCAAGTTAATCCCTCATTTTGTCCACTACAAGTGGGCATATAGTTATTGGATTTAAGGGGGAATATGTCATTTCAAAAGGGTCGGAGGGGCGAGGAGGGATTTAAGGTAGTAGCAGAACGTTTATCTGGACAGGTTATGGGGAGGAGGGTGGGGTTCAAGGGGATGGAGGGGTGTAGGGTGCTTATATGGGCTAAGTGGGGGGTGGGTTAGGGATAGTACAGCAGTCTTCAAGGGGCTATGGAGTTTGAAACCTATTGTATTGATAAATGGATGTTAATCATATGTTTCTTTATTACTAACCTAGATGGCTAGCAATATTAATTTTGCAACTTGGAATGTGAAAGGGATTAGGAAAAAACCTAAATACCAGGTGTTGAAACACGTGAACCTGTTATGATCTCAGGTCATGTTTTTGCAAGAATCCCATTTTAGATTCCAAAGCTCTGCAGCTTAGGAGGCAACAGGTGGGGCAAGTTTTCGCCGCCCAGGGGTCTACCAATAGTTGTGGGGTCATGCTAATCCTCAATAGATGCATTCCCTTTATATCTACACATGTTATCAGGGATCCAGGTAGTAGATATATTCTAGTGCAAGGCACTCTCTGGTCTATGCCACTCTTACTAGGTAGCATTTATGGGCCCAACACAGATAGCCCCAGCTTCTTTATGAAGCTTATTACCCTTATACTTCCTTTGCTCCCTATCACGATAATAATGAGAGGGAATCTTAATCTCATATTAGATCCTAGCATGGATAGGTCAGGATTGGCACTGAGGGGACTTTCTCCTGGGCAGAGAGCATTTAGGGACCTATTAGACCAATGTGGGTTATGTGATATATGGCGTGTGTTACACCCCAATAGTAGGGAGTATACTTTTGTTTCACCAGTGCATGGGGCACATTCCTGCATTGACTATTTACTAATATTCCAATCTCTCTTATCGGGGGTCATGTCCGCCTCAATTCAACCAGGACCTACATCTGACCATTCCCTGGTGATAAGTATGTAGTTTGGCCTTCCTTAATATCCCTAAAAAAGAGACCCAGTGGAAATTGAATGAGTAACTATTAAACGATACATAACTCTCTAAGCAAGTCAAGGAGCAGATAGACTTGTTCTTTTCGGTTAATTCAACAGAGGGTATGGCACCAGATATTCTATGGGGCGCTTTTAAGGCCTACATGAGGAGGATCCTGATTAGCTTGGCAAAAAAGAGTAAAAAGTCCCGGGAGGCTGAATTATTATTATTACCTCAGGTTCGGTCCCTAGAGGCTAGCTTATGCCCTAGTACATCAGAAGAACACAGGCAGAGACTTCTAGTAGCTAAAGATAGGTACTTGGACCTGTTAAGGGAAAAGGCTGAGTTGGCTATCATTCGTACCAGAGCTAGTTAAACTGACCAGGGAGAAAAAGCTGGCCGCTTGTTAGCCTTAAGGATAAACCAGCAGGAATCAGCAAGATTTATTCCACCTGTGAGGACCCAATTGGATAGATCCCCGAAGTCATCCCCTTCAGAAATTGTGCAGGAATTTTCCGGGTACTATGAGCAGCTATACAAGGATATGGAGAATCCTCCCCCAATGGAGGTGTTAGACACCTATCTTCGGGAGTCTCATCTCCTTTCCTTGTCTGATTCACAGAAGAAATTTTTGCCCTCCCCTATATCTTTAGAGGAAATAACCGAGGTTATCAAGGCCTTGCCTTCGGATAGAGTCCTGGGGCCGGATGGGTTCTCCTCTTTATTTTATAAGGTATTCCTGGAACAATTGGCACCGGTACTACACCGGGTGTTCCTCCATATCCTTTCCGGGGTGGAGGTGGACTCTCATATGTTTGAAGCTTTGATAGTTCTCCTCCCTAAGCCTGACAAGGATCCTGAGATAGTACAGAGTTATAGGCCCATATCTCTTTTGAATCAAGATATCAAAATCCTATCAAAGATATTGGCTGATAGGATTACCTCAGTTCTCCTGGACTTGATTGGTATGTCTCAGGTGGGATTTATTAAGGGGCGCTCATCGTCGGACCACCTATGTACCCTTTCACATGTCTTCTTGGAATCCAGGGACCGTGAGGGACGCCAATTTTCCAGCTGTTTTGGTGTCCCCGGACTCCGAGAAGGCATTCGACCATGTGAACTGGAATTTTTATTTCAGACTCTCAAGGCATTTGCTTTTCTCCCCATATTCATAGACTGGATCTGGGCCCTTTATCAGACTCCCTCAGCCAGGATTTCAGGTAATGGGGCATTCTCAAAGCCTTTCTGTTTACATTCGGGGACAAGGCAGGGTTGTCCCCTTCCCCCTTGTTATTTAATATATATCTGGAACCACTAATTTGAAATATTTTAGATTACCTGGAAATACAAGGGATACCGATACACAACAGTGTGGTAAAGATTACGGCATATGCTGATGATCTTCTTCTTCATTTGTCCCACCCTGTTATGTCTATCCCAGCCATGCTAACGGAGATTGTGAAATTTAGTTCCTTTTCGAATTACAAATTGAATTCTAATAAATTATCCATTTTTCCCCTTAACCATAAAGTTTTTAAACATGACCTTACCCCTTTTGGGTTGCCTTGGTCACCCAGATTCCTTAAATACTTGGGTATTAGACTTACCCGTAATCCATCTAGGTGGTTCAAAGAAAACCTGCAACCCCTTTCCCAGGTGATCACTCAAGACCTTGATAGATGGTCGAAGCTCCCTATTTCATTATGGGGCCAGATTAATATAATTAAAATGAACATATTTCCTCATCTCTTTTATCCTTTATCTCACTTAAATTAGTTCATCCCACTATCCTGGTTTCAGAAAATGCACATACTTTTCTCTAATTTTATCTGGTCCAATAAATGCTCCAGATTGGCATACCACAAATTGGCAGCCCCAAAATTGGATGGGGGGTGGGTTGCGTATTCCTCATCTGGCTATTTACTATTGGGCTAGTCATCTATCAAAATGCCTTAAGTGGGTACACCTGGGTCCAGACAATTCGAGGCCGGTCTGGCTTAATATAGAGCTAGATTTTATCCAATCTATGAATTTGGACCCCCTAACTCTGTTTTATGTTAAGTCCTCCTCTTTTCAAGAAACCCATAAATGTCCAGCTCTTATGATCTCCTTAAAAGTGCATGCACAATTGTGTTCCTTTTTTTGTTACAATCCACACCTGGATCTGTCTCAATCTATATGGAACTCTCCGTCTTTCACTATGAACAAGCAGCGGATCCCTCCCATGTAGTTGCCCCAATTAGGGGAAGGAATACTATCTACCTTCATTGATGATGAGGGTGCTTGGCTCCCAGTAATTAAGATTATCCGGTAATTTAATATCCCAGCGGTTCATCACTTCAAGGTCATCCAATTAAGGCACCTCCTTATAACCTCATTTGGTAGTACACCTCCTTGTCCTCTGGTATTTTCTTTCATAACTGAACTTTCCTCCCTGTTAGGACCCTCCAAGGTAGTTTCAAAAATATATCAAACTCTGTTTCAGTGGCGGTATGGTGGTACATCCGGTCCAACTAATTTTTGGGCTTCTACCTTTCCCCAGCATACCTTTGATTGGTCTGCATTATGGCAATTTTGTCATATGTATGTGTCGCAAGACAGATTACGTCTCATGCAATATCACATCTTGCATAACCTATATTAACTCCAGTTAAGTTAGCGAAATGGGGGCTTCTTGAATCAGGGTGGTGTACCAGATGTTCTCAGGAAGAAGGAACGCTTCTACATATGTTTTGGTCATGTTCCAAAATAATTCCATTATGGAACTCAATCAAAGCTAAATTGGACCCTTTATTAGGTTTGCAAGATAGCTTCACTCCTGAAATTTGCCTGTTGGGAGATTTGTCTCCTATAGATACTAAAGCTCAGAGGTTTCACATGGCTATGATAACATTATCTGTTAAAAAAGTTATACTTAAGCATTGGAAGGATGATATCATGCCATCATATCAAGAATGGGTCCATGAGATCCTCGCTAATCTCCATACTGAAAAAGCTATAGTGAATCTCTTTAATAGGCAACGGGGTTACAAGCATATCTGGGATCCCTTTCACACTCTACTTACTGTTGGTATGAATAAGAATGATGCAGACAATTGTGTGTCTTAGTCCAACCATAGCACATGTAATAAGGCACTATATTACAATACTTCAGGATACTGCTGTACTTGGGTGGGGCGTGGGGGGCAGAAGATATTGTGTATGCTTACGTTGTTGTGAAATTTTCCCATGTCTGCCTCCTGTATTGTGGAAAATTTGTTAATAAAGTTTGAATTGAAAAAAAAAATGGAGCTTTTGACCCTAATATTCCCTTAAATAAGAAATGCACATTTTTGTTATTACAACTAACCTATTTAAGCCTGTGGAGGAAAAAAGATCAAACCAATTTCTCTTTACATGCCAGAAAAATGCTCTCCCAAATCTGAGGATCAATTTATTAATTTGATCTGCCCTTATTGATGGTTTTATAATTCCATTTCTCCCCCTTGCCCTACTGTACAATAGAACTGATTGGTTGAAATAATGGTGCTACATAATATTATACACTGTTGTATTTATGTGATTGTTTTCATGTTTCTTTCTAATTTATGATTCTATAACATATAATGTAATTTAACTGGTATCTTGGTGCAAATCTAAGTTTTGTCTTTTGATTGCTTTTCAGGAAACCTTTGAAAATAAGCCTTGACTGTATATGTTTCAGTTTAATTATTATTTTAAAAAAATGTTGAATGATAAATGAATGAGCATAGCAGTCAGAGTTGTAGAAGAGAAGACACAAAGGTGACATGGGGTGGGAAGGAAGACAGAGGGGTGGGAGATATTTTTTATTTATTTTATTTATTTCATGATTTGGAAAAAACCTTTGAGCAAGGAGCTCACTTTCAAATGTTCCACATCAGTATTAAACAATACCATCATCATTAAATAATTTTATTGAGGGGCTAAATAGCCTTCACAAGTGTCACACCATATACACACACCTGAAAAAGGGACCTCTAGGGCTCAGTGGGCCTACCTAGTCACCAAAATTGAATAAATATAAAAATAAAACATTAAATAGAATATGAAACATATAATTACAAACGGTCATTAAAACTATACAATTCATTTTGTTAAGACAGGAGATTTCACTCATAAGTCAGCTGGTGTTCAATCTGTATATAGCACTTTAAAAAGAAAAAAGGAATCATTTTTGGATATTTCAAGCAACAATTATTTTTTTCCTATGTACTTAGCTAATCTATCAAGTGACCATGGGTTCTCTGTGTGTATTAGAATATTTGTGAGCGTAACTTTGTCTACTTGATATATGTTATTAATAAAAGGCCCTAATCAGTATAACCTTTGTTTAAGATACCATCTGCAGTTCCATAGTACATGAAGCAGATCTTCCTTCTCTCCAAGTCCACAATCACAATCTCCTGACAATATACCAGGTTTTTTATACCAGAACTCTAGCACATTACTATGAAATTGCTCAAATTTATAACTCAAAAATGTAAGTCTTAGCCTTGGTTCTGTAATAATGTCCATGTCATGGAAGTAGTTATTTATAGCAAACCACCTTGAGTAATGCATTTCAGTAATCTGTTTCAAGTCTGTATTATTCCAATGTCTGGTCACTTTTTTGTAACATATTTTTTTGGATTTCATGCTCAAGGTTATGCCTGAGTCGACTACCCGCTTTCTGTTATTTAACTTATGTTTATCCAAAAGTGAGCATATGGTGCTGAACCAGTACCCACTCCTATAACCACTATTATTAACTGGGTGCCATGAATCAAAGAAGCTGATTGGCTGAGAGGTCTTTGAAGCTGTGATGATATCGGGCTACATCATCACGGCTTCAGGAAACCTCCAGCCACCAGCCTCTTCACTCCCAGTGCAACATTCTCCATGTCCCCACAGGCAAAGCAAGTCAGACCTCCACTCAGATGCTATTAAAAAAAAACTTCTCACAACTGTCCCCCTTACATCTCACCCAAAGCACATGCTCTCTAAAGAGAAAAAAATCTCTCTTCTTCCTTTGAGAGTGCCAAGTGCTGCATCATGAAAAACTGCCCCCCTTGCCCTCATTGCCATGCTACCTCATGCCAAATGGCAAAATCTACAACCCGCTCCTCAAGAATACCACGGCTTTAGCCTTACCATCTTGCTTTCCTCAAAAACACGGCATGACTCGAGTACTGCAGGCAAAACACATTAGATCTGGAATCTTAGGACACATCATAACAAAAAAAACTTCTGTTACATTGCGGAGCTGTGGTGCACATTGGTAGACAGTTTATTGTCCACCCGGCTATGGCTTCTTTTCACTTCACATTGCGATTTTGGCAGAAACAAACAAAAAACAAAAAGATCTTCACCTCCTCAAACAAAAAAACCAAAAAATACCATCAACATGGTCAAGTAAACTAAACTTCGGGGGAGCAGCAATACTATGAGAATTAAGACTTTGTAACAAAATCCTTATGCAACAGCACCACCTACTGCCTAAAACATGACATACATGAACTTTTCTTAATGTCTACCTACACTCATTTAAAAACAGTATTAAAATATTTTAAAACTTTATTTTTTTACATTTAATGTATAAGATATCAATTGATCCAGTTTGTAATAGCAATAAGGCACTCCAGGGTGTGGTACATCGTGGGATATCATCACTTCTCAGATGGCTGGATGCACTTGGCCTGCGGCCTTGTGCCCAACCAGCTGAGGCATGATGATATCCCATGATATAACACACCCTGTCATGCCTTATTGCTTAATTGAACCACTGTTCTTTTTCTTTTAAACATTGTTTAACTAGTACAGAGTCATCCAACATTGTGCATTTTATCCAGTAGCACAACTTTCTGCTTTCTATTGTAGCATTGATATTAATAAGTCCTAGTATGGACCTTAAATAAACTGATGGTCAAGAGTGCCCCATCCTTAGTATGCTGTGCAGGTTTTATAAACAGGTATAACTAATTTGTTGGTATTTTTGATTTCCCATATATCAGTTCCATACAATAGCAGTGCTTCAAATTTTGCTTTAATAACTTGGAGTAGAGATTTAATGGTCAATCCACCATATTTGAAGTTAAACCTTGTTAACCCTGCTATTGTTTTTTTTTAATCTTTTGAGTAACATTTCCATGTGGATGGTCCATAAACAGTTATCTTGAAACACAATACTGAGATAGGAATAATTGTTAACAACCTCTAGAGCTTTGTTACCCACAAACCATTTGCCTTCGCATTTTTCCCCCAAATATAATGGCCTTAGTTTTATTCATGTTGATATTTAGTTTTAAGTCATTTTGTTTCTCTAGTAGGTAATTTAGCTTATTCTGAAGACCTTTTTTATTAATGACACAATGATAATGTCATCTGCATAAGCTGAGAGTGGGCAAGGGGTTGAGTTAATTTGGGGAGAATCATGATCACTTGCTGCGCATCCTCTCAGGATACGCTCTAGATAAAGGGAGAATAAGAGGGGAGCCAGGATGCAGCCTTGTCTTACACCCTTGTTGCATTTAAATAGGTCGAGGTATTGGTGTTTATTGCCTAGTTTAATATTCTGGCCCATGTATTGGGGTATAAATGAGCCATTATTGACACCAGGTTGTGTTCAATTCTTCTTTCCAGGAGGATATTCCAAAGAATCCCCCTTAAGGTGTTGTCAAAAGCAGATGAATAATCGATAAAAGCAGAATACAGTTTCTGGCCCCTGAGCTTTGTGTATTTTTCAATAGCGTGTTTTAAAACAAAAATATTGCCAACTGTAGAGTAATTGGCTCTAAACCCTGCTTAAAAACAGAAATCCCACCTGTTTTTTCTACCTCATATTTCAGTCTGTCCAGTATTATTTTGGAGAATATTTTTAAGTTTATATCAAGGAGACTGATGGGTCTGAACATCGTAGGGTCTGATAGGCTTCTGTTCTTATGCATTGGCATAATATTGGCACCAGCCCAGGTATGTGGATAGCTGTTGTTCATTATACATTTATTGTAAAATATGATCAAAAATCTAGCCCATTTAGGGACAGCAGACACTCTGAAGAAGTCTAGCAGCATGCCAGGTGAAACGTTGGTTTCATTTGTTTTGTAAGCCACCATGGCAGTGTTTTATTTGCATGTTTGTTTTTTATAAAGGACTGACAACTGCAAGTTTGGGTGTCCTGGTTGTTCATCTACTGGTGTGGGTGTTGCTCTTTATACTATTGGACTGCTGAATTTTGTTTGAACAGCACCACACGTTCTTGCTGGTGTCACATCTAATTTGTCTCCTGTCCCATATAGGGACAGCAGACAGAAAGACTTCCACTGGAATCCCATCAGGTCCTGGGGCTTATCATTTTTTAAGGGAATAAATAGCCAAGTAAACCTCATCTGCTGTAATTAACTTGAATGTATTATAAGTAGTTTGCATTAGGATTAAACAATCAGCCTCTGTTGGATCATAACAATATCTGTAAAAAAA
Organism: Neoceratodus forsteri; assembly: GCA_016271365.2. Lineage (NCBI taxonomy): Eukaryota > Metazoa > Chordata > Ceratodontiformes > Ceratodontidae > Neoceratodus > Neoceratodus forsteri. The sequence goes on from CM028130.1 coordinate 620,866,351, forward strand.
AACCTGTCCATTTATTCTCTGCTATATGGGAATCTGTATCAGTCTTAAATTTATCCATTCCTTTAGCAACGAGTGCCCAGAACAATTTACAATCTTTGTTCCGGGCAGCTTTCAGCATTTATTCCCATTGATTGCTAAAGTACTTTTGCTTTGTTTTTTCATTATTAATTGCTTATGGTTCCTTCTTTCTTTATTGAGATCTGTAACAGTTTACTTCCATTCTTTTTGTAGCTCTTGTACAATTTCCTAACACTAGCTTTGGATTTTTTACAGTACTTATTGAACCATGTATTTTTATATATGTTCTGTTGGTATGGGGGAGTCATTCTAGTTTACATTTTATCTCAACAAAGAGGGCATTAGTCAAGTGGAGGAGGGTGTGAAGATCTATACTGCCAATAAATTGTGGGGATTAGGTTTAAATGCATTAAAAATTATGGGAAGAAGTACATTATGCATTTGTTGTTTCCAAATTATTCTTTTGGAGGCTCTAATTTCAGTGAATACTAAGTTATCTGAGTCTCTATTGTAGCGCTTCCTTGTTTTTATTAATTTCTAGTACAACTGGGAAGTAATCACTCTCTGCTCTAGTGGGCATAATTAGGTTACTCCACTATTGTATACTACCGGTCCAGAAAGCATAGTCAACAGAGGAGGCACCTCTTACTGATATAAAGGTGTGATCGCCTTCCATGTCCCCCTCAAATCTCCCATTCAAAGGGTGCAGATTATGTTTATGAAGTATCTCTATTAACAGCTTCCCAGGATTATTTACTACATTATTCTTAGCTTTTCATAAGGGTAGTGAAGCCTGTGTGTTGGTGTACGACAGCATAGGGTTATTGAGCATACCATCATATGTGCCAATACAGGCATTGAAATCACCTAGTAACAATAGTTCAGCTGTAGGGTAGACCAATAGCAGTTCAAATAATATGTTCGTAAGGTCATTCCACATAGTTTTGGTATAATAATTAAAGGTTTCAGGGGGTACATAGCAGTTTATAACAACTTTCTCCTGTAACCCTTCTCTCAGTGTTATTGCCAAAAAGTTACTATAAGTTTTGCATCCATGAACTCTACATGCACTTCCAACTCTGATTAGGGTGATGAGTCCACCAGAATATCTGCCCAACTTTGTCAGTCTAGTTCCTGGTGTATGGAAAATATTCATATCTGTTTAACTGGACAGTATCAGTTGGTGTGTGCCAGGATTCCGCTATACAAATAATTTCAAATCCTGAGAGAAAGGTTTTACATTCATAGTTAGCAATCTTATTGTGCCATCCAGCAATATTCCATTATATGAATCATATCCTGGTACAAAGCTCATTTACTAGGTAGGCTATACTGCTCTAACCCTTGGATAGTCACGCCTCTTTGTATCCCGCTAAATTCATAAACCTGTTGGTCAAGGGCAATTTCCCTTGGAGTTCATTGTCATTGAAAATCTTCTTAGAGGGAATTACATCCTCCAGAATGGTGGCATCTTCTAGATTTATTCCAAGGCAGTCAAGTTTACATGCATGGTTCAATATTAAATCAGTCAATTTCACACTAAAGGCTGTTATATTGATTTGACTATCACTGTTAGCTCTTTCTGCCAATAGGTAGCCCAGTTCATCTGCTGATATCACCAGAAAGTTAGTTAGTAGATCCTTTATAACCTGTATTAGTCTAGCATCATTTTCTTAAATTAGGGGGTCCATGCCAAAAAGCATTCGTTTCTTCTGTTTACTTGAACTCACGCAATATTCAGCATGTATATTAAACTGTTCCCTGTTTAGGTAAATAAGTACAAGCTCTTTGTCCTTTATTAACCAGCCATTGACCCATACATAGTTTTCTGTTCGTGGTGACAAGAACCTTATATCAATAAGAGTGGCTGCAGTGATGGGAATATTTTTAGCCTTAACTATATCTTCCTCCTCCAGCAATAAACTCAGTTCTTTATTTAAATAATCCAGTAACTGAGTCTCAAAGTTATCCAGATCAAATTTACCCCACTTTGGTGGACCATATAACCTGATAAGTGGTAAATTTTACACCTCCCTACTGTCTTTACTGTCATTGACTATGTGCTTCACAAAAGTGCTGTGCTTCTGGAAATTTAGTTCCTTTTTGTCTGTTGTATTATCAGTTCTAGCAACCTTGGGTAAGGGTTTTTGTTGCCCGTTGCTAATTGTTTACATAGAAACATAGACTTTGATGGCAGATAAGGACCACTTGGGCCACCTAGTCTGCCCATTTCCCTACCTACAGGATAAGCTGAAGATCCTAGTTAACCAACAGCCTATTTCTTCTTACCCCCCCCCCACAAGAATTGCCTTATGTCTGTCCCATGTATTCTTGAATTCTCCCACAGTTTTAGACCCCACAACCTCCTCAGGAAGGCTGTTCCATGCATTCACCACCCTCTCTGTGAAAAGATACTTCCTCACATTGTCCCTGAACCCCCATCTTTAAATTGTGTCCCCTTGTTCTTGCACATCTCTTTTTCTGAAAGATGCTACCCTCTTGGACTTTGTTGATTCCACTAAGGTAACTTAGAAGTGTTTATCATGTTCCCCCTCTCCCTCCTTTCCTCAAGGGTATACATATTAAGCTCCTTTAGTCTCTCCTCATATGGCTTCTCTTGCAGACCCCGTACCATTTTAGTTGCCCTCCTCTGGACTGCCTCTATCCTGTCTATGTCCTTGCAGAGATGGGGTCTCCAGAACTGAACGCAGTACTCCTGAAGGGGTCTCACCAACTGTCTGTACAGAGGGATAACAACTTCCTGTTTTCTGCTGGTGATGACTCTCCCTATACATCCCAGTATACCGCCAGCCCTCCCTACTGCCTTCTCGCATTGCTTGCTAACCTTAAGATCACCTGATATGATTACCCCCAGGTCCCTTTCCATTTTTGTTGATGTTACTACTCCCTCATTGTGTAATCTTCCCCTGGGTTTTTGTTTCCCAGGTGCATTATTTTGCACTTCTTTGCATTGAATCCAAGCTGCCATACTTCTTTCATTCCTCCAAGCTTGCCAAGTCCCTTCTCATCCTTTCCATGCCTCCTTGTGTATCAACCCTGTTGCAGATCTTTGTGTCATCTGCAAAGAGGCATACTTTTCCTTCCAGCCCCTCTGCAATGTCACTTATAAAGACATTAAAAAGGACTGGACCCAGTACTGAACCCTGTGGTATCCCACTAGTAGCCCCTCTTTCTTCAGAGTGGACTCCATTTACAATTACCTTCTATGTCCTGTTGTCCAGCCAATGTTTTAACCAGGCTACCATCCTGGGACCCACTCCCAGGCTCGCTAATTTGACAATTGATCTTTTGTGTGGGACTGTGTCAAATGCCTTGCTAAAGTCTAGGTAGGCCATGTCCACAGCCCCTTCCTGGTCTACAACTTTGGTCACCTAGTCAAAGAAATCAGTTAGATTCATCTGACATCACCATCCCCCCATTTGCAAGTTAAATTCAACCAATTATCGATCTAGCATATCTAGTTGAACCATTAGATTGCTGTGTGTTTCTTGCTTTGGGAAAGGTGGGGACGGGTGATATTATCCTTTAGCTCCTCCTGGAGATTATTTTTCTCATTTATTACTAAGGGTCTTTGCTTATTTTTTGTTTTAGATCCAATTCCTTGCCCATTGGAACTTCTGTTGTTTCCCTTACTTCTGGCTTTTCTTTGTTTCTTTGGATTTTGAATTTTTTTACCTTTTTAGTGATTTATTATTTTTCTGGGAGGTGAATCAGGGATCTCAATCAGACTAAAATCTGGCCTAAGTTTGGAGGGAGCATTATTGTTTAAAGAAATATTGCAGGACCCTTCCGCAGACCCACCTTCATCATTTATTGGCGATTGAATGTTAATTTTGGTGAGAATTTGATCTACTTTTGCCCTCTGAAGTGCTATATCCTCCCTCATGTGTTCAATTAAGTTCTTGTTGATCACAAGCTGCTCCGTTAATATTAAATGTGTGTTAGTCGGGTCCTTTAGAAGATTAATAAGGTCCTCACTTAGGCAGCTTGTTTTGGGACTATCTAAATTTTGACCTTTAAATCCTGTACTACCAGTTTGTTTTGCACCACAATTGCTGCAAAATATTGACTGGTAAACCTGTTCTTCCAGTCTTTTTAGGCCATTAATTGTGAGCTGGAGTTCTGTTAGAACCACTTCGATTTCAGTTTTGCACTTTTCAGTGTTTATTATGACACTATTAGCGCTATTAGATATTTCACTTGAGAACCGTAATTGTGGAGTTTTCTCTGTTCTGTTGGTACAGCAGTGGTTGGGTTGTTCTCTTTTCTGCTCTATTATTTGTACATGTTTAACTGGGCAATCTGTCATCATAAGGCCATTTTCATCCATTCTAACTAAACAATTGCTGTTGTTTGCTACTTGTTCATTGAATAGTTCAATACAGATTGATGTTTGCTGTGCCTGCATATTTCCTGTATCAATAATGATCACTTGAGTTCAATTGTTAGAAGGAGATGACATACCTATCTTAGAGGTTGAGATCTTATTATCAAAAGGTAGCATATGATCAGTCAGTTTTGTTTGTTTATTACCAACTCTTCATTTTCGAAGAGAGTTCCAACAGAGGGGAAGCTTTGCTATTGTTCAATCTCTGTAGTCTAGCACTAATCATATTCAAAATAGTTAGCCATCCCTTAGCTAGGACCAGGAAAATAACAGTGAAGATTCAAGTCAAGAGCCCAGGAGGGGTACAGCATGCAGTGAGGCAAGATTAAGCAAAATTAAGCATTGGTATTACATAAAAAGAAAAATCTCTGTGCATTGTCCTACTTTGTATTTAACCATTAAGGACCAAGGTACAAACACTTGGGTTCATTCAGTCTTGATAGTACAGCTCATAGTCCTTAAATCAGAGCAAGAACTAGTGTTCAGGAAATAGTTACTTTAGATTTCCTCCTTCCCTTCTTAAAACTGAAAGAGCTCAACGTGATGCAAGCAGCTATGATACCTTCAACCCAGAGAGTCCTTGCCCTGGAATGGAGACAAAAAGGTGCTTTATAGTCCTGAGAGATTGTTCACAGTCTGCTCAGGCTGTTAGCTTGGCAAATGTTCAGTTACACTTAGTATCTTAGTTGCTCTCCCTTGCAGATAGATATCAAGTTGGAAATACACTAAAACAAAAGAAAAAAAACCAAAGGTACAATAAAACAGACAGGATAATCTTATGATAAAATCACTCTTTTTCCTTGCATAATGCTATAACCTCTCTGCTTTTATATTTTAAAATAGTACTTTGTGTGAAATAATAAAATCCAATGAAACATCCAAAGAAGATATTTTATTAATTTACTATTCGAGAAAAGGTAGGTTTTATATAAGTGCATATCACCCAGTGACTGCCCTTCAACACTTGGGCATATGTAAGTCAGTGGCTTCTGCTACTGGTTGGCATTTGATGGTTAGCATTTATAGCATCTCAACATCTCAGCAAGAGCAGGTCTGCTACTAAACGCATGCCTCTAGTAATAAAACATGTACCGGTACATACATACATACATTATCAGAACTTCAGTTCACAAAAAAAATAGAAGGAAGTACATTTTGCAAAGGTAAGGGAATAATCCAGGCAACACCATATACAGTCACTAATAACTTGACATATAGCAAGTAAGGGATAATTCAACTATGGCAATGTTCAGGCAATGAATTAGTTGATTTATAGCAGATGCCCAAGTTCAGAGTACCCCTGACACAATGAGTAAAGTTAACAGATGTTCACTTTATTGTTCAACTAATACAGTATAACACATCATTCAGTTTTGAAAAACAAGTGCAAGGCAGCCTGGTGGGTATGCTCCATCAAGGGAGTGGCAGCCTAGAGGGTAGGCACAGTCCAAGACTTGGAGGGCTTAGATGAGGAGGAGGAGGAGACTAGAGGGAGAGATCAAATTTAGGGAAGAGAGAGTGGGGGGTAGGGGTGGAACATAGAACAGTAATGCAAGTGGGGGGCTTTGCATTAAAAGGTTAGAAAGGTAGCATGGGAAGGAGGAAAGGCAGATGCAAAAAGGTTAAGGGTGGGAAGACTGGTAGTAGCAAGAGCTCAGGGCATAGCAGGACAGGAGAAAATTATTAAGTGCATCAAGACACTGAGAAGGGCTAGGCACCAGTTCAGTGGAGTCAGCTCATACTGGGCATATGATTCAGGTTAGGGAAGGATGTGGTAAGTCAAGGCCTAGAACGGCCAGAATTGACAAGCAAAATCCTGCACTCCCAAGCTCCAGTTTCAGTAAGGAAGTGCTTGAGGTCAATTTTGAAAGAACAAAGACTATCTATCTTTAGTAAAGATGTGGAAACTTCAGTAAACCAAAGTGGTAAATAAGATATCAATTATATACTGATATTTAAAGGGGGACATTGATGAACAGTGCCCATCAAAGTGTGAACACTCATGAAAAGCTGTTAAATGAGACATTGGACTTATCTGTTGGACAACGGTATGTAGCGCATCTCAAAGATACAGACAGGTGGTGCAAGTTTGAAGTTGCTAGCCTTGCAACACACAGAAAACAACAGAAACTGCATCATGGAGAAATCAAAAATTAAAAGGCTCATGTTGACAAATTCTTAACCGCGGTGATTTATTTAGCCAAAATGAAAGACACCAAGGCCCACTAGCTTCAACCAGAAGTTGCATTTGTCAGGAGGCATGAACTTTGTCCCTCAACCAAGGAATTTAAATGTATTTCGTAAAGTCACAATGTACACACAGGCAAAGCAACATACAATGCAGGGAATATAAATGCAAAGGAGTCATAAACCGATTTCACCCCAGCAAAAATGCAATAGTACCATACTTACAATTAAAATGTATAACAGCAAAATGTATTTCTATAAGGCTACATTAATATTTTAATCTAAAATATTAAAATGTATCCTACTAGGTAGGTGCCACTGTCTTTTCAAATCATTCTGTATTCAAAAGAATATGTCCCTGCCAAGCAAGATCTGTGAGAAAAGGAAAAAAGTTAAGATTACACAATTTTCACAGTATAACTGCACAATATATAATTTTATGCAGATTTAACCAGGCTTAAAGGGACACTGTCAACCCATTTTGCATCATACTATTTCAAGTTGAAAACCCACATTTTAAGATTGATTACCTTCTCTAAAATTAATTGGTGTTGTTGATGATTTAATCTGCATCCTTTCTTAGTACAACTGAAATACATGGTAATTGTGTAATTATATCCAATCATGTTTTCTTTCAAATCCTTGATCTACTCTTATTGCTCACTTCCAGAACATTAAAAACACCCCAAGTAGTGCAGCCACTCATGATGCAATAGTCTCTGCTGCTCTCACTGCATTTTGAGTGTCTAGACTGTGTTGGGGGTGTTTCCAAGTCCAGGAAAGATGCAGTGGGAGTTGAATTAAGGAACATAAACAAACACATCTTGGTGTGGTAACACCATTATGGTGGGCAGTCTGCATTTCACTTCTAGAAAGAAAAAAGAATCAGAATCAAACTACCAACCGCATCAGCATAGTCTACAGAATTGTTTTTATCCTGGCCACCAGACTGGAATACAAGATTTCCACCCATTTACAAAAAAAAAAATCAGGAACTTTCATCCCCTATAATTTTGCAAAGAGGCATGCGTCGGGGCTGTCCTCTTTCTCTGCTAATTTTTGCCCTCACTATTGAGCCACTGGCCATTGCTAATAGAGCTTCAAAATTAATTGATGGTCCCATTATCAATAGTTATCCACACAAGATTAGTTTATATGCAGATGATATGTTGCTGTATGTAAATAATTGTAATTCTAGTTTCCAACATATAGTAGATTTATTAAATCTGTTTGGCTCCTTTACAGGTTACAAAGTAAATTGGGCCAAAATGGAGGTTATGGAAACAGATAATCATTCGGACCCGTTTGTTTCCCCACCAAATTATCAGATTCCCAAAGTGTTTCTGGTCAGCTTTTTGGGGGTCAAAATTGATAGTTGCCTGAGAGAGGTATTTCAGTTAAATCATATAAAATTAATTGAAGAAATCAAATCTCTCTTATTACATTGGGGGCATTACCATTGACACTTATGGGTCATGCTGATGTCACTAAAATGACTATACTTCCAAAAATTATGTTTGTGTTTCAAACATTACCTATAATAATCAAAGACAATTTTTTTAAGGGGCTTGATAGCATAATCAGGAAATTTTTGTGGAAAGGTCAGAAGCCTCGCCTTAAACTAGAAAAAGTATATTGTTATTATAACGTGGCAGGTCTAGCTTTACCCCACTTTAAGTATTATTATTATACCACAGTTTTAGCAGCTTCATCAGCTTGGTTTGTAGCAGATTCCAAGGATTCTTCCTGAATCATGGAAACTAGCAGTACTGTATATTCAAATGTTAAACATGTTTTGTAAACAGGCATGAACAAACATAAAATAAGCTAAATGTTTATGTGCACACAAACAATGCTCCATGTTTGGAGCAAAGTGTTCTATAATCAATGACATAAAAATATATGTAATTTCATGCACCAGTTTATAAAAATAATATGTACCCCACCCCATTTTTGACTAATGCAATATTCAAACAATGGCATGATAAAGGCCTGAAGGAATGTAATCAATTTTGGCAAAAAGGAGATGTATGTTATTATCATACCTTACAGAATAGATATAATCTATCAAATGATTTTTTTTTTGTTTTCTCCAAGTTAGAAATTACATAAATAGAAATCTTAAACAAGGTTCCCATTGTACAATGAATCAGGTAGAGGATATTTTATCAAAGGGATCTAAAGCAAAATTAATATCACACATTTATCAAATTATTTTTCCTGAGACAAGAGATTTGTCACTACTACTTAAAGCTGAATAACAGAAACAGTAGACACTGTTTAATGTTCTGCATAGAACATATTATACCCCAGATCAATTACTTAAAATGAATCCAGCTGTATCTTTAGGGCACCTTAGATGTGAAAATAATGTGGGTACTTTAGAACATATGCTCATTACTTGCCCCCAGCCTACTTTATGGTGGGATCAGATTTTAGGGGTACTGTCCAAAACCTTAAAAGTGAAACTGGTTAAGAACCCAGATTGGATGCTTGTTAGAATTGGTAACACATATAGAAATCTTCAACCTTCACAACAATATTTCATTAATATTAGTATGGCAATGGTGTTTAAGCAAATTTTGTTTAAATAGAAGGATAGTACATCGTCACTTTTTGATGTATGGTTGAATTCGATGAGTGTGATTCATACTCTTGAACAGATACATTATTGTAGTGTTAAGCAGATGGTTAAATTTAATAACATCTGGCTTCCCTTTCATGAAGTTCTGATGACCAATAAGTAGAGACTTTTCTGCCTCTGAATCAGCAATTTTGTAAATTTTTATGTTGTACTAATATGTGGATGTATATTTTTGTGACCCTTGGTATTAAATTACTTTGTAATTTTTGCTATTATTATTATTAATTAATAAAAAAGCACTGTCTACAGAATGCAAACAATCATATGTTTTTTTAAATGAAAGACATTTTGAGGCCTAAAGGGGTTGACAGTGTTCCTTTAAAGGGGGACTATCATTAACAGGATTTCATAATGTCTGATAGCCCATAAAAAGCTAATTTGATTAAGCCATTGTGCGTATCTGTTAGTCTTTGCAGTCCAGAGTTATTCATATGTAAATCACCCTATAATTAAGGGCTGGAGGCAGCCATGTGTTTTGGGCTCCTGACAGGAAATGATGTCACCAAGGGTCTAGGTCCTCCTTTGACTGTATTTAATCCAACAGGTTCAATAGAAAATCAGCTGTTTTATTAAGTGTGTTTTAAGGTGTTATTACAACACTTTCTACATCTATAATAATTGTTTGGTATGTACATTCAAACTAGTGAGTTATCATCTTTACATTTCAAACTGTTAGTAAAAATAATCCATCTTCAGGATTGCTTTAACCTCTAGGATATACAATATTGCCATCTGAACATGTCAGTACAGATTTCTGGGGCTGTCACAGTACCACCTTCTATCTTTTTCCATTCCCTCTCTTACAGCCTTTTCTCTAACAATTTTGTGTGTGAACTTGGGTCTACAAGATGCAATTGTGGCTACGAACCAACTGGGTGGCATCATGGCAGTGTCAGTGGCTCAGTAGGTAGCACACTCACCTCTGAGACTGGGAGATCAGAGGGCTGTGGGTTCAATTCCCACATCTGGCACTTGGGTTAATATCCCAGTACTGACACTGTAGTGCAGCATGAGAGGGGTGCTGCACTTCTGAGGTGCCATCTTTCAGATGAGATGTTAAACTGAGGTCCCATCTCCTTTGGATTGGTGGTAGTTCAGGTGGATGTTAAAGATCCCATGGCACTTATTGAAAAGAGTAGGGGAATTTTCCCATTGTCCTGGCCAAATTCCCTCATTCACTAAAAATACCACCAACAGCTTAATCTGGTTCAAGGTCAGTTGCCATTCATCTGTATCCCCCTCCCCAGGTCGTGCCTGAAAATAGGCAAGATTTGTCTAGTGCACATACCCAGTCAACAAAAACTAAATAAATAAATAAATAATGGCCTCCCTGTCCTCCCACAACACACCCGGGACCAAGTTGTTGCTCAGTGTGCCTTTCCTGGGCAAAGAAGTAAAAACAATCTGAGCATTTGTTATGATTCTGAAAAAATACTCTTTCTATACAGATTTGACTTGAACAGAAATAAATAGAACACAATTACTATAGATGGACAACATTGTTAAAACATGCATAATCTGAAATGCATTATTAAAAGAGTATTTTACTTCTTTTGATGAAGTTAAAAGTAAAACAGTTTCTTACTGAAATACTTTGGACGGAATGGGATTTTGTAATTACAACACTTTCTACATTTATAAATGTATAATATTTGTGTTGTATGTTGCATGAAACTAGTGCGTTACCACCTTTACATTTCAAACTGTTAGTAAAAATAAGGGAAAGGGGAAATTGTTTAACCAAGAAAGGCACACTAAGCTGAAGCTTGTTTCCAGGTGTGACCTGGGAACACAAGGAAGTTAAGTGACTTGCTCAGAGTCACACAGTATGCAAGTGGGGGCTGTGGGATTCAAACCCAGGTCTCCATGTTTGTAGCTCAGTGCCCTTAACCACTGCACTATACTGCCTCCTAATAATCCAACAGAATTCTAGAATTGTTACGGTAGAAAATTTCATTCCATCCAAAGTATTTCAGTAAGAAACTGTTATACTTTTAACTTTATCAAAAAAAGTAAAATTTACTTTTTAATTAATGGTGATCATTTTTTACATACAGATAAAGACACTTATCTCCAGTTACAACCTCCCAGTTGATATTTATGGTTACAACCAGGCAGTCGTAATTAACACCTGTCAATCAAGCGTCACCACAGAAAGCTAACTGGTACATAGTTTCAGTGTGGGCAGGCTAAACACCTTGCCCAACATGGTGGCTCCATTACCAGCACCCAAGCTTTGACACACACTGTTAAGACAAGTAAGAGTTTACATATATTTAAATATCTGTCTAGTTGATCCTGCCTTGAAAATGAAAAAAATCAATCTGGTTGATCCTGTCGCTCATACTCTTCGAGCACGTCTTACACTATGCAGCAATGCTGATGACCACGACTTTTTGTTAACACTGTAATGGGAAAAAAAATGGAGAGACAGGGTGTGTGTGTGTGTGTGTCTCTCTCTCTCCCTCTATCTCTAACAGAAGAGCTGCACTAATTGAACTGTGCTGAAAGAGGAGAAAATATCACCATTAATTAAATAATGTGTGTGTGTAAAAACTGGAATTTTGCACACACACTCGGTGCGCGATGCTTTTATGCTGGGGTTTATGTTGCATCACACACCGTGTGTGTGTGTGTGTGTGTGTGTGTGTGTGTCTGTGTGTGTGTGTCTGTGTGTCTGTGTGTGTGTGTGTCTGTGTGTGTAAAATGCTGTTTACACACACACACCCATATATTATTCTATATTTTATAATGCATTTCAGGTTATGCATGTTTTAACAATGTTGTCCATCTATGTATTTTTGCAATTAATAAACAAGTAATTGTGTCCTACTGTTTTTTTTTTCTTTTCAGGTCAAATCTGGATAGAAAGATTATAATATTTTCAAAATCTTAACACATGCTCAAAACCAATTCTGCTGGGTGAAAGAAGCTTGTTCAAAGCTCTTTGCTTTAACCTCTAGACTGTACTGCCAGCTGATAATCAAAAGCTACACATTTCATGACTGGCCCCATGATGCCAGATCAGTAGGCGTGTAGCCACATTTGCATCTTGTAGACCTGAGTTCACACCTGAAATTGTAAGAGAAAAGGCTGCAAGACAGGCAACAGAAAAAGACATAAGTTGGTGCTGTGGTAGTCCCAGAAATCTGTACTGACATGAACACAGCCAGGGTTTAGAAATCCTGATATGGGGCCCAAATACCTGTTGACACCACAGAGCCAGCCTTGAGATGTGTAGTTTTTGATGATCAGCTGGCAGTATAACCTAGCGGTTAAAGCAATCCTGAAGATGGATTATTATTATTAACAGTTTGAAATGTAAAGGTGATAACTCACTAGTTTCAATGCACATACAAACGAATTATTCTAGATGTAGAAAGTGTTTTAATAACACCTTAAAACACACTTAATAAAACAGTTGATTTCCTGTTTAATCTGTTGGATTAAACACAGTCAAACGAGGACCTAGACCCTTGGTGACATCATTTCCTGTCAGGAGCCCAAAATATATAGCTGCCACCAGCCTTTAATTACAGGATGATTTACATATAAATAACTCTGAACTGCAAAGACTAACAGATAAGCACAATGACGCAATCAAATTTGTTTTATATGGGCCTTCAGACATTAAGAAATCCTGCTGATGACAGTTCCACTTTAAGAAAAGGTGTAAAATCATCTTCTTCATTGAATCCAGTGGTCTGAACTGCATTCAGATTGATCATACACCTAGTTTTTTTTTTTCCAATAGGTGATTTAACCAGTCACCACTCCTTCTATTGTGCAGAATGTGTTCCAAGGCCATAAATGAAAGAGATGTGGCATTCAAGCTGTGGGCACTAAGAAAGTGTGTACCCAGGGTATTTTTTTCATTCCCATTTGCTATTGTTCTAATATGCTCCTGGATGCACACTTTCAAAGGTCTGATGGTCTGTCTAGTGTAAAAACGGTTACAAGGACATCAGGTTATATATACCACAAAAGGGGTAAAACACCTGATGAATTGTCAGTTCTCAACCTTGCATCCTGATAAAGGATGTACAAAAAACATTTACATTCTTTGGCATATTTATAGGTGCTACAGTTTCCACATTTATGAAAGCCTTTGGTTTTCATGGGGAGCCAGCTTAGATGTGGGTTTTCTAATTTACTAGCCATAAAATGACTGCCAGTTAATATATCCCCTAAATTATTGCCTTTTCTGAAAGTGACTCTTGGTGTATCTCCAATCCCTTTCCTTAAAATACTATCTATTTTCAGGATATACCAGTAAAGAATATGCAAGCAATAATACCCAACAGGGTGGGCGGTATTGGGCAATACTGGACTGCCCAGGGGCATAATGAGGCCTGACGCCACAGGCAGAGGGCCTTACAGCCCCTGGAAGGTATGGTATTGCCCATACCACCCACCCTGGAGGGTATTATTGTGCTTAGAAAATGGGCAAAAGTTTCACTTTTTTTAGTAGTAAAAATATTTGAATACAATGAACATAAAACCTTAAAAATACATAAAAAAGAAAGTTTTATGTAAAGTAATCCCTGCCTGTCAGTTGCATTTCTCTGTTTGTCACAGCTGTCAGTAGAGGGTGCTGCTATAGCAGGCCTGTGCTCCTGGAAATGTTGCCAGGAATGTCTCCATCTTCTCCAGTGATCGCGCAGGGCAGGGGTACGAGTTGAGAATGGCAGAGCAGGGAAGGAGCCTCATTAAGGTACCTGATTTAGATTTAAAAAAAAAGTTTTTTCTGTTGTTTGTTTTTCTGTGAGCAGGAATGCAGTCAGATGAAAGCGGAGAAGCAAGCGGGACTGTCTCGCAGTAATGCTTAGCATGCGATGTGCTAGCGCTTGGCTAGTACTTCAAACTGAAGGGAAAAAAATGTGTTTTTTGTAACTGAGAGTAGCGCTTAGTGCCCGATGTGCTAGCGCTAACACTTTAAAGTGCAAACCTCTTGTGTGTCAGAAAAAATTAGTTATGGAGTGTGGGGGGTGCCTCACTAAGCAAGGGGAAGAAATGGTAGCTAGTTGCTTTGAACATTCAGGGTGCCCATGGATACCCTCAGTAATGGGGTACCCAGAATTTGCACTTATTTCCATGTGGGCGTCTATCGATAGTTAATGTACCCCCATGTAAAGGCTCTCAGCCAATGAAAGCAGTCCTAGTATCTAGCCCGTTTTCTAAAGTGCATGAGTGCTCATACACACAAGGATATTTTTCACATGAGAGGTTTCCATGGTAACAGGAAACCTCAAGAGCACAGCTTGAGAGGTCTCATTATCACAGAAACCTCAAGAGTGAAAAATATTTGTGTTGCATACCAGTGTTCATGCACTCTTTTATAGTGTATGGGCACTCATAATTTAAAGTTGGTGTCCTTACGTTTGTGTTTTTGTAGTGCCGCTTGCTTCCGGGGCCAGCTCTCACAGCTGTGGTTGTTTCCTGATGAGCGAAGGTTACCAGAACGCACATGTGTGAAACAAGTTCCATGTTGTTGTGCTGCAGTAGCTACATATCTAGTGTAGCACAACAAACTAGATGATGTAGCTACTGCAGCACAACAACGCTGTTCTAGGCATGGATTTCCATGCAGAACAGTGTTCTACCATACAATATATTTATCTACCAAACTTCCCACCTTTCCAGCTAAATTGTTGAAATCCATCAAAAAATCTACAGTTTGGTCATCCTGAATGATTTTCTTTTTTTGGAATCAATTGGGCATGTCTCAAGAGTTTTCACTTTTTGGAAGGCCTCCATTAAAACTCTCTCTTCATATCCTCTAGCCTCATATCTGGATAGCATTTCCTCTGCTTGGCTTTCAAAATCAACATTGTTGGAACAATGTCTTCTTACCTTTAATAACTGGCTATAGGGAATAGAGTTAACTAGTTTTTTGGGGTGTGAACTAGTTGCATGAAGGACTGTATTCACTGCAGTTGGTTTCCTTTATCCTACAGAGGACACAATTTGTACTGGTGAAGCACAGAGAACCACATCCAATAAACAACACTGTTTGCAATCAGATTCATTTGTAAATTTGAGACATTCTGATGTTTTATTAATGTACTGTATGAATTCATGTATCTGTTTGTCTGTGCCTCACCAAATATAAACAATGTCATCAATAAATATGTGCCATGCCACAATGTTATTGGCAAATTTATTGTGTCCCTCATGATGGATAAATCTTTCTTCCCACAAGCCCACAGAAAGGTTTGCATACGAAAGTGTGATAGAGGTGCCGATTGCTGTCCCACACTTTTGTTTAAAGAACTGAACATTAATGATGACATAAGTATGGTGAAGTATAAAATCCAACGCTTGTAACAGGAATGTTGCTGGTATGTTACCTCCTAAGCGTGGCTTCCTCCGAAAGTATTCTACTGCTTCCAGTCCCTCCCAATCTTTGATACTAGGGTATACTGTGATGATAGTGACTGCATATGGGCGACTGTCATAACAGCGACCCATATGATGGCACTATCATTGTGGGAAACTGTAGGGGGACAGCGAATGTTGCTACTGTGAGGTTAGGGTGGGCAACAGGAAGGGAGGGATAGGGAACAGGGATGTGATCTTGTGGCGAGCCTGCTTTCACCAAGCCAACCATGTGCTGTGGTGGGTAGGGTGGTTGGCTCCAATGAAGCAGGTTCTGGGTTCGGGACTGGGGGCAGGTGTTCCTTTTGCACTTCCCACAGCTGTGGGACTTAGTTTTTTTTTTGAACTGGGATGTGCCCCCCTCCCCAACATGCATCCCCCTGCAGTTGAGAATCTTTATTTAGGGTGGTGCGTGGGGTGAAGCACTCCGTGGGGGAGTGGGGGGAACAGCCCCCCCCCACATGCACAATTCCCAGTAACCTTTTTCTGCATATCGCCGAAAATGTTTTCAGCAATAATGCAGGTCACGATAATACCAATCACCTTTGTGCAGTTGCTATTATTACATAGAACCAATACTAGTATATAAACTGGTCACATCAATTGTAAGCCACTAAAATTTCTCATCCCACAGGACAGTCTAACCTTTATTAAAAATGTCTGTGGTGTCTCTGGTGTATGACTTCAAGATTTTTACTTGTGGCTGCAGGAAAAAATCTACAAATTCTAACAGATTATGTGTTAACATATCCACCCCTTATATGATGGGCCTGCATGGGGTATCTGATTGATTATTATGTATTTTGGCAAAATATACATTGTTGGTATAAGTGGATAATCCACTTTTAAAAAGTCACCCCCTGGCTGCAGTTCCTTGATTAATTCTAAGAATGAAGCCTTATAACTGTTTGTAAGATCTCCTGGTAACTTTCATAGTCTGAATTGAAATTTTAGAAATCATACACTTTACACATGTAACCTAATTCTTTCATGATCACATTACCACCCTTGTCCAAGGGTTTAACGACAATAATTTAGAAACTGTTAAGTTGCTCCAAAGCTTCCCTCTCAGAAAGGGTAGATTAGCATATTTATTTCCATGATACCCATTAAATAACATTTTCCCATATATAGTTTTTCCTCCTGTGTCCGGAGGGGCTGCTCATCAGCCCAGGTTGCCCTGTACTTGGTACCTCACCTACCCCAGCCAGCTACCTGGCCTTTGCTTTGCCTATTAGTTTTTCCCTCATGGCAGGGCTGAGGGAGGTGGGCCATCCCCCCCATTCAGTAAATCTGAAGCCAACCAGTGTGGTGGCCGAGCGGTAGTGTGGGCATGAGCATAGTCAAGCTGGGCTTCATTAAGCCTTCCAATGCCCTTTTCACATTTTGCTTCCCTCCCTGATGCTGAGTGTCATACTCATGCATGGATGTGCACCCGTCTGACATGCCCCAGCAGTTCCCACCCATACATGCCTCCCTGACACTGTTCTACCCTCAGGCCTCCACATTGGGCAGCCTAGGTCAGACTGACTTTCCTCCCTTCCCCAGGAGAGGAGAGGAGAGGAGAGCAGTCCCTCAAATGCTCGACTCTCTCCCTCCACAGCTGACTCCAATGACCCAAGTTTGTTCCCAAGCCTGGGTCGCTGATGTGGGAAAAGGTAAGGTGTAGCTCAAGCCCTTTTTGCTACTGGGCCACATTAAATAACTTTTCAGTTTCAGTCAATACAATGTATTTAAAGGTATCCAGATAGCTTTTGGAACATTTCAAAGCAGCAGTGCATGTTACAGTGAAAATGTTGGATCCTTACTATGTTATTCTATAGTAGATTGTCCTTTATTTCCTGTGTTCTAAATTGCCCTTTTTCCTCATTTTGAATCTGCTTTAGCATTATTTTAGATTTGAAATATTTAAAGGAGTTTTCCTTTTAACAAGGCTTTCCCTGGGTTTTCATCAGTATTCTCAACCATTTTTGAACACTATAAGCTCAGGGAGCGGTGCCTGTTCCATGCTATTTACTTTAGTCACAGAGAAGTGTTGTTAAACAATGGGTGTTCAAAACAAAAACTATGGATATTGAGGAATTTGTCCAATTTTAAAGAGGACACCTTGCCCAATCTACCCAGGTGTTCATATATTACACTGTAACTGCATTGTAATGTGAATTCACTTCATCACTGCTATTTTAATACAATTTACTGTTCACCTTTATTGTATTATGATTGTACTATAATGTGATTTACTATGCACCTCATTGTGTTGATGTTATCACTGCACTGTTTGTTCCCCGGAGATATCTGTAAATGAGTGTTACAGGGCCAATATGTTCTTCCTGAAGAAACCTTCAAAAGCAATTAATTTAATTATTTCAAATCATTTGTTTTAAAAGAAGACTCAAAATGGGGAAAGGGGCACCTTACAAGACAGAATAAAACTACTCTAAAGTAGAATAAAAAGGCATAGGCAGAAAATATTTACCATAGCATACACTGCTGGTTAGATTCACAGGTTAATGGGTTTAATGCCATTAACATATGGGCTAAGTCAACAGAGAGAGGCATTTTTAAATGCTATTGTTATAAACTACATTAACATGCCTTAACACACCCACTGCTGCAATTAGGTTAAGTACTTTCTCAACTAAGAAAGTATGACAGATAATTCCCTTGTTCATACAGTATTTCTATGCCCTGCTGTCTTTCTGTGTGGTTGACATCAGTATACACACTGTCCATGCAATCCTATCATGGCAGTGCTAGACAGATATCCCAGCACCCAAGCATTACCCCAAATGTCTTCAATGTGCTTTAATGGATGTGGGTATGTGTCAAAGGAGTAGGATTAACAATACAAAAAAATGTACTGCATCACTTTCAGAATGCATAAAAAGCAAATATTTTTATTCATTTCAGTTAGCAACTACAATAGCTCTGTTTAAAGGGACACTGTCAACTTTTGATTGACTTTTTTTCCCCTTATTCTCAAAGGTACCCATACTCCCTGCAGCAGTCCGCATGGCCCTGTAATGTATATATCCTCTCTGGATGTCACAAAATAACATTTTCTTTTTTAAAATTTTAATAAAAATAATAACCCTGGTGACCCACTCTTTTACACAGCCACCAGATGCTGAAACACATTTACATGTGAAAAGGGTGCAGAAGCACTGGTAGGTTTGTCCATGTATGAGTTTGGTCAGTTTCAAGCCTGGTCTGGTAAACATTGTTTCCAAAACTAGAAAACATGCTTAACTTACTAAAGTCACTCTTTTTCCGGAAATGAGTGCTGTGTCACATGTAAATTGATGGGTTTTTTTACCACTTTATTTATCACTCCAACCTCTGGAACTCTCTCCGAAGATGTTGCTCAGTACCTGCCTTGATCCCACCAACCTGAAGCTCTTGCCTCACTCCTCTGGAGATTTCACTCTCTGGCCATGTCCCCGACCACCCTGCCCCCCGGCTCTGAGTACCGTGGGGTGGGACCACCAGATTGTTCCTCCTGGCACTCTATCTAGAATCTAGATAGGTGGATGAGAAATGGAGGTGAGCAGAGGAGATGAGGGAGCAGCCAGACATTGGATGTGGTTGGCTGGCACTCCTGGACCCTCCTTCACCTATCTGGAGGCAGAGGGTTTTTCTTTCTTTTTGATGGGTATGCTCTCCCCCCCCAGAGAGCCCGAACGTGCAATGATACCAGGGACATCTGTCACAGCTCTGCGTCCCTACTACTGGTGCCCTGAAGCATTGCAGAGCCTCCAGTCTCCACTGGGGGATGCTACAGTGCCAGGAAATCCCAGGATCCTCCCCAAGAGAGGAGAGCAGTCTTCAGGATGCTCAATCCTCTCTATCCCCTGCCAACCTCCGGTGGCCTGGGCTCGTTCCTGAACCCAGGTCGCCAGCATGGTGCGAGGTGTGGCATCCAGTGACTCAACCCTCAAAGCCACCAAGCTGGTTGTGTGTAAATTGATGTTTGAAAGTTAAGGTGTGCCAGCGGGCACGCACATTAGTGCTTGAGCTGATGCACATGGCTGGTGTCAAGGCTTGACTTTCAAAAATGATTTACATGTTATGCAACACTCATTTTGGGAAAAGAATTACATTACTAAGTTCAGCTTGCTTTCTACTTTTGGAAACAGTGTTTACATGTCCTGGCTTGAAATTGACCAAACTCATCCATGGACAAGCCTATTGGTGCTTTGGCACCATCTTCACATGTGAGCGTGCTTCAGCATCTGGTAGCTGTGGATAAGAGCTGGTCACCAGCATCACTATTTTTATTAAAATTTAAAACAAAATGTTATTTTGTGACATCCAGTGAGGATATATACAGTGAAGCCTGCCTGGATGAAATTTGATTCTGCAGCATTCTGCAGCAGAGTTACTGCAGGAAACAAACCTTCTCAATCAGTTCCCAAAATTACTTGTTTATTTTCAGATTCTTCATTTGAAGGTCTATCAGTATTTGTTCTTTTATTCAGTAATAACAACACAATCACTCCATCAGATAATATCCTACTGTGTAACGTTTCAGAACTTAAAGTTCCTTCATCAGACACTGGAGCATATTTCCATACTTCTGTACGTAAAAATACAAACAATTATAATCCGTCATAAATAAGGCATTTTTACTATCATTTCAACTTCTCAAAAGTTAATATAAGTTAATATAAATATTTTCAGGTGGAACTGACCTGATATTAGCAAAATTCAGTAACATTCATTTTTCACACAGGAAAGTGCGTCTGCAATGGGGGCCGGGGTTCATCTCTTATCTATTCAAAAGTGCTTCTTTTTAAGTTCTATTCAAAAAAAGGGGAAAAAATTCTCTTAGTGAAAATGATCATGCTAATTCTGAAAATCATTGCAACATCTAAGTACTTGGAGCCTATAATTTAACCAAACTGGTTTACTTTTCAGGAAAACATTTCCTTCGTCTCCAAGACAATGTCCTTTCCATTTGGGGTTCTACAGACAACAGAAAGGCTTGTTTAATTTCTACAACTCTTTCTATAATCAAAATATTTTTCCTGCAACAAAATTAATAAGAATCCCCTTACCTTATGAGGTATCAAAGAGATGAGATATTGGCATTTCGTTTACAATTCCTAAACCTTTTCAAACCCTCCACCATTGTCAGACATGCTGAAAACGCTAAAGCTAACTGTGAGCCAATTCACCTTTCAGGTGATAAAGAAAGGGGGCTGGGCCGCAAAGGTGAGCACGTAAAAAATGTGCTGACGTTACCTAAGTAACACACACCTTATGCGACCCGGTCATAAATTAAACTACTCGCTTGGAGAATTTAAAAGGAACCTTGGGACACTAATGTGTTTGATGAGTTAATCCCTTTTGTCATGCAGGAAACTGTGACACTGCACATCATCCTGGTGGGCTTCAATGTACATTACATGGTCATCTAGACAGCTGCAGGGAGTGTAAGCACCTTTGTGAATAAGGGAGGAAAAAGTCAGTCAAAAGCTCATAGCATCCCTTTAAATTAATTTGCAATATTGTGGTAGACTGAGGAAAATCAAAACCATTGGCATTATCAAGGAATTTTATAAAGATCTAAAACATTCTTGTATTTGAAGTTTACAAAGTTGACAATGACTTTTTGAAATACCATACTCCACTTTAGTCAGTCTGATGTGTTTTAAATATTGGCTTTTGAGGCATTTGTAAAAATTCCAATCAGTAACATCCTTTGAATGCTTTGCCTTATAATGCAGGCTTTGTTACACAATTTTTGCAGGTTACAAAAAGAAGATTGGGTCCAATAGTTATAAACAATATTATAATTACAGATGAAAGTAAAATTGCCCGTATTTGCAATAACTACTTTTGTTCTGTTTTTAACCAAAAAACCATAACTCCCACCAACCAACTCAAGGCCCTAAACATTACCCCCTTTACTGTGGAAGAAACTTTAACAGTTTAAAAGAAATTTAGGATTAACTCATCTGGAGGACCAGATGATCTTAGCCCGAGATTAATATCTGAAGCCACATCAAGTTTAGTACATCCTATCACTGTAATATTTAACAAATCATTTACATCCAGTCAAGTTCCCACTGATAGGAGGACATTGATAGTGGTCCCAGTATTCCAAAAGTTAGACAGAGGGAACATGGCTAATTACAGGCCTATTAGCCTTACATCTGTTCTTAGTAAAACCATGGAACATCTGGTCAAGAACAGAATAGAACAGGAATTAACATCACTAAAGTACAAAAAAACTCAAACTGACTTCATTAATATCTATATCTCATTTTAAATGATTTCTGCTTAAAACTATGACACATGAATGCACCTGCTTCTCCTGAATGTACTGCTTTGTATTTACCTGATTTTTTATACATTGAATCTCTTTTACTTATTGTATGTATACATCTGTTTTTACAATATTATTTGTCGACTTTGTATGTTATTATTTTGTCTTGTATTGTCATTTTATGTTGGATGCAATTGTAAATGAGATTTTGCTCTCAACTTTGCTTTCCAATAAACTAAAATTGAAATTCAATTACTCTGATATCCATCAGCATGGTTTTACTCAGGGATGTTCTTCTTCAACTAATCTGATCTCATTTTATAACAACAGTGGGACCAGCTTGGATAACAACACGCCAGTTAATGTAATCCTTTTGGATTTCGGTAAAAGCCTTTCATGAGGTCCCTCACTCAAAACTGATTGATAAACTTGATCAAATCAGGTTGAGCAAACCACTGATAAGATGGATCAAAAACTGTCTTGCTGGTAGAACACAGCGGGTAAGAGTAGGCATCTATCTCTTCGACATAGGAGAGGTTAGCAGTGGGGTCCCACATGGATCAGTCCTTGGACTGATCTTGTTTAACTTATTCATCAGTGACATCAATGATAACATCAGGAACCACCTAGTCAAATTTGCTGATGACACCAAAATTGGAAGGGAGGTCGACGCCATACTTAAACAATTATCTATGGTTGAGGATCTTCAAAAAGTTGAAATTCAGATAAGGGAAAACAAAATATCCCTGAATTTAAATAAATGCATTGTACTACACATGGGAAAAAGCAATCCTCATATCAAATACACAACTGAAAACCAAATGTTAAAAGCTGTGTCAAAAGAAAGAGACCTTAGTATAATCATCAACAACTCCTTCTGCTCTAGTGGGCACTGCAAAAAAAATTGCTCAAACCTCTAACATGATCCTTAATTGCATCAGACGCTCATTTGTTAACAAAACTGAACACTGCATCATCCCACTATACAGAACGTATGTTAGGCCCCACTTAGACTTCTGTTCCCCATTCTGGAACCCCTATCTCCAATGGGACATTAATCTAATTGAACAAGTCCAGCATAGGGTGACCAAGCTAATCCCGAATTTAACCCACCTTCCATATACCATCAAGCTGTCCAAACCTGGTCTAGTCAGTCTAGAAGAAAGAAGAAACAGGGAAGACATACTTCAACTTTAGAAGATCCTACAGAATCCGGTCCTTACGTCTCATTTTGGGCTCCAATACAAATACTGTGACATTAACGTGAGAAGCCACACCTTGCAATTAGCTATACCTAGAGTTAATTCCGTAAAAAGAGATAAATACTTTTCTAACAGAGCAGCTAAACTGTGGAATAACCTCCCACATCATGGAGTCCTAGCTGAGAATGTTGACAGTTTCAAAGGTAGATTTGACAACCATCTAAACTGGGGCACGAGATGCAGCTAATACACCCGCACTGCTGTAGAAGATGTTCTCGATGAGCTTTGGCCTTCTTCTGTCTAATCTACCTAGTAACCTAGGTGCACTAATGAGCATTGTCTATATCTAAACAGTCTTGTGTTTAACAGGAGTGTACCTACTATATTAAAGATTGTAGTAAATACTTCTTTGAAAAATGCCCATCCATCTGCTAGGGAAGAAATTATTTAATTTTTTACCATACAAATTCTTCTAAATGTGTCTTTTTTATGTTTCTTATTGTTCTGTGATTTGCATTATTTATTATACTGTCCAACAATATTTAGTATTTACTGTAACTGTAACTATAACTAAGAATTGTATAAACTTTCAGGAAACCATTGTAAATCATCATTTTGCTCAAATTGTCTCTTTCATCTTGACTGTTTTAAATAAAAGGAAATGAAATAACTCCCATATAATAAACATTTCTAAAAGATCAATATTCTATTTTTCTAGATGGTGTAGGTACGTGTGCAAAAGATTGCTGGGTGACTACTGAAATGTTCAGTGAGCATCTCATGATTTTATAAAACTCTGATCAATTTTTAACAATTTCATCAAAAATAGATGATTAAAAAGGATTTTAAAAGTTGATTCTTGTGAGGTTCTGATATTAATTGATCCAAATCAAGGTCTTGCATTTTACCAAATAAATGATTATAATTTTCTAATATATTCCAATTTGCCTTTAAATCTCTCATGATAATGATGCCATGGGAATTTTTAAAAGGAGTTAAGGATTTTACTAAGACATTATCCAAGACTGGGAATTTGGGAGCATGATAGCATCCTAGTCAGCAAATAGATCTTGGATTATTAGGCTTAATTTCACTCAAGTACGTTTCTAGGCCTAAGGGATCAGTAAACACTGCGAGTACGCCAGCATAGCAGCTTAAAGGGAATGTATACCAAAACAGTTATTTTCAGTGAGTGAATGCACTCCAAAAATCTACTTACAGATTGCCAAAATTGTGTATGTTTCAGCTTGTAAAATTGTTTTTTTTTTTTTTGCAGCTTTTCTACTTTTCTGTGCAGCCCTCCATTTCGATGCCCTTTGATCTCCAAAGAGTCATAGAAACATAGAATTTGATGGCAGATAAGGACCACTTGGCCCACTCAGTCTGCCCATTTCCCTACCTAATGAATAAGCTGCAGATCCTAGTTAACCAGCAGCCTACTTCTTCCTACCCCCAACCCCTAGAATTGCCTTATGACTGTCCCATGCATGCTTGAATTCCACCACTGTTTTTGACTCCACAACCTCCTCCGGAATGCCGTTCCATACATCCACAACCCTCTCTGTGAAAAATACTTCCTTAAATTACCTCTGAGCTGCCCCCTCTATCTTCAAATTGTGCCCCTTGTTCTTACGCACCTCTTTTTTGAAAGATGCTACCCTCTTGGACTTTGTTGATTCTCTTGCAGTGCTTTGAAAGTTTCTAACATGTCCCCCCTCTCCCTCCTTTCCTCAAGGCTATACATATTAAGCTCCTTAAGTCTCTCTCCATATGTCTTCCAGTGCAGACCCTGCACCATTTTAGTTGCCCTCCTCTGGACAGCTTCCATCCTGTCTATGTCTTTGCAGAGATTGGGTCTCCAGAACTGCACACAGTACTCCAGATGTGGTCTCACCAGCTGTCTGTACAGAGGGATAATAACTTCCTGTTTTCTACTGGTGATGCCTCTCCCTATGCATCCCAGTATCCCCCCAGCCCTCCTTGCTGCCCTCTCACATTGCTTGCCCACCTTTAGGTCATCTGATATGACTATCCCCAGGTCCTTTCCATTTTTGTTGCTGTTAGTATCTCACCCCCATTGTGTACTCTTCCCCTGGGTTTTTGTTTCCCAGGTGCATTACCTTGCACTTCTTAGCATTGAATCTAATCTGCCATACATTTGACCATTTCTCTAACCTTGCCAAGTCCCTTCTCATCCTATCCACCCACATTGTGCATCAACTCTGTTGCAGATCTTTGTGTCATCTGCAAAGAGACATACTTTTCCTTCCAGTCCTCTGCAATGTCGCTTTAAAGACATTCAAGGGGACCGTCCCAATACCACAGCTGCTGCTGGGCTTCTATGGTCTGAAAGAACCCCTTTGAAACTCTCCTTTTTCATAATTTGTGACATTTATTTCATTATTTCTTTTATTTTGTGACTGTCACAGAGTGCTTATGCACACATGATGAACCCCAGCACTTTTTTCTCTCTGCATCCATGCCCCTCCCATGTGCTACCAATCAGCTCCCTCAGTGCCAGTAAGATGACTGGAGCTGCTTTGTGAGTCTTTTTCCACACTGTCCCCCTATGACTGGCTAGCTAACTGCAGTTCACGTCAGCATCGTGAATGTAACTGGAATATAGCACCACCGCTGCACACAATTCACACTGTCAGCTAGCACTCGAGGAAGATGGAACATGGTGGCAGGCTCAGAGACGATGTCTCCAGGAGAGCAAAAAAGAAGTAGAGGACCTCGACTTATAATATTATCAGTCACCAGCACATTTTTCACATTTTTGGGATAGTGCCTAATATCCATGAATATGGTGCATAAAGTGCACTATCTGAGTTTATTATCATGGGTAAATGTATCCAATCCCCTTGGTTAAAACTCCATCTGAGTCTCAGGATAGCCTGCAAATTGGATAGTGCACTGTCCACAGAACCCTGTTCAAAATACACAGAATGAGGTGCTCTGCTCTATTGCTGGCCACTACTGCCAAAGATGTGTCCCTTAATAACTGCATATCAAGGGATAGGCTGTGCAGTTGAACAAGGGAGCTGTTCGGTGGGTGGGCTGAAGATTTAGAAATAAATTACTTAAATCCTCCTCTATACAAAGTTGTCATGTGTCATATGCCTGTTTTAACTTTTCATAAGTTAAGCAAAAGAAGGTACCACAGTGGAAAGGCAATGCAAGTGTTTGGAAGGATCTGGCTGGGATCTACACTGCCACTTCCCCATCCTCTCTCTATTCTCCTCCTTGGTCCTGTTGCCCCCAGTAACCACTGTTCCCTTTATTATGTCCCAGTCCTGCTTGAATCCTCTGATTGTTTTTGCACCCACTAATTCAGCTGACAGACTGTTCCAAAGTTCCACCACCCTTTCCATAAAGTAGTACTTCCTCACATCTCTCCTGAACCTACCTCCTGTTAATTTCCATTCGCGTCCATGTGACTGTTTATTGGTACACAGGCTTTATAAATAATACCCCACAGTTCACTTTAATTACTTTAAGGAACTTGAAGGTCTCTATCACATCTCCCCTCTCCCTTCTGGTCTCCAGTGAGCACATATTTAATGCCTTGAGGCGCTCCTCATAGGATCTGCCTTGTTGTCCCTGAATCATTTTTGTTACTCTGTGCTGCCCTGTCTCCAACCTATCCTTATCCTTTCTGAGGTGAGGACTCCAGAACTGGGCACAGTACTCTAGGTGAGGCCTCACCAGGGATCTGTAGAAGGGGAGTATTACCACCTTTCTTCTGCTATCAATACCCCTATCGATACATCCCAGCATCCTGCTAGCCTTGCTGTAGGCCATGTTGCACTCACTCAATTGTTTAAATGGTATGTTGAGTTGGGGAGGGTGAGGGTTATAGTAAGGTGTAAAGGGAGCTCAGATATGAGTTATATAGACTTAAAATAAGCCACAACAGAGCATACCATAGCCTATGGTTTCTGGGAGCTTATCAGCCCCAGACCCCTGCCCTAGAAGCAAGCCAACAGTGCAGTAAGTTAGTAGTATGCAATACCCAGCCAAAACCTGCTACAGACTCCCCATTGAGGTTCAGTGCATATACGTATACATACACAGATACACACACACACACACACACACACACACACACACACACACACACACACAATCTGTGCCACCCAGATAGTAATAATTGTCCTTAAAGCAGGAGGTGGAGGGGAGCTCACAGATGAGTTGTTTTGGTTTAAAATAAGCCAAACAATGAGCCACAGAGCATCTAGTACCCCAGAGCTTTTGGGGGCCTGGCACCCCCAGACCATTTACCTACACACCAGTAGATACAGCTGCAGATATTAAAACTGATAACATAATATATGTGAGACAATGCCTTAAATATATTACAGTAGCAGCATCTTGCTGTGCTCTGGTACTGAATACATATATGTATTCACCCTGCAGCCAGCCAGATAATAATTTTGCTTAGAGCAAGAGGTGTAGGAGATCTCAGATATGACTTCTTTAGCTTCACAATAAACCACAAAATGCACCACAGAGCATCTAGGACCCCATGGCATCTGGGGTCATGGTGGCCCTAAGACTCACAGCTTTTTTTTAAAGGTTGCAGACTGCAAGCCGGCCTGGTAGCACAGAAGGCTGAGGCGCTGGTGCCTTACCTCATGCTACACTGGTGACCTGGGTTTGGGAACAACCTTGGGTCACCAGGGTGCTGGCTTGGGGGGGCTGGAGTGGGATTGAGCCATGGCTCTTCCCTCCAAAGGGGTGGCTGCCCACCCATCCATCCATAGTCTCGCTCCCACTGGGTGGAGGTCCAGTGGGTAAGTAGACAGTATGGGTGGTGACAGAAGTCAGGAGGGGTGGAAGGGGCCACTGGATCCTGGCATGTGCCTCCATGCGCGTACATGCATGTGTACGCTCTGGCCCGGTGGGGTAGGGAACAAAACAGAAAAATGAAAAATGTATATATAAAAAATAAAATAAAAGGTTGCAGACTGCATAAAAAGAACCCCCTTGGAAAAATCCTGGCAATGGCCCTGCTAATACTGAACCCTGCGGTACCCCACTAGTAGCCCCCCTTTCTTCATAGTGGACTCCATTTACTATTACTCTCTGTGTCCTATTCTCCAGCCAATTCTTTACCCAGGCTGTCATCCTGGGACTCACTCCCAGGCTGGCTAACTTGTATATCAATCTTTTGTGTGGGACTGTGTCAAATGCCTTGCTAAAGCCTAGGTAGGCCATGTCCTAAACTAGGCAGTATTGAATAATAATTAAAAAATACTTGAGCTTTTTGATCAAATGTCACTTCAGGAGTGACTTGAGAGAGAGAGAGAAAGAGAGAGATAGAGAGAGAAAATCTCCAGGGGCGTCTTGTTTTTGCAGCGAAGAACAACTCAGAGTTAGAATATAGGCACTTGAACTGGGCAGCTCTTGAATTGAATGCACCTGCTAAAGATTCCATCATTAGCATAACATTCCAATTGGCTCTGGGGCAGTGCTGTCTTAAAGGAGCACTGCAAGAAGTAATAATATTAGTGCATTCCTGGGGTTAGAATAATTTGTTCTACTTTGTTTTTTGTTACCAACACCAGGATGCCCACTCCCGGGGTCTGATGCACCATCCCCCCAACCAGTTTCCTGTAGCCGACATCGGGGTGCCCAATCCCCATGTCAGCATCCCCCCCCCCACACACACAGTGTTGTGCCACACTGGAAGCCCACCTCAGTGTGCCCAATTTTTTTTTTTAATCTGTAAAATAAAGAAAACCATCAACCAGATGATTTTTTTAACCTATTAAAAATTAAAACTGTTCATAGTCTCCCCAGCATACCCCACCTCCCTCCCTGCACCCTCACCCCTCACCTCATACTTCCCTGTGAAGGTGGGGAGCAGTGATCTTCTCTGGACCGGGGACACATCTGCACTCTTCAAAGCTGACTGGCAAAATGAGAACTCAAAAGGTAAGCACTGTATAATGGAGGTCAGTGGGGTTTTCAACTTAGGTTGATATCTCAGCCATTTTTTGGAATTTTGGCCAAAAATTCCCAACATGGGGTTCCTGGGACTCCACCTCATGTCATCTCCTTACTTGGTCCCAAAAGGTGACCCCGTGGTCGCTGCGTGGAATCACCTTTCGGGACCAAGCAACGAAATGACAGTGCCAGTGTTCATGAGGTGGGGTCCCTAAAAGTCCACATTGCAAATTTGGTGAAAAACTCCTAAAAATAACTGTTACAAGCATGCATTGCACAGTTTATACGCCCGCACGTAACTTCACAAATTTTTTATATTTTCACTCCAGATTTTCAACATTGCCATTTTTTCACACCTCATGAACAGTACAACTGCAATTTTTCACATCCTGCCTGAAACATGTTTTCGCACCCATATAGCAAAATGCTGCAGTCACTGTGCAAAAATCAACTTTTGGGATGCATTAAAGAAATCACAATGTTACTGTTCATGAGGTGGGGTCCCAAAAACACCATGTTGAAAATTTGGTATATAAATACCCCAAAACGTCAGAGTTATGTGCGGTCATTGAAATGCTGGTATGCATGTGCTTAACTATAGCAAATCTTTATGTTTTCACTCCAAATACTCAACATTGCCAGTTTTTCACACCACCTCATGAACAGTATAGCTGTCATTTTTCACATCCTACCTGAAATGTCTTTTCACACCTGTTGCACCAAATGGTGCAGTCGCAGCACAAAATCATCTTTCGGGATCGAGTAACAAAATAAAAGTGCCACTGTTTATGAGGTGGAGTCCCAAAAATCCAATGCTGAAAATTTGGAGTGAAAATACCAGCAAACGCCCGGGGAGTTAGGGTTTCCAACTGTAACGTACACCCCACGCTGTAGAGACTGACAGGCATCTGGGGTGTGACTTGGGATCATCGGCCGCAAGACAAGCATGAAGATCTGCATGCCTCACCACAACACAGTTCCTACATGTTGATTGCTGGCAACCGCTGATCATGCAAGTTATTTTCAGCTCTTCAGTCTATGGTAATATTAATGTCTTAAAGGAGTAATAAAGTCAAAATTTGCCAAAAAATATGTTGTGCACAGCATTTTGATTTCTTTGCGTAGTCCTGGTGTGTGCTTCCCTTTGTTTGCTTTTTTGGGGATTTTTTTTCTAAATTAGCTTCCTAGTTATATGGTAGTTTTATGACCCCTGAGGATCTCCATCTCAGCCAGATTTATTGCTTTCCTTTTTCCTGCAATGCTTTCTGTCCCATGTGATAGTGATGCATCCATGACCACTGATTCAGCAAGCACTAGAGATAGGAGTCTGATGTTCTGACCTCCAGTGAATAGCTCTAATTCAATATTTTTGTTTTATATGTGTGTGTCAGTTCTAGCCAGCAGGAGTAAATATTTTGCTTTTAAAACTTTCATTTCATCAAGTTACACAAAGCCTTAAAAAGCACACAAATCACCCAAGACCATCAATGCTAGAATTAGTAGACTCTAGCTGTTTTCTTACAGAATAACCCACTCAGTTAGCCCGCTAGTATTTGCTAAACTGTAATGTAGCCATTAATGATCACTAGATCAGAAAAGTTACTTAATATCACAGTTCTGCTGTGGTAAATTGTTTCTAAATCAGTGTTTGCTGAATCCATGGTCCTGGATACATCACTGTCACTTAGGATAGGAGGCAATGTAGGAACAAGAAGAGCAATAAACCTTGCTGATATGGAGATCCCCAGAGGCCATGAAACTACCATAAAATTTATTTTATTTATTTATTGAAAGATATCAGAATTACAATCCTTTAAGTCAATGACTCCTTTGCAAAGGCTCCATTTCAGTAAGAACATACATCAAGTATCACAAACTTAAACACTAGGTACAAACAAGTTTACAATTGGCATCAGTACAAACTCAAATATATGGTACGGTATTAACTTGAAACATTGATAGAGGATTTAAACATTTGGTGCCTCGTAAGATGGGTGGTTACATCATCTGGGATCTTTAAAGAGGTCCTGGGTCAACACTTTGATTCACATGACAGTACTTCAGTTTCGGATGGTCTTACAAAGTAGGCCCTGTGTCAAGATATGATTATATGTGAATAGAGGATCCTGGCTTAGGGAAAGCATAGAAGTCATGTGAGGGGAAATAATTGAGGCACTGGAACCTGGTTAGAGTTATCTACAATCACAGGTTGCCGAGTTGAGGAGTGTCTTAAGACCAGCTTTAAAATGCCCCAAACTGGATGTAGGGGAGATTGTGGATGGTAGGTTGTTTAGCCACAGAGGGGCATGATAATGGAAAGACCACTGCCCAAGAAAGGTTTAACAGTGAGGCACAAGTATGGGGGTGTTTAATGAGTGTCTTGGGGCCCTCCTGAGTGAAGCTGTTTGGATAAGAGGGTGGAGGTCTGTCGGTGCTTGTTTGTGTAGTATCTTCCCTGCTAGAAGGTAGGTGTGATACTTCACCCTATTTTGGAAGTTTAGTCAGCCAGTAAGTTTGTAAAGCTCACAAGTATGGGTTAGCCTGTTACAGTTCGAGACCAGGCGGCAGGCTTTGTTGAGGGTGAGGTTGATGCTGCACAGGGCAGTATGATCAGCAGACCCATAAATTACTATGCCATTGTCCACCGAGGTAGTATTGAGGAGGATACTGCTAGATGCATTGCAAGTGAGGAAATGCAGTGCCTATGCCTATATAGGATCCCTAACCTGGCATTGACAGAGGAGGATACTTGCTGGATGTGAGCGTGGTAAGTAAGGGAGAAGTCCAACATGACACCCAGGTATTTGAAACTGTAGACCTGTTCTAGAGTGATGCCATGGGAGTTTGTGATGATTAGTGGTGTAGTACCGAGTGGGTTTTGGTGGTGTGAGAAGATCATGGCTTTTGTCTTCTTGTAGTTAAGTATTAAGCGGTGTTCAGAGAACCAGGTTTTGAGCTCACCAAAGTAGGTCTGCAGGGCAGCCTGTAGTGCATTGAGATGATGATGTTTCTTTTGTTTGTTTGTTTGTTTTTTTTTAGTTGTTTAACCAGGTATAGCACACTAAGCTGAAAGCTTTTTTACAGGAGCGACCTGGGAGCACAAAGAGGTTAAGTGACTTGATCAGGGTTGCACAGTATGCAAGCGGAAGCCATGGGATTCAAACTCAGGTCTGGTCTGTTGGATGTCACCAGATTAGCATCTCAGAGCCTTAGACCACTGCGCTATACTGCCTCCTGTTTCCAAGAGACTACGGCATCATCAACATATAGCAGAAGCTTCCCACTACAGGATTTGGGGAAGGAGTTCAAAAAGAGGGTGAAAAGCAATGGGCCTAATATGGACCCTTGTGGGACCCCTGAGTGGACTGTTTTCCTGGAGGATGTGGCTTCATTAGTTTTTACCTGCTGCGTCCTGTCTATGAGATAGTCCTTGAGCCAGGCAGTGACTTCAGGAGAGATGTTTAGTGATGGAAGAATGTGGAGAAGAAGCTCATGACTAACTGTGTCAAAATCTTTGGTCAGATCAATAAAGAGAGCCCCCGCTGCTAAGCCATGATCAAGGGCCTTGTATATATAGGAGGTGAATTCAACAAGGGCAGTTGAGGTGCTGTGACTCCTCCAGAACCCATGTTGTTCTTGGCAAAGGAGATTGTATTTGGTCAGGCAGTCCATGAGCTGGTCCGCCACTATTTTCTCAAGGGCCTTTCAGAGAGGAGGCAGGATGGATATTGGCCTATAGTTGCTGGTGGAAGTGGGATCTCCAGTCTTTAATATGGGAGTTATTACTGCTCTTTTCCAAGAAGTGGGGAACTGGCTGTGAAATAAGGATAGGTTAAATATTTTGGTGAGATGAGGCAAGGTCACCTCCAATGTTAGACGGACGAGCTTGAGGTCCAGGCCATCGCTACTGTAATGTGAATTTGCCAAAGCATTGTCAAGGTAGTGTTTTACCTCATTACAAGAAATTATTTAAAGTTGGAAAGGAGGATGGCTGAAATGGGTAGGAGCATTTATGGGGTGGTTACTGATCAGGTCAAAGAAGATAGGGGGGAGAATATGACTGAGGTCTGTAAAGGCAGTATTGAGGGCTTCGGTAATAGAAATTGGGTCCCGAGAGATGATCCCATCTGTTTGAAGCTGGATGGGTGTCGGGGATATATTTTTCCTGGTTAATTCCTTTATGTTTCTCCAGAATTTGCTACCTGATCCCCAGGAGGAGGTAAGGGCTTGGTTGTAATACTCAGCTTTGGCTTGACAGATAGACCATGTGCAGCTGTTTTGTGCCTCCCTGTACTTCTGTCTGTCTTGGGGAAATTGTGAGGCAAGGGCCTTGTGCCTTAAGTTATCCCTCTTTCTCATGCTGTCTAGTATCAACTGGGAAATCCAGGGCGTGTCCAAGGTTTTTACTATCTGTCTTGAATAGGGGACAAAGAGGTCACAAGCAGAGTTAAAGGATGAGATGAAATAGATGAGGGCATCAACAACTGTTTGGGCAGTGTGGATAGGAGACCAGTCGAAGGAGGCAAGGTAAGACTTCAGGAGTGGGAGGGCATCTTTCCTTAAGCGTCTTTGCACTGTGGTTTTAGGGGGGTTTGGGGGAATTTTATTAGCCCACCAACGGGTAACTGAAGAGTCATCACTTACCGAGTCAGCAAGCACCTTGATATGGAAAACGTTATTTGAGCGGTTGGTGAGGATAAGGTCAATAAGGGTGGATGTTCCAGATTTGGGATCCAACCTGGTTGGGGATAGGACCACTTGTGTGAGGTCGTGAGTGAGCACTGCTTCTTTGAATGTGGAAGATGGAGGAGATAACCAGTTTACACTTAAATCACCCAGTAAGATGACTTTGCAATTGGGAGGTAGGTGTGCAATACTCGCCAGTACTGATTCAAAAGCAGGCTTTTGGTTCCTGGAGGGAATATATACTGACAACACGTATAGTATTTTTCCTGGTATGCCAAAACTTATGTTAATTGCTAGGGTTTGTGCTCCATATGAGGGTTACAGGATGGGGACTGAGAGGGCATGAAGGAAGGATCTAGTATAGATGGGGCAGCCTCCACCCCTCTTGCCAAGCCTGTCAACCTGATGTAAGGTGTAATCATTAAGGGCAATGGATCCACTTGAGATACTCTCTGAGAGCCAGGTCTCTTGGATAAGGCCAGGACCTCTCGGAAGTGCTGTGCAATACAACCCTGAAGAGGGGTGAACTTAATCTATAGGCTGCATATGTTAAGTGCGGCCAGCTTTAGGTTTCCATTTATGCCCTTTTGGGTGGCTCCTTAGGAAGGGGGACCCGGGTTAAGATGAACATTCCCAGAAAGGAGGACAAGGAGGAGTAGGTTCCAGAGAAGTGCCTGCCTGAGTAGTTTTGGTTTACTTAGGGCTGCTGTGGGGATATTAGTTTTAGTTAAGATGACTGGGATAGGGAGGGAGCAATAGAGGAGGACTACAAGGGCTGGAGACAAAGGAAATTGTTTCCACGGAGGGTAGCTGCAGACTGGGGTTAGAAGGTGAGTCTCAGGTGGCATCATGGTAGTAGAGCTGTGAAGTATGCGTGTCCAAGGGTTTCTTTGTCTGCATGGGTGGTCATATGCGTCGGCATAATTGTGGTCAAAGTGGAGCATTTTGGGGGGGCCTGGTGGGGGATATTCACTATTGGACCAGCCTGCAATCAAAGCAGCCATGCTGGTGGAACTAGGTAGGGCTGTGGATGTGATCAGTGTGGTGAGAAGGACTAAAACTATGAGGGGAGGATTCATATTGATCCT
Organism: Neoceratodus forsteri; assembly: GCA_016271365.2. Classification (NCBI taxonomy): domain Eukaryota; kingdom Metazoa; phylum Chordata; order Ceratodontiformes; family Ceratodontidae; genus Neoceratodus; species Neoceratodus forsteri. The sequence goes on from CM028130.1 coordinate 620,901,185, forward strand.
AATATTGTATGTGCTGTCTAAGTGTAGTGGTCACTAGTGGTGGAGCTGTATTAGCTGCAAGTGGGAAAGTTGGCTGATTAGTTATTTCAGCCACATGACCTACGCTATATATTATGATGTTTGCCAAGGGCGGTGGTGGGGGTGGTGGGGCAGTTGATGCGAAGCATCAGAGGGGACAAACAACAGCGCCAAGACCAGCTCGGTCGTGATTTCAGATGCTTCCATGGCATTTTCAATGGCTGCATTCCTTCTAAGTCGACTCCTGTGGTGTGGGGGAGGGCACTGGTGCAGCCCTCATGTTCTCCCGAAGTTCAGTGCCAGTGCTATGGAGAGGGGGAGGAAATGGAGACAGGTTAAATAAGGTAATGGAGGGGTGGGACAAAAGCTGGAGTGCTCAGTTTACTGCCTCCTTTTATTTATTTTTTTGTTGTTGTTTTTTATTTTACGATTTAATTTTGCCTCTAATTAAGGTTTACCAGCCCATATTAATTAATTCCTTATGCAGCTCTAAAATGCAGCATGATAAACTGAGTGAACTTGCACAGTCTCCATTTGGTTATACAGCAGAGAGCAAGCTAGTAGTAGGAGAGACTGAATTAAGAATAACCACTTCTAACACTCAAGGAGCAGCCTGGATTCTCTAAACACTTTGGTAACTTGCGGTCTCTGGTTTAACAAGGCAGCAGGGAGCAGGACATAGGCCCTGTCCACACTACGCCTCTGTAACATTACAGAGTGCCCAGACCATTACCGCAATGGTTTGTGTTTACACCTGTAACATTATAGAAGGCATTTTCATAACTGCTGTTGAAACCACATATGAGGTGGTTTCAACAACAGTTATGAAACCGGTCCCGCCTTGGTAACATTACCGGTGGTAGTGTGGACGGGTGGTAACGGTCCCCTGCAGGGCTCGAAGCACAGCGCGAGCTGCATTGTGGGATAGGGTGCCGCCATAACAGTCACCCATCTCCTGAAGTGTGGAACGATGGTGCCGGTCCCGTAATGGACACCACCGTGGTGTGGACACACTGCACCATTCCCCAGCCGTAATGGATTGCATCCGTTACCAGGCCGGAGCGGTGTAGTGTGGACAGGGCCTAAAAATAGTCTTAATTAATGCAGAACTAGCCACAAAGAAATAAATTAAAGCTCAGCCTGGTTCTCTCATTTACTCAGTGAAACGTGCAGTCTCCGGTTCAACGGGGCAGCAGGGAGCAAGACTAAAACAGCCTAAAGCAGAACTTTCCCTTAAGGTACCCACAATGAAATAAACTAAAGTGCAGCCAGGATCTCTATTTATTTAAGAAGACTTTCAGACTCCGGTTTAACAAGGCAACAGAAAGCAGTAAGTTAGTGGAAAAAAACTATCTCCACTGCTGCGTCAACATTTAAAACTACAGCAGAGCAGAAAAAAGGCACCAAAAGCTGCAGTCCCTTTGTTCAACAACAGTGCCCAGACCAGCTCGGTCATGACTTCGGATGCTTCTATGGCATTTTCAACAGCTGCGTACCTTCTAAGTCAGCTTCTGTGGTGTGGTGGAGGGCACTAGTGCAGCCCTCACGACCTCCTGAAGTTCAGGGCCAGTGTTTGTAAGTCAGCTCCTGCGGTGTGGGGGAGGGCACTGGTGCAGCCCTCACTACCTCCCAAAGTTAAAATTAGCAGGCTAATGTAGAAAAAACCCCTTATAGCAAACAAAGGGAAGGACACACTAGGACTACATGCACAAATTAAAGCACTCTGCACAACGTATGCTTTTGTAAATTCTGACTGCATTACTCCTTTAAGTGAATTTGTGTAATATTTTAGTAGCACTGATCATCAGCTTTTGAAATTGTGTCAGTTATTGTGGTTTACTGCAACAGAATAGTTTCTGGAAGTTAAAGTTTGCGACTCCCCCTCAACTGTCAGTGAGCAGTGTGTGTTGAATTACTTGCTATTTCCCAGTCAGTGCTGCCTCATGTGCTTCAGTCACTGCTACGTCACTGGATTTAGAAATCACAATCATAGTCATTTATGTATTCAATTATGTTCTTTTGTGTTTAGATTTTATACATCTGTATGCTATGTCAAATTTGCTTCTCTCAGCAACTTGTTGCCATGTAACAGAATCTGCACTGTGATGATGCATGAGGGACTGTATTAGGGCAGTGAAACAGTGCAAACATGACAGTCTGTTCTTTACAAAAGTTTTAGTGTTGGATCCCCTCCCCCAAGAAGTGACACACATACAGTGGCTCTATGGTTACTTTACTCACATATTTACTGGAAATTTAAACGTGTTTTTTTTATTCACACATATACACACGCGCACGCACACACACACACACACATGGTATACTGTGATATGGGCATGTCGCAAGTGGGCACCTATCGAAATGGCGACCCACTTGCAGCGTACAGCCAGACGGTGAGGGAGTAGGGAGGGTGACCAGATGGGGAGGGTTTGTGAATGGCAACAGGATGTCGCTACACATACATACACACAGGGGAGGAGCGAGCACGCTGAGTGAGGGGCGGGAGGGTTTGTGAGGGATGGTGCCGTGGTCAGCCACTGAGCTGGCTTCATGGCGTGGTGGGGTGGGTGCTGGCCTTGGGTGGCTGGGATGCAGGCTTTGCATCCGGGTGCAGGTATGTTTTGTTGTGCACAGCCAGAGAAGGTGACATTTTTTTGCACTGTTGCCCCCCCCCGACATACACCCCCGGAGTTGAGAATCTAAAAGTAGGGTGGTGTTGGGGGCAAAGCCCCTGTTGGGGAGTGTGGGGGGTGCAGCCCCCCACATAAAAGTAAAAAATACAATTCCTTGCACCATTTTCTCTGTCGCTGGGTTTGTAAACTTGCCATAAGGACAATCGCCTTCCGGCCAGCGCCCTTATGACACAGAACCCACACACACACACACACGGCTATGTAGTCTTATTTTTCTGGCATCCTGACTGGAAATGTGGAAATAACTATTCCTCATTTCTCTTGTCCCCTCATATGCATAGACCAGTCAGTTATGATATTCCCCACCAATCACACAGAACAACATAGTAATAGTCCATGGTGCAGTGGTTTATTTATTTATTTATTTAGACAGTAGTTTGGAAGACCTTTGAGCCATAGGCTCATTTACAAAGGTACCTTGTCACAGTAAGACAAACGAAAATACACAGCATAACAGTATAACACAGTATAACAGTAACTTAAGACAGCAATAAGTACATAGATACAAACAAGCTGGTACAGGTAGGATTGATGCAAACAATACCAGAGTTATGTTGTCCTTAGCAGCTTAGTAGTAAGCTTTGTCATAAGTATTGAGTACGGCTTTGACTAGTGGCAATTACAGCTTCAGGTGTTAACAAGGTGGTTCCCAGGGTCGGACTGGCCCACCTGGATACCTGGAAATTTCCAGGTGGGCCCCCCCTCAGTTGGATAAGTGGTTATCTTCTGAACTCTGAAAACTTTTGCATTTATCTTCTTTTTTCTAATTAAATGGGGTATCTGTGACACTGTTTACAAATGTAAGATGCAAACACAGAGCTAGTGTATCAGACTGAAGTGGAATAGTGATATGAGTATGTCAACCTGGGCCCTAATGTACTGATTTTCCAGGTGGGCCCTTGTATCTTTTTTCCAGGTGGGCCCTCTGTACCCCAGTCCAACCCTGGTGGTTCCGTAAGGACGTTTTGAAGCACGATATAGTTAGAGCTTCGGAGATGGAGGGGGGCAGTGTGTTGAACCAGGAGGGGGCCCTAAAGCTGAAGGCTCTTTGGCCGTGAGAGGTTCTAGCTCTAGGGATAACAAGAGAGGTTTTCCCAGAGGTCTGAGTATGAACTAGTGGGACACAGCGGCGGATGGTGGTGGTCAATCCTGGCGGGGATAGCCCAAGGAGGGTCTTTTTTGTAAGAGTACAGGTCAGATATTTGAGGCGATCATCAAGATCAAGTGCCAGCACTTTAGCATACAGTAGACAGGTGTGTGTTAGCCTAGGTGCCCCAGTAATTAACCTGCAGGCCTTATTCAGAGTAGTGCGAATTTTATGGAGTGCGGTCTGATCAGCAGCACCATACACCGGCAGTCCATAGTCCACTAGGGACAAGATAGAGGAGGTGACTGCGAGTCGAAGAGCCTCTGGGGGAGGCAGTGTTTATACCGATGTAAAATTCCCAATCAGGATATTAGTGCCAGTGGCTAGGGCAGCGATGTGTCCATGGAAGGAGAGAGAGGGGTCAAAATGGATCCCTAGGTATTTATAGGAGCAAACTTGTTCGAATGGGAAAGAGGACCCAGAGTGAATGAGGAGTTTGAAGTTGCAGGACTTGTTTTGAGGATGAGTGAAGAACATGGTTTTTAATTTTTTAAGATTTATCACCAATCTATGTTCCTTGAACCAGCCCTCGGCTTCGGCGAAGGACTTCTGCAGCGAGTCCTGGAGGGCAATAGGGTTACGACTTGAGGCAAAGATGACTGCATCATCAGCGTACAATAGAATGTTCCATGAGCAAGAGAGTGGAAGGGTGTTAAGGTAAAGGGAGAATAGTAAGGGGCCCTACATTTGTGCATTCTCAGACACCGTTCACCACACAACCAGTCTATCATGTCTGTTGCAGGGCATGATATTGGTGAAGGTGCTAGTGGATTGATAGCAGCACAGTGTTCTTTAATTACCAATGTATCACACCACCAGTCCCCCTTTAGTGTTCAAGCATCCTCCAATGAAAGGTTGTGTTAGGACACCAACCTTGGTGTCTTCACTGAACCACCCATCCTCTACTGTAAGGTTGTGGACTGACAACTGGACTGTTCTCCAGCCCATCCCTCACTATGTCCACCCCCACCCCCGGAAAGGCTTGTGAATGATTGCATATTCAGCAGTGATGAATGCCCCCACCTAACAGGAAATGTTCTTGATGTGCAGCAGTGCCTTCACTGCCCCCCTAGAAATGCAGTGGAGTGACAGCACCACCAGTGTGTTCTGTAAACCATACCCCACCCCCCATGAATGGTTAGTGACTGACGATATCAGATGGGAGATGGAACCCCCTCACCATTGCAGCTGCCATAATATGGACTGCTTCTACCCTATGTCCATTCTGAGGTGAGGCTGCTAGAAATGGATACAATACTCCAGGTGGATTATGTCTAGTCTGTCTACAAAGACCACAGCCTGTCTCCAGCAACCCTACCTCCGTCTACTCTATTTAGTAAAAGTCCCGTTTTTGCCTTCACCACTTATACCGGCAGTCTGCTCGTGGTGTCCACCATTCATTAACTGAAGCAGTACTCTCTCACATCCCTCTTAACCCCCCAACAGCTTCATTGCATGCCCTCTGCTTCCTGGTGCTCTTTCACATTTTAAAGACGCTTCTTCTTAGTCACCCAACACAAAAGGTTTGAGAGTGACCGCAGCAAGTTCAGTGATGAATACCCCCCCCAGAAAGTTTTTAGAATGACAATACCAGTGGTATCTTGTCACTCACTCCCACCACAAATGGTTGCTGAGTGACAGCATCAACAGCACAATGTGCACCTGCCCTCCCCAAACCCAAGACACACAAACATAGTGCACCTGGCCATGGCACTGCTTTATACTGTGCACTATTCAGGTACATTCATTTGCTGTACCTATCACACTGTTTCACCAGTGTTCACAGCTGTCAGTGTGTTACTCCTGTGTCATGTTGATAGCACTTCTTCCAATTTTTAACAATTTTTTGTATTTCTCTGGTTCATATCCTTTACTGTTACCACTCATATAACTATTTTTTTCATCTATGCATATAGGATACCATTTCTCCAGCGCAACATTCAAGTCGCTCAAACAGAAACAGTCCATTTATAGCCAGTGGTGAGTAAGGTATGTTCAACATAGTTGTGAAAACTGAAATGTGTATCTCTCAATGTCAGAAATGTGTTGACGCCTACATTTGTAAACTAGCTTTATTTGTAAGTTGTCAGAGGACTACAGCTGTAAGCTAACCTTATGTAACTTCTCCTGCTTTACCAATTGACATGGTCTAACAAATTACATGCATTGTGTGTTTGCAAGACAATGGTTGAAGATGAGGTTGCAGCAGACACAGCCAGGAAACGGATAACTGTGTGGCACAAAATTATTAGTCTGTAGACACCACTGATTCTGCCTGAAGGGTGTGCACTCATTCAGGGCTTATATTGAGTAATGTACACCATCCTTCACAGCACAATGAACCCCCCAAAAAAAGTGTTTTGTGCTGAAAAACAGAGGCACGCAAGGCAACAACTGACACATGAAAAACATTATACCAAAGCAACTGTGATAAAGCCTTGGTATCCACATCTCACACCCTTCTGGAAGGAGAGACAGGTGCAGGGCCAAGAATGCCACACTGTATGTATGCTGTGAGTAATCACATGAAAAATGTTGCTACTCAGGTACAGCCACGTGTAGCCTCATGCACTCATACACAGCAGAACAGCACAAGCACCAGCAACAACAAAATGGCTGATTATTGCACCAATGTCTCCAAACCATGTTCAATGGGTCTGATGTTGAGATACATGTGTAATATTTGTTTCATAACGTAATATTATATGTAATAACTTACCATGTGCAATGTTTTCTGTACAGGTATAAAAGACATAGTAAGATGCCGGAGTGTCAGGTGTGGGAGTGTATTAATAAAGTTGGAAAGTGCACTGGGATCAGTTTTCACACAATACCAAACCCAATTAAGAACTCCTTAGAAAGTGGTTGGACATCATAATGGCTACATAACACTTGTACTGGAGTCACCATTAAAATTTTGTATTTGGACATCTTAAGGTGGTCTGCTCTTGCAATTTCACTCCAGAATGCTTTAAGTGTGACTTATGCAGTGAGTTCATGAACCAGAAGCCAGTATACAAACTAAAACCTGATGCTGTTCTTATCTTATGTGTACACCGCAAGCCACCATCTAAATCTAGACTTGCAAGGGCCACACGAGTGGCAAGTCGTCAGCTTGGAGAAGGTTAGTGGAAATACATAGATGTTCGCCAAGCTAATAATTACTTCATACGGTGAAGCAGTCATTGCTATTTTTGGAGAGTAAAACTTTTTACATTGTGTCTATCAGTACTATTACTATACTAATTCTCAACAGACAGTGGTGCTGTTGTGTTATGTCCACACTACAGCATGACTCAGTTCCTGCAAAACAATTTTCTAAAACATTGGACCCTATGCACAAATGGGTGGGAAGTACACACCAGAGGCACATACTCTACCTGTGTAGCTCTACACCTATGGACAGGTGCTAACATGCTGGTATGCACTAATGCTGGCCACCTGTCTACAACCCTGTCCCCCCAGCATGCAGGAATGCACAGGGCAGACAGAAGCAGAGTAAAAGACCCAGGCCAGCAGCCAATTGGATGCCCATCCTGGATCCCAGAGTGGATTCCCTGAATGTGAAGACACAGCTTCTGGTGTGTGCATACTACACAGACATCCAGGAAAAGTGCAGACAGTCCTCAACATACTTGTGTTCCCCCAGCCTGATACCCCCCTGTGGCACCACCCAATGCACAGCTGTACCCCCCCACAGCAGAGCACCTGCCCTGGTCCTATATGCCAGCCCACCCACCCTGCCACACATCAAAGCCTCAACCCTGTCTGTGAGCAGACCCACCCCTTCCACACAACAAAGCCCCAACCCCATCTGTGAGCAGAACCACCCCCACCATACATCAAAGCCCCAACCCCATCTATGAGCAGACACACCCCCACACATCTGTGCCCCATCCATGTATCTGTTGCACCCCCCAAACAGAGCCTGGTTTTGCAGGACCCAGTCCAGTACATCACTACCCAACCATCCCCTGGCCCCCGATCCTGGCACATCCACCCACTCATTGGTGGTTGTTGGTCCCCCCCAGCAATGACAACACCACCCCTCAGCCCCCATACCTGCAAGTGGTTGCCGTGGCTATAAATGGCCAGCAGCACAACCCTTCACACACCTCCATGGCCACCGGCCATCCATCTGATGCTGGGAGTGTGCTGCCTATTTATAGGAGCATGCTTCCAGCATCAGTTGGATGGATGGTGGCCGAGGAGGCATGCAGAGAGCTGTGCTGCTGGCCATCCATAGCCATGGCACCGATATGGAGGTACGGGGAAGGAGGTAGTGTTGGTGGCATGGGGGGGAGAATCACTGACCACCACTGAAGGGGCAGAGGAGCCAGGATCAGGGGTCGGGGTTGGGGGGTGGTCTAGGTGTGTTGTCATGGGCTGGGTCTGCAATGATGGGGCTCTGGTTGTGAGAAATGGAGTGAATGAATGAAGGAGGGAAATGAGGAAGCACTCATTTTCCACAGCAGAAAGCTAGTTGTTATAGAATAGTACATATGCTGGTTGACAGTGAGTCAAATGTGCATGAGATTATCCCTCCAGATAGAGAATCATCCCATGCACACCAGTAGGCAGTAAGTGGGAGACAATACAATAAACATGCATTAGTCTGTGAATGGGATATAAAATATATATATATATTACAGTGGAGCGATAGCGTAACTATAGTTAGGGTTGAGTGTGCAGTTTAATATTAAACTCCAAATGTTTCACCTCAATAACTTTGCAGCTGTTCAATGGATTTGCATGAAATTCGGTATGCACTGTTCTGTAGGGTAGATCTCTTTACTTGCCAAGTTTTGTTTCAATTGAATGTGCAGATTTTGCGCAGCGCATATGGAAAAAAGTGTTTTTTTCTCTTTTTTTGCCAATTTTTCCTGAATTTTCCTCATCACCCTGCAGCCACACCGTTTAGAATGTTAGCCTGACATTTTCAGGGTAGAAAGAGCTTTACACTAAGGAATAAGCCAGCATTTGTTTGATGATCCAAAGGTACACAGTTTTGAAAATTAGGGTTCTGAGCATGCTCAGTTCAGTCTTTTGGTTACATGCACAGCTGTGAACAAGGAGTTCGGCCCACAAAGGGGGATTTTGACAGCTCAAGAATGAGGATTCATTAAATCCCCATTCATGAGAAAAAAATCCCCATTCGTGATCCATCTTGTTTTCACTTTTAGCCCCAAAATAATTTGTTACTTGCCCCACAGATGCATTTTGTGTAAACAAATGCATGGGTTTTGTTCAGGGTAATGCCCTCTACAAAACCCTGTGTTTGGTTTCCATCACATAATTAAAAAATGGCTGTTTTCATATTTGAAAATCCCTGTTCGTAACTCACTTCCCGATCCCTGTTCATGAGGTGTCCAAATCCTCATTTGTGAGCTAATCCCCATTCCTGAGCCATCAAAATCCTAGTTCATGAGATAAGGACCAGATGGCCCTATCTCACGAATGGGGATCGGCTCACAAACGGGGGTTCTGACAGCTCACAAACAGGGATCATTAAAAAAAAAATCCTTGTTCGTGAGCTGTCCAAATCCTATTTATAGCAGAATCCCCATTCGTGAGCTGTCAAAATCCCCGTCCGTGAGATGAGGACCAGATGGCCCTATCTCACGAACAGGGAATCCCCGTTCATGAGCTGTCAAAATCCCCATTTGTGAGCTGATCCCCATTTGTGAGCTAGCAAAATTCCCATTCATGAGGTGAAGACCAGATGGCCCTATCTCATGAATGAGGATTGACTCACGAATGGGGATTTTGTCAGCTTACGAATGGGGATTTCCCTCACGAACGGGGATTTTGACAGCTCATGAATAAGGATTTGTAAAACTTTGCCAGTTCACTGCAAAGAAACAGTAAGGACTCTTGGCTTGAAATTTGCAGGGTGCAAAGGGGGTGTCCCACAGATGTGATACAGTATACGCTGGTTTGGTGTACATAACTGCATTGGTTACACAGTTACGACATTCCAAAGTTGAGACATTTTCCATAGGATAACATTGCAATGCCCATGATGCCTTTCGGCACCCATATCTTGAAAACGAAGTGAGATATGGATTTTTCACTACCTACAGCTTAGATCACCTTTTAGTGATCTAATCTGTAGAAACAAGTTTGGAAATCATAGATTACACCAGCAGTGGAATTTTTTTCCTACTTGCTACAGTTACAGAGATATGGGCAAATTTGTGTCACAAGGGTTCCAAAGGGTACCTGTTCAGTGCATTTTGGTGCCTGTATCTCAGAAACGATTCAAGATGCAGATTCAGTCAATTTATGTTGTGTGCAGTACTTACTATCATGATTACAACAACACCTGAATTTTTTTTCTAGCTGCCATGGTTCCCGAGATATTGGCAAACTAGTGTTATAAGGGTTTCTTGCCTTATAGGGCTTCTGTATGGCTCTCTAGCTATGTGTAAGTGGGAGCACAGGGCCCATAGGGCCTGCACTCCCACAGATGCATATCGTTATGTAGAAATGTGCAGCCTGGTGGGAGCGAGGGGCTCACCAACACATGCTATTTACTGGTTATATTACACTTTTTCAAAAAGTACAGAAATTCATTGCAAAAAAAACTTTGTCTAATGCATCAGTTAGGGTTAAAGTGACAAAAGTGTGAAAATGAGATGCTAGGGTTGAGCCACTGACCCTTCCACCACCTCCATCCTCCACAAACTGACAGACGCCAGGGTGTGCCATGGGGTTGTGAGGCTTAACTCTCACCCCATTCTCCTTTACTGTAACATGTCAACCTGTTTACACATGGAATGGGGTGAGAGTTGGGTCTCATGATCCCATGGCACACCCTGGCATCTGTCGGTCTGTGGAGGATGGGGCGGTGGGGGGGTTTAGGGGATCAACCCTAACGATAGATAGATAGATAGATAGATAGATAGATAGATAGATGATATAGATATAGATATAGATATAGATATAGATATAGATATAGATATAGATATAGATATATATGGGGTGTTCCACACATATGGGGACAGAGCTCTGCTGTGTGTGTGGTAGGGGTTATCAGAATAACAGGGATGGGATTCTGCTGTGTGTGGGGGTCTGCATGTACAGGGAAAGGGCACTGCTGGGGATGATCTGACGAATGGGATGGGGCTCTGCTGTATGTAAGGGTGGGGGTGGGCTGGCATATGGGACAGGAGCAAGGGTTCTGTTGGGGAGGCTGACACCGGCTGCCTGGACCTGGCAGGGGTTCTGTGTGTGCATGATGCACACAGCAGTTACAGCAGGATCCCCCTGCCATGTCCAGCACCCTCCTATACACAATGTGTGTAGCACTACATGCCTTTATGAATGGCATGTAGTGTGGGCACTCCCCCGTCCATCCCCCCAGACCACCCTGGCACACTATTGCCCACAATCAAGTGTGCACCTGACTTGTGCACCTTTGGTGAATGCCACCGAAGATCCACAGGACCCCCACTGTGTGGCATTCCCTTGTATCTATGCCTAAGCACCCAGTTATCCACAGCACAATGGCATAGAGCATAGGGCCCACTATCTGTATGTTGTATTACCACATGGTATGACTCTTGATTTCCTTTTCTTAATCTATGGCTCTCTCTCTTTCTTTATGTTCATAGGATATCAGCAGCAAATATGTGGATGTGCACAACAAGCCACCAGAATTGTTGGAAAGTATCATTGCCAAAGTAAGTAATATGTTCATTCATTTTGTTTTGTATGTGTTATTGTCATACTACACCACATCATTCCACGTAGTTTTCCAACAAAGCAGTGGTGTTACTTCTACACTGAGTTACAGAATGATCATACAAATCTACCATCACATTCATCAGCTACCGGAAGGTTTACTGCTTTTCCCACAAATCCTTGCCACAGTACTGTTTACAAGATGACCAAAACTTGATGTAAGACTGTTCCTAATAAGACACTGTTTACTGTTGATGTTGCCTGTGCTGGATATGGTTTTCCACAAAATACTTTGCCAATAACAATACTTTTGACCCTGCATGACTGTTCTTTTGTTATGCATTTTGTTTTATATATATGGTAACATTCATGATGCAAGTCATCAGATTTACTTGTGTGGTCATGTACAATTAAATAAACCATACAGTAGGTAAAACACAATGGGGGTCTATTCACTAATGTGTGGATTGCCTACACACCATGTATTTGAGGTGTGTAGTCAACCCTACATGGGAATGCTGCACTGCGGGGGTCTAGTAGGCCCCTGACAGCTTTCACTACAGGTACACAAGACCCTGGCACACACGATTTCCTGGCCGCCTGCACAGCTACGTGCCATGGGTGGTCTCAGTGTGTGCTGGGGGCATGCCTTCAATCTGTGACATTCATTAAGATGCGGAGTGCTGGGCCTGGGGGGAACAAGTTATGTGAGGGGGGAACCTTCCGTAACTGTTATGCATGCCCACCAACAGATACTTGCCAGCCATGGTGACAATAGGAACCCCCTGCACACTACTGCCTCAGCTCTCCAGGCTGCCAGGGATGGCTGGAGACAGCCATTTAGGCATTCGCCTATCAGTATCCACTCATCGGGGACTGCACCTTCACAGGTTTCCCCACACGTGTGCAGCAGGGGATCCACTTCAGGACCCAGGATGGGCATCCAATTGGAAGCCCACCTCTGTCCTGTGATCCACTCCACCCCCACATAGCTGTGCACCAGAAGGCAGGGGCACAGATAGGTGGTTGGCAATAATGAATACCAGTCACTGCACACCTGTCCCATGGTGTAGAGCTGCACAGGCTCTGTATGCACAACTCATGCATACATCCTGCATGTTAGTGAACAGAGCCCAATATGCATGTGAATGACACCACACTGTTCTCCTCCAGGCCTGTCTTAAACAATGTCCAATCCAAACTTCAAAGGGCTTTCCACAAAATGCAGACCTGGTTCCAAACCAATCAGCTTAAAATAAGCACCTCTAAAACAGTGTCTATGATGTTCAGGACTGTGCAAAAAAAGGCCAGAGTCCCTCCCCCCTCTCCACCATCACCTCTTTGGATGGGACACCCCTTGACTCAGTGACAACAGACACATACCTAGGTGTATGGCTGGACCCCATTTGACTTTCTCATCCCAAATAGAAGCCATCACCTCTAAACTATGCCCCAATCTTGGTATGCTCTACTGCAACAGGGAAGCCCTCCCTCTACCAGTCAGATGTGAAATCCTAAACAAGATGATCATGCCCATTTTTGACTATACAGATGTGGTTTACAGCACTGCCCCTGCATCAGCTCTATCCAGACTGGACACCCTTCTAAATGCATTCTGCTGCTTTGCCACTAACTCCTGTCTCAGAACTCACCACTGTTCCCTTTACTCTTCCCTCAGTCTGACTTCACTCTCCCATCAATGATAGATCCACTCTATTAAACCTATAGCCTATTACTGGTTCAATTCATTGCCTCCCTGCCTCTCCGTGAGCCAATCCACTGCAGATCCATCCCCATATGGCCTTAGATCCAGGGATACCCGGACCTTCTCTCTCCCCCTACCTTCCTCCACTTCTAGAAAATCTGCATTCTCCTACAGCCTCCCTTCCTATGGAATAAACTCTCCACCCTAATAAGAAACTCTACCTCACTTTATTCTTTCAAGCAGCAGCTTCTCGCATTTCCACCCTCACAAGCTCCTGCCACTCTGGTTCCCAATCCCTGCTCTAAAGATTTCATCCTCACTGTTCACATGTACATCCTACTTGAGTACATTGACTGCATCTCACCTGCCTTGTAATTACCATGCTATATTGTTTTATTATTGTATTGTATATCCTGTCATGACATGATTCCACATTAATGTACATCATTTTATCCCACTATGTAGTGTACAAATTAATTGTATTGTAATATCTTGTCCTGATATGCGTCTGAGTTTCTGTACAATTTTTTGACTGTTTTATGCTTGTAACATGCCTGTGCCACCCTCCCCCAGATCGCACCTGGAAATGAGCCCTGACTCAGTGTGCCTTTCCTGGTTACCAAATGTTTAAATAAATAAATAAATAAATGACAAGCACGAACAGCTTTACATGCATTTCCAACTTGGGGTTGAAAGACACCATGGATCTCTCGAGCTTCTCTTTCAAAGTTCATATGCTATCATCTCAAACCCTTGATGCCAAACACAGCCTTGTTGTGTATTGTTGCTCATCCTGTAATGTAAACATCAAGTTCATACAATTGTCTGTGTCGTGCTCATTATGGTCACACTTTGAAGTATACTGTACAGACATCACTGGTGTGCATGTGGAACATTTAAATGTCTCTGTTTCTTGATTATAAATATGGTACATGCACATGTTTGTGTGTTTCTGTAAGACACCTTGCATGATATATTGTGCTACTTTGTAAGTAATTACAGAATGTGGAATGTTTCATATATCACCAGCCAGTTACTACAATAACAAGATGTATCAATTATACAGACAACATGTTGCTTTTAGTGGCTGCCACTTGTGGCTCTTTATTTGTTGATCGTTGATCTCAGATAACACTTTCATCTGTTAACAGCAATGTTCAGTGCCATGCATGCCTGTAGTACTGCCAAATGACATTGAACAGACAATGTATAATGTGTTCACAACATTAACAATGACATCAATAAGATGAATTGTATCTGTATCTTCCAGATGCAGTCTTCAAATTCAGGAAGATGTGAAGCAGTAACAGAACCCAAAACTGTGAATGTGGGACACAGGAAACAAGGAATGGATACTGCAAAGTAATGGAAATGGATGCTGTTATGGATGACCATGACCTTATGTTGGAATCGTTCGACACTGTGATGAAGGCAACAGAAAGCAGTGAAACTGTCATAATTTCTGGTACACCACTATTACGTACTGTAGGAGGCACTGAACCATGCATAGTACCCAAGAGTGGCCTTCATTGTGAAGACACCTATCAGTCTCCTATTCTTATAGGTAGTAATAGCAGTAGTTTCACATAATCAAACATCCAGCATCGTACACCTCCAGTGATGGTAGATCAAGGTGTTCAGGTTAACATGAAGGACAGGTGGGTAGGGCTTTGCTCCATAAACTTGGAGGACCTGGCTGAGAACTGTCAATCAAGTGAAACTAAAAAAACTAGGGAATTCAGTTACATTTCTATTAGAATGACAGTCTCCCTGAGGAAGCTTGAGAGAGTAAAGTACTGGGGTCACAGTAATTACAGCCAGTTAGGCTTGTTGCTATTAGCAGTGTATCTGTTAAGCTTTTGTTATGACTTTACATAGAAACATAGACTTTGATGGCAGATAAGGACCGCTAGGCCCATCTAGTCTGCCCATTTCCCTACCTACAGCATAGGCCGCAGATCCTAGTTAACCAACAGCCTATATCTTCCTGCCCCCCACAAGAATTGCCTTATGTCTGTCCCATGCATTCTTGAATTCTCCCACAGTTTTAGACCCCACAACTTCCTCAGGAAGGCTGTTCCATGCATCCACTACCCTCTCTGTGAAATAATACTTCCTCACATTGCCCCTGAACTGCCCTCCTTCTATCTTTAAATTGTGTCCCCTTGTTCTTGCAAGTCTCTTTTTCTGAAGATGCTACCCTCTTGGACTTTGTTGATTCTCTTGAGCTACTTGAAAGTTTCTATCATGTCCCCCCTCTCCCTTCTTTCCTCAAGGGTATACATATTAAGCTCCTTTAGTCTCTCCTTATACGGCTTCTCTTGCAGACCCTGCACCATTTTGGTTGCCCTCCTCTGGACTGCCTCTATCCTGTCTATGTCCTTGCGGAGATGGGGTCTCCAGAACTGGACACAGTATTCCAGATGGGGTCTCACCAACTGTCTGTACACAGAGATAACAACTTCCTGTTTTCTGCTGCTGATGCCTCTCCCTATACATCCCAGTATACCCCCGACCCTCCCTACTGCCTTCTCACATTGCTTGCTAACCTTAAGGTCATCTGATATGATTACCCCCAGGTCCCTTTCCTGTTTTGTTGTTGTTACTACCTCCCCACCCATTGTGTATTCTTCCCCTTGGTTCTTGTTTCCCAGGTGCATTATTTTGCACTTTTTTGCATTGAATCCTAGCTGCCATACGTCTGACCATTCCTCCAACCTTACCAAGTCCCTTTTCATCATTTCCACGCCTCCTTGTATATCAACCCTGTTGCAGATCTTTGTGTCATCTGCAAAAATGCATACTTTTCCTTCCAGTCCCTCTGAATTGTCACTGATGAAGACATTAAAAAGGACTGGACCCAATACTGAACCCTACGGTAGCCCACTGGTAACCACCCTTTCTTCAGAGTGGACTCCATTTACAATTACCTTCTGTGTCCTGTTGTCCAGCCAATGTTTTACCCAGGCTATCACCCTGGGACCCACTCCCAGGCTGGTTAATTTGACTAATAATCTTTTGTGTGGGACTGTGTCAAATGCCTTGTCTAAAGTCTAGGTAGGCCATGTCCACAGCCCTCCCTGGTCTACTACTTTGGTCACCCAGTCAAAGAAATCTATCAGATTCGTCTGACATGACCTTCCTGCTGTGAACCCATGCTGCCTTGGATCCTGTGCTCCACTGACCTCTAGGTACTCAACTATTCTTTCCTTCAAAGTGACTCCATCACTTTCCCTACCACAGAGGTCAGACTGACAGGTCTGTAGTTTCCTGCCTCTGTCTTGGTCCCACTTTTGTGAAGGAGAATCACATCCGCCTTCCTCCAGTCCTCGGGTACCACACCATCCTCCCATGATTTATTAAAAGAGTACCAGTGGTTTCATTAGTTCCTTCCTTAATTCTTTTAGAATTCTGGGGTGAATTCCATCAGGACCCATTGCTTTGTCCACCTTCAGTTTTAGGAGTTCTTGCAGAACCCTTTCTTCTGTGAAAGGACTGGGATCGACCCCCCTATCAAGAGTGCTTCTGTTAATTGGATTAGGCACTTCCCCCTCCTCTTTTGTGAATACTGAGCAGAAATATTCGTTCAGACTTTACATATTAAATGCCATTTATTTTGATTTGATTCACTGACTTCAGAGGACTGTTCACCAATCAAACTTAGGCTGTCATTCTGATAGATGTGCGGCTGAATTCTCTTGTTTTTTTTGTTCAGATTAACATGGATACCATATGTATTTGTGACTACAGTTCAGAACCATTGGTAAATAGGACTGCATTAAATTATAATCACCAATGTGCTTCCAGAACTACTGTTGTTGACATGAGTAGTGAGCATTTGACATCATTGAACACATGTTCAAAACTTGTGGACAGAAAGAAATCTTTCATGTACACTCATGAAAAATGTGATGATTTCAACACCTCAGTTGTTCTGTCTACACCCAAAACACCTGCCAACACGAGTGAGACCTCTTAAAGGCCATCTATTAGTGACTTTGGCAGTGACCCAGCTGTATCAGAAGATAATGCTGAGGAACGCAAGTTATTAAAATATGTGCAGGATGATAAATTCTTGGTGTTCAAAAGTCAATTGGATCAGCTTCTGGCAAATACTAGTTGTAAACGGTGTGGCTCTGCCAAGGATACAATTCATAATACAGTAATTGGATCCATAGTTGTTGTAACAACTTACTGTGTAATGGGCATAGGATTATCATGTGGCAGTTGCAACTAACAACTGGATCAAAAAAGTTAGTTGGTAATATTCTCCTTACTTCTGCTGTACTGTGCAGTGAGCAGTCATTTTTTGCCATTTCTCAGTTTGCAAACTTGTTGAACTAGAAATTGATGACTGAGCCCCAACACATACTGCAAGATTCAAAAGCAGCCCCTGATTCCTGTGATTAATGAGTGTTGGTGTGAAGAAAAAGCTAAAGTACTGAATTATTTTAAAAGATGCTGGTCCAGTTACTGTTGCTGGTGATAACAGGTGTGACTTGTCTGGTTTCAGTGCCACCTATTGTGCATACACCCTAATGGAGGTGGGATCAAAAATTGTGAATTTCTGTTTAAAACATATGATGCAAGCAGGCACCTCTCAGGCAATTGAGACATGGAGTTTTGTTGAATGCCTAGATGAGGTACTACAGGCAGGAATGAAAGTTTCAATAGTGTTCACTAACAGGCACATGGGTGTGTGCAAGGTGATGTGCGAGGAATACATGGAACAGAAAACTGACCACCTATCTGATCCATGTCACATGGCAAACAATGTGAGAAAGAAATTAACAGAAAGGGCAAACCTGAATCACAATTCAGAGCGGCAACCATGAATCAAGTCCATAGAGAATCACCTATAGTGGTCTGCTCAGACTTGTAATGATTGCCCAGACCTCTTAGTCAAGAAATGAACATCTGTGCTGAAACATATTGCAATGTGCGTGAGTGGGAGAAAGGCACACAATTCAGGAAATGTGCCCATACCCCATTGAGCGCGGAATGTGCTGCCAAAAAGAAATGGCTCCTACAAGATTCTGATATTTTCACCCATATACAGGCAAATGTGATAAATAAAACATAGCTGAAGGATATACGGCAACATTCATAATTTATTCACATTGGTCAGTTGGAAGTATATAATTCCCTTATCCTAAAATACTGCCCCATAAAATTGGAGTTCTCTTATCGGGCAAAGCAGGCAAGGATGCAGTTAGCTGCACTTGACCACAACAATAATGTAAATCATGACTTGGCCACCACAAAAAATGCACACAGTGGTAGCAGTGCTGCTGGAGAACAGCAGTGCCAATCATTGTGGTTCAAGAAGCCTACACAGTGGGTTGTGCGTGATGTTCGTGAACAGAAATTGTAATGTTACCTTTTCAGCATCATGCTAAGAGTTCTTGAAACTCATCCCAGGGAAGAGCCCATGGACACTGTCTGTTCACCCAGTATTGTGAAGAACCATACTGCCAAGGAAGACAGAATTCCAAAACAAGAACTGGTGCTAAAGCACCGGTCTCACTTTGGGAAACAGTGAGTCAATATCAAGTGTTAGGATGACTGTTGCTATGCTGCACACTGCATTACCCAGAGTCAGAACTGTCCTTTGAACGTTATGTTACTGTGCAATCTTTTGTTTGTTGCCATGTTAATGGTCAAATTGTTCCTTGTCAAATAGGCTCCAGGTTATGCAAGCAATGTGAAATGTTTTGTAAGTAACAGACGGTGTTCAATTGTCACACACGACTGGAAATGTAGTCAGTTGTCATCATGAAAACTTGGAGAAATCACTGTGTTCATAGTGATCCATCAATACAAAAGACAAACTTTCCAATGTGTCATCTATTCACTAACTGTATATTTAACACTTACTTGTTGGCCACAGCTGCTCTTTGCCTGACTGTCATGATTTCTTGGTAGCTGAGTGTGACAATGCTCAATCTGTCAAATGCCAGTGGACCTGTCAGCATACAGGTGCACATAAAAATGGGTATCTTTCTTTCACACAGGTGCCATGTTGCTGACAAAACATTTGGTTGCACTCACTGATTACTGCACTGCAGTACCTGGTATAACTGATGGTGTAAGTCCTGTCATAAGTGTGGTGCCTTACTTCATACATGACATTTTGTGTGACCACAAACTGAACACTACACTGCTGATGCTATTCGGCCATGACTGCAGCCATGGTAAATACATTTACCTAGTATGAATGTTACTCTTGTTATAGGCTTGTATTAGATTGTTGTTGTTGACACTGTTGTCCTGGTGAGAAGTACTGTCCTGTGTGCTAGTACCTTTCACCTGGAGCACAGCATTAACCAAAATCCAAACATAATAGTATATGTACTCTGTCAAGTACTATTTCCACTGTGTAATACACCATGGCTGCATCCATGATGTAAGGTACTATGCAGGTGATGTGGTCATTTGTCATCACACAACATTTCAGGATATAATACATTCAACTTATAATGATTATGTGAATGGCAGTACAGTGAACAATGCATTACTCAATCAAAATTTGCCTACAAACTGGGCATTGCTCTAACAGACACACACTTGACTAATATGTACTGTGTGCGGACTCATCACCATGATTAAAAGCTTTTGTGACAGCCATTGGGTGCATAGACATTAGTGTTTTCACAGGGTTTATAGTGTGATGTATCTAGTACAGTTGTGTTTCACAAAACATATTTGCATACTGTTTGCCATGTTTGCATATAGTAAAACAGTGACAGAAAAAAGGTGTTCGCATTGAACAGTATGCAGAAATATAGTCAAAGTAATGAACTATGGCTATTGTTCTAATTTCCATGTCACATGAACAGTCTGTGTATGCAGCATACTCACTATGTAATGTGGCATGTATCGATATTTGTTACATCGTATCACTGAGGTGGCATTATTTCTTCAATAAATGCGTGTAGAAAACATGTTTTACCTTTCTTTATATATATATATATGGACATTTTGATACTTTAGCTACAGTCTAGAATTCCTGCACTGACTCTTTGTATTCTTGAAAACCTTTAGTCTACTGACTCAGAAGGATACATGTTACATATTGTGTTTTCAATACATGAGGGTATAAATTTAGACAGTACTGACTGTGGGTTGATGGACATAGGTTATGTCAAGGTACTAACAAATAGTCAACATCAAAAATACATTTTATGTCACTTTGGTGTATGGAAATAGGATAGCCAGTTAGTTAGAATTGTTGGCGCTTAGCCCGCTCTTCTTTTTTTGTTGTTGTTGAGGTGAAAGGCAGCATACATCATTTCTAAGCCAGCATGATGGGTTATGATTGCAAACTCAGAATGCTGTGTCACACACTGTATGGACTGCATGTACTCCAAAATAATATCCCACTCATTACAGCACAAGCACTCTGTTGCACTTGGCATGATCTCACATTTACCACACTGATACCAAGTAACATCTAACAGGTGGCAACTGAAATCGTCAGACTGCGATCAATCTGAACCTTGAGAAGTACTGAATGATTCTCTCCTGATCTCATTTGGACCATATTCAGGCTCAGATTGGCATGGCTCTAGTCCCAAAACCTCTATCTCCTGCCCTAATTCCTCCATGGATTCATATGATTGAGAGGTTATTGTCAAGAAAATGTGAAATACACACATATTGTTTCACTGTTGAACTAATTTATTCAAATCTACATTCATGACAAGAAGAAACTGTCCACTGACTAATCATAACATATTTGTGTGTGGAGAGACTAGCCATCACAATAGACAACATCTGTGGTGTCCTGTCAGTAACACACCTTTCATAGGGGGTGGTACTTCATTACTGAAGATGCTGCTGTCACTATGTTACATATTTCAAATGTGGTTCTTCTGCTGAAAATATGATGCTGAAAGCCCAAATTTTTTCACAGGTTTTGGCATGCCACAAACAGGATTGGTAAAGGATCCAGCCAATCACAGGTGGGGTAGGGGAGTATGAACATGCTGCTGTCACTACCCAACCTTTCACTGGAGTGGAGGGGGGCAGCAAACATGAGTCTTACAGAACCAAGACTTTCAGAAGTTGGGCGATGCTCAGAATATGCAACTGTCTTTCCCCAACCTTTCACTGGGGGAGGAAGCAAAAGCAGTCTTACAGGACCAAGCCTTTCAGAAGTGGGGAGGGTGCTCAGAACATGCTGTTGTTGCTCCCCAACCTTTAACTTTTGAGGGGGAAAAGCAAATAGGAGTCTTGAAGGACCAGGCCTTTCAGAAGTGGGTGGGAGAGTGACTCAGAACATGATACTGTCACTCCCCAACCTTTCACTGGCAAGAACGACAAGCATAAGTCTTGCAAGAGCAAGCCTTTCATGGGTGTGGTAGGGCCAAACATGTTTATGTCACTCACCAGCCTTTCACTGGAGGGGGGCAGCAAACAGGTGTCTTCCATGGCCAAGTGTTTTACAGGTGCGGGGCTCAGAACATGATGCTTTTGCTCCCCAGCCTTTCATGAGGGGCCCCAAACATGAGTCTTGCAGGACCAAGTCTTTTTGGGGAGAACTCTGTTGTATGTGTACTGGAAAGTATGTGAGCAAAAATGCCCATTTTCACAAACATCCAGTGTTTTGAGACAGCAAAAGACATTGACACAGACAATTTGAATACTTAAAACAGTCAAACACATTAGATAAGAAAGGTTTACAGAGTAAAGGGGACAATGAAACAGCTAATACATTACGCTACATTTACAGAGTAAAGGGTACAGTGAATCAGCTAGTGCAATACAATACATTAATATAGTTCAGGGTGGAGTGAATCTGCTAGTACAAACTAAACATACCATATTTAGAGGAGTGGGAAGAGTAAAAAAGTCAACAGATGCAAATTAGAGTAAGGTGCTTTTTTTTATGGTGCCATTGGAAAAGAGATTAACTGAGCAGACAATCTGAAAGCTATAAGTGGCCTGGGTGACAGGGGACCAAATTCGGGGATAGGGTCAGACTGCAGTACCAGTTTCAGTGATTATTTAAGTGAGCAGAGTTGGGAAAGAAGTGTGGGTAATGGGGGAAACAAGTGCTGTAAGGGATTGGCCTTTAGCTGGTGGGCCGGGGAGGGAATTAGCTATTGGCTGGTAGGCCTGGAGGGGAGGCCTGTCAGGATAGCAGCAGCAGCAATTGCACAATAGAAGCAGGAGATCCTTGATGGCAATGTTGAAGGAGCCACACATGGACCCTACAAGTCTGAATTTCAGGTGGTAATTTGTTATAGAGCTTTGTACCCATGAAGATGATAAAGTTCTGGGCCTGGTTTGTCCTGCAGAAAGGAGTGTCAAAAACCAGACTGAAGGCACCCTTCATTGTTCACCCATGAACTGCAGGTGGGAACAATGATTTAATGCTAGGGGGAAGAATATTCAGCTGTACCTTGTGTATAAATGAGAGAATTTTTAGCTGGAACCTCCCATCAAGAGTGGACCAGCTGAGGGAGGAACAGAGTGAGCAGTGGTGTGTTTTCCATGGCAGACCAGTAACAAAACAAGCTATGCTGTTGTATGTGGTTCTGAGTTTTGAGAAGAGATGGGAGGAGGAATGGGGCGAGAAGATAATGGATCCATAGTCAATAAGAGGCAGAAGTAGAGAGCCAGCAAGGCGAAGTCTGGAAGCAGGGATGAGGAACTTTCTGATCCTGCGGAGAAGACCAAGCCTGACATGGACCTTCTTGATGAGGTTACTAATGTGGAGACTGAGGAGAGGTGGGGGTCAAGGTGGAGACCTAGGTAACTGAATTCTGTCACTTGTTTGGTTTGGTTCTCTAAATTGTCTAATAGTTGAAAAACAGGTGCAGGGGCTTTCCTGGGCCTAAGAAAATCATGAGCTTGGTCTTCCTGGAATTGAGGACCAAACCATGTCCAGAAAACCAGGAGTGCAGCTTCAAGAAATCGGACTGCAGATTCTGGAACATCTTGGTTGGGTTTTGGTTGCTACAGAAAAGAGCTGCGTCATCGGCATAGAGGACAAGTTGGGTGGAGTGGCATATGGAGGGAGTAGTTTATAAAGAGGGAGAAGAGAAAAGGGCAGAGGATTGAACCCCGGGGACCCCATATTTAATTGTACATTCTGAGGAGAAATGGCCTTCAATTACGGTCTTGTGGGTTCTCCCAAAAAGGTAGCTACCAAACAATTTAATTGCATTATCTGAGAGATGCAGCCCTTTAAGGATGAGTAAGAGGAAGGCATGGTCCACGAGGTCGATAGCCTTGGATTGGTTGACAAAGGCAGAACCTGTGTAATGGCCATTTTCGTTGGTTTTAATGATATCACTGGTGAGCCTAACTAGGGCTGTTTCAGTGCTGTGTCTGGTTCAGAATCCATACTGTGCACTAGAGAGAAGGTTGTTGGATTCTAGATAGGCTGCGAGTTAAGGGTGTACAACCTTCTTGATGATTTTCAAAAGGGGGCAAGGAAGGAGATGGGGCAATAGTTCCCAACCTCATTTCTAGAGCCGGACTTGAATAAGAGTCTGATGGTGGTTGTTGTCCAGGCAGAGGGCAACTGGCTGGTGTAGAGGTAGTGGTTGATAAGGTTGGTGAGGGGAAGAGCCAGGGCATTTATGGAGAGCTTAAGGATTTTGTAGTGAGTCCCATCATCACCTTTATTGGGTTTGGGATTGTTCGTAAGGATGAGCTTTTTGGAATCTGCAGGTCTTAGGGCCTTAAGGTAGAAGTCAGGGAAAGGCCTGCCTTCAGAGGTTAGGTCGGGGGGGATTGAGGTGGGGGAAGACGGGCATGGGCGTGGAGGGAGGAGGTTTGTATTTTTCGAGGTTGCCAAAATAGGTGTTGAAAATGTTTGCTACTTCTGTAGGGTAATTTGTTTGAATGTCACCATGATGCAATGTGATGGGATCAGAGTTTATGGACTTGCTGAGTAGCGAGTTAAGGGTTCCCCAGATCTGATGGGGTTTGGAGGAACCACCTAGTTGCTTGTTGTGCAGAAAGTTAATTTTTGCTTTCCTTACTGCTGATCTGCACTTGTTATACAGTGATCTGTAAAAAGATAGCTGTGCAGGGTCTTTGTGCTTAATGTAGCAGGCCCATGCTTTGTCCCTGGTTCTCATGAGTTTGATGATATCAGGAGAGACCTATTCATTAGTTTGAGCCCTGACCCTGATTCTTTTAAGGGGAGCGTGCTTGTTGCAGATGCTAGATAGGATCCTGGAAAAGTTTTCTAGAATTGAGTCACAGTCACCAGGCCCCTTGGTACAAGACCAGTCAACAAGGTTGATGTTATGGGTAATCTGTTCAATTTTCTGGTTGGTTAGTCTCCTGGTGAAGATGAATTTAGGGTGGTTTTTGGGTAGGTGGGCCAACCATGAACAGAAAATGGCACAATGATCACTGATGCAGTCCGATAAGACACCAGAGATCGTGATGCGAGAGGGGTGAGAGGCAATGGTCCAGTCAATAAGTGTCTGTGTGCCAGTTTTGTAATTGGATCTAGTGGGTGAGGAGATGAACTGGTGAAGACCAAAATTAGCAATACAGGATTTGGCCTTCTCGGTGTGAAAGGAGTCCCAGTTTAAGTTAAAGTCCCTGAGGAAGATCCACTCTCTATTAAGTGGTAGGGAGTGTCTGGGGGCAAGCAGTGACTCAAGGTCAGAGTGTGGTGTTCCTGGGGGGAGGTAGGCAGTGGTGAGGGAGATGGGTTTATTGGGGCCAAGGAGGAGGTGTATGGAGAGTGTTTCTAATAGGGCAAATTCAGAGCTGGGGTTGTGCTCAGTGAAGGAGAATTTGTTGGAAACAAAGAACATGCAACTGCCCCCTTTTTTGTTCTGTCTATCTTTTCTTACAGTGGTGTAGCCTCTCAGCTCTAGCTCCCCATCAGAGATTTTGTGGGAAAAACAGGTTTCAGAGAGGGCAATAACATCAAAAACATGTATAGCCACCAAGACCTGGAAGGCATTGAATTTAGCTGGTAAACTCTGCATATTAAGGTGGATTAAATTGATGTTACTTTCCATATTGGGTAGGGTCAGAGGGACTGTGGTGTTTATGTTTCCTGGGTCAGGGTTTGGATGGATAGTGCTGTAGAGGAGCAGGAGAAAGATTAGGGTCATGAAGAAAGATTGAGACAAGGTATAAGACTTGAGATTGTTTTTACTGGACTGCAAATTTGATCAGAGTTGTATTGAGTCCACTAATTGTTTTGCCAAGGGAACAGGTTTCAACAGTGGTTATAAAGCAAGCTTGTTCCCCCAGTAAAGGGCGTTGGGAATGTGATGCGTGTACCTTTAAGGGGAAGAGTCAGTCGAAGGAGAGAGATTGAGAGAGAGAGAGAGAGAGAGAGAGATGAAAAGGGGTGGATCCTGGTGGGGAAGAAAGTGTATTTAATAGAGGTCAGAGCCAGGGAGCATGGGTGGGACAAAACAGTGAGCTGTAGGACTGAAGCTGTGATCTTGAAAACCTGAGCAGAGTTTAAAAATCAGTGCCAAACAGAGCTCGAAACAGCCAGCCAATTGGAAGCAAGCTTAAGGTGGGCCAGCCAAACAGCTTCTTCTTCTCCTCTGGATCCGGGCTTCATGGTGGGGGTGTGGCCATACCTGTGCTTACTGGATGGGCAGGGAGTGAAGCGCGGCCGGCTGGAGTCAGAAGCCAGTGCTGCTGTGAGGAATCACCCAGTCAGGGTGGTGAACAGGATCCTGGAGAGAGAGGGAGAGAGAGAGAGAGAGAGAGAGAAGAGACTTAGAAGTTGAAGGCAACAGGAGCGGGGTGGGTCTGAGGCAGATAAAGACTGTGGGAATTAGCGTGAAAAGTGGGAGTGGGGAGACAAGCAGAGGCTGATGATGGATGATGGGGGAGTCGCTGACGATTGTGGTGCCAGGTAGAGACAAAGAAAGAGTGAAGGTGAAGTATAGGGGGAGGGAAGATGAGGGCTGGACAGATGAGGAAAATGGTGGTTAAAGAGCAGAGATGAAGAGCAAGTGGGAAAGCCAGGGGGAAGAGGGGGCAGAGAGACTGCCACTTTAGACAGAAACAACACAGTTGCAGTTTAGAAGCAGGCAAAACAGTAAGGCTAATTAACTAGCTAAGCTCAGCAGTTTACACAATTTAAACAATTACAAGAGAATCTCCTAAAATGAGCTGTAGGACTAAAGCTGTGGGCTTGAAAACCTGAGCAGAGTTTAAAAATCAGCACCAAACAGAGCTCGAAACCACCAGCCAATTGGAAATGAGCTTCGGGTAGACTAGCCAATCAGCTTCTTCTGCTCTGAAGCCGGGCTTCACGGCAGGGGTGCGGCCATACCTGTGCTTGCTGGGTGAGCAGGGAGTGAAGCACAGCTGGCTGGAGTCAGGAGCTGCTGCCGCTGTGAAGAATCACCCAGTCAGGTTGGTGAGCTGGATCCTGTGCTTGCTGGGTGAGCAGGGAGTGAAGCGCGGCCAGCCGGAGTCAGGAGCCAGTGCCCCTGTGAGGAATCACCTGGTCAGGGTAGCAAGCTGGATCCTGTGCTTGCTAGGCAGTCAGGGAGTGAAGTGCAGCTGGCCGGAATCAGGAGCCGGTGCTGCTGTGAGGAGTTACCCGGTCAGGGTGGTGAGATGGATCCTGTGCTTGCTCGGTGGGCAGGGAGTGAAGCATGGCCAGTTGGAGTCATGAGCTGGTGCCACTGTGAGCAATCACCCAGTCAGGGTGGCGAGCTGGATCCTGTGCTTGCTGGGTGGGCAGGGAGTGAAGCGCAGCCAGCCAGTGCTGCTGTGAGGAATCACCCAGTCAAGGTGGCGAGCTGGATCCTGTGCTTGCTGGGTGGGCAGGGAGTGAAGCGCAGCCAGCCAGTGCTGCTGTGAGAAATCACCCAGTCAGGGTGGTGAGCTGGATCCTGTGCTTGCTGGGTGGGCAGGGAGTGAAGCGCAGCCAGCCAGTGCCGCTGTGAGGAATCACCCAGTCAGGGTGGCGAGCTGGATCCTGTGCTTGCTGGGTGGGCAGGGAGCGCGAGCCAGCCAGTGCCGCTGTGAGAATCACCCAGTCAGGGGTGGCGAGCTGGATCCTGTGCTTGCTGGGTGGGCAGGGAGTGAAGCGTAGCCAGCCAGTGCTGCTGTGAGGAATCACCCAGTCAGGGTGGCGAGCTGGATCCTGTGCTTGCTGGGTGGGCAGGGAGTGAAGCGCAGCCAGCCAGTGCCGCTGTGAGGAATCACCCAGTCAAGGTGGTGAGCTGGATCCTGTACTTGCTGGGTGGGCAGGGAGTGAAGCGCAGCCAGCCAGTGCCGCTGTGAGGAATCACCCAGTCAAGGTGGTGAGCTGGATCCTGTGCTTGCTAGGCGGGCAGGAAGTGAAGTGTGGCTGGCCAGAGTCAGGAGCCGGTGCCACTGTGAAGAATCACCCAGTCAGGGTGGCAAACAGGATCCTGGAGGGAGGAAAATTGTGTGTTGTCAATTACATATCTTTGAAGAATGTGTGTGCGGTGATGGAGGCTTGAATTTGATCAGCTAATGTGCTCTTGTAATCAGAATTTTGAGGGAAGGCATCAGCAAACTCATCCCTAAAGCTGTGAATAACAACAAAAGTCACAGAGGGATGTGTGTGGAACATGTTTATAAACACACCATGCTGCTGCTGTCATAAAACATTCTTCACAGAAAAAAAAAATGAGATGTCATTTATGCAATGTGTGTTCATAAGACATGGAGATCCAAGTTAGCACTGCACAGAACAATTGCTTTGGAGCCATTTACAGTATCAATAAAACTGTACCTGAAACGTAAGATATGTACTCAGTATAGGCAAACGAAAAGTTACTCAGTATTACTCGGTTTTAGAAAGGTGGAAGAAGGCTCTAGGCCCACTGAGACCACCTTTTTCACACCCTTGGGGTGAATAATCAGCTATTCAGACCTCACAGATGTCTATACAATTCATTTTTGAACTTCTTAGCATCTTTGATGTCCACAATATTTGGTGGTAGCGCATTCCAAGTGTAGACCCCCCTAATTGTGAAATAATGCTTCCATTTATTTGTTAATGCTCTGGAGATGCAAAGTTGCTTATTGTAGCATCTTAGATTTTCTCGTTTGTCTGCCATAATGATGTTACATTCCTTCATGAGAAGTTGATCGTTTAGTATATTAAACAAGAGGAGTGGGTCCCCTATGTCCCTCCTTAATTGTAAATTGCATAAGCTGAGTGAGGTTAGTCTGGCTTTGAAAGGCAGATGTTTGATCCTAGGGATTAGTTTTGTACTGCTTCTCTGCATACTTTCCAAGATAGTTTTATCTTTAATTAGGAAAGGGGCCCAGAAGGAAACTGCATAGTCCGTATGTGGTCGAATAAATGATTTATAGAGAGAAATAATACAGTGTTCATTTCTTGTAATGAATGACCTTTTAATAGCGGCTAAAATGCAGTTTCCCAATTGGGCCACTTTTCTGAGATCACTAGGGGACAGAAAATTGTTAACCATGATACCTAGATCTTTTTCTGATTTAACTGGTTTAATAATATTGTTCAATGTGTGTTACATAGCTCAGTGCTTGTGTATACTTATGAGCTTGAATGTTACTTGATTGATGTTTATAGACTTAAACTTTGGCTTTTCTCTGTTTCCCACCCTTGGTGGAATGCTGGGAAGGTATAGGAATTAAGGCCCAGCGTTGAGGGTGAGATAAGAGTGCCGGAGGAGGCTGGGGAGGGTGGAGGGCATTTCCGAAATGCTTGAAGCTGAACAGCAGAAGTGCTGAGGGTTAAGTAGGGGATATGGGAGGAGCAATTCCCCCCCATTGAACCTCAGGCTATAGCCTTCCTATTCGATGTGGTACATACTGTAGCTCAGTGCTTGTGTATACTTATGAGCATTGAATGTTATGTGCTTGATGTTTATAGACTTAAATGTTGGCTTTTCTCTGTTTCCCACCCTTGGTGGAATGCTGGGAAGATGTAGGAATTAAGGCCACAAAAATTGTTAACATTTTGATTACTTCCTCCAACTCTGGAGAGTGTGACCAGTAGCATGCAGTAGAGGAAAAACTCCCTGTGGGGGAAACCTCTGAGGACCCATGACTACTAACCTGCCCTTCCTCTAGGCATACTAAAATGAGATAATCCTAAATGTGGGCTGATGTTTGGTTCTGGTTATATCCAAGAGTTTAAATCCTAAGCTTGCTAGTCGATGAGTCATGCCCTCTGAATCTTGATGGTGAGTAGTAAGTCAATACTGGAGTATGAAGATTCCAACAAATGAAGAGGAGTCCAATTCAGATGTATGTCCAAATGAGGAAGGATGATTAATCCATGTCCAGGGTTTCTGTGAAGAAATGAAGAATTGTAAACTGAAGATAAGGATAAATCCAGGGAGCAAAGTCTAGGGATGGTCAAGCATTAGACAGTATCACCCTGTCCGAGCAAGTAGGAGAAAGTTCTCTATGAAAGTCAGAGAGTAGGGTCCTTCACAGAGGCCCTGAGATGGCGTCAACTGAGACCTCTATGTAGGCAAGGCACGGACACATGCCAGGATGCCAGAGATATTATTGTCGAAGGTAGGAAGAGCAGATACAGGAGTTGGAGCAACTGAGGAAGCCACTGAAATGCAGGAAAGAGACACTTGATGTTGAGGGTGCCATGACATGGAAGAGTGAGATTACGCAGTTCTCTGAAGGCAGTCCAATGCAATAAGCAGCAGTGATGACATTCCAGTGGCTGATTAGCACTAGGAAGTTAGATGGGAACCCATGCAGACTGAGTAAGGAAGTTGGATCAAAGAAACTGATGTGCAGGACATTGTTGGAGATCCTTCCCTGAGAACTTGAGAAAGGTACAAGATGTCCATGACAGTCCAGAAACTGAGGATCCAGATGCAGCATGAAGCAAGCAGCAAGGACAGGCCCCCACAGGTGGTCCAATGGTAAGATGAGTCATCTGAGTGCCTGGGAGCCAAGATGGCCAAGCTGAACAGGCAGGACCCCACACAGGATCACAAGAGAAGGGAATCGAATAACAGAACTGTAAGTCAGGCTTCCGTGTAGACTGGCTGGAAGGTGAGATCCTCTCGAGGGGTCACGAGAGAAAGATGTATAAACTTAATTTGTGGTTTGCTTGGGCAGTGGATTATTGGCCACGATTGTAGGCGCTGACAAGCTGATAATATATACAGGCTAAGATGTCCAGATAGCATTGTTCGGACATGGGACAGTTGCAAAGAGGTCATACAGAGAGTAGGTAGATGTACCATGTAGGAATGGTCAGGGTCTTAGCAACTTTAAGAGACCTGCCTGGTACTGTCTTGCTGCTGCAGTAGAAGTTATATACAATTTGATTGCTTTGATAGGAAGATATCTAAAATGTCCCAGGGCCATCATGTAACTGAGCAATGCTTGACAGAGATATCCTGTGGAATAAACTTGAGTTGAAATGGGACAAAAACTGGAGTGTACCTGCCATGGAGCGAGGCCTTCACATGGGCCAGGCTGGACTAGCGGGACCCCAGTGGAGGTCTGCTAGAGGACAGCATGTAAAGGAACAAATAGTGAGCTAAGTCACCACATGGGCTAGCTGGAGTGGTGAGACCCCCGCATAGGTCTGCGCAAGGAAGGAGAAGAAGCGAGTTAGTCGAGCTAGGCCACCATGGAGGCTAACTGGACCACGGGACCTCCACATAGGTCTGCCTGAGTAGGAGTAGAAGTGAGTGAGTCAAGCTAGGCCCCCACATGGGCTAGCTGGACTGGCAGGACCCCCACCTAGGTCAGCCTGAGGAAGGAGTAGAACTGAGTCAGTTCAGCTATACCCCCACATAGGCAAGCTGAACAGGCAGGACCCCCCACCTAGGTCTGCCTGAGTAAGAGGTAGAAATGAGTGAGTCGAGTTTGGTCTAGCAGGAACCCTGAATAGGCCTGTCCAAGGAAGGAGCATAAGTGAATGAGTCATGCCAGGCTTCCAAGTAGGCTAACTGGATCGCAGGAGCCAGGCTGGAAGTATAGAGGCCCCCATTTAGGTCAACAAGAGGAAGGAGGCTGCAGGAGCGGGGTGTTTTTCTCATATAAAATTGACATTTCTGTCACTGAAGAATAGGGATTTGAAGTATGAAATATAGCACACACTAGTTTTTCCAGACTAGGTCATCTGAAAATGTTTCGATAGTAAGCCATCAAGAATGACAGAGTTTTCAGCTGATACTAAATTTGTAAAATGTGTCCCTAATTGCAGTCATATGTCCTTCATTTACTGTAGGTAAGGCAAGTCCCTGATTTGCAAGACAGGAGGTTAAGAAGTACTGAATGTCTCTCAGACAGTATCTGGAAAGGAACTTAGGCTTACTATTCCAGTACCAGATTTAAAGTTAAGGTGGCTTATGTATTTGGCGTCAGTTCTAACTTGCACAGCAGCAGTCCCTTGCTTTCTTCGCTAAATGAACTTCATGTACATCTGTGGTGGTAGTCCCCTTCTAGTTCAGTTCACTTAAAATCAAGTTTTTATATCCCCAGCTTTGGACACAAAAGCAGCGAGGTACTCTCATGAAGCAGGTAGCCGACTTATGTGATGATGCAAAGCCCAAAAGAAAAAAACATCCAGACACCAAACACAGTGAAGGAGCTCTGGAAA
Organism: Neoceratodus forsteri; assembly: GCA_016271365.2. Taxonomy (NCBI): domain Eukaryota; kingdom Metazoa; phylum Chordata; order Ceratodontiformes; family Ceratodontidae; genus Neoceratodus; species Neoceratodus forsteri. The sequence continues at coordinate 620,932,993 of CM028130.1, forward strand.
AAGGGCAGGTGGCAGCAGTCAAAAATGGGGCAGCACCAGCTGGAGACACAGGTGGGGGGGGGGCGAGTCCAGGTTTAGCAGAGAATGCAGAGCAGAAGACTGGCATGCCCAGAGAGTGATTGCACTGCCCAATGGAAGGACACAGGTAGTGGCAGAACACTACAGGCAGCAAAGAAAGGAGCAGTGGCTGGCGAGGTGGAGGAACCAGAGAGCAACAAACCGAAAAAAAAAGAAGAAAAACTGGCAAAGAGAACCACAAAAAGAGGGGGATAGAGAGCACCTGGGAAAGGGGGAAGGAGGAGAGGAACGAAGCAAAGTGGGGGGGTGAGACAGACCACACAGGCAGGGAATCATAGGGAGACAAAAGTCAGGAGACGGAGGCAGGGGGGGACAAGGTGGAAAGAAACAATGGAGCACAGGAGAAGAGAAAGGTAGGGAAAACAGGAGAAACAAGCCACACCAGCAACGCAGCTTAGAAGTCCTCAGCATTTCTGAAATGCTTTAAGCTGAGTAGCAGAAGCACTGAGGATTAAGTAGGGGTTGTGGGAGGAGCTACCCCCCCCCCCCACCATTGAACCTCAGGCTATAGTCTTCCCATCATTCAGTAGATAGCATGAGTTTGGATTTTTTGATCCAAGATGAATGACTGAACACTTGTCCACGTTGAAACTCATTTCATTTGTATTGGTCCATTGTTCAGTTTTTAACAGATCCATTTGTATTTGTTGGATTTTAGCCTCCATATCCACTTCAGATGAGATTTTGGTGCCATCAGCAAACTTGCTTATTTGGCTATTTGCACTACGGTGGAGGTCGCTTACAAATAGTCCAAACAGGGTAGGCCCCAAGGACAGAGCCCTGAGGTACCCCACTGGTAACAGCTATCTCATTGGATAAAGTATCTGCTAACTTAACTCTTTGAGCTCTATTTAGTAACTAGTTTTCTACCCATGTGACTGTATAACTGTTTAATCTAAGTTTGATCATTTTGTCAACCAAGAGATTGTGTAACACCCAATCAAAGGCTTTACTGAAGTCTAAAAAAATAATGTAATTTGGAATACTTCTATCAATGCTGCTACTTATATTTTCATAGAAAGTTACTAGATTTGTGGTACATGATCTTCCTTCAAGAAAACCATGTTGAGTTTGGTCCTTAATACTCTTGACGTCAAGTTCCTGTTCAATTTTGTTTTTAAGATTTCTCTCCATAATTTTGCAAACAAAGTTAGGATGATGGGACGGTAATTTTCCTTACATTTCTTGTTCCCTTTTATGTGGATTTGTACCACAGATGCACTATTCCAGTCATCTGGTACTACCCCGGTGCGACAGGACTTATTAAAGATGATGGTTAACGGGGTGAGTAATTCATCCAATGTTTGTTTAATCAGATGGGAATTCATACTATCTGGCCCTGGTGAAGCCTTATTTTTCAGAGTCAGTGCAACTGATTTAATTTCCTCTGGAGAGATATTAGGGTATGGATCTTTGCTAGTGGTGTTAGTGTGTATTATATTTTCCTTACTAAACACTGAGCCAAAATATTAATTAAAAACATTTACAGCCTCGTTCCTGTTGTTTAACTCAACCCCGTTTTCAACCAGAGTCATAACAGTGTTAAGTGTTTGTTTGAGTTAACATAAGCATAAAATGCCTTTCTGTTACTCTTTGACATAGACAGTTAACATTCTATGGTGATTTGCATATGCAGCCCATGATGCTTTGCGTTGTGTGGGCATGTGTGATTTTGTATTTTCTTGAATTCTGTATTCATTCTATCCCTTAATTAAGGCTTTTGTGTTTTTTACTTCATTCTTATAAGATAAAGTGGCTTCCTTAGTTTTTAGCTTTTCATTTTTTTTGAAACTGTTCTCCTGTTTTTGATTTGTCTGATCATTTTTAGAGTTAGCCATGGGGGTATTTTGCCTTTATTGTTACCATTCTTTTAGTGGAATATGCAATTTGTCTAGGTCATGAATGATTCTCTTGAGTATAGTCCAGCATTCTGTAGTATCTAAGTTGGAGAAGAACATCTCCCAATTAATTTGTTGTAGTTCTAGCTTGATTTTAGCACAATCACCTTTTGCATAAATAGGGTTGCAGTGTCAGTAGCTCAGTAAGTAGCACACTTGCCTCTGAGGCCGGGAGATCAGAGGGCTGTGGGTTCAGTTCCCACATCTGGTACTTGGGTTAATATCCCAGTACAGACACTGTAGTGCAGCATGAGAAGGGTGCTGCACTTCTGAGGTGCTGTCTTTCAGATGAGACGTTAAACTGAGGTCCCATCTGCCTTGATTGGTGGTAGTTCAGGTGGATGTTAAAGATCCCATGGCACTTATCAAAAAGAGTAGGGGAATTTCCCCAGTGTCCTGGCCAAATTTCCCTTATTCACTAAAATTACCACCAACAGCTTAATCTGGTTCAAGGTCAGTTGGCATTCATCTGTATCCCCCTTCCCTGGGTCGTGCCTGAAAATAGGCAGGATTTGTCTAATGTACTTACCCAGTCAACAAAAACTAAATAAAATACAAAAATAAATAATAACAGGCAACTTGAATTGTCAGTTGGCCGCTAAGGGAAATGAACAAGGTGTGGAGGGGGGATGGCTGGGGTGGGAAGGGGTGGGGTCTAGTGACATCACAAGGTGAGTCACAGGAGTGTCATTTGACAGAGACAGGGGCTCGGTCCCATAGGCCAGGGGGAGAGGCCGGCAAGGGTCCTAGTTTGTGGTCCTAGGGGGTATATAAGGTTAAGCAGCCCTCCAGCTGCCCTCTTTGCTATGATTTATTTCTCAGCACTTTTGTTTGGCAGCAGGTGAAGAACATTAGTGGCTAAGGGCTCCATGAGGCCTATGACCACGTGGAGCTTGGCCTAGCCAGGCTATTTCTGTGTAGGAGCATCAACTGCTCCTCTGCCCTACTGAAGGCAAATGTCGGTATTGTTATATTACTCCTCACCTGCTACTGGCGGGGACTTTCTGTAATTTAAGCTTAAATGTGTTTTATAGTGTCTGGGTGGTTTGAGGTAGGGAATACATGAGGGACGATGGTTTCACCGCAGTCGCGGTGGTGTTTCTCCTCAGCCACGGCTGGCAGGGTAATCTGTTTGAAATGTTAAAAAGTACGTAGGCCAGAGGGATTTGGTCTGACTGGTGGGCCTAAACACTGGTTTCACTGCAAGCATGGAGTAGGTTTTTAAATTTTAAAAGAAAAGATCCAGAGAGCAAGAGAGTCCTGGTGTTTGGTCTGACTAGTGTGCCAGACTATGGCCAGGTGAGGGTTTTGATGGAGGCATGGTGGCAGAGCCCAGCAGGTTATTTGTCAGCCATTTTGTGTTTCATGAAAAGGCGGTGGAAAGATGGAGCCAGTTTGGAGGTGAGAGTTGCAATTTGCAGGAGTTGCACCGTTGGGAGAGGGGGCCTGATGGAACGGGTCCTGTGGTGTGAGAGGGAGGATTGGGCACAAGGGAGCTGCATGTGATCCAGTCAGTGAGTTGGCCAGTTTAAAAAAAAAAGCAGCAAACAAACGGTGAGTTGCGACTGTGGCAGAAGTGAGTGAGGCATGCAGAAGTGTTGTTTGTGGTATATTGGGTTGCAAGCTTACTTCTGGGGTAGAAGATTGGAGGGTTCAGGGTTTTTTGTCCCATCTTGCAACTCCAGCTAATAACAATTTTAACCAAACTAAGTTTAAGGGGCACGGTTAACCGAGGGGGCCAAGGGAGGGGGATCTGCAGAGGCCACCGAGGGGCCGGTGATTTTGGGACGAAGCAAGCAGGCCCTGGGAGCAGATGATGGAGGGCCATGTGGAGGCTGCTGGTCCAGGCAACCAGGAAGGGGTTTGCTGATGGTGCAAACAGGCCCTGGGGGGCAGATGGAGGATGGTCATGTGGAGTCCGCAGAACCAGGGGATGCAGGAGCGATTGGCAATTTGGCAATGGCGCATGGCGCAGCCGGTGGTTTTTTTTTGATGCTGCAGGTGGCCACAGGGGGAGGCAGCAAGGAAACAGGTCATCAGGTGGGTGGGCTATTCCATGGTTAGTTGTGGTGTGGCCCCCGGATTAATGAAGATTCAGAGCAGCTAAGGGAGAGGACAAGGGGATGGGTAGTGCGGTTCGGGTCTGGCAGTTTGCACTGGCTTGGCTTTGGAAGGTTGTGACTGAATGAAAATGTGGGAGTGAAGCAAGTGGAAGCCGTGCAGAGGAGGGTTATGTGCTAGCAGCAACCAAAGTTCTCTCACGTGGTCCACTGCCAGGAACTGCAAGTTGTAACTCAATAAAGCAGATAGCCCACTTTTATTGAGTCCCAGTTTGACAGTATAATTTCCCATTTCTAAATCTAATCTCAATGACATTGGTGATTAGAGAGTGATGCTGGGAATGTGAGGAGCTTATGAAGCAGATGGGCACCTGGCAATGGTGCTCCATGTGGCATGGGGAGGCAGTGAGGGGATGAAAGCTGGTGCCACCGGCAGAGGGGGTGGGGACAGTGTGATTCAGGCCCAGGGAGGTGGGGTGGGTGGCAAGATGCCAGCAGCAACAAATGGGGCGGGGGAGTTGAGGGGAGCACACCCCTTCCCTAAGGAGGAGTTGGCCAGAAAAGAGTGGGAGCAGGTGGATGGGGGTGGGAGGCACCCTGGCAGGATGCTCGCGGTGCATGCCCAATGGGCTCGTGAGAAGCAAATGGTGGCTGGAGTTGGCCGGGAGATGGAGGAGGGAGGGGCATGAGGGTGTAGGCACATAGCACTCATGGTTCTTTCATTTCTGCCCTACTATATCATGTAGCAGGGAAGATGGCTCCAAAGACAGCCCCAGTTTCCAGTGCCAAACTGATGAAGGAAGCATCCAAGTTGATGAACAAGATGATGGAACTCGTTGAGGCGACCTGGCAGTGGGAGGAGTAAGAGGAGGCATCAAAGAAGAGAAAGGAGAGAGAAAGGACAGGTGGGGCAGGGGAGGAAGAGACCATGAGGAGCAGGGCTCCAGCCTTCACCTGTCCTACGACTGGAAACACACCAGTGCTAACTGGACCATGCCTGAATGGGGTAAGGGTAACGTGGATGTAATGAACGAAGGGGACCTGAAAGCATACCTGGATAGTCTACTAGGGGATATGGGAGATAAGGGGGTGGAGAAGATGGAGCGGGCACTACAAGCAATAAAGAGCAGTAACAAGGAGGGAGATGAGGGCATGGAAAAATGGAAAGGAGAGAAGAAGCTGTATGAAGGGCCCCTGGGTTTTACTTTAGGGGACCACGTGCCATCCTCCATCAAGGACAAGATTTTGAAAGGGGAATATGTGGATATTTTCAGTTTGGTGGATGAGGATATGGCCAAAAGATATGAACAGAAGGAATTGGTAGGTAAATCGGAGATGGCACTGGTGCTGCCAGCAGTGGGGCATAAGGAGGAGGAAGAGGCAAAATACATGGGGAAAAACATACATACATACTTGCCAAGTGGGTTTCCTGATATACAGTGCACTGGTCTTGGAAAAACAACCAGAGTTAGCTATTCCCCTCCTGATGTACATGGCCATCATTAGGGACAAGTACAAGGCAAAACTGGGGAATGGGTTGCTAAAGTATGATGAGGCATTCAGAAAATGGATGGTGGCAAAAGGGGACTTAAGGTGGGACTGCACCCATTCGGAGCTGTGGGTACGAACCCTATCGGGTCCAGCTGGCAGGCCTGGGTGGGAACACAGCAAGAAGGGTGCCCACACCATGGTGGTGAAGACATAGTGGGGGTACAATAGGGCTTCATGCACTTGGGCAAACTGTAAATTCAGGCACGTCTACCCCTGATGCTCAGGCCTACGCCCAGCAGCAAGCTGCCATCAGGTGGGGACCAGGGGACCCAGCAAGGGGGGACAATACCAGGAGTTGTACTTTTGGGGAGGGTTGGGGTGGTGGAAATGGGAGGGGCTGGAGGGCCACAGCAGAGGAGGGTACAACTCCAACTATGGGTAGAACTGAGGGAGAAATGGGGTAAGGCATTGGGGTTTTCCCCTGGTGCAAACTCCCATAGTCCAAAGAGAGTCCGAGGCCTGGACGCAGGAGTATCCAGATAAAGCAAAGGCATATTTCCTGCTAGAGGGTTTCAGGCAGGGTTTTTAATTGGGTTTTGGGGGGTGCAGAGAGCAATGAGGGCAAAAATTTGGGGTCAGTCAAGGGGAAACAGGACATAGTCCATAAATAAAACTGGAAGGAGGTGCAGACTGGTAAGGTAGAGTGCCCTTTCACTGACCTTCCTTGCCCCAACTTCCGGATATCACCTTTAGGCATGGTGCTGAAGAAGCAGGAGGGGGAATTTTGACTCATCCACCACCTATCATACCCAGAAGGGGCATCGGTGAATGAGGGTATTCCAGACAATTTACGGATGTTCTCATACGTATCATTGGACCAGGCGGTGGTGTTGATCAGGGCAGTAAAGGAGGTGTGGTTGGCAAAGACAGACATTGACTCAATTTTTAAGCTTTTGCCAGTGAGGCCCAAAGATTGGGAGTTCTTGGGCTTTCAGTTCAAGGGCAGGTTATACTTTGACATAGCCATGCCCATGGGTTGCTTGGTGGCCTGTTCAACATTTGAGGCTTTTAGTTCCTGGGTACAATGGGTGATTGGGTGGCGATATGGGCATAGGCGGGTGGTACACTACTTAGATAATTTTCTCCTCATTGGGGGGTAGGTTGGAAGCAGAGGGGATGATGTCAGATTTTAAGGAAATGTGTGGACACATAGGTATTCCACTGGTGGAAGGGAAAACTGAGGGCCCCGCCCACCAGCTCAAATTCTTGGGCATAGGGGTGGACACAGCACATCAATGCTTCTGCCTTCCCGGGGACAAGGTGGCCTGAGTTAGGGGTCTGTTGGAACAAGTCAAAGGGAGGAGGAGGGCGCCGCTGGTATTGGTACAACAGCTGCTAGAGCACCTTAATTTTGCTTATGAAGCCATTAGCCCAGGCAGGGCATTTACCAGGAGACTGGCAAGGGCAATAGGGAAGGCAAAGAAGCCTCATCACTGGGTGGATATCACCAAAGGATATGGGAGGATCTGAGGGTGTGGGGGAAGTTCCTCGAGAGTTACAATGGGGTTACATTCAGGCATGAAGAATGGGCTTATAACATGGACCTCAAGCTCTACGCTGATGTGTCAGGGGCCCTGGGGATGGGGGCCTACTTTAGAAGTGAATGGACTTCAGAGGCATGGCTGAGCTCATAGGGAGAGGCAGGGCTACCGAGAGACATTACCTTTTTTTAGAAATCTTTCCCTTTCTCGTGGCCCTGGATGAGTGGGGGGGACAAAATGAGGGGGTAGCGCATATTGTTTTGGTGTGAAAATAAGGGGGTAGTGGAGTGATAAATAGGCAAGGGAGAGGTCATGGACACGGTATGGGGGGTAATGCATAGGCTGGTCCTGTTGGGTCTTCAGCTGAACTTGTCATTTAAAGCACAACATACTGAAGACATTCAGAATGACATTGCTGACAGTCTTTCCCATTTGCAGTTGAACAGGTTTCGGGACTCGGCACCAAGGATAGCATTACACAGGACCAGGGTCCTGAACCATCTATGGGAGATTGGATGGAAACCGTAAGATGGTTATACCAGAACTCTTGGGCACCCAACATGCTGAGAGCGTATGAAGGAGCGTGTGGGGCATTTCAGGAGTTCCAGGCTAACACAGGGCTGGACACATAGGAACCAGTCTCTGAGGATCAGGTGAAATAACATGTGGTAAAGATGTGGGAGGAAGGGATGGCTCACAGCCCCATGGGCATAGAGTTGGCAGGGCTAGGATGGGTATGCAAGGACAAAGGTTGCCCAGATGTAACCACAGGAGAAGCATGAGACACATGATCTCAGGCTGGCAGAGGAGCCATGGAGCGAGGCGGGACAGGCAGCTGCCCATCATGGGGCAGTTGCTCAGGAGGGTGATTAGAGCACTGCAGCATGTATGCACGATGACAAAAAAGGCCTGCCTACTCCAGGAGGTGTTTGCAGTCATGGCAAAGGGTGCTTTCAGGGTCAGCGAGATAGTGGCCCCAAGGGAGTCAGACCAAAGCAGGGGGCTACAGGCCAGGGAGGTTGAGTTTGGGCAGGACAGGATGGTCATACATTTGACACAGTCAAAGATGTACCAAGTGGGAAAAGGGGAGGCTGTGATATTGCTCAGGAAGGGACTGGGTGAGGTGTGTGCTGTTACGTTGCTAAAGGAGTATGGCCGAATGTGGGGGGAAGGGGGATTGGGTCTGTCACGGGACAGGAGCCTGTGATGGGTTTTCAGGTCAGGGTGGTCCTTAAGAAAGCACTAGCATTTGTCAGGGAAGACTTGGGCAGTTTCACCCCGCACTCTTTCCGCATTGAGGCGGCATCGGAGACAATTTCCCGAGGCAGGTCGGAGCAGGAGGTGAAGTAGGTGAGTGATGGAGATCAAGCTGCTATAAGAAGTATGTAAGGTGTTAATAATAATGGATATTACCCCTGTGTTTTGTCCCTTTTCCCCAGCAGGAGCAAAGAGGCACGTATGGATGGTGGGGCACTCCTTTATCTATTGGGTCAAGAAATTGACAGCAGCCAAGAGTAATGGGACACAGCTGTGGACAGAGTTGGAACACATGAGGGTACAGTGGAAGAGACTAAGGGGCATGAGATGGGCCCAGCTGATGCCACTGTTGGAAGAACTCAGGGTCCAGTGGAGCAGGCCAGATGTACTCATCATACATTTGGGGGGTAATGACCTGGGGGAGACCCCATGGGAATCATTGGTACAGGTCATAATAGCTGATTTAGAGAGGGTGAAATGGTGGTGGCCAGGAGTGGTGATCGGGTGGTTCGAGATCACATCCCAGAGGGTATGGAGACGGGTCAGGTAAGTTAGGGCGTTAGAAAAGGGGAAGAAGTGGCTCAACAGGAAGGTGGCTAAAGTGGTGACTGAGATAGGTGGTATGCATCTACAGCACAGAGACATCTCTTTCGATGTGCCGGAGGTGTATAGGTCTGATGGGGTCCACCTTTTGGAATTTGGCATGTGCCTGTTCCTAAGACCCATAATAGATCTAGTGGGGGAAGTCGAGAAGAGGGGTCCTAGGTACTAGCCCACAAGGGGGGAGCCCCATCTTCTATCATTAGCTGGAGATGGGTCAGTGGAAGAAAAGGGGAGCAAGGGGGGATAAAAAGGGGTAGGCAGGAAAGGGAGAGTGGGTCAGGGCAACATGGGCTGGGGACAAATGGCACCCAGGCATGGAAGTAAAATGGGGAGGGGGAAGGGGATAGACTAGGGGTCGGATCTCAGAGTCCAAACCTAAAAGGGAGGAGGTCCTGGTAAGTTGGTACATGGTACTGCTGGTGGTGTGGGGGGTCAGATCTGGTGTCAGGACTCTGAAGGAGAGAAACACTGGAAGAAGAGGACCAGGGAAGAAAAATGTTCAGAAGAAATGATGGACTGTTTGCAGTAATGTTGTGGACTGTAACAATTAAATGTGGAATGAGAAATGGAATGCAATACTAACTTATTGTCTGAATAAACTGTTGCCAACGAGCATCCAAACTAGCAGGACTGGAGAGTTTTCATTCCCCCGGAGGGGATCAGATGACAAATAGTGTTGCCAATAACAGGCAACCTGAATTGTCAGATGGCCCCTAAGGGAAATGAACAAGGTGTGGGGGGCGGGGAGGCTGGGGTGAGAAGGGGTTGGGTTTAGTGACATCACAAGGTGAGTCACAGGAGTGTCATTTGACACAGGGACAGGGGATTGGTCCCATAGGCCAGGGGGAGGGGCTGGCAGGGGTCCTAGTTTGGGGTTCTAGGGGGTATATTAGGTTACACAGCCCTCCAGCAGCCTTCTTTGTTAGGAATTTTCCCACCCACCTGCCCTGGAAGACAAAGTATGTGGTGGGGGGTGGAGGAAGGGTGGAGGTTATAGGGATGGCAGGCAGGGCAGTTGCAGAAGGGCAGCAGTGAGCAGGGACTGCCACAGCCCAGGTGGGGCAGCAAGTAGCCCTGGAGGGGGGAGGCAAGAATAGGTGGGAGAAAAGGGGGTAGAAAGAGGGGTGATAAAAAGGGGTAGGCAGGAATGGGGGAGGGGCAGGGCAACACAGGCTGGGGGCAAATGGCACCCAGGTATGGAAGTAAAAGGGGGAGGGAAAAGGGATAGACTAGGCTTCGGATCTCAGTGGCCAAACCTAGGAGGGAGGAGGTCTTGGCAAGATATTATCTGATACTGGTGAAGGTGTGGGGGGTCAGATCTGGTGTCTGGACCCTGAAGGAGAGAAACGCAGGAAGAGGAGGACCAGGGAAGAAGAAAGTTCAGAAGAAATGATGGACTGTTTGTAGTAATGTTGTGGACTGTAACAATTAAATGTGGAATGAGAAATGGAATGTAATACTAACTTGGTGTCTGAATAAACTGTTGCCAACGAGCATCCAAACTAGCAGGAGTGGAGAGTTTTCACTCCCCAGAGGGGATCCGATGACGTTAGAGTCTATAAGTAGTTGGACCTGTGTGACATTTTTGTTTATTTAGATTAAATTGTACCACGTTGTGATTACTATTTCCGATAGGTTTGATCATTTCTAGATTTGTAGTGTAAAGTGGAATATTTGTTAAAACTACATCTAGAATATTGCTATCCCTAGTTGGTTCAGATATTATTTGTTCAAGGCCCTCTGAGAGGATTGCGTCCAGGAACATACAGTAGATTCAGACTTGCTATGTGCTGTTAAATTATGCCAATCTATTCCTGGAAAATTTAAGTCCCCAACTAGTATGACCTCAGACTTTTTGGAGAGCTCAGATATTGCTTTGTTTAGATTTTGGTTATAATATAAATCAGCAGATAGAGGTCTGTAGAAATTTCCTAAAGTAAGTTTTTTCAATTTTGGTGCTCTATCTGTATACAGCATCCCTCCGCACAGAACTGTGTTTGTAAATATGTCAAGTTCAGTAGACTTCAGTTTTTCCTTCACGTAGATGCATACACCACCCCCTTTTTTGGTTTTCCTGTTTTTTTGGTATAGGGTATAGCCAGGAATGGCATTGTACCACGAGGAAGCCTCGTCCCACCAAGTCTCTGAGATTGCGATGATGTTGAATAGTTCTTGTATCATAATACTAACTAGTTCAGTATGTTTAACCACTTTGAGGCTCCTAGCATTGCCCATAAGGAGTTTATAGCCCCTATTAATATTTGGGTGAAAAGGTAAATTTGTTTGGGATTCCTTTCCTGTTTGCCCCTGACAAGCTAGTTTAAATGTTTATCTATGGTTGTTACAATACTTTTTCCCAGAATGTGGCTCCCCTTTTTACTTAAATGTAAACTGTCCCAGCTGAACAAACTATAATTGGTAGCAAATCTTTCCCAATGTGTAATACAAGTAATTTTTTTCTTAAGGCATCATTTTCTTAGCCACTCATTTATTTTTTTAATTTTATCAAGTTTTTCCCTATGTGCCCTTGGGACTGGTAGAATGTCAGAAATAAATATTGTCAGGTAGTGAGATATAGTTATTTTGAATGTCATCTACGGTGAACCTGTTTACATCATTGGTTCCAGCGTGAACAGCTACCAGTGGATTTTGTCCAGCATGTTTTAGGATAGTAGGGGCCATTCTCTCTATGTCCCTAATCTAAGCCCCTCTGAAGCTGGAACACATTGTATTATGCTTGTCTTGTTTACAAACATGCCCATCAATGTATTTAATAGTAGAGTCCCCCAATACTACGATCTGCCTAGAGCCGCTAGTCTCGTTTGCACCTATTGATTCATTGGTTTCCGTAGATTGGTGCTCAGTTATAACTGGTTCCACTGGTGGATTAGAGCTAGTATCTTTGGCTTTTTTTTTCATCTGTAGTTGTGTTATTTACATTCAGTAGTTTATATTAATTGATAGCGGGGTTTTTCTGAGGTAGGAGTATTAAGGACCACACTCTGAGTGGATCCATCTGCATGAACCTGGGCTGAAATCACCACAGCATTATGTTTAGGAATGGGATTTGTTACTGTTTTTTCTTTAAGACTTGGTTTTACCTTTGACGGACTGTGTTTCTTGTTTACTGTCACTGAGCTAGTGTCTGGTTCCTCATTTAGAGTTAGTGGTGATAAAGAATTTTGTAGTGGTATATTAAAGTCCATCACTCTAAGCCCTTTTTTGGTTTTGTTTCTGTTAATGACTGGGCTCCCTCAGACCCTTCATAGCTGTCCTCTTCCCTACCTCTTTTCAGGGAGTCATCATTTTTTTTATTAGGAGCCTGTGCTAAGGGTTCAGTGGTGCTGTTAGATTTATTTATTTCACTCTTGAGTACATTATTCTTATTTTGTAGCTGAAGGATATGATGCTCTAGTTCAGAAATCCTACACTTCAGTGTCTCATTCTCCTTGCATTGTAGACATTTCAGTCCCTCAAACCCTGAACTGGATTCTAGACAGAAGTTGTTCCATAATATGCAAGTCATATCCACTTCACCACTACTGAGTGTTACAATACCCTCCTTAATATCCATGATAATATGTCAGGATACTAGTAAGCTACAGGTATAGGCAATATTTACCCCAGATGTGTAGAGTCCTCGGTCTGTGTCCCTGGTGTCCCCAGCAGACACAGCAGACACGCACAGATGTGCTTGTCTCTGCACATGTCTCTACATGCGGCCCCACACACACTCCCTCTGCTTGCTGTTGGGGGCCTTTAATAGTGCCAGGACTGGAAGTAGCGCTATTTTCTACTTCTGGTTTTAGTGGTGGTGCAAGGTGCAATGCCCAAATAAAGTGTTTAAAAACACACAAAACCCCTGCAGCTCTGAAGGATTAGACAGTATGTAGTGTGGCCTCAGTTGTTCTTCTGGCAGGCTAAGTGGCCCAAGATTAGTAATCTGATTTGCTGATGTTACTGCCTGTGACAGTCATCCACAATCCCACAATTCCAGGAGAACAGCCATAGATGTCAAGTGCTGGCGAGGAAAGGTCACCCACCTTATTCCTCCTCCAGACACAGAATATACAGCAATTAAAACAGTTATAATGGTATATAATTCAGTAATGGTACCACCTCTCACCAGAGGTACGATGCTCCAGCTGAGAAACAGCTTAATCACACTGTCTACAAGTGACACTTGCACTGTAATGTGATATAAACAAGGATAGAACCATGGTGTTTCCTGCATGCTATCCCCACCTACACTACTGAACAGTGAGCATTACTGAGCATGCGTGGGCATTGGTGAGGCAGGTACATCAGCACATATGACACTGGAGCCTGCTGTGCAACAAAATGTAGGACAACATCGCGGTTAGGGAACTGCAATTGTGAGTGTTAGTTATATTGATGGAAAAACCAAAAACAGTATGAGAATCACTTAAATGGGTGGCAGAGGAGACGTGGCTGCCAAGAAAGTGGGCAGGTGCACATTCCCTTTAAAACGCCATATATGAGTTTTGTATGCCTCACCCTCTTTTCCATTTGTCTTTACCCCAAATATGATACCCAAGTATGGTTATACAGGTATCAGGTATTTTACTAGACTGTTATGTTTTGGAGACGATTGAGAAATCTGATTTATAAAATGAGCACTAAGAATCCTACATCCTGATTGACTGAAACTTTTTCCTACCCATTGGATTGAGACAGCACAGCACATGGGTAATTATTTCAAAAGTTTCACCAGGAAAGGCATACTAAGCGGATAACAGCTCATTTCCAGATGCATCATGGGGGTATGAAAAAGCTCCAGCACCAGTGTTACTTACTACAAATATAAGTGTGCAGCACCTTGATGGTACAGTCCCAAATTCTAGTTTCTCTTTCATGCACATTACTACATTATTACATTGCTGATCTTCTTAATCACAGAAATAGAACACTTGGGGCCAGATTCACAAAGCTTTCTGAATTGTGCAAAGTGTTTGCGCACCGATTGCATAGAGTTTGCACTGAACCGCTATTCACAAAAGGTCAGTTTGTGCAGGCAAAAGTGGTTAGCGTGATCGCAAAAACATAATGCATGCGAGATGCAAATGAATGGGAGTGGCCTTGCATACAGGCACAATGCCATTCACATAGCATTTGCACAGCACAAAATGCCTTGCATGGCACTTTGCACGGTGTAAATTGCCACCTACAAAAAGATCCTCTTATTGTGGACAAGGCCCAGAGGCAGAAGCAGGAAATGCAGGAAGGTGCACAATGGCTGACAGGACAGCATCACTTATAAACATGATGGGGGAGTCCCTCTGGGAAGAGCAGCAACAGGGACATCCAATATGTGTGCCCCATGCCAATGTGCTCTGTATCCCACTGTGCCCAACACATGGGCAGGACTTCCACAGTGGCTGCTATCCCCACTGGCAGTGCATGGTATCTATGCAATGTGATCCTCCAGAGCACAGTACATGCTATGGTGGATGGAGTGGTCCTCCATCCCATATATGCTATGCAGATTTCAGAACACACTTCCCCTGTTAACGTTTCCAACCACACTTATAATACGGAACAATCTGTATAAATGGGGTACCTACAGGTGTCCTGCCACCGTAGGTTGTGGTACTACTGAGGAATGCAGCTACACAGAGAGTCAGAGGCATAGCATGGTATGTTATGGTATGGTGGGTGTAGGGTAATATGACACTGGACAGCTCGGGACAGGAGGGTTCTGCACAGGACTGTCCAGTACAGGAAAGTGCAGCACTGGAAACCATAACAGATGGAAGTGTGGTCCATGCCACCATGACTCACCACACTAGTGAAATGTGTAACCAAATATCCAGCTGTTCAATGTCTCCATACGAGACTGTCCTGTACTGCACTTGTCTGTGGCAAACATTCCTGTTCCATACTGTCCAGTGCCAGATATGCCATGCCCAGGTATGGTATGGGAAAACATCAGTCATATGAACAGGACGCTCAATTGAGCAAAGCTCAGTCACAATGAGGTCCTTTCTATAATGGATACAATTGCCTAACATTTAAATTCAAGAAAATAATATCTTTCAGGAGGAGCATGTACCATGCACAGAAATATGGCATGTACAATACTCATAATACATAGAGTAACCAGATACCCAAGTAAAGCAGAATGTCATAGATTGCAAAGGAGTGGCATACTGTTCATAAGTGATGACTGTTATGCGACAAGGTGAGCTGCACACCCCTTAAGCTGCAATGAGCCAGCATGTAGTCATTTCAGTCTGCATAGTTGTACAAATACCGGTCTATCCAGAATGTTCCTCATGGCTGGCTCCAGTTGCTGTCTCTGCTGTCTCCATGGCTTGCAATTCCATAGCCATCTACATGTGGTGCCTGTAAATAGTGCTGGGGCAAAGTTATATGCAAATGCATGCAGATAGCTCTGAAATGAGATGCAAATTGTAAACTTTGCCCCTTACTGCCTAATTAGCTCATTTACATGCGTCCTTTGTGAATAGCAGTTTATTGCATTGCCCTAACATATGTTGTGTTTGCGCGACAGTAGTGTACTGTACAATATGTTAGTGAATGGTTTAGTGCAATATAGGATGACAGTACTGAACATGTGCAATGCACTGCTGCCACTAGTCTTATTTTTTTATTTGTTTTTTATTTATTATAAGATCAAAATTACAACCTTTGAGCTAAAAGCTCATTTATGAAGGATTCTCATTGAATCACGATCCTTGTCTAATAGTCTATCACGCATATTGCATGGCGCAATGTCCTATTGAGCATAGCTACACAATGTTGTTCAATCACACGCACAATACAGCTGTCAATTTTGTTTATGACATCTTATTTTAATTCAAATAATGGGCTGAGCTTTTTGAAGTACCTCAAGGAGTGCTGATATTTGTTTTTTACTACTTATTGACTGTACCCATCATATTACTGATATGATTGATACCTGACTACGATGTGACCTCTAGTATATGTGTTGCAGCCCACTCCTGTTTCCCATAGCACCTGTATTGCTGGGCTGAGTCACATGTAGAATAATATATGGATGTTTGTGTGTACCCAGAGTGTTACACACACCCCCGAGGTGTGGGATGCTACATGAAGGTATATGACAGCATCCCACACCATGGGTGTATGTACCATTCTGGCTGCACATGCCCATCCATGTTGTCTTTCTATGTCATTACTGGCCATCATTTGTTCTGACATTTGGTTTTCACACTGACAGTCTCATTTGTTGTTTTCCCAATACTGTTTCTGTTTTCTGGTGCTGTTGGAAATCTTGGGGGGTTGTGAGATTTGTCACTTCACACCATAAGTCTGTATTTCACACAGTGTCCATGCTACTGCTAGTACCACATGCTCTGCTTTGCCCCTTGTCGGGGGGGGGGGTCCTGGACTGTCCTCAGCAGTGAAACACCACTGCACTGCCCACATGTGTGTTCTCCATGCTGCCCATTCCTATTGGCTGTCTCCTGGTGGCACTGCCAGCCATGCCCCATGTTGGCTGCCATGCTGCAGCATCAAACATATGCAGCCATCTGCAGGTATCAATGGGTAATGCCGACTGTTGTGCCCCTCTGTCCTGCAGCACTACGTATTGCATGATTGCGCAATGCTGTTCACAGCAATGCTAGTCTGTGCAGTGCTATTCACAAACCTGTGCATGTCTTTGTGGTGCACAATACTGTCCCATTATGCAGCTTGCTTTACGTGATATTCGCCATGTGTTTAGCACCAGCACTAACCCTTTGTGAATGGGGCTGTTTTGCTGTTGCTCAATTGCATTCTATCGTGCAGCGCAAACTTTGCATAATCGCAATTCTTTGTAAATCTAGCCCTTGAAGCCAACTATTTCCAATTCAAATACACAAAGTAAAACAATATCAAGTTTCCTTTTTTTTCAATATAAAGAAAAAGAAATTGGAACAAAACAAGGAGGAGGTGACATCAAGACATAGTGCACACAAAAAGAACACATCATAGTGGCTCACAGAGTGCAACTCAAGCAGTGGCAGCGCATCTGTGAAGGGACTGTTTTAGACAGTGCTACAGATTTTTAAAGATTTTGTTTTTAATTTTCTCACATTCTTAATAAAAAAAAGTTTGTAAGTGCAATAAGACACTTCAGGGTTTTGGTTGTGCTACCACAACCACACTTCCACAAGCTGAAAACACTTGACCTGCAGCCCTGCGTTTACTACACCCCTTGGTGTGTGGTTGTGACAGCACAACCAAAACCCCATTTTGTCTTATTGCTTACTTATTTTATTTATTTATTTTAGTCTTTGGTAACCGGGTAAGGCCCACTAGGCACAAGTGCCTGTTTTCAGGGGCGACCTGGGAGCACTGGGAGGTTAAGTGACTTGCTTAGGGTCACACTGTAAGCAAGTGGAGGTTGTGAGACTCAAACCCAGGTCTGGTCTGCTGGATGTACCAAGCTCATTCACAGCTCATTACTCTAACCTCTAGGCTATACTGCCAGCCCAACTACTTAGTAGATATTACCCACCCTCTAACAGAATCTATTGTATATTAGGGAAGAAACACTTTACATTTATGTGCTAAAGATAGTACTTTACCACAACAAAGCAAAGCATATTATTATTAGCAACAAGAGGGCTAGGGTTTGGATGTATATCACCACATAGGATTACCCATATACAGAAAAGCAATTTACCAATTCAAATTTACCTATCTATATACAACAAGCATTTGTCAATGCCGAATGTTGCTTGCTTGTATGTGCTATTTAGGTATTTGGAAGTCATTGGAGTGCAAATATTGAAAATTCACGAACTTACGAGCGTGCGTAGGAACTGCACAACGACGCCAGAAAACAGTCATTTCTAGGAATTTTTCACCAAATATTCAACATAGCCATTTTAAGAGAGCCCACCTTATGAACACTGGTAATGTCATTTCATTAATCGGCTCCAGAGGTAAGTATGGGGTGAGGGGTGTGGGAGGCAGGGTGCGCAGTGGGTGGGTGCGGGTGGGGCAGTGAGACTGCGAAGGACCTTTTTTATGTACAGGTTTTTGGGTTTTTTTTAAATTAAGACGATGCAGAACATTTGCCACGCTGGGGTGGGCTCCCAGCATGGCAGCTGGAAAGGCTGTTTGGGGGGGCTGGAGCTGACGCGGGATTGGGCACCCCCGTCGGCTATAACAAGATTTGCCACACTGGGGTGGGCTCCCAGCGTGGCACCTGGAAAGGTTTTGTGAGGGGGGCATGCAGCCATGGAGCCAACAGGGGATTGGGCACCCCATTGGCTATAACATTTTTTGCCACGCTGGGGTGGGCTCCAAGCGTGGCACCAGGGCAACTTTGTTGGGGGCATGGAGCCGACAGGGGATTGGGCACCCCATCGGCCCATACAGTGTGTGGGGGAGGAGGCGCAACAGCACGCAATACGCGTGCTTATGCATGTGTGTGTGGGGTCTGCTACTGAAGCGGAGCTCTTCAATTGTATGCCACTGCATTTTTGACTGCTGTCATAGACAGCTGCAGAAGTCATTGGAGGAACTGCGGCCGTGCCTGCAAACTCAGTGACTGAATTGGAAGACGGGGTGCCACACCTCCGAAAACTCTGATGATGGCACTACGTTTCTTGCACATACGTGCAAGCAGCATAAAAAATCAATTTACCAATTCAAATTACCATATGTTGAGGCAATCTGTCTAATAAAATGTAGTTACAAGAAAGAAGTTTTATGACAGGCCGCAAAATTAAAGAAACAGTTTGAATTGTTGCTTAGTGGCTACAAGTTTAATCAGAGATGATAGCCCAGACTGTAAAGATAGTACATCAAAGATGCTACTATGGGATTCTGCGATCCGGATGTCCAGATTCATAGTTCATGCTGTGGTATTTGCTATGGACGACTTGATTTCCAGATTAGTGATAAAATGGATAAAAGAGAGTAGGGAAGTACTAATTAAAGATGATTAAAGTACTGATACAAGGCCTATGTGACAGTAAGAGAGACATCGAGTTGTGGGAAAAAGATGGAGAACTCACAAATAAAACAGAGCTACCCATATTAGTAACAAGGGTAATAAAATTATTACAATTTAAATTTCACAATATAGAGTACTGTAAAACTCAAACATTAGAGCAATATTACAGAAATAAGCTGCCCATGAATTCTGAACCTCCCCAGCGGACCCCAGCCAGTCCTGCAGGAACCATGCACATGGAGATCCACTCCCTAGAAAACACCTAATCAACTCCTGCTGCTATAAGGCTGAAGTCCTGGCCAGAGAACCAATAATCCTTGCTTATTGCCCTCACCAACCCCTCACTATTATACTGCAGCATTCAACGTTGTTGCATTTGGGGGTTAATGACAGACTATTTGGCCAGAATATACAGCATCAAAGGAGGAAAATTAAAATACTGGTAGGATTCATCAGCTGCTATTTGGCCCCACTGATTTAAAAGCCTAAGTGCCAACCCTGGAAGTGATGCTTACACTGGCTGCCCATGCAACCCATTCTCTACTAGGCTTCAGCTCTCACAAGTTGTCTGTTGAGGGAATGACAGAGCCCCTGGCCAGACTGTGCAGTAGCAGAGGTAGAAAATGGAACTACTAGCAATGCCATTGTCAGGATAGGAAACCATTTGTTTGGGAAGGAAACACAATGTGGTCCTCTAACTGTGTTGTTATTTTTTACTGACCTGCCTATGATTTCATTTATTGGCATCAAATACCACAAATGAAAAAACAGTTCACAGACTTACTCATTAACCATGGAATAACACGCTAGTAAAAGTTCCCTCCAGAGAAAATTACATCTTACATGTGGTCATTACAGATGTAGCGAACCTGGTGCAAAATCTTAACACTGGGGAAAATCTGGAATCTGGTAGAATTTAAACTAGCAATAAATATACTGCACGTAAGAATATGTACACAGCCATAACTAAAAACTATTGCAAAGAATACTTAAGGAAAATAAAAGAAAATTCTTAGAAAATGGTAATCTGAACAGGAGTTTAAGGACTTAAATACTGAAAACTGTTGGAGAAGTTTAAAAAATAAAATATTAGAACTGGAAAGGAAATATGTATCAGAAAAAAAATTATTAAACAAAAAGGAAAATAAACCTTTATGGTGTACTAATGGGGTTCAAAAACAAATAAAAAAGCCAAGGCATACAGCAGAATGAAGAAGGATCAGACACTGCATAATATCAGTTCATACAAGAATGCGCTTAAGAGATCAAAAAAAATAAGAAAGATAGGGCAAAGGTTGAGTTTAAGTTAGCACACTGAAAGGACAATTGTAAAACCTTATACTCACACATAAATAACAACAAATGGAATGAGTGATCAGTAGGACCAATCATAGAAAATAATTTATTAGCAGATGACCCAAAGGAGATTGCAAACCTTTTCAATAACTATTTCTGTTCAGTGTATAACAATAAGGCCTGGACAACATACGAAGCAGAAAAAAAACAGTATCAAACAGTAG
This sequence comes from Neoceratodus forsteri, assembly GCA_016271365.2. Classification (NCBI taxonomy): domain Eukaryota; kingdom Metazoa; phylum Chordata; order Ceratodontiformes; family Ceratodontidae; genus Neoceratodus; species Neoceratodus forsteri. The sequence goes on from CM028130.1 coordinate 620,953,399, forward strand.
TTTTTATATATTCAAACTAGCAGAGACAGAAAGATTACTTAAGGACCTAAAAGACGACAAATCAGCAGGACCAGACAACCTCCACCCCAGAATTCTAAAAGAAACTGTAGGACTCACAGCAGCACCCCAACAGATATTTACAATAAATCATATACAACGGGAGAGGTACCAAATGACTGGACAAAGGCCTTTGTAGTTCCAATTTTTAAGAAAGGAAACAGATCTAGTATTAAAAATAATAGACCTATCAGTCTTACATCTGTACCAGGAAAAATAATGGAAAACAATTCTGAAGCAATTATTCAATCAATCAATCAAAATATTTATTTAGTCAGGCGAACATCATTGAGCGTAGCTCATTTACAAGATGGACCTGAGTGGTCATACAAATTAGAGTACAAGTATTTTTACATAGACAAGAAAAACATGAACAACAGTACAATGACATAGAATGAGAGTTTACAACAATTTACATATATACAATGTACAGTAAAATCACTTAACCTGTAGGAAAAGGAGAGAATAGATACATAGCAGGCATAGTATACAAATAATAAGCCTATATGGCTTTTATAAGAGCTACAGCTGACTGGATAATAGAAGGAACTAACATAATGGAATACGGAAGGGGGGATGTAGGTTGGATGGGAGATTAGGCCTTATGAAAGCAATTGCAGAACTCTGGAAATATGGTGGAGAATAATCTTTGAAGGATGATAAGGGTAAGAGGGCATTGAGATTCATAGATTTTTGGAGTGAGTTCAAGTAACTGCAAGGAGTAGCTGATAAGCCCTCCCAAACGGGTACAGGCATTAGGGGACCTTCAACATGATAGTTTACTGATCCTTAGGGTGTATGGCCACAAGTAATTGAATTAAAACAGTCTGTGATATAGGAGGTTTGCCTGATAAAGCTTTGAAGATCCAGATTGCAGCATTCCTATTTCTTCTGTGTTGTAGTGATGTCCAATTAACTGCCATATAAAGAGAGCAATGATGGGTGCTAGAGGGAAGGTCAGTAATAAATCTGATGGATCTATGATACAGGGTGTCCAGCTTATTTAAGAGGGAGAGTGAGCAATGGCCATAGAGAAAGTCAGCATAGTCAATGAGGGATAGGAATGATGCCTGGATTAATCTTTGTTTGGAGTCTGTGGTAAGGAAGTGTTTTATCCTGTAAAATAGGCCAAGCCTTTGTCTCAACTTTTTTAGTAGCTCTTCAATATGGACAGAGTAGTCGAGCTTATTATCAATCCAGACTCCAAGATATTTGAACTTGTCCACAAATTCCAGCTTCTCCAAGGAAGGTGAATAATTGTAGGGTGGTGGGTGATGGGGTAATGGCAGAGCAACTCTTTGTGCAAAAAGCATAGCTTTTGTTTTTTGGCATTTAGAAGTAGTTTTTCCAATAGATTGTGTTGCAGGATGGCGAATTCTGATTGTAACAGCTTACAGGCTTTAGGTAATGAGGGATTACTGACATATAATACAGTATCATCAGCAAACAGATGAATGTTAGATTGAGAGGTTGGCATCGATATTATTAATATAAATGGCAAGAGGATAGGGCCAAGAATAGAGCCTTGCGGTACACCTCTTAGCAGTGGTTTTAAGGTGGATAGGTAATTTTCATTTTTACTAATTGTGACCTATCAGGTAGATAGCACTTAAACCAGCTGAGTGAGAGAGAATCCAGGCCTAGAGAGCTAAGGGAGGTGAGTAATGATTCATGATCCACTGTGTCAAATGCTTTACTCAAGTCCAGGAACAGCACAGGTACAATTCTTCTTGTCCAGGCAATCTGCCAGTCATTATTACTTGGCTAGGACAGAGATGGTGCTATGCCTTGATCTAAATCCGATTGTGCTGGATTTAGGAGGTTGTTTTATCCAGATAGGCCCTTAACTGTGAGTTTACTAATTTTTCAAGCATCTTGGATAGTACCGGTAGGATGGAAATGGGCCTGTAATTGTTGAGGTCCGTGGGATCACCAGATTTAAGTAGTGGAACTACTTGAGCTGTTTTCCAAGTGAAGGGAATGGATCCAGTAGCTAGGGAAAGATTGAAGAGATGAGTGAGGGGGGCAGATAAGGCGTGTGATGCTATTTTAAGGAAGTAGGGATCCAGGGAGTCTGTACCTGCACTCTTAGAAGTATCTAAATTAGATAGGAGGTCTTCTACTTCTTTCAAGAATATTGGGTTGAAGGAGAATGTTTGAAGTAGCCTTTTGTCCCACAGTGGATTGAAGGTTCAAAGATGATCTCAAGAGACTTGCAGGTGAGGAGTCAAATGCTAGGCCAGCTGTGGTGAAGTGGTCATTGAAGGTGTTTAGGATTTCTTGCTTGCCCGTAATTTCTGTGTCATTTAGTAGCAGTTTGGAGGTTAAGGCAGGGTAGAGTTTTTGCCCAGAATTCCTTTATAGTACCCCAGAGTCTGGATGGGTTATTGTAGGAAGCATCTAATTCAGCTCTATAATAGGCAGCTTTGGCAATTCTTATTTGTTTTGTACATGAATTTCTTGCTTTTCTGAATTGAAGCCAGTCTCTGGTATCCTTTGTTTTTCTTGCCTTTTCCAAAGTTTGTCTCTGGCTAACAAGGCTGATTTAAGGTCAGTAGTGAACCAAGGACAAGATCTTACTTTAGTTCTGATACTGGTGATTGGTGCATGAATATTGAGAGCATTAGTGATGATGTCCTTTAAGATCTGGAGAGCTGTTTCAACTGAGGTTGTAAGGTAAAAGTCTTGCCAATATGTTGTATTGCACAAATCATAGAGATATCCTGAGATGTTGAATTTCTTTTTTGACCTTTTGAGGACAAATTCTGCAGGATTGGATGGTTTGAATGTAGATCTTATGCCAGCTATAGGACAATGATCACTTACATCACTCGGTAGTACTCCTGCATGTGAATATAAGTGAGGCTTGTTTACCAACATAATATCCAGGAGTGAGCTGTTGCTAGAATTTTTTAGGTTAATCCTGGTTGGATCTTTGATTAATTGTGTGAATCCATGGGTGTCACAGAAGGTTACCAGTGGTGCAGATACATTAGATAGCCAGTTTAAATTCAAATCACCAAGGATGATGGTATCTTCAGGGCCTAGATTGAGTATTGATCCTAGGTGAGATAGGAGTTTGAGGCCTGCAGAGGGGGGCCTATAGCAGCCAATCAAATTAAATGAAGACAAATTTGGAAGGGATATTTTAATTGACAAACATTCAAATTCCTTTGGTTCGGATGTATTGATGATGCAGGATGCAGAGATGGTGTCCTTAATGTATATGGCCACCCCACCACCCCTGGAAGGGTGATCTGATCTGAAGAGCTGATAATTGGGAAGATTTATATCACTGTCGTTTGTTGTAGGTCTGAGCCAAGTTTCAGAGATAACCAGGAAGTCAGGTAGAGTATGTCCAACCCAGGCCTGTATTAAGGAGAACTTTTTTAGAAGACTGCAAGCATTGAAGTGAAGGAAGCTTAGGCCATTTATGGAGGTTAGATCAGCAGGGATAAAAACTTTCAATGGGGCCAGGATTTATTTCAATAGTACCAATGCAGATCAGAAGGAAGAAGATTAATTTGAGGAGGGCACCAAGTGAAAGGGATAGGGAGTGGTCAGAGCATTTCCTCCTCTTCTTGGGTGCCCACTGTATAGTGGGTGAAGGTCCTGTTATATAGGTATGAGATTTATCGTAACATAATAATCTGATGGACAGGCATAATGGGTTAATATAAAGCCATTGGAAGACAATATTAAGGAACTAGGATTGGATGACATCACACAGCACGGTTTCAAAAAGAAAAGATCATGTACAACCACTGTAATGATATTCTATGAAGTGTCTAATTCTAATACAAACAACAACATACCAGCAGATGTAATATTTTTGGATTTTCATAAGGCATTCAACACAGTGCCTTGTGACATACTGATTATCAAAATGGAAAATATAAACATAGACAGGAAAATAATAAACTGGGTAAATATAGTTGCTTGACTAATAAGAACCAACAAGTGAGAATAAAAGGAGTGATATCAGATGAGGGAAGAGTTGGTAGTGGGGTCCCTGAGGGCTCAGTGATGGGATCAGTGTTGTTCTCCTTTTAATAAGTGATATGGGTAAAGATGATAAGAGGACTATAGCCATGATTGCAGATGACACAAAGCTTGGAGGGAGAGCTGACACAGTAGAAAACAGGAAAAGAGTACGGATCAGGAAGAAATAGAAAAATGGTCCATAAAAGTAAAATGCAGTTCAATACTGACAAAGGTGCATTTATTCATATGAGAAAATTAAATATACAACACAAATGTATGTTAGATGGAAAAGAAGTCAAAAAGGCTGATTCAGAAAGAGACGTGGGAATTATAATTGATAAAGACTTAAACATTTCACAGCACTGTGACAAAATAACTACAATAACAAATAGACTACTTAGAAACATAAACAGAACAGTTATATAAAAAAGGAACAGTGTATCATTCTGGTCTATAAAGCTTATGTCAGACCCCACATAAGCCATGTTTATGCTGCCAACTTCGCTCCATCTGTGGAACACTGAAGTGCTGCCCTGATGCAAGAAGACGCTTGGCTTTTGCATCTACACAGCCCCTCTCAGTGCTGATGCAAAAATGCACTGAACAGGGTCTGGGAGTCAAGCGGTGGTCAGATAAAAATAGACAAAAGATGACGGCAGGGTCTGGCACGTGGGACAGAGTGGTGCAGTCTGTCCATATGGCCATTTAAACCGTTTGCTCCGGAACATATTCCCAGACTTTCTGGGACTGCGGTAGTGGAGTAATGACTGACTTACCATGATCCGGTTAGTGTCCACACAGCGGTATTTGCAATGCAGCAACCTGAGCACTTGGGCTGCTGTGGTGCAAATGCCACCGTGTAAACAGGGCTTACTGTTCACAGCTATGGAACCAATGCAGGAGGGGAGAAGTTCAGCTACTGGAAACAGTTCAGAGGAGGGCAACACAACTGGTCCCAAGCTTGAATAGACTGACATTTGAGAAGAGATTGGAAAACCTTAATCTGTTTATACTTGAAGATAGAAGGGAGCAGGGTGACCTCCTGCAGATATTTAAAATCATGATTGATCCAGAGTTGATTAAACAAATACAGACAGAAGTACAACACAAAGATATCAATCTGAGATCACATAAACAACAAATTAAACTGAACACAAATGAAAAATAATAATAGAAGAGGTTCATATACACAAAGAGCAGGTAGGCAGTGGAACAGTCTACCAAAAGAAATAGTAGATACAGAAACACTTAAACAGGCTTTAAGAAAAAATTGGACAACCACATCATAAAGGCTTTTAAAATGAACCACTGAATAGTGGAGGACAGGCTCGATGGGCATAAACAGCCTCCTCCTGTCTAACTACTCAGTATAGAACTCAGTTGGTTACTGTTGTGTCATCCACCCCTTGGGAGGAGCTGGCCAGAGTTCCCATAGGTTTTATGGGACTACAGGTATGAGAAAAAGTACAGGGGCATGTTAAACACTTTAACCAAACACTGACTTCATAGTCCTTGCTGGGGCTTCCTGATTTCCACTGCATGATAGGTCCTACCTCCATGATAGGTGGATTTGTCCAATATTTCCCCCTTCCCATACATTCTGCTACTGGCATTGATATGAAGGCTCAGTTACATGAACTTACCACTATATTTGCAAAGTTTTTAACCTATGTTTGCAATCTTTCATAGCATTACTGCATTGTTTTGGGTTTTTTTTCCCCCTCCTCTGCCCTCCACTCTCCTATTCTTCTGGAGTTGCCAGTGGTCTGTTGCACCCTCACTCACCTGACCACTATCCAGAGTAGTCCAGCCTCTATGGAGTTGTGGTTGTACCCCCCAGGCGGGTACGGGGTGAGAGCCCTTTTCTCCCAACATGTCTTTTTACTTTGTTGGGATGTTGTCTCCGGAGGTGGCAGGGACATTGAGGGTCGGGACCTTGGTGCTCTATCTACTGGATGGCAGTGGGTGTTTTTCTGGATTTCTGGGCATGCCGTGTGCCCATGACGTCAAGGCGCTATGTGCGCCGATGTCCAGCACGCCTACCCTCTTTAGTCCCCGGGCCTGCTGTACCTCGAGTCTCCACTCTGGGTCACCCAGGCACCTTGGTCGAGTAGCCCCCTTCCCCCGGAGAAGGTGAGCTGTCCATAGGATGCTCAGACCTCCTTCTCCTGGCTGGCTCTCCAGCTCCCCGGGCTCGTTCCTGAACCCGGGTCGCTGGCATCGCAAATGAAAATCCAACCACTGCGCCGGCGGGCCGGCAGCATTACTGCATTGTTGATTATGCATATAATAGTGTATTTTTATTTTTATGTACAGTCAATTTACTATTTTATCTTACCCTGTAACAGCTCCCTCCTTATCGTATCCCTTCCTCACTCTGTCTCTTCAGGATGACCACACAAAATACTGTAGTTAGTTCACTGTGCCTTCCTGGCTAAAATTAAATATATGTGGCATGGAAATACCACCATAGCAATAACATTGAAACATAGAATTTGATGGCAGATAAGGATCACTTGGCTCACTCACTTTGCCCATAATAACTGTGTTAGAAGTGGGATTTGAACCCCCCACCTCCATGTGTAGCCCAGAATACCAATTTCTTTGGGAAGAATTGTTTTATTGAGTCTGGCACCTTAGACCACTTGGCCATCCAGGTTTAGCATTCTTGGCAGCAGTGGGATTACTCACACCTTTGTTAATCCCCTATTTTCAGTCACTTATAACTCAGCCATCTGCAGATTTAGGGATCTGAGATTTGATGTCCTCACCCGTTCTGGCAGCATCCCAAGGCCCAACAACTGTGATGTGATTTCAATACATAGGTTTTATGTTACAGGGTGGTAAAATTATAGAAACATGTCCAAAATTAGGCTGCTTCTTTGTACAATAAAAAAAAAAAACGCTGTGATTTGAAACATGAAACTTGGAGGTTTATTAGATACTGTTCCAAAGGTGGTGCTTTTGGTGTTTTAAAAACTAAACAGATCTTGTTTAGGAATTATATATAAAATACGGAACTGGCAAATGAGCAGCTACAAAATGTTCAGTTAAGTTGTACAAGGCAAATTTATCACTGTCACAGGTGTCACACCATAAAACCCCTGGTTTTACAGATGAATATTTAAGCCAGAAAAAAATGTTTAAGTCTTATGGCAAAAGTGGGGTTTCTTGCAGATGCATCTGCAAAAGCAGGTTGCTTGGGTTTAGCAGCAAAAAGTGGCTTGAATTTAAAAGTGACACTTGCATAGTTGTGAGGGGGCGGCATATTTATTTTATATAATACATAGATGGGAACTTTTCCCCATAGAAAATGCCATAATTTATTTTCCTGTATACCTGTGACTAATCTAGCAAATAAAAGTGTATGCCTGCACTAATTAAGCAATTACAGCTGTGCACCTATACTAATTAAAGCTACATACCTACACTAATCAAACAATTGAAAGTATATAGCTATAGTAATAAAAAATATATGGCTACACTACATTAAACCCTTTGGGACAATACTAATAACACAAGTAACACACCATTAGGAAGCTAGCCAAACCAATTAACAAGCTGCAAAAGAACCTGGAAAAAAAAAACATAAAATCCTCCCGAATCCAGAAATCCCCCAAACTCCTACCTGCTCTCAGTACACGCTGTTCCCTTCCTGCTGGAAGAGAACTTCAGGTGCCATAACGAGATTGAAAATGGGATCTCCATAACAAAAACCATTCTAATGTATTATATTCAACAAACAATTGATAAGGGTGGAACACTAATTATACAATGGCAAGAAAGAATCTTGGACTGTGATTGGTCAGTTTGGGGCTGGACCCATGGCGTTATCCCAGCACGTCGCCACAGGTCTAGTCTCAGCCTCACTGTGAACCTGCAGATGAGCCTTTGGAGCTTGATGATTGTTTGGATGATGAGTTCTTTTTTGCATCTCCTCTTAAGAAACAAAAATATTTTTCCACACTAATAAAAACATTCTTTAAAATTATTTTTTTATTTTATATATAACAACGAGCCATTGTATAATAGGAATAATGCACTCCAGGGTGTGTGTCATTTGGGATAATGCCACGCCTGGGGCATTGGATGCACTTGGCCTGCAGCCTCGTGCCCAACCCCCAGGTCTGGCGTTATCCCTGACACACACCCTGTCGCATTATCCTTTAGTATACTCCATCTTGGGGCTAATTAGGGCAATAAAGCCCTTTTAGGCTTGTGGCCTTATAGCCCTAATTAGCCCCCTCGATGGGTATACATCCTTGTATACCACCCTTTCCCATTATTTATTTTATATTTATGTGTGTATTTGTTGATTTATTTATTTATTTATCTGAGATTTTCAGCACCAAGATAGCCTCGGCTAGGTACATCGCCTAGTTTTCAAGAGAGTCATAGGGTGGCATTTATTTATTTATTTATTTATTTATTTCAAGCCTAGGATTACAAACATCTCTGAGCCAGAAGCTCTTTTACAAAGGTTCTGCATCATATGACACAATACAGACATATAGAAAGCAACAGAAAGACATGAATAAGTGCATCCATGTAGTTTACACAGAGTCATACATGGAACTAGAGGGCCCAGTATGGTACAAGGATTCAACACCGTTAACATAGTGAAGAGTAAGGATACACAATATCCTGTGTCAAATAGACGAGGCATACTGATGAGTCCTGGTAGGACGAAACACGTGTCTATGTCATCTGTTAACACCCTTTGCAAACTGTGTGAGAGGCCTTTCGGCACCATGCAATACTACTTAAAGTTGAACCAGCATAATATATTGTGTGGTGATTTACATATGCCACCCATGATGCTTTGCATTGTGTGGTCATGTGTGATTTTATATATTCTGTGTAATACATGCCAGTCATTTTAAGCAGGCGATAAGTAGGGGAAACAGTACAGCAAGCTTTGACTACATGATACATGTCAATTGTGTTAATCAGATGAATAAGAAGAGAATCAACTCAGAGAGCCTTCTCTATCAAAGGAATATAACAGGAAAAGAGTATAAGGAAAGGGCAGGTCACGGTTGGGTGGGGTAGAAGGAAGGTAAAAGAAGGGTGAAACGGAGATGAGGGGCGGGGTTAGAAAAAATTAAGTTTTGACCAGCAGCCCATAAATGCCAATAGGGGCAAAAGGAGGTTTACTAGGAGGGGGCAGGAGGGTAAGAGGGAAGGGTAAAAGAATATAGGGTAAGAGGAAAGGGTGAGGGTAGAAGAATATAGGTGCAGAAGGAACAAAGAGGGGGTTCATGGGGTTAATCCATCAGGAAGAGAGGGGGCAGGAGGGCTAGCGATTAAATGCTGAGGTGTGCAGAGGAATTGGGAATGACTGTGGGATTTATAAGCAGAGGATGCAAAGGCTTATCCAAAAGCAGGAACAAGAGCAGGGCAGGGAGGGGGGAGGAGGAGGGTTAACAGGAGGGGGGACGGGGGAGAAGAGTGAGTATACAAACAAGGCTAAAGGGGGCCAAGACCAGGGTTTAAAACCAACACAAGGGTAGAGGGTGGTCGAGGGTACCAGGTGGGGTGAGGTGCATGAGAAAGTGGGGACACTGTGGGATTTACAAGCAGAGGATGTAGGGCCTTATCCAAAAGCAGGAGCAAGAGCAGGGGAGGGAGAAGGAGGAGGAGGGATTAACAGGATGAACTACGGGGAAAAGAGTGAGTATACAAACAAGGCTAGAGGAGCAAAAACCAGTGTTTAAGACCAACACAAGGGTAGGAGGTTGGCAAGAATATCAGGTGGGGTGGACAGGCTGGGGGGGCAGGGTGAAAACAATGGGGTACGTGGGACACCAGGCATGAGGAGTGGTGGAGATGGGGGTGGGGTGTAGCAGCAGGAAGGGGGGGTACAAGGGAGCCTGGTCCAGTAATTTAGGATAGGGAAGACCCTTCCTGCACTTATGAGGTGGGGCAATCACATCCCCCCAAGTGCTAGTAGATGTTCCCGCAGTTTGTGTTTGAAGGGTCCAATCAGATTCTGCAGAAAGTCACTGCAAAAAATGACTTTAAAACAGAACAAGCAGCACAGTTTACATAAATTAGTTAGCTTACACATGAACAATTGTCTAGACAGGTTCAATGACCAGGATTCCATTGTTAGAAAGGTGCAATTTATACATTATCTACGGAACTCCATAGTTACATCTTACATAAATGATTGCATGCCATTTAAGGGGGGAATGGTCTTGCAAACTGAAAACATAGAGATGTGGGCAAGATAGAAGGTTTGCAGCGTTAGGTATTAGAACATGGGTTGAAAAAATTCTGAAACCTGCTTGGGTGCCAGTAGTCACAAGGCATAAGTTTATCTGGCAACAGAGCCTCTAAAAAAAAGAGACGGCACTGTTCCTGCATTAGGACTATTTTACATATAAAACTTGTTCCTTGAATGTTTTAAAATTCCTTTTTTAAAATGTTGTCCTGCAAAAGCCCATTTTCTAAGTGTAACAAGATCCATCAGGATGTGGGGTATTGAGCGATACTTGCCATTCAAAGAACTGTAAAGCCCTCCACCTATGCCATTAGGCCTCACCACACCCTGGGGATATAGGCATCCCCCAACACCCCACAACTCATCAGGTCTTATTACTTACATAGGGCATAACAATTGAGTAATGGCTACTCAGTAAAGATGCAGTAGATTACCTTCTATGCCTTGTGGCAGTTGCATAGTTTACCTAAATGCTTCTACACAGCTTGAATTATGCAAGGCTGCCCATGCACTTCACATGATCTTGGCATGCATGCCAGCTTTTGGGTGCCCCAATGCTAAATGCTTTTTTACCTATCATTCACTTATGTTTGGCATATGGAGGATTTCCCTTGTTTGTGGCCTTATCCTGTAACTAGAGATGGTTTTAGTGAGCAGACCCCTCAGGTAGTCAGGGGATGTGCCCTGACTACTTTTATCTAGACACAGTCCTTGAAAGCTATGATGCCAAGTCAGGGTTGAATTAACAGAAGAGCAAATGGGGCAATTGCCCTGGGGCCCTGAGCTCTGGGGGCCACCTCACCCTCCCCTCCCCTCCCAGGGTTCAAAACTTGTGCCCAAGATTCTTGAGGGGTTGTTCCTTTTGAGACTTTGCAACGCACATATGGCTTAACAGGCCGGGAACATTTTCCATACTTACAGGTTAGAACATACCTCCTACACAAATGGCCAGAGCACACCAGACTACCTAATTCTTACTGTTCTGTTAGATGCACATAGAGACAACTCTTGGACACACAGTTTACAGGAACTATTAGGGGACTCTACTCAGATGGTAGCACGTCAATTGCGCGATGCAATAATAGTGACGCCAATTTGTGCAACGCTACTATAGTGACTACAATTACAGTGTCCTGAAATATAGGTGACTACCATTAGGGCAACTAATGTATGTCCCCCTCCTGAGGATGCTATGACCTCAGGGTTGGTTATTTAGTAAGGGGTGTGGGAAAGACCCCCTACTTTTTTGCAAATGTCACCCTAATGGTGGTCCCCATATTTCAGGGCACTGTAATTGCAGTCACTAGGCGTCGCTCGAATTGGCGTCACATGCCAGCATCGCACTGACATGGAACCACTCAGACTATCTTAGCAGCTTGGAATTGGGAATTAGGTTTGAAACTAGACATGAAGCTTTGTCTGCGGCACGCTGTCCCAGCCATGCAGGTTTCCTCCTTCATGATTTCGAGACAGGTTGCCTGGAGGTGCAGTTAGTGGTATTTTTGTACTCCTGCACAGCTACTAAAATACAAGGCTGAACAATATGGGACCTGCTGGAGCAGATATGGGTATTATCCTATTGATCATGCTCACATATTCTGGCAATACCCAGTTCTCACTCAGTATTGGGAGGATATAGCTAATATTTCCTTCCCATGAGAACTGATCTCCCCCTCCATGGTCTTGCTATTGATTCTCTCCCTCCCCCCACCCCAAAGTCATCCAGTTTCCCCGTTCCTTGGTATATATTTATATCTTAAAAAAACTATTATTTTTACATGCCTTTGGATGATTTGTAACATTTCTGCTTCAGAACAACTAATAGTGGCCCTGCTTAATAAATCTCCTCAATTTGGAGGTTGTTGGCAGGATTGGGTTATACATTATATATCAATTGACCCCATTTTTGTTCCCCAGAGGATTGAGTTTAACTACTACCCTACCACTATACTTTGTCAAAGATATTTGGAAAGAACTCAGATAGGTCATAAGGTAAATCTTTTAAAGAGCATCTTTCTTGGTGCTGTACAAAAACATTAGAAAGCTCCCTTACCTCCATGGGAGCTCATCTGTCCAAAAAAGAGCCTTATAAATACCCGCCAAGGGAAGGGGAGGGATCATAAATTGACCCTGAAGGGCTAGCAGCACAATCCCTTTCCACTTCCCTGTTGTTAGCCATGTCCCTGCGCTGTGATGTCTTCTGATGCGGCAACAGGAAGAGCACGGGGGCGCACTCCATTGAAGTGTATGGAACATGGCTTTAAAGCACAATTTTTGGCCATTCTGTAAAACCAGAGCCAGGGTTCAACTAACAAGGCTCTTGTTAGTTGAACCCTGGCTCCGGTTTTACGAAATGGTCTCTTAAATGGCTGAAAATTGTGCTTTAAAGTCACGCTCCATACACTTCAATGGAGCATGCCCCCTTGCTCTCCCTATTGCCACGGCAGAAAATGGGGCGTTGCCGGCAACAGGGAATTGGAAAGGGATCACACTGCTAGCCCTTTAGGGACAATTTATGATACCTTCCCCTTCCCTTAGGAGTATTTATAAAGGTTCTTCTTTGGATAGAGGAGCTCCCATGGAGGTAAGAGAGCTTCCTCTACTTTGGGGGGAAATTTGAAAATTAACAAGATTAGTTCTCTTTAAAAATCACTTCCTCTGAGGAGGGGAAGAGCTGCCCAATTGAGTTCCCATTATTTTTCATTTCTTAGCATTTGGTTTAAGTATTTAGGCTTGGATTGCAATGTATTTGTCTTTATTTTGCTATCCAACATTATACTTTGTAATTGTATCCTGTATGTCACAGCTTTGACATGATCTGAAACATGCTCTGAGATATGCTGTCATAACATATTATCTACAGTATTGCTTATTGTCTTGCTTCAATAAACTTTAAATGCAAAAAAAGAAATTAGTGCCCAAGTTCCCATCTGCCAAAGGCGCCCACTGGGTGCCTTGCCTTTTTTAATTTTTTTTGTGTTTTGTTTCAGCCTTAGGCTTACTTTTACTTGCTGCAGTTTCCAGCATTGCTACTAGGTGCATGCGGCCACCAGCCAGCAGAAATTGATGAAAGGAGCTCCAAATGCCCCCAAAGACCCTAGCCCACATGCCCAGGAAGGAGGAGTATGCAGCTGCCTCACTTAACAGTAGCACTGAGCATGCGTGATGTGTGTTTGCTTGCTTACCTTCCCGACCCAGCTTGTCATTATGAAAAGGATGGAGGGAAATAGGCACGCCAAATCTTACACACCTGGCTGCAATTAGAAGCATCACTTCAATTTCAGAAGAGTTGATTGAGCCGCAACAGTAGATCAAAGATTAGGATCATCTCCCACTCCCCTCACTAAAATAAAGATGGAAGGGCAAGGCATGGCTGGAGCCCACCAGTATGATTTGACTGACTGCAGAGTGCATGCAATAATGATTGTTGATCAGGCAGGTCCACAAAAACAACTGTGTCTATGACTGTGTCACAAATTTTGTCTGGTAGGGGAAATGGAGAAGAGACAGTGCATGGTGTGGCACCAGTTTCTGATAAATCTATTGTCTCTATAATGAATAAATGTTGTTCTTTTTTCTTGTTTCTACAAAATATCTGGAAATATGTGGTAGTTCTAATATTCCAGACAAGTGATTAACAAAGTAAGGCATCCAAAAAGGAAGGCACCCTGGGGACTGACAGTTCAAATCACTTGCCTGCTTCATTATCTAATGGTAATGAGCATATGAAGGGATAGTGGGCTTTGATACAAACTGTAACTCCGTAGCTACTTACTTGACTCAGTTGTGTAGCAGCCATTTGTTTTTGCTTCATTGCCAGCAGCAGACAAATACCTGCGTTATGAGGAAGGGCAGATTTTGCTCTTGTAGGGCTTTGGGTCTGGGCTTCAGAAGAAAGGGCTTTTAAAATATCCCAGCCCTAAGACTTAAAACTGTGTATCCAAAGTATAGTAAGTGGCAGTCCTACAGTTTTAAGGTTTGTATATCCATCTCAAATTTTCAAGAATCTCCATTTTTCCGTGTATTTGTACCAAGTTAAAGTTTCACAAATTTGAAGCTGATAAAGCCTTTGTGGTGAAAGATGTATTTTTAATTTCAACAACCTCCTTTTGCAGTTCTAGGTGTTGATCTTTAAGTTGACTATTGTCCACAAAAAATGTGTCCCAATGGCACACTTGGCAGTAGTTGTTTTGTTGAATGTGGCATAAGCTCCAGATAATAGCACAGAGGCAGCTATATTTCAGGGGATGTGAGCAAAACTCTTTCTCCTGATGCTCAGGCTCCATGAGTTTCCTCCCAAAAATATTAGAGGATGGGTTTTTTGTTCAGTAATTTTATGGTTACAGCTCTGAACTGTAATCGGGGATCCAAGGTTTGATTTTTAATCCAACCACAGCCATTGTTTTGCTATGTGACCTTGAGCAAGAAGCCCCACACACACACACACACGAAAGCACAAACTAGAGCATTAGGGGATGGGGCCTTTGGCTCTGTAAGAGTAAGCTGCTCAGGACAGTTGCTGATGCGGGCCCCTAGGGCAGCCATTATATAAAGTATGTGTGAAACAGACATGTGTACAAGATGTTCTCCAGAAGTACAAAAATTGTGTCCCAAATATTTTCTTTGGGTGGGGTTGACATTTGCTTTTGCAGAGAAAGAGAGGCTGTGTATAAGGTCTTTTATTTAACATTTGGTCATCTTTGTGCTGAGCTAGTGAAAAGCCTATTGAGTCAGTGGATTTTTCCAGTACCTAGCCCTGCCGGCTAGTAGCTGAAAAAGTTAGTTTCAACCCTTGCCCTCTCTTAATAAACATTCTTTCTGCGCCAGGGCCAGCCACCCCCTTGGCTTCATGGTAGGACTGCCCGCCCCCGCGACTTAGTAGACTTACCCCAAGAGTCAGATCCTCACCTAGCGACAATACAGCCAAATGTCAAGTAAGCCCTGGTCTTCTTTTTTTGTCACATTGACTTGACTTGTCACACACCAAGACTTGTGTGTAGGACTTAAGTATACAATCTCTGCTTGTGGTGTTACTTTTTTTCTTCTGTTCCTGGAACTATATGTCCTTTCAATTTTGGTGGGAGGGAGTCTTCAGCTTGAAAATGCCCAGATGCCTTTTTCAGTCTTAATTCTGCCCTGTGCCAAGTGAATTATATTGGTCACAGTGGCGAAGTGTGACACATATCTGGTGTAATCCTGCATACATGGTTGTAGATAATAATTAGCTTATGTAATATTGTCTGACATGCTATCTTGTAGACCATATCACATATTCTTGAGTAGGGAGAAGGTATTGCATTGGTATAAGTTTTCTGGTTAGCCTTTCCAGGCAGTGCCTGTATCTGCATATCATACTACTCTGTTAGTGTTTGTTTTTGTATATGTTCTTTGTGCTTATTTTATTTATTTATTAAATTTTGGTAACCAGGTGAGCCCACTGGGCCCCGAAAGTCCGGGCGACCTGGCTTTACATGGTAAAAATTACAACATAATACATTATAAAGAAGGCATACAAACATACTACAGGGTTATACATAGTTGTAGATCAGCTGCTTTTTAACAGCTAGATGGGGATCTATCCACACCCCTAGATACTACAAGCTTTGAATTTTTTCTAGACACTCCATGTCAGATGCATGGGTATTAAAGGCTGCATGGTTTCCATGTCAAATTGTAAAGATCAATAATTTGGTTTTCTTTGCATTTAGAGGAACCATTCATGGTTTTAAGCACAACTAGGAAAGAATGACAGGTATAGTGGTTGCTCAGGGCATCAGAATTGAGGATGAGAATGGGGAGAGGATGAGGAGGGATAGGACCTTAAACTCAGGCATACTGGATGGACCATTGGTCTTTTTCTGCCGTCATTGTCTATGCTTCTATGAGACATTTTAGCAAACATCCAGTGCTGCACTTTATCAAACACATTGCTTATTTAGGTCCCTCTCAGATCTAGTGTGTCCCCCTGTCCCATCTGTATATTTATTTATGTAATCTGGGCACCCTGTACCAATGGGCTACTGCCCCTGCCTAGCCGGCCATACAAGGTTGAAGGGCCTGGGTTCTTGTTCTTGTGGAAAAAGGGGTTCTTTCCCAAGGATAACATTAAATAGTGTGGTGCCTCCACCCAGAGTTAATATAAAGTGGGCTAGATATTTGAGTAGTACAACCCCCTGGGTTGCTGTACCTACCCACCTCCACTCACAGTCACCCACACACAGACTACCATAAACCAAAACTGCATTTTCAATAACTTGCAATTTGACTACAGCTAATAATATGTTCATGAGGGGACGACTAGGAAAAAGGGAAATGAAGGTAGAGGTTATGCAGCATTCAGCATTAGCAACGGTTGGCATTTTGCAAACACCATCAATCACTTTATCTGGAAACCACAGAAATATTCTCAGTACCCACCTCCCACCAGCTGGTACATCAAACAGGTGTTAACCCACTTATTTTAACATTACTACCCTCCAACTGGTACCAGTTTAACACCTAAGAGTCCCATCTGGGTACCCAGGGTCAAGTTGCAGGCCTGTATAGTGCAGCTGGTTGGCCAGCTTTGGCACACTTTAACAACAAATTAGATGTAAACCCTTTTTTGATTTTGGATACAGCTGGTTAGTGAACCTTGGCAACAACTGGAGCAACTATGTACAGTTCCCCAGATGCAGGGCAAGCCCTGAGTTACTCATGGTTTGAAGTGCAGTCTCTTGGCTTGTGCTGCTGATGAACGTTCAGACTGTGGATCTGGGGTGGTTGGAATTACCTGGACACTTGACAAGCTGAGACAAGCAACAGGCACATTGCAGCTTGGGGCCGCCTCTATGCAGCAGGCTCTTGCAGTTTTGGCAGGCCGGAAATCTCTCAGCTTTTCTTGCTGCTTCTATAATCTCAGAATTGGAACAGGCCAGTGCTGAGGACCAGGGCTAGCATGCCTCAACCCCCACATCCAGGCATCTGAACCCTCAGGGTGAGATGAATGGCAATGCCTAGTGATTAGACCACCTGGCTGACTTCTCATATTGACCTCAAAAGGCAGTCACTCTCTCTCTGTCTCTCGCTGGAATTTCAGGACACTCCAGGTGTGAATGGTTTTAGCCACACTGCCAGCTAGCAGACATGGCCCTCACTCAAAAAGGACATGGTCTCTGGATTTCCGACCGGAGATTAGCAGGAAACAGTCTCTCAGCTTCAGACATCACAGATGCAGGTTCGAGGCAGAAGACAGGGACATATCCTCCTGCCTCACAACACAGACTTGGACAGAAGAATGAATCTTCTCACCTTACAGGTGCAGACGTAAACAGAAGAGCAAATCTCCTCACTTCACTTTCCATCCACAGGAACACAAAAAGCAGGCTTCCCTTGGCTGTTTGACTGTGGAAGCCTCCAAACAGGCCTTCACACTTCAGCCTACATCACAGTGGAGTTCCTCTCACTCTGAAAACTCCCACATGATGACCTTAACACTGGTCAGCAACAACGTGTTTGTTCTGGCAACAACTCCTTCCAGGCATTGGAAGGCAATGCAGGGCACCTCCTGGGCTGGTGGCTGAGCAAACCCCGGCAGGTCTTCTTCAAACTCTTTGGAGCAAGGGCCAGAGCCCCCTCTCACAGGAGGGGCTCCAGCGGAACTGAACTCAACTGAGATGGATTTATGTGATAACGGTGATCGCACAAAGGCAATCACCATTAGGCTAATGTACATCAGCGAAAATCAATTTAGCCGATGTACACCCTGGTGCATGGTAAAAGGGCGCTGCGGACTTGCCTTTTTTCTTTATGTGGGGACTGCCCCCACCCCACTAAAGATTCTCAACTTCAGGGGGTGCAAAGTTGGAAAAAAATTTGGGGCCAGGCGCAACAAAAATGTCGCGTGCCTGGACCCGACCCAGAACACTTGCAGCTTTAGCCTGCCACCCACCCACCATGCCACAGGGCCAGCTTGGCGGCCCACTGCCACACCATGCCACACACAAACCTCCTCCTTCACCTGTCAGCACAGCCGTGTCAGCCACTTCTAGCGCATGTACAGTTATAGCTACAGGATGTCACTATACCCGCAGTCGCCCCCCCCCCGTCCAGTAGCCCTGAGAACAGGTGCCACTATTGAGTCACCCTTTTTGTAAACACTCAATAACACTCACCCTTCTCATGGGATACCACTCAGACAGTCCTCTGGGTTTCAAGAGGTTAGGGCAACCCCTGACTGGTCAAAACAACCTTTCCTCTCTGAAAATTAATATTCATTAGGCTCATTCAATGCCTGATTGGTTGGCTATATTGGTGCCAAAGCACAGTCCTTTCCTCCTCCCAGAAGTTCCTCTGTCTAGTCCTCTAGGGCTCCTGGCTTCCTCACTGGTTAACTGCCAGGTCAAAGTTGACAAATATGGCTGCTAGCAAACAGTTCAAACAAAGTCCAAACATTTACATTTATTTTGCAGTCCAACAGTTTCAATCTAACCTTTACTGGCCCCAGTATTTGTTAGGTGCACCTCTGTCCCAGTGTCAGGTGGCAGAACTGGCACTCTGACTAATCTTCCCTGCCTGTTGCATGCATCGAAGCTCTATCTCTCCCAGGCAGTAGCTAGAACTCCTTTTCAGTTAACAACCTTGGTTGCTTTAGACAGGCAGATGCCCTTACTATTATAGCATTTAAAAGTGCTCTTTAACATTTTATCTTTCTTTTACTACTGAGTGCCTCTGGACCCCTTTTTACCATTTTATTGCCCACAAAGGATGGGGTATACTGAGAGGGCTTGCAGAAGCTGCTGGAGTAACTTTTATACACTAAGCACTGCAGCGCCCACTCACAGTGTCAGCCGACCCGCCAGCTCACATATTTTAGCTGTGCAGAGATCAGCAAAACCACCAAACAGGCAGCTTTATGTTTACTATGCTCCTCTGGTCCCCTACTTAATCTCTAAAACACTAAGGGCCAGCAGGAGCACTAAGAAGCCACAACGGGGCCAAGGACTGGCAGGGTGAGCAATCAGGAGGAGGCAAGGTAAGCCCCAACCATGGGAGATGGAGGGTTGCATTTATTTAGTTAGTTATTTGAAGAGTGCTTTTGAGCACAGGTGCTAATTTGCAAAGTGTCCATGTCAAATGCTGTTACATACAAAAACAGTATCTTAATCAATTCCAATGGAGTATTGTTGAGACAGATGCAACATTTGTTGGATAGAAAGATTAATTTAAGCTATACAGTAGCAAAACCGAGTGGAATTTCAGCACGTCATGCAGGTTCATAGATTATTGGAAGCGAGTAAAACTGGAACTGGAAGAGAGGGCTGCATGCAGTGATCTTTTAAACTGGGCAATATTTGAGAGGCTTAGCAGGGATTCATGCAGTTCATTCACCCAGCCTACTGCTCTAACAGTAAAGGAGCACTTGGACAGGTTGGTTCTTCGGAGAGTCAGTTCTACAGCATACCTTGTCATGCCCATAGTATTGTGTAGATTGTTAACAGGGCTGAAGCAGTTTCATATAGCTGTGGGGGGTGAGGCCCAGCAGTGCCTTTTCAGCAAGCAGACTGGTTTGATATTTTAATCTGCCATTCGGAGGTAGCAATTGGTGAGGAGTACAGAGTGCAACTGTTGGTGAGCTTGTCAGCCCCCAGCGCAAAGCAAAAGGCCTTACTGCATATCACCTTGACCCTGTTTAATACAGTGTCATGTACAGCAGCATACACAGGAAGGCCATAGTTGATAAGGGACAGGACAGTACTAGATGCAACAAGAGATTTGGCTTCTGCTTTAAGGTTAAGGCAGTTCCTATAAAGGGAACCCAGTCTTCTGTTTGTCATTGCAACAATGCAGTCCACGTGCGAGGGAAAACATCCAGTAGGATGCCATGGTACTTGAAGGTTTCTTCCCATTCCAGACTTTGTCCCTTGTCATTAAGGATGACCAGCAGGGGAAGTTTTCTTTTCTCACTTATGGGCCCGAGAAGAGCATAGCTTTTGTTTTTGTTATGGTTCAGTACCAATTTGTTGTCAGTGAACCATTTTTCCAGGGACTCGAAATTGGCCTGGAGGTCAGCAGAAATTTTACAGTGGTTTGTATTTCTGGAGAAGATGATGGCATCATCTGCATATAGTAGCACCCTTGCAGACCAGCAGGCCACAGGTAGATTATTAATAAACAGTCCAAATAAGTGGGGGACAAGTCCTGAACATATACAATAGGTGGACATTTAAGACAGCGTACACGATAGGGAGATCATTCACAAACAGCGTAAACAAAAGTGGTCCTAGGATAGGTATGTCAAAAGTTAGCCCACTAGAGTCTGATGTACTGTCATTTACTTTTACTACCTGCGTCCTCCCCATCAGGTAGTTTTTCATTCATGCTACTGGAGATTCAGATATTTCTGTTTTCTCTTGTTTTATGAGTAGTAGGTAGTTTGCAGTCAAATGCCTTTGTGAGGTCTATGAAAATGGCAGATAACAACTGTAAATTTAAATTTCCCAGAATTGAGTGTTGAAAAACAAAGTATGGCTTTGTCATGCTTAAAAACATGACAAACTCTTGGCCCAGTGCACCTATCCAGTTATCAATTAAACAGATACATATGGGCACTTTCCTAATATTTGGCACTCCCTCCCCTTAGATATCTGCTTTGCCCCATCAACTGGTTCTTTATCCCATCTTCTTCGGCACTGCATTTCCCCCTCCTGCAACTGCCCCTGACCAACCTCCCCATCTTCACTCCTCCCTTGCCCTCCTTCTTTACTCCTCTCTGCCCCTCCTCTATTTCATTTTCCTGCTGCTCGACTTCCTTTTACCCCTCCCTAGGCATGCCTCTAGTCAATAGCACTAGCTGGGTTTGCATCGAGTAGTGTTCGTACCCCTGGGGTTCTGCTCCTGGGTAAGGCTAACCCCCCCCACCTCCTCATGTCTGCTAATTCTTCCTTTTCGCTATTTCCAATCTCCACCCTCCCCTCTCTGGATCCCAATTACCTCCTCCCCCTTTCTTCAACTTATTCACCCTACTTCTGTCAGTTTCATGTCCCCACCCCGTTCCTATGTGCCAGAATCCAATCCCTAAATCCATCCCTTTTTGCTCTCCCTTGCCAATCCCCTTGCAGGGTTTTCATCTTGAAGGGGTGTAGGCCCAATCCCTTGTTGCTCCCCCCCTGCCAATCCCCTTATGGGGTTTTCATCCCAGAGAGGTGTAGGTCCAATCTGTCCCTTACTACTACCCCCCCCCCGCTAATCCCCTTGTGGGGTTTAGATCCCAGAGGGGTGCAGGCCCATCTGGCTATCCAATCCATCTCCCCAATCCCCCTATTCTGTGAAAGTCCTCTTCCTACCACTAATTGTTTAAAGTATAATAAATATATATATATATATGTGTGTTAGATGTGTATTATGTGTATGCTTATGATTTTGTTCATGTGCATTAAGTCAATGCATTTGCAAATGATAATTAAAAAGGTATATGTATTAAGTCAATCAGTCTACATATGTTAACAAGTACTGCCTGCCTATCCCAGTGAATGTTTGGTATTTGCCTTATGTTTTATGTACAGGCTTACCTCTATGTATATTTTAATTTTATTTTGCCTCTGTATTCAATATTGTATCCACTCTTCCCTTTCCCCCAGGATGCACCTGGAAATGAGCCATAGTAGCTCAGTATGCCTTTCCTGGTGAAACTTTTCAAAATTATAATAAAATAAGAGAATGCAAGGTTTGAGCCTGAATGTCAAAATACATTGTTGGGTATTGCTCAACTTATTGTCTTAGATATGGCTAAAGACTCCCCACACACACATGCTTTCACGGTGAAAGATAAGTAAAAATGTTCCATGTATCTACATTTGTAATGGTTAATTTCTGGAAATCAGGCTTAAGGGGTTTAGTGGGACAAAATGTCTGGGATTTGGAAAGTGACTGGTGTGTGTGTGTGTCAGTGTGCATATGTGTGTGTGTGGGGGGGGTAGAAGTATAAATTTCAAATTTCCAAAGAAAATGTTAAAAACAAAAACAAAGGAGTTATAGACTAGGTTTGTGCTTACACAGAGTGACTGGTTTTGCAGAAAATTAAAAAAATCAGCAGATGACATTAAAAGATAGAAATTATTAAAGGGACCCAAACATCTAGAGACTGTTTGCCTTAGAAGGCTTGACAATACCGGCCAAATGCAAAGTTATGTGCCAGCATTGTTTTATATCTTTTTTAAAAGATAAGGACATTTATTGCAAATAAAAAAAAAAAAGAAAAGCAAAACTGCAATAATGCATCAGTTAGGGTTTACAGTATATACAGTACAAAGTGTCAAAACTAGGGAAATGTGATGTTAGGGTCAAAGGTCCCGCTGAGACCAAGGAAAAACATCTATCCTAAA
The DNA here is from genome assembly GCA_016271365.2 of Neoceratodus forsteri. Classification (NCBI taxonomy): domain Eukaryota; kingdom Metazoa; phylum Chordata; order Ceratodontiformes; family Ceratodontidae; genus Neoceratodus; species Neoceratodus forsteri. Next base: position 620,976,028 of record CM028130.1, read on the forward strand.
TAGATACTTCTGCTCAGTATTTACTGAGGAGAAGGTAGGGCAGGGCCCACAGCTCAGCATGATGGACACAGGGGGAGGGAGGTGTGCACAAGTCCCTTCACAAAAGAAAGGGTGCTACAAGAGCTTGCTAATCTCAGGGTGGATGGGACCTGATGGCATACATCCCAGGGTACTAAAGAAGCTAAGGGTGGAACTAGCAGAGCCATTAGCAGAACTGTTCAGTGAGTCTATGAGCACAGGAGAGGACCCAGAAGACTGAAGAAGGGCTCATGTGATCTCACTCCACAAGAGTGGCAGCAGGGAGGAAGCAGGGAACTACAGACCAGTCAGTCTTACCTCAGTAGTGGGCAAGATTATGGAGGCACTTCTTAAGGAAATCCATAAGAGCACAGGATTCAAGACAGCATGGGTTTACAACAGGAAGGTCCTGTCAAACAAATCTCATAGATTTCTTTGACTGGGTAACCGGAGTGGTGGACCAAGGGGGTGTAGTTGATGTTGCCTACCTTGAGTTCAGCAAAACTTTTGATACTGTTCCACATAGAAGATTGATTAATAAGCTGGGTAGACTCGGGGTGGGTCAGAAGTTGGTCAACTGAATGGCAAACTGGTTGGCAGGCAGAAAACAGAGTGGTGGTAAATGGTATACAGTCAGAAGAGATGCAAGTCACAAGTGGGATACCTCAGGGATCAGTCCTGGGGCCAGTCCTCTTCAATATATCCATCAGTGACATTGCAGATGGACTGTAGGGTAAGGTTTGCCTGTTTGCAGATGACACCAATATCTGTAACAGAGTAGATGATCCAGATGAGATGGTCAGAATGAGAAGAGATCTGGAAAAACTGGCAAAATAGTATGAAAAGTGGTAACTGGGGTTTAACACAAAGAAGTGCAAGATCATGCACATAGGGAAGAGAAACCCTGAAGCTACCTATAGGTTGGGAGGGGGCACTGCTGGCAATCACAAGGGAAGAAAGAGATTTGGCCATCATCACAGATGACCTGAAATCACCCAAGCAGACCACTAAAGCAGTATGTAAGGCTAGAGGGATGTTGGGGTGTATTAGTAGGAGTATTGCAACTCGTAAGAGGGAGGCAGTAGTAGTAGCAGTAGTAGTAGTAGTAGTAAATCTTATGAATAAGGGAAACATTCAATTGAGCATAACTCATTTACAATGAAGTCCCAGTAAGAGGGAGGTAATAATCCCTTTTTACAAGATACTGGTTAGGTCCTATCTGGAGTACTGCGTGCAGCGCTGTAGGCCACAACTGCACAAGGACAGTAACAAAATGGAGGCAGTCCAGAGAAGGGCAATTAAAATGGTGCAGGGACTGCACCAGAAAACATATGAGGACTGATTAACTGGAGCTCAATGTGTATACCCTAGAGCAAAGGAGGGAGAGAGAGGTGATATGATCGAAACATTCAAACATCTTAAGGGCATTAACAATGTGAGAGTCTAACATGTTTCAATATAAGAAAAATAACAGGACAAGAGAACACAGCATGAGACTAGCGGGAGGCCAATTAAGGGGTAATGTGAGGAAGTTATTTTTCACAGAAAGGGTGGTGGATGCATGGAACGGCCTACCTCAGGAAGTGGTGGATATGAATACAGTGCAGGGCTTCAAACAGGCATGGGATAGGCATAAGGGAGCAATACAGAGGAGTATGAATAAATAGAGCATTGATAGAGTAAAGGCCTATGACACATTCATAAGGTAGAAAAAATGGGTAGACTGGATGGGCCTTGCGGTCCTTATCTGCCGTCAAAATCTGCTTCTATGTTTTCATGAGCCAGTTTGTGGTGTGGTGTTCCATGGGGTTTTAACAATCATGCAGCGCAAAGCTGGTAGGGTTACCACCTTTTAAGAACCCCAAAGTGGGACATTTCTTACTGAAACAAGATTTTTCGCAGGACAGTACCTAACCTCGACCAATACAACAGACTTGTTTTCTCTATATAATCAGAATTAAGGCTAAGTATTGTAGTTTCTTAATTGCTTCTATTGTTTCTTATCATTTTAAGGTGTTTTAGCTAAGGTATTATAGTTTTCTGCAACATTAAGTGGAAAATTAGAAAATATTTTTACTGGTATAATGTCAGGACATGTAGCATTTTTCATGTTTGTTTTTTTTTTTTTTTTGCACGACACAGTTGCCCAAATCAGGACTGTCCTGCGAAACTAGGGACTGGTGGTAAACCTAAAAGCTGGCGTTGTTCCAACTTCACACAACCCTCTCCCCCAGCATTGGTGGGTGACTATTTTTTGGTGCCTGAGGAGACGGTGCAGAAGTTAAGGCAAGGCCAGTGCTGTATTGCACCATCATTCAAAACCCGATGAAGACCATGCACCAGTTCACTATGGCTCAGGGGGCCTTTTACATTTCTGAAGCTTAATACTCAAACCCTAACTAATGCTTAAAGTGGTGTTTTGCCATAAATATACCGTACATAAACTGCATCTGTTTACCCCACCCGGATATCAGGCCTTTGAGAAAATATTTACATGGGGTAACTCCAACCTGTTGATTTGCAAGCACTAGAGCGGTCATCTCTACCACATAGTTCGACTTTTTCCTGTAGCAGCAGTTACTGCATAAAGCCAAGAGAGGTACAGGAACTCTCATGCAATTTCTAAGAGGTTGGAGAACGCTGTTCCTGTCCAATTACCTCCACTGAAAAGCTGAGAGATATGACCACTCTCCTGCAGGGCCACTCACGCCCCAGTGCCTGAAAAAAAAATCCGATTGTTGTTCTTGTATGAGTAAGTGACTCGAGGTTTACTTTAGGATGGGTTGGATTGTGATCAAATGGCATATAGGCATTCTTGAGAAAATGCTTTTCAATCCTGCATAGATGTTCTCGCGCTAGTTTTTCTGATTATAGCATACCACTTTTCAATCCACCGTGAAAGAACGCAAAGCGGGGATTGGCCACAACGTTCTGCGGCACTTTTCCAGTGCGTACACAAGGTGTGTTTTTATGTCACCAGAAAACCTGATGCGTTACCTACCTATGTCAAAAGAAGAGCTCGCCCGCGGCCACCCTGTGCCAGACAGGCGAGGCCGCCTAGCTCCAAGATCCGTGGTTGCGGCTGGCCAATGAGGAAGGAGGGGGCGGTTCGGGGCTCGAACCCACCACTACAAGAAGTGCGCCAGGGGGTGGTCCACGGTATCTGAGTTAGTATAAGCTGAGTGAGTGGCAGTGGTGCGAAGATCGGATAGCTTTCTCTGAGATCGATTTGCCTGTGTGTGTGAAGCGCTAGGAGGGCAGTGTGTGCCAACAACAGCTCGAACTTTGCGACTGTCCAGTGTCTCTCTCCAGTTGACTTCTGTCGACGGTACCAGCGGTACAGATCGTGTCGCCCGAGAAACTTTCCAAGTGCCAAAGATGTGTGGTGAGTAGCGTACTAAAAAGTTTGTCTGGAAGTGACACGTCGAGCTCAGCCTTGTAATTTAGCTGGATCGCTTCTGCAAAACGAGTTATAGGAAAGGACAGGAAAAGATTGTTATGAAATAATGGACTGGAGTGCTACCCCTTGTCAAATTAGTTACCTCGGTAAAAATTCTAGATCATCCCTGCAGGCCAGAGACTGATGGGTTCCCGGCACTGGACGGTGCCACCAAGGTACGAGCATGTACACAAGGGGATGCTCTACAGACTGACCGCTAGAGTTTGTTGGAAAATATACTAGGGGCACTAGGGACCAGGATCATAACTTCTTTACAGTACTTTCGTTTCCCTCTGTTGCAAAAAAAATTTATTGCAAGTTGGGCAAGGTTTCTACTCCTCTTTATAGGGAGCCAAGGCTGAGGTGGGTGTAGCGCTTTCCCTAATACAATTTATGCTGACTTTATGCCTTGCTTACATTGTAGGGGCAGGGTTCATGCAACAACTCTGAGGCTTTTGAGGGCACGCCTCTATTCTGAGGATTTTTTTGGGGGGCAGACTCATGCGTCTTGGGGGGTATTCATCATGCGACTATCCGAGGTGTTTTGTGTTTGTTTGTTATAGGGGTATGGGACCTATAGCGACAACACAATGGGGAGTCTGATCCAAGTCGAATATAAAGTATGTATCTATATTGCTCCCCCTCCTCCCTCAAACAAGTGCAGGGTATTAAATCTAATAAATGGGGAAGGGGGTCGAGTTACTGGGAAATCGAAAACATGTGGCTTTCGGTGAAATCAGCAGAGCTATACAAATAAATTTACCGCCACGGTGTCATGAATAGGGTAATCGTAATGAGAAGTGCCGCGTCTGCAGGGGTACTGTTTGCACCACTAACTCCTGCTCACGGAGCTTCCAAGTCAACACTCCTCAAATGAGGAAGATCTCCGGATTTTGACAACAATCAAGGAGATTTTCACAGAGCCCTAATATATATGCCTGAGTGAATCTAAATTGCTAGAAATTAATTACCAGCATTTAAAGACAGGAGGAACAGTGTGTTCTTCGATTCTTGATCATTTTAGGGACATGGACTGGTGCCATAAAAAGGGGGTTCAAAAAAGGGCAAAATCAGGGAAGCTCCCTGAAAATAGGGAGCATTGGAAAGTATATGCTCAAATAACTTCACAAATAGGACTGACGAACGAGGACACCACCACATATACTACATGCACTTTAGCAATGAGGGCAGTCAGCGCCTTTTACAGTATTTCCTCTAATAATGATTAAGGCTGACGTCAGTCTCACAGATGGGTTCCAGGCTGTGGAAAGTAAACAGATATTAGCATCATTAATCTTGCTTCAGGGCCCCAAGTGTGTTGGTGGGACAGTCAGCTGTGAGGCGGCTCCCTGCAGTTTATGATAATACAGAGCTGACACCCATACAGATGTAGATAACACCATGGTTCTCAATAATTTCACACCCTCCATATGATGCCATTAGAGTGCAGGGCATGGGGTGGGCAGAGTTCGGTGTGTGGGTGGGGGGGGTGACTCCTGGTGAACCTACTGTACCTTATTGGGAAGGAATTAGTACAATACAGTGAATGTGTTAGTTATTCATGCAAGATGAGACTTGAAAAGAAGGGAGATGATGGTTTCATAATAGTCTTTCATATATCCTTCACAGCAAAGCGTTTTACAAGTCATGAACATATGGTATAGCAGCACTAACAGTCATTGGCATACAGAGAGGTGTGAGACTGAAGAAACATCTGTCTCAACTATTGATCGCCCAAATGTTGGACACTAATCCTTCATATGCGGACACATTATCAACGGGCTTCAAGCTCAGAACTTGATCACATCTACTGCTCTGGGTTTCATGTAGTGTGCTGTTAACAGAGCATCAGTTATTACCATACATTCCAGTATAAACGTATTAGTGGACAGCACTTTCTGCATGTAGGAAAGATGGTTTACAGTTAGTAAAATGAGGGACATCCATTCTCATGATGACTCGAGGGACAGCTGAGAGGTAAAAACTAGGAGGGCGGTTAGGAAATCACAGGAGTTTAAGTACAGAGAAAGAGGTAAGTGGCAGTGGTGGGATTCAAACCTGGGTCCCCAAGTTCACAACTGTGATCTAACCAGTAGACCCTACTTCCTTCCTGAAATGGCAATTTCTGTCAAAAGTATTAGTTGCCTGCTGGCTTGTCAGTGAAGTGGCAGGTCTACCACTCCCCAAGCCCTCAAGCCAGTTTCAGAAATGAACCTGGGTTGCTGGAGGCCTGTGGGGAGGGGGGGGGTTCAGAAGAGTTGAGAGTAGTTTAGTCACATTCTTTCCACCTCTGGGGAGAGAGGGTGGCACTCTCCACTACCACACCATCACCTGGGTAACCATGAGTGGTGGTGCAACTCAAAAGGGGGGATGCAGCCTGGCTTACTCTGGAGGGAACTCACCATGGGGGAGGGGATGCCCTCAACAGAGGAAATGCTCAAGAAACTCCCTGTGCTGAAACCAGAGTAAACAACAGAGATAAGACATGAAGTGTGCTGGGAGGTAGCCTGACTAAGAAGGGCAGCAACAGAGACCAGGGGGAAACAGAATATAAATAAAGGTGTCAGTAACCTCATTTGTAAAAAAAAAAAAAAAAAGTCTATCTCTTTAATTGGATCTGTTTGCTAGTCTGACTCAAACCTAATTAGCAAAATTAATTCTGTCTCTTTGTTGCAGTGTTAGTATTACACATAGACTCGTAGACAGGAAATCATCAATAACAATGCTGTAATTCCATCAAGAGATTCTGGTGACATCATAAACCTCAAGAGCAAAGCTCGAATGGTTTAGGATATCACCAGAAGGAATCTTGCGATGGAATGACAGACCTTGTTACTGATGGTTTCCTATTTACTATTTTTTGTAATGTATGAACTCTTCGTACATTCCATTTCATAATACCATTGGTCTGATGTCAGAATGAAGGTATTATGACATTCTGATGTCAGACTGATGGTATTATGAATTTTTGATGTCACTGATTCTTTATGGGAAAAAAGGGCAATCCATGTATTATAAATCACATGATTTCAGTCCATCACACAGAGCCACTGTACCACATATCCTGTGTACAGTGGTCCCTCTCACAGGAATGACATGAGTGGCCTACTGCACTTCAGAACTGGGCAGAGTATGAGATATTTAACTTTCTCTATTAGAAAAAAAATACTTGAGACTTATGAATCGCCTTAGCTAGCTAGACTGATTAATAAGTTAGCAGGGCCTCTACTGGGTGTCTCTTGTAGTGTAAGAGATTGCTCTTGTGAGGACTCGGCAGCCAGAACCACTCAGCTTCACTCTGCGGCCCTCTCACCCAAGCCTTCTGCTCAGAGTCTCTTACAGTCACTCTGCTGAGGCCCTATCAATTAACCTGTAATACATGGTCTTGACAGCTGCATCCTGGTTGTCCAAGACACAACTTCTTCCTGATTCCTGTGTAATAATGGTCTTTTATGCCTGCTGCTTATTTAGATGAGCTCCTTCTCAGGGCAGTCTGTGTTTAAACTCTTTAAACTCTTAGAGCTGCATGTCTATTGGATCTGATTAAAAATGCTACTATGTGTGGGGGAGGGGGGCATCTTTGAGAAATATCTATTTTACAAGGGTACACTAGGTGGCACTTTGCTACAAATCATTAAAGGAGAACTGCACTGAACCTGTAAGTCAGTTTTCCCTTTAGAAGCTGATTTTTGAATACTGGCTCACAGGACTCCAGATATGGGGAATATGGACCTGTTTTACTCACCTCATTTGAGTAAATACTCTTCAGAAAATGTTTTTAATGAGTACCAATACTCACCCAACATTTGTAAATGCTCAAAAACTCCATAGAATAGTGCTTCATAACCTAACTAGTGATTCAAAAGGAGCATTTTTTTTACCCCAGATTTACAACCTTCATACACGTCCCAATTTTGTTTTGCCCACTATGGTTTACAACTGATGAGTAATTACTTCTACCTGCTAACATTATCTGGAGCATTGTTTGCTCCCGATCAGTTCTTATCTAGAAAAAAACTACATTGTTCTTAAAAATGTACTCCACTCCACACCATCCAGACATTTGTGTGCACCTGAATTTGGTTTGCTGACCTCACTTTCAAAATGAGGAGTAGAATACTCATCCCCAAAAATCTTGTCTGGAGCCCTGCTGGCTCATATTCTGTCACTGTTCCATCTCTTCAGGCTTTTTTGTCATCCTGATGTTTTTTTCTGAGTTCTATACAGCTAGTAAGTATGATTTTAGAACTGTATGATGTAGCTGATGTCCCTTGCTCAACTCTTCCATTGTTGGTATAATGCATCTGAAGTCTACTCTAGAACTTTGTGGTTGAGAACATTATAAACTACATTATACAGTTCCTAAGTGGTACTTAACACCAGAGTATAAATCCTAAACAAGCATTGAGGTTAGTATTAGGAAAGCGTAGATGGAACAGAAGTGGAACCAGTATTTTAAAGCATCTCCTACTGTGACAACTGACTTACAGGTTATGCACAGTTCTTCTTTAATACACACAACAGTCTCTCAATAAACCAAAATTGTACATAACGATGAAATGAAAACCAGTATCACTAAAAAAATGACACACTCAAATCAAAAATAGAAAAGTTATCAAAGAAGTGCATTCTAGTTTTTAAGTTCTAAAAATATAATAATTGTAAATCAAGAATACAACTTCTTTCCTGTTTTACTGTACAACTTATTCAAGTGCTACAAAAAGGCAATGGAATGCTACAGTATATGTTTTTTTTTAATCAAGAAGTTCCAACAGAACCAGAACTCCAAAGGCAAAAAAGGACAGCCAAAAACAGATTTAAGTGCAAATGCTTGTACTAAATTTATTCGGCCTCTCATGAGCCACACCAAGACCCCAGCACCTTAGCAGTCATGTCTTCATCAACGGCATCAATGAAGGTGTGACTGCCGAAAGTGCTGGGGTCTTGGTGCGCTCATGAGGCTGAACAATCAGCCTGGCATTGCACCATCTGTGTTTAGCTGTGAGGCTGCATCCCCCTTCCAGCACCCTCTCCCCATTGCTGCGTGGTTGCTGCTTTGGAACATTTTTTAATCAAGGTTGTATCCTCTCTAACCTGCTGTCCCCCATTCAGACTTCTTTATGGTGACCCTTACTGAAACACCACCTTGCCATGATCCAAAGTTCCCCTATGCATGCTCTAAGTTGGTTGGGCCTGTGGGGAGGAGTTTCTGCTGGGATTGGGTTCAACATGTGGAACAGGGAGGGGCAGGGGGTCCAAGAGTGCCAAGCATGTAATTCTGCTTGCTCCCTCCCTTCACATCAGTGACCTCATGCATACACATGTAGTGACTCCATGCAGAGGTACAAGCTCCCTGCTTCACCTTAAGTGTTGCTTCAGTGGTGGAAAGTGATGCCAACCCTCCCCAGACTGAGAAAAGAAGGTCACCTCAGCACCAGCATCCAGCACCAGCTTCCCATGCCATCTTCCAAACCTGGCTAGCTGGCATGCTAGCATAACTGGCTACTGTTAGGCTATCAGGCAACCCTCAGGATGAATGAGTTTGAAGCACAGTGTGTCTAGAACTATGTGTGTCTATAACAACTGGTGGACAAGCAATGTGAGAAGGCAGTAAGGAAGGCTGGGGGGATACTGGGATGCATAGGGAGAGGCATCAATAGTAGAAAGCAGGAAGCTGTTATCCCTCTGTACAGACAGTTGGTGAGACCCCATCTGGAGTACTGTGTGCAGTTCTGGAGACCCCATCTCCGCAAAGACATAACAGAGTGGAGGCTGTCCAGAGGAGGGCTACCAAAATGGTGCAGGGTCTGCACCAGAAGACATACGAAGAAAGACTAAAGGAGCTTAATATGTATACCCTTGAGGAAAGGAGGGAGAGAGGGGACATGATAGAAACTTTCAAGTACCTCAAGGGAATCAACAAAGTCCAAGAGGGTGGCATCTTTCAGAAAAAGAGATGTGCAAGAACAAGGGGGCACAATTTGAAGATAGAAGGGGGACAGCTCAGAGGTAAAGTGAGGAAGTATTTTTTCACAGAGAGGGTTGTGGATGCATGGAACAGCCTACCTGAGGAGGTCGTGGAGTCAAGAACAGTGGGGGAATTCAAGAATGCATGGGACAGACATACGGCAGTCCTAGTGGTGGGTAGGAGGAAGTAAGCTGTTGGTTCACTAGGATCTGCAGCTTATCTGTTAGGTAGGAAAATGGGCAGACTAGGTGGGCCAAGCGGTCCTTATCTGCCATCAAATCCTATGTTTCTATGACCACAGAAAACATGATCTATCTTCTTGCCACGAGTACAACTAGTTGTGCACTGAAGATCACACATGCATCTAATATTTGATGAGTGCATCATTTGTTGGCCATACATTGTGTTAAGTGTTGTAGCTGCATCAGAAGGTTTGATAATTACACACAAACATTCTAGTATATTTACATGGAAGTTGCTGTGGCGGTACAACAGCCACAAGTGCATCATCCAGACTTTTGAAAATCCAAGCCATTGTGTTTCATGAAGATATGCTAATCAAGAACATTAGGAAACAAAATCCATTCCCCCTTGTCTGATAGCACAGTAGAGATCAGGAGATCTAAAGAATGGAATCTGAGCCGTTATCAATAGGAAGATAAAGTTCTATCCGAAATAAGTCTGAGATCTTAATCTTAATAATGATAATATCTTTATTTTTATGTCGCCTTTCAGATATTAAGGCACCTAACAAAGTTTAAAATCACAAATCAAACATCCCAGCAACATTAATTATATAAACTCACTGATGCCATTATACAATCATTCACCAAATGCTTGGTGCCATAAGTATGTTTTCAAAGCTTGCTTAAATCCCTCCATGGTCATGCACTCCCATAACCATAATCTTGTATACATCAGGCCACACAGGTTTACAGTGATGTGACAGTCCTTGGTGGGCTAGTGCCCCCACCCACACCGAGCAGCAGTGCTCCTCCCCCTATGCGTGTGCCATACCTCACCCATCCACCCATTGCGGATCCCCTGTCCCACACCTCCCCCCACCCACTCTGATTACCACTTTTGTTTTACTCTTCTCTGCTGTTGGTCTACTAAATATTGTAGATAATGTAGCAATTATTCCATTGAGTCTTTCAAAATGTATCTGACTCTCCCCTGCTAACCACACAATTACATAATTGTGACATCGCTGTCTGTTGTCATGGCGAGCACTATGATGTCATAAACAAAGGCACTGTGAGGTTAATGGGAGAGGCACATGTTTACAAGTGTTTTCTATACAGACTTATTAGAGGGACTACCACGATGGGTTGTAAATCTTGGAAAGGAACATTGAAAATAAAAAATGATTTAGTAAATTGTAACAGTTGAAACATCTTTATTTATGAAAGTGCAAGTACAGAGTTGCTTTTTTAATTCCAAAGATAGTTATAATCTGGTTCCGTGTACTGTTCTGTGTGCACAAATGTGCATTTATTATTTTATTTTGTTGTAATTTTTGACCAGGAAAGGCGCACCAAGCTATGATAGCTTGCTTCCAGATGCGTCCTGGTATACCTGTTATACCTGTTTCCAGAATTTTTATATGTCCTTTTATTTAATTGTTTATTTATAAATTGGTAACCAGGAGCGGTGCGATAAGACAAAGCTTATTTCTAGGTGGGAGCCTCTGGGGTTATACAGTAGGAGAGGATGTACATAAACAATATATTTAAAATAGCAGCAAGCCCCTAAAACAAGAGAGCAGTGTGAGGTTAAAATTGCATTGTGACAGTAAGCAGAAGAGGCTGCTATGAAAAAAGACCAAAGATTCTACCCACCAGATAACCAGCAGATTGTAGTAAAAAATCAAAAAGCAATGCAAATGTGGAGGAACCCGGGTCTGCAACATCAGTGCATGTTTACTCTAGGTGAGAGGTGCACATTGGCTTACACAAACTCATTCCTGAAGATTCTATAGCATACCTCTCAACCTCTTGCCTCATGAATCAGGGACAGTTGAGAGGTATGTTCTATAGTGTCTTTATTCAGATTTTGGCAGTTGTGATGGGTGGGCTTATTGTTTGCATCCTTTAGACTCCTCTACATTAAAACAAAAGCTGTTTGATTAAATGCAGGCTGGAAATGGAAAATCAAGCCAGAATTTACATTTCTACCGTAGTTCTTTATATGGAATTATCTGTAAATGAAACATGTGCATAGGTAATGCCTACTACTAACCATACACTACACTACTTTTCTTTTTATATAGATAATTCCTAATAAAGACCTATGGTTGAAATGTCAATTATAACATAACTTTTTTTTATTTCCAATGTGCATTTTGTCGAACTCCTTTTGCTTTATTAGCAGCCATATACTGACACTGCACTCCTTTTTTTTCATTATACTTTACAACATCTTGTTACTTTATTTTGTGTTTTAAAGAGACACTTGTCACATGTTGTTCCTTTTTTGTTCTGTCATCATGATACAGAGCATTCTTGAATAACTGCTTGAGTAGCTTATTTGCCTGCCCTCTGCAGCTAGGGAGGTTTCTTTCATTGATTGTTTTCAAAGTGGTTGCAATTTTTTTGGAGGCATGCAAATAAATTAAAACCTACATAGATACATAGACAGTGTTGGCAGATAAGGGCCTACAGCCCAGCCAGTCTGCCCATTTGAGCTTGTAAGTTTACTTTATGTTTTCCTAGAAGTCTGTTGCCCCTTAACCCTGACCTCCAGAATTCCTTTATGTCTATCTCATGCATTCTTAAATTCTGTGATTGTTTCAGCCCCCACCACTTCCTCTGGCAGGGTGTTCCACTTGTCCACCACCCATTCTGTGAAGAAATTCTTCCTCACATTTCCTCTGACTCATCCTCCCTCCAACTTTATCCCATGCCCTCTAGTCCTGGAACATCTTTTTCGCTTAAAAATAGTGTATTCCTGCACCCTGTTCCTCGCTGTGAGGTACTTGTATGTCTCTATCATATCCTCTCTCTCTCTCTCTCTCTCTTCGCCTCCAGGGAGTACATATTCAATTTCTTCAACCTGTCCTGATAGGACTTGTGATGCAATCCATGTACTATCTTTGCTGCCCTCCTCTGAATCTTCTCTACTCTGTCTATGTCCTTACGTAAGTAAGGTCTCCAGAACTGTACACTGTACTCCAGGTGGGGCCTCACTAGTGTCTTGTATAGTGGAATTATGACCTCCCTTTTCCTGCTGGTGATGCCCCTGCCTATGAATCCCAGCATCCTATTTGCTTTACCTGCTGCCTTGTCACACTGTTTCCCTACCTTGAGGTCATCAGAGATGATAACCCCAAGATCCCCTTCCTGCTTAGTGCATGCTATATCCTCACCCCAACTGATATATTGTGCCTGGGTTTTTGCACCCCATATGCATTATCTTGCACTTCTTTGCATTGAATTTCAACTGCCAAATCCCTGACCATTCTTCAAGTTTCTGCAGGCCCCTTCTCATTCTGTCTACACCCTCTGGTGTGTCTACTCTATTACAGAGCTTTGTGTCATCAACAAACAGGGAAATTCTGCCTTCTAGGTCCTCACAATTGTCACTGATGAAGATGTTGAATAGGACCAGTCCTGCACTGATCCTGTGGTACCCACTGGTCACTCTTCCCTCTGTGGAGTGACAGCCATTTACCACCACCCTCTGTGTTCTGCCGCCCAGCCAGTTACCTACCCACTACACTACTGTCCTGCCCACACCCAGATTCCCCAGTTTTTGTAATAGTCTTCTGTGTGGCACAGTGTCAAAGGCCTTGCTGAAGTCCAGATAGGCCATGTCCACTGCCGTCCTCTGATCCACCTCCCTAGTCACCCAGTCGAAAAATTCAATGAGGTTGGTCTGACATGACCTCCCCCTGGTGAAACCATGCTGCCTTGGGTCCTGTAGTCCATTGACAACCAGATGTTCCACCAATCTCTCTTTCAGTAGTGCTTCCATGATCTTCCCCACTACCGGGATGAGGCTGATTGGTCTGTAGTTCCCCGCTTCCTCTTTGTTCCCACTTTTGTATAAGGGGACTGCATCTGCTGTCTTCCAGTCTTTGGGTACCTCCCCTGTTTCCAGTGATTGGCTAAACAGGATTGCCAGAGCTTCAGCCACCACCTTTCTTAGTTCTTTAAGGACCCTTGGGTGCACCCCATCTGGCTCCATTGCTTTATCAACTCTTATTACTTCCAGTTCCTTCAGGACCCTTTCTCGTGTAAAGGGACTTGTGTCCATTTCTGCACCATTCCTGTCCCTTGTACTCCTTCAGACCCATTACCCTCCTCTTCCTTAGTAAAGACTGAGCAGAAATACCTGTTCAATATGTCAGCTTTACTGTTGTCATCCTCCACATGACCCCCATCTCCCCCCTTCAGTCTTACTATCCCTCCCTTTGTCTTTCTTTTTTCACTTATGTACCTGTAAAAGGTTTTGTCCCCTCTACCCACTGATTTTGTTATGTGCTGTTCTGTCTGAGCTTTGGCTTCCCCTACTGACCTCCCTGCCCCCATTCACTTCTCCTGGTACGTCTCCCTATCCCCTTCTGCCTGTGTCTTTTTGTATTGCCTGAATGCAGTCTTTTTGGCTTTCACTTTCTCTGCTACCTCCTTGGAAAACCATAATGGCCTCCTCTTCCTTTTCCCCTTGCTAACCTGTTTAATGCATAATTCTGTTGTTCTTGTAATCCCCATTTTAAACACTGCCCACTGTTCCTCAACCCCTGATTCCTGCCCCATTCCCCTTAATGCCTCTTTCAAGCATCTCCCATTTTCCCAAAGTCTGTCCCCTAAAATCCAGGATATGTGTTTTGTGTGGTTTGGTTCTGCTCCTTCTGTGATTTCAAACCACAATGACTGGTGGTCACTGTTCCCCAGGTGCTCCCCCACTGTTACCCCCTTCACACTGTCCCTGTTTGTGAGCACAGGGTCCAGTATTGCCTTCTGCCGCATTGGTTCCATGACCAGTTGCTTGAGGAAGGCACCCTGAAGGGAGTCCAGGATAAATCTGCTCCTAGTTAATGCTGCTGCTGGGATGCTCCAGTCCACGTCTAGAATATTGAGGTCTCCAACCAGCACTACCACATAATCAAATGTAAACTATTGGCTGAAAAAAAGAAATTGCTCAAGTTTCAGACTGCACATAAATAAACTACTAATATTGTTATTCACGAATAGACTGTCAGATTGAATTGTCCTAAGTAAGGTCCCCAATCTTGTGAAAGTACTCTTCATAGGAGAACAGTACTGTTCCAGTGAACACTGTCTTGAGGCCACACCCACAACAGTCATACTAATGCAGACAAATACTGTCTATATTGTTCTCTACCTTGGTAATATTAAGTTGAAAACCTGCTTCATATTTACCCCCAACCACCATGCCAACTGCCAGACTCCACCTTGCCTATACTAATGAGATATGGAGTACATGCGAAGGTCGTAGTAACTCTATGTGGCTTTCTTGGTTTTGACTTATACAGCTGCTGTGCCTTGATGCATAATCAGCACCGGGTGGTACAGAGTTCAGCAGGCAGCATGGCTGCTTAACACTGAATACAAAGGCATTTATCAATTGAATATTACCAAGGTAAAGAGCAGTATGATTTGTCTTCATCAGTAGGTGTATTGAGTGTGTGTGGGGGGCAATTCAGGCAGTACACATTGGGAGATATAGAGCTTCATAGTGTCAAACATTCAACCATTTACTTTAAAACCATTTTACTTTTTGTGCAGTTCTGTCCCACCCCCACCTTCCATTTTCTCTTCATTTTCTTTTTCTGTAAAACAGTTTGACTTGTGAGGTTGTAACATCCCTCCCAATATGAAGCAGTGTGGTCTAGAGGTTAAAGCACTTGAACCCACCACAGTCACTGATCCTTGATGTCACATTGAGCATGCCCTACAACTTGTTTTGGCTTCAGCCCACCAAACACTCAGTACAGAAACAACCTCATAGATATAGAGAATAATGGATAGGCAAGTGTGTGTTATGGATTTTTTTTACACACCCAAGGTGTGTGATGACCCATAAACCTCGAGGCGGCTCGAGGTTCCTGATCATCACACATCGGTGAATCCATCACACATTTGCCTATTCTTTATTTTTATAAGTACTGGTGTTTTGTGCTGTTTGGCGCAGCGTCGCGCGATTTTGTGCGGCTTTGCACGGGTTGCTATGACTTGCCATATCAACTCGCAGGTTGACTTTTTACAAGTCTCAAAAATGGGTTGATATCGGGGGTCACCAGTTATTATAGAGTGATATATGGTTAGTCTCTATTGTATATGGATTTTTATACCTGTAATTTTCTTGTTGTAGGACAGTTCAAAGATCAATAAAAATGTGCTGCAGCTGGCTCTGTGGCACTGAGTGATGGGGGATCACTTCAACGTGCTACAAACTTGGGTGCACACCTTGAGCTTAGGACATTAGGAGTGGAGGGCAGCAGGAAGGGTTTACAACATCCTTTGCATGCTCTCCCCTGTGGGGGTACTCATTGCGTTGTATTCTAGTGGCTCCTGGTGGTAGCATGGTGGAGGTGCCTTTAACAGCACGGGTAACCACATGCCAGAAAACACCTCCAAGGTCAGCAGCACTGTGCACAAGGTCAAGGGAGGGCAAAGAGAAAAAGGTGATATGGTGCATCTGTACAGTGCATGATGGGCTCTCGCCCCCAATGCCACAAACCCCCCTCCAGCACACCGACACAGGAAGCCTCTTAGCCAGCATCACCAGTGTACTCTCCTTTTCCTGGTCATAGGGAGGCCACAAGCAGGGACAAGCTGGCTAAAGGGAACAGGAAGTGGAGTTCAGGTGTCCCTCCTCTGTGGCAACTGGAGGGGACTTCTGACAGGGACAAGTCAACCCTGTATGTGTGGCTGCAGGTCTGGATAGGTCTTCCTGGCAGGCAGTGAAGAGTGAGCCTGGCAGGTAGCAGACTGGCATTCAGAGGTCTAAAGGAGCGGGGCACCGGTGGGCACAGGAGGAGGATAAAACAAACTGGGTAAAAACAATGTTGCTGTGGTATAGTAGTGGCATCACAACTTTCCTACAAGCACATTTCTATTGGTAGAGTGTCCTGCTGCAGTAGAAAGTTGACTTTTTAAATTCTTTTTAAGAAATAAACCCACCCCACATGACGCTCCTTAATACCCACCCATCCAGTCCTATAAATATTAAGTTTTAAATTTGTTTGGCGTGGCAAAGCTTATTAGTGTGAAAAAAAATGTTGCTGGGCAATGAACCCCAGTCACCAAATACTTTAGTATGAATGACTGCAGCTCTTTTAAAATGGAAGCGCTTAGTGAGTGAGAATCATCATCTGTACAGGATACTTTTTTAAATATTAAAGCTTAACATTTAAAACAAATAAAAACTGTACTATTTCTGAGACCAGATGGATTGGTATTAAGCAGCTGGATTCATGAAAAAAAATGTGTTTAATTATCTAAAAAAAACTGCAGGTTTCTTGTTTGGGTGGAACAATGAAATTTTTTAGCAGGTAAAAAAACACATACTATATAAAAAATAAATAAATGGTCAGTTACGCCTAACACAGTGTATGTTTCCATCTCAGGGTTCAGATGACATACTAACATACTAAAATGCCAGCAGAATAGGCCTAACGGTCTTTCGTGTCTGCTCGTTTGGTCAGCCCCCACCCTGGGTGCTGACCTTGCTGTCACCCTCGCCTTCTCTGGCTACTCCCTTCCCAGTTCCGGATATTCTTGCTGCATTGGATTTTGCTTCCAGAACCCTTCCCCTGTACCTGTCCCACCCCCTCTTGAACCCCTCCACTGTCTCTGCCTCCACCAGCCCCTAGGTAGTGCATTCCATGGCTCCACCACCCTCTCAGTGAAGTAGCACCTCCTCCTTTCTCCCTGAATCTTCCCCTCCAGCTTCCACCCATGCCCTCTAGTGGCCCTTCCTCCTTCCTTGAAGCACCCTGACTGTTCCTCCCCTATTTACCCTCTTCATGTACCTGAAGACCTCTATCATGTCCCCCCGGTCCCTTCTCTCTTCCAATGTGTACATATTTAGCTCTTCGAGCCTCTCCTCATAGGTCCTATCCCCCAAGCCCCAAATCATTTTGGTTGCCCTCCTCTGGACCCTCTCCAGGAGGTTAATGTCCCTCTTTAAGTGTGGCCTCCAAAACTGCACACAGTACTCCAGGTGCGGCCTCACCAAGCGGTTATACAGAGGGAGTATCACTTCCCTCCTTCTGGAGGTGATCCCCCTAGCGATGCATCCCAGCATCCTGTTGGCCTTGGCTGCTGCCCTCCTACAAGTCTCAGAGTTGTTCATCTTGACATCCACCACCACCCCCAGGTCCCTCTCAGCCATTGAGACTTGTAGTATTTCCCCCAGGGTGTACACTTGGCCTGGGTTTCTGGCTGGGTGGAGTACCTTGCATTTCCCTGCATTGAACCTCAGCTTCCACTTTCTAGACCATCTTTCCAGAGCCTCCAGGTCCCCTGCGGAGCCACCCTCCCTCCTCACCATCCACCACCGCCCCAGTTTTGAGTCATCTGCAAAGAGACTCATCTCACTCCTGATTCCTGTCCTTATGTCAGAATCGTGGGCGTTGAACAGAAGGGCCCAAGGACTGATCCCTGTGGGACCCCACTAATGACCCTCCTTGGGATGAGACTATCCCACCAACTCGACCCTCTGGGTCCGGTCCTGGAGCCAATTGCCTATCCATCTGATCATCTGGTTTCCCACCCCATTTCTCTCTAGCTTATCCAACAGGCCCACGTGAGGAACAGAGTCAAATGCCTTGCTGAAGTCTAGAAAGAGGACATCCACTGGTCTACCCAGGTCCAAGGCACTTGTCACCCAGTCATAGAACTCCACCAGGTTTGTCTGACACGATTTCCCCAGGATGAATCCATGCTGTCTATCGTCCAGGCACCCTGACTTATCCAGGTCCCCCCCTAGCCTCTCCTTGACAATGCCCTCCATCACCTTGCTCACCACCGATGTCAGGCTGACATCAGAGACTTCTCGAGATTCATGCTTAAGGTCCCGGTGATGTTACTTCAATGCCCACGATAGAAACATAGCTGTATTGTGTATGATTACCAAGACATTATTCTATATTTATTTATTTATTTATTTAAGAGATTCACCAGGAAGGCATACTGAGCAGAGTACAGCTCGATTCCAGATGCGTCATGGGGGAAGGGTTGAACACATACAAAAACAGATAGCACACAGTGCCAACGAGGCATAACAAATAGGTTGCATCTTGAGCAGTGATAAGATGTATGAGGAAAGAAATTAATACAGTAGAGTACAAAGGGAGGCTAGCTAACAGCAGGTCTACCTACTATAACTCAGCAATACAGCTGTGCCGTAAGAGAGCCTAAATAGACATATATTGGCTCTCCCTTTGACTACAGAGAGGAATTCAGTCACAATATGGTGAGGGTAGGCCTACATAAACCAGGGAGTGCACTGAGGCCTGGGAGAGCAGTTAGGGGACAGGAGCGAGGATCGGAGCATTAGGAGTCATGGGAACTGTCAGCAGGAGCAGGCGGGTGGGAAATACGCTTTGAGTAACAGGTTGCACTGCTGTGAGTTGTCTGTGTGCCTGATGGCCACTGGTAAGGAGTTCCAGAGTTTAGGCATGCAATACTTGAAGGTGGCCTGCCCTTTGGCAGTAGCCATATGTGGGACATAAAGGAGCTGAGAGCCAGTGTTCCTGAGGTAGTACGCAGTGGGTGGTTGAGCTTGGAGTGTGGACACAAGGTGGGGGGGGGGTCTGGGACCAGAATTTAGCAGTTAGTCTTGCAGCGTGGAGCTGTCTGTGATCCTGTAGTGATGGAAGGTCAAGGGAATTGTAGAGTTCGCAGTGGTGCATAGAGTGGGGGCAGTCTAGGGCAAATCTGCAAAAGGAATGGAAGAGGGGGTCGAGTTTGGCTAGGGTGGAATTTGAAGCGGCGGTGTAAACTACGTCACCGTAGTCCAGTATCGGGAGGATCATTCTCTGTAGAATAGCTTTGTGGGTTTCCAGAGGGATACAGTCCCTGTTATGATATAAGGCACCAAGCTTGGCGTACAGTTACTTGTGGATTGAGTCAATGTGCCCCGAGAAACCAAGACGCTGGTCGAGCCAGACCCCAAGGTACCGGAAGGAGGTGAGGGTCTCCAGTGGTATACCACCTAAGGTATGGAAAGAGGGGGAGGTGGGGAGACGTACGAGTCTCTGTCTGGTACCGAAGGTAATGGAGATGGTTTTTGGGGGGTATAGGAAGAGCTGATTTGAGCGAAGCCAATTCTGGACAGCGGTTTAATCTTCCTGGAGTCTGGAGGCCACCTCAGGGTGGGAGGGACCTGACACATACAGAGCCGTGTCATCTGTGTACATATATAAAGACGCGTGTTTACATACCAAGGGCAGGTCGTTTAGGAATATGGAGAACAGGATGGGGCAGAGGACCGAGCCTTGGGGGACGCCCGTATTAACTGGGAGGGGGCAGAGGTATGTTGACCAACTTTTACAGCTTGAGACCTACCAGCTAAGTAGGATTGGAACCAATTGGAGCTGGTTACAGATAGACCTACCTGCATGAGTTTGGATAGCAGAAGGGTGTGGGAGACTGTGTTTAACGCCTTGGCAAGGTTGATAAAAATCGCTGAGGTGATGTGCCCATGATTCATACCCATGAGTACAGTGTCGGTGAGCCGTAGGAGGGAGGTGATGGTGGAGTGCAACTTCCTAAAGCCAGACTGGTAAGGTGTGAAGTACCAGGTGGAGTCGAGAAAATGGGAGAGTTGGGCTAGTACGAGAAGTTCCTGGATTTTGGCTAGGATGGGGAATAATGAGATAGGGTGGTAGTTACCTGGAGAAGAGGGATCGCCCCCTTTTGGGAGAGGAATGACTGTGGCACACCTCCAGGTGGCTGGGACAGAGGCAAGTGGGAAAGAGAGATTGTATAGTGCAGCCAGAGGGGTTGCAATGGCAGGAGTGGACAGGTAGAGCATTTTGGAGTCCAGCCCTGAGGGACATTTTCCTTTAGAGGGGTTTAGGGCCTGCAGCTGTGTTAGTACTTCGGTCGGGGTGACTAGACGAAAGGTGAAGGATATGGAGGAGGGTGGTTTAGACATGGGTGGGTGAGGGTGTGACTGGGGAAGTGAGGAGAGGAAAGAGGCTGCAAAACTTGTGAAAAAGTTGTTAAAAGCTGAGGCCACTGCACCTGGCTCATGATGATTGAGCCATCCACATTTAAGGATGGGTGGGGGGGGGCTGAGCAGGGGGGTGAGTAGCGATTTTAGTGTTTTCCAGAATTTCGCTGGGTGATTTACAGTAGGTTAGAGTGGTGTGAGGACTTGAAGTAGTTGGCCTTGGCCTGACGTAAAAGCCTGGTGCAGGAGTTTCGAGGTGTGTGGTAGTGTTAGAGTGCCTCCAGGGAACTGGTTAACTTATATGATTTCCAAGCTTGGTCCCTGGCATTAAGTTGATCGATAATGTTGGCGGAGACCCAGGGCAGGTGGTCACCTCTTACCCGGGTCCTTTTTAGTGGCTCATGGAAGTTCCACACAGTGAGGAATTTGTGTTTGAAGAGGTCCAGGGCAGAGTCCATGGAGGGTGCCTGGGGAATGAAAGACCAGTCCAAGGTGGACAGGTCATAGATATACATATGTCATGTATCAGCTGGAATGAGTTGAATAAATCGTAAAATAAAAATACATATTTTGTCCTTTAGACTAATATTTCTTACAGGGTTAGCATGGGATCATTCTGTATAAATTCAAGTACTGTCATGGATTCATTAAAACCAAGAATACAGCAGAGCAATACACTACTTTATAGACGTCACTTACATATGTAAGTTAAGGTAGTATGCCATTTTCAGAGATGAGCATTTTTGATAAACTTGTCCTTAATTTATATATTTGAAATGGCCTGTCAGAAAATGGCAGTGTTCAGCTTTGCACATTGTTTTTAATAAATCAGATTTCAGGCTTTTAGATAAGTTAGCTGATAACCCGAATTGATGTCTAAGTTAGGACAGCTGAACTTTTGTTCATTGCCAAGATTCATTCTCTTTCTCCTTCTCCTGTAGAACATGTCATGCATCCCACGACTCCACAGTCTGAAACTGCCTGTCTCAGAGTGAGGATCTTGAGGGGTTGCTGTGTTTCATGGTGTTCAACTGCAGGAGCTGTACTCAGTGCTGCCCAGACACAAGGATCCGTTATCAAGTGCAGCACACTGGCAAGATTGAAAAAGTAGTCCCAAAAGGCATTTTTCACTTAACAGTATGCACTCCTCATTTACACTCCATCAACAAGGAGCATACTTGCCAGGTTTTGAAATGTAATGTGAGAATTGGCATCGCATTAGTGCTTGAGCTGTGCAAGGCAGTGAGAAAAGATTGTAGTGATAATGCTTGCTTACAGGTTTTGTGTGGAGGTACACAACGGTCGTCTCATGGTCACATTCACTTCTTGTTTCTGAACGTCTATGTAAATGTGAATGTTATTTAAAATACAGCATTCATAAAATACTGTGGTTTCACTTTAGTGTATTGCTTGAGGTCACAGTTTTGCCACCTATGGCTCCAAAATAATGTATACACCAGCTCATGAAAGTTTAAGGCTTTTACCTGGACACTGAAAAACAAAACCTCTAGTTCAGATTTCTGCCCTGTTATGAGATATGTAATGGAGTTGCAAAGCATTCCTGGTACTGCTGACAGCATAAGGAAATGGGCAGAGCTGCATGCGGATTATGTACTGTGCTGTGCACAGGCACATGACTGACCCACACCCCAGTCACGTGCCACAGTGCCTCCCTGGGTTAAGGACTGCTGCACGGAGTTCTAAGGGGAGGAGCATGTAGGCATGTGGTGGAGGGAAGAAAAGTCATCATGTAACTGAGATTGAGGATGGACCACTTAAATAAACTGTGCATGTGGGAGGAAAAGGGGTAGGTGCAGGTTCCATTGAACACCAGGGGTATGTTTCATTTATAGGACCATTGGTGGGGGGGGGGGCACTGGGGGCGGCTTGAATGACTGATGCAGGGCTTGAAAAATTAAAGTCAACATGGCCCACAACTGGACCTGAAGGTGGGCTGGGAACAACTGAGGTTGTAGTGCTTTATATCATGAGAACTGGCCATGGTATTGTGCCAAGCAACTGGGGCTATGCCATACCCTGATGTCCATGGCAGTTGCAGTTTACATGTTAGCAGATGGATAATATCTGGCAACAATCATTTACACTGCAACTTAGCTGCCAAGGTGGACCCCTTCCCTAGAGGCTAAATCTGGGCTCTGTGTATGGCAGTTTTTGGTGGTAGCATAACTGAGTGCCTCTTTGCACCCCTAAAATTGCACTACACTAACTCTGTGTATAGGGCCGCTGAATGGACAGAGAAGGATAAATATACACCAGGGCCCATTTTATGAATTGTTTTTGGGAGGCTGCCATGTTTTTTTTTATTGACATTTATTAGTGCTTTTTTCCCCTTTTTTTTTTTTGGCCCTGCCTCTTCTCAGGCATGCACCTGCACATGTGGAAGCATACGCACACCACATTCCGAGATGCCTTCCCGGCTTGCCACCCCCTCTTGCCTACACCACCACCGGACCTCCGGAACTATGGGGGGTGACAACCACCTCCCGGAGAGGATAGCTGCCATTACATGGCTCAATCCCACTCCATCCCCCATCCCCCCAAGCCAACACCCCAATGACCCGAGGTCATTCCTGAACCCAGGTTGTCAGCGTAGCATGGGGTAAGGTATAGCACTTCAGTCCTCAGTGCCACTGGGCCAGCTGGGAGGCTGGCATGTTTAAAGTTACAGGGGCCATTGTTACAATAAGGGGGACTGTAATGGGCTTTTGGGTAACTTATGGCTTGGATACAGTAGCCTCATCAGTAGTGATACTATAAAAACAGTGGCTTCCAGAGTTTTAGACTCGTTTGGTGTTAAACTGTGTTCTGCTGAACAACTGATTTTTTGTACAAAAATAAAGATGTCATTTTGTACAGAAATCAGTTTTTTTGCTCAGTAGCACGTGATAATAGCGAAGTTATAAGGGCATACCAACTTGGGCAAACCACTAATGGCGACCACGATAAAATAGCGACCATCCCATGTAGGTGACTGAAATGAAATGGTGAAAATGGTTTAGTTCACTACTCCAGTATCCAGGTGCACCTCAGAGTCTCAGAGTACTAATCTTAGAGATGGGGGGGCAGGGGTGGGAGCTCCCCCGCATGTGAACATGTGATACCTGTGCACCTATGTTTAATTATACCATGGACCTCGGACACTGATCAGTGAGAACTGTAGGCTGGCACCTTATCTCTGTTGTAAATCCTGTGATAATCACCGCAAAAGGTGCCAGCCAGCCACATCTTAAAAAAAACAAAATAAACCAACGCCGAAATCACGGAACTACGACCCTCATCTTGTTTCCCCGCTAAGCGAAGACCGTAAAACAGCAGCTCCGTATATCAGGGAAACAAAACAAAATAAAAACACTGCTGTAATACTGAGTATTCATTAAGCATTATACCAATTACTGCTTTTCAAAATAATAAAAAGCAGTACTTGATATCATAATATGTCACTTAGAGGATCCTGGGTTATCGGGATTTACCATGACTGGTGCGGATTTACCCATGAGGCGCAAACCACTCCAGCCATGGTAAATCCCCCAATAACCCACACCCCCTTGTGGCTTATTGCTTAAATAGGTGCTGGATGTTAGGGAACTGCACTTACGTCTGACAATCGAGGGTTGAGGATGTCCATGGAATTCATACAGAGCCAGAAGGGGATGCCCCTTGTACTACATGGTGGGTTTTTATACCGGCGGGATAAAGAAGTTGGCATTAAGATGTATTGGAGGTGTTATTGCCATTATCCTTGGTCGCTATAATTGGTATGCTCTGTTATGTGCTTCGCTATTATGAAGTCGGCGTTATGATGGTCGCTCATATTGCATTGCTGTATTGACATTTTTGATCTATACAGCTAAGGAGTAAACTGCCCCTTTGTCACTAACTTTAATATATTTAAGCAACAATCCTCACCTGTTGTTAGAGAGCAAAATAAACCTTTGTAAATCTGAAATACAATGTAAACTATTTTATTTTTATGTAGAAATACAAGGAAAACCTCTAGTGAAGTTCCTTTTTATAGTGACATCATCCCACTGCTTCAGCCCAGTCCTGGTCTGCTCATTTCAATTGACTTTTCTAAGCTACTTATTATATAAAGTATGCATATATTATTTGTTTCTGACTGCTTGAAAATTAAAAAAAAAAATGTTGGCACTGAAACATTAGTAATTCATTTTCAAAATGTAACCTGGCATTAATATGCATGACCGGAGTCACGGCTTTGCATTTTGAACACAATAATGAAAACAAATTGCACATACCCCAATAATGCAAAGCATCATGGGAAGCATATGCAAATGCCCATGACTTAATTTGGACTGGTTCAACTTTACAGTGCTCTAGTTTCTTTTAAACGAGCTACTCACTGGCACTCAGGACACAGGGCACTATCAAGAAATGCCTTTCAAACATAGTGCTTGGAAAAAATCAAAGTCGGTATGGTGCCATGGTGCAACATGCATGTGTCTTGGAAGTGGTCAGCTGGGATTTCAGCCATGTCAGAAAAATGATAAAAATAAGGTAAAAAAGGCTAAAATTATACCTTGATGTCCAGCTGGCACTTTATATGCAGAAGCTATTCCCAATATGGCTCAATCAGTTGTTTTGACTGGACACTACAAAAATCAGCTAAAGGCTCACAGTGTCCCAGTCCACCCAAAAAATCTTGCAGAGAAAATCATTCATCTCCAAAAATAATCTGTCTCCAAAAATTTGCAGATAATGCTTATTGTATTTACAGACTATGTAAAATATTGGTCTGCAGTGAGCACTCTCCTTATTTTAAATAGCAATGTACAAAGCTTCTATGCATAAGTCTGATGAAAGTTCAGAAGCTGTTATTTTGAACCTCACAAACATTTAAATCCTCATCACACACCTTTTCTGTCTTATGATACTTTCAATTACAGACATTGTGTTCTCTCATTTTCTTATGATGTGGTCACCTCAGGTTATACCGTGCATGTGTTTGTAGGTCTCCTGACAGCACTTTCACAACAGTAAGAGTAGTTGTACATGTTTTCTAAGGGTGTGAGAACCGCAAACCAAAGGTTAGCAGTTATGGTGTCCTATGAATGAAGGCATGGCCAAGTTTATAATCTTAAAGAGTGCTTTCGAGGACCTATAAATATATGATCGATCAAGTAGGACAGTAAATTACAAAACAAAAATGAAAACGAAGATGCACCTCATGTGCCCGGTTCCAGAGCAACTATGCATGTGACCTCTTTGCAGAAAGGAGGCTATGTATGAATGGGTGCCAGGTATGTGCAGGTGGTGCATATCCAGCCCACGCAGCTTCACACTTTCAAGACAGGCGTGTGTGACTCTTCATTCACTACAACCAGCCACCGCAGGGTGCCTGTCCGTGCCCCTGTCCCCCAGTGCACTGGTGCATAGGGGCAGATTGGAGGACATAGGCAGGCATCCAACTGGATGCCCAACCTGGTCCATAAGTGGATCCCATGCACCACACAGAGCAGGGGCTTGAGGGCCAGTGCCAGTTCTGAAGTTCAGGCATGTTGGGCATGTGCCTTAACAGCTGCCCCAGTCCTCTTTTCATGACTAGAGGACTGGGGCAGCATGGCTGGGAGGGGTTAGGGCCTCCACAGCTGACTGGTGTACAAGGTGGGTAGTACACAGTGGATATGGCAGGGTGCTTGCTGCCATATTCTGTGCCCCCCCCCCGCATGGGACTCCACACCTTCATGGATGGTGCAGGGTGGGGGGACAGCACCTGCCACTCCCCTGAACCACCCACATGCATAGCCCTGTGATTAGCCAGGGAATCAAGTGCAGAAGGGGTGCACACCCCTTCCATGAATGCTGCCGGGGGTCCATGGGACCTCCAATGTGTGGCTTTTCATTGTAGGGTGACTACACACCGCACATACTGAGCGTATAAGCATTCCTTCTTTTGTGCATAGGCCCAAATAAGAGTGTCACATGTAGGGTGATGGAGCACAGTAACTGGTTGTAAGTGCTTTCATGATGTATAATGTTGTTTATGCTAACATTTGCAGCACGAATCAATGTGTATCAAAGTGTGTATTAAAAAAAACTTCCTTTCAACTCTCACGTGTTCTTTGCATGACTGATGTAGAGTTCACTGTCATTGTTTTTTTCCATAGGCATTTTTGCTTACCTTAACTACAGGATACCACGCACCAGGAAGGAAATTTTTGAGACTCTGATAAAGGGATTGCAGAGACTAGAATATAGAGGGTATGATTCTGCAGGTATGTCCTAATTATTCATTTACATGGTTAAAATGTCAGTCATTGAAGAGCACTTTTCTCAGTGCTCAATATAGTGCTCAAAACAAGAAACAGAAAGATCCCTTAATTGTAACGTAGTTTCTCCTTGGCATTTTTAATTATGCCCCTAATAAAGGAAAGGGATCATAATATGTCCCCGAGGGGCTTTCTGCTCAGCCCCTTCCACTTCTCTATTAGCCGGCTCTGCTCCCCCCACCCCCAAATGTATTGTAACATCTGTATAGGCAGAGTGCAGGGATGCGCTCTATTGAACTCTGTGGAGCATCTTTTTAAATGCTTTATTCCCTGACTGTAAATTGACTTTTGTTACAAACAGAAGCCAGGGATTAACTAGCGACAGCCTTGTTAGTTAAAACCTGGCTTCAGTTTGTACCATAATGTAGATGTAGGTCTTAGAGTTTGCAGAGATGGTTTGAACCTGTTTTCTTGTTGGATTTTACCTGCATCCATGTTGCAGCAAGGCACTGCACCAGACTCATGGCCCCACACCAGGCACTTGGGTTAAATCCCGATACTGACTATTGTGCAGCATGAGGGGGATTCTGCACCCCTGAGGCACCATCTTTCAGATGAGACATTAAACCAAGGTCTCATCTGCCTGTTCTGGTGGTAGTTCATGTGGATGTTAAGATCCCGTGGCACTTCTCAAAAAGAGTAGGGGAATTTTCCCAGTGTCCTGGCCAAATTTCCCCCATTCACTAAAAATACCACCAACAGCTTAATCTGGTTCAATTTTAGTTGGCATCCATCTGTATCCCCCTTCCCCAGGACGAGGCTGAAAATGGACAGAATTCTGTAGTCCCCCTTTCCCACTCAACAAAAACTAAATAAAATATTCCATGCTGGAAGTCTGTCACACTTATGTGCTCATGGACATCCCACCTTTAAGTTTGCCCTACCAGCAACAGATCCATAATTTGTTTCAGTGGAATAGCACTTTCCCTTTAAAATGTAAAATGTTTTCTTTGATATCATAAATTAAGTAAACATTAAGTTAAAAAAACTAGTGTTTTCTTGCCTGGGGGGAATGGGTGCTATTTCATTACATAGCTGAATCCATGACTGTGCCCTTCCCAAACTCCCCATCATTGAATCAGACAGTGGAGTGAAGCCCCCCACACACACACACACACACACTGGCCACACTCCCTGGCAGTCCAGTTGATCCCCCACCTGCTCCACAGGCAAGGTAAGTCCCTGGCATCTAACGATATACTACCCTCCCGGAAGTCAATCCCCAATCTAGGTCAGCTTTGCCTGAGCACAGCACTGCCACCAGATACTAACTGGATTTCAAAAGCAGTAACCCTAGGCTATTTGCCACCATTATGGGACTGGGTTGCATCCCATTGTTGAGCACAGCCCAAAGGGGTCACAAGATTGCCACTGGTGCTAAGTGGTCACACCCACCATTTAACATCACTGATATGTGAAGAGGGATCATTGTCTGTGTCCAAGTTTAACACTAGGTAATAGTGTGGCACACTTACTATGATCATTAGAAGAAACACAGCTACAAAGTAAGTACTGTTTTCTTACTGCATTTCTTATTTTCTTAACCAGCTACTTATAATAATTATTTTGTGACTGAGTTTTTGGAAAATTTCCTAATATCAAATTTGGAATTGGATTAAACACTTTTATTTTGATAAAAAATAGGTTGTTATGAGCTAGCACCACCAAAAGCAACAAGTAGAACATTTTATTCATTTGTCAAAGTAGCCAGTAGTTATTTTTCTTTTATTTGCATTTTTGTATGCTCATATTAGCCATGATAACCTTTAAACCAAGAACTGAGACCAGCTACAATACCCATGGAAACCAAAACTAGTTGTAGAAAAAGCACCATAAATAATCTGCATATTCATGTTGTGTTTTGCAATGTGTGTCTGTGCCGTCAGATTTGGTGTGAAGTATTTGAGGAAGTCCCGTCCAGCCGAGGCAAAATGTCACTTCCTTTCACCATTCTTGCAGAATTCTGCTCCTCCTTCTGGTCTGCTAGGTCTTTGTTCATATCTCTCCTTATGAGTGTCTCTAGTCCAGCTAAACATGGATTGAAAAATAAAAAGAAGTATCCAACCATGCAGTAATATCGCTGGCTTTCTTTATGATGTATTAGTGCATGTATTGCAGTGCATGCAGTAGAAATAATGTGAGTATCCTGCTCCCTGCCCGCTGAGAAAGCGTATAAAAAATGATCCTTCCTATCTTTGACTACGGTGACTTAGTCTGCAGTAGTGCCCCTAAATTCTCTCTTGCCAGTCTTGACCCCCTTTTTCATTCTTTCTGTCATTTTGCTTTGGATTGCTCACCCAATACTCACCACTGTTCTCTTTACTCAGACCTTTCTCTCCCATGTTTGGTTGCTAGGCACCTTTCCCATTGTATCTCACTTTTATCCAAATTCTGGTTCTGCACCCCATTTTTATCCAAACTCTGGTTCTGCACCCTTCCCTCTTATCTCACACCCTTCCTATCCCCTCCTCCTTCTTCCTCCTACCCTCTCTACAACATTACTTTCCATTCTCTTTCTCTTCCTTCTAGAAACTCTACTTTTAGTCAGTCTGCTTTTTTTTACCACTTTCCAAACCTTTGGTCCTTGCTTCCACTGTTTGATCCACCTCTTCTGCTTCCTCCCTAAAGTCTCTTCTTTGTGACTTTTGCTATCCTTCCTGCAACTGTCTATGACCCTTTCCTCTTTTACTCCCTCATTATTTGCTACTGGTTGTCCTATTCTTAGCCCCCTTCTCTAGTTTTGCCCTGTTCATTCAGTTTCACTACTCTTTCCCTTCTTACATATACAGATTGCTATATTTTTCTAACTGCATTTCATTACTAAATTGCCTTTATAGTTATGATTCTGCTTGTAATTTTACATCATTGCATTTGACTTCTTGTATTTTTAGTAATTATATTGTTCAGCTATCTCCTTCTCCCTCTCCCAGGACACATCTGGAAATGAGCTGATGTAAGCTCAGTATGTTTTTCCTGTTTAAACTTTTTGAATAAATAAACAAAAAAATAAATAAGCCATATGGGGAGGTGGGTGCACTGTCTGATTTGTGTTATTTTTTGAGGGGGAATTGGTAGCACCACCATTTTTTCCTGTGGTGCAGCAACTATTTTTTCTGCCTATCATCAATTAAAATGCCCTAATAATTGGAGCAACTTAAAGAGTTATGACTTTTAATTACATCAACGTAAAGGTTTATGAATTAATTACATAGATTTAAAGGTTAAGGATTTTTAATTACACCAAATTACACATTTGCAGCACCCCGCCAAATGTTCACTATTTGACCTTTCACAACTCATTTGACATCCTATTGCTCCATTCCCTTAGCTGAAAAAATTAGGTACCAAAAAAAGTCCAATGAAAATAAGGGGCTGGATTTTCAAAGCTTGGATGCAAGCTGCGACAATGGCAGCTTGCACTGAGTGCCGCTGCTTCAGGGACCCTGCACCTGAATTTCCATCAGACAGGGTCCTGGCACCTAAGTCCCACAGTGAGCAGCAAAGGTGGCAGTGCACCCAACAGACAGCGTACCCACAAGGTGTGCCACAACAGCTTTGGTGTGATGGGGTGACAGCTGCGCCCATGGCACAGGAGCGCAGTAGTGGCTATCGCTCCCCCACCCCCACCACCACTGATCCATGAACCACCAGTGTCTTGGTGATCTAGTGGACCCCCCCAATACCTGATATGACCTTAATGTACATTAGTATGGATAACACATTATACCTCGTGAGCTAGTCCCCCAGCCTCTGTCTGCCAGTAATGCAAGATATGCTACTGTCCGTACCCCCAGCCTGATATGCCCGATTATGGACATGCCTAGAACATCCCCTTCTGGTGGTCTAGTGGGCCCACCCCCCACCCTGGCAGGTAGTGCCCTCCTCTCCCCCATCCCAGACCCTGATTGGGTGACTGACACAGCCCTCCTCACAGCACCACGGCTGACCAATGAATGAACTGTCAGAGCATGTACTATACAGTAAGCAGTCTTGACAGTTCATTTGGCAGCCGGCCATGTTGGTGTGAGGAGGGCTGTGCTGGTTGCTCGACCAGGGTCTGGGATGGGGGAGGAGCGGAGTGGAAGGCACTACTTGCCAGGGTGGGGGTTGGGTCCACTAGACCACCAGGAGGGATATTGTAGGCATGGCCAAAATTGAGCATATTGACTGGGGGCATAGACAGTAGTATATCTTGCATTAACGGCATATGGGGGGGTGGGGGACTAGTTCATCGGGACTAACATGTTATCCCTACTAATGTACAGTAGGGCATATCAGTATTGGGGGGGTCTGCTAGATCACCATGGACTGTCTTTTCATATGAATTAATCCATTATGGGCAGATCAGGGCTTGGTGGGGGACAGGACACAGCGGCATATGGGGCACAACCCCCCAGAGGATGTTCAAGTACCATTAGACCAGACCTTGACTGGTCTAACAGTACATAGACCTTTGCCCTTGGGGAAGGGGTTGAAAATCCAACTCTAGGGGCTATGGCAGCTTGTGTCTGGTGCAAACTCCCTAGCACCATGCCGCAGCCACTTTCATGGCACATGGCTGGCACAAGCCACCTTTGGCACATGCTGCCTGCAGTGCAATGTAAACAGCACTGGAAAATAGCTTGGGGTGCATCCCTTGGTGCAAGGTGCCTGTTGCATCACACATGTTTGATGCAAGCATCTTGTGTCATTCTTGAGGCTTTGAAAATACTGCCCCAGATCTCACATTTCAGTTGCGAGATCATAGATTAAAACAACATTGTTGAAGCAGTAAAAATGCCTGTCCCACCCCAAGCAAACTTTCCAGTGAAGATGAACTATCTTTGCCATCTCAACACTTTATTTAAAATATCCAAAATGCAGCTGTAATACCACATGAGGAAATAGATCAAAACCAAAACAATAAATCGTAGTGCATCACATCTCTCTAAGCTTTAAATTGATTACTCCAGTACAAAACACTGTTAGACCAAAAATAAACATTACAACTCAATAAAACTAATGTCATTCACTAAAAAAAAGACATTTGGGCAGAAAAATAAAGCCTCTGCCTAGGTGCAGTCACTTAATGACTCAGTTCTTTCGGATAGTAAATTTACACAGAACAAATACAGTCTCCATCCTGCATTGCTGCACACCCATAAGGCAAATCATTTACATGACTTATCTGCTCAAAGCAACAATCAACAACAATGGCCACCATGAACACACTCTTTACAAACAAGGAACTACTGTATCAGTACTCCCTTAACAAGCTTCAACTGCAGCCTTGCTGCATAGTTTTTAAAATCTGTAAACAAAAACTTAAAATCAAGCTATTTTTGACCAACAAAATGTATTATATAATAAGAAAGTGCTAATAAACTTATAAAATAATTTCATCCCATGGTCAAACAAGTGAATAGGACCACCTGACCTCTGAACTTGCGGTTTATTAGCCTGATATTCCACTCAATGGAGCAGTTTTACTCATACACTACCACTTAATTTGCATTTATTCTATACATCACTATCCCAGTAGCTAATTAATTATCCACATTTAGAATCTTCTGAAGTGACTGACAGCAGGTTGCTAAGCTTTTATCACTGACACAACAGTGGACTAGGTAAAGATTATAACATGGCAAACAGTCATGTATTCTGGACATTTTTTGCTGAGTATGCTAGGCAGTTAATGGTTTAGAAAAGGGGCAGTATTAATGAAAGTTAAATTAGAAATGTAAGTTGTGCTTCTAAACATTTAGGATGAAATGGGAATGCAGTTATGTTGGTAACAAAACTTACTCCTTTTCTAAAACACAGGTGTTGCAGTTGATGGAAATAATAATCAGGACAAGGAAAGTCATATTCAGCTTGTCAAGAAAAAAGGCAAAGTAAAGGCTCTAGAAGAAGAACTCTACAGTAAGTTGAAAGATATGGTTCATTTCAGTTTAAAATTTAAATTCAAATACTGCATTTTTGTTTGCTAGATGTTTTATTTATTTATTTATTTAAGCGTTTCACCAGGAAGGCATACTGAGCAGAGTACTGCTCGATTCCTGATGCATCCTGGGGGAGGGGGGAGGGGATGAACACATACAAAAACAGGTAGCACACAGTGCCAACGATGCATAACAAACAGGTTACATCATGAGCAGTGATGACATGTATGAGGAAAGAAATTAATACAATAGAGTACGAAGGATGGCTAGCTAACAGCAGGTCTCCCCTAATACAACTCAGCAGCTCAGCTGTGCCATAAGAGAGCTTAAATAGACATACATTGGCTTTCCCTTTGACTACAGAGAGGAATTCAGTTACAGTGTGGAGAGGGTAGGCCTACGTAAAACCAGGGAGTCCACTGAGGCCTGGGAGAGCAGTTAGGGGAACAGGAGCGAGGAGCGGAGCATTTGAAGTCATAGGGACTGTGAGCAGGAGCAGGTGGGTGGAAAATGTGCTTTGAGTAACAGGTTGCGCTGCTGTGAGTTGTCTGTGTGCCTGATGGCCACTGGTAAGGAGTTCCAGAGTTTAGGAATGTGATATTTGAAAGTGGTCTGCCCTTTGGTAGTAGCCATATGTGGGACATAAAGGAGCCAGGAGTCAGTGTTCCTGAGGGAGTACGCTGTGGGTGGTTGAGCTTGAAGTGTGGACCCAATGTGGGGGAAGGGAGGGTCAGGGACCAGAATTTAGCAGTTAGTCTTGCACCGTGGAGCTGTCTCCGATCCTGTAGCGATGGAAGGTCAAGGGACTTGTAGAGTTCACAGTGGTGCATAGAGGGGGGGCAGCCTAGGGTGAATCTGCCAAAGGAGTGGAAGAGGGGGTTGAGTTTGACTAGGGTGGACTTTGAGGCGGCGGTGTAGACCACGTCACCATAGTCCAGTATCGGGGGGGATCATTTTCTGTAGAATAACTTTGCGGGTTTCCAGAGGGATAAGGCCCTGTTACAATATAAGGCACCAGGCCTGGGGTACAGTTTCTTGTGGATTGAGTCAATGTGCCCCGAGAAGTCAAGGTGCTGGTCGAGCCAGACCCCAAGGTACCGGAAGGAGGCGAGGGCCTCCAATGGTATACCATCTAAGGTGTGGAAAGAGGGGGAGGTGGGGAGATGGGCAAGTCTCTGCCCGGTACCGAAGGTAATGGAGATGTTTTTTGGGGGGTTTAGGAAGAGCTGATTAGAGCAAAGCCAATTCTGGACAGCGGTGAAAGATGTGACCATGTAAATCTGATATTGCAATATTCTGTGTCACATTTATAATAGAGAACTGCTGAAATATTCTAGTAATAATTATGTCACTATACAAATGTAATTATGTCAACATATAAATGTAAATCCCAACCATTTTAGACTACAGAACGCATTTGTTTATTTATTTAAAATTGATGACCGGGAAAGGCACACTGAGCCAAAGCTCATTTCCAGGTGCGACCCGGGTACAAAGTATACATAGAGTGAAACAGTGTTACAAAAATAAGTTGATCACAATTATATGTACAAGGACATAGTTGGTTTCATTTCAATATATACAGAGTATATGTACAGGCATATGGGCAAGGGTACAATTTGCGAGGCAACAATTATGACATGAGACCAGGATTTAGTCCATTTAGCACTTGAAATGTTTATTAGCACTTGAAATGTTTAAGTATCTAGAACAAAAGACCTTAATTAAATGAGACAAATTTATATTTAGGCTGAGAATATTTGTACATTGAATTTCTTTGTATTTAGAAAAGGATGGCTTGGATGTGGAGACTTGTTTTGACACACACTTTGGGATTGCTCACACTCGGTGGGCCACCCACGGGGAGCCTAATGCAGTGAATTGTCACCCTCAATGTTCCAATAAAAACAATGGTAAATAGCTACATTCTGTTCTAAACAGTCATTTCACTGTTTGTACAGCTTTTAAGATTTCTGAATGCAACTATATTTCTGAAACCTAAGCATGAGAAAATCAAATGTTGGAGTACCTTATGATTTGAAAAAGCTAATGCAGAAATATATGAACAGAAGCGGCAACAAAGAGATCAACATTACAGTTTAATCATGAAGCCTAATGGCTGAAAACTGAAATCACTCTAATTTAATCTTTTAACTGTCAGTTTAGATTAGGCAGCTGATAAGCTGATTCAGACTGTTTACTAGCCATTATTTTACTATGCTGTTTTTTTTTTTTGCCACTTCTCTTGCCCACCGGTACCTCACTCCTTCAGGCACCACAAATGCCCTTCAACTTCCCATGCCACTCCGTGCTGTCATCAGAACCAATCTGAGCCTCCAGTTTCTCTGACATCTCTTGGGGCTGGTTTGTCCCTTCCAGTGACCTCCTCTGGCTTAGTGGAGGTTTTGGGCACCTTGCCTGACTTCCTCTGTGGCCAGCTTTACCCTACCAGGGGTCTCCCCTGACTTACAGAAGGAGCAAGTCTAACCTTAGAACCAGCTGGAGGGGTCCTGAGGGTGAGCTTGAGGGCTGCTGGTGTGGGGTGATGAGGGCTGTCATCTGACTTACTGTACCAGTGTGATATTTCTACCACTTTTCTCCCATCCCTCCTTCCCATGTTTGCGCATGCTTTCAACTGGCCTGAGAGTGGTAATTGATGGCGAGTGGTCACCCATGCCTTCAGTGGTATTTCCACTACATTACCACCATAAGCCACTGTAAGCAAGTGCAGCAAACACCTTGTCCTACCCCCACCCCCAAGAAGAGAGCATCTATTGAATGCTCTGAGCTCTTCCTGTTGGCCAAAGCCCCTGATGTCCCAGATTGAGGGAGTGAACCCAAGTTGCCATCATGCCACAGTGATTCCCCATTATTTATCGCAACAGAGCCAACCCTTACCATGCTATTGTAATGGGATTATTTTTTAGTCAAGGCAGTGTCTTTTAAATATACTAGCCACTTAGACCCTACTTAAAGGTGTTTTTCATTTGTGTACTTTCCAGAGTTTGTAGTTATACATAATGGGATTATCACAAACTACAAGGTCCTGAAGACATTTCTGGTAAGTGGCCATATTTGCTTAAAACACTAAGGTTTCAGTTATTTTATAGTATGCATTATCACTGCAATACAAATGACACTCATGTTTTCAGAAGCATTTATATTTGAATTATACTATAATTTCTTTAACTTATTTAGCAGTTTTTGTCTAAAACCTTAAAAAAAAGATATTCCTTACCAGTTCTTCAAACTCTCAAATGGTTGAAAAAGGTTTTGAGGTTTACACTGTGAGTGTGATATTTTAAAATAAGCTGCTTCACCAGCATCTATATATCAATTCTAGGAAAGTAAAGGTTATGAATTTGAGTCAGAAACAGATACTGAAGCCATTCCTAAACTGACCAAGTACCTGTATGACAACAGAGAACGTGAGGACATCAGCTTCTCAACTCTAGTAGAGAGAGTTATTCAGCAGCTGGTAAGTGGAAGGTGTTTTTTTTTATCTGCAGCACCTCTACAGAGGTCACTAACATTCTCTACAAAGTATACTGAAATACACTGACATTTCTCATCTATGTCCCCCAAATCTGAGAATCTGTTAATGCTAAGCTGGGTATGGCCTGTAGGGTCAAACACTGCCTAATCTTGACTCCCCAACATTCTATAGCTCAATGTGTCCTCCTGCCAGGTCACACATATGGCCTTAAGGCATTCCTGGGTGCAAACAAAACTGTCCTCTCTAGGTGGGATATAACATCATAACATGTGTCACTTTGCCTTGGCCTCTGCGAAGCTCACACATTACTGCCTCCTCTACACTGATCTGGGCTGACCTTCCCCTGCTGGGCAACAATCACTTGCTTTGGGTCATTTTGTGGGCAAACCCCTTCAAACAAGCTCCCCATTTTCCTTAGCAAGATGTCTGCAGCACTTGTCCCCTACATACTCACTAAGGTCTTTAAACTCCCAGCCTCTCATTGAGCATCAGTGCTCCACTGGCCTGGGAAAATTGGCTTTTGTAGTCTATGCCTCTATCTACTGGAACTTCCTTTCCCCAGAATTACACCTCTCTCCAAGCCACCTGAACTTCTGTAAGGCACTAAAGGACACATTGTGTCTTCCCAGCTCTTGTCCTTACTAGAAACCATAGGACTTGCCGCCCAAATACTGTTGCACTTTCCACTCAATTTCTCAGATGTGCATATCTTTTTCACTAAATGTGTTTGCTCTCTGTATGTTGTATCTGCACCAGCAAAGTTGATATCACTGATTTTTCTCTATTCTGTGTTTTCCTTTTTGCTAGTACATTTTTCAGCTACACTAGCTACTGTGTGTGTGTGTGTGTGTGTGTGTGTGTGTGTGTGTACTACTGCTTGTTTTGTGATGTACAATATAACCCTCCTGATAACATTGCTTTCAGTTTATGTATACTGTTTGCTGTACATTTTTCCTGCTATCCAGTCTATAATTCTTCCAGATTATGCCTGAAAACAGGCATATGTATGCCTAGTGAATCTTCTTACCTGGTATCAAAAACAAATACATAAGAAGCAGGGGGTAGACATGATGGACCCAGTGTCCCTTCTGACCTTAAATTACCAAGTTACTATGTTACTTTAGTTTCAAGAAAGTAGTTAACTCTTCCTAAATTTCCTTTCCATAACCCTTCCTTCTAACCAGAATTACAAGCAGAGTTTTTATTTATATATTTAAAAATCACTATCCAGGTAAGCTCATAGGGACATAAAAGCATCTAATTTCTACCAACATGGTGGGATTGTTGCAACGGTAATACACAATAATTTGCTTCTTATCAAGACAAACAGGACAAGACGATATAAAAAAGTTACAACAAATCATAAATCAAAATTCACAAGTCAAGTGCAAATAGTGAAATGTGATAAAAAGTATAGCAGTGGACATTTAGGTGAAAACAGCAGGGGGATACAGTGAACGTGGATGTCATTTAAGTTTACTCCACTACAAGCCATGACTTTGTATTTTACAGACTCTGCAAAACAGTGTACTCTTCCCCTTTGAGTGTTTTTTTTCCACTACCTCACTGCTGCTCCCTTGGATGGGCTATGCTCCTTGATAACAGCCTCCAAAAACTGTAGTAGTAATGGGCTAGACTGGGAGGTGGGATATTCAGGAAAAGGTTCTCTGATTATGCATGCTATGACTCACCCTTCAGTGTGGCTGTGTTGTTTCCTCTAATTTTTAACTGTATGTTTTACAGGAAGGAGCATTTGCACTGGTTTTTAAGAGCACTCACTACCCAGGTGAAGCCATCGCTACCAGGTTTGTGTTCTGTTACCTGCTTAACCTTATTATTATTTGTCAAATGGATAGAAAACACTTCTGAAAGTTGATCAATCTAGAGGTAGTTTCCACTATGATGTTATCTCAGTACAACATCATGGTGTGAAGAAAAACCTATGCAAAATGCTTTCTTTTTTTAATTCTACAAAATCCATTTTTTAATATGTGTAAGCTGTTTAATGTCACTTTTCAGATGGTTGAAGGCATTGAGCTGCACTTCCTGCCTTACAGCGCACCCAAGGCATGACGTTATCCTAGCATAACCCATCCCCTTGTCAAGCCTTACTGCTTTAAGAAGACACATCCCTCTCAAAATGAAATGGGACATGCTGTAAACTTAACAACACACACTTGGTTATGCGTGTATGTTTAAATATCAGCATGTCTGCTATGCTTGAAGGGCCTAATACCCTTTTGGTGTATTGCCAATATATCATATGGATGGCAGCAAATGAGCACACTTTATTAGACCAGATTAAGACCAGCACCATAAAGTAATTTTTAAAGGCTTGTTTGTATCATTATAAACTCAGTGGACAGGATTCTGAAAGGATATAGAGGGTCTACAGTATGTGTCAGATACACTGTACATAGGTCTTCCACTCCATACAGAGGCTGCCATTTTCTTCCTAAGAGCATTTTGAGTCACCTCTGCACCACATGTACCAACCCCACTGTAGTAATTGTCCCCTTCCCTGCAAAAAGTCACAGTAGGCTGTCTTCTGCTGCCTCCATTGGACATGCTTCAACATTCTAAGGAGGGTTGAAGTGCAAACATGGCTTTAAGCAACTGAGATCTCTAGGAAAGCTCTGAGAAACATAAATATTTAGAGACACTATAGCTTATAGTTTAAATCTTTTCAGTACTGTAATTCCATTCTTGTGCTTTGTTATTAAGAATATTTACTTGAAAATGGGGTCCTTGTGCCTCAGAGTTTATCAACACCTGCTGCTTATTGTAGAGCTGAATTCATAATTTTTCTTTGTGACATTACAATCTACTGCCAGGAAAAGGGTTATAATGTCACAAGCAAGTATTGTGACTTCAGGTGGAACATAAGCAGCAATATCAGAGGATATCCAAGGGACTGATTGGGATTTTCAAAAGGTTCTGATGCAGAAATATGTGTATTATCTGCCTATGGTTGCATCAGTATGAACACATCCAAATGCAGGATGCCTACATTTGGGTGTGTTCAGACTGTTGTAGAAATGGGAGTATCTGCTTACGGTTGCATCAGTGTGAACACATCCAAAAGCAGACAAACTGTTTTCAATGGGCACCCTGTGTTTAGGCCACTTCACAGTTTACAGTAACATGCAACAAATTTTCTGCCACAAGTGCTGGCTTTCTGGATGCTACTGTAGCTGAGATTTAGATGCTGTTAGATTAGTTAATAGATAGTTGTCAAAACAGATGGATGTCTACTTTGAAAATACGGCTGGTGAATCTGTGATGGATCCACTTTGCAGATCATACCCTCTTTATTTAAAACGTAATGTAGAAAAGTAAAATGAAGAACCGCCAAATAGTATTCATGTTGTATGTATTTTAAGGTAGTGTGAGCAAAGTCTTCCCATTAGGATAGCATACAAACACTTGCAGTAGATCAGAAAGTCCAACAATTTTGCTTTCCAGCAGTTAGAATTATAGTGCTTTCACAGTTAGTAATTGTGTAATATTATGGTCCAGTAAAATAAAGAACTGCTTAATCTTAATAATATTAAGTTACTAGCTAATATGTTACACTGGAAAGCTGTGTTGCTATATTGGGTGTGTATTTTATTTAGCAGTAGTGGTAAATTGCTTTATCTTTATATAGAATAGAACTATTAGGACCAGGAGGTCCTATTTGCAAAGCTGTCCTGTAAATATTTCACTCTGAAATGTGTTTGTGAATGTTTATTACAAGTCATTTGCAGTGTTATTTTATATGAATGTACTACTTATTGGGAGAGACCTGTAAATAAGGCATCTGCTTTCATCTTTTTTCTCAAGTAATCATTTTAATACACACATTTTAATAAATATATAGCTAAATTAATATATATTTGACATCAGTACATGCTATAACATAATGTCTTTATTATGAAACATAGTTACTTGGATCTAAATACAGTGCAAATCAGGTCTGAATGCTGATGTATTTCCTGCTTTACTCAGTGTGACCAAATGCATTGAATGGTGTTTATTCATACAACTTGGCCAAAAGCCCCTCTCAGTTAGATCATTGCACAAATACTGGAGGTCAGGGCACCAGTCCAAGAAGCTCAAGTAATAGATGAATAAAGCTGCTTTACGTTTTGCAAGCAAAAACACAACAAATTTCTATCAACACCCACAAAAGAAATATCCAGTCAAGATATTGGATGGGAAAACTGCAGAGTTCCCCATTTAAATGAAAAATCCACTATCCCCCTTTCACTGTTACATCAACATTTCTAAATCAAAGGGCATTCTATAACGAGAAGTGGGGAACATTTGGAGAAAATATGAAACCAAATCATGGTGAAAAAAATATTCTGTCTGGCAGGCAACTCTTCTTAGTACACATGACAGCATTTAATTAGGGTTTTCCTGATAAATGGCTAACAACATTTTGCACTTATACACAGTTTTAGGAAGCAGGATCTATATCTTCAGATCACATGTGAGACAACCCATTAATACGACATGTCCTTCTCAATGTGTCAGAGAGAGGATGCACTAGTGAAGCAGCAAAGAGAACCCTATCTTGTAGTTCCATGAAGGACGTGTCAGTGGATAAACAGTTTCTGTTTCAGTACTGCCAGTTCTCACACTTATTACAACCGCTAAATGAACAGAGATTTAAAAAAGGGCATAAGACTGATCGATACCTTTTCCAAAGCCCATAAGTCAAAAATATCTCAAAAATACAAAACAATGCAGCACAGTATAGTTAAGACCCGTTTTCGATTGGCCCCTGGTTTGGTGGTGCTGCAAATACAGTCAAAATGGTTTGGCGAACAGGATTAGTTTTGGAGGAGTAACCTGAACGAGTTGTTTGTTTAATTAGAGATGACAGTGAATCTTGTTGGCAAGAAACCTTAGTAAACAGAGAGGCGTTTACCAGCAGCATTCTGCAAGTTTTAAAAAGGGCTTTTCATAAGTCTGCAGCAGCACAGTATGTGCCTGTAGTCAGGTTGTAGTATTCCCTTCCTGTAACTCTGACAGGTCTCAGTTCCATGCATGTTCTATTCAGTCTGTTGTATACAGTGTACTCTATTAAAGCTGATGAGCATATGGGGTACAGCCACATAAGACTCTATACAGGAATAGTAAAGGTCCTTTTTTAAATATTTTTTCTAAATGTATATGTATATAGATTATTTTTCCGGTTAATAGATATGCATTTGGAGTTGGAGTCCTGTGGGAGGGGAAGGCACCGGCCAGCTTCCGTAAGTCCAACTGAGTCAATAACTGGAAAAAATATGTTTGTTCTGTTACAAAACAAACATTATAATGTTGCAACAATTAACAGTACTTCCATTTTTGTAAACAATCTTGTTTTTATATATCACAATATGAAAGTTGATATTAAAGTTATAGTACATCATCATTTTTATTTTAGAAGTTAGTTAAACTGGGTTAGAACCCATGGGCATAGTTTCCCATTTTCAAGGGGGTCCTGATATAAATACAAATACAAACTAACCATACGTTTAGCGATACATCAATATAGTTGACACTGAAAAAGGTTAAGTTCCAAGGTTAGCCCGCATAAAGAAATGATCTTTTAGGTGGTCTACCATTTAAACTGTTAAGGCCAGAAACAGCATTTTACTGAAAAGAAAGTTTGGAGTTAGTTCAATGTGGCTGGATCATATCAATTTAGTTTACTTGTGTCAATACAGGTTTGTTTGTATCAATAAAATACATTGGTAGCAAACATGTATATAGATGCATATTTTCCACTTTTTACAGTAATAAAAAAATACATTTTTCACATCAACAGTGTGTAATTAAGGCAATTTCCACATAATGATATTATATCTTTTTATAGCTATATATCACAAACCTTTTATATATCAATATAAAAAAGTGAGATGGTTTTAATATGGAGCTGGTGAGGAAGATCTCATGGACCTAGAGTCCCTCCCAACCTTAAATTGGTATGTTAGTGTACAAATAAATACAGTTTAAAAAAAATATTGGTAATACTACACCTTATTTAAAAACTATGTTGTTTGTAACCTACTATGCATTCATCTTATGCCAGTAATTGCATTGTAAATATTTCACTCTCCCTTCTAGTAACCCCTAAGCTTTACAATGATAGTGAAACTTATCTCTTTAGCAAGGTTGCATGCAGCCCTCACACAGTTTGTCAAGTCAAGATTCATCGAGGGTTGTTCCTGACATTTCTCTTACATACAGTAAGTAAGCAGTGCAAAAGCAGTCAAACTCAGCCAAAGCTTGGAGGAAGGCCCAGGAAGAAGGCCTTCAAACCAACTCCTGAAATTGCAGTAATATTGGGAAAACCTACTAACTGCTGATCCTCCTACACTATTAGACAAGCCTTGATCAGAGCCAACACAGCTGTTGTGCTGTTTTAACAACACTCATAGGGTTCCAAGAACAAAATGCAGTTTCATTTCACCAGAAAAAAAAGAGCCTGCCGTGCCCAAGATGACCGCCATGAGCTCCATGTGCATGCGCAACTTCACTGCTACTGCGAAAGTGAAATCGCACACTTGCAGCTGTAGAAGTGAAGTCGTGCAAGTGCATTGAGCTCACGGTGGCAATCTTGGGTACGGCAGGCTCTTGTTTTTTTTTTCAGCAAAACAGAAGTGATGGGCAGCAATCAAATAGTGCCCCGGGGGCTCTGTGGCTGCGGAGGGGAGGAGCTGTAGAGAAACAACAGTAAAGCACTGACTGCAGCACTGTGGAAGAACAGAGGGAAGGAATCCAATACGTCAGCAAGGCCCTGCCCATGCAGCAGTAAAAAACACAACCTCATCCTTAAAAATTATTCAGACCCCTGCCTGCCTCGGGCTCTTTTTCCAGGAAGGGGATGGGAGGAATTGAACAGGCGAGAGCAGAAAACTGGGCTCTTTATTAAGCTAGTGGATAATCTGTGAACACATTGGTTTCTTTTTTATTGTATTTTAATACTCATTTTTTATTATGTATTTGTATATGTTAGGTGCCCTGTGCCTCAGGGAATGGGTGCCATATAAATAAAATTGCCTTGCCTTGCCTTTTTCAGGGGAGGAATGGGACTGGACTGCTAGCTAAGGATCCTGGCAAAACTGAGCCAAATCAGTCTACCTAGTATCTTCAATGATGCAGACTTCTCCTCCCCCACCCTCCACGTACCCTGCTTGTTAACTGTTAGGCAGCTGAATGCATATGGAAGGGGGAGCGTTGCAGAAGGGGGCATGACTGAACTAGACTACCTTTTTGACTACTAGTTGCTGCCCAAAAAAATCATAGATTGTGAGTTGGGATCTAATCTACATTACAAATATATTTGGGGGCTTGAGGGAGTAGACTAAGAGAGAAAGACATGGTTGGCACCTGGAACAGTATCAGGAGCTGGCATATTTTTTTTTCTTTTAAACAATGTGGCTGGGAGACTGGGGAAGGGGGTGGAGGTGAGAAATGACAGGATTGGGGAAGAGAGAGGTTAAGGGATTATCCCTGGTCACTTGGAGAGGGCTAGAGGTTTTCTAGATTTCCTTCACCCAGCATGCCTCAAAAATGTCAGGGTCCATTCACCAGAACAGAAAATGATGGTTTTTGAGAGTTCCACCAAAGTCCGCTTCAGTTGCACTCTCCACTAATACTGGTAGCCAGTGCCACACACACACACACACACACACACACACACAATTAGTGGTTATGTGTATTCATTTTTGAGTTATCCCCATTTGGGGGCCAGTCAGTGTCACAGAAATGATAGCAATACCCATTTGGGGGCCAGTCAGTGTCACAGAAATGATAGCAACACCCATTTGGGGGCCAGTCAGTGTCACAGAAATGATAGCAACAAGTGGCTGAGGGTGATGGGACAGTCAAATGCAACAACCTGCCTTGCTTGCAAGACTGTTGTATAGGTTATGTTTCTGTGGCAACATGAGCATTATCACCCAACTTGCTCAAGGGCAGGTATAGTACCAGAATACAGTTGAAATAAAGATTTATAAATTGTTTGCAGTAGCAATGGAATGCAACTGGGATCACCCACCTTGCTCTAGAATTAACATGAAAGTGAGCAGCTGATTTAAAAACAACTGTTTCTTGCACTGAAATTAAACAAAAAGTATACATCAAACAGAAAGATATATTAAACAGGAAACAAAAGCAAACAATACTGATAAGCGTTCCAACAAAAACACGAAACAAAACACCTTTTCTAGTTTAAATACTTCCTTTTAAGTACATAAATAGATTGTAATACAGTAAAAGAGCAGTTTGTTTTCACTGCAAGCACAAGCAAGTCAGAAATACTAATGATAACCTTTTATAATGACTATATAGAAAAGCAGGTAAAATGTACTGCACAATATGGACAAAGCAAGTGAAAT
Organism: Neoceratodus forsteri; assembly: GCA_016271365.2. Lineage (NCBI taxonomy): Eukaryota > Metazoa > Chordata > Ceratodontiformes > Ceratodontidae > Neoceratodus > Neoceratodus forsteri. The sequence goes on from CM028130.1 coordinate 621,020,704, forward strand.
TTAAAAAGGCCTTCTCTAGTACATTTCAAGGAGACAGTGTACCCTCAAGGTTAGAGCACCAATTTATGAGCCTAGAGACCCAGGAGGCTTTAGCTTGAAGCCCACAACTGCCACTTGCATTCTGTGTGACCCTGAACAAGTCACTTAACTGCCATCTGCTACTGGGATGCACCTAGAAACAAGCTTGGCTTAGCTGCCTTTTCTGGCAAAAAAATTCTGAAATAAAATAAAAAATAAATGAAAAAAAAAGTAACAGCTGACCTGAACAGGTCGATGAAATTATATACTGACACAAATATCATTAAGGATAGTGCAGCTAAACCAGGCAATCTATCACCGCATTGCACCACTATCCTTTAAAGCAATACACAAATCAACTCATTAACAGTAGTAGAAGGAGTTCCCCTTGTAACTATTTTGCAACACAAATCATGTGGCCAGATGTTAAAGGATGCAAATTGGGTTTGCATCTTCTAACACACTGGGACTCCCCGAGGGTCAGCTGTTATACGTGCTGTGCCATGCTATAACTGTGCAGTCAAGAGGTGCCATTAGGAAGTCCCTCTCTTCCCCCAGGGGCACTGTCAGCTTTGCAAGTCGTTTGGCAAGTAACTCTAATTATTATGCATGTAGGCACATAAGTGTGCAGCAGTTACCATAGAATGCCCCGTGTAGCCCCCAAAATTGTTTTTTACCTGATTCCATAAATAAAGCCTTATTTTCTGTACATTCGTCCCAAACAACAGTCTGCTGTCACTAGAAGAATAGCCCGTGGAGGAACGCGTGTGTACTCGGGAGTGCGGTCCCAAAGTGTACTTTTTTACATGCTAGTCAAAAAAAGCTAAGTTAATGCTGCACATTTGCCTATAAGGAAGCGGCCCATGTATCTAATTAGCAAAACCGAGTGCTAGTATTTGCACAAAATGCATTTAAAAACAGCTTCCCAAATCGCACGTGTGCAGAAGAGCTGTCGGAGCAGAAATCTTGTGCATGCTCAAAAGTGACACACTCTTGCACATGCGTGGGATTTCAGCACCAGCTCTTCCACATGCACGCAATTCCAGAAGCTGTTTTTAAATGCATTTTGTGCAAATACTAGCACTCGGTCTTGCTAATTAGATACTTGGGCTGCTTCCTTATAGGCAAATGTGCAGCATTAACTTAGCTTTTCCACAACATATAAAAAAGTACACTTCAGGACCGCGTTCCTCCAGTGGCTATGCTTCTGGTGACAGCAGACTTTAGCTCGGGACGAATGTACAGAGAATAATGCTTAAATTCATGGAATCAGGTAAAAAACATTTTTGGGGGCTACACAGGGGCATTCTGTGGTAACTGCTGCACACTTATGTGCCTAGAGGCATAATAATTAGAGTCACTTGCCAAACGACTTGCAAAGCTGACAGTATCCCTTTAAGGCCCCCTCTTGGCCTGTTGATTTGTAATTTCCATGGCCTTATGACTGTAGACAGGGCAGGACAATGCCCCTACCCCTACTCCACAGGTCCTCAGATTTCCCTGGCATCTAGTGGAGTGCTCCTCCCCAGCTCAAGTCTCACATAAATGTGGCTTGACTGTCACATCCTCTCCCAAACCCTTCTCTCTGGATGCCTAGATTCTTCCACAACATTGTGACCTCACCTGCCTGTCAAGATTCTACAGGCTGGTGTGGTGGGAGAGGGGTTGCAGGAGGCTGGGACAGGAATTGCAAGGGCCACAACTCTTTGAGAATGACCTAGCAGGCCATTTGTATGATGGAACCCTTCTCTGCACATCGCAAACATTTTGCAACACTGCAGGGAAGAGTTGCCTTCCCATTAGCTTATGAGGTTACAGAGTCACAACTGGCACTAGGTGGTTGCAGAGATCACATAGCACCAGACACTTAAACTAAGAACAGGGCCCCAGTTATAAAATATACAAGGCCGGACATTTAGAACAGGTGGACACAGATGTGTGCTGTGCGGATGTCTGCCCACATCTGCACACCATATTTTCAGCCATTGTATCTGTTTGCAATATAGACTAGCAATTTGCAATAAGGAGACAACAATTCAATTTTTTAATGCAAATTTAGATGAAAAGAACTCTTGCTGTTCCCGATGGACCCAAATGCAAGTCTGTATTACAAAGTAGGAGAAGATCAGGGTGGCAAAATCACTTTGTGGATCGGTGACCAGCTTGCTAAAAATTGGACAGTAAAACAATGTTAGAGGCCATTAAGTGCTCTCTAAGCAGCTCTCTTCTCTGCTCATTTGGGAGTATTGGGGCCTATGCATTAAAATGTGGAATGCCTAAGTGCCACAGATCAGTGGTGCACAGGCAATCCAAAGTGTCAGTATTGTGCACTGCAAGTCATGCAGACCCCTGTGCATATACATGAAAGGGACATGTGTCCCTTCCTCTCTGCATCTACCAGCCAATCCCATAGCTATATGCATACCCTGTTCAGAAGTGTGCCCGCACTCCACACCATTCATTAAGGTGCAGAGTGCTGGGCAAGCAGGGGTGCAGGCTACTGCAGCAGGAGCCCTGTCTTATCGTTTCTGCACCCCCCAATGTCACCCTTGAGCTGCGATGGGACAGGGAATCCCTCCACTGGGAAGCCCCAGCCTACTGGCCTGACAGAGAGGGATGGGGGTAGCAATTGCAGGCTCTTGCCCATACTTTAATAAAAAGATGGTCCCACACCATCCTAGAATCCTTTGCTCGTGCAGAGCAGTCAATCCACTTTGGGACCCAGACTGTCCTTCAAATCACCCCCACGCATACCTCACACCCTGCACCTGTTCAAAGGTGTGAAGCTATGTAGGCCAGGGTATATGCAAATCATGCATACCCAGCTCACCTTCATACCCAGGGCCCATTTTGCATATCTGCAGGAGTTTTTTTTCATATCTGCACATTTTTCAGCGTATCTGCAAGAAAATTGTATCAGTGAAATTTTTGCACTTATCTATGGTATTTTGATTCCACAAACGTGCACGTTTCACTTTTTCTCAAATGTGCACACATAAATGCATGTAATGATATTATGTGATGCGATGCGATACAGTATAGTACAATACAAAACAATAAACACTGCTGGCCAGCAGCAATTTCCTTGTCGCACTTAGTGACTTGGCAACCAGATTTACCCCACCCTGAAGCAGGTGCGTCATGCATCAATCTGTTTGAAAGTCTCATCCATAATATTTAGAGTGCCATTGCATTGGGCTATTGAATGTGTGACACTTAAAATAGTGAGATAATTTTATCTATGTTTGTATCCCAACAGGAGAGGGAGCCCCCTGCTGATTGGAGTACACAGTAAACACAAACTTTCAACTGAACAGATTCCAATTGTGTATAAATCATGTAAGTAATTTATTTATTCTTTTGTCAAATATTATTTTTACAGTATTACAGCACTCTAGCTACTGGTGTCCAGATGTGTTCAGATGTTTTGTAAGGTTCTCTGCTTATCCTAATGAAAGATTCCTCTCTTGCATTTCCAGAGTTTTGTTAATGATCACAACTTTGTTACTGTTGTAAAAAAGGAAGAAAACTTAAATCCTTTTAAAGGGACATGTCCAACGTGTTGTTGGGCTGCTCCCAAAGGCCCCTACGTGCAGAAAACTGCAAAGCCTATATACCTCATATCCATAGTGCACACGTCTTACTGCTTTGAGAGCCATGCATGTGTGGCCCATGTTGCCCCCCCCCCGTGACATTCTCAGAAGAGGTGCGTACCCCTTTTGCAATGGATCCCCTGTCAATCTGCACAGTTATGCATGCAGATGGACCAGGGGAGTGGCCAGGGGGCATGCCCACATTCCATACCATTCATTAAGACATGGAGGGCAGGGTAAGGGAACAGGCTGTATGAGCAAGGATCCAGACATAGCCACTGCATGACCTCAACGAATGGCACCTGTTGGATGCAAAGGGCTAGACAACCCCCCCAGCCATGCTGCCACAGCCCTCCAGTCAGTCAAAGAGAGATTGGGTAGCCACTGATACAATTACTGCTTGTCTTCAGATCCTGGGACATGCAGTGTCCCACAATCACCTGCTCCATGAAGAACATGGGATCCACTTTGGGACCAGGACGCATCTAACTGGATACCCACCTGAGTCCACAGAGCTGCCCCCCATGCACCAACAAGCCTGGGGGGGCAGGGCCATGGACAGGCAACATACAATGGCTGGTGGTGGTGAGTGCCATGCCCAGTGTACCTATCCACAGATGCAGATGTGCCTGGGTTAGGTACATGTCTGTTGTGTGTACCCAGCCATACTGGCGCATAGGCACCAATGTGTACACTAAGTGCCATTTAATTATTTTTACTTACACCAGTTGAAAAATATTTGCAGCTGTATCTGGTGATCCTACAACCCCCTTCCCATTACAGAAACAAAAGCCACTTGTGCAGTGTCCCAGAGTCTTCTACAGCTGACATTCCTAACTGGAATCATGTACAGATTTAGTTCTAATGCTATTGTCCTGTGCTCTTATATGATCTGATATGTCAGTCGCCAGACTTGAAATACTTCTGATGCTAAGTACAGGTTTACTACTACCTGGTAATCAGCCTTACAAATAACATGGGACCAGATTTCCATGCATTGGAAACCTCTGGTTGATCTTATCAAAGCATAATATGTATGATGAATACCAGTCTGGATTTCGCAAGTTGCATAGTACGGTGGTCTCCGTGTCGAGGGTCTTGGATGATATCAGTAGAGCAAATGATCTGCAGTGTTACACAGGTGCTATACTGATTGACTTGTCCAAGGCCTTCGACACAGTTGACCACCAGTCCATGTTGCTACAGTTGTCGGAGCTGGGGCTAAGCAGAAATGCATTGGTCTGGTTTTGTTCTTACTTTAGCAATCTGTATCAATTTACTATGGTTAATGGTATAGACTTCTTTCCTTTGACTGTGGTAAGGGGTGTGCCCTAGAAATAGGTACTGGGGCCACTCCTTTTCTTAATTTACTTAAAAGGCATTAGTAGGAGCGTAGAGGGGATAAGTTACCACCTCTACGAGGATGACATGATTCTTTACTACTCTGGCAGCTCTGTAATGGAAATTCAATTCAATTTGCAGCCTAGTTTTGATTCACTTCAAAAATACTTTCGAAATTTAAAGTTAAATACATCTAAAACAAAAAAAATTTTATTTGGCCCAGTAGCTAAACTGAAACCAGATTTAAAACTGGAGATATTTGATCACTCGGAAGCTCCTTTGGAAATTGTTAAAATGTATAAATATTTTAGATTATTGGTTGGATCAGACTGGAACAGGGAATAATCATGTAGATAAATTAATTGATCAGGTGGGGAAGAGGATAGGTTGTCTCTTTAGGAACCAAAAATGCCTTGATTCTGACGCACTGAAGTACATTATCGAAGTATAGATTCTACCATTGTTTGACTATGGTGATATTTCATACTGTAGTGCCTCATTACATAGATTACACAGTTTAGACATACTGTACTCCATAATAAACTGGCCAGGCTAATCCTGAGCTGTCCTAAAACTACTCACCATTGTAATTTATATAAATCTCTGGGCTTGGTCTCTTTGGTGAACAGGAGGGACATTCATATTACTTTATTTGCATACAAGTCCAGTTTGGGGCTTGTTCCCAAATACCTAAGTGATAGGTTAGCCTTTCAGAAGGTCAATCCATCATTAAGAAACTCACAATTCTTCCAGTTAATAATTCCTAAGACTCACACTAAAAGATCTTTGCAATATTTCAGTAATAAGGTCCCAAGGTTTTGGAACAAACTACCATCTTGTTTTAGGGACCCATTTTCTAAACCCTCTGCCTGTTTCTACACTAAAGAAATATCTGCTTTCAAATGCTCATACTTGTAATTGCTTTAGCTAATTGTTAATATTGTATGTGAATGTTGTATGCTTTGAAGTTGTATGTATTGTTATTATATGTTTTTAATGTACACAAGAGGTTACCATTGTAAATGAGCATTATGCTCAATGGTTATTCCTAAATAAACAACAACAACAATAACAAATGAATCTGCCATAGTTGTCCTCATTGGTGTTATCTGTGAGGGGATTCTGAGATGTGCACAAACAGCTTTTTGCTAATACGGTTGTGGTTTACAGGATCACTAGATATAGGTGCAAGTGCTTTTTGACTGTTGTAAGTAAAAATTACACAGTGGCACTTAGTGTGCACATCAGAAGTAACCCCACACCAAGATAAATGTCCCTGTTTCACTATTAAAGTTTGGAAATATTCTGTCCTGATTTCTTTTTTGTAGGGTTCATGTCATGCCATTAAAATGTAGTTAAGTCTTGAGTATTGTGATCTTTTTTTTCTCTCTGTTGGTCACTTAGCCTCAGTAGCATGTCCATTTTCCCTTTGTTTTCCATCTGTAAACAGCCCCTGTACTCTCCAGTGTGGTAAGTGTGTCAGTCCTTGGGTAGTAACTGCCACCAGTACCCCGAGTACTGTAATTCAGGCTACGAACTCACTCCGGGTGCACCTTTCACCTTATAATCAAGCACTCACACTGGATAGTTTCTGGGTGTCTCTTCCAAGATAGCTGAATCCTCAAAGCTTCTTGGATGTGAAAATAAGATTCACTTGAATCTTTCTTACTAAAAGAAGAGCTAATTATTAAATCACAAAGAAGATACCATACTCATTGTTGCACAAGGGGTTAAGCAGCTTGGTTGCGTATGCAGTGAATTGTCAGTTCTCCCATGTACAGCCCTCTCTGTTCTGGATAGGACTGCCTCATCTGCAGTAAATGCTGCACTCCATTCAAACAGAAGATTCTGTCATTTTAAAAACCCCAGTCTCAGCTTTGTTATAAGGCTAATATTTGCTTCCTGACCCAGTTTAAGACTTTTCCCCTGGAGTGTAGGTTTGTGTGATCTCTCCATATCCAAGACCAAATGTTCTCCCTGGCTCTGGAGTTTGTTCATCAGAAGAAGCCATATGGACTTCCAGCACGCTTTTACAACTTTGTTCTCCCCTTCTGCAGGAATACAAAATCTAGAATAGTCATTTTATGATTTAGTTGCCACCTGGCTGGGTAAGCAGGAGCTCTGCTTATGAAAATCTGACCGTGTTTAAGAATTTATTCAGTTGAGATAGAAAATATATTTCCCTCACAAGAATTATTGACATCAGTCAGTGCCGCCTTTGTATGTTTTGCTTCATTGGTCTAGTCTTGACTGGTTCTGCTTTTTTGTCCAGCATTCCGGAGATCAAACAGCATAGAACATTTCATTAATATCTCTAGAAAAGATGATGGCTCTAAATAGTCCAATTATGTATTTATAGGTGGAGTACTGCTCTGAAAAATAAGTGCTTGATTATTATCTCACTCTTTGTGGGTATGGGAAGGATCTATAATGCCGCATCGACAATTTCTTGTTGAAGCGATGTTTCCCCAACATCACTACATCTACCACAATTGCAGTCAGCATGGTGCTGCCAAGTTAAAAGATGTTCTGTGGGGGGCACCCCCCCGCCCCCTGCACCCCCCGACTTATGATTATCAACTCTGAGACAGAGCTGATTCGGGGATAGGGTGCAGGACCTTAGGAAAGGGTGCTGGGTCCCAGGTGGACTTTACAGCGACATGGCGATGTTGTTGGCATCGACCATGTCACTATAAAGTTGTCACTCTAGTGTCAGTATACTGTATGGGAATACGCATATTTCTGATAATTACTTTAAGGGTACTACAAATCTTTAAATACTAGTGTTTTTGCATCGGTGCCATTGCGCAAATTAACTACAAGATGTAATATATGATCTGTATTATACTGCAGCATTCTGTGGAAAGCAGCATAATGCCATAGCACAGTCCTGTCACTATTAACTGATATTTAACATTAAAAAGAGATAAATATTTATAACGGCCAGACAGCTGTGTGGAGCTATACTGTACCTGAAAGCTGGCATATTTTATTATATTCCCCGTAAATCCTTAAACACATTGGGATGTGATTGCTTGTGACATCACAGCTGGCCTAGAAGAGCCACTCGCCTTTTACCAGACTGGCCATTTCTGATGTCATAATGCTGATGTGAGTCATTCCAACTAATAGTACTTGATATGTCAGCTTCTGGGCAGAGTACTGGCCTACACATCACACTGAAAATCTCAGTGGCAAAAGAAAAAGAAAAATGTCTCAGAAATAAAAAGTACTAGCTGACCAATTTAAAAAAATGACCATTTTCTCTCTGCAGTTTTTAGCAGTTAATAACTGTGAAAAATCAAGGCTTATTACAAATTTGCAAATAATAAAGAATACAGCTTTTTTGTTTTGTTTTGTTTTTTTATCTACTTTCCATCTAAATCTGGGACTAATAAAAGGACCAAAAGTGCAGTTAAGACTAAGTCTCCTAATCTTTTAGAGTACCGTATAATATTCCCTAACCCAGCAAACAATACCTAGCCCATATTGTACAGTAAGACTATGTTAGGTAGGGCTGGGAGAATTTTGTTTTCATTTACAAATATCACATGAAGCCCAGATTTCATATAATAGGTCTTATCATGAAAATTGGAAGCATTTGGTCATTTTCTTGCACTGGTGAAATCATGGGAAATTCACGCCTTCAAATGAGCTTGGCCATCTTATCCCTTTGACCTCCTGAATTCCCCATACAGTGGTCCACTTATTTACAGTATATCTTTGGAAGAGTGAATAACTGTTCCTGCAGCCCATCTGAAAATAGCTGGGAGGCTGCACTTTCACCAGCAGCTCCTAGGAAATGGAACCTATTGCCCGGTTATTTACTTAATTGACCCCCACCTTGGCGGTAAAGAGACACTTACAATGTCTTTATTTGCACCAGCATTTTAACGTAATGGTTTATAGTGAATCACATTTTTTTTTAAATGTTAATTTTTAAAGAGCAAGTCAAAGCAGCTGTCATGTCTACTTAAATGACTGCTGCTTTGACTTACTCTGAAACTCCACATTGCTTTGCTATTGTGTAGCTTGATTTCTACTTTGTGTCTAAGCATTTGTTGCTTCTATTTTGATTATATTCCAGTGGAATTGACAAAGAAACTCTTTTTTTGTATGTAACTGCGATTGTCTGACTCTGACGTGGAACCATTGTAAATGAGCACCTGTGCTCAAAAAGGTACTCTCCGAGTGTTTGAATCAATCAATAAATAAATAAACTTACATAATTTACCTAGCAACAGAGAATCTAATTGAAAATAAAACCTTTTATTTTCATTTAAATAAAAACATTTTCAATTGTTTTTAGCATAATAACCTACGACAGGACATAGGTTTCTTTAAAATAAATATACTTCTTGGGTGCATTCAAAGGCGCTTGGCCTTCACTACCAAACTCACTTATTCTACCTACTGTAATAAGAGACTGATTTCATATAAATAAACCCATTTTCCTTAAAAAAAAATGATTTTCCATTTTACAAGTGCAATAAACTACTCCAGGGCAAGCATTTCTAGAGAATTAATGCACAACCCAGCTGCACTGAAAGGCGGTTGGCCTTGTACCATCTAATTCGCCTGAGGCATGCATTGTCCAAAGATGCATGTCCTGTTATGGGTGTTCACTTTATTTGTAAAAAAAATCATAAAAAGCTATACTTGGCCTGTGTATCACAGTGTAATACACAAGAGAAGTATAGCCTATTATGAGTATTGCTGTGAAAGAACAATAAGTTAGAAATAGTTACACAGCACCATAGAGGTACTACAGTATAGATGGAGTACTCTTGCTTGAGTGACATCATTGTGTCATGATGTTGTACCCATTTTGATGTTGATCCAGAGCACAGAGTTTGAATAAAATGCCAGTTTGTTCATATTTTAAAACCCCAATAAAACAGCATACATTTTTTTATCCAGTAAGTAAATGCTGCAGTGGCTAAGTTACATTTTTAACTGATGCCCTATTAGTTAGTGTTACAATTTTTCTTACCAGCTTTGTGATGGTGTACGTGTCCTTGTAATTAATAAACAGTTTGTGGAACCCTGTAGTTGTAGATTAGTATAACAATTTCCATAGACTTCCAATTTATTCTTTTAAAGACATAAATCAAACTACATAAAAACAAAGATTGAAATTCTTGTGTCATGTGCTTTATTCTGAAAACTGTTCTGATGCTTTTCTTTCTTTCAAGCTTAAATGAAAAGATCTTATTTTCTTCTAGATATGTTTTCTAAAATTCTTTCTGTTTTTAACTGTAGGCAACAACAATGAAAACACAAATAAGATCTCTAAAGGGAGATCAAAGAGATTGGACAGCTCTACCTGCCTTTATCCTGTTGGAGAAGAAAAAGCAGTAGAATTTTATTTTGCTTCTGATGCAAGGTAAGGCTAGAGTAAAGGATGCCAAAATCATGTACAGTTCATACACTTTTTAGGTAGAAGTTTAATCCACAAAATGTGAGATTAGTTTCTATTATTTCCATCCATTTCCCTCTTCCCATATCAGTATGTCCCCATCACTCAGTCTTTCTGTCAAACCACAACACCTGGTCCTCAGCTAAGAAGACAGCAGGCAAGGGGTCTCTGAAACTAATGTGAAGTCCCCTTCATGAACTGGCTATAGGACATTCTGTTGAGTGTCATGGGCCAAGATTTCCTCTGGAGAGCTCACCTCTGGCCCAGGAAATGAAAGACCCTTGGTTGCTACCTAGCCTGGTTCATGCTACAGTATGACATTTTGATGCCCAGCCAAAAGGCCAACTTGCAGTCACCAGAATGTCTGCAGGACTTAACAAGCTTGAGTTTTTTTATATACTGTGCTTCTAAAAAAATACCATCTTTCCCAAGCAGCAATGATTTCCATTCCAAAAGCCTACCACTTCCCATTCAGCAGCCTAATTTGGTCACAGAAAGACAATTTCCCCAGCATTCACCCCATATTTAACAGATAGTAGCCTTTGACTGGGAACATTGTTGGTAGGGGTGTGCAGATACCTTTTATAAGAAAAGTTAAAAAATCCTGGCATTCTGATCAATAGCATCCCGTGACAGTCCAGTTATCACAGCACAAATGGACACCTCGGATCTCATGTGAGCATTTCATTAAATATTTATCTTGCTTTTTTAATTGTTTTGATGGTTTTCTAAGAGCAATAACACACTTCTGAGTGCCCAATTGGGCTAGATATAAGGACACATACAAAGCTTGGAAGCACTCTGCTACACCTCATGCTTAGTAATGCACTGAAAGTGTCCATATATCTCAGCATAAGCAGACAACTTGGCATCTGTATTCTTTACTTATTGAATATCAAAAAGTCATTGTATTTGGCAGATACTAAGTATTTGATACCTGGTATTCCTATTTGGGCTAAACTAAAAAAAATACAAACCCTCCATTCACCAGTTGGCCAGAGCTAGTCCCTTGATCACTCCTTCCCCATCTCAGCCATTTCCTGGTTGTCCCATACATGTTTTAAAAAACCTTAGTATGCCAGTTCCTGGTACTAAGTCTGAAGTTGACAGTGTCTTTGTAGTTGAACCCGTTTCATAGCCTGAGCAACCCAGTCCACAATCTAACATATCTTATGTAGTCTTCCCCCGGATAGCTGATTTCATGGTTGGGGGCAGTAGTAGATTAAATCCCGGCTCACTCGGTCATCCATCCCCCGCTGCAGCCCGGCTCTATGGTAAGTATATGAGAGAAATCAGAGGTGAGCGGGTGTGTGACAAAGAGGAAGTGCATGGAGCAGTTGCCATCACTGTTCACACTAAGCAGACTTACAGTATTTCAGGACCTTTTAAACTATGATATTTTGGGATTGGTATGGCTGGGGGGGCATTAGATTAAAATGATGTTGACTGTTAGCATAGTGCCATGACCCAGCATGCTTATTGTTTTTAAAACATGTGTTATAAAATGGGTTCTAAAATCATATAACTTAATTGGTCACTTCAGTATCTCTCTTCCAGAGAGAGAAACTGGAGGCAGAATAGAGTTGTGGTTTAGGGCTCTGAGCTGCAAACCTGGAAACCTGGGTTTGAATCCTACAACCCTCACTTGCATACTGTGTGACCCTGAGCAAGTCACTTAACTTCCTTGTGCCCCCAGGTCACACCTGGAAACAAACTTTGGCTTAGTGTGCCTTTTCTGGTTTAACAATTTCCCCTTTCCCTCTTCCAGTAAATCTCTTAGTACTGTCAACCTTTGCTAGAGAAATCTCTCTCTCCGTCTCAAAATCTGGCTTATTTCTCTCTTGCTGTCTCTTTCTCTCTCTCTCCCTCTCCTGTTAGCACAGTCCATATCTCTTGCATAATGCTGAAGCAGCACAGGTAGGATTTTAGCTCCATAATCAGCATCAGTAGCAACAGCCAGAGACTCTCAGACTGCTATTAAAGGGCCCACATCCTGTCATTGCAACTCAACTAAATTGTCTTGTAAACTTTAGTATTGACCTTTATTAGAAATCCAGTAACAGCTATAAAATGTTTAGCAGTACATTGCAGTTGCAAGTAACATTTATGTATTTCATTTTCACATGAACTATTTTTCTCATGCAACAGAATAGGGCAACTATAACAAACAAAGACTTCTCCTCCATGTTTAAACATACCTGTCAATCATAATTTTTTACCAGTCAATGTCTCGATTTAGAAGCACAGTACCACACTTAAGAGGTTTTCAGCTGTGCTTTACTGAACCACTCTATGGGTGGTTGAAGCTTACTGCTTCAACGTGCCAATAGAGGGGGTTACTAGAAAACAACCCACACCTCTCATGCGTTATTGCTTACCTGGACAGTGGGTAAGGGGGTTGTGAGCAGGAGTGGAGTGGGATGGGGGACATGTTCTCAAGGGGATTGCCTTGGACAGCTGTGGAGTGCTAAAGTTTTTTATATGTATTTGTAACCTATTGAGTGGTACTATCATAAATAGTGGAAGGTTTTCATTACTTACCTCCAATTTACAATTGTGCCATTATTCAGGACATTAACATTCATGGTATGCATACCCTTAATTGGGGGTGATTCCAGTGCACATAAACCAACCCTTATTAGGAGAATAGTGTAGGATTATATAGTATGGCCCATAGTTAGAGTTTTAACATACAACAGAAGAAGTGAGGGTCCCATAACAGCTTAATTCACATTGTTTCAGTGGTGTGATCTAGTTGTCCAGAACTACTCAGAATATATTATGCCATTATGTGATATATTATGGATTGTTGCATTTAAGTGAAATGTTTATTATAACCTCTTTTTATGTTTCTATAGTGCTATCATAGAGCACACCAACAGGGTTATTTTCCTGGAAGATGAAGATGTTGCTGCAGTGTCTGATGGGAGACTTTCTATTCACCGAGTTAAACGATCAGCAGGGGATGACTCTTCCAGAGGGGTTCAGACCCTCCAGATGGAGCTACAGCAAATCATGAAAGGTCATTACAAGTAAACTGTGTAATAGCTCTTGGCAGAAAATATTTTAGAGAAACCGTATATCAAGCAATTCTAACAAGATACCACAGTACAGCATTTGTCATGATCTTATCATTTTCAGATGTGTGTAATGTTGATCCAGTTAGTCTCCATTGGGTCTGATCCCTGTATTGCCTTTTGGATTCTGTAGTATCAAGTATTTTTTGCTTTCTGTTTGAATCACATGTGTAAAAATCATCCAGAAGCTGACAGTACAGTATCTTTTGTATTTGTTGCTTTTTATCATAGATAGCCACATGAGTTGCCACAACATCTCATTTTAAGTAGGGTCCTTCTTTGACCCTGTTGTACTGCTAGAGGACTGAATCAAATGGATGTCAGGTGACTTGCTTGTTGTCATGCACTGAACAGTTGCCTGGGGTGGGATTTAATCCCAGTACAGAACCCTTACCATCAGACCACACTGCCTCCCATTTTATCAAATTATTCTGAAATGGGTTTGGAGGTTCCAATTCAACCCATTCAAACTCAAAGTGGCTGTGCCCAGAAAACCTAAGGCACTGCCAGCCTGCTGCTCAGTTGAGCTGTTATTTTACACTCATTTAGTAGAATAATCTATACTCCCATTTGGTCAGACAAGCTACTTATGACATTAAATAAGAAAATGTGAGGTCTTAAAGGGCAACAGTCATCCATAATGCCCATCAAAGACTGAAAGCCCTTGAAAAGCTCTTTCAAATGAAGTACTTAGCTTATCTGTAGCTGTAAGCACTCCGGATATATACATGACTAAGTCTGCGTAATACTGACACTGCACTGCCACCATTTTAAGAGCCTAATGACATGGAGGAACAAGCTGTGCTTGACAACATGTAGTTAGACACAACTAGTTCCTCCATGACATCTCAATGTTCCATAAAATGGTGGCAATGTAGTATTGGTATAAAACAGACTTGATTGTCTGTATCTCAACACCTACACATGAGTAAAGTTATTGGGTGCACTAGATTTATTTGCACCACAATCTGTATGCAAGCACTGTGTTGTCCAGACTGTGTATCCTGAATTAGGAAGAAAATTCTGTCAGCTTCACTACATGACATATTTTTGGGTGGTGGTGAGCTGTACTGTAACATTTTGTTGTACAGGACTGTTACCATTCCACCTGCAAGCTTAGATGCCACTTAGCTTAATAGTTATATTCTATAGATGGTGATTACTAATTACGGCTATGCTGTGAAAACTATATGATGGTGACAGTGTAGAGAAGTGATGACTGTAAAATTTGGCACTCATGCATAAATCAACTCACTGGCTTTACGTGGTTTTAATATACCGCAAGTATCTGTAGCTGCTCTAGAAAATGTATTGTTTATTTTGTGTCAAGAAGAAATTTTGATGGCTTAACTGCAGGATAAACGTCTTAGTGGTAGTGAGCTGTATTACAAAGGCTTGCTGTGTTTAACTGTTACCATTAACATATACAGTATTTATTTTTATTTTATTTAGTTTTTGTTTACCGAGTAGGTGCGTTAGCCATAGAGATGACTATTTTCAGGCAAGACCCGGGAGATTACAGGGTAAACATTACAGCGATACAATAAAAGGTGGTTACAGCAAGGTATAAACAATAGTGTTACACAGCAGGTTATGCAGCATAAATAAGATACAAGGTGGTGAGGGCAGGGTACAGAACATATTTTACAGTTATAGCATTGGGATGAGGCATATTTGTGGTGGAGCAAGACAGTGTGGATTACAAAATACAAGGAATAAATCAGAGATACAATGGGCAAAAATTCAAAGAAAAAATAGACATGCAGCAGATATGACCCTAGAGAAAGACAATTATACAGACAAGGAAGATAAGGGAAACAAAACTGATAAGGGCAAAGGGGATAGATTTAGGGGATAGGAAAACTGAGGTTATACATGTTTGGAGTAGGATAAGCTTCAGAAATATCAGCCAAGGCAAGTAGTGGGTGTGGATGGGGACAGGTGAGAGGGGATATACCTCACAAGGGTAGGTAGGCAAATTTGTACTAATCCAAAGGATATGGAAACAAAGCGAATAAGTGCAAAGGGGATTGATGCAGAGGGTAGGCAGCTGAGATACGTTAGGTTTGGAGATGCAGGCCTGTTGAGTAGGGTGCACCTGGGGAGAGGCATAAGAGAAGGGACATTAAAATGGTATTATGGCAGAAGCAAGTTAAGAACTGCTGCCAGGGAGGAGGACAGGGAGCTAAGGAGGTTTAAAGCAGGGGACATGCCTTAAACAGCTAGTGGTGGAACCCACTCGGGAGGGAGCAATATTAGACCTGGTACTCTGAAATGGAGAGAGGATCACAAATTTAGAAGTCAGTAGACACCTGGGAACAAGAGACCACTGCACAGTGTGCTTCACAATAAACACAACCATGGAGACAAGCCATACAAAGACAAGGATACTGGACTTTAGAAGGGCTGACTTTGGCATAATGGATGAATACCTGAGGAATGCATTAGCAAATGGCCAGAAAGGAGGGGTGGAAGAACAATGGAGAAAAATTAAAACTGCCATCATGGAGGCAACAAGCCTTTATGTGAAACAAATAAAGAAAACAAAGCGGAGTAAAAAACCACTATGGTTCTCAAAAGAGGTGCCAGAGAAGGTTAAGGAGAAAAAGGCTGCATTCAAAAAGTATAAGGAATCACAGACGGAGCACGACAGGGAACTGTATCAATTAAAGCAGAAAGAAGTGGGGAAGGCAGTCAGAAAAGCAAAGGCCCAAACCGAAGAAAAGATAGCCAACTCAGTTAAGAAGGGGGATAAAACCTTTTATAGGTACATTAGGGAGCATAGAAAGGTTAAGGGAGGGATAGTGAAGATTAATAAAGGAGAGGGGAAGTGGGCAGAGGGAGACAGTGAAATGGCAGAGATACTGAATGAATACTTTTGCTTTTCACAAAAGAAGAAGAGGAGGAGTTACCCAAACCAAACAGTAGAAGCACTCTGGATAGTGGGGTTGACGCCAGTCCATTTACAGAAGAAAGAGTACTGAAAGAACTCCTAAAACTCAAGGTGTACAAAGCAATGGGGCCTGACTGGATTCACCCTAGAATTCTAAAAGAGCTAAAGGAGGACCTAGTGACACCACTAACCACACTTTTTAACAAATTATGGGAAGATGGGGTGGTACCTGAGGACTGGAGGAGGGCAGATGTGATTCCCCTTCACAAAAGTGGGAGCAAGGCAGAAGCAGGAAACTACAGACCTGTTAGTTTGACCTCAGTGGTGGGACAATGATGGAATCACTTCTGAAAGAAAGAATTGTTGAGTACCTAGAGGCCAGCGGGCACAGGACCCAAAGCAGCATAGATTCACAGCAGGAAGGTCATGTCAGACAAATCTAATCGATTTCTTTGACTGGGTGACCAAAGTAATTGACCAGGAGGGCTGTGGATATGGCCTACCCAGACTTTAGCAAGGCATTTGACACAGTCCCAGCAAAAAGATTAATAATCAAGTTAGCCAGCCTGGGAGTGGGTCCCAGGGTGGTAGCCTGGTAGCAAACTGGCTGCACAACAGGACACAGAAGGTAATAGTGAATGGAACACATTCTGAAGAAAGGGGGGTTACTAGTGGAGTACCTCAGGGCTCAGTACTGGGTCCAGTCCTCTTTAACGTCTTTATAGGTGACATTGCAGAGGGTCTGGAAGGAAAGGTATGCATGTTTGCAGATGACACAAAGATCTGTAACAGAGTTGATACACAAGGGGGGGTAGAAAGGATGAGAAGGGACTTGGCAAGGTTGGAGGAATGGTCAGACATATGGCAACTTAGATTCAATGCAAAGAAGTGCAAAGTAATGCACCTGGGAAATAAAAATCCAGGAGAAGAGTACACAATAGCGGGAGGTACTAACGACAACAATAATGGAAAGGGATCTGGGTGTAGTCTACATCAGATGACCTAAAGGTGGGTAAGCAATGTGAGAAGTCAGTAAGGAGAGCCAGGGGATACTGGGATGCATAGGAAGGGCATCACAGAGAAAAGGAAGTGGTTATCCCTCTATACAGACAGTTGGTGACCCCCATCTGGAGTACTGCGGCAGTTTGGAGACCCCATCTATGCAAGGACATAGACAGGATGGAAGCAGTCCAGAGGAGGGCAACTAAAATGGTGCAGGGTATACATCAGAAACCATATAAGAGAGACTGAGAGAGCTTAATATGTATACCCTTGATGAAAGGAGGAACAGGGGGACATGATAGAAACTTTGGCACCTCAAGGAATCAACAAAGTCCAGGAGGGTAGCATCTTTCAGAAAAGAGATGTGTAAGAACAAGGTGGCACAATTTAAAGTTAGAGGGGGGACGGCTCAGGGGTAATGTGAGGAAATTCTTTTTTATGGAGAGAGTGGTGGACACATGGAACCGCCTTCCTGGAGAGGTTGTGGGGTCTAAAACAGTGGGGGAATTCAAACATGCATGGGACAGACATAAGGCAATTATAGTGGGGGGGTTGCAGGAAGTAGGCTGTTGGTTAACTAGAATCTGCAGCTTATCCAATAGGTAGGGAAATGGGCAGACTGGGTGGGCCAAGTGGTCCTTATCTGCCGTCAAAGTCTATGTTTCTATGTTTCTATGAGATGAGGTGGTGACGGAGTGCTTTTTTAAAGGTGTCATGAGTGGGTGCTAGGTGGATATCTAGAGGGAAGGTGTTCCACAGTCAAGGAGCATGGTGGGCAAAAGAACCTCTGGTGGTTTTGTATTACGGCACACATAAGACGGATTTATCAGTTGAACGCAGTCCATAGTTGGAGGTCTGTGGAGTGAGCAGTTCAGACAGAGATTTAGGGGTTTGAGATCTCATAATACTGTCTATAGTGGAGCCAATGGAATAGAGCCTGGTGGCATTTGGAGATAGCCAATTAAGATCAGAGTAGAAAGGGCTGTGATGTTTCCTGCTATGGGACGAGGCAGTATAACCAACATATACAGTATTATTATAGGCAATGTCCCACCTGTGGAGATTTGTTTTAGGTATGTCAGCATATGAAGATACCCCATAGGTAGGGTCAGCAGGAGTATGCCTCGGACAATAGCTAGTCCCATTGAGGGGGTTAGAACATGGCTAGTGCAGTATGCTACACCTAGCTTGGAGTTCACAGACTTACATCTGTTGATATATGATGTTCAAAGTTTAAGGACTGATACAAAGTGACTCCTAGGTACTTAAAAGAGGTAACTATGCCAATGGGTGAGCCATCTGAGCAGGAGACCCTAAAGTTGTTTTGGAATGATTTGAGTTTTGAGGGGGTACCAAATAGCATGGACTGGGTTTTGGTCTCATTAAGAACAAGTTTATAATCTGAGATCCAGGTTTGTATGCATTGGAGGTCAGCAGAAAGCCACAGATTGATGTCAGTTACACTTTTCATAGTGATATAGAGCACAATGTCATCTGCATAGAGTATGGAGGAGGAGGCAGAGAGTTTGGAGGTAATGTCATTAATGAATATTAAAAAAAGAAGTGGTCCCAGAATAGAGCCTTGGGGTACTCCAATATTCACTGTAGCCTTATCAGAATAGGATGAGTTGAATTTAACAACCTGGACCCTGTTTGACAGGTAGCTGCTGAACCAGCTGATTACGTTAGATGCAAAGCCCATAGATTGTAGGGTGGCGAGAAGAAGGGAGTGGTTCACCAGGTCAAAGGCCTTCATCATGTCAATGAAAACAGCCCCTGTTAGAAAACCCGAGTCCATAGCAGTGAGAGTGTCTGTGGTAAATTTGAGCAGGGCAGTAGAGATGCTGTGACATTTGCAAAAGCCGTGCTGGGTGGTTTTATTGTTATTTATTTAGTTTTTGTTGACCGGGTAAGTGCACTAGACAATCCTACCTATTTTAAGGCACGACCTGGGGGAAGGGGATACAGATGAATGCCAACTGACCTTGAACCAGATTAAGCTGTTAGTGGTATTTTTAGTGAATGAGGGAAATTTGGCCAGGACACTGGGGAAATTCCCCTATTATTTTCGATAAGTGCCATGGGATCTTTAACATCCACCTGAACTACCACCAATCCAGGCAGATGGGACCTCAGTTTAATGTCTCATCCGAAAGACGGCACCTCAGAAGTGCAGCACCCCTCTCATGCTGCACTACAGTGTCAGTACTGGGATATTAACCCAAATGCCAGATGTGGGAACTAAACCCACAGCCCTCTGATCTCCTGGCCTCAGAGGTGAGTGTGCTACCTACTGAGCCACTGATACTGTCATTGTTAGTAGGTCATGTTTGAAAAGAAATTCTATGGTTTGGGTGATGACTAGTTTTTCTAAGATTTTGCTTAGCACCGACAGGATGGCTATGGGCCTATAGTTCGAGGGGTCACCCTTTTTAAAGAGAGGGGTGACTCTCGCTATCTTCCAAATGTCAGGAACACTACTTTGACACAAGGAAAGGGTAAACATTTTGGCCAGAGGAGCTGCAATAAGAGGTGCAGCTATTTTTAATAGCCTGGGCTCAATACTGTCTGAGCATGTGGCTGTATTATCAGAGACTGAACTAAGAAGTTGTGTAACCTCCTTCAGGGTAATGGCTCTAAAGTGAAAGGGGGGGTACAGGTGCCCTGCTAGAGGCTGGAGACACTTGTTGTGAGGAGGGGAAGGAGGATATGAATTTAGTTAGGTCTGAGAACTGATTATTAAGGAAGTTAGCAATGGTCTGAGGATTGTTGCGGTGAGTTCCATTAAGGATCATATCATTAGGGGGTAGATGACTGAGTGGATCCGAGGAAGGTTTTGATGTGGAACCAGAACTTTTGGGGGTCATTTGAGGCATTGTTTAGAAGGTTTTTGCAGCAAGAGCTTTTCACAGACCTTATAGCCTTTTTGCAGGCATTCCTTAACATCCTATAGGTTCTTGAAACAGTTCCAGATCCTGTCTCTCTTTTATTTTGGCTAGTAGATCTTTTTGTAGCCATCTAGTGTGTTTTCCTTTGACACAGCGGGTTATAAGAGGGGAGTGATGATCCTATGGTGCTGAGAAGTTCGTGATGAAAATGGTCAGTGCAGACTGGACATCTTGAGCATTGTAGAGATCAGACCAATCAGTGTTGGCCACATCTTGAAGAAAATTGTGCTGATCCAGGTTGACATAGTTTTGAAAGGTGATGAGGCGTGGCTTTTCAGGGAGGGGGGAGGTCGATCCCCAAATGTAAAAAATAGGGGAGTGGTCAGAAATGGCATCTGCAAGTGTGCCGGCAGACTGGATGTGCTCGGGGCATTTAGCTAACATCCACTCTATAAGGGTGCAAGAGTCAGAGTGAGAGGCAAACCTAGTGGGTTCAGTGATAAGTTGATGGAGGTTTTGGCTCTGGATTTTGGTGAGCAAGGTGGTCTGGCATTTCCCTAGCCAGTTTAAGTTGATGTCACCTAAGATGATCTTTAATTTTTGCCATAGAGTATGGATGTCTGGTTTAACAGCTCATCCAGGCCAGTGAGGCCACTGTTTGGGGGGTTGTAGGCACATATGATATGAAGTTTTCTATCCCCAAGAGTAAGGCATGCATGTAGTGACTCACAGTGTGTCAGAGGATCAGTGTTGAGGGCAGTGAGACAAAGGTGATTTTTGAAATAGATGGCTATGCTGCCACCACCCCCCCTTTGGAGGATGGTCTTTCCTTCCGTAGGAGGTTATAGGATGGTATCGAACTACGAGAGTTGGATATAGAGGATTTTAGCCATGTTTTGGACAGGCTCAGTACGTCTGGCTTGTAAAGGGAGATCCAAGCTTCAAGTTCAGCAAAGTTGTGCTTGAGGCTTCTGATGTTGTGGTGGGCTGGTTGCCTTTTAAAAAAATATATAGCTTATTACAAAGGGTGGTGCTGCTCTAATTCCTGTGTAAAAAAATTGATATTTAAAATTTATTTGACCGTGGCTGCTGTATATATTGTTTGGTGGTATATCACAAAAATGTTAAAAAGTTGCAAGTGAATTAACTGATATGTGATTGCAATGAAAAGTTATTAAACTATATGAATAGTGTTTACCTGCTTGGTGTGCATATGTGCACTCTGATTTACATTTATACTGAAGAGGCAGTCTGCAAGAGAAGAGCAGTGTATAGTATCTATAAAAGGAATTATATTATGGGAGTGAGCATAATGTGCTTTAACAAACTTTATGACACTAGAAATATAGACAAAAACAGCAAAACATTTACTCAAATTAAAATGATACATAAAATATTAAAGATTTCAATTGTACAGATCTCAAATTTATGTCTGTTAAGGAGTAATTAAATGGAGTGTCTCATCTGCTGTTTATGTCATATTTTTGCAGGCAATTTCAGTGCATTTATGCAAAAGGAAATCTTTGAGCAGCCAGAATCCGTCTTTAACACCATGAGAGGAAGGGTTAATTTTGAGACTGGTACAGGTAAGGTCCACAACTTTCATTCAACATTAACTTTCCTATTATAACACAATAAAATAAAGCATTTGTTTTACTCCACACAACCCTTGCATTTTCTTGCAGTTGTATTAGGAGGCCTGAAGGATCACCAGAAGGAAATAAAAAGGTGCCGACGTTTGATCATGATTGGCTGTGGAACCAGTTACCATGCAGCAGTAGCTGTAAGTTGCAAAATGTATTTTTGTGGGGAGGAGGCAGATTGGAGTAGTAACATTTAAATACACTCTTCTGGCTTACCTTTTAGACAGTGATGTGCTGCTGGATTTTTAACAGCCAGCGCTCAGGATTTAACAACTGGACTTTGTCCTATTTATTTTATGGGGAACAATATTTGACAACCACCTCTACAGAGGTTGTAAGCTCCCCCTCCAGCATATCACTGCTCTGGGGTATTTTACCTAAAAGGATAAAGTGAATGTGAGTTGACACTACTGGAGGTGTCTGATACTGCTAATAGCCACTATCTTAAGGATATCATCAGTATCCAACTGATACTTTAGATGGTATCACTCCAGTCATATCTGAAAGTCACAAGATCTGCTGCACATTGGGCGGGATATTCGGAAGGGTTGCACCCTGGTGCGATATTCAAAGGGGGATTGAGCCTGGCACAAATCCCGATGCACCGGAGCGCAGCAGTAATGTATGCGGCACAGGTAGGGGGGGCATGCCCATGCATACTCTGCACATCCCGATATTCAGCCTGGGATGTGCTGAGCCCATGCATGCGCAACCCCTACTTGCGCTGCACACAGGTGAGCCAAATAAAAAAGGAGCAGCTGGCCACCGACAGGTGAGCTGCCGTGATTGCAGGCGCAAAACGGCAGCTACCACCTGTGGGTGGCCACCCGAGCCTGGCTGCACCTTCATGGTGGCACTTCTACGCCCATCACGGGCATACATATAAAATAAGAGTCTCTAATCCTGGTGGTCCAGTGGACTCGCCGCAGCCCGATTAGCGGGCAATGTTGGACTACATTAACAGTCCAATATCCTGTGGTCAGTGAACTGCTGCAGCCCGATCGCGGGCATCAGTACAAAATAATGCCACACCAAGCCAACCCTGGTGGTCTAGCCGCAACTCCTCCCACCCGCCCACTGAGCCCAATCGCCCCCGCCCCTGGTCAGCAGCAAGCGGCAGCCTCACCCACTTCGCTACCCCACCGCCTCGCCGACCGAATCCCCACGTAGGGCTGTACCATTGGTCCACAGCGTGAGCCATTGGCAGCTCGCATCGTATTATATTAATAGTCTCAAATATGTGAATGGATCCATTCACATATCTGACCGTGTAGTACGGCACGGGCTGCATGCCCAAAGCGGGTGGGAGCTGCCACCGCTGCTGACCGGGGAGCAGGGCGATTGGGCTCAGTGGGCGGTGGGGAGGGGTACCACCAGACCACCAGGGTTGGCTTGGTGTGGCATTATTTTGTACTGACACCCGTGATCGGGCTGCGAGCAGTCCACTGGACCACCAGGGATATTGGACTGTTAATGTGTTCTACATTTGCCCGCGATCGGGCTGCAAGCGGTCCACTGGACCACCAGGGATATAGGACTGTTCTTTAATACTAATGCCCGCAATCGAGCTGTGAGCGGTCCACTGGACCACCAGGGATATAGGTCTGTTCTTTAATACTAATGCCCGCGATCAGGCTGCGAGCGGTCCACTGGACCACCAGCGATATAGGACTGTTCTTTAATACTAATGCCTGCGATCGGGCTGTGAGCAGTCCACTGGACCACCAGGGATATAGGACTGTTCTTTAATACTAATGCCTGCAATCGGGCTGTGAACGGTCCACTGGACTACCAGGGATATAGGACTGTTCTTTAATACTAATGCCCGCGATCGGGCTGAAAGCGGTCCACTGGACCACCAGGGATATAGGACTGTTCTTTAATACTAATGCCCATGATCGGGCTGCGAGCGGTCCACTGGCCCACCAGGGATAGTGTTAACAGTTGTAAACAGACTTATGCCCGCGATCAGGCTGCAAGCGGTCCACTGAACCACCAGGGATATAGGACATGTTCTGACTTATACACATGCCCGCGTTCGAGCAGTGGGGCACTTTGCCACGATGTGCAGGGGGTGTCGGTCCCCGACAGCTGCAGCCTGTCAGGGCACCAGGCGCAAGTCGCAGAGGATCGCACACCTGCATGCAATGAAGAGATGACATGCAATGGCCCCATTTGTGCCTTTGCATACATTATGGCCCCATTTGCATGTGCACTTTGAATATAGTGTGTTGGCGCCGAAGCGCAACAGAACTTGGCGCTACGAAGCATCCCTGCTCCACTTCACACGCGCCTTGGCGCACTGCATGCAGGCCGCGCGATATTCAACAATGCTGTGCCATGGCGCAGCTCCATTGAATATCACCCTGTCAACGCCCCTGTGCAGCCAAGTTGCGCTGCACCCAGGCTTGCGCCACAACCTGGCGCAGTCTGAATATCCCACCTATTATCTACTACAGGAGCAAATCTATAACATATATGGCATTGATGCTACCAGATATAAGCTTTTTTTCATATCACACTCATATACTGGATGAGAATGTAGATCTTCTTCCACAAAACCATTTTACTGCTTTAGTTAAGGGCATTAGCTTTGTTTGCCAGTATGTTTTGCATATGAAAAAAAACATAGTGCAAAGACAAGGTTTAATAATATACAAAATACAACTAATCACTAAAAGTAAAATGTATCCCTGTAATAGTATACAGGAATGACTTTGTAATAAGGTAAGGAGTCCTATTCTATGTGTAGCCTATCAAGGATAAATATCAGTTTTTTTATCAAATGGGTTGGAAAGATCCTATACTGTGATTGATAAAATCGGATGAGATATCTGTGGTATATCTTATCATATACAGATGGTTCAGAAATCTTTTCTATTTTCTTCTTGACTTTTTGCAGTGAAACCCCACTATGTAAGACTGATAAACCAAGAATGTGTGCATGTAGTGTACTCTGCAATTGCACACACCTGTGAGTCTTTGTGGCTCTCAGCCACACTTCAGAGTACTACATGTACCACACCTTATTGTGTGTTATCACTTACACATAAGTAGCTTTCAAAGGTGTAAGTATATAAAACTACAAAGTGCTTAAAAAGACGCGAAATGACTCTCTTATCATTCTCATTTCACCTAGACACGTCAAGTACTAGAAGAACTAACAGAACTCCCAGTGATGGTGGAACTGGCAAGCGATTTTCTGGACAGAAACACGCCTATATTCAGGGATGATGTATGCTTCTTTATCAGTCAGTCAGGTAAATAGTTTCTACTATGTTCATCCTATCCATTTATTCTAATTGTGAGCCATAATTCTTTTTAAATATGTGTAAGTAGGTACATCACAAACATACTAAACTTCCACTGGACAGAATCGGGTGAAAATGTTTCACTACATCATATAGATGATTAATATGGTATAGCAGGTTTGCCTTTTGCATGTAACTTCTTGTGTGTTAAGTAAGTATGTGAGCTAGTGAGAAAATTCATAAATATCCCCCTGCGGAAGGCACTTTTGGGACCACTGGCACTAGGTGGCATGAGTTGAACCAGGAAAAAAACTTGAAGATATAGAAGAGAATAGGGTGTATCTTGATAAAACCACTCACAAATTTAGGTAACTGTCATAACAGACCTACATGTTCTTTGTCATTCTAGGTGAAACTGCTGACACACTGATGGCCCTAAGGTACTGCAAGGACCGTGGAGCTCTGACTGTTGGCATCACAAACACAGTGGGTAGCTCCATCTCCAGAGAGACTGACTGTGGAGTGCATATTAATGCAGGGCCTGAAATTGGGGTGGCAAGCACAAAGGTATATAGGAACACAATAGTTTGTCTATTTTGCTGTGACATTTATTTTGGTATGGCAATATTTTAAATGAACAGATTTGCCAAGTCTTACATTTGTATTATAAAAAAAGCATAGCTATATTAACCATGCTTTTTTGGTGTCTTCCCCATTGCAGGCATATACAAGTCAATTTGTTTCACTGTTAATGTTTGGTCTGATGATGTCTGAGGACCGCATTTCCATGCAAGAGAGGAGACAGAAAATTATCAGTGGGCTGCAGTCTTTACCTGGTACATGGCATTTTGTATTTGTGTGCCTAATTAGGAAATAAAACAAGATATGTACTGACATTTACATGTAGCCCATCCACTAATTTTCCCAAAATACCAATTATTTCTGAGACCAGGGACATTACAGCATTGCCTAAGTTGTTTTAGGTTTGGACAATGAGCTATGTAAAGTGGAGCACAGTTATTGTTATCACACTCCTTTGTCAACTTTGAGGATGATCCCTGCTGTTCCTTTTTATCCCTGAATGGGAACAGAACTAAATGTTGCAGCCACTGGCAAGCAGAGATAATAACAAAGAAAATCCATTGGCCTGGCAGAATTCTACACTGGTTCATGTAGTCTAAATATTGAAATGATACCTTCTCCAGTACAAGCCAGCAGGCCTAGTTAATGGAAAATTTTACCAGCCTGATACAAAATCTGCCAGCATTTGTATGGTTGGCCAGGGCCAATACCGTCCCTTGAAATCCAGTTATATGGTGTACATTTCTGTTTATATGCATCATCGTCAAGATTATGTGTTGGGGGCCCAGTGGCACAGAGGGCTGAGGCACTAGATGCCTTACCTCATTCTACGCCAGCGACCTGGGTTCGGGAACAGACTCATGTCATTTGGGAATTGGCCAGGGCAAGGAAAGAATGAGCATCCATTGACAGCTCTCCTTCCCTGGGGGGTGGGGGGATGCAGCACTGTTCTCTAGACTGATTCCCAATGGAAGCTGGGTGTCAGCACAGGTGGGATGCTAGCATGGGGATGGACCCATGCATAGGGCATAAGACTGCCTCCGAAGAGGTATTCCACCCCAGCCCATTGCACATGCATGGGTCTGGGGAGAAAATGGAAAAAGCTCAGAGCTGGCAGGCTCTGTGATGGCAGGCTGCACCTGCACCTCCCCCCGACAGTCTAGATGTTGGCTTCTGGGGGTGGGGGAAGGCCAGCACCCCTCGCCACTGGCCCTGTCACGGGGGGGGTAACCCATGGGGGATGGCTGGTTGGGGCAGGTGTGGGGAAAGCCCGCTGGAGAGACAAGTCCTCTCTGAGGTAGGCACTGGAGCCACCTGCCAGCTCCAAAGGAGGAGTAGAAAATGTATATGAAAAGAAAAAGAAAGATCATGTGTTGTGGACTAGCGTTAGCCCCGATGTCCCTTGTGTCCCATAAGGCCGGACCACGCGTGTCCAATGCCAGTTCATCTCAATTGTATGAAAAGTTATATGAAACTATGGGGACTGGATGTGCTGCAGTTGCACTAATTGCAACATGACTTTGACATAAAACATGGCTGAAAGCCATGTTGCAAGGGCTGCAAGTTGTGCATTAAAAATGATGCATGCATTCAAAACATTACACAAGGATGATGTCAGACATAGAGTGAGCAAAGTTTTATAAATGCATCAAAATGTTTAAAAACTGCATGTAAACATGTTGATGCAGTTGTAGGGACACAGCAGCAATCATCCAAAGCTTCAAAAATCCTGGCCCAGGTATTTAAATGCAGCTGAGAATATTGATGAAAACTTTGGAGCAGCCATATTTAAGGAAGTTCACTCTTAATTATTTCAAATCTAAAAAAAGTTGCTGATATACACTGAAAATAGGAAGCTCATACAAGGCAGGAGAAAAAAGGATGATCTGAAATTAAATAAAAAGGTGTAGGTACAATATTTTCACTGTAGCCAGAAATGTTGCTTTAAACCCTTCAGACAGTACAATCAGGTAATGAAAATTCCCCTTACCATTACATTCACTCATCTTCTTTACTGTACACAAGTACATATCACATTTTTAAAAACTGCACTTATTGGAATATATTTAGATGTACATCTACAACCTTGCAACCAGATCATGCCATGCATATCAGCATGGATCCTAAGTCAGACAATTGTGCAACAACTTTCAAAGCAAAATAGTAGTAGACAAAGCTTTTGCTGTCATGGCCACTAACAGCTGGTATACTTTCCTAGACAGCCCAAAGAAAATAGTCTGATGCATTTTGAAAGCAGTGTACCGTTACCTTTGTAGACTATGTATCTGTAACTCCACCATCTTTTAAGGCCTCTGAATTTGTGATGCCCTCTAACCAGTCCAGCTACTGAATCTGTCCCAAATCAATGGTACTGCCCCATCAGCCAAGATGTACAGTATATAATTTATACTGATATGTTTATATTTTGTATATCCCCTGCCCTTAATCTCATTATTATAAATATTTTTATGTCATATTTGATGTTGTAAGGTACGCTGTTCACCCACAAATTCTTGTATGTGTGCTGCTGCTGTTCCCACCCCCAGGACACCCTTTAAATGTGGGGACTACATGTAAATGAAGTCATTCTGCTGCAGAAAAAAATAAACAAAACATAAATGTCAAATATGTAGGTATTTTATTTTTTATGATTTTGTGACAGACCTGATCAAAGAAGTGTTGTCCCTGGATGAGAAGATTAATGACCTTGCCCATGAACTCTACCAGCAGAAATCTCTCCTTGTTATGGGTCGGGGATATAATTATGCCACGTGCATGGAAGGAGCTCTGGTAAGTGTTCTCTTGGTAGATAGGTGTCTTACAAAAAAGCTTTCTTTCTGCCTGGTATAGGTGCTAATACAATGGGCATGGGGGCAACCACACCTTCATTTTTCCCATGTTCTTGCACCCATGCTGCCAGGGGGAAGCTGCAAATACATCATTTCATGAAAGAAATGACTGTACAAGGAAGGCTGGGCAAATGAGTAGCAAATGGGCTTTTTTAGGTGTATGATAAGGCACCTCGCAGCTAGAAATAGGAGCATAAAAATATGTACTAAATCAGAAGAAAACCCCAAGAGAAGAACTTAAGGGTAATAGTCAAGGGGTCTCTGAAGCATTCAAAGTAGCATGCAGCAGAAGACACAAAGAAAATGGGATGCTGGTATGTATAATGAGGGCAATATAAAGCAGGTCAATGGAGGTTAGTGTACAGTTATAGAACACCTTGGTTAGATCACACTTAGAGTTTTATGTGCAGTGAGGGGTCTTGCATTGCAGGAAAGGCATAGATGAACAGGAAAAGGTACAGTGCAGAACTACTTTCAGAAGGATGGAGTTTGATCAGATGAGCATATGCTTTAGAGATATCCTCAAGAGTAAACAAGAAGGGGGGTGGAATTATGCTGGACTAACATTTTTATTTATTCATTAAATTCTCGGTTTACAAATACCTTTGAGCAGAAACTGCTCATTTACAAAGGTTCCATGTCAAAGGATGAGGGGCAACATACATCCAGAGGTAGTAAAAGAATACACAATAAACAACCAAAACAACGAAAAGAAAAAAAAATAAAGATATACAGTTATAACATACTTTGAGATAATATTCATACAACAAGCAGCTTGAGTAGGCAGCTGGCTGCAGTAACAGTAAGAGATAGGGGGCACAAGAGGCAGTTAGTATTGCAGGCGTGTGACCAGGAGAGGAAGTAGGCAGGCTAATGGGCCACTGTCAGAAGGTGGTGGAAAATGTCTTGTACCAGTGGAGATGTGAAGCAGGAAAGGAGTCACAAGGAAGGCTCGGTGCCTAGGGAATGAAACTGGGAAAGGGCGGGCTGTGAGACATGAGTGAGCTGGGAGGTGTTTAGAGAGATCTCTATTCAGAGAAACAGTCACATTGAGTGGTAGAGGTGAGGTAAAGTTTGAGATTACTTTTGAAAGGTCCAAGTGTAGTAGAGGAAAGTGCTTCTTTATTGAGGGAATTGAACCATTGAGCGGCTCTATAGATAAGGGACCACTGACCCATGGAGGTACAACATCTGGAAACCTGAAGAGTTAGAGATTGGGCACCATGTGTTTGTTGAGTGCCACTGAAGGTAGTAAGGAGTGAGCTAACACCAGGTGGCATGAGACCGAAGAGAATCTTTTTGGTAAGTAAGCAGGTCTGGTATTGTATTCTGCTGAGTAGGGGTAGCCAGCTGGCCTGTGCATAGAGGTCACAGGTGTGAGTTTGTCTGGCCGCACCCGTTAGTCTACAGGCTTTGTTGAGAGAAACTGAGATCCTGCGGAGGGCACTTGTTGAGGCAGAGCCGTAGATGGCAAGGCCACAGTCAATGATAGATGTGACAGAGCTGTAGATGGCTAGTTTAAGGGCATCCGCAGGCATACAGTGCTTGTGTTTGTGTAGCAGTCCAATCCATATATTGGCGGCCTTGGCAACAGTGTCAATATGCCGAGTGTAGGAGAGGGTACTATCCAGGGTAATACCAAGGTACTTGAACTCCTTAACATGTTCGAGTGGTTTCCCAGCATGGTTCTTGATGGTGAGGGACAGAGAGTTGTGCCTGCTCCATCGGTTACAGAAGGACACGGTTTTGGTCTTGCTGTGGTTCAGGACAAGTTTATGAGAATTGAACCAGTCTTCGATGCGCTTGAAGTCGAGCTGCAGCTGGGATTCAAGGACTGTAATGTCATGGTGGCTGGAAAACAGGACTGCATCATCTGCGTATAGTAATATTTTTTGGTGGAAGGCACTAGGGAGATTGTTGATGAAGAGGGAGAAGAGTAGAGGGCCCAGAATAGACCCCTTGGGGACTCCGGAGTGGACCAGTTTCTCATCCGAAGAGATCCCTGCAATCCTTACATGTTGGATCCGATTATCAAGGTAGCTGGTGAACCATGGAAGGGCATCACTGGAGATCCCAATGGAGGACAGTTGCCTGAGCAGTAGAGGGTGATTAACTGTGTCGAATGCCTTGATCAGGTCTATAAATACTGGCCCCCCACAATTCCCTTTGTCAAGCATGGCATGGATGAAAGTTGTAAATTCCAGTACTGCAGTGGTGGTGCTGTGCCCTTTTCTGAAGCCATGCTGCTCTGGGCACTGTACATTGTACTTATCCAGGAATTCAACTAGTTGGTCCGACACTATTCACTCCAGCACTTTAGATAGTGGGGAGGAGTGAGATAGGTCTGTAATTGGTGTGGAGCGTCCTATCTCCACTTTTGTGAACCGGTGTGACAGTGGCTTTCTTCCAGAGAGAGAGGAAATGGCCCAATCTAAGTGAGAGATTGAAGATCTTTGTAAGTGGTTCTAAGATTTCATCGAGGACTTGTGCCAGCAGTTTCAGGTCAAGGGAGTCACCACTGTACCCTTGTTTGCCGATGGCCTTTTGAATGTATTTTCTAGCTACTTGTGGTGGGACCTCCTTAAAAAAAACTTTGGGGTTGTACGTTCTAGTTGGGGGGTCACATGGGAGGAGCTGGAGGGGAGGTCGTCGAAAAAATTAGGTGGAAGGACACTGTGCAGGTTTGTAAATGCATTATTAAAAGTGCTGGTGATGGTACCTAGGTCGAGTGTAGGAGTGCCATGAAGGTTGAGCACAGTGGGTGGTGCTTTAGGATCCTTGCCTGTGAGTTCTTTCAGGTTGTTCCAGAATTTTTTTCCCTGGCCCCAAAAGTTGGTCAGAGCCTCTTTGTAATAGCTGCATTTAGCATTCCGTTATTTTTAGTGCAATCATTTCTGGCTGCTTTGTATTTGTATGTTTACTTGCATCGGAGTTGCGAACTCAATGCAGAGGTGGTACTCTGTGCTTGAGTTGAGTTAAAAGGTCAGTAGTAACCCAGGGGTTGGTCTGTCCTTTGACCCTCATCTTTTTCACTGGTGCATAGATGTCACAGGCTTCATTGAAACGTTTGATAAATAGGTCCAAGGCTTTGTTGGTGTCACTGAGGGAGTCAAGCACTGCCCAGTTCAGCCTGGTTAGATGGGATTTTAACAGCTGGAGGTGCCGTTGTTTGATAACCCTGGCATAGATAAGCTTGGGAGGGATAAAAGAGGCAACACCAGAGGTTACTGACAAATTTTCCAGACTGGTCAGTAAGACAAGGAAAAGGAAAAATCCTCTCTGGTTCACGAGAGGTGACAGCTGTGGTAAAAGCAAAGAGGCTAGCATTCAAAAAATACAAGGGCTCAAATAGCAACAAGGATAGAGACGCTTACAAAAGCAGCTTGAGGGAGGCTTCTGGGGCAAAGGCACAAACTGAGGTGGAAACCACATGGGGTAAAAGGAGGTAAAAAAAGTCTTTAGGCACACAAGTGACAAAAGGAAAAATGGTGATGTACTGTTAGACTAGTAAACAGTGATGGGAAGAAGGTAGACGTAGACAGAGACAGAGAAGGCAGAGGTCTTAAATGAGCACTTTTGTTCTGTCTTTACAAAGGAGGAGTCTGGAAATGGGCACACCATTAAAAGAGTTAATAATTGCACAAGGGGGTAGACACAAACCCGTTCACAGTAGAGAAGGTAAGGACTGAACTCAATAAACTAAAGACATGTAAGGCCATGGGGCCAGAAGGCATCTACCCACTCATACTAAGAACTTAAGGATGAATTAGTATAACTTCTAGCAGATCTTTTTAGCAGATCCCTGAGAAACATAGAAACATAGAAGTTGACTGCAGATAAGGACCGCAAGGCCCATCCAGTCTGCCCATTTGTTTTTCTACCTTATAAATGTGCCATCGGCCTTTGCTCTGTCAGTGGCCTATCTATTCATAGTCATTTGTATTGCTCCCTTATGCCTATCCCATGCCTGTTTGAAGCCCTGCACTGTATTCATAGCCACCACTTTTGTGGTAAGCCATTCCATGCATCCACCACCTTTCTGTGAAAAGAATTTCTCACACTCCCCTTAATCGGCCCCTCTAATCTCATGCTGTGTCTTGTCCTGCTATTTTCTTATATTTAAACATGTTAGACTCTTTCACCTTGTTAATGCCCTTAAGGTGTTTGAATGCCTCGATCATATCACCTCTCCCTCCTTTGCTCAAGGGTATACATATTGAGCTCTGTTAATATGTCCTCATATGTCTTCTGATGCAGTCCCTGCACCATTTTGTGTGCCCTTCTCTGGACTGCCTCAATTTGGTTAATGTCCTTGTGAAGGTGTGGCCTCCAATACTGCACGCAGTACTCCAGATGGGGCCTAACCAGTGTCTTGTAAAGAGGGATTATTACCTCTTACCACTTGTGATACCCCTACTAATACACCCTAACACCCCCTAGCCTTCACTACTGCTTTAGAGGTCTGCTTGATGATTTCAGTCATCAGTGATGATGATGCCCAAGTCTCTTTCTTCCTTTGTGACTGCTAGCAACTCCCCTCCCAGCCTATAGGTGGCTTCAGGGTTTCTCTTCCCTATGTGCATGATTTTGCACTTCTTTGCATTAAATCCCAGTTGTCACTCTTCTGACCATTTTGCTAGTTTATCCAGATCTCTTCTCATTCTGCCCACCCCATCTGGATCACCTACTCTGTTGCAGATCTTGGTGTCATCTGCAAACAGACAAGCCTTACCCTCTAGTCCATCTGCAAGGTCACTAATGAAGATGTTGAAGAGGACTGGCCCCAGGACTGATCCCTGAGGTACCCCACTTGTGACTTACATCTCTTCTGACTGTATACCATTTACCACCACTCTGTTTTCTGCCTCACAACCAGTTTGCCACCCAGTTGACCAACTTCTGACCCACCTTGAGCCTACCCAGCTTATTTATCAATCTTCTATGTGGAACAGTGTCAAAAGCTTTGCTGAAGTCAAGGTAGGCACATCAACTGCTCCCCTGGTCCACCACTCTGTTACCCAGTCAAAGAAATCTATGAGATTAGTTTGACAGGACCTTCCTTTGTAAACCCATGCTGTCTTGGATCCTGTGCCCTATGGATTCTAGGTGTTGCACTATCCTTTCCTTAAGGAGTGCCTCCATAATCTTGCCCACTACTGAGGTAAGACTGGACTGGTCTGTAGTTTCCGCCTCCTCCCTGCTACCACTCTTGTGGAGCGGGACCCACATGAGCCCTTCTCCACTCTTCTGGGACCTCTCCTGTGCTCAGAGACTCACTAAACAGTTCTGCTAATGGCTCTGCTAGTTCCACTTTTAGCTCCTTAAGTACCCTGGGATGTATGCCATCAGGTCCCATTGCCTTATCCACCCTGAGCTTAGTAAGCTCTTGTAGGACCCTTTCTTTTGTGAAGGGAGTAGTGCTCACCTCCCTCCCCCCTGTGTCCACGATGCTGAGCTGTGGGCCCTGCCCTACCTTCTCTTCAGTAAATACTGAGCAAAAGTATCTATTTAGCATAGATGCCTTTACAGGGTCCTCCTCCTCCTCACATGCTCCCTTTTCTCCATTAAGCTTAGCAATACCCCTCTGGACTTTCTCATTTCACTAATGTATCTATAGAAAGTCTTGTCACCTCTTTACTGTTCGTGCTAGTGTTTCCTCAGTTTGGGACTTTGCCTGCCTTACTGCCTTCCCTGCTTCCCTTAGGGCAGTTTGGTATGCCTCCCTATCTTCATCCCGCTGTGTTCCTTATATTTCCTGAAGGCCAGCCTTTGGCTCTGACCTTTTCTGCTACTGTATTTGAGAACCAAAGTGGTTTCCTTCTTCTTTGCACTTCTTTTCTGTCTAACACAATGGGATGTTGCTTCAAGTATTGCATCTTTAATGCTTGCCCACTTTGCCTGTACCCTCACCTGTGTTTCTTTTGCCAGGGCTAGCTTAACTCTGTTGGCCATCTTATCAAAGTCAGCTCCTCTGAAGTCCCATATTTTTGCCTTGGAATGGGATGATTTAGATGTAGTAGCCAAATTGAACCATACCATGTGATGGTCACTGGCCCCCAGGTGACCTTCCACCTGGAGATCTGTGATCCCTTCCTTGTTATTCAGTACCAGATCTAGGATAGTTCTGTCTCTTGTGGGTTGCTGTACCAGTTGTTTGAGGCCCTCCCCCTGCAGGGAATCCACTATGTGTCTAGTTCTGGCAGATGTTCCTGCTGGTATTGACCAATCTGTATCCGGCATGTTGAAGTCTCCCATTGTCAGAACTTCCCCTTTAGAGAGAGGGAATTGTTCCACAAGACTGGAAAGGGACAGTAGTGGTTCCCATACATAAAGGAGGGAGCAGGGAGGTGGCGGGTAACTACCACCCTGTCAGTCTCACCTTGATGGTAGGCAAGATGATGGAAAACCCTGCTCAAGGAAATAATTTTAACTTTCCTGCAAGAGACTGGACAGCAGGCAACATGGCTTTATGGTGGGATGGTCCTGCCAGACTAATCTGATCAAGTTTTTTATCTCCATTAATAAGATAGTGGGCTGGGGGGAGCCGTGGATGTTATCTACCTCAACTTCAGCAAAGCCTTTGATTCAATCCCACACAGTAGGCTACTAAATAAGCTCGAGCATATAGGAGTGGGACAGGAAGTGGTATCATGGGTTAGGAGCTGGCTTAGTTAGAGGAACCAGTTGGTGGTGGTCAATGGGGCAGCATCAGGGGATGGGGGAGTGATCAGCGGGGTGCCACAGGGGTCCGTCCTGGGTCCTTTACTCTTCAATATTTTCATAAGTGACATCACTGAGGGGCTGGATGGGAAGGTGAGTCTGTTTGGACACTGAGCAGAACAAATGAAAAGTGACCTGCTCAAGCTAGAAAAATGGTCCAACATGTGGCATTTAAAATTTAATGAAAAAAATGCAAAGTGACGCATCTGGGAAGAAGCAACCTAGGGGCAGTCTGCTGTCTGGCAGGAGAGAAAAACACAGGTAGGGTTTGCACAAGGAAAGTGTGGTGCTCTCAGGCAAACAAAAGCATATTATCACAAAATGCTTGGGCACTCAAAACCACATACCAACATGAGGAATAAAAAATCTTATTTTATAAAATGTATATACATTTGCCTAACACATTTCTGGTCCATCACTTGACCCTTTCTCAAAGGCTAAATTCCTCAGAAAAAAGGAAGATATTATAGGTCACAAACGGACATAATGTCATAATTGCATTCATCAATTAAAAACCTGTCGGTGCCAAAGCACTACATTAAAGACCAAATTGTAATCAATACATTACATACTAGACTGTTAAGCCAAGTCTACATTTTGTCCTCTTACATGCCAGACAGTAATGATGTTTAAACAGCTTGTGGAAAAGGACTTAGATGTTTTGCTGCATAAAACACTGCCTCCGAACTTTAACAATTTATCCAAAAATGAGCGAGATGCAATTGGAACACTTCAGTTGGAAAAGGATATAATTATTAAATTGGTGGACAAGGGCGGTGCAGTAGTTTTGTGGAAACAATCAGATTATGTTGCAGAAGTATTGAGACAACTTCAGGACAGAACTTTTTATGAAACAATAAATTCTGATCCTATGGTGGATTTTAAATGTTCAATTGATGAAACTATTAATGGTGCCTATAACACTGGAAGTATAACTAAGAATGTTCAGGATTTTTTAATTACTGATTTTCCTATAATGTCTACCTTCTACCAATTGTGCACAAGTCTTTGGAGAAACCTCCAGACCACCTAATGGTTAGTGGCCTGGGATCTTGGACAGAACCCTTATCACAATACTTGGACTCATGGCTTAGATCTAGTGTAGAAAGTTTACCATCATATGTTAGAGATACTAAGGATATTCTAAAAATCTTGGACAGTACAATTTTAAAGGAAATTAGTCTTTTGGTAACCATGGACATTGAAGCTCTATATGGTTTAGCGTAGATGAGGTATTATTTATTTATTTATCTCAATCTAGGATTACAATACCTTTGAGCTGAGGCTCTTTTACAAAGGTTCCACGTCAGTGTGTGCAGCAGTCATCATTTTTAGTTACAAACATATAGTCATTGACTTACAGACATGTAATAACCAGTACAAAGACTTAAGCTATGAGCAAGACAAGGGAAGGGGGTGGGGTGGTGGGGGAAGCACATTATTTAAGAATAACAGAGACAGAAACAAGACCACCAACAGAATTCCTGTTAAAACTTTTAGAGTTTGTCCTGAAATGTAATGTCTTTACTTTTGATCAGTATCTGTATAAGCAGATCTCTGGTACTGCAATGGGTGCGACATGTGCACCATCTATGGCGAATTTATATGTAGGCTTTTGGGAGAAAGATTTTATGCAGAATGTTAAAAATAATAAATTTTTTCATAAAATTGTGATGTGGAAATGTTATGTAGACTATATATTATTCATTTGGGATGGTTCAGAGAGTGAACTATTAGACTTTATTAATTTTTTACACAGCACTAATAATAATTTTCGCTTTACCCATACCTGTCATTTTGAGCAAGTCCCTTATTTAGAGCTGCTCATTTCTAGAGCAGATGATGGAAATAAGATTGAGACAGAAACACATAGGAAACCTGTGGATGGCAACACTATTCTTTTAGCTTCTAATTGCCATCCAAAACATGTGAGAAATAATATACCTAAAAGAGAGTTTCTTCGATTTAAGAGAAATTTCACGAGTAATGACAGGTATGAGGAGCGAGCAGATGGATTATAACAGAGGCTTTATGAAAGGGGATACAGTGCTGCTAATGTACAAAGAGCAAGAAGTACTGTACAGAATATTGGGAAAGAGTGTCTTTTAGATGAGAACAATAGGGGGCTTAGTAATGTTACTAATAGAATGAATGTAGTTACAACATACTCAGCACAGTCAAGTAATTTTGCAGCTATTATAAAAAAAATTAGAATATTCTAGCAGCAGATGAGAATCTAAGAGAGATAGCTCGAGTGCCACCAATGTTTTCATAAAGGAGGGCACCTAGCTTAAAAGATCGATTGGTACACAGTCATTTTCAGGAGAATAGGAATTCATCCACTTGGTTAATGAGACCATTAGGTTGTTACAGTTGTAAAAAGTGTGTGTACTGTAAATATATAAAAATTGGAAAGGAATTGTGTGTGGGGAATTCAGAAAAAACTTTCCAAATTAGACAATTTATTACTTGCAATACCAGTGGTGTGATATATTTTGCAGTGTGTACCTGTGGATCTTTTTATATAGGCAAAACAACTCGCTGTTTTAAAATAAGGGTGGGGGAGCATCAGAGAGCAATAGAAAGAGGTGATATAACATGTCACTGCATGTCATGTCAAGAGTTGTAATGAAACAAGACATGCTTTTAGTTATATGGCAATAGATAAAGTCAGTGCAAATCCACGTGGTGGCAATTGTAATAATTTGGTCCCGAAGCGAGAAACTTTTTGGATCATTACAAGTGAATAGACCTCCGGGTCTGAACACTGGTACTGAATTAAAACCATATTTGGAAAAAGAGATAAAACCTGCTTCTAATTTTGTCTCTCTGTATAATAGGGTATATTTGTTATAAAAAACCTGTTTTGGAGGGCAACTATTGTATAACTTCCAATTGCAGAACTGTCCCCCTTCCTTTTTTTCCCTTTTTTTTTTTCCCCCTTTAAATTCTTGGCTGATATTTATATATGATGGTGTAAATT
The DNA here is from genome assembly GCA_016271365.2 of Neoceratodus forsteri. Lineage (NCBI taxonomy): Eukaryota > Metazoa > Chordata > Ceratodontiformes > Ceratodontidae > Neoceratodus > Neoceratodus forsteri. The sequence continues at coordinate 621,058,963 of CM028130.1, forward strand.
GTTTATGTATTTGAAGTAGTGTTCCTGAGATATTATAATTGTTCCTATTTTGACACAGTTTTTTAACAGACTGGTATGTAATGTATTGACTACAATTGGGCCTTTAATTTAGTGCTTTGGCACCGACAGGTTTTTAATTGATGAATGCAATTATGACATCATGTCCATTTGTGACCTATAAAATCTTCTTCTTTTTCTGAGGAATTTAGCCTTTGAGAAAGGGTCAAGTGATGGATCAGAAACGTGTTAGGCAAATGCATATATAGTTATAAAATAAAAGTTTTTTTATTCCCCATGTCAGTGTGCAGCAATTTTAATGTGGTGGTGAGTGCTCAAGCTTTTTGTGATAATATCTGGCAGAAGAGCACCTAACAGCCACCAAACAGGAGTGGGATCTTGGGGTCATCATCTCTTTGATGACTTAAAAGTGGTTAGACAATGTGAAAAAGCAGCACAAAAAGCCAGTAAAATGCTGGGATGCATAGGAAGGAGCATCACAAGTAGAAAGAGGGAAGTGATCATGCCACTATACAAGTCCCTGATAAGGCCCCACCTTAAGTACTGTGTATAGTTCTGGAGGCCTTATCTCAGGAAAGATGTGAATAGACTAGAGACGGTACAGAGGAAGGCAACAAAAATGGTAAAAAGGCTCTATGAACTGCCATGCGAAAGCAGATTACAGCAACTCAACATGTACTCACTGGAGCAGCACAGAGATAGGGGTGACATGATAGAGACATTCAAGTTCTTGCAGGGCATAAACAGAGTCCTTCCCCTGGAACTCTTTCTGATCAATAGCTCCACAAGGACAAGGGGTCATGAAATGAAATTAAGGGGGAAGGAGGTTCCGGGGTAACATGTGTAAGTTCTTCTTTACAGAAGGGGTGGTGGCTCCATGGAATAGCCTACCTGCAGAAGTTATTGACTCCAAAACAGTAGGGCAATTTAAATCTGCTTGGGACAGGCATAAGGGGATTGTCGCTAAGAAATTCTAAGGGGGGGTACCACTCAGGGCAGACTAGATGGATCTTTGGTCCCCATCTGCCATCACGTTCTATGTTTCTATGTTTCTACTAAAATGATAATGGGATTCAATTGAATGAGCAGTGAAGAAAGGCTAGCAAACTTGGAGGAATGTTCCTTGGTAAAGGGTGATGGGAGGCATGATACAAGTCAACAAAATATTGAAAGGGCAGAACAGAATTGACCATGGCAAGTTACTTGCAGAAACACAAGAGATTGGAATTGGAGAGCATAAACTTAGGCTAAGGGAAGAACAGGTAATGAGTAACATCTGGAAATTTGAAATATACATAAAGAATGGTTAATTTGTTCCAAAACGTTCTGGACATGACTCTAAAGGCAAAGTAGTGTACAGAGTTTCACATTTCCACTAGGTAAGTTTCTTGACAGACAATATCAAAGGTTTTGACCATTACAAAAACAGGTATTAAGGTGGCCTGGTGGTGAAGAGTACTGAGGCACTGCATTTGTGCCTTACATTTTCCCACGGTGGGGACCTGAGTTCAGGAACTTGGTCAGGTTGACTGGGATCAGTCAGAGCGGAATGCAATTGAGTGTCCAAGGGACTGCTCTACTGTCCCAGGGAGGGGAGGCATGTCAGCCTAACCTATGACTGCCCCCAGTTGTAGGCCTGGTGGTAATGCAGCATGGGTGACATGAAGGAAGGAAGCCGAGGAATGTTCTGCATGAGCGCCTCCCTGCACACACTGGACGTTCTACGGTAGGGACAGAGAGAAAACTGGGAAAATAAGTCAGAGGCTTAATGAAGCTCTGCATGATCTGCACGAATCAGTGCCATCACCTGGGACTGAGCCTGAGTCTGCCCTAGATGTGTGTATTGGGGAGGGGAGGATGGCCCCCCTCTATCTGGTCCAACCACAAGGGGATATTTGTGAGAGAACCAACTGACTAAGGTAGGTCCCAGTGAAGGCAGAGGCCATCTCAGGGGAATGGTAACACGACAGACCAGCCACCCCTCCACCTCTGGACTAGGAGAATAAAGAGCCGTTACAGTAAAAAAAAAAAAACAGAGGTATTAACTCTAAACATTCTTGTGTTGCAACAATAAGACTTCTGTGGTAATACAATACATTTAAAAGTAGCTCAGGTAAATGTACTGTTATGAAACATCATGATTGTAGCACACAGAAGTCAAGTGATTAGCAATGTATGTTTAATAAACAGTTACTAGGACTTCTGTTATTGTTCTTCATCTGCACATTTGCCACATTCTGTATGCTGGTGGACCTGGTAAATGCAATAGTATTACATTTTAGAGCTTTATTATATATGCTGTACTGAATTATTTCACGTTTGCACTACAGAAAATCAAGGAAATCACTTACATGCACTCGGAGGGTATCCTGGCTGGAGAGCTGAAGCATGGCCCCCTGGCACTGATTGACAAAAACATGCCAGTCATTATGGTGATCATGAAGGACCCCTGCCACGCTAAGTGTCAAAATGCTCTACAGCAAGTCATTGCTCGTCAGGTAGGCCCTTGGAATGTCTCTCCACTGTCAAAATTCACACTTGAATGGAAACACAATATGTGTTCAAGGTGTAAAACAATGATGTATACCACCTACCAAGAAAATTAACTCACACAAAAATGAATATACACTCTGTTAGCATTTTGTTACTTGAAAAACTACCCACAAATGATCCATATCTAATTGTACCTGAATGAAAGTTTGTGTAAAAATGTATTTTCCCAGATACAGGGTTCCCTCTCTGGGGCATCATCACGGCTGACCTTAAGGTGTCAAGTCAATGCCAAAAGGTAGTAGGGAAGGCAAACAGGATGCTGTGATGCATAGGGCAGGGAACTGCAAGCAGAGGGAGGGAGGCCATTATGGCACTGTACAAGATGTTAATCAGGCCTCAACTTGAGTACTGCATCCTGTTCTGAAGACCACATCTGAAAAAGTACGTTGAGATGGTGGAAGCTGTCCAGAGGAGGGCCATCAGAATGATTCATGGGCTACAAGGGGGGAGCATACGAGGACAGACTGAGGGATCTGAATATTTACTCCCTGGAAGAAAGGAGGGAGAGGGGGGTCATGTTTGAGATTTTTAAATATCTGAAGAGGTTTAACAGGGTACAGGAGGGAAGCTTATTTCAGAGGAAAATGGGCTCAACAACTAGGGGTCATGGCATGAAGCTGGAGGGAGGAAAATTTATGGGAAGTGTAAGGAAGTACTTTTTCAAGGAGAGTGTGGTGGTTGTCTGGAACGGACTTCCAGACAAGGTAGTAAGGGCTGAAATTGATTCTGGTTTTAAGCATGCATGGGACAGACACAAGGAGATCCTGAGAGTAGGGGGGGAGTCAAGGGGAAATCGGGCAACAGCCAGAGTGGGGCAAAGGGATACTCAATAGATAAGATTGTCATGGGGCAGACTAGGTAAGCCATATTGGTTCTTATCTGTCAGCAATTGTATGTATGTATGTATGTATGTATGCATGAATGTATTGTTTTCTTTTTATGGACAACATTCTGTACTGTTCTTCTCATGGAACCAGAGATTGAAAGTATTGGCTGTGTCATGCCTTGTGCACAGAACTATGGGACATTGCTGTGATACAGCAGGACAACTTATGCTCAGAATTAGAGTCAGATATGGATCATCTGGTGGTATGGCTATGATTTCTGAAAATAGGAACATTATACAATTGTAAATTAAACAATGTTTCATGCCCCACAAAATACATTTTGAACATGAAAAAAATTTGAAAACTACAAATGAGAAACAAGATTGTAAAGTGCTAACACTTGCAACAGTGGTTCAGCTTGTTGCCCTCAGATTTATTTGCCCTGGTTTAGTATGAGCTGATCTGGCTGCTAACATTTGCAGTCTGGAAATATAATGGACTCTTCCAAAGCTGGTTCAGTAGCAGGACAGTAATGCTGTGTGCTGTCATTTGGCAGATCTGGGTTCATATCCAGACTCTGGGTACCTTCTCTTGGATAAGCAGGGAAGAATCACATGAGTCAGGGATTTGAGGCTAACAGCTCTTTGGCGGGGGGGGGGCAGGCTGGTGAGTGTCTGTAATAAACCAGTCATGGAATAATATTTGCATCTCACCACAATGCTGGAGGATAATGTGTGACATTGACATTCAAGACAGTGGAGAATGGGAATGGGGAAACAAAAAAAAAATTGGATGCATGCTAGTTCATTCTAGTCACAACAGAAGTGATTTTAAACAATTAATGTACAAATACAGCTGAGACTACTGATAAAACCTGGCCCAAGCCATGTTAAAAGGATTGCTCCTTTTATTATTTCAGATGTAAAAAAAAGTATTAAAGCAGATTCAAATTGTGGAAAGAAGGATATCATACAAGTCAGTAAATATGGGTCAATCTAAAATAGAATAAACAAAGTACTGGTCAACATTTTCACATTTCTGCACTGCTACTTTAAATACCCACACCCTGATGTATCTCATTGCACTTTTATATGGGTAAACTAAAACATCTTAAAAAATAGAAAAGTACAATTTTTTTTTAATCTAAACAGGTATTTACTTTTGTTAAGAGCAAGTAATAAAAAGTAGTCCATCCCACCTGTCTATCATCTGGTTTTCCAAACATTCAGTAGATGAAATGTTTATCATGGAATGTAGGAATTCAAACTACTGGAGAAGTCTACTGGCAGAATGTTCATGTCTTTCCACACAAACACACACAACAGAAGGCCACAGTAAAGTCAGGGAGTCCATTATATCTAGGCAGGGTGAGCAAAGATCCCTGGTGGGTAGGTAAGGATGGGAAGGGGAAGGTTGATGGTCTGGAAAAAAGTTCAAGAAAGTAAAGATGAGTAGTACTTCATTTTTTAATTGGTTTATGTGTAGAAAAATGGGATCATAAAGGGAAAGAACATTTAAGTCATTTTTTTTTTCAAATTTTTGAGGGAGTTTCATTTTTATGGCCTAGCTGATTTTCTAGTGAAAGTACTGTATAGATGGCAGCCATGTTTGTAATGAAAGTCAGTAATGTTTTACAAAGGTAGTGATATGTTAGTGTGCTGTGTCCTGATTGCCAGCACTTTTTTATCCAGTGATAGAGGTCTCACAATTCACATCTTCAGTGGCTGGGTAGAGTGCATCGTGCTAAGTGGCATGTGAAAAGAATGGATGGAGCCTTTAGTGGAAGCAGGAGCAAATTCAGTGGCAAGTGCAGCATGTCGAGGAGTTCCTGTTAGCAGGAATCGGAACAAAGTTGTCAAGTGGGCAGAAACCAAAGCTAAAGCTGAGCATTGGTATGGGATGCCACAGCTATGGATATTTCAGCAGGTACATGTTTCATAAATTGAGGATGAACGGAGGCTACAAAGCTCATCAACAACCATATTAGAGAGGTACATGAGGTCTTAAACAGCACCAGGATCCTATAACAGTTAGAAAGCAGTTAAATGTGGTTTTTGCAAACACTGATTGTGTTTCAGTTATCATAATGATAGGAAAAGGTCTCAGCCAAAGAGAAGCCTGGATTTGTTTAACCACTTTATAATACAAAACAAAGTCAATCACTTGCCTCTTACCAGTGATGCCACTTGTGTTTATAATTCAGTTTGCAATAAAACAAAAATCTTCATTTTATGACTGTACTGTATATTGGTTTTCTCATAGGGTCGCCCAATTGTTCTGTGTTCCAAGGATGATACAGAATGCATAAAGCTTGCATACAAAGTGATTGAGTTGCCACATACAGTTGACTGTCTTCTGGGAATCTTGTGTGTTATCCCACTGCAGCTGCTTTCATTCCACTTGGCTGTTCTCAGAGGGTATGATGTAAGTAATGGCGGCTGTATCTTTTCCACTCATCAGAATGTGTTTGTAATGTATGATAATGTTTAATGTATTATAAGTACAGTATTTGGGGAAATTTAGCACAACTGTCTGAGCAACAAAGATTTTCAGCTTGGGGTTTAAATGATGTGTAGTAGAAAGGAAAATGAAAAAGATGCTGTATCACAAAGCACTTGATAAGTTATGTACAGTGATAGCAGCCATTAGGCATGCACAAAGCGGTTATATGAGACAGAGGGAGAATAAGGAAAACTGGGAGGGTACACATATGAAGGCTAAAGCCGCAGTATTTGTTAGTGACTATGCTTTTTTTTTTTCATTTATGTCCCCTTTCTGTCTCTGGTGTCCAGCACCTCCAGAACCCTCTGGCACCATCCTTCTGGCCCCCATCTATCTTGCACACTATCCAGCATGGAGCCTCAGTTTACCCCCTAGGGAAGGTACCAGGGAGGCAACATGCCCCCCAAAAGTGCCATATATCAGGAGATATAGCAGTGAGGTGGGTGCAGGCCCCTGATATGGGTCTCATCAAGCCAGCACTGGTCCTGCTTTGCAGTTTTCTCCCCGATCCCCTGGAGGATGCATGCACATGATGGGGCCAATGTATGTGCACATGCAATGTGCACATAGTGTGGGTCCCTGGCTGGTGTCTTTCCCCTCTCTCATGTGCACCTGGCTGCACTGCCACCTGTGGTCACCCTGGTGGCACTATTGCAGTGCAGATGATGTCCCTAACTACCCAGAAGAGGAGGAGGAGGAGAGCATCCACTGGGATGCTCAGTCCTCTTCTCTCCTGCCAGCCCCTCAACACCCCATACTTGTTCCCAAACCCGAGTTGCCAGCATTGCAAGTGATAACCATACCATGGCACCAATGGGCATTCATCAATATATACTTCTTAACAATTTTTTTTTTGGGGGGGAACATTAATATATCCATTTTATCTTTTCATTATATTTAATTCCTGAATTCAAATTTTAGAGTTTGACATTTTTTTAAAGTCCCTGATCCACTGCCAAGCTCACCCTGAAAAAATTTTAAAATATGGTTGGTGTAGTTCTGTGCTGTTTTCCATCAGAAACACATATTGGCAATGTCTTAATACAGCCACAATATGAATCTAGTATGTACTGTACATTCAAGAAGTAACCCCGGAGGAAGAGATTCTTAAAAATTGAGACTGGCAGCCATCTTCAATGATTTGAATCATTAATTACAACATTAGGTATAACTAGGTTAAACATTTCTGAGAAAAACAAAAATACATGGATGATAAATCTAAGAATGTCACAAATACATTTTTGCTACAACACTGTATGATGAAATGGTTTGCAAACTAATAACTGCAGCTGCTTTGATTGACTTGCTGATGGTCACACCATCAGCAAGTGGCACTAGTGTGATTCAGACCTGGGTCTCCAGGTTCAGAGCTCTGCACTCTAATGACTACTGCACAGTCTGATGGCAGATGCATAGAACATTTCATAAGGGCACATTTGGCCAGCCTCAGTGTAGTTGTGAGTGCATCTGGCAACCACAATTCATGTCATTGAGCCTAAGATCCCAGTTGGAGTTGTCAGAACACAATCCCTAGGGGATTAGTAAAGCATCTGGGGGGGGTGTACAGCACCTACTGGGGTATGACTGCCCCCTAGTAGCTCAAGGAAGTTGAGAGTCATGAGCTGTGAACTCCACACCCTTCCTAGGCCCGTTTTTGACAATGAGTAGGGCAGTCATGATCTGTATACACAGATGTAAGGACAATAAGTCAGTGATTATACTTTAGACCACCTTTATCTACAAGTAGTCTGTCTAAGAGAACCTCTTAACTTAAATACTGGTGCCTATTATATTTCTGGGACCTCCTTGGGAAAATATAAGTAATTCTGTATGAAACGTTGTACTATATTGAATACCCAGGATTATGAAACCAATAGAAGCACTGAATTTGTACTTCATAAAATTTAAAAAATATAATAAAATAGCAGTGCACAAATCATACATCATATATGGAACTGCATAACCACTATAAATTGTGAAGAGAATTCATGTTAAAACATCTGATTATCATTCAAAAGAAGTAACTTAGTGCCTAATATTTAATTTGAAATGTTTTGTACCAGCCAATGCTATTAGAGCTATTAAACATTTATAAAACAAGAGAAAACCCTAGAGCAGGTAATTAACAGCTAAGGTTTCCTAAAGTAATGCAAAGATTCATTTATTTAATTAATTTTGGTAACTGGGTGGGCCCACTGAGACCATAACAATCCCTTTTTCAGAGGCGACCTGGGATTAATTACAGATAATACAAGTTTTTACAGAGTCACAGAAAGGTAAATTTATCACATTACTACATATAACATAAGTAAATATTCACATTACAATGTCCAACAATAGTAAACATTTGTTAATACATTATGCATAACTGTGGAATACAGACACTCACAATAGATTTATCTGGAGCATGGAGGACTAAATTGTGTTTTCAACAGTAACAAGTACATACGTTTAGCTCCAGTAGGGGTAAGACAGAAGTCTAAACACTTGGGCAGCATGTTTGGTGAAATGTGGTTACAGTACATTACTGCATCATTGACATTTATTTGATAATTACAGACACTGAGTGAACTGATAATCCAGTGTTCTAATTAACTTTCTGTTAAACAGACAGGGTATTTAAAAGCTTAATTTGCCATTCAGTTTGTTAAGGTGGCAAAAGTTATACTATTATCATGGTCTTGAGTTCAGGAGACTGCAGTCTTTGGGTTGTAGGACCTTTCAGGAAAGTCAAGATTGCAGGCTAGTGGGTGAAAGATCTCTCCTCATGGCTGTTCACCTTGGGACACCCTTGAAACTCTTGGTTTGATGCACGGGGCCACTGTGGTTTTCGAGGCTGATGGTAGTAAGTCTCTGTTCGTCAATTACATCTTGGACTGTTGCTGGCGGAGTGTTCAATGTGCAGGATGTCAATGTCCAATTGCAAATGTCTCTCACCAGTTGGCAAAGTTACACAGTAGTTCTGGTGCATTTAGCACAAATGTTGTGTCTCAGAGTAGATGTCAGTGTCCCCTTTCTCAAAAGTTTTGAGGCCTCTTAACCATTATGCCCTTGTGAGTGTCATGGTATATGGGACAGGTCAAATGGAGCACAAAGATGTTACCAGCTTCTGGAGTGGAAGCCAAAGATGTTGTTATCCTTCTATAACATTAGCACTCTTTTAATTTATACATTTTTCAAAAGAGAGGTGGTCCTGGTACAATTTATCAATTTACAGAGCTCATTAAGAGTCTTATTCTAAGAATTACATGTTTGTTCCATTTTTGGGACCACCAGCTGAAATTCATTTGAAACCTGTTCCATTCTTTAGAGCTAAAATATATATCGCTTTTCACCATACTTTTACCCTAGTATGTATGCCAAGACAAAAGTTTGAGACTGTCCTTAGTCAAATGTCTTTGCTATCAACTCTTAAACTTAGCTATATCAGCATATAGGTAAAGCCACATATTCTGTACCAAACAGATTTTTTAATATGAAATAAAGTAAAACCCTACCTACTGTAAAGACAATTTTACCTCATATCGAATACCTTTAACTTAAAATGTTACTTATTCTAGAACTGATACTTAAACATTAAGCCATATATCTTCTGCTAATCATGAACTTGGGACATGTCCCTGCTCATGTGGTTTCTTACAAAGCTAACTGTAAACATTAGCAGCTATGTACATTTGACTACTTCGCAACAAGTTTGAGGATAAGCCTTTCAAAATTAGATATATTTGCTTTTAAAGTTAAGCAGCCTAGCCATATAGTCATTCTCCATCTTACATATGTCTTGACCTGTTTTTTCTTGATATAAAATAAATTTCAGATATTTAAGCCTGTACTTTGGTTCTGTATATAATACTTCAGGTAGCATGCTCTTACACAGACTATATCCTGTACTCATGAAAATTTCACATGCAGGGACCATGACACTGGTCCATCTTTTTAACCAACTTGCTTAATGTTTGTCACCTTCTGTGACCCACCTTTGCACTGGGGCAAGGGAGGGGAGGGGAAAATGTTTAACCAGGAAAGGCACAATAAGCATGAGCTTGTCTCCACATGCAACCTGGGAATACATGAAAGTTAAGTGACTTGCTGAGGATCACACAGTATGCAAGTGGGGCTCATGGGATTCAAACCCAGGTCTCCAGGTTTGCATATCAGTGCCCTAAACCACAGTGCTGAACTGCCTCTTCTAGCATGGGCAGTCAAAAGCAATGAGGAAGTGGCAGCTCTGCAGTGTAAGATTAGAGGAGCTAGAGGGAGGAGAGAACCATGGTCACATGGGAGGTGTACTGGACAAATTCATGAATGGAATACAATGTAAAAATAAAATAAACAGTTGGCGATATGCAATAAATGTTAGTTACTGACCAAATCTAACCCAAATATTATATGTCTTGTGTCCTTGGCCTTATATCCCTTAATTATGTTAGGTTTAGCCCACAAAAAGTTCAGACATAGTGAATACCATCTCTGTGAACCAAATCCAAATAAAAAAGTGTAACCACCGTGTGAAATGTAATCTCATGCACCAGATCTATAGCACACATTCCTTCTCTGGCATCCTTATAATTTTGAAAGGGGTACAACAGGTAGGGCAGATGGTTTTGATCAGGACCCTGCTACAGCTCATAATAACAGCTATGGGCAGTGTGTCAGGAAAGAAAGTTAGAATAAAGAACAGTGGTAGCCAACACCACCAAGAATGATGTGCCATCAAGGCTGCTGGCAGACATGCAGTATTGCAAAAGCCACATTCTACTAAATACAGCTTTTTCAAGCAGTATTGGGATGCGGTATGACATTACAAGTATTATGCATACAGGTGGTATTTGCTACTACTGTACTTCTCTGTGCATTCAGTAAACTGTACCATGGAGGAGTTAGTCACTTACACAACTGCCTTAGATGATAGATGGCTTGATAAACAACCCTGGTGCCAGAATACTTTTGCACATAACAATTTTGACTCATTGTGATAGGTGGCTACTCCTGGAGTACACATTCTTGGTGCTAGAGTCTCCCTTGCACCGTGGTGTTGCACCAGAATGTGGTTTTTCCAGTGTGAAATTAATTTCTAAATAAAATAAATTAACTCTGCAGATTGGGTACATTTAACTTCAGAGTCCCCATTTTCTCTGGCGCTGGAACTTGTCACTTACTCCAAACTGTTTTTTTTTTTGCAGGAAAGCTGTGTCACTAATTTCTGCCACTGGTATGGTGGTTATAGTGTCACAAGGGTTAAAACTGCCCCAACTGCAGAAATCCCTGTAAACACCAATATGTCTGCTATCATATTCCACAATAATAAACATGTACATGTGGATAGATGATGGATGGATATGAGAGTCCCCACCTAAACATTTCCAATTAAACCACTGGGTATCATATACGGATCCAGATTCCATTGTTTGCAATATCTCTCACTTGGAAAATTGGTCAGGGTAGCCACAGTCTGAGCTTGCATGAAAAAGCCACACATGCTGTGTGGGACTTGAAAAATCTGCCAAATAGTGCAACAAATGTGTGTCACAAATTTGACCTTGGGATATTGTGTGGCACAGAAAATCCGGCCTCAAATATTAAAATGGCCCACAACAAAATCTTTTGGATTTTGGTATCACCACCACATTGTAGCTGTATCTCTTCTTTTATTACTTTCTTTTACCCCTTTGCCACATTCTACTTATATTTCCCTGAAAGGATGGTATTAAAAATATATTTTCATGACTATCTGCTCCGTAAGGTCTTGCTCTGAACCACAGGGTCATGTTCATCTTTAGGTTCTTGCTCTGTACCATAGTCTTGCTCTTCACCATAGCATACTGTATATCCTGTTACAATTATGACCAAAGTATGTCATGAATAACCACATTTTTGAAGAAAAAAAAACATTCTAATAGGAAAGACCAACCCAGGTAGCACCAGTCAAACTGATTATCAACCAGCCTGTCTCTAGCTTGTACTAAGAATAAAGAATATATTTTTATTATGATTTCTTTATCCCAGTGATGTCAACATTTTAATACTGCACCAATTTAACCAACTTACTTAGTGGCACTGCAAAATTACTATCCTTATATTTTTTATAATAAGAGTTTAATCTGTTCTTATATTAAAGGGATATACTGTAGGAATTAAGAAATATTGCAGTTGTGAAGTTAAGATACTGAAAATACAAATTTTGTGTTCTAAATACAGGTTGATTTTCCACGAAACCTTGCCAAGTCTGTCACAGTGGAGTAAACAAATAGCTGTGTGTCCCAGCAGAATGAAGGTCAACCTTTGAGGAACTGCGATGTCATTTCTTAAAATAATCTTTTTATATCCAAATAAGACTTTGAATGAAGGACTGTTTGAACTGGAAATCCCTGCCTCAGAAATGGAACTAAATTACTATAGGCTTTGAATTACTTTTTAATGCAACTTTCAAATTGTGTAATGTGCCTTGTACCTTATTGCCTTGGAGCAAAGAATGTCTTATTTATTTATGCATCATTCCAAAGGTGAGAAGGAAATCACTGTTTACATGTGAAACACAGAATGGGATTTTTAAATATTGTGCAATACACAGAATTGTACTGTGACTATTTTGTAGCCAATAGTAGTTTTCATGAATATTTATAATTGTTTTTAAAAAACAAACCTTTAAGTTATTTTTTTTATTGTTGCACTTTGCTTCGACTCATAGTTTGTAGAAATAGAGTTTATTTGCATGTTCCACCTGTACAATATTATAGACTCGAATGTATGTATTTTGAATAATGTATTTTTCCAATATGTAACAGCAGCATAAAGTTCACAGAAAGCAATACGATTATAAGGAATACAGAAGTCTTTTTTACTGATTTCTTGAGAAAGATAGCTTCAAATGGTATTTTATGCTATTTATATAAGTTTTATAAATGTTTAAGTATAACAAAAATAAACAGAACAAATAAATCCACTGAAGGTTTAAATACAAAATAATATCACTACATTGGAAATAACCAGTTACTGGGATATGGTGTGCTTGCTCCTCATTAATGTGCATTTTTCTGTTTATTTCATCATTTTGTAGCTGACTGTAATCCCCCTTCCTTGGTGTCTAGGGGTATGAAGATGGTATGTCCATAGGGAAGTGTGGGTACTCATAGCAGAAAACCTTACCAGAGTGGCTGGAAGAGTTCATTTGTGCAGTTGCGTAAGCATTTTCAGGTGCTGGGCTAGAATAAACTTGCAGTTAGCAGCCACAAACAAGTCATAACAAATAGCTGATGACCACACAGAAGGAAAATAACCAAGGGGGGCCCATTTATTTATTGAATGAAACTCTCCAAGGAGCAAGCCAGTTCACAACACAATTAATGTTCAGTCCTGATCAGTGGGGGTCACAAAATGTGCTTGTGTCCATTTGGCCAATAAGGCCCCATTAACTATGAGTGGCTTTCATTATGGCTGGGATAGCCATTATGAGGGCAGGCAGCTTTATTCAGGACTGAGATGACCTCCATAAATGCAGGCAGCAGGCAGAACTCATTCCTTTGTCTCTCAGCTCCATCTCTACTCCAGCTCAATGGACCTAAACCGGCAAACCATTTCAGGTTGGAGCTACCCCCATCTCCTTAGACTTCTTGCAAAACTCATCCTTAGCCAGTGACTTCTCCCTGGACGTATAGACAAATTACTCCACCTAGGCTGTCACATCTGGGTTGGGCATTTTGGACTCCGTGGCTGTAGCTACAAACCACAGCTCCCACTGGACTCCTCTTCCTCACTGACTCCAGGATCTCCCCATGGAAACTCAAGCATGGCTGTAACCCACAGGTCCAAATTTAGCAACTCCCCTCCAGTCTCTCTCTCTCTGTCTCTCTCGGCAAATGGGCCAAACCATTCTTGCTGAGCTCCCAACATCTCCTCCCTTTGCTCTCCTTCTCCCTGACCCACGTATTTCTCTTTACTACACCAGGGTGGCATATCTGAGGCTCCACACTGCAGACCGGGCAGATGACTGCTGCCCCATCCACTCGCCAGACTGTTCAAACACCCAACCTATGAAAATGCTCTAGTTCCCTGAGAGCAGGCAATCGACCCTATTGTCTTGCAGTTTTACCCACTGGATCTTTCTTCTTCCCATGCAGGCTCTCTCTACATCTGCCGAAAGCCTCATTATATACCCCTGCACACCCGGGTGACCTTCCAACCCACGGAAAGCCCTGCTACATGGCAGAAGGGTTACCCATTTGATTTCCGGCCCAAATGAACCTAAAGTGCACATAATACTGTATATTCCCAAAGGGAGGGATTACATTCCTCCCCTGCTTTAAATATTCACTGTCTTCATTGAGTATTTAACACCAGCTACCCACCACACCATAATGGAAAGGTATGCACACTTCCTCTCCATCCAGCGCAGCTTGGCTATGCTGGTCACACCATCAAGATGATGGATTCACCCTCAATCCCACCTACACTAATAAAACTCATATCCTGATGACCCAACCACCTGTAACGCCTTGGACAGATCACGTGGCTAAACAGGGGTAGTGTCCCAGCCCTGCCAAATAGCATACCTAATGCTGCCTATTAAACCAATAGCTGCCAACGTCACCTTTAATGCTGCTAAGTCGCTCAGCATTACCCAACTAAATTTTATGAAATATGGAATAACACAGTGCAACAAACAAGAACACCTATGGGTCAATTAGTTTACCAGAAACATCAATGCAGAATATTTAGGACCTGTGGAAAAATACTTTTACCCCACTTTCCCCAACACCACACTGCATATTATTCAGTCCAAAACTAAAGTCTCCTATATAGGCCCATAGTCTCTTTAAGCATTTTAAATAAAATTTAGCAAAGAGAAAAGCGTTGATCTCACCCACTTATGGAGGCAGTCTGTCCAATTCAATGTTTCTGTTCAAACATTGGGCCAAACCTCTAGTGGAGGAAACTGTTAAATATTGGGGTAGCATAATTGGAAAAGTCCACAGTCCACCAGCAATCACTTAACTGATGTAAGAAGTAGTACTAAGCATTCAGTCTGGTTGTCTCCTAGCCAGATGAATCAATCTCTTTCACACAGTGCTGGGTACGCCTTCCATTCAAGTCCTGCACCAGAACGAAAGTCTTCAAGAGTGTCAGTCCCTCATATGCATGGCAGGAACCGATCCCCTTGGTGATGTGCTGGATCTCCTGAGGAGTCATGGTGGAGCTTGCTGAACCCAACTCATGTTTCTTTTAAAGTTTATCCAGGATGGCCCAAAACATCCAATCCTGCCTCTTGTCCTCAGTAATATCCCAAAGTCTTTCTGGCAGGTAGTGGTATATGTATGTATGTGTTTGTGTATGTTGGTGTGTGTGTATATATATATATATATATATATGTATATATACACACACACACACACACACACACACACACAATAGAGAGAGAGGGGGATACACGATGGGCAGAGTGTGATATGGAAAATATTCTCTCTCCTGCAGAGTGAGCTCTGGATACTCACAAGTGCCACCGGCATGAGTGACACCATCCAGAGCTCACTCTGCAGGAGTGAGAACATTTTCATTAGCACATGATGGGCCCATCATGTGTGCTATTTATACAACGGGGGTAGTTTTTAAATTTTTTTTGTGTGTCCTTTTTTTGCATACTTTCTGCTCTTTCTGTGTATGGTGTGAGTGTGTGTGAGTTTTTCTGAATGGGCTGAGAATCTTAAACACCATGGCACACAGGTGAGTATCCTTTGCAATGGTAATTTAGTAACTTGCAGGCCTCAGAGAAAAAAAAAATTGAAGCAGTTTCATTTAAAATGTAAGCTGTAGTGAAGCTGATATTAGCACATTAATGGGCTGGGAGTCTCTGAAACACTACAGCACACAGGTGAGTTCCCTTTGCAATGCTAATTGAGTAACTTGCAGGCCTCAGTGAGAAAGAGAAACTGAAGCAATTTCATTTAGAATGCAGGTTGTAGTGAGTGAGTGGTGACATCAGCACAGTATGGATAAACAACATTTATCATCACAGTGCTGATGTCATCATTTGTCACACTCCAATAAAGATATATCCATTTATCACACTCTAGAAGCTCCCACCCCATCGTATAAACAGATATCTATATATACACACACACATATATATATAAATACATACATATGATACTCCTGCCTGATCTTTTGCCTCACAGTTCATTCAGCCTCAGACCACTCAGGCAACCTACGGACAGAGGACCTTGGGCCTGCCCATCTGGAGCCACACACCCTCTCTATATCGTCATACCTGTGGGCCACTATTTTAGACACCTTCATATATTTCTCTCCTTCTGCGACTCTTTGCAGGTGGGCCAGGCCAATCTTTCCAGGGGGTCAAATAGACTGATTCATATCCCTCATCAGGTTATCATCACTAATCTCTGCTGCTTCTTCCATGGGCGGGAAAGTAGCTCCTCTCGAGTCACTCTCTGGTTCTCCTTGTGAGCGACTACTTGGTACTGGATCCTCAGGCGACTTGGGCGGCTGTGTAACAGATGTGCTCATCGACTCCATTGGTGCACTTGCAGCTCACTTCTCCAGCACCTGAAAATCTCCAAGTGTCAACAACTTTGCACTCCATGACCCCAGCCCCATCCTTTGGCCACCAGTATCTCTGGCTGCGTTACTCCACAGGGGACTGGAGATTCCCAGGGGCTGGCCTTCACAATTTGTGGAGCTGGTGCTACACTTAGTTGAGTACTCATTTCATCCAAGCTCTTGAGGGTCGACTCCACAGATATAATAGATTCACTGGGCCTAGGAAGAACAGGTGACCAATATCCGCTGGGGCTTTTTGCTGGCACACTGTACATACTGGCATTAGTCATGCCTGGCCCTCTCAAACTGGCACAGGGCACATTTGGTGGCTGTAGACTTCTCTACCACCTCCCACATCCACCATAACATAGCGGTGGGGATCGTCATTTCCAAAGTCTCTGGGGTTTTAGCCATTGCTGACACCGCTCTCCACTGTCTGCACATCACCAATGATCACTCAGAAGCTGCTCACTGTCCCACTGGCTTCTCGACCTCTCTCTTCACACTATGCAAAATTGCCCAGAGATGATTACACTTTGCCCCCTCGAATCTCTCCAGTCCAATGAAACAGGTTGGCCCAGGGCACTAGTACAGCTCTCACATGTTCTGGTTCTGAGCACCAAAGTCCAGACCCACTGGTGCCACAAGCTTCTCTCTAAAAGGTGTGACCCCACTGATGCACCAAAAGGGAGGCAGTATAGTGCAGTGGTTTAAGGCTCTGAGCTGCAAATCTGGAGACCTGGGTTTGAATCCCACAGCACCCACTTGCATACTGTGTGATCCTGAGCAAGTCACTTAACTTCCCTGTGCTGCCAGGTCACACCTGTAAACAAGCTTTTAGCTTAGTGTGCTACTCCTGGTTAAACAATTGAGAAATTTTTTTTTTTTCACAGTTCCATGCCAAGTCAGTGATTAAGTCCACAGTATCCACTTTGCCAAGTACCCACTTTAATCTCTACAAATGTCCCTGTGCCCCAAAACACATCCTGGATGAGCCCACACATTGTAAGCCCCCAGTGTCTAGGGGTACAAAGATGGAACGTCCATGGGGGAGGGTGCACACACAGCAGAAAACCTTACTGGACTAGCAGGCATTGATAGTGTTCATTTGTGCAGAGGTGCAGGCATCTACAGGTGCTGGGCTAGAATAAACTTGTAGTTAGTAGCCACAAACAGTTCATAACAAATAACTGAAGACCACACAGAAGGAAAATAACCGGGGGGGCCATTTAATTATTGAATGAAGCTCTCCAATGAGCAAGCCAATTCACAGCACAATTAATCTTCAGTCCTGACCACAGGGGTCACAGAATTTGCAAGTGTCCATTTGAGGCCCCAATAACTATGGGCATCTCTCATTTGGGCTGGGATAGCCACTGAGAGGCAGGCCGCTTTACTCGGGTCGAGATGGCCTCCATAAATGCAGGCAGCTGGCAGAACTAATTCCTTTCTCTCCCTCTCCTTCTCCCTATCCCTCCCCCTCCTCCCTCCACCTCCAATTCTACTCTGGCTCAATGGACCTAAACCAGGAAACCATTTCAAGTTGAGGCTACTGCTCCCTCCCCATATTTCTTACAAAACTCTGGCCTTAACAGGTGACTTCACCCTGACCTTAAGGGTGAATGTCCCCACCTAGGTTGTCACATCCAGGTTAGGCATTTTGGACTTTGTGACTGTAGCTGCAAACCATGGCACCCACTTGACCCCCTCTTCCTCACTGACTAAAGGATCACCTCACGGACAC
The DNA here is from genome assembly GCA_016271365.2 of Neoceratodus forsteri. Lineage (NCBI taxonomy): Eukaryota > Metazoa > Chordata > Ceratodontiformes > Ceratodontidae > Neoceratodus > Neoceratodus forsteri. The sequence continues at coordinate 621,077,158 of CM028130.1, forward strand.
TCGGGCATGGTTGTAGCTCACAGGTCAAACTTTGACGACTCTTCTCCAGTCTCTCTCTCTTGCTCTCTCCATGGCAGGACAACAGGCTGAGCCATTGTTTCTGAGCTCTCAGCATTTCCCCTCTCTGCTCTCCTTGTCCCTGGTCCACGGATTTCTCTTTACTCCACTGGAGTGGCATATCTGAGGACATGCACCACGGACTGGGCTGGTGGCTGCTGCCACATCCACCTGCCAGACTGTTCAAATGCCCAACCCACGAAAATGCTTTAGTTACTTGAGAGTGGGAAATCAGCCCCACTCTCCTGCAGTTCTACCTGCCGGACCTCCCTTCTTCCCATGCGGGCTCTCCCTACACCCGCCAGAAATCCCCTTATGTACCCCATGCAGCCAGGTGACCTTCTAACCCATGGAAGGCCCTGCTGTGTGGCACAAAGGTTAACCATTTGATTACTGACCCAAAAGAACCTAATGTGCACAAAATACTGTACACTCCCAGAAGGAGGGATTACATGACAATGCCATCATGGTTTGGCATCAGTTGCACTCAGTAGTAACTATGCTTTGATGAGGGTCATATGTTTACGACTAGTGAGTGCAGTAATTAATGGGTGAAACTCATGACACTGATAATATTGCTAATAAACTGAACAGACAGTTTTTGGCATGTTTTTCTGTTAGACTAAGACAAGGCACATTTTGTTTTTTCCTTTTATTATATTTTCTGTTTATGCCACATTCTGATCTCCACAGCCTTCCCTTCCCTCAGGTTCTCCAAGACATCAGTCTGGCTGCACTCAGACCCCTTCCCTGGGCCACCTCCATGCTGCCTAGGATTGCTCCCCTAGTGGGGAGGGAGGGAGGGAGTATCTCCCCTTTCCACTCCCCCAACCTGCTTTAAGTCTTCATCAGGTGCCTCCTCTGGATCATCAAAAGTGATGGGACTGCATGCTGAGGTCATCTCCAGGTTCGGCTGTAGGGCATTTTTCCTTTTTTTTCTCACATCCTCAAGGAAGTCAGCTCACTGGGAGATCCAAGGGACGTAAGCATGCCAAGGGGTGCTGGCTGTTCCAAACCTAAGCCAACATCCTCCTCTCCCACAGCATCCCTGAGCTGCACATCCACCTGTGGTCACCCAGGTGGCGGTACTGCAGTGAGGATGGCTGCCCTCCCTCTCCGAAGGAGGAGAGCGGTCCTAATGATCCTCCATCCTCCTCACCCTGGCTGGACCCTGATGAACCAAATCCACACCTGAACCTGGGTCACCAGCATTATGAGTTAGCTCTACTGCTGCACCAATGGGCCAGTGACAAGGCACAATTCTAATAAAAAATTAACAATCCATTGTTCACTTGGGAACATAAACAGGAGGCTGGTCAGGACACAGGTTTGGGTTTATATTCTGTTTTAACTGAAATATTTGAATAGTTTTGTACGTGAAATTAGTTCTGTGTGTTAAAAATTACTACTCTGAGTTAGAACTGTTACTTGGGCTGTGATATTGTAACTTTTGGGGCTTGGGAACACTTGTTTGGCAATGATAATTAGAGTGAAATTTAAATTTGATGTTTGCCTGGTGTTGGTAAGAGCCCTCCCACCCACCGTGTTTTGTAGGCTTTCTTAAATACTGAAAAGCCACTGGGGGTTGGGATTGAAGGGCTGTGTGTTTCTTTTTATGACTGAAATTTGAAGCAACAGGAACTGGTGGGCCTATGACATTATACGGTACCTGATGTCTGCATGCACACACTGTTAGTGGGACTGGACACACACTGGACTGTATGTGTTTGTGAGACTTGGGAACTTTATTGGGGTTGAAACTGGGTTCGTAAATAACTGCAGTCAGTATAGAGAGAAACTGTATTCCAGGGGGAAGGGACTGAGAAAAGGGGTGTGTGCCATTGTAAACAGAGGGGGACAAACGGGGTGGCCATATTCCACCATGGCAGGCATCTTTGGAAGGGTTGCAGGATGCACAGGCTGTGGGATGGCAATAATTCTCAATTGGGCCTGGAGAGAGGGAGACTGCCCACTCTGTAGACAGCTATCTTGTATCAGAAGTGAAGTCTATTGGTTAAGGAGGAAGCTGGGGGAGTTCGGGGGGTGTCCAAGGATAAGGAGTGTGGATATAGGCAGCAGAAGGGTGGGGCTGAGGGGAGGCTGGGCAACGCTCTGAAATTACAGGATGTTATGTTACAGTAAGCAGAAGGGGGGATATTAGGGACAGAGGACCCTTAGATAGGGATGTTGACGCTAAGTGGAAAGCGCACGGGGTGAACATTCCGAATATTAAGATAGTGGAGGGGGAAGAGTCAGGAGGGGCTGTTGTGGGGAAGCCTAGTAGAGCAGACATTGAGAAGGGAGGGGCTGTTGTGGGGAAGCCTAAAACAGCAGACTGTGGGAAGGGAGCTCCTAAGGAGAACAGAGCAAGAGGGGAGGAAGAGGGGCAGTTTAGAGGTGCAGTCAGGGGAAACTCGGGTTACTTGATGGAGGCTGACATAGAGTGTCACAATAAATTTGAGCTACTAAGCAACCTAGAGGGGGAGGACAAGGAGGTGGGGGGAGGGCCCCCCTTCAGCAGGCGGGTCTGTACCAAGGATGGGGCCCTAGGTAAAGGGGACCCACAGACAGCCTCTGGAGGTAGGGGTACTATTACAAGGGGGGATGGCGGTGTGGGGGAAGGGGAAACCATCAGGGCCAGGATAAATGGTTCGGATAAGAGAGGGTTAAAGGGGACACCTATTCAGAGGAGGTCTGAGTTAAGTGGGCAAAATAACGAGGGAGGCAGAAAGGGGAGGGTGAAAGGGGTCTCTAATAAGGCAGGAAGACTCCCATGGAATTGAGATCACGAATAAAGGGGGATGGGGGCTGAGAGTGCATAGTGGAGGTAACCATAAGGATGATGGCGGTGTTAAGGTTCTGTTATTGGGAGACTCGATGATTAGGGGTATCCAGTGGGAGGGACAGGGGTGGATACCAGCCAGGTGAAGGTAGTGAGTATCTCTGGGCTGACAGTGCACAGAGCAAGTTCATGGTGTATGAACTGGTTAGGGATTGTGTAGGAAACCGATTCTGGTGCATTTGGGAACTAACGATCTAGAGGAAATAGCATTTTGGAAATCAAGCAGGTTCAAGAACTTGCGGAGTCTGTCGGGATAATGGATGCAACATTTCCTTTTGGAGATATTGCCAGTACCAAAGGCCTCAGTGGAGAAAAAAATGAAGATCATAGAGGTTAATGACTGGCTCAGGAAGCGGGTGAAGAGAGAGGGTTGGGGGTGTTAGGGAACTGGAAAGGAGTTTGGGAGGATAAGGGACTGTATGCCAAGGAAAGGCTTCATCTTGCCCCATTAGGGAAGGAAGTCCTTAAACAGGGGATGGCTGACTACATTCAAGAAAGGTGGGGTTTAAACTTGTGAGGGGGGGAAGGGATAAGGGAAGGGCTGACCAGAAGCCCTCTCCTCCAGATGAGGGGAGTAGCCTTCAAACCCAAGGGGAGGAGGGGAAACAGACTGGGGTGGAGGTTTCAGGAGGAGCAGAGGGAGGATGGAAGTATAAGGAACCTGGGTGGGGTTCGACAAAGGGGATCAGGGATAAGGGGTGGGGGTTGGTGTTAGTAAATGCCAGGAGCTTGGGAAACAAGTTGCCAGAGTTCCAGGCCATGCTGTTCGAGGGGATGGATGTGGCGGTCATGGAGATGTGGGCCAACAAAAACCATGACTGGGACCCAAACGTGTGGGGGTACACTATGCTTAGGAAGGATAGAAAGGAGGGCAGAGGGGGTGAAGTGGCTATGTTCATTAGAGATGACTTAGAAATTGCTAGGGTAGAAGAAGCAGAGGGAAACGTGGAGGCCTTATGGGTCACCTTATGATCCCCAGCAGGAGATAAGGTCATGCTGGGTGTAGTATAGGCCCCGGGATGGGTGATGTTCTGAGGATGATTTGCTGGACAACATCATTGCCCAGTGTGGACCAAAAGGAAGGAGTGGTGTTGATGGGGACCCTATATGCAGGTACAAACTGGGAACCATGTCCTCTAAGGTGGCCAAGGAGCAGAGGCTGCTGGACGCTTCCCAGGATGTGTTCTTAATACAGCATGTGATGGAGCCCAAGGGAGGAGCATGTCCTGGATGTGGTTCTGGCAGATGGTGATCTGGTGAGGGACCTGGTTGTAGAGGATCCCCTGACTGGGAGCGACCACAATACTGTCTGGTTTCAAATAAGCATGGGTGGAGGGGGGTGATATCTAGGACACTGGCAGTGGACTTCAGGGGGGCAGACTTTGTGGGCATGGGAAATATTTTCAAGGATCACTTGAAGGGGATTACATCAATGACAAATGTGGAAAGGAGATGGGAGGTCATAAAACGGGGACTTCATGAGGCAGTCAGGACCTGCGCTAAGGTGAAACGTAAGGGAGCAAGGTCACATAAACCATGCTGGTGGTCCAGTGAGGTTCAGGTAGCAGTCAGAGAAAGAAGGCGCTACAAAACATATAAAACAACAAGAGGATAGGATAAGAAATGTACCATCTTGCATCTAGAAAAGTCACCCAGATGGTGAGGGGGCAAAGTCCAGTAAAGAGCAGCGGCTGGCATAGGGGATACATGGAGGGGAAAAGGGATTCTTCCGGTCCATTGGGGAGTGAAGAAAAACTAAGGGCCATCTCAGCAGATTGAGATCAGAAGGAGGGTGGGTGGAAGAGGCGAGGGACCAGGCAGAGGTATTTAACGAGTACTTTGCCTCTGTGTTCACTAGGGAGGGGGATGGGATATCTACAAAGCAAGGCACGATGGGGATAGAAGCGGCAGTGAGTGGAATCAGGGGAGCAACAGAAATGGAGCAAGAGGGAGGGAGAGGTACCCCAGGGGTGTCACATCAGGATAAGGATAAAAAGGCCAGTAAGGTGGAGGGGACGGATGATGCTATCTCCACCAAAAGGGTGTGGTTAGCCCTCAAGGCCCTACAGAAAGACAAATCTCCTGGGCTGGATGGCATTCATCCAAGAGTACGATGGGAATTGGTGGACATACTGGCTGCACCCTTGGCGGAGCTCTTCAACAGGTCACTTGAGACAGGGAGGGTACTTAGGGATTTGTGAGAGGCACATGTGGTGCCAATCCATAAAGGGGGGTCGAGGGAAGTACCAGGTAACTATAGACCCATCAGTTTGACCTCAGTGGTGGGAAAATTAATGGAGAGTATACTAAAGGAACGATTGGGGGTGTACTTGGAGGAGGTGGGAGGTCTGGATAGTCGGCAACATGGGTTTGTGCCAGGTCGATCATGTCAAACCAATCTTGTGGAGTTCTACAAATGGGTAACATCAGAACTGGACAGGGGAAAGCCTGTGGATGTATGATTCTTGGACTTCAGCAAGGTGTTTGACTCTGTCCCCCTCAATGGTCTGGTGGAGAAACTGATGGGGTTGGGAGTAGGCCCTTTGATGGTCAGATGGATTGAAAACTGGCTAGCTGGATGCACCCAGAGAGTAGTGGTCGGTGGGGAGCTCTCGAACCCTAGAGAGGTTGGTAGTGGGGTACTGCAGGGCTCTGGTCCTGGGTCCGATCCTGTTTAATGCATACATATCGGACATCAGGGAGGGTATAGGGTGTGAAATGAGTCTCTTCGCTGATGACTCCCAAGATGGGAGCAGTAGTTAAGGGAGAAGAGGGGAGGTTGGCCCTGCAAGGGGACCTGGACACCCTGGAAAGCTGGGCTCACACATGGAAATTAAATTTCAATATCACCAAGAGCAAGGTGTTACGTCTTGGGCGGGAAAATCCTAAACACAGGTACACCCTGGGAGGGGAGGCGCTGGAGGCCTCAATAGAGGAAAAAGACCTAGGGTTCATGGTGGATGCATGTATGAATAACTCTGAGCAGTGCAGGAGAGCGGGCTAGCAAGGCAAACAGGATGTTGGGATGCATCATAAGGGGGATCACCTCTAGGAGCAAGGAAGTGATTCTGCCGCTGTAGAATGGACTGGTTAGACCACACTTTGAGTACTGTGTACAGTACTGGAGACCACACTTGAAAAGGGACATACAGCTCCTGGAGAGGGTACAGAGGAGGGCAACTAAGATGATGCGAAGACTAGGGGATTTGACGTATGAAGACAGTCTTGAGGAGCTCTGCCTGTTTTCACTGGAGGAGAGGAGAGACAGGGGGGGACATGATTGAGGTCTTCAAGTACCTCAAGGGAATAAATAGGGTAAACATGGGGGGGATCTTTAGACTAAAGCAGGGAGGTATCACCAGAGGGCATGGTTTGAAGTTGAAAGGTGGAAGGGTGAGGGGGGAAAAGAGGAGGAGGTTTTTCACTGAGAGGGTGGTGGACCCTTGGGAATGCACTGCCTGGCAAGCTGGTTCAGAGATCCAGAGTGGAGGGCTTCAAGAGAGGGTGGGACAGACACAGAAAGTGAATGTATCAGATGATGGCCTGTCCCAGGAGGGTGAGGATGGATGATAGGGGTTTCTGGAACACAAGGGGGGGAAGGCCTCAGCACCCAACTAGGGATCTGAGGTTCGAGTAGACTCGATAGACTGTAAAGCCTAATCTGCTGGCAAATAGTATGTTAGTATGTTAGCTTCGAGGAGCAATTTCTAAACATTGTTATTTTTAACTTTAGGATATAAAAACTCATATCTTTCATCTAACAAATAAGTACATCTGCATTTACCTCAGATCCTCCTCAGCTTCACTGCACACAGCCACTGCAACTTCTTGCTACAAGAATAAGCAAATTTAAAACAAATTTGACCACTCTATAATGACAAGTTGCATATTTCAACCTATTAACCAACTGGAATCACCCCTAGTCAAAGCAACCCAGCAATGAACACAATCAGTTTGACAAATAATACATATCATACCATGCCTTAAAGTTCTCTTCGCTCCTGGCTGCCAAAGGAGTTCCATGTGATAATAGCGATCGCCGAACAGCGATCACTATTACGGCGAGTGCATTATCGTCGAAATGCAATTTGGCAATAGGCACTTGCAGGCGACTGGGCACATACAGTACTGTAAATGTGTTTGCATGGGGGCACTTTGCCCCCAGCACCCCCTAATTATGGATTGTCAACTACAGGAGGTGCATGTTGGGGAGGGGGCACAGCCTGGTTTAAAAAAAATGTAAGTCCTGCAGCCGCGGGAACAAGAAAAATGTTCCCAGCCCCCAGCCCTGAACCCAGGACCTGCTCCATTGGAGTCAGCCTCCCTACCCACCACACCACATGGTTGGCTCAGTGGAGAAGGCACACTAGAGGGTAATTACCCTCTTCCCTATCCCTCCCCTTCCCCTCACTATATTCCCTTTCTGCTCGCCCTTCCCTCCCCTCACAATCATACTACTGGGTATTCCGGCAGGTCACTCATGATAATAGCGCCCTTATATGGGTCACTGTTTTGACAGTCACCCATATGCTAGTGCCGTTATCATAGGATACCACCAAGGGCTAAATTGTTTCAGACACTGCTCAACCCGGGTGGCTCACTGCACATGATGGCTGTGTAGATTGTGATGAGCACTCTGTTGGGCTTGCTGGCTCACTGGACATCATCTAACATGCCCTGCCCATGATGCTGCTCTTGGTGACTCCATTTCCTTCTCCCTCAAGCACTGTATCATCCAGTCTTCACTGCCTGTCTGATTGGGTAGGGGGTGGATGTTTGGAGCATAGGCTATTTTCCAGTTGGATGAATCTGACCTGAGCTGGAACAGTAGATTCAGGCTGTTAGACCTATGATTGAATTACGTTCAGCAAATAAATTCCTTTTGATTTAAAAGTTATTCTTTTCATCGTTTGTGTCCAGAATGCCACTACCATTGACTGATTCTTCTCACATAAACCAGAGGGCTGTCGGGAGCCTAGTCAGATCATAAGCTTGGTTTCTGTGTTCTTTCTTTGGTCAGCATCCCGGAAACCCTGTTGAAGGACACAAACAGAAAGATCAATGACATTTGTGGCCCATAGGGTAAAATGGGATATAATGGGTCATAGAATCATAGAATGTATACAAGTTCAGTGGGCTGGGTGCTCTTTAAAGAACTCGCACCTATCTTATCTACCGGCCTATCTCTAACCTGCCATTTGTTGGTAAGGTTATGGAAAAGGCAGTTGCATTGCAATTGGATGATCATCTTACTTCTCATAATGTCTATGATACTCTCCAGTCTGGCTTCAGGAAAAGGCATAGTACTGAGACTGCCCTTGTTCGGGTATTGAGCGACCTCCTAATGGCCAGAGATCGAAAGGCTTGTACCATTCTGGTCCTTCTTGATCTTTCTGCTGCATTTGACACTGTAGACCATGGGGTGCTACTGGAGCGACTGCGGGTTTTTTGTGGGCTGTCTGGTACAGTCCACAAGTGGTTTTGTTCTTACCTCACTGGCAGGTCTCAGAGAGTTGTCACCGGAATTTATTCCTCTGACGCCTTCTCCCTGCCGTGTGGGGTACCACAGGGCTCCATTTTAGCTCCCATGTTGTTTGCAGTGTATATGCTGCCATTGGGAGAAATCATCAGGAGATACAGTTTGAGTTTTCACTGCTATGCAGATGATACTCAGCTGTACCTGTCCTTTCTCCCCGATCAGAGTGATGCACTCTCTGTACTTAATAACTGCCTGGATGAGATCAGAATTTGGATGAGTTCGAGCTGGTTGAGACTTAATCCGGATAAGACTGAGGTATTGGTTGTGGATCCAGGTCGTCCTGGGGGTTTGGGTGTTGGACAGCCATCAGGTTTATTACTTGGTGGCGTGCAGCTCTCTACCTCTCGACAGGTCACGAAATCTGGGAGTTATTTTTGATGATGGTCTGACCTGAAATCCCAGGTGTCAGCTGTTGTCAAATCCTCTTTACCATCTGAGGAATATGCCCAGGTGAAACATCTGATTCCGGAGGACCTTCCAACTTTGGTCACGCCTTTGTTACTACCCGTCTGGACTACTGCAATTCCCTCTACCTAGGGCTACCAGGGTCGATATCCGCCGCCTTCAGCTGGTGCAGAAGCGCTGCAGCCAGGCTTTTGACTGGGACTCTTAGAACCAGTCACATTACGCCTGTAGCCTGTGAACTGCACTGGCTGCCTGTTGATGGCAGATCACCTTTAAGGTTGGTTTACTAACCTTTAAAGCCTACGACTAGGGACCGGTTACCTGAAAGATCTTCTGGCTCCTATTGCCCCCTCCGTCCTCTCCGCTCCGCCAGTGAGGATTGCTAGAATTCCCAGGGTTCGGTTGAAGTTATCGGGATCTCGTGCCTTTGCCTTTCGGCTCAACCCTGTGGAATTCTCTACCTCGCTGATTAAGAGAATGCCCGACCGTTGACAGTTTTAAAATTGCTTTAAAGACATATCTTTTTACCCTGGCTTATTCTTTATAATTATGGTTGTTTAATGCTTGGATTTTGCTGTTCTATTTATTTTTGTACAGCGCCTTGATTTCGAAAGGGGCTTTATAAATAAACATGACTTGACTTGACTTATAGGTGATAAGAATATTTTCTATTTCCCATGTATTAATCAAGTCTAATTTTAAAAATATCCATGGATGGACTAGATACCACTTCTGTGGGAAGACTGTTCCACAAATTAGCCACCCTCTGTCTAAAGAAATGACTTCTTTTAGTGGTTTTCATAAATTCTCCTCTAATAACAAATCCATTATTTCTTGTATTAGCTGTAGTGCTGTTTAATGTGAGGCCTACAGTTGCACTTAAATATTTATCTTTTAATGCTTTGTATGTGAAGCATAAATCTCCTCTTATTTGTCTATAACTTGCAGAGTAAAATTTCAAGTTATTTAACCTGGATTTATAATCCAAGTTCTCTTGACCATTTATCTTTTTAGTAAATTTTCTCTGAACCCCCTCAATCATTTTACAGCTTCTTTCGGAATATGGTTTGTTGAATTGAGAACAATACTCTAGATGTGGTCTTACCAAGCTGGAATATGGGGTATTAAGACCTCGTATTCCCTGCTTTTTATATTAGCCAATATGCAGCCCATTATTTTGTGACACTTCTTGACTTTTACAGTGGTGTTATTTTCAAAGTTAAAATCATTAGTGATTATAGTGCCTAAGTCTTTTTCTTTGGATACAGACTGCAGTAAATAATTTCCCAACTTGTAACTATAACATGGATTATTTTTTCCTATATGCATAATTTTGCATTTGTTGAGATTAAAAAGCATACACGTATTATGTTCCCATTCCATAAGTATATCTGTTTTTGTATGTTATATTGGTCTGTTATTGAAGTTATGAGTCCTCCAAACTTGCAGTCATCTGCATATTTGGCTAAACATATTTTATCTAAGATTGGTATAGCTGAGATTAAGATATTAAAAAGGGTTAGTCCCAATACTGATCCCTGGGGGACACCACTAGTCATCCTACCCAGAGAAGAGTTATATCTTTTAACTGTAACCTTCTGATATCTATTATATAACCATGAACTAATCCAACTTATAATATTGGGTGATAATTCGATCTTCAATAATGTGTTTATTAATATTTGATAATATACTTTATCAAACGCTTTAGCAAAATCAAGGTAGATCACATCACTTGGGATACCTATGGCAAGTGCTTGACTTATTGGCTCGAAAAATTAAGTTGATTAGTCAGACAAGATCTTCCAGAAATAAGACCATGCTGACTATGATCAATTAGACGCTTGTTAAACATATGCTCATTAATTCTCTTTTGTATTGCCTTTTCTATAATTTTTCAAATCACAGATGTGAGACTTATAGGTCTGTATTTCCTAGGTTCATCCCTTTTCACACTCTTAAAGATTGAAGTCACTGTAGCTATATGCCAGTCATTTGGTACTATACCTTCCTGGATTGATTGATTGTAGAGATAAGTAAGAGGTTCAGTTATTAATGGGGCTAGTTCTTGAAGAAATCTTGGAGTTATCAGTGTCTCCATTCCTGAGTGCCCTGTAATTTCCTATGTATCAGTCAGTCAGGCATCTGCTAGTTTCTCTGATGTAAATAGCTATACACTTCCTCCAAAGAATACAATATATAGAGAATACTGGATGGGCAACTATGCAGAACCAGTGTGTTCTGCCACAGAGGGATTCTGATTCCCTCTGATCTCGAGAGCGCAGCTCGAGAGGTCTATGGGAATCAGAACCCCAAGGTGGCTAAACACACTGGTTGTGCATAGAGTTGCTCATCCTGTATTTTTTATAGTGTATAGTACTGAGTGAAAAATGTGTTTTGTGAGTTCTTTTGCTTTCAGAATGAAACTGACTCATGCAGTCTCTAGAGGTTCTAGAATGCTGTTCTACCACAGTAGGGTAGAACAGCATTCCATGACCTTGGAACTGGGGTAGAACAGCATTTTGAAAGGGATGGAATTCTATACAGAACAACATTCCACTATACACTGTATCACTTTACTGGAAGTGCATGAAAACTCCTTGGTGATGTGAAAACACCTGTGGGACCTTGAATTTGCATGACACTAGAAATAAATGTGTGTATTTATTAACTTTGACTGTGTGTGTGTGTGTGTGTGTGTGTGTGTGTGCGTGGTAATACCTGTACAGCAGCACTGCATTCTGATACACTAAGAGCGCCATCCTTATCTTTTTTAGTGTTGTTTGTAAACCATTTCTGTTGTCATTTTTTTCCCAGTATAACACTAGAAATGTTAGCATTCGAACTTCCCTGACATTGTAATATTTTCTGATGCCCCACGTCACACAGTAAAAGTTAATTTATCTGTAATGTTTTAACAGGAAATGTACACTGAGGTGTGACAACTTATTTCCAGTCACATTCTAGGGGGTGGGGTGGGTTACAAGAACCTGTTTAACTGATAGGGAACATTGGCCAGGACCCAGTCAAAAATCCACCACTCTTCTGATAAGTGTCATGGGATTTTTAAGCTCAATCTGGAAAATCACCTAATATGGGCAGATGAGATCTCAGTTTAATGTAGGGGGAGATGATTCCCCTCTCACTTGTGGACTACCTGGCTCAGAATTATCTGGACAGTGATGCCGTCCTTTCTCAACCCCAGACATGACTTGAACACTAATCCAGTAGATATACTTCAGTACCTGCTGTTAGAGATACACGGGCCCAAATGTTGGCTGTTGAAATATCTTACAGGCAGGGAAACCTCATTCAGTTAGCCCACTGTAGCCTTACATGCAAATTGGTTAACTTCAGCAGCCCAAGGGCCTCCTGCAAACTGATTCAGATGGCTCATCTAAGGGCATGGGTACCTAACACGATGGATACCCACAGCCTACAAGGCACACCAGACATCAGTACCTACCCCAAGTTTGTAACAATGAACACTGTTGTTTCACTATGGTTATATGGTTCATCTTCTTTCTATTCCTTCTCCTTTCCCCTGAATGTATTAACGGGACCAATTTAGATAGATGAGCTGGTTAACACTCTTTGGTCATGTCCAGCAATCTTACCCCTCCTTTTACAACTAGGGTTCACCCCTAATCCAAAACTGCTTGTGCAGTGCTTCCCATAGAAATAGTATTTCTGTGGGCTGAAGATGCAACACCAGTGGCACTAATGCCTGACCTGCTGATCTAGGTGAGCTCTCTTTGCCTCTCACTAGTTGTCCTCCCTAGAGGGACCTGTGGTGACCCCCCCCCCTTTTTAGGAGGTGGTAGAATTTTAATATAGTTTATGGCTTCCTACCAAATAATATAAGGATTTTCTTATGAGGGGTTATGACCTGCTCTGGGTGTACGGAATCGCAGTGATCGGAATGTGTTCCTATTCCCCCCTTCTTTTTCTGTTACTCTTCCCCTGTCTTATTATCCTTTGTTGGAACTTAGCCATCCCATTGGTGGTCCAGGTCCCCTCAGAGTTCAGCTATTCCTCCAGTTCTTGATATATCTACCACCGAGTATTCTTCTAAAGCATACAGGGCAAGTTAGTTACCTTGCCACCTCTTTGGAAGCCGCATTGTACAGAGTTATCAATAGTACCTGGGAACTGATTAGTGGTTCCTCCTTTGTGGTCCACAGCATGTCCCAGTTGGGCTGTGCGACCCCGAGGTTATTAAATGTTTATGTTTATCTGTGTTATTACTATTTTTGTAGTCTGTGTAACCTGTGTCACATAAGAGTTTGAGTTAACAGGTTTTTAACAACAAAACTGAAACAGTAATTTAAAGCAGTTTTTACTGAAGCAGGAAGTGGTAAGTAGCTGGACTTGGGCCAATCCTTCAGTGACTCCCATAGGTTTTTGGTTTGGTGAAATCAGACACTGTGCTACTTTAGGTTCTTCAGGGTGGATGCCTGACCTGCTGACTACCCGGGGATCCTCCCTTTACGATACGGTCTGTACCTAAGCAAAAATCCTTGCCTTCACCACTCCCAACAGATCTAAGATTTACGGCCACTCTGATGGAGTTGAAGCCAGAAATTATTTACTCCCAAAATATTAATGGTTTGAATAATCCTGAACTAGATTCATTCAATATTTATGTCGGCACCTAGCAGACATCTATTTTTTTTTAAAACTCAGCCCGAAGACATCTATTTTATACAGAGAACACACCTGGCCCCCGCTGAACACTCAAAATTATCATGAGGAGGTAGATACATAATACATGCCTTTTCTTACCCTAAAGGCAAATGGTGTGAAATGGTTATACTGATTCCCTCTACCAGATTTGCGCCAAGAGAACAGCAACCCAGCTGGTACATTATTTTACAAGGTCAACTTTTTCCGATGGATGTCACCCGTACAAATATATACTTTCCCCCAACTCTAACTCCCAGTGTTTATTTTTTTTTATCATAGAATGATTTTTATTGAAGTATAATGTGACACACACTATATAAACAAACATACATTATTGTATGTCCAAGTATCCAAACTAGAAGTATACAGAGCAGTTAAAGCAAACCAAATTACATCAGTCATGCCCCAACCAGAAATAACATATATGACTTTACTCCCACCAATAAGAAAAATGGAAGAATAGAGAAAAGGTTGCCAAAAGCAAATAACTAGTAATGTACCAAGAGTTCATATAGGAGGGTTACCGTATGGGGGGGTTGCATAATGGTGAATGCAAATAGGCTTCCCATCTAGCCATGTACTGCTCCATTCGACCATGGTGAGCATATGAAAGGCTTTCAAGTAAAGATAAATGAGCTAGAGCTGCATGCCAGACTGCATGGGTAGGCATGGCCAATTGACACCAATGCATTAACAGGAGCCATTTAGCCTCCAAAAGGGCTAACATCAGCCATTCATGATGCAGTACAGGAACTGACCCCAACGAAGAGGAATTGTCCAAAAAGAGCTTCGGATCCTCCAATGATATGAGACAGCCCAGCACTTTGGAGCAATCTGAGACCACCAAAGTCCAAAAAGGCAAAAGTCGGGGCAAGTCCATAGGATGTGTAGCAGATGGGCATTGGGCTGGTGGCAGCATTAGCAAATTGGAGTGTCCCAACAGATCACGGGACTGAAGGACCATAGGAGTCCAATACCAGAGGAGTAGCACCTTGAGCTGGAGAAAATGACTCTTGGTATCCTTATAGAGGCTATGCGCATTCCTTAAGTAACGCACCCATGAATCCTCCAAGATTACATCTTTCAGAATGGCCATTCATTTCAGTCTACTGGAAGAAGAAGGATTTGGTTGGGCATCTCTCCAGGTCCTACAGAAGCGACCAATCAGACCTCAGAGGCTCAGGGATTTGTGAATGAATGTCAGCCATCACCATTTGCTGTCAACTTTTATAATGAGTTGAACATTCATGAATGGTGCTGCGCATCTGGAGGTACCTCCAGAAATCCTTAGATGGGAGCTGCAACTTCAATTGCAATTGTTCAAAAGAGAACAAGACCTCGAAGTCTAGTACGCAGATATCCTGCACCTCGTGGATGCCCCGGGATTTCCAAGTAGGCCAGCTTATGGGCAGGCCACCTACTGTGAGGAGCTTATTGTGCCAGAGAGGGGCATACTGCAAGGGGGGAGCCCAGGACACCTGAGGAGTGTGTGAGAGAGACATAAGCGACCGCCATGCTCGTTGAGTCTCCACAATAATAGAGGAAAAAGACCAGCTAACCTTGCTTTCTGGGTTAAGGAGTGAGTCCAGGGTAGAGCCCTTAGCCAGACTAGACTCCAGCTGCACCCCATAGCATCTCACAGTGTACTCCAGGCACAAACCACCGAGAGGCAGAAGTGGCCATACAAGCCAGTTGGTATCCCTTGAACCAGGGGACCCCCATCCCACCACGGGACAAATGTGCTCTCAGTTGGTGCTTCCCCCTTAGAAACATAGAAACATAGAAGTTAACAGCAGATAAGGACCACAAGGCCCATCCAGTCTGCCCATTTCTTTTTCTACCTTATGAATGTGCCATAGGCCTTTGCTCTGTCAATGGCCTATCTATTCATACTCATCTGTATTGCTCCCTTATGCCTATCCCATGCCTGTTTAAAGCCCTGCACTGTATTCATAGCCACCACTTCCTGAGGTTAGCTGTTCCATGCATCCACCACCCTTTCTGTGAAAAAGAACTTCCTCACATTACCCCTTAATTGGCCTCCCTCTAATCTCATGCTGTGTCCTCTTATCCTGCTAATTTTCTTATATTGAAACATGTTAGACTCTTTCACCTTGTTAATGCCCTTAAGGTGTTTGAATGTTTCGATCATATCACCTCTCTTCCTCCTTTGCTCTAGGGTATACATATTGAGCTCAGTTAATCTTTCCTTATATGTTTTCTGATGCAGTCCCTGTACCATTTTGGTTGCCGTTCTCTGGACTGCCTCAATTTGGTTAATGTCCTTGTGAGGGTGTGGCCTCCAGTACTGCACATAGTACTCCAGATGGGGCCTAACCAGTGTCTTGTAATGAGGGATTATTACCTCCCTTTTCCGACTTGTGATACCCCTACTAATACACCCTAACATCCCTCTAGCCTTACTTACTGCTTTAGAGGTCTGCTTAGATGATTTCAGGTCATTGGTTATGATGTCGCCCAAGTCTCTTTCTTTCCTCATGACTGCCAGCAACTCCCCTCCCAGCCTATAGGTGGCTTCAGGGTTTTTTTTCCCCGATGTGCATGATCTTGCTCTTCTTTGCGTTAAAACCCAGTTGTGACTCTTCTGACCATTTTGCTAGTTTATCCAGATCTCTTCTCATTCTGCCCACACCATCTGGATCATCTACTCTGTTGCAGATCTTGGTGTCATCTGCAAACAGATAAACCTCACCCTCCAGTCCATCTGCAATGTCACTGATGAAGATATTGAAGAGGACTGGCCCCAGGACTGATCCCTGAGGTACCCCACTTGTGACTTGCATCTCTTCTGACTGTATACCGTTTACCACCACTCTCTGCTTTCTGCCCGTCAACCAGTTTGCCACCCAGTTGACCAATGTCTGACCCAACCCGAGCCTACCCAGCTTATTAATCAATCTTCTATGTGGAACAGTATTGAAATCTTTGCTGAAGTCAAGGTGGGCAACATCAACTGCTCCCCCTTGGTCCACCACTCTGGTTACCCAGTCAAAGAAATCTATCAGATTGGTTTGACAGGACCTTCCTTTTGTAAACCCATGCTGTCTTGGATCCTGTGCTCCTATGGATTCCAAGTGCTGCACTATCCTTTCCTTAAGGAGCATCTCCATAATCTTGCCCAGTACTGAGGTAAGACTGACTGGTCTGTAGTTCCCTGCCTCCTCCCTCCTATCATTCTTGTAGAGGGGGATCACATGAGCCCTTCTCCAGTCTTCTGGGACCTCTCCTGTGCTCAGAGACTCACTAAACAGTTCTGCTAATGGCTCTGCTAGTTCCACCCTTAGCTCCTTTAGTACCCTGGGATGTATGCCATCGGGTCCCATTGCCTTGTCCACCATGAGCTTATGGAGCTCTTCTAGGACCCTTTCTTTTGTGAAGGGACTAGTGCACACCTCCCTCCCCCCTGTATCCATGGTGCAGAGCTGTGGGTCCTGCCCTACCTTCTCTTCAGTAAATACTGAGCAGAAGTATCTATTTAGAATAGATGCTTTTACGTGGTCCTCCTCTTCATACGCCCCCTTATCCCCTTTGATCTTAGCAATAGCCCGTCTGGACTTTCTCCTTTCACTAATGTATCTATAGAAAGTCTTGTCACCTTCTTTTACTGTTCGTGCTAGTGTTTCCTTGGTTTGGGACTTTGCCTGCCTTACTGCCTTCCCTGCTTCCCTTAGGGAAGTTTGGTATGCCTCCCTATCTTCATCCTGCTGCGTTTCCTTATATTTCCTGAAGGCCAGCCTTTTGGCTCTGACCTTTTCTGCTACTGTGTTTGAGCACCAAAGTGGTTTCCTTCTTCTTTTGCACTTCCTTTTCTCACTAACACAATGGGATGTTGCTTCAAGTATTGCATTTTTAATGCTTGCCTACTTTGCCTGTACCCCCCTTACCTGCATTTCTTTTTGCCAGGGCTAGCTTAACTCTGTTGGCCATCTTATCAAAGTCAGCTCCTCTGAAGTCCCATATTTTTGCCTTGGAATGGGATGATTTTGTTCTAGTGGCCAAATTGAACCATACCATGTGATGGTCACTGGCCCCCATGTGACCTTCTACCTGGAGATCTGTTATCCTTTCCCTGTTAGTCAGTACTAGATCTAGGATAGCACTGTCTCTTGTGAGTTGTTGTACAAGTTGTTTGAGGTTCTCCCCCTACAGGGAATCCACCATGTGTCTAGTTCTGGCAGATGTCCCTGCTGGTATTGAACAATCTGTATCTGATATGTTGAAGTCTCCCATTATCAGAACCTCCCCTTTAGCTGTCATGTTTTATATATCTTCTAACAGTAACATGTCTATGTCCTTCCCCTGGTCTGGAGGCCTGTACACAACCCCAGTTCGTATGGCTGTCCCATTTCCTGTTTCCGGGGTGACTCACCGTTCTTCTGGCTCCTTATGTGTATTCTGAATTTCTGTAGCTTTGATATTTTCTTTGACATAAAGGGCCACTCCACCCCCCCTTTCTGCACCTCAGTCTCTCCTGAACAGTACATAGCCAGGTACTGAAGTCTCCCAAGTGTGGTTACTTGTAAACCATGTGTCACTAATGTCTACTCTGTCCAGTTTAGCCTCTGTCATTATTGCCTGCAGGTCTGGGATCTTGTTTCCCAGATTATGAGCATTTGTGTACATGATTTTCCATTGGTCAGATTTCAGTGTGTTAGTTGTTGGGCGAGGTCCGGCATTTCCCATGTGCATCGTATGGGGGCGGACCTTTTCTTCTGGTGATGCAAATGAACTCTGAACTACAAACATGCTGAACTCCTGTTTGACCACTAGCTGAGGGGGGAAGGGTGTTCTTCCCATTCAACGTTTCGGGTGCTGCACCCCCTCCCCATTTGCTAGTTTAAATATTCTGCACAGACGTCAAACTTCTGTCCAATGCACTTACCCTCCTTAGTCAGATGCAGTCCATCAAATTTAAAGAACTTTTGCTCCCAAAACAGTTGCCAGTTCCCTACAAATTTGTGTCCTTTTTCCTGGCACCAGCCCTTGAGCCACATGTTTAGCTCCTCTATCTCCCCTTCTCTGACCTTCCGTCCATTTGTCCCCCTCTCCCAGACTGGCAGGATCTCAGACGAAATGGATGATAGTTTGTCACCCAGCCTGGTTAGGTGTTCCTTGGTTTCCATACCTGACCGGCTTGCGAGATCGTTAGTCCCTATGTGTACCAGGACAACAATGTTTTCTCCTGCTTCCTGAACAATTTTAGCAATGCGGTCAGTGTCTCTCCATGCTGATGTACCTGGGAGACATCTGACCATTACCCCTGGCTGGAGATACGTATCAATTCCCCGAATCATGGAGTTTCTTATGATCAGAAGTTTTTTGGATTTATTTTTTGCTTTTTTTGTTTTGGTTCCTGTTTTGGGTGCTTTTTATTGTGCTCACTCCTGTGCTGCAGTGTCCTGCTCTGTAGTGTCCCTTGCCCCTTTGTTTGATTTCAGAGCTAGAGGCAGATATCTGTTTGTAGTTTTTATATGGTTCATGGAGGTGATATGTTGGACAGCACTGAGTGATGGGGCACCTGATTTGCCCCTCCTAACCACCTGCCAACCTCCTGGACCAACTACCCTCTGCGGTCAAGGTGCTTCTGTTGGATGTTGGGGAAATGGTGGGCAGTTCTTATAATATATTTCTTCTGGAATATGTAATCTGAGGCGCGCACCATCTTGGTGACTTACCATCCCATAGGTAGTGAGCCATCAGCTGGTCAAGTGAGGCAAACAATTTGGGGGAAAGATGGACCGGCAAGTTGTTAAGGAGGTACACAACCTGTGGTAAGAGAAGCATGTGCAGTGCTGCGACACTCCCCGGTAAAGATAGTTGAAGTTTATGCCATCTCTCCACTTCAGAAGTTAGCTGGGTCAGAAGATGGGTGAGATTGGAAGATGCCAACTCAGACCACTGATTAGGGATGTAGAGACCTAAGTACAAGAAACGCTGCTCTGCCCATGACAGCTCAGTGCTGCTAAGGCAGTCTTTGGTGCAGACACCCTTGAGTGGGTCAAGGATTTTTTATTTATTTATTTATTAGATCATCAGTTTACAGACCGGAGAATGTTTTTTTTTTTTGATTGGCTCATAATCCTGTAATGGAAATGAAATCCTGTAGGATAGATAAAACTGCCAGGAGGTCTCACTGGGGATAGGATAGGATAAGTAGAAGGTAATCTGCATAGGCAGCCGCAATACAGGGGGTGCCACCAGGGACGTAGTTAGCTTTTTTTATGGGTGGGGGCAAAGACTGCTAAAAGTCCTACTTTTCCTCATAAATCGCAAATCAATAGGCCGAGGGTCTGTGGGCCGCCTAGGCCCCCAGAAGCTTTCAGGTTTTTGATGCATTCTGGTGCATTTTAAGGGTAATTTTGGCACTGTTTGGCTACTTTTGAAGCCTTGTTTGACTTGTTACAAGACAACCACTATCCCTATCAAAATAACTATTTTTTTATTTTCTTTCAAAAAAATTGTCAAATTTAAAGCAACTGTTTGATCAGTATCAAGGAGCAGAAACCACAAACGTCTCTTATGCAGAAAATTCAGCCATAAAATGTTCACATTGG
Organism: Neoceratodus forsteri; assembly: GCA_016271365.2. Classification (NCBI taxonomy): domain Eukaryota; kingdom Metazoa; phylum Chordata; order Ceratodontiformes; family Ceratodontidae; genus Neoceratodus; species Neoceratodus forsteri. Next base: position 621,097,262 of record CM028130.1, read on the forward strand.
GAACCATATTGCACATAGGGTTCACAAATGCTGTTAAAATAGATACAGTATAAGGGAAGTGACCCCTTTGGAGATAAAATATGCCACCACCATTTATCATTTCTTTTGTCTATCGGTGACTCGAGTTAAATCATGGCTACTGGCTAGCCAGAGTGAAAGACAGCCCTATGTAGCAGCAACCAAACAGTCCCTGGCCACTGATCACAGCTGCTTGGCTAAAAAACATATCTTGCAATATAAATAATACATACAGTATTCATAAAGAAAGTCAGAGGTCATTCCAAGTAAATGCTAGCATTGATCTCTGGCCTTTATTATGACTATATATTTATCATTATTGTGTTATACAGATCATACTAGTATGTTATAGCAACTGCTACAACCCAGAACTCATGCCATCTAGGCCCATTCAAACAATAAGAGAATAATGTACCCCCCACCCAGTGTGAGATAGGACAAGCTGGTATTCCACACCTTAAGTATTGGTCCCCCAAAGAAGGTAGCAAGACAAGGTTTGTTCATAATGTCTTTTAGGGTACAATGCAACCAAATGGAACATGACACTTCATAACACTTTGCCCAGAGATTACCAAATAAATGAACACATGAACTTGTAAAAAATACAAATCTCTCACAAAGTACACAATATTTATTCAGTGCAATGCAACCCAGTTTCATTTACTTTCGTGTTAATATTTAAAATCACTTATTTCCAACATTGGAGGCTGCATAACTTGGGGGGGGTAACTCTTACCCATGGGCTTGAAATTTCTAGTAGTGACGGTGCTGTATCTTTGTGATTTACAGTGTCACTCACACATTTTCAGAGAGGCCTATATACTGTAACTGTGTCCTTCCTTGTGACAGAATATTTAAATTTGTGAAACTTCTTTTATCACACATTTTATCACAAGGTATGGTCACAGTAGCAAAGTGATCTCTGGGTGTTCTGCTGACCTATCTGTCCCTTGGCACAGCCTCAAGACACACTGTGTCCCTGACAGGCACCTCTCACACTGCCCCCACTCCATATATTGCTTTAGCTCACGGCCCTGCTCTCTCTCCCTCCAATCCTGTTCTCTCCATTCTGCTACTTTCCACAGCTTTTGAATCTGTATGTTATGACCCACCTCCTTGGCATGTCAAGCAGCTTGCCAGCTTTCTCCATTCAACACCCCTCATTCTGAAATGTTATTCCCCCTTTCCTCACTCCTTTCCTGTACTTCTTCCCATTTTTAAAATACCTCTTTGCTGTGATCACTGATGACCTAGTGCATACCTGCTACCCCTCCAATCAGCCTTTTTCACACTCTCCCTCTTCTCCTTCTTCCCCTTATTCTTCCTCCTATTCTCCCTATTGTGTTTTCTAGTCTGAACCTACTCCTTTGCTACTGGTTGTCTACTGCTCCCATGAAGTGCCACTGTGCCAAGTCTTACTATGATTAGGAGGGCGGGCAGACCCTTCTCTCCCATGACACACAGAGCCAGCCACCATCTAATTCAATACTGTCTAGTTAGCAGTGAGCAGGGAGGATTCTGCTGATATTATGTGAACAAAGACAAAAAACAAGGGAAATGGAGTTTTTATTTCATTTTTGAAATGCAGACAGTGACACCATTAAAAACAACCACCCATATACCATCAGCCTTTCCTCACCAAATCAATACCAGACTAGGCGGCACCATCCCAGGGCCATAGAGGTGGGCATTGCAAAATGGGGTCAACATGACAAGGCTATGACATGTGTCATGAGCAGGTCATAAGTGGGAGAAATGGCAGATTAGATTGGGCCATATGATACTTTCCCCATTACAAAACAACAATCTCAGACAGTGCAGACACCTTTGTCTTGAACAAATAAAAAAATCTTTTCAAGATAATATACAGTGAGGGCGTTAGTTAGTAGCTACACTACCAGATTCAGGTAATGTAACTACTAACAGTGCTCCCTTCTTACTTTATGTTAGTTCTCTTAAGTTCCCTGCCTTGACTGACCCTTTCCCTGCTGGCTGCCTGCATGCTTGCTCCCTATCCTAAGTGCCGGGCTCCCACTTGACTCTCAGTCCCGAGCAGAGTCCGACCCTATCAGAAAGTTTTATTTGAATTGGCGATGTGAAGTGCTATCTGGTTGATCCTTTCATTTACAGAGTGTGTCACTGTACAGAAACTTTCACTTTTAGTGATATAAAGTAGTGTGGCCAAGCGGTCAGTACTGGAAAATGACTTGCTGCTAGAACCTTTCAAGAAGCCTCATTCTATTTAACTAGTAAAACACCTTCTGTTTTTTCTGTTAGTTTCATTTATTTCTTGGAGAAAGAATCCACTGTCTGTTGCAAAGGGGAACGAGCCTTGTGCACTTTGCCACTTTCACTTTTATAACAAAAATGTAGCGTAATCAAGCAGGGTCAGTAATGACAAATGAGACACAAGTATATCTTTAAATTAAGTCCCTCTTAGTTCAAAAGTAATGAAAAGTTCTGCCTTCTGTTAACTGTTGTAAAAAGAAGCTGCCAACTGAAAGTACAGAACAGTGAGCGAAGAGCCAGCACAGAGTAGGGAGTTGGCTTCAGAAAGGCAGACACATGCTACAGCGAGTGTTGCTATAGCAACGGTCATTCTACCGTGCATCTCCCTTTCAGAAGCTGCTGACTCCCTTGCTCTGTGCTTGCTCTTCACTCACTCTTCTGTACTTTCAGTTGGCAGCTTCTTTTTACACCAGTTTAACAGAAGACAGCACTTTTCATTACTTTTGAACTAAGAGGGACTTGGTGGTTTGCTTGTGTCTCACTTGCCGTTACTGAGCCCGCTCCGCTATATGATGTGCTGCTGTAGCTAAAAATAAACTGAAGGTGAATACTTGAAGCCAGACCAAAACCAAAGCTGGCAGCCTGAAGCCTTAGTAGTCTGTGCGTGCGTGACTCTTTTTAACAATAACTGTTTTATTTTCCTTCCTTTTTATGTTGCTTGCACGCATGTGCAAGAAACATAGTGCCATCATCGGAGATTTCGGAGGTGTGTCACCTCCTCCTCCAATTCAGTCAGTGAGCTGGCAGGCGCGGCCCCTGTAAGCCAATGCATTTTGGAGCTGTCCATGACACGCCCAAAATGCAGTGGCTCTGCTGAAAGGGGAGCTATGCTTCAGTGAGCAGTGATAAGAAGCATAGCCCCCACACGCAGGCGCACGCCTCAAGACGTACTGTGTAGCCGACGGGTGCCCAACTCCCGCCGGCTGAGCTGCGCCGCTCCCCCCAGTAGCAGAGCCACGCTGGGAGCCCACCCCAGCGTGGCAATCAGTCTTGCCGACGGGGTGCCCAATCCCCGTCGCTGACGGCCCGATCCTTGTGCCACGCTGGGGCCCCACCCCAGTGTGGCAAGCGTCCTACGACGTCTTTTTTTTAAACCTATAAAACAAAAGCGGTCCCACGGTAGCGTCTCGACCCCTCACAACCCGCACCCACCCACCCACTCGCTCAGCCTCCCCACCCCACCCACCCCATATTTACCTCCGGACTCCGGTCGACAATCTTTGGTGGACCGGGAACACGTCTGCACTCTTCAAAGCCGACCGCGAACTGAGGAAATGCCGGTAAGCTGTATAATGGGCTAGATGGGGGTTCAACTTCATGCATATCTCAGGCATTTTGGAATTTTGCGCCAAATTTTCAACATGGGGTTTTAGGACCCTTCTCATGAATGATGTCACTGTCATGGCGTTATTCAGGCCGAAGGGTGATTTTGCGCAGTGACTGCAAATCACCCTTGACTGACTCCCCATGACGACGACATCATTCATGAAAGTCCCAAAACCATGTTGGTAATCAGCTAATTCAAAAATGACTGTTTCTGGCGTCGTTGCGCGGTTCTCACGCATTCGTAAATTGTAATTTCAATATTTTCACTCCAGATTTTCAACATTGCCATTTTACCACACCTTCTTATGAGTAGTACAGCTGTCATTTTCACATCTCACCCCAAAATGTGTTTCCGCCTTGTAGCGCAGAATGGCGCAGTCGGGGTGTCTTGAAATCAATGCGGGACAATTAAGAAAATCACAGTGACACTGTTCATGAGCAGAGGTCTTAAAATGGCTATGTTGAAAATTTGGTGAAAAATTCCTAAAAATGACTGTTTTACAGCGTCGTTGCGCGGTTTCTCATAATTTCGTAAGTTCTAATTTCAATATTTTCACTCCAGATTTTCAACATTGCCATTTTACCACACCTCCTCATGAGCTGTACAGCTGTCATTTTTCACATCCTGCCCAAAACATGTTTCCGCCCATGTAGTGCACAATGGCGCAGTCGGTGTGCGAACTCAGTGTATGGGACACATTAAGAAAATCACAGTGTCAGTGTTCATGAGCAGAGATCTTAAAATGGCAATGTTGAAAATTTGGTGAAAGAATTCCTAAAAATGACTGTTTTACGAGTGTGCGTTGCACAGTTCCACGCCTTCAGTAGGTTTGCGAATTTTCAATATTTCCACTCAGATTTTCAACATTGCCATTTACCACACCTCCTTATGAGCAGTACAGCTGTCATTTCACATCCTGCCCAAAAGCGATGTTTCCGCCATGTAGCGCACAATGGGCCTTGATCGGTGTCTAAACTCAATGTATGGGACACAGTAACAAAATCACAGTGACACTGTTCATGAGCAGAGGTCTTAAAATGGCTATGTTGAAAATTTCGAAAATTTCCTAACAATGACTGTTTTACGAGCGTGCGTTGCGCAGTTCCTACGCACGCTCGTAAGTTCGCAAATTTTCAATATTTGCACTCCAATGACTTCCAAATACCTAAACAGCACATAGAAGCAAGCAACATTCGGCATTGACAAATGCTTGTTTCTATACATACAGTACCTTAAGAAATAAGAGTCATACAGTTATTTTTTTAAGGAGGCTCCCATCCTGCCAACATGACCCTGTCCCTATGCATACCACTGAGGAGAATAAAAGAAAATGGAGCAGCAGAGCAGACAAGGACGATTCGCTCTCCTGATGGTGCACACGCGACTTTGCTTGTCCATTCCAATTGGCTGCAAATAGAGCGTCGTCATGGTTCTGCGGGCTTGAGTTGCAGCCAATCGGATTCGGGACAATATTAAAAAAAATCTCGAGTCACAGCAAATTCTCCTTTGCACCCCTCCAAAACTCACTTTGGAGTTGGTCCCAGGTCCCAGGCAGGAATGAGCAAATAAAAAAAAAAAAAAAACGAAACACCTCGGGAGTCAAAAAGTCCTGGTCTGTTTGCTTAAGGGGGGCAGTGTGCCCCCTTACCCCCCCCCCATAATCTACGCCACTGGGTGCCACCTATGTCCAAACCACAGACTGAGTTTGAAGCAATAAAGGTCTGAACCAGAGGGTTTAAAGCCACAAGAAAGAGGACAGGAGATAGGGGGCCACCCTGCCGAGTCTCCCTTCGAAGCGCGGGAGGGGGTCAAACTGATAGTGTTGGTGAGGATTCATCAACAGGAGAGCTATATAGAGTGGATTCCCCACTGCCAGAACTGTGGACCGAAGCCATACAACTGGAGCACCTCATGCAGGTAGTCCCACTCTACAGAGTCAAAAGCTTTAGTAAAATCAATGGCCAGTGCAGCCATAGATAGAGCTGACTGGGATGCCACCCATTTCAGGTTTAGTAACAGCCTGGTGTTATCTGCCCCAGACTTGCCTTTCATAAAGCCTGACTGAGCCAGATGGACAATGGAAGACAAAATGTCCAGCATTCTGGTGGCCAAGATTTTAACTAAGATCTTCATGTCCACTGACAGAAGGGAGACAGGGTGAAAATTTGCGCAATTTGGGGAACGTTCCACTTCTTAGGGAGGAGAGTAATGAGGGCCTCCCTCATCGTAGGGGTAAGATATTTGGCCACATGCGCCTCTTGAAGGGCCAACAGCAGTGGGGTATGATACAGTTCGACTGATATGCCATCAGGGCCCGGAGCTTTACCTGACACCATATGAGAGAGAGCCTGTCTGATCTTAGCCCCAGTAATTGGAGCGTCCAGTTTGGCAACCTGAGAGGGGAGTCAAAGCTGGATGAGCTGAGCCCTGGCAAAACCTGCCTAGTTCCTGTTTCAGCTGGAAGGGTGACAGGGAGGATTGCAACAGATACAAGGAAGCATAAAAGGAGCGCATGGCACTGTTGATGTCCTGGGGATCGTGGACTATCTTCTCTGACTTTTCCTGGAGGACATGAATGTGGGAGGAGGCTTATCGTTACGAAGCCTAAAAGCCAAAATTCTACCACTCTTCTCACCCCCATCACAGTAGGCATGTTTAGCCCTCAAGAGGAGCCACTCTGCCTTCTGGTGAAGAATGGTGTTAATTTGATATTTCAGTCCCACTATATGGTGAGTAAGAGAGATGTCTCTGGCTGGGGGTCATACAGCCTTAAACTGGATCTCCAATACAACAAGGTCAGCTTGAAGGGCCACCAGCATTGCCTTATGACCTTTATTTTTCGACGCTGAGTATGTGATTAAGTGCCCCCGAAGAACGGCCTTGAAGGCCTCCCAGGCTGTGCACAGACAAACCTCACCATCAGAATTAATAGCAAAGTAGTCCTGGGCAGTTTGAGAGATCATCCGGCAGAAGTCCGGATCTTTAAGAAGTAAGGGGTTGCATCTCCACTGGGTACCTGAGGGTTGCTGTCCTGATGGAGTGTAAATGGTTAGAACAGGGGCATGGTCAGAGATAATGATGCTTCCAATTTTGTTATCTGAAATCCCTTGAGCCACCGCTACATTGGCTAGACAATAGTCGATACAACTATGGGAAGCATGGGCAATAGAATAAAAGGTGCAGTCCCGCCCAGTGGGGTGGTCCCGCCACCACATATCAGCTAGTGTCCATTCATCCTGCAAGTCCTGCAGGGCCGCCCGAGCCATTGGATTAGCCTGGGGGGTGGGCACCAACTTGTCCAAGAAAGTGTCCATCACGAGATTGAAATCACCACCTATAATGATTGGGATAGTCGTGCCATCCAGGATCAGGGAATATATGGCTTGGCTAACAGTGGGAAAGAACTCGGAATGGTCCTCATTAGGAGCATATACATTACCAATAATGAGCTGCCCACATGGAGAAGAGAGCTTGACCAACACCCACCTGCCCTGAGAGTTCTTCCGGCATTCGTCGACTCCCCACAGGGAGGATCGACATATGAGGATGGCAACACCTTTAGATCTGGACGAAGCAGAGCTAGCATGTACTTCTCCCACCCAGGATTTCCTCAGCCATGGCACTGCCCTGCTCAGGAGATGCAGCTCTCATAACAAGGCAATGTCCATGTGTAAAGATCTAAGGTGTTGTAACACCTTCGTACGCTTAATGGGGTGGTTGAGGCCTTTGATGCTCCATGAAACTAGGAGTGTCCCTGAGGTGGAGGGGTTCCCCATAATGGTCACTTCGGGAAATTAAAAAATAAGTAGATGGTACTTACTCAGACTGAAGAGAAGATAAGAGCGGAGTTACCTCAAGGATACACCCAAGAACGAACACTTGGCACCAGAAAATAGCAGGGGTCAACGTGCAGGAACAAAGATGTAACAACACTGAGTCAGAAGGCAGACTAGAATAGGAGAGGAGAGGAGAAAAAACAGCTAAGATGTATAAACAAGCAAAAGCAATACGTAAACACACGGGCAGTTATGAAATACCCAAACACTAATGATTTAGAACAACTGTAAACAAGCGTAAACAAGCTATAGGATTCGAGGCTAATGCGAACAAAAGTGCCTAAATACAGGTACTCTCAGCTATGCCAGCTCTCGAAGCCTGAAATAGGGGAGGAACTTACAACCAGCCGGATTCAACCTCTAATCAGATAACTGTCCCAAGGTTGGGCACCGGGACATCAAGGGAAGGGAGTGGAACAAAAGGGCCAAGTGGGCAGGGAGAGATAGAGATTACTCCCTCCTACTAATATGATCATGAGTATTGGCCACTGACCGGTATATCAAAGAAGGGGGGCCTCATAGCTAATGACCAGCCCCAATAAGGTGGATAATCACTGGGCTGGCGCCGGAAATACCCCAATGCCAATGTCACAACAGGCTGTGCAGCAGCAGCTATAATGAGCAGGGTGGGGCACCCAATAGGGGGATAGGAAGGGGGTGCATCATCATAGAGTGGATAAGAGAGGCATAGGTGGCCCATCTTATAGCATGGTGCAGTAGTAGAGGATAGGGCCTGAATGGGTCCCTTTAAACTGAAGGTATACACCCCAGCCCCCTCAATCACCGTAGCAGGGCAAAACAGACCCAGTCCACTCATTAAGAGGAAACTGGGAGTAACATACAAGATACATCAGCATAAAGAGAAGAAACACTAAGCACAACCAGTCCACAATTTAACCGGATGGTCCTTCAGCCTGCCTGGCAGGAGCCAGGGGAATTCCAGGGGAGCTCGTGGAGCCAGAGGAAACAGCAGCTGCATAGGAGATCAGGCCTGGTCACACAGGAGTGGAGGCATCCACCGTTTCTACCAATGAGGAGTCAGGGTAATCGGCCCAGTCCACAGTAGCATCAGTCTCCATGTCAAACAATGCCTGACCTCCGAGCTGGTCCAGGGGGGTGTGGATCAGGAGTGCAATCATCTCTGGAAATTTTTGCCAGAGGACCATTCAACTGGAGTTCCTGGGGCAGCTGGGCTCCGCTGCATGCTCTTTGCCTCTGCCATGAAGTGGATCCAGATTGTCATGGAGGCAAGGAAAGGGGTGGCTAAGGGAGAAGACTGAGAGGCAGCCATGGGCAGAGGTAACACTCGAACACGGGAGCTGGAGGAGATAGGGGGTCCAGACTGAGTGGTGACATGTCCAGCTGGAAACAAGTCCTCCTGAAACTGCCTGCCCTTCAAATGGTTCCCTTTAGTAGCTGAATCCTTATTAGGCTGCCAGAGCCTTCTGGGGTTTGTAGTTGGGATCGGAAGTGCAGGCCAAAACTTAGCAAGCTACTTTTCAAGGTCAGCAGGATGGTCCGCTACAACTTCTCTCCCATCTTTGGACACAACTAGGCTGCTGAGTCCCCAAAATCTGAACTGGAAATTATGTTGGTAAAAGAATTTCTTTAAGGGGCCAAAAGATATCCTCTTTGCTGCAGTCTCTTGTGCAAAGTCCCGATAGAAGGAGACTGAGGACCCCTGCCAATTCCAATAATGCACAAATCATTGCACCTGGCCCTGTTCTCTTGGTCTTCTGCCCTGTCCCACAGGGCCACCAGCCACTCCTCATGTAGCTGGATACGATGCAGAAGTTTGGCCTGTTGCTGCTCACAGGTGTCCAGCCGCTGTTCTGAAACATTCATTCTGTCCTGTAGCTGTCGGACAACAGCTACAGTACCAGAGAGGGATAAGCTGATATCATCGACCCGGACTAGGAGGGTCTCCAGCATCTTCGTGAGGTACTGGAGCGAGTCACGGACAGAAGCTGGCTGGGTGGGTGCCTGAATGCCGTGCGCTTGCTGTATGGGCGAACCCTAGGAAGACATACTGGAGAAGCATTGAGCAAGCTATTTCCCCCACTGGTGGGTTCCAATAGGCTGCACACTCTCAAACTGATAGGTGAGGAGGCTGAGAGTGCAGATATTGCAATGGGCCGCATGACTGGCTGCAGGTAGGATGAGGCCTACGTGACCTGGTGCCCCAAGATGACTCGCGGATGCCCAGCGCTGCAGAAAACACAAATCGCATTGTTATCCACAGAATGCAGTCACTGCTCAGTAGGAGTAGAGTTACTCAAACATTTAAAAACACTGAAGGGTCTCGATGTCCGAGGATTGCGGCGCCAGAGCTCGGATGTTGCCCGGGCTAGGGAGAGCTGATAAAATTAAGCAGCCATTACTCCGATGGCCAAGCCACGCCCCCCCAACTCCCAGTGTTTAAATCATTTTTGGTCAAGCTGATGGACCTATTACAAGGCCAACTAATCTTAGGTGCAGATTTCAACTTGGACATGTCCGAGACCAGGACACCTCACATCCAGCCAAACACCAAGCCTCCTCAGCACCATGATATATCAGCTCTAACCTTTCTAATTTGGGTATGATAGAAAGCTGGCATCGCCTTTTCCTAAATGGAAAGGCTTTCACATATTTTTCTCCCATATTTCAATAATACTAACATACATACTAACATACTAAAATGCCAGCAGAATAGGCCTAACTGTCTTTCGTGCCTGCTCGTTTGGTCAGCCCCCACCCTGGGAGCTGAACTTGCTGCCCCCCTCACCTTCTTTGGCTTCTCCCTTCCCAGTTCCGGATATTCTCGCTGCATTGGATTTTGCTTCCAGAACCCTTCCTCTGTACCTTTCCCAACCCCTCTTGAACCCCTCCACCGTCTCTGCCTCCACCAGCCCCCTGGGCAGCATTCCATGGCTCCACCACCCTCTCAGTGAAGTAGCACCTCCTCCTTTCTCCGCTGAATCTTCCCCCCTCCAGCTTCCACCCATGCCTCTAGTTGCCCCTCCTCCTTCTTGAAGCATCCTGATTGCTCCTCCCTATTTACCCCCTTTCATGTACCTGAAGACCTCTATCATGTCTCCCCGGTCCCTTCTCTCTTCCAATGTGTACATATTTAGCTCTTCAAGCCTCTCCCCATAGGTTCTGTCCCCCAGGCCCCAAATCATTTTGGTTGCCCTCCTCTGGACCCTCTCCAGGAGTTTAATGTCCCTCTTTAAGTGTGGCCTTCAAAACTGCACGCAGTACTCAAAATGCGGCCTCACCAAGCAGTTATACAGAGGGAGTATCGCTTCCCTCCTTCTGGAGGTGATCCCCCTAGCGGTGCATCCCAGCATCCTGTTGGCCTTGGCTGCTGCCCTCCTACAAGTCTCCGAGTTGTTCATCTTGACATCCACCACCACCCCCAGGTCCCTCTCAGCCATTGAGACTTGTAGCATTTCCCCCCCAAGGGTGTATACTTGGCGCGGGTTTCTGGCCCCCAGGTGCAGTACCTTGCATTTCCCTGCATTGAACCTCAGCTTCCACTTTCTAGACCATCTTTCCAGACCCTCCAGGTCCCCCTGTAGGGCCACCCTCCCCTCCTCCCCATCCACCACCCCCCCAGTTTTGAGTCATCTGCAAAGAGACTCATCTCACTCCTGATACCTGTCCTTATGTCAGAGATGTAGGCATTGAACAGGAGGGGCCCAAGGACTGATCCCTGTGGGACCCCACTAATGACCCTCCTTGGGGATGAGACTATCCTGCCAACTACAACCCTCTGGGTCCCGGTCCTGGAGCCAATTGCCTATCCATCTGATCATCTGGTTCCCCATCCCCATTTCTCCCAGCTTATGCAACAGGCCCTCATGAGGAACAGAGTCAAATGCCTTGCTGAAGTCTAGAAAGAGGACGTCCACTGGTCTACCCAGGTCCAAGGCACTTGTCACCCAGTCATAGTACTCCACAAGGTTTGTCTGACATGATTTCCCCAGGATGAATCCATGCTGTCTATCGTCCAGGCGCCCTGACTTTTCCAGGTCCCCCCCAGCCTCTCCTTGACAATGCTCTCCATCACCTTGCCCACCACCGATGTCAGGCTGACAGGTCTGTAGTTCCCTGCCACCTCCCTTGATCCCCCCCAGTGAATAGACTATTTTTTCACAACCTTTGAACACTTTTCAAATATTCAGGGCATAACATATGGACCTATGCTGCTATCAGACTCTTCTATCACCCTTAAACTTGCTCTTGGAGAAGAGTGTCAATCTAGCCTTTGGTATTTAAACACTTCCTTATTAAAGAACGAACAGTTTTGTACCCTCATAACTGACAGAATTCAACAAATTCAAGAGAATGAGTCACAGTCAGTAGCAGCCCCTATCCTCTGGGATACCTTGAAAGCAGTACTAAGGAGGGAAATAATTTCATACTAATCCTGTAAAAAAAGACAACAAAATGTACAATACAGTTCTCTCCTGGAACAGTTACAAACATACCAGCTTCTCTACTCCCTTGATGACACGGTGATATCTAATAAGATTAAAACCCTGAAAAGTGATCTCCAGGCTATAATGGACACCAGAGTTCAACAGGCCCTCACTTACTTAAAGCAAACATACTATTAAAGGGAGCCAGAGGCTCCTGTCTTCTGACCTGGAAACTGTAGGTTCTATGGTACACAACATGTGTGCTGCAGATCAGAGACTTCAACACAGGGACTGTGACGAATGACTCTTGCCAGTTACAGATGATGTTTAGAGAGTTTTATCAAAAACTATGTTCGGACCCTTCCCCGTAGAATACGGCCAAGATCTCCAACTACCTATCGAAACTCAGTCTCACTAAGCTTACAGAATCTCAACAAGCATCCTTAACAGCCCCAATACTGCAAGAGTCAATCCTTTTGGTGTTACAGACTGTGAAGACACAAAAATGCCCTGGCCCAGAGAGATTCCCGGTGAAGTGGTATAAAACCATTTCTAACTAACTGGTATAGCATGTACATCCAGCCTTCTTGAAGGTCTCCTGTGGTGAACCTCCCCCTCCCTCATGGGCTTATGCCACACTTGCAACCATCCTAAAACCAGGTAAGGATCCCTCATCACCTTCCTCCTATCATCCCATCCCTATCTTAAATGTCAATTACAAGCTATACATGGTGATTTGGATGCATAGACTGGACCGTATTCTCCCATCTCTAAATTCACCTAGATCAAGTAGGATTTATTAGAAGGTGTCACACAATGGTTAATATATGCAGAACACTTCTGCTGATAGAGTATACCCAGTCCAGACAAATTCCCACTGCCCTGCTTAGCTTGGAAGCCAAGAAGGCTTTTGGCGAAGTGTCCTAGAGTTTCCTCTGGGGCACTCTGTCAGCTTTTGGCTTTCTGGATCCTTTTATCTCAGGGTTCTACTAACTGTATCAAAGCCTGCAAGCTTGTATTAGGGTGAGTGGCTCCCATTTCTCCCTCATACAGTTACAAAGGGGCACATGACAGTAATGCCCTTTGTCACCATTCCTTTTCACCTTATACATCAACCCTTTAGCCACTGCCCTGAGATCCAGCCAAACTGTTGATGGTGTCCTGTTGGGAGGTACAGAGAATTTTATGTGGATGATGTCCTATTCCTTCTTAACCCCAGACAGTTCCATTCCAGCGGCATGGTCAGTACCGCAAGACTTCAGCCGGCTAGCAAGGTTCTCACTGAACCGCCACAAAACAGAAGTCCTCCTCCTTCATTAATCTACGTCCTCGTCCCCCGAAAAGTACTTTTCCTTTTAAATGGTATAGCACCAGGATAAAGAATCTGGGGATCTATATCCCCAGAGACCTTGATAATCTTGAACTTTTAAATTATAAATCTCTCACGATGTCCTTGAATGAGGACTTTCTTTGCTGGTCCCACTGTCCACTGACTTTCTTTTCCAAGGTTGCAACTATATGAATGAACGTCCCTCCTCGCCTATTCAACGTATTTCAGACCCTACCAATCTTTCCAGTGCAGTACTACTTCACCTCTTGGAACAAATCAAGATTCATCTGGGGGGAGGGCACCACCCCGTATCAGTTACTCTCTATTGCAACTCCCCTCAGCGAGAGGTGCAGTTAATCTCCCAAACCTGGTAAACTATGCCAAGGCTTCTCACCTCCAAATAATTTTGCTCTTGCTTTTGCCTCTGGCTATTCCTCCTTGGAAGAACATTGAGGTCATCTTAAAGGGACACTGCCAGCTTTTTTTTTTTTGACTTAGTAACTTTTTTACATGTTAATTTATCTTTGACCCTTTAGTAACTGTAGTGTTCACAGAATGTAAATATAATAGATTCCATGAAATGCTACAAGGGCTCATTCATTTTGCCAAAAATACTTAGTGGTTGGTCCAGCCTTCAGTCCCGCCACTGATGCTTGCATGCATCCTGACTGACAAATGGCACTGATCCAAGCGGTATTTGTTCATAAATATGTCAGCAAAAATGTGCACTTCGGCAGTGAAACACCCTGCCAGTTTCTTTATGGCTTACAGAACTCCAGAAAGTGATTCCTATTTTAAAATGAGCACTCTAACTATCTTTATGTTGTGCCTGAAAATTCAAGCCATGGCTCTGGGCATGCGCAGTAGCCCTAAGAGGATGCCTAGGCATAGGCTGAATTGCTGGCCCTTGGTGGGCTCCAAGAAGGTGGGGGTGGCAGGTAGGAGACACCACTCCTCAGCCTGTGCCTCTAAAAAATTCCTTCCTGGTGTGACAGGTCAGCCAGGAGGGGGCACCAAAAGCAGTGGCAAGGGAGGATGTGGGGGTCCTCAGAAAGGGATTCCCCAAGGTGGAAGAAAGATGCTCCCAGCCAAGGAAGAAGCAGATACTGGTGGGGGACTCTACCACTAGGAGGACAGACCTGGGAGTGGGAGGTAGAGGTAAAGTGCCCACTGGTGTTTTGGCTTGGAAGGACAGATAGTGGATCCAGAGAACTGCTAGGGAAGCAGGTCATGGGAGGGAGCTAGATGACATAGTCCACCTGGGGACAAATGACCTGGTAAGAGATGCAGTATGGGTAGTGCAGGGTAATTTCAGGGAGCTGGGGAAGGATCTAAAGCAGGTAACATGCACAGTAGTGTTCACTGAGGTGTTCCCTGTGTGCAACCGAGGGGAGGATAGGGTACTCCACATTAAGACTTTTAACAACTGGTTGAAGGCATGGTGCTGGGAGAAGGGCTTCAGCTACACTGAGGACTGGGGGCCAAGCTGGGAGGATATGAGCCTGTATAAGGGAGACAGCCTGCATCCTTCCAGGAGGAGGACCACAGTCCTTAGTGGGAGGTTTAAATGTTACTTGAATGAGCATTAAAACCAGCTGGGAGAGGGGAGGCTGCATTCTTAAGGGAGGCAAAAACTGCCCCTCCTTGCATGAAGAAGAAACAAGGAGGGAGGGCCCAGTGGGGAGGATGCTTTCACATGGCAGGGTTGCAAGAAGATAGAAGGGTAGAAAAGCCTGAGGGCAAGGGAGTATAAATCAAGGATTCAAGAAGAAAGGAGTAAAATGGAGGGGATGATGAGAGAAGAGAGAGGGGCCAGGGGGAGCTTCAGGGAGCAGCACAGGCAGAAGGGGGGAAGCGAGATTGTAGGCAGGGAGGGAACTATGTATAGAAAGCCATGTGCACCACCACAAGGAGTCTGGGAAATTAAATTCCTGACCTGGAGGCCATCATGGAGGAGACTAACCTGGATTTGGTGGCTATGACTGAGTCATGGTGCACTGACAATCACAAGTGGAACATGGCCATATCAGGCTACTCTCTGTTCAGGAGAGATAGGGAGGGGAAGGGAGGAGGGGAGGAGGGGAAGAGGGGTTGTTCTATATGTGAGAGATGGAATCAAGACTATTGAAATACAGGGGCACCTGGAAAAAAAAGGAGTGCTGGAGGTGCTGTCAGTCACCCTGGAGAAAGGAGCTGGGCCGCTATCTGTACAGAGGTAGTATTCAGATGTTTGGAACAGGGACAGCAGCTGGATAAGGTACTAGGAGATACCATCAAAAGTGTGGCAAATAAAGCTGAGATGCTGCTAGTTGGGGACTTTAATCTGCCAGATGTGGATTGGAGTCTTTCAGCTGCAGCTTTGGCAAGGATCACGGCCAGGCTTTACTCCCTACAGGGGGCATTTCTCAAGTCAGCGAACCCACTAGGGATAGGGCTGTGCTGAACCAAGTGCTTACAAACAAGGACAGCATTACAAACGTCACAGTAGGCAGTCCCCCAGGAACCAGTGATACAGTGTAGTTCAACATTAAGCCAGTAGCTGAAGCAAACCACAGCAGGACAAGGGCACTGGACTTTAAGACAGCATATTTTAATGGAATGGGAGACTATTTCAGAAACTGCCTAGTACAGGAGGATTGCCAGAGAGGGGTAGAGAAACAGTAGAGGAAATAAGGAAGGGCATCAGGTAACAAGACTCTACATGACAGAAGTGAGTGTGGAGGGGGTGTGGGATAACAGATGGACCAAACAGCGAACTTCAGGTTCAACACACAGTCTCTGTGTGATGTTTACTCAAAATACAGTAGATAACCTTAAGCAATGGCATATCCCTTCTTCAGTACATCAGTTTGCAGCAACAGACTATATGCATGTCCTTTCTCTGCACTCAGTCAGCACCTACTGACTCACTGATTTCTGATCTAACTTAGCATTTGAGATTCAGCCTCCACCTCTATGCGGGCTCTGTTTGCTTGGGTGGTGGGGGCTCAAATAAAAAAAAAGCTAAAGACAAAGAACCTCAGTGCACAATCACTGAAAAAAAGGTTGCCCCAAAGGGCACTGGCAACAAATCAAGTTTCAAAAAAATACAACATCATACATACTTCCATAATGCAGAGAATCATAGGATACATGCAAATCACCATGACATTTCAGACTTGCTTAACTTACAGCAATTTACATGCATTTTAAATAGCACAACTTTCTTAAGTTCTATAATATACACTCACCTAGTAGTTTTTACCTTAATCAAAAACACCTAGGCCCAGATATTCAAAAGGGTTGCGCATGGCGCAACAGTGTTGCACCATGCACAACCCACTGATGCACCCCGGTGCGATATTTAAAAGGGCAAAGTGCGCCTGCACAAATCCCTATCATGAGCACATTAGTAATGTATGCAGGCACAGGTGAAGTGCCGTGCATAAACTGCACGAGGCCGATATTCAGCCGGGCCATGCAAAGTTATGCTAAGCAACCCCTACCTGCGCCTGCACAGCGAGAAAACGAAAAAAGGAACAAGTCGGGGGCCACCCACAGGTGAGCTGCCGCGTGCAGGGTGCGAGACGCGGCGCTGTGGGTGACCCTCGACCTATTCCCGCACCTAGTGGCGCCCCCATGCCCGATCGCGGGTATGACGGTAACCCCACCAGTAGCCGATCACGGGCATAACAATATTCTTCCCCGGTAGCCCGATCACGGGCATAACGATATTCTCCCGAGTAGCCTGATCACGGGCATAACAGTATTCTCCCCGAGTAGCCCGATCGCGCCATAACAGTATTCTTCCCCTCCCGAGTAGCCCGATCGCGGGCAACAGTATTCTCCCCCCCAAGTAGCCCGATCGCGGGCATAACAGTATCGTCCCCCATTAGCCGATCGCGGGATGGCGAAATGTTTCCCCCCATCAGCCCGATCGCGGGCATCTGTTCCCCAAAGTCCAATATCCCTGGTGGTCCAGTGGACCGAGCAGACCGATCACGGCGGCATTCCCTCACCCAAGTCCGAAATCCTTGGTGATCTAGTGGCCCCCACCCACCCGCCCGAAGCCCCTGCCTCCCCCCCATCAGCTGGCGGTGGCAGCACCCTCCCGCCTGCCGCGCTACCCACTGACTGACAGCTTGGTATGGCTGCCGCGCCCATTGGTTCAGAGCAGGCCAATGGGCGCCTGCAACCATATCGTACAAGTCAGTCAGATATGTCTGGCTCATGCTCTGAACCAATGGGCATGCAGCCTACTGAGCTGTCAGTCGGCGGGCGGCGGGCAGCAGGCGTGGGATGCTGCCACCGCGCGCTGATGGGGAGGGGAGCGGGTGGTGGGTCTCCGTATGGGTGGGGTGGGGGCCACTAGATCACCAAGGATTTCGGACTTGGGGTGAGGAATGCCGCCCATGATCGGGCCCGCTCGTCCACTGGACCACCAGGGATGTTGGCCTTTGGGGAACAGATGCCCGCGATCGGGCTGATGGGGGGCATTTCAGTTATGCTCGCGATCGGCTAATGGGGAGAATACTGTTATGCCCGCAATCGGGCTATTCGGGAATACTGTTATGCCCACAATCGGCTGTAGGGAGCGCCGGTCCTCGACGGCTGCCGTTGCCTGGCATGGCGCCAGGCGCAAGTCATCGGGGATCGGTGCACCTGCATGCTAATGGCATGCACATGGGGCCGTAATCAGATGCAAATGGACCCCCGTGCACCTTGCATAAATTATGGCCCCATTTGCATGTCACCCTTTGAATATTGCAGGTGCTGTGCATGGTGCAATGGAACTTGCGCCACCGCATCTCAATGCTCCACTCTGACCACTTGCGCTGGTGCAGTTCCACTGCACCATGCACAGTGGGTGTGGCCAGGGGTGATATTCAAGAAGTTGCGCCATAGCGCAACTCCATTGAATATCACCCTGGCCACACCCCTGCACAACTATTTTGAGCGGCGCACGGGCTTGCGCCACAAACTGGCGCAGTTTGAATATCTGGGCCCTAGTGCTATGGTATTTTCAACATTTACAGGTTTTATACACATAAGGTATATACATTAAAGTATTTTATGACATAGTGCTATTGCATACTAAATCCAACAATGAGGAACACAACCTGTTGTTTTACATCAGCTTGGAGGTCACCACAATAACCTCCCCATACGAGGACCTGATAAGGAAAATTAAATAGGACACTATAGTGTAGTCAAGACAGGGGAAGGGAGTGCCCTTAGGTGGCCAGCCTTATGGACCAGAAATTGTAAAGGATAGATTAGGCTAAGAAATAGAACTGTTGCAACATATTTAAGAAAAGGTCAGTCCTCAAGAGTGGCAGGAGCTCCCTGTCACATATCCCCCACCTTAAGAGGAAAGCAGTTATTGCAGACTGCTTACTACTTTCCTGTCCCAGGAAGGGATGAAGCTTAAACCCATCCATCTTCAGAAGCTCTGTCTCAATGTCTCTATTAACAATAAACATTCTACCATAAATATAGTGGATATCATCTTTCTTTACCCTGAGGCATTAACACATTTCTCAACAGAGACTAATGTACCTTCCAAACTCCTTTTAGGGAAAGTCTGTCATATTTCTTAACCAAATATCTGGATGGCTGGAAGGTCCAGTACCATAGTATGGGGGTGAGTAATTACCTTCTCCAACCCCACCAGACATGTCAGTTTTAAGCAAGGGCACAGTCCTAGGTTCAACCCCTCTACATAAACCCACTATGTCTCTTGATTCATTCATTTCACTTGCTATTGGTACAGACACCTGATGGTAGACACTCTTTTGGTGTTATCCCAACACAGGTTCCAATCCATTTTCCACCCACCTCCTCCTTGGTAGTTTTTTTTTTATCAAAAAAAATAAAACACATGTACCACCTCCTTGATATTAACATATTGTAACATTCTGGCAATATTAGCATCTTTAGCCTGCAGTATACCCAAGTCAATACTGTTAATAACTTTAGCTGCATCAATACAAGGAAAAGTCCCTTCAGCCTCATAGGCTTCTTCTTGCTTGCTTGGAGTATTTAACCCCAGCACAATATCACTAGGCACAGTCTTACCTGTGGTCTCACATTCAAGTTCCATACTTGCATCTCTGACCTTCAGCAGGTAACATCCTGGGATCAAAGGCAACAAAAGAATATCCTGCTCAGTTAGGGGGTCCTCCTCAAACTGGGCCCATAAAACATCCTCCTCTGAATCTTTATCCAAACTCTCCATCAGAAACAGCTTGAGCACCTGGCACTGGTGTTCCGCCTCTCTGCGTAGTTGGTCTGCCTCCAGCCATTGCCCACTCATCAAGTGGATCATCCTCATCCTCATCAGGGTCTCCACTTCGTGGGTGTTGTCTCTCGCACCTCCAGTCTGCCTCAACCTGCATCTCTTCGTTGTCTTCAGGCCTGGCCTTCCTCTGAGCTCACAGGTCTGGTCTAGGCAGCAGCTTCTCTCCATCTGTCAGCCATGGTTCTGGTCAGAACTCCACAGACATTCTTCTCTGGGTTCTTCTCTGGCAACTCCTGGTGCAAATGTCCACCTGGGATATCTGGGCGATATCCACCAGAAAATATCCCTCTTCGGCCAGTCCAGATGCTTCCAGCAAGTTATCCCACTTCTCACATCAAGACTGTGGAGGGGTTGTGGGATAATAAATGGACCAAACACCGAACTTCAGGTTCAACACACAGTCTCTGTGTGATGTTTATTCAAAATACAGCAGATAAGCTTAAGCAATGGCATATCCTTTCTTCAGTACATCAGTTTTCAGCAACAGACTATATGTATGTCCTTTCCCTGCACTTAGCCAGCACCTACTGACTCACTGATCTCTGATCTAACTTAGCATTTGAGATGCAGCCTCCACCCCATGCAGGCCCTATTTGCTTGGGTGGTGGGGGCTCAAATAAAAAAAAAACATGCTAGAGACAAAGAAACTCAGTGTAAAAGCATTGACAAAAGGATACCCCAAAGGGCATTGGCAACAAGTCAAGTTTCAAAGAAATACATCATACATACTTAATGCAATGCATCATGGGATAAATGCAAATCACCATGACATTTCAGATTTGTTCAACTTACAGTGATTTACATGCATTTTAAATAGCACAACTAACTTAATTTCTATAATATTCAGCTACCTAGTACTTTTTAGCTTTATCAAACACACCTAGTGCCATGGTATTTTCAACATTTACA
This sequence comes from Neoceratodus forsteri, assembly GCA_016271365.2. Classification (NCBI taxonomy): domain Eukaryota; kingdom Metazoa; phylum Chordata; order Ceratodontiformes; family Ceratodontidae; genus Neoceratodus; species Neoceratodus forsteri. The sequence goes on from CM028130.1 coordinate 621,117,657, forward strand.
GGTTTTATACACATAAGGTATATACATTACTGGCTCAGCTTAAAGCACGTGACCATCTTTGGGGTATAGCCAGGACCACAGGCTCCATAACAGACTCACTTAACTATAAACAGGTGCGCAACCTATGCACTTCACAAATCAGGCAAATGAAGAGCTCCTATTTCAAGAATGCTCTAGAAACCACCTGGGGTGACGGGAGATCCTTCTGGGACAATATACATAATATTACAGGCAAACAGACTAAATCCTCTCCCACGGCAATGAACATTGATGGCTCCACTACCCATGACCCTAAGACTATTGGCCCGATGCCCTAAATAAAACCTTCACTGACCTCAGTGGTGTCCTCTCACCAGACTTCTTCCAGGACTTGTCAGTTCCAAAACTCGTATCCCAAACCACCTCGCCAGACAAACCGCTATTTCACTTTAAAATAGTTAAAACATATGAAGCCTACAAATACATAAAAAAGGCCTGCTCTAAATCTAGAAATAGCAGTGACACCATTGATCTAAAACTTCTGTCTCTCACCTTGGAAGAAGTGATCCACCCCCTCACCAAGATTCTCAACCTCTCCCCTGTGCCAAAGTCAATTCCCCAACACATGGAAGGCCACTTTAGTCATACCAGTGCATAAAGGGGGCGAGAAATCCACACCAGGGAACTATCGGCCCATATCTATACTTCCACCCCTCTCCAAAGCTCTTGAACCGATCGTGGCGGATCAACTATCAGACTACCTGCAAAAGTATGATCTACTCTGCATTCAGCAACACGGATTTAGGAAAGGACACAGTACATCAACGGCCCTACTTGATTATTCTAGTGAAACTCACAAAGTCTTGGATAAGGGTTATTTAACCGGAGCTGTTTTCATAGACCTCACAAAGGCCTTTGACACTGTTCACCATGGCCTTCTAATCTCTCTTCTGCTCAACATTGGGCTAGCCGAGGGACCTGGAGCCTGGGTAAAAAGTTACCTTGCACAACGTTCTCAAACAGTAAAAATCTCTGATGTTCTCTCTGACTCCAAACCGGTCCTCTCTGGTGTCCCCCAGGGTTCAATTTTAGGTCCTCTCCTCTTCAGCCTATTTCTAAACTTGCTTCCCAAATCCTGCCCTGAAAATTAATACTCATGTAGATGACGCTGTAATTTCTCCTCCCATAAGATCCAAATCCACTAGACAGAGCTTGCAGCTTGCTTTCTCATGTGCTGAAAAGTGGTTCCTTGAGCACAAACTGGTCCTAAATCAAAAAAAAACAAGAGTCATGCTTTTCGCCAGTCATCAAAACAGAAATAGGCATACTCCACTCGTCATAAAAACTTCTCTTGGAAATACACTAGAACAAGTGAACACCTTCAAATACCTTGGTATCACTTTTGACAAATGTCTTACTTTTGCGGCACATATCGATAACACTGCAAAAACAGTGCACCAACGCATTGGAAGTTTGTACCGGAACCGTCAATTTTTCAACCAAGCTGCCTTGAGGATTGCTGCTCAAAGCTCCATCATCTCAATCATAGACTATGGTCTAATTGTCTACGGCTCAGCTACTACCACTGCACTAAAGCGCATTTCAACAGCACTAAACAAAACCTGTCGACTCCTCACTGGATCACAGAGACGGACCCACAATTGTGACCTCTACACGGAAACCGGTTGGTTGCATCTTTCCAATCACCTCATGTATCTCACCTGCATGATGGCAAAAAAATCAATCTTGGGACTCACTCCTCCATGCATCCGGGACCTGCTCTGTCTGAACAATGGCACTCGTACCACCAGAAGATCTGACCACCAACCTTTCCTTGTCCCTAGATGCCGGACTGCTCAGGGACAAAGATCTTTTACATACCGTGCCCCTACCTAGTACAATGCCCTTATCCTGCCCTCCCTATCCTCCACGATATTGGGAGCTTTCAAATCCATACTTTATGCTCACCTCACAGCCTCCAGCTCCTGTGACTGCTTTGGCTAAAGTCCCATCCCACTGAGTGCACTTACATTTGTTTCACTCAACCACCATGGTCTCCTCTTTGACAAAGACAACCTGAGTACCACTAACCTGGTTCTGTCTGCTCCTAACTTCATTTCTCCTCTCTTCCCTCAAGCTCTCCAATCCTTATTCCTTGCCCTTGACACTGCCTCTGAGTTCCTTTTTCTTTTCTGTACATAAATGTCACTGTTTAAGTTGTGGCCTTGTTAAATGGCTTACTGACTGTTTGTAACACTGTCTACTATGTTTTTGTACTTAATGACGTGGAACCTTTGTAAAAGAGCCTTGGCTCAAAGGTATTAATTCCTAGAACAATAAACTTCAAACTTCAAACATTAAAGTATTTCATGACATAGTGCCATTGCATACTAAATCCAACAATTAGGAACACAACCTGTTGTTTTACATCAGCTTGGAGGTCACCACAATAACCTCCCTGTACAAGGGCCTGAGATGGATAAGAGAAATTAAAGAGGACACTATAACATAGTCAAGACAGGGGAAGGGAGTGCCCATAGGTGGCCAACCTTATGGACTAGAAATTGTAAAGGATAGATTAGGCTAAGAAATAGAAGAACTGTTGCAACAGATTTAAGAAAAGGCCAGTCCTCAAGAGTGGTAGGAGCTCCCTGTCACAGTAAGCAAAAGGAAGAAAAGACTGTTACTGTACCCTAGGGAAGTGGTCACGGTGGTGAGGGAAAAAAGGGTGAGATTCAGGAAGTACAATGAAATGCAGAGGGAGGAAGGCAAGAAGGTGTTCCAAATAAAACAGAGGGAAGTAGCAAAAGTCATAAGGGTAACAAAGGTGCAGACAGTGGAAAGAATACCCATAGGGTTAGCTAAAAGGGATAAAACTTTCTTCAGATACATAAGCGAGAGGAGGAAAGCAAGGGGAGTGGTAGTGAGAATAAGGAAGATGACAGGGGAAGACAGCGCAGAACAGGATAAAGAAAACACAGATATCCTGAACAGGTACTTCTGCTTAGTCTTCATAGTGGGGTGGGGAGATGAACCACCAGGGAGCAGAAAGAACAACTGGGGAGGGGGGCTGAACACAAGTCAATTTTCTTTTTGCAGGTAATTCTTTTTCTTACCTGGCCCAAAGCAGCCTTCTGGTTGCCAGCCACTACAGGCCTGTCTCCCCAATTTTCCCCAGGACTTACTTTCACACACAAGCAGTGTGGCCTGGGTATTCATCTGATGCAGGGCTACCAAGTGGCTGAAAGTCAGTGGCTGCCCAGGAATCCACCCTTTTTCCATTTTCTCTAATGTAGAGTGGACATCCAGTGCTGCCCAAATGTGTCCATGCACTCCACCCCCCCATTCAGATAGTCCTTAACTGCCATATTCCTAGCCAACACTAGGAGCCAAGATAACACTGGGCATGGCAACTCTCTCTTCCCAGGACAGGAAAGCAGTCCTACAGATGATATATGCTCTCCTATTGTGGTTGAGCCCCCGGTATCCCAGGTCTGTTCCTGAAACTGGGTCGCTGGCATGGTGGCAGGTGTGGTGCAGTTTCCTCAACCCTCCACACCACCGGACCAGTTCACACAAATTAATTTTCAGAGGAAAGAGCCCTAAAGGGACTTGCAAGTCTGAAAGTGAAAAATTAATTTAGTTCAGTTTTTGTTGACTGGGAAAGGAGGACTAGGAAATTCTATTAGTTTCAGTATCATCCGGGGTGCAGATGGAAAACAATCGACACTGAATCAAATAAAGCTATTGGTGGTATTTTTAGTGAATGGGAGAAATTTGGCCAGAAACTGGGGAAATTCCCTATATTTTTCAAGACATGCTATCGGAACTTTAACATCCACCTGAACAACCACTAAAACATGCAGATGGGACCTCGGTTTAATGGCCCATCTGAAAGATGTCACCCCAAGAGTACAGCATCCCCCCCATGCTGCACTACCAAGTTCCTAGAACCCACAACCTTCCAATCTTCCAGCCTCAGAGACAAGTGTGCAACCTGTTATGCCACTTGCACTACTCTAAAAGGCCAAGGGACCTGACGGGATACACCCAAGGGTACTAAAGGAACTCAGGGAGGCGCTTGCTGCATCAGTGATGGGCCTATTCAACAGCTCACTGGAAAGAGGCATGGTTCATGAGGACTGGAAGAAAGCAGGCATGGTCCCACTCCATAAGAGTGGCAGCAGGGAGGAGGCTAACAACTATAAGCCAGTTAGTCTCACATCAGTGGTTGGAAAATTAAGGTTTAACCTGTGAAAGGAAATGTTAGTAGAGTATCTTGAATCCACTGGGCTACAAGACAAAAAGTAGCATGGATTCATGGGGGAGGGGTGTCATGCTAGACAAATCTTCTTGATTTTTTCAACTGGCTGACCAAGGAAATAGAACAGGGAACGGCAGTGGACGTGGCCTACTTGGACTTTAGCAAGGGCTTAGACAGTGTGTTACACAGGAGACTGTAAAGAAATTGAGCAACCTGGGGTGGAATCTAAAAAGGTCAATTGGGTAAGAAATTGGTTAATAGATAGGTGACAGACAGTGGTGGTTAATGGCACTCACACTGAGTGAGGGGAGAGTGAGTAGCGGGGTGTTGCAGGGCTCAGTACTGGGACTGGTCCTCTTTAATGTCTTCATAAGAGATACTGTGGAAGAACTGGAAGGGAATGTATGCCTTTTTGCAGATGACACCAAAATCTGTAATAGGGTAGATACTTGGGAGGGGGTGGAGAAAATGCATGGGGCCTTTGGAATCTTGAGGAGCGGTCAAGGGCAATGCAGCTGGGATTCAATGCCAAAAAGTACAAAACTATGTACCTAGGGCATTGAAACCCAGAAGTTGAGTACAGGATGGGGGAGGGGGGTAGTGACAGTCAGTAATTTGGAAAGGAACCATGACATTTTCATAACTGATGACCTCAAAGTAGCAGGGCAGTGTAGCAAAGCAGTGTGTAGGGCCAGTGGTATGCATAGGGAGAGGTATCACCAGCCGGAGAAGGGAGATGGTGTTACCACTGTATCGCTTGCTGGTCAGACCCCACCTGGAATACTGAGTCCAGTTCTGGAGGCCACATCTCAGAAAAGCAGATAGGGTGGAGACAGTGCAGAGGAGGGCAACTAAAATGGTGCAGTGGTTGCATCAAATGCCCTATGAGGAGAGACTGAGGGACCTAAAACTGTACACCCTAGAAGAGAAGAGAGCAAGAGGGGATACACCAGAGAACTACAAGTACCTCATGGGGGTGAACAAGGTACAGAAGTGGAGTCTGTTTCAAATGAAAAAGAGCATCAGGACCAAACTGCATGTGATGAAGTTTGAAGGGGAGAATTTTAAGAGGGATGTGAGGAAGTATTACTTCACTGAAACAATGGTGGATGCCCGGATCAAACTGCCAGCAGAAGTGCTGGAGGTGAAAACAGTAAGGGGCTTCAAGCATGAATGGGATAGACATAGAACAATGGGCCCTATTCACTAAGCCTATGTGCCACATAACTGAGGCACATAGGCATCACTACACATGAATGTCACACAGCGGGAGTCCCGTGGCATTCACCATCACTGTGCCAGCCAGATGCTCACTGGATCCATCAGCCACATGGGCAGCTACATGAAATGTGAAGGCTGGGAGTGTGTGTGTCAGTGGTGTGCCCGTACTCTATGTGATTCATGAAGGCGAGGAATCATGTGGAGTGCAGCACACTGCGGTGCGGAAGCTATGGCAAGAGGGGCCTTGCCGGAACTGTGGTACATGACCACCCATGCACACACAAGGCACCCTATGCCCTATGCACAAAGTCTATGCACTGCGTATGTGCGGCACGTAGGTAACCCTCAGTGACAGGTCCTGGGACATGGCAGGAGGGGAGTGTGGATGGTAGCGCAGAGGGCTGTGTGGTGAGACACTGGCGCTGCTGACATACCTGCCTACCTGTGCAGGACAGTGCCCCATGCAGCACGGCATGGCCAGCCTGAAGGATGGGCGACCTAGGTGGCCATCTAAGGTGACAAGTAATTGGGGGTGCAAAATACAAGTGACATATATGTTGTTGGGTCCCACCCTGTCCCATGCCTGTCCTGGTCCCTGCCCATGAATAACGGTGTTGCATTTGTATAAAGGACATGTTCATATTGGCTCTGCAGTCTGATTGGAACACTACATTCAGCGGTGGCCAATAGTAATAGCACAAGGTGCAGTTGGGTGTTGGCAGGCAGCATCCCACAACCCCCCTAACAGGTGTCAGCACAATGTACTTGGCAGAGGAGTCGGTGGCAGCGAGGACTCAGGGTGCAAATGGCTGTGGGCATATCAGGGTGGAGTAGTATTGATGCTGATGGATGCTGGGCAGCCGTGGATGGGGCCCATCCAACACCTGCATTAAACATATCATACAGAAAATGCACTGTACTGTCCTGGGGAACAGGTCCTTCATGGGCAGTCCTGTTGGGCAGAGGAGGGGCAGATGGACACAGGGACCCAAGGGATGGCCAAATAGTGCTCAAGTGCTGCCAGCCCAATGCCACTCCCCAGGGGGGAAGAAGGGTGCAGGTGGTGGACAGGAGATATGTGCCATCCTCAAATCTCTTGTTCAGCTATGGGGGCTGCATGGACCCTGAGGGGTGGGAGTTGACAGTCGGGCTGGACCCAGAATGGTCAGACTCAGAGAGTTGAGTCTGAGCAGGGTGATCCAGTGGTGTGGTCTGCCCGTCATGACATGCAGCAGCAGGTCATTGTGGTGGGGGTGTATAGGCACTGCTGCGTGATACAAAACCTGAAGTGTTCTCCATCCCCCAACATGCCCTCAGTGGCCGACGCTTCATGTTGGGGGGGACAAGGGTTTGGTTCGGTCTCAGTCTGTGTTCCCCAGGCCACCACTGGTTCCAGTGTGTGTGAGTGTGCCCAACCCCAGGGGACAGTCATACATGGGAAGACATTGTCAGAGGACAACATTCCAGAGGGGCGCCATATGCATGGTCACCTAGGGGCCACTACCCTAACGCCCAGCTGCAAGTCCCCTTTAAGTCTGCAGGGGGTGCGTGCCCACACAGGTTCCCCCTGCATGCCTACGTATGTGATCCAATCTGGGACCCAGGGCAGATATCTGACTGAATGCCTGCATGGGTCCTGCACCCCCAACCTCCAAGTTGCCGCGCCAGCAGCGCATGGCTGCTCATCAGGGTCACAGACAGGTGGCCAGTGTTCATGAATACCTGGCTTCACACGGCCTGGGTGCTAAGCTGCACGCAAGGGTGGAGCCTTTGTCATACTGTTACAACCTTTTGTGAATAGTGCCCAATATTAGTAAATAGGCAAGGAGGAGGGAGGGTCGCTAGAGACCAGCTGAGTCTGTGGAGACAGACTATGCAGGGACAATATGGGCAGACTGGATGGGCCAAGTGGTCCTTTTCTTTTTCTTTTTTGCCACCTCCCGTCTCTCCTCATTAGCCTCTCCTCTGGGCCATCTATGGTCTCTCCTCCCAATCACTCATGCCCCTGCCCATTGCCACCATTCACTACCTTAGATGGCAACCACCTTTGGGGTAACCCGGTGTAACCCCTCACCAGATGAGTCCTCCAACTCCACGGAGTAAGGCGCTGCTGGGGACCAGCCAGAACAACTACTTGGACCCTCAGGTTCTGTTGAGGTGGTCTTAGGGGCCCAACCAGGTTATTTTGTGTCAGTGGGGGGACCAGATGGCCCTCATCCGGTCAAGTGGAGGTGAGTTTTTTCTGCTTTTGTCTCAAGGGCGTGGTGTGCCATGATGTCTAGGTGCACACTGATGTCTACCACGCCCCCCTAGTTAGTCAGTTAGCACATTTGCTGTACCCCCAATCTCCACTGGAAGTCAGCAAGTGCCAGACCGCATCCCCAACCCTCCCCCTCAGAGAAGATGAGCAGTTGTTGGATGCTCAAGCCTTCTCCCCCCGGCTGGCCCACCAGCGACCAGGGTCCATTCCCAAACCTGGGTCACCAACGTCATAAGCGGAAATCCAACCACTGCACCGATGGGCCAGCAGTGGTCCTTTTCTGCTGACAAATTCTGCTTCTTTTACCTGGTACCAACATATCTAGTTCTACTCCTCTTCATACCTCATTATCATTGTGACCTCACTCATTGCAACATCACAAGCAACCAATCTGGCAGTAGGTGATTGGTTTCCTTGGTCAGTTATGATCTCACAGACAGTGAGGGCATAAGGCTGATGATGTAGAAGGAGGAATAGAACTACTGTGGCTAGGACAGCATCCAGGCAGAGTAGTTTTCCACACACAACACCAAGTACCGTTTGGCAGAAAATATTTTGATTTGCAAAGGGAAATGAAAAGAATGTCAGATATAAGAAGTAAGAATTCAGTACTTCTGAAAGGTCATATACATTTTAGGTAGTACTCTAGCTCTTGAAACAGCAGCAACTCACAAGCACAGAACATAATTATTACGGTTTACAAACGGGTATAATGGAGAAACTTCCTACCATTTCTGTCTTGTCACATAAAATTCAGTGTTACCTGCAAAACCAAAAGTGAGAAAACTGGGGAATTAAGTTTGGTTTGGTGGCTGAGTGAGTGCTACACTATGAGCCAGGGTACCAAACTTGGAATCTTCCCACAGCCACTAATCAAGTAAGTGAATCTGAGCAAGTCACGCAACCTTCCTGAGCTTCTTTTTTCCTAGCTGTAAAACTAAGCAAAAGATAAATCCCACTGACAAATGGAGGTGTGCAAAGTTTGGAAAACTTCAATTTGCAGTAACTTCATGAAATCCTGCAACTTTGCAAAATTATTCACACTTTGAGAAGTCAAACATCGAGATATTGACATCTTCGCAAAATTATGAATTTGCAACTTCACTAGTGAAGTTCATTGGGACTTCACAAAATGGTTGAGTAATTAAGTGCTGTTGCTGCACCATGTGACCTGCAGATCACATGGTTAAGGAAACATGTGAGAGTGTGCACAAGGCTGTGGTGCTCTCAAATAAAAATTAACATTTAACACTGGAAATTCGGGCACTCACCACCACATATGATACTGACACTGTCCATAAGGTACAAAAGGAGGACATTTATTCTGTAAAATAACAAAACACCCGCCTGATGTGTTTCAGGTCCTGCCTGGACCATTTCTCCTTTGAGGAGGGGCAAGTTTTTTTGTGTGCAGCCCTTTGAGAAAGGGTCCAGGCAGGACCTGAAATGCGTCAGGTGGGCGTTTTTGTTATTTTACACAATAAATGTCCTCCTTTTGTACCTTATGGACGGTGTCAGTATCATATGTGGTGGTGAGTACCCGAATTTCCAGTGTTAAAAGATCACATGGTTACACTGCAGCAGGAAACAGACCAGAAGAGCTGTGCTGTGTGCAGTTCTAGGAAGTGTCTTCAAGAGACAGGATCGACACTTCACTTAGAGCTCAGTTTTGACTCTATTTATACTGCTGCTCATTGCATAAAACAAACTTTAAAAAAACCATGTTCTACTTGGTGTTCTGCATCTGCAGATTTAATTTTGAAGATTTTTGCCAACAGTTTAGTTAAACAGAAGCATCCACCAGTAGTTGGGCCCCACCTCAGTGTGAGTCAGGGCCGATTAGCATTTCACAAACTGTTTTAATTTTTTACTTACAGTGTGTTTAGTAATTAAGATTTTAGCTGGTTGATCCTGTCGTCCCTCCTGCTGGCATTTTGAAACTAAAGCGCACCTAGCAATGTCCACAACCTCCATGGCTGTCCCAAGAATGACATATGAGCCGAGGAACAGCAAGGGAGCATGCTGAGGGTCTTGTATAGTCGATGCTATTAGTAGCTCCAGTTTGTAATTTACATGTCTTGGTGCAATAACGAGACCAGGTATGGATTAGCTGTTAACTGCCAGTCTACATCTGTTCTCATTATGGCACAGAGACATGTAAATGGCAAGCCGGAGCTATTATTAAATCTGACCATACAAAACCCCTATGCACACTCCCGCGGCTGCTCCCCAGCTCATACATAGAAACACAGAAACATAGAATTTGACGGCAGATAAGGACCGCTTGGCCCACCCAGTCTGCCCATTTCCCTACCTGATGGATAAGCTGCAGATCCTAGTTAACCAGCAGCCTACTTCTTCCTACCCCCACCCCCTAGAATTGCCTTATGACTGTCCCATGCATGCTTGAATTCCACCACTGTTTTTGACTCCACAACCTCCTCTGGAAGGCTGTTCCATGCATCCACAACCCTCTCTGTGAAAAAATACTTCCTTAAATTACCTCTGAGCTGCCCCCCCTTCTATCTTCAAATTGTGCCCCCTTGTTCTTGCACACCTCTTTTTTTGAAAGATGCTACCCTCTTGGACTTTGTTGATTCCCTTGAGGTACTTGAAAGTTTCTATCATGTCCCCCCTCTCCCTCCTTTCCTCGAGGCTATACATATTAAGCTCCTTAAGTCTCTCTTCATATGTCTTCCAGTGCAGACCCTGCACCATTTTAGTTGCCCTCCTCTGGACAGCTTCCATCCTGTCTATGTCTTTGCGGAGATTGGGTCTCCAGAACTGCCCAGTACTCAGATATGGTCCCACCAGCTGTCTGTACAGAGGGATAATAACTTCTTGTTTTTCTGCTGGTGATGCCTCTCCCTATGCATCCCAGTATCCCCCCAGCCCTCCTTGCTGCCCTCTCACATTGCTTGCCCACCTTTAGATCATCTGATATGACTACCCCCAGGTCCCTTTCCATTTTTGTTGTTGTTAGTATCTCACCCTTCATTGTGTACTCTTCCCCTGGGTTTTTGTTTCCCAGGTGCATTACCTTGCACTTCTTAGCATTGACTCTAAGCTGCCATACATTTGACCATTCCTCTAACCTTGCCAAGTCCCTTCTCATCCTTTCCACCCCACCTTGTGCATCAACTCTGTTGCAGATCTTTGTGTCATCTGCAAAGAGACATACTTTTCCTTCCAGTCCCTCTGCAATGTGCTTATAAAGACATTGAAGAGGACCGGTCCTAATACTGAACCCTGTGGTACCCCACTGCTAACCCCCCTTTTTTCAGAGTGGACTCCATTTACTATTACTCTCTGTGTCCTATTCTCCAGCCAATTCTTTACCCAGGCTGTCATCTTGGGACCCACTCCCAGGCTGGCTAACTTGTATATTAATCTTTTGTGTGGGACTGTGTCAAATGCCTTGCTAAGCCGGCCCGGTGGCGTAGAGGGTTGAGGCGCTGGCGCCTTACCTCGACCCACACCGGCGACCCGGGTTCGGGAACGGACTCGGGTCTCGGGGGGTCGGCAGGGGAAGGGCAGGATCGAGCGTCCGACGGACTGCTCTCCTGTCCTGGGGTGGGTTAGGGAGTATCTTCGCTCGTGGAGAGGCCCCTAGTGGAGACTGGAGGCAATGCATGTAGTGACGTAACTAGAGGGGGGGAACAAGAAAAACGAGAAAATCCGCACCGGAAGTTAACCGGATGACGGACGTCGGCCCCGGACTTCCCTGAATACTCCCTGAGAGCCACAATTGCCTCAGCAGCTCCGAGGGTCTGAGAGAATAGTAGTGTGCTGGTTCCACCCCCGCTGGTGCCTTTCCCCTCGGAGGAGGGGGACCCATCCAGTGCAAGGGTTACACGGACTTGGCGAGGAAGGCTGCAGATATGAGGTAGGTGGCTAAGGGGCTAGTGAGGGGAGCAGCCGGGTCCAGGCGCCTGGAAGGAGAGGTGGCTCTGGGGCATGAGGGAGAGGAAAAAGAGAAAATATAAAAAAAAAAAAAATGCCTTGCTAAAGTCTAGGTAGGCCATGTCCACAGCCCTCCCTGATCTACTACTTTGGTCACCCAGTCAAAGAAATCTATCAGATTTGTCTGGCATGACTTCCGCTGTGAATCCATGCTGCCTTGGGTCCTGTGCCCTCTGGCCTCTAGATACACAACAATTCTTTCCTTCCAAGTGATTCCATCATTTCCCTACCACTGAGGTTAAACTAACAGGTCTGTAGTTTCTTGCTTCTGCCTTGCTCCCACTTTTGTGAAGGGAATCACATCCGCCTCCTCCAGTCCTCAGGTACCACCCCATCCTCCATGATTTGTTAAAGAGGGTAGTCAGTGGTGTCACTAATTCTATCCTTAGTTCTTTTAGAATTCTGGGATGAATTCCATCAGGCCCCATTGCTTTGTCCACCTTCAGTTTTAAGAGCTCTTTCAGAACTCTTTCTTCTGTAAATGGGCTGGTATCAACTTCTGTATCTAGAGTGTTTCTACTGTTTGTTTTAGGTACCTTCCCCTCTTCCTTTGTAAATACTGAGCAAAAATATTTGTTTAGTATCTCTGCCTTTTCACAGTCACCCTCTGCCCACCTCCTCCCTTTATTAAGCCTCACTATACCTCCCTTGGTCTTCCTTTGCTCCCTGATGTACCTATGAAGTTTATCCCCTTCTTAACTGAGTTGGCTATATTTTCTCGGTTTGGGCCTTTGCTGTTCTGACTGCCTTTCCAGCTTCCTTTTTGCTTTAACTGATACAGTTCTCTGTCCTGTTCCTTCTGTGATTCCTTGTACTTCCTGAATGCTTTCTTTTCTCTTGAACCTTCACTGCCACTTCCTTTGAGAACCATAGTGGTTTCTTACCTCGTTTCGTTTTGTTTATTTGCTTTACACAAAGGCTTGTTAACTCTGTGATGGCAGTTTTTATTATTCCTCATTGTTCTTCCACCCCTCCTTCCTGCCCATTTGCTAGTGCATTCCTTAGGCACTCACCCATTTTGGCAAAGTCAGCCCTCCTAAAATCCAGTACCTTTGTCTTTGTATGGCTTGACTCTATTGCTGTGTTTATTGTAGACCATACTGTTCGATGGTCGCTAGTTCCCAGATGGCTACCCACTTCTACATCTGTGATCCTCTCTTCATCTCCGTTTGAGAGAACCAGGTCTAAGATTGCTCCCTCTCGAGTGGGCTCCAATACTAGTTGTCTAAGGCATGCCCCCTGTAGGGCATCCAGAATAACCCCACTCTTAGAAGTGGCTGCTGCAACTGCACTCCAGTTAACATCTGGCATATTCAGATCACCCATCAGCAATATCTCCCCTTTATCTGCCATTCTAAGTATACTTTCTATCATTTCCTTGTCCATTTCCTCCCCCTGAGAGGGTCTGTATACAACCCCTGTGCGGATTGTGGTGCCATTGCCTGCCTCCAAATTGACCCACAGTGCTTCTTCTCCTCCCTGTTTACCCTTTTGTTCTGTTGCTTTGATTTCTTCTCTTCTGTAGAGAGCTACTCCTCCTCCTCTTTTACCCTCCCGGTCCCTCCTGTAGGTAGTGTATCCTGGTATGTTTACGTCCCAGTCATGGTTCTGTGTGTACCATGTTTCTGTGACTGCCACAATATCCAGATCTTCCTCCTCCATCAAGGCCACTAATTCAGGAAGCTTGTTACCCAGACTACGGGCATTGGTACTCATTGCTCTCCATTTTTTGATGGCTTTACCTTCTGTAGCGGCAACCCCCATTGACCTTTCTCATACGTCATTCTCACGACAGTTGCGGGAGGTTGTGGGTACACTGCTAGGGGTGCTTTGTTTCAAAATGCTGGCAGGAGGGGCAGCAAGATCAACCAGCTAAAATCTTAATTACTAAGCACACTGTAAGTGAAAAAAATTAAAACAGTGTGTGAAAATGCTAATCGGGCCCTGCCTAACATAGAAACCTAGAAACATAGAAGTTGATGGCAGATAAGGACCGAAAGGTCCATCCAGTCTGCCCATTTCTTTTTCTACCTTATGAATGTGCCATTGGCCTTTGCTCTGTCAATGGCCTATCTATTCATACTCATCTGTATGGCCTATCTATTCATCTCATCTGTATTGGTCCCTTATGCCTATCCCATGCCTATTTGAAGCCCTGCACTGTATTCATATCCACTACTTCCTGAGGTAGGCCATTCCATGCATCCACCACCCTTTCTGTGAAAAAGAACTTCCTCACATTACCCCTTAATTGGCCTCCCTCTAATCTCATGCTGCGTCCTCTTGTCCTGCTATTTTATTATGTTGGCTTAGCATACTCAAGCAACATCTTGTGCTAGTAGCACATTTCAGATGTGTGTCAGTGTTGGCGAATACAGGGCACGCTTTAGTAGGTGCGTCCCTCATTCACCAATTAGGCAGTATGCTAGCGCTGGCACACATATTATGCAAAGTGGACAAAACTTGTAAGAAAAGTGCCGCTGCAATCAGAGACAAGCTCGTCATGCAGCGGCACAGATGACAAGCCTCCTGATGTGCTTTTCCTGGCGAAACATTGCACATCAAGTCTGCAGACAAAAAAAAATGAGGTACAGTAAGACTTTTAAGACAAAAGCTCCACCAGCAATAAGTTATGTTTCAATTAGTAGATATTTAGCACGGCCGCTGCTGTATTGCCAAGTGTTGCGAGGATTTAGGCTGAGAGCACGTTTGCGCTAAAATTCACATTACACAAACTAAAACTATTTTCATACAGGGTGCAGCTGCACGGTGGTACATTGAAAGGTTCCTGGAAGTGCTAGTAGACTTGATTTCCTTCCAGAGTTACCATTAAAAAAAAAACATTATGTATTCGTCACTCAAAAACAGATACACTCTTTATTGCGTTGGTGGATTGTGAACTAAACTGCTGTTGATCACAACCACACAAGAAGCACTGCATGAAAACGAAATATTTCATGAAGAAACAACTTTAAAACTTGTACCGCTCCTTTCTTCGTGTGAGGGACTAACGACTAAATACTACAACTTTAAGGAGCTCGCTCTCTTCTCACCTGACCGGTTCTTACAAGAAACTAGGCTAACTCTGTCAAAGTTGCACTACCAGACAGTGCTAGCTAAGCAGCAACCTCACCTCCCCTCTTACCCATTAGCCGGTTAGGCACTGAGTTTCTGACAGCAGTTGGTTTCTGCTTATAATTTCCACAAGCCCATCATAGCTCATGCCTAAGTCCCTGTCTCATTGAAAATGGGAAACCTTTTCTGAGGAAGACATCGAGTTCCATAGTGCCAGGTTTACGCATGTCTGCAGTTTTTTTTTCTTTACTTCTGACATTACAAGATGCAGTAACTCTGTAGGTTGCACTGCATATGACACTGATTTATTAAATTTTCAAAGGTATTTGAGCGAGTAATGGGTCAGGTAGAATTAAAAGAAAAGTTGCAGCCCTCTAGTTCAGTCAAATCGTCAGCACAATCCCCGATACCCGACATTTATCTGTTGCATAGCAACTGAGAAGCACAACATACAGATGCCAGGGAAAGGAGTTTCATCTTCCTAACAACTGCTGAATGGGTTCTACGAGTTGAAAGCTGTTCTGGCATGCCAGTAAGCCAGATGAAGTGTTCAGGTTTGCTCTTGAATGCCACCCTGGTATGGCTTATGCCTACATTATGTGCCAGAAAAGGGTTGTAGACTGTTCAGTCTTAGTTCGGCATGTTGGCATATCCACATCCTTGGCAGGTAGGGAACCTGGCTGAATTTATTAAAAGAAAAAAAAAAGAATTTGACAAAAATGTGCATATACTGAGTCAGTGAGCCTGAATTGGGGACGGATGCTGTGGATGTAGTATTTTGAAACCTATATTTATTAAAAAAAAAAAAATGACTGTTATTCTTATTTTGAGTCATGAATCAGAACCTGCTGACACCATTTCATGCACTCAGACTCAAAGTAAAATAACACTTCAATTTATTTATTTTTTACAGCACTTGGAGGTAATTTTAAAACTTTCATTACTGTCCAAAAGCCCTAATCAGGCATGTTTGTAGTGGCTGGGAAAAGCTGTGACTTTTCCACTGTTTTCTACTAAATACAGACAGATGCTACTATTTTGAAAAGTTAGGTGGACTATATTTATTTAACAAATATAATTTCACTGTTGTTTTAATTTCTACTTAGTGTGCAGAGGGGGGTGTGTGCGTTGATGTAGGGAACTGAACTGTGTGTATTAAAAAAGAGAATGTCATTGTTTTTATTTGAGTCACTGTCCATGAAAGGGTGAAATTGCTCTACACCACTGTTGCTGAAGAGGGGCTCGGGATCGCTTGGACTGTATTGATTGATTAAAGAACTAGAATTTTACTTTTGTGTCCTTTCCAGACAGTGCGTATGAAGGAGGGTGCTTAGCTCTCGATCATTGTTACTGAGGGACTCAGGATCCCTGTTGGGGTATGTGTGTGTTGAAAGGAAGGGGGTGCTTAGGTTTGATATCTTGCTTTGCAAATCAGCAGTGTTGCTGTAAACATTTAATCACAGTATAGTGCCTTGTGTCTCATCTGCAGCAGCCTGAATGTGGAGCATGTGAAGTCCAACTCAAACATACTTGCACTAAGATAATGAGGCAGAAAGCTGCCAGTCTGCAGAGCAGGGCATCATTCCAGAGTACACACTTCCTTTTCTTGCACATCAGCAGCAGTTCAGAGGCCCCCAGCACCAAGGATTCGAGCACAAGCACTCCTCCATTTCAGGCACACTGACTAGAAATGGCATCAAGGTAAGATTCTTATTTTTTTAAATCAGTCTTATCAGAGAGAAACAATCAAGTGCCCCCCACACACACACACAGGCATGACTACAGCGATCCAGAACACATGCACACTGATTGGAAATAAGTCAAGTCAGATTATTTTTAAAATTAAAAGTTCTCTACCTTTGAATTACAAGATGCTAAAATATAACTGTACCATCAACAACCCATTTTCAGCATGCCAGTCTCTCTCTCTCTCTCTCTCTCTCTCCCCTCCCTCTCTCTCCTCTCTCTCTCTCTCTCTCTCTCTATCTCCCAGCAGAGCAGTGTGCCATTATGCCAGAACACAACAGAATGCATCTCCACCTCACGCATGGTTGGAGCCCATGGCCACATACTGCTCTGCTGAGGTTGTCCCAGGCATGTCGGCAGATCGAAGAAGTGTTCATGTTGGTCTGACATGCTGCTCTGTTTAGATGTTGGCCTGACAGAAAGGGGATGGAGAGGGTTCAGCTGTAGTTTGGCATGTCAGCACCTTCAGCATGCCCAAAAGGTGAACAACAGAGTAGTATTGTTAAAAAGGGAAGGATTTTATTTTTCTCCTCCCTTGGAAGGCTGTGCCCCCTTCCGGGACCAACCTCAGTTCCGTCACCTGGCATCTTGTTGGTTTACATCTCCTCCCATGTCTGCCCATGACTTATCCCCGCTCCCCATCATGGGTGTGGCAGGGCCTCAACTGCTGCATCATGGATCTGGTTCTCTGGGAGGGCTGCCACATTGCCAGTGTGGAGCCTGTGGGAGAGCGGTCCAGTACTGTGCCCTGGGCCTGCCATTTTCCTCCTGTTTTTCTCCCTTTCCTGAAATGCTGACCAGGGGTGTGACGTAAGCACACAGACCAGTGTGTGGTGCATGTCAACCATTGGCATCTCTCCCTCCCACCTTACCCACTAAGCTGCTTCTGAGTACACTGCCAGCTGTGGAGGTAGAAGACTTGGTTTGCAGGCCAAGGCACCTAGCTTCACCTGAGCTCTTTCCTTCTAAGACTGCTTGAAAGGCAGAGTAGAGAAACTTACCAGAGCAAGGGAAAATGATTAAGACTTATTTTGGCTAAGCAGATTTACTGTGTGGTGTTGTTTTTATTTTTTACTCACAGGGACTGCTACTATTTGTTGCTAACATTTCATTGCTTTATTTTTTCTCTGATTCAGATTGTTGTTGCTGGTATACATTCTTCTGCATTATTACAAGGTGTGCTTACAGGTGTGTGCTAACAGATTACTGCTGTAATCTTCTGATTCAAATTGTCTTTTGCAAGGTATATCTTCTGTTACTGCTTTATTTTTCTCTGTAGCAAAGTGTTTCTTACAGGGTATATCTTCTCTGAAATTACTGTATTACAGGTGGAGCTTACATTTATGTGACTTTTTTATCAATGGGCTAAGCAAAATTACTGTTTGACACTGTGTTTTATTTTATTCTTTTTTTTTTTTGTTTGTTGAAAAGGTTTGTTGTCTCAGAGGAGTTTCAGTCTCCTTCTCACATTGAAGGAGCTAACTGCTTTCCTCCCACAGCTCTTCCAAAGGATTAGGTGTGTATGTGGGGGGTGGAGCTGGCAAACTGTCAGTAATTTCCAACAGAAAGAAGGGTTAAAAAGTCAGGTTAGTTGATATCTTGGAGGTAAAAGACTTGGTTTACAGGCCAAGGCACCTAGCTTCACCTGAGCTCTTTCCTTCTAAGACTGCTTGAAAGGCAGAGTAGAGAAACTTACCAGAGCAAGGGAAAAGGATTAAGACTTATTTTGGCTAAGCAGATTTACTGTGTGGTGTTGTTTTTATTTTTTACTCACAGGGATTGCTACTATTTGTTGCTAACATTTCATTGTTTTATTTTTCTCTGTAGCAAAGTGTTTCTTACAGCGTATATCTTCTCTGAAATTATTACAGGTGGTGCTTTAAGGTTTTACAGTTTTATCTAACATTAGGATAAGCTTTCAGGGTTACTGCATTTGTTGTTGACTGATTGTTTCTGCTCTTACCTCCTTGTTCTTTAGTCGTGGTTCTTCTTTTCGGCAGGGAAGGGCCCAGCCACCCACCCCATTCCCAACCACCCCACACTACACTCCTTTTATAGGGTACCACAGTTGTGACATTTCCTGTGGCAGAGCAGGAAGGGGTAGATCAGTGGGGCCTCCACAAGGAGAGCTCATTTACAGGGGCACTAGTAATTTAACTTGTTATAACAAGTTAAACAAAACACAATCAAACCATTACTTGCATTATTTTTTCCTTTTTTTTTCCTTCTAATTACTCTGACTAGGTTATAAACCCAGCAACTTATCTAGAATGGATATCATTAACTGCAGGTACTGTGGAACAATTTTCAGAAGGACAGTCTTACAGGATTTAGGACACTGTCCTACATGCTTGGCCTTTGGCGATATTAGGGCTCAGCTCCGGGCAGCATGGGCAGAGATTGCACACCTCAAATGTCATATTCAAGAGGAAATACATTATAAGAACCACCCGCCATTTCCCCAGCATCCAACAGAAAAACCTCAACCGCAGAGGGTAGTTGGTCCAGGAGGTTGGCAGGTGGTTAGGAGGGACAAATCGGGTACCCCATCACTCTCTGCTCTCCAACATATTACCTCCAAAAGCCATATAAACACTACAAACAGGTATCTGCCTCTATCTCTGAAATCAAACAAAGAGGCAGAAGACACTGCAGAGCAGGACACTGCAGCACAGGAGCTAGCACAACAAAACTCACCCAAATCAGAAACCAAAACAAAAAAAGCAATAAGGAAATCAAAAAAACTTCTGATCATAGGAGACTCCATGATTCGGGGAGTTGATATTCATCTCCAGCCAGGGGTAATGGTCAGATGTCTCCAGGTACATCAGCACGGAGAGACACTGACCGCATTGCTAAAATTGTTCACAAAGCAGGAGAAAACATTGATGTCCTAGTACACACAGGGACTAATGATCTCGCCAGCCGGTCAGTTGTGGAGACCAAGGAACACCTGACCAGGCTGGGTGACAAACTATCATCTATTTCATCCGGCATCTCCTTCTCTGAGATCCTGCCAGTCTGAGAGAGGGGAGCAGATGGACGGACGGTCAGAGAAGGGGAGATAGGGGAGCTAAACATGTGCCTCAAGGGCTGGTGCCAGGAAAAAGGACACAGATTTGTAGGGAACTGGCAACAGTTCTGGGAGCGAAAGTTCTTTAAATTTGATGGACTGCATCTGACTAAGGAGGGGGTCAGTGCATTGGGGCAGAAGTTTGATGTCTTTGCAGAATATTTAAACTAGCAAATGGGGAGGGGGTGCAGCACCCCATACGTCGAATGGGAAGAACACCCCTCCCCCCTCAGCTAGTAGTCAAACAGGGATTCAGCATGTTTGCAGTTCATTTGCATCACCAGGTAAGAAAAAAGGTTTGTCTCCTCATATGACACACAGGGGTAATGCCAAACCTCACCCAACAACCAACACACCAAAATCTGGCCAATGGAAAATCATGTGCACAAATGCTCACAGCCTGGGAAATAAGATCCCAGACCTACAAGCAATAATGTCAGAGGCTAAACTGGACATAGTAGCAATTAGTGAGACGTGGTTTACCAGTAACCACACTTGGGAGACTTCAGTACCTGGCTATGTATTGTTCAGAAGAGACCGAGGAAAAGGGGAGGAGGCCTGTATGTCAATGAAAATATCAAAGCTACAGAAATTCAGAATACACATAAGGAGCCAGAAGAACTGTGGGTCACCTGGAAACAGGAAATGGGACAGCCATAAGAACTGGGGTTGTCTACAGGCCCCAGACCAGGGGAGGACATAGACACATTACTGTTAGAAGATATACAAAACATGACAGCTAAAGGAGGTTCTGATAATGGGAGACTTCAACATGCCAGATACAGATTGGTCAATACCAGCAGGAACATCTGCCAGAACTAGACACATAGTGGATTCCCTGCAGGGGAAGGGCCTCAAACAACTGGTACAGCAACCCACAAGAGACAGGGCTATCCTAGATCTAGTATTGACTAACAAGGAAGGGATCACAGATCTCCAGGTAGAAGGTCACCTGGGAGCCTGTGACCATCACATGGTATGGTTCAATTTGGCTACTACATCTAAATCATCCCATTCCAAGGCAAAAATATGGGACTTCAGAGGAGCTGACTTTGATAAGATGGCCAACAGAGTTAAGCTAGCCCTGGCAAAAAGAAATACAGGTGAGGGGGTACAGGCAAAGTGGGCAAGCATTGGATGCAATACTTGAAGCAACATCCCATTGTGTTAGACAGAAAAGGAAGTGCAAAAGAAGAAGGAAACCACTTTGGTTCTCAAATACAGTAGCAGAAAAGGTCAGAGCCAAAAGGCTGGCCTTCAGGAAATATAAGGGAACACAGCGGGATGAAGATAGGGAGGCATACCAAACTGCCTAAGGAAGCAGGGAAGGCAGTAAGGCAGGCAAAGTCCCAAACTGAGGAAACACTAGCACGAACAGTAAAGAAGGTGACAAGACTTTCTATAGATACATTAGTGAAAGGAGAAAGTCCAGAGGGGATTGCTAAGCAATGGAGAAAAGGGAGCATGTGAGGAGGAGGACCCTGTAAAGGCATCTATCCTAAATAGATACTTTGCTCAGTATTTACTGAAGAGAAGGTAGGGCAGGGTCCACAGCTCAGCATCATGGACACAGGGGGAGGAAGTGAGCACTACTCCCTTCAGAAAAGAAAGGGTCCTACAAGAGCTTGCTAAGCTCAGGGTGGATAAGGCAATGGGACCTGATGGCATACATCCCAGGGTACTTAAGGAGCTAAAGGTGGAACTAGCAGAGCCATTAGCAGAACTGTTTAGTGAGTCTCTGAGCACAGGAGAGGTCCCAGAAGACTGGAGAAGGGCTCATGTGATCCCACTCCACAAGAGTGGTAGCAGGGAGGAGGCGGAACTAGACCAGTCAGTCTTACCTCATTAGTGGGCAAGATTATGGAGCATTCCTTAAGGAAAGGATAATGCAACACCTGGAATCCATAGGGTACAGGATCCAAGACAGCATGGGTTTACAAGAGGAAGGTCCTGTCAAACTAATCATAGATTTCTTTGACTGGGTAACCAAGGGGAGCAGTTGATGTCGCCTACCTTGACTTCAGCAAAGCTTTTGACACTGTTCCACATAGAAGATTGATAAATAAGCTGGGTAGGCTCGGGGTGGGTCAGAAGTTGGTCAACTGGGTGGCAAACTGGTTGACGGGCAGAAAACAGAGAGTGGTGGTAAATGGTATACAGTCAGAAGAGATTCAAGTCACAAGTGGGGTACCTCAGGGATCAGTTCTGGGGCCAGTCCTCTTCAACATCTTCATTAGTGACCTTGCAGATGGACTAGAGGGTAAGGCTTGTCTGTTTGCAGATGACACCAAGATCTGCAACAGAGTAGATGATCCAGATGGGGTGGGCAGAATGAGAAGAGATCTGGATAAACTAGCAAAATGGTCAGAAGAGTGGCACACTGGATTTAATGCAAGAAGTGCAAAATCATGCACATAGGGAAGAGAAACCCTGAAGCCACCTATAGGCTGGGAGGAGTTGCTAGCAGTCACAAAGGAAGAAGGGACTTGGGCATCATCATCACTGATGACCTGAAATCATCAAGCAGACCTCTAAAGCAGTAGGTAAGGCTAGGGGATGTTAGGTGTATTAGTAGGGGTATCACAAGTCGTAAGAGGGAGGTAATAATCCTCTTTACAAGACACTGGTTAGGCCCCATCTGGAGTACTGCGTGCAGTATGTGAGCCACACCTTCACAAGGACATTAACCAAATTGAGGCAGTCCAGAGAAGGGCAACCAAAATGGTGCAGGGACTGCATCAGAAGACATATGAGGACAGATTAACAGAGCTCAGTATGTATACCCTTGAGCAAAGGAGGGAGAGAGGCGATATGATCGAGGCATTCAAACACCTTAAGGGCATTAACAAGGTGAAAGAGTCTAACATGTTTAAATATTAGAAAAATAGCAGGACAAGAGGACACAGCATGAGATTAGAAGGGGGCTGATTAAGGGGGAATGTGAGGAAATTCTTTTTCACAGAAAGGGTGGTGGATGCATGGAATGGCTTACCACAAGAAGTGGTGGCTATGAATACAGTGCAGGGCTTCAAACAGGCATGGGATAGGCATAAGGGAGCAATACAAATGACTATGAATGGATAGGCCACTGACAGAGCAAAGGCCGATGGCACATTTATAAGGTAGAAAAAGAAATGGGCAGACTGGATGGGCCTTGCGGTCCTTATCTGCTGTCAACTTCTATGTTTCTATGTTTCACCCAGGTGGCAGCAGCACCCCAGAGCAGGCTGCCCTCCCTTCATGAAGGAGAAGAGCATCCTCTGGGCTGCTCGATGCTCCTCCCCCTGGCTGGCTCCCAATGACTTGGGCTCACTTCTGAACCAGGGTCATGGGGGTAGCAAGCAATAGCGTTAGAGCTGTGCTGATGGGCCAGCTGAAAAGCACAGAGTCTGACTTTTCATTTTGTTGTTGCTGCCAGTACACAGGAATGGTAGTAAGGTCTCCAGATTGCAAGTCATCGAAATACAGTGCAATTAATTGTGTTTGTAATTTGTATACACTAATTTGTTTTATTTATTTATTTCACAAGTTTTAAAAGGAAAATTCAAACTGAGCTAATAACTACGTACTTCCTGATGTGTCGGGCGGGGGGTGATATGGAAGATCAATAACTATGTAATAAGTATAATAAATTAACATTTGTACACTAGGTAAATACCAGGTGCACAGACACGCAGTACAATAAGGAACATTAGGTTTAATAAAATTGCAAATGTGTAAAAGGCATTATAAAGTAGAGTAAGAACAATACTATAACTGTAAATAGGGGAAGGTCAGTATGGGGGGGAATGCACTACTGCAAATTCAGAGTGTTGGGACAGCAGCCACTGGAGTGTGGTGGACAGCAGGTCATGACACAGGGTCAGGAGCAATTGCAGGAGTGTGTTATGAAGTCACTGAGGAGAGTCCTGAGGGAGCAGAGAGAAGAGGCAGAGGGGATGGTTAGGTGAGGGGAGGAACAGATTACAGAGAAATTAAAGGATAAGGCAGCTAGCTTGATCTGCAGTGGATTTCATTTGAAGAAGGAAATGGAATGAAAGTAAGTGCTGAGAAAGAGTATGGGGTGATGGGGAGAGGAGGAGAGGGAGAGGAGAGGGCAGGTATGAGGAGGGGCCAAGTCTGAATTTGGAGTTAAGGCAAGCACAGTGGTCGAGCCGGCTGGCATCAAGGGATGTGAGAGAGAGAGAGGAGAGGAGGGAGGTACAGGGAGCAGTGGTGAGTGTGAGGAGAACAGTATAAGGCAATGTGGCAAAAAGTGTGACCCAGTCCAGCTAGGTGGACTTGGGAGGCTGACACTGTATACAATGTCACAATAATTGAAAATAGGGAATATCATAATTGAAACACTGTCTGTGGGCAGAAAAGTAGGACACTTAGTTTCTTCCTATAAAGTGCACCATGTTTAAGTGGAGCTTCTGGTGGATGGCTTCAACATATATTGAGAAATCAAGGTGACAGTCCAACCAAACCCGAAGTATTAAAAGGAAGAGACATCCTCAATCACTCTGCCAATAAGGGATACGGAAGGAGGGGGAGGAGTTGGTCTGGCAAGCCTCTACCTGGTGTCAGAGGTCATTGAGACCATTTTCTTGGCTAAATGGACAGCTAATTTGCTAGAAACCAGCACTGGATCATTGCAAACATATCAAAGGCTATTCACATTGAAGGGAAGGTATTATGTTTTTTTATGTACCTCGTGAGTTACACCCTGGAGGGCATTATGTTTATTTTTTTTTTTTGTAGTATTTTTTTCATTTTTTGTCCCCGTTTTCTCCCTGCACCTGGGACCCCGGCACGTATGCGTGCTTGCGTGGAGGTGCACACCGGGTACCAGCTCGGCCCCTTCCACCCCATCCCTGGTGATCATCACCGCCCCTTTCTGCCTACGCTTCCCACTGGACCTCCACCCAGTGGGAGCGGAGCTACGGGGGCAGACAACCATCCTGGGAGAGGAGAGCTGTCTAGCGGCTGCTCAATCTCACTCTCCACCCCCACGCTGGCTCCCTGATGACCCAAGGTCATTCCTGAATCCAGGTCACCGGCAAAGCATGAGGTAGGCATCCAGCTCCTCAGCTCTCAGTGCCACTGGGAAGCCATTATGTTTTTACATAACTCATGAGTTACACCCTTTGTCTAAGTACAAAGGCGGGTATCAACTTTTACCTGACCTTTTGCACAGGTCATTGTAACAACTCAAACAAAGGGGAAGACCTTGTTAATTATGGCACTGATATGCTACAAAGCCATGATGTGCTGTATACAGTGTTTCCATAGCACCCCCACCACTCATTACATATGGCACCAAGACCCCATGACCACAAGAAATACTTTAAGCACTTTTACAACTGTTCACTTCCTTGTAAGCCAGAAGATTCATTCTTTTTAGAAGTTAATCTTTTTTATTGGCATAACTTTTATAAACATACATCTATACTTCAGTATTCCATATAATGCAGATGACATCAAAATGTACAAAGGAAGGCATTGTTGTTGATATATGGTTCAGTTAAGGAATCAGTGTTCAAGCACATGAGGCCAGTAGGTTTTTCCCACAGTACGTAAAGGGTGGCTGTCTTTATATGCCAGAGTATTATCTAACAAAAGATAACATTAAACTAGTCATAATATATAACATATTTCATGCAATAGTAGTACAAAAACTAGCCTCACACCCACACTATATACTGGACACGGAGCTTCCAGAAGGTACACTTCAGTCCTTTGTCAAAGGCTTTATCTGAAACATGTCAGGCTGTCTTATGTAGCATTTAAAACATTAAAGTTCACCTTCTTGAAGCTCCAGTGTCCAGTATATAGTGTGGGTGTGGGTGCCACAGTTTTTGAACTATTGTTTATGTTTCGCTGCATGAGCACCACAATCCTTGTGCACACTCTCTTTACTTGTGATATTTCATGCAATGTAACTTCAAGAACTCATAGAAACATAGAAACATAGAATGTGACTGACAGATAAGGACAGCTTGGCCCACCCAGTCTGCCCATTCCCTACCTACTGGATAAGCTGCAGATCCTAGTTAACCAGCAGCCTACTTCTTCCTACCCACCCCCAGAATTGCCTTATGACTATCCATGCATGCTTGAATTCCACCACTGATTTTGACTCCACAACCTCCTCCGGAAGCCATTCCATGCATCCACAACCCTCTGTGAAAAATACTTCCTTAAATTACCTCTGACGCCCCCTCTATCTTCAAATTGTGCCCTCTTGTTCTTGCACACCTCTTTTTTGAAAGATGCTACCCTCTTGGACTTTGTTGATTCCCTTGAGGTACTTGAAAGTTTCTATCATGTCCCCCTCTCCTCCTTTCCTCGAGGCTATACATATTAAGCTCCTTAAGTCTCTCTTCATATGTCCTCCGGTGCAGACCCTGCACCATTTTAGTTGCCCTCCTCTGGACAGCTTCCATCCTGTCTATGTCTTCGGAGATTGGGTCTCAGAACTGCACACAGTACTCAGATGGGGTCTCACCAGCTGTCTGTACAGAGGATAATAACTTCCTGTTTTCTACTGGTGATGCTCTCCTGCATCCCAGTATCCCCCAACCCTCCTTGCTGCCTTCTCCACATTGCTTGCCCACCTTTGAGGTCATCGATATGACTACCCCCAGGTCCCTTTCCATTTTTGTTGTTGTTAGTATCTCACCTCCCATTGTGTACTCTTCCCCTGGGTTTTTGTTTCCCAGGTGCATTACCTTGCACTTCTTAGCATTGAACCTAAGCTGCCATACATTTGACCATACCTCTAACCTTGCCAAGTCCCTTCTCATCCTTTCCACCCCACCCTGTGCATCAACTCTGTTAACTCAGAGGTAGTATAACTATGTGAAGACAGTAATTATACAATGGAAAGAAAGAATCCTGGTCTCTGATTGGTCAGTCTGGGACTGGACCCGTGATGTTATCCCAGCACAACATCATGGCTCTAGTCTCAGCACTGTGAACCAATATGGAGGAGCATTTGGATACTCTCTTTTTTTGCATCTCCTCTTAAGTAACTAAAATATTTTTCCACACTAATAAAACATTCTTTAAAATTATTTATTTTATATAGAACACTGAGCCATTGTCTACTAGCAATAATGCCCTCAGGGTGTGTGTCATTTGGGATAACATCATGCCTCAGGATTGGGCCGCACTTGGCCTACGACTCGTGCCCAACCACCTGAGGCGTGAGTTATCCAACCTGACTACACCCTGTTGGGTATTATTGTTGATATCACAGGTAATATAGTGAACTACACAGAACCCTAGTTAGAATGAGACCAATAGTCCAGGTGTAGAGAAAGCAGGAAGGTCAGCCTTTTCCTTTCCTGGGCACTAGAGATTGACAGTGCGTGACCAGAAGGCTTGGCATTTCGACAGAGTCCATGATAAATGGGAGAACCAGTCAAGGGTAGCTACCTGTGAGAAGATGGATATCAGCTCTTGGTGTGAGGGTAGTCTCTGCAATCACCACCTACAGTGTAGAGGAGAAGCATTTGGGCCTGAATACTTACATAGTACTTAGTAATGCCAGCCACCTGTGGCCAGTAGTTGTTATGGGTGGGACTGCAAATGTGATCTCTAATTTAAGAAGGGATGCTGAACATGGTACTAGAGTGGCTAGTACATCAGTGCCCAGGTTGTAAACCTTGTCCCAGAGGGCTTGAATGACTGGGCATTGCCAGAGGATATGGAATAGGTCACCACCAGGTTCTCCACATCTCCTGGATTTATCTGTGGGTGACAGAGTTAGCTGGTGTGGCACTGATCGGGTTCTGTACCAGGAATGTAGAATTTTATTCTGGATGAGTCTACTACATGCATCCTTGAAGGCTGTAATTGCAGAATGTCCAGCATTTTCCCTATTTCTGTTCAGGAGTCTGGGTGGATTCCCATTTTGGCTTAGCTTCTGTGGGTTAGCTGTGAATGTAACTACAGACATCTTCATAGATTTGCCAGCTACATGTTTATTTAGGGCCTGCCATGTTGCTAGATTCGACCAGAGTCCAGCCTTGGGGGATTGTGCTGCAATGCTTGAAGGGTGCCTACCAAAGATGCCTGTGGTGCTAGGATGTCCTTGAGATGTAGCAGACTGTTGTTCATCCAAGCCTGTCATTGGAGACTTTCACTGTCTACCATGATGAATGGGTTATCCCAAAGTGCAGTAAGTTCCCTAGGGCATGGAACAGTGCCTAGCCACTTGTGCAGTTTGCTTCAGTAGCTCAGGGAAGGTGCTGTAGTTGGATGTGTCCTCACTTCTTGAGGAGTGGGGAGCACAGGACGGAGACCAAAGTCTGCTGTGGAAGCCTGCTTTTCCATAACTACCCATTATGTTAGGTTAGGGCATGGCTGTCTGACCCAGTGCAGAGTCTGGAATGCCCTATAAGCCTAGAGGTAGCCTGTGGCCTAGGGGAAGTTCCAGCCATCTTTCCATGATGCATGAAGCATGTTACAGCTGTAAGTAGGGTGTGCCTCTTCCCAAATAAAATTCTCCATGAGTGTACTGAATGCACTAAGCCATTCTAAGGGGAGGACAACTTAGATGTGGGACACCACATGGAAGAGTTTCAGAGCTATAACCATTTTAAGGGTGGACATTTTTCCAGCCAGCGTTAATTGTAATGATTTCCATCTGCCATATTCCATTTTAGTTCCATTATCAGTGGGGACAGGTTGGCATCACACCCACCCTGTAAAAAGCCTGACAGGCGTCGGGCGTAACAGGTTCATCAGCCATAATGTTTGCAGAATTGTACCCCACTCTACAGCCACTGACAGGAATTGAGGTGCGACTTGGGTTCTGTCACCTTAACGTTCACCCATTCTCGATATTGCACTCATCCGAAGGCCCCAATGCACACCCTGACACCTGTTGCTGTCTGCAGGGTGGGGTGAGTGGAATGGCATAAGCATTATGGCAACCAAAGCCACACCTCCCAATGTCTTTCAGTCTCTGCGGGGGTGACGTTATTTCATTATTTCACTGCCATTCCTATTTTACATTTCTAATTCCTGCACTAGCAATGCCAGTGCCAGCAAGCCAACATTTGGCATTGACAAATGCTTGTTCTTATATTGAAACATGTTAGACTCTTTCACCTCGTTAATGCCCTTAAGGTGTTAGAATGTTTCAATCATATCACATCTCTCCCTCCTTTGCTCTAGGGTATACATATTGAGCTCAGTTAATCTGTCCTCACACTGAGGTGGGGCCCAAGTACAGGTGAACATGTTCCTTTATTTTCCTTTCTCTTCCTGTGTGGTGCTGCTGTGCTGGATTAGTGCTGTGTGGGAGGAGCAGGCCGAAAACACTTCTCTTGTTTCGTCGCTGCTGGCCGTCACTGTGAGAGCTGCAATCAGCCCGGCGTGGCTGCCATGCTGCTGGGCATTTCTAAGAGTTTCAGACTGGCACAGCAGCCAATCAGTGAGTTTCTAGCTCATGAATAATTAATTAGACTTATAATTCATTTTCTTGAAGACCATGAAGTCCCATAATTTCTGTACACTCTCAGATCACTGCTGTTAAAATACCAACATTTGTCCAGGGCTCTGGCAGGTAGTTGTTAATATTTTTGATTAGTATTTTGGTAATAATTTAACCATATTTTTGTCATTTTGAATTTTTTTTAAACTTGTTACCATATTACTATTTGAAGTATTTTTATTATTGTTCAAACCACTAGTACTGCTACACATCACCATATTAGAATGAATGGTAGTGGGAAAGGGTAGACAGAGAAAAGGTAGGGAAGGCGGCAGTGGTGACCACTGGACGAGACAGATGAGGGTGTGGTGGGAATGCAGAAGGTAGTAGTATATCTGCAGTGTGTGTGATGGTAGTGTACTGTTAAAAAATGCTTACAGCATTTGATTTGGCTGATCTCTTTGGCTGCCACCTCTGTCAGCTAAGTGAAAATTTCCTCCACTGCATCAACACCAAGAAGTAAACATGGTGATCTTGAAAAATATCATAAACAGTCCCAGTGGATAGTACTACTGGACTCGAGTCTGAGGATGATGCAGTGGTAGAGCTGTGTGTGCCACTGCCATCTTAGGAAAATGAGGAAGAGGAGGACCTGTGGAAGGAGGAGGAGAAAATGGAGGGTGGCGATGAGATGACACTCATCAATCCTTCATGGGGCCTGAAAATGACAAAGGTGGTATAAAAGTGTACGATTGTTCAAACTGAAGGAAGGAATCTCTACTACAAAGATAATAGACAATGACACGTATCCTGGAACACAAACAAGGCGGGTCGTGGCCACCACAACTAGTGCTCTACATAAATTTGTAAGTCCTTCAAGATTCCTTATGTAGGACTTTTTTATATTGATCCAAAAGATGACACTGGTGCAATAAGCCAGCTTTGTCAGGCCCAACTCAGCCATGGCAAAAAAGGATCTCATATTGGCACAGTTGGACAGCATACTCATCTTAAAGTCAAACATATGGCTAGGTGGCAAGCACATCCGAAGAAAGTGTTTGCAGGTGGTCTGGGAGGTAGAGCTGAGGTGGAGGATATTGTGGAGGAAAAGGCTGTGAAGAGGAGGTCAGTACTACCCCTGAAAGTATGAAATCACTGATAAGCAACAGCAGCAGGAGCAGCAGCATCACCCTGACAAAACCCCTCAACCAAGTCATAGGTTTCTTGACACAATTTCCATCTGTGACATCTGAGAAACGTGGTGCTTGCACATAACTGTTCCCAAAAAGCACCCACCCAAAAAAGATCTAGCCAACTATTACTAGCATTCTATCTAAGCAATGCAAATTCCCCCTTAATCATTCAGTGGCCAGGGAACTGAATGCTGCCGTGGTAGAGATGACTGCCATTAATCTTTTCCCATTTTCTTTTGTGGAAAATGCTGGTTCACTTCGATTTATGCCCAGTACAATTCCTGAGTGGAAAGTGCCATCAAGGCCTACTTTTCACAGTGGGCGATTCAGAACTGGCGATGTTGTTGAAAAGAAGTCTCATATGCCCTACAGCATTCCTCCAGTTCATATGTCCATTTTGCCACAGATATATGGAGCAGTGGACTGACAGCTACTAGTTCATTTATGTGCGTAACAGCACACTGGGTAGAACTGAAGGGGGTTGTTCATTACCTTGGCAGCAAATGCATGCAGCCTAATTGTAATGGAAGCTACATGCCTGGAATTTGCAAGCATGCAACACTGACTATGAAGAGCATGCCTGATATGCACATTTGAGACATTTTGACATCAATATTGGAGGAGAATGACACTTGGCTGAACCCACTGTCCTTAATGAACATCATTTTCAGTACTTTTGCCCCATATTAAACTTTACCTACTCTGGACTGAAACAGTCCACTTTGCAGAGTTTTTAGTTTCCAAAATACTTTAGGGGAAGTAATCATTAATTCTCCTCAGCTTTCCGATCCCTTCCTCTTCCTGGTGCAGATCATAGCCAGCTCTGTCCCTATGCCACCCCTGCCCGCTCACATTTATGATGTAGATGTTTGTACAGCATGGGGGCACATGGCACTGATTAAAATTGAAGCAGAGCTGACAATGTATTATTTAACATTTTAGAGGGCTGCTGGGTCAAATCAAAACCTCAGATCAACTAACAAGAGCCTCGTTAGTTGGGCTGAGGCTTTGATTTGACCCCAGTGGCCCTCTAAAACATTAAATAATGTATTTTAAACTCTGATCCCTTTCTAATCAATGCAGCATGTCCCCCATACTCTACAAACTCCTACATCATGAAATGTGAGAGTGTGAGGGAGGCATGGAGGCAGGGCTAATTACGATCTGCACCAGGAAGAGGAAGAGATCGGACAGCTGAGGAGCATATATGATCCCGTCCCCTAAAATATTTTGGAAACTAAAAACTCTGCAAGGTGGACTGTTCCAGTCCACAGTAGGTAAGGTTTAACATGGGGTCTTATGGGGTTGTTAAGTAATGACCACAAGTGTTGCTCTTCAATGGCAAGCTTCATAACTTGTGGCAATGATGAAAACATTGTCAAAGCTATTAGAGATAGGGGTTTTGTTAGGGTGCCCTGCTTTGCACACTATCCAAGCCTGGTAGTGCAAGTGTTTTTGTCACAATGTGACATTAATGAAGTGCTACCCTTGTGCCATTGACTTTTTGGCCATTTTGTGTAGTCCAGAAAGGCCAGGGTGCATTTATGTGCACAATGGCTTGCCTCAGCACTGATTACAGCAGGAGGTTGTCATGAGGTGGAATTTGACCCTGTATGTGCTGGAGCAGATGTATGAACAGTATAAGGCTCTATCAGAGTATCTTTCTCCATACAAGTTGTGACAGTTCTGGAGCTTCTATATCACGGACAACAGAACCGTGGAGGTTTATGGATGGGTTGATTTTGATCTTGAGGCCTTTTCATCATGCCACAGAGGCAGTGAGTGGTGACACTGCCTCTATTAGCCAGGCCACCCCATTGCTCCATGTGCTGAGGCAGATCATCTGTAATGTGCAGCAGCAGTTTGAGGCAACAGGTGACTCTATAAGCTGTGTATTTTCTGAACACACGCTTAATGTACCGGATCATAACAGACACCTGAATGTTATCCTGACGTGGATTCCAGTACTGCAACAATGCTGGACCCACGGTACAAATGGGGGCTTGCAGCCATAATTCATGGTGGTAGTCAGAAAGCTACGCATCTTCAAAGACTGCTGAACAGTCACAGACATGGTTTGCAAATGCCAACAAAAAAAACAGTATGTTAAGTTGAGATGCACCGTGTCACCCTCACCAATACAGGGTTTTAAATAATTGATTAGCAGTTTTTCTCTTGGGACGATACTAACTGTACAGAAAGTATTTATATAGGTTTTCCAGAAGTGTTATGTTTGTTAAACACAGTGAGGCAAGTGCTATGCATTTTCACAAAGTTTTAGCACTTTCACGAGCAAAACGCTAATCAATTTTTAAGAGTTAAATAAAACCCTGCAACAGTCAGCAAGCGAAGTGAGAGATGGGGAGACACAGAATCAACTTCTACCAGTAAGATAACCAGAAAACCACTTTCAAAAGCAAATCCTCTATGAGCAGTTCTTGCACAGATTGATGTTGCAAATTGTGAAGAGGAGAAGGAGGAGGAACCATCAGAGGATGCCATACTAAAGGCAGCAGTCAGATCTGTTGAGGCACTGGAGCTGATGATGAACCACTGCTATAGTGGAACAATAAAGTTAAAGAGTGGCATACACTGGCAGATGTAACTTTTAAATATTTAAACTGCCCACCATCTAGTGCTGGTTCTGAACATGTGTGCAGCGCAGGAGGGGCAATCATCACAGACTGACATACACCAAAATGTCTCTACGTTGAAATTCATTAAAATAAACACTGTGCATGTATCTCCAAATCGAAGTGCATTGCTCTGGGCACCACTGACAAACCAGGATGAAGCAGGGGAAGGACCATCATCGACTACAGAGGTAGATGTGGACACAATGGATGCAGAATTCCCATGTGGTAAAAATTCAGACACCGAGGATGCAGAAGGGTATTCATTGTGGGGTGAGAAGCAGTCGACTGAGTAATCTGGAGGTCACAGAAAGAAGGAGGAAAATGTAACTCCGCCCTCTGGCCTCCACTTCTCCTCCAATCCTCCTCTCCCAGAAACAACATGTGTCTCCTCCTCCTCCTCCTCCTCCTCCATCTGATGCATACCTCCAGGAAAACCTGAACTCATAATCCAGTGAAAATGCCAGACATCAGCCTAATGAACCTGCTGCCATGCCTGCCCCACTGATGATGCTCTTCACTCTGGCCTCCTCACCTGGGAGCAACATCATCCTTCTTCTCCTCCATCTCATGCATGCCTCCAGAAAAAACAGACTCTTAACCCAGCAGAAATGCCAGAGAGATTGACTACTGTATCAGCCTGCTTCTGCTGTCCTGCTGCCTCCTCCAGCCACCAATATGCCTGCTCCTCCTCCACCTCTAGGGCACCACTGTGCCATTACGCATCTGACCATCACTGCTGTGACAGACAGTATCATTCCCTTAGGTCCAAAGACCATGAGAGTAGGCTTGATGCTAAATAATTTCACTCTAGTTGCAAGTCTTCTTCTGCAAACTATCTTCAGCAGCAAGCAAACCACTCCTCCTCCTCCTCTGGGGCACCACTGTGCCATCACATGCATAGCCATCATCACCACTACAAAGCTAAGTATCCTTTCCAAAAGTTTATTTTTTCTTATACTTTTCAAATTTTGCTTCACAGGTGCAACACAGCATGACAGGAGTGGACTACAGTCTAAATAATGTCACTCTGACCTTCACAGGTATCTTCTCATTCTGTCAGGAATTTCTATCCACTAAAGTGCTTAAAGACTAAGAGAGGTTCTGTGGTTGGAGACTGAAAGAGCACAGCAGCATACAGCATATATAATTTCTGGGACTTGAGAAAATATGGCAAATGAGAATTTCATATAGTGTGCATCATTGTTCTGACCTAGGTGTGACAGAGGGTGTACCCCCACCATGGAGTTCCACCTTTCCCTCATGAAGAGTCTGCTGATTTGACAGCGGCATCTGGTATGTGGCCTCCCTTTAGCATCTGATGTCCCCCATCTCAAGGCATAGTTGTGCTTCTTCATCTCTTACCTGAGAAAGAGGAGGATATGCAGCTGGGGTCTCAGGTTCTGACCATGGCTGCAGCCCCCATGTTCAGTTGCAGGTCCCATGTCCATCATCTGTGCCCCCTTCCAGCAACTGTGCACCTCAGCATCACTTGCTGTGCCCCCTGTGGCACAGAAGGACCACTAGCAGTGCCACCACCTCCTCCTCTTTTTCATTCGACTTCTTGTATTCCTCACACTCACACTGGAGTTTTACTATAAGGTGGCTGTTCTGCCTAAAAGTGCCCAAGTATCTGCCCCATTTACCGTGCTGAATAACTGTCTGGCATAGTTTCTATGTCACAACACTGCTGACGGTGGCATATAACAGCATCAATGCTGTGGAGGGAGAATTACTGACACAGTGCAGCGGCATGTAGCAAGCATATTCCTGAGATAAGAGAAAAAATGTGAAGTGAGATTTTCATGTAGTACATTACTTCTGGGCACTAAAGAGAATTACATGAGTAAAATAGGGGAAATGAGAATTTAAGGCATATGGTGTTTATTCATTACTATGGCCTGGATGGGACAGAGGGTCCATCCCCACCATGGAGTTCTGCCATTCCCTCAATCAGTGTCTGCAGGTTTGACAGCAGCATTTGGAGTGTGGCCAGCACAGACTCAACTCTGTGTCTGAGTTCTCTATCTCAATGGGAGTTGTGCTACTTCATTTCTTAAACAAGATCTTAAAGGAGATGGATCAGCAGCTGGGGTCTCACGTGCTGTCCCTGGCTGCAGCCTCCAAGTCCAGCTGTAGCTTATGCTTCCCTCATTAGTGTCCCCTGCAAGAACTGTGCACTCTGCCGTCGCATGCTGCACCACACTCACTGTAACGCAAGAAGGACCACTAGGAGTGGCACCACCTCCACCACTCACGACTTTCCGTATTCCTCCCACTCACAGTGGTGCCTTTCTTTAAGGTGGCGGCTGCCCACCAGTGCCCAAGTGGCTGCTTGTGTCCCACACTAACAGTATAGCACAGTGTGCACATCATGACACTTGGCAGGGTCCAAATAAAAAAAAAATTAACAACATAGGGACTTGTGCTGCTGCCTAGGGAAGGAGCCAGAGGTGGATGGTCTTGTGGACTCCTCCTCACAGGGATCAGCCAGTGGTGGCGGCAGTAGGAGTGAGAGGGGGAGGACAGGGGTTTATCCCTTTCAGGTTCTACTGGCAGCAGAACAGAGGTGATAACAGGAGGTGCTGATACTTGGTATTGTTGCTGTGCTTTGGGGGGGGGGTGGAGTCCTGAAGACAAAGAAGCCACTGCTGCTATAGGCTGCTTGCTGGCACTTCTTTCAACATCTAGTGGTGCTACTACCACTCATAAAGGTGTCCTCTTCAGACAGATGGGACAGTGTGTCCCATCTGTTGACCGCATGACCATCCCTCTTTCCTCCCTCTCCTCAGTCTGACTTCCACTATTCCCACTCTCCTCTTCATCCCAACTAATTTTTATTTAAAATAAAAGGTATGAAAAGTAAAAATAACACAAAAAAGTTAATTTGGAAAGGAAGAAAAAAAAAAAACTTTTATAAATAATAACTAAACAAGAATTCACAGAACCAGAGCACATGAGCACAGAAGAAAAGGAAAATACAGATGGAATGCTGTATAAACAAAATCTAGCCAGAGCCGATAAGGCTGTGAAAAGCTACCAAATGACAAAAGTTAAACATGTGTGTAGAAATTATCCAATGGTCAGGTGTAACGGCCATTTCTGGAAATGCTGCACCAAATTTTCAACATGGTCTTTTGGACCCTCCTCATGAACAGTGCCAGTCATTTTGTTCAATTGTCCCAAAGGTGACTGCACAGAGCAAACACGCTATTCTGCACCACAGGTGTGAAAATACATATTGGGCAGGTTGTGGAAAATGACAGCTGTATTGTTTTGAAGGAGGTGTTAAAAATGACAATGTTAAAATATAAGTAAATATTACAAATTGGCGATGTTAGAGATGCAGCGTAGAAACTCGCAATGCGCTCATAATGCAGTCATTTTTTTTTGAATTTATTTCAAATTTGCAACATAGGCTTTTAGGACCCCACACCTCATGAAGCAGTGGCACTGTCACTACATTGACTCGGTCCCAAAGGTGATTCCGCGCAGTGACCATGAAATCACCTTTCGGGACCAAGTAACAAAATGACAGTGACTGTTTTTACGTGGTGGGGTCCGAAGAACCCTATGTTGAAAATCTGGGGCAAAAAGTCCCAAAAATGGCTGAGATATCAGCATAAGTTGAAAACTCCATTGAATGGCTGTATCGCACACTTACCTTTAATTCTTCAGTTTGCGGTTTTGCTTTGAAGAGTGCAGACATGTCCCAGTCCAGAGAAGATGACAACGACAACCTCTGGAGGTAAGTATGGGATAAGGGGGGTATGTGGGGAGGTGGATGCTCAGTGGAGGGTGGGGAAGGGGAGGGGGACTGCAGCGATGACGAGGGACCGTTTTACTTTCACAGGGCAAAAACCCAACAACGAGGACCGTTTCTAATTTTCAGCAAAAAAGAAAATATTTCAGCACACTGGGGTGGGCTCCCAGTGTGCCACATGAATGCCGACATGGGATTGGGCACCCCGATGATGGGTGCAGACGGCATCAGGACAAAAGAAACATGACGAGGGACCATTTCTACTTTAAAGAAAAAAACACATCCGCACACTGGGTGGGCTCCCAGTGTGCCACATGTCATGTCAGGCATGACTTGGGGGCAGCAAAATACTGAATGGTGTGCCATTCGCAACATGAGCAGTACCACGAGACTGTGCTTGGGCAGTAGTCGCACATTCGCGCAGTTCATGACAGGGTAACAACTGAAATAGTGCAGCTGTTATTCCATTGTCCGATCGTGGTGGAGGGGTTTAAGCTTCGTTGGGCTTTCGGAAGGATACTTCCAAAAGTCCAGCGATCGGCCATTTTCAGAGCTACAGAGCTCTCGCAAAATGGCTGTAGGCTCTGTCCACAGCCCTGAAAAGTACAGATATATAAAGAAAATAAGATCTAAACCACAGAAAACCCTTGCTAACAAACTACCAAGGAAAAGAAGATGTAGAAAATGTAAAAACAAAGCTAAAAAGGTTGCTTTTAAACCCTTTTTCCAATGCTTAAAAACAGCAGATTGGCACCCTTCACCCATTCACTCAGACTGCAAAGTGAAACTGAAGGACACTGTGTACATAGAGATATAACATGTGACCTGCAAGAACTGCTGCATGTGACCTACAGCTTCTTTCTGAGGAACGTTTGTCTGAATTTACCATAAAGCAATGTCTAAGGGGAAGTTACTTGCAAACTGCTGGTAAAGTTTTTCTAAGTTGAAATTGCCACAAAAAGGGTAACTTCACAAAGTGCTTTGAGAAGTCGAAGTCTGTGACTTTGCTAGAATTTTGCAATCGAAATAAAACTTTGTTGCAGCTCTACTGACAAAGAAATAATGCATCTCAGTTAGGCAATCTTATTTTTTCTTTCATTCTTTGGTAACTGGGTAAGGCCCACTAGGCACAAGTGCCTGTTTTCAGGGGCAACCCGGGAGCACTGGGGAGGTTAAGAGACATGCTCGGAGTCACACAGTATTCAAATACAGATTGTGGGAAACAAACCTAGGTTTGCCAGATGTATCAAACTCATTCACAGCTCAATCCTGTAACCTCTAGGCTATACTGCCAGCCCCATTTATTTAGCTTTGGTTCACTGGGAAAAGAGGGCAAGGCAATTCTGCCTATTTTCGGCCTCATCCCAGGAGGAGGAGGGTGGGAGATACAGATGCAGACTGACGTACTGAATTAAGTTCAACAGCTGCTGGTATTTTTAGTGAATCTGGGTAACTAAATCATACAAACTATTCCTCAGAGGGCCTGATCTACTTTAAGGGTATAATCAATGTTGGAAATTAAAACAATTCACTGGTGGAACCTGTCACCTTTCATGTAGGATCAAACATACTGGATAGTGGTCTGGAGACCTGTTTTTAATTATACTATATGTGCATTTTACACATTATTTAGTCAGTTTTATGCATTTGGGGAGTACATTTACACAGAAGCAGTTCTTCACCATTCTGTTCCTGAAACTGAGTCAGACTTTTAATTTCACTCCTGGAATGAGTTCCCCCAGGTTACCCCGCCCATTTCCAGCACTATATATAATCCCCAAACAGGTCATTCTGCATGCACTAGCATGAAAACAACCCAATGATTTACTTATCAAACTGTGGGCAACCCTGGTTCACACCGTGCACGTGATCAATTAGCTGTGAATGAGTCTGGTACATCCAGGAGACCTTGGTTTAATTCCCACAGCCTTCACTTGCATACTGTGTTACCCTGAGCAAGTCACTTAACCTCCCTCTGCTCCTAGAACATACCTGTAAATTAACTTTGTGTGCTTTTCCCAGACAAAAACTGTAAAATAAAAAAAATCCTGCTGCTTCAGCTGCAGTGGGAGAAATAAAACAAAGGTAGGTTATAGGAGTCAATTGTGGCAGTAAAGCAGGAAGAAGGGGATATCTTATGCATGTAGATGAGGTCATATCACTGATATCCAGGGCACTGGGGGAATGTTGTCTAGCCTGCTATTTCTCTGTGATAACCAACTTTTCGAGGTAAAATGTCCCCGATATTCAGAAAAGAGCTTGCGTCGTCTATAAGGTAAAGGCTGCAATAGATAGAGGGGACTTTAAAGGACCTTTAGAGTCATTGAATGTAGACACAGTTTTGGTTCAGTGACATGGGTCAGGGGCTGACACACACACAAGCAGGCTCAGCATAGGTGCTGGAATGGGGGGGGGGGCACTACAGTCATGGCCCTATCAGTATTTGTAATCATTTTAATTTACTATGATGGAGGGCCGAGTCTTTAAAATGCAGCATGGGCAGTAAACAGCACTGTTTGTTAATCATTCTCTTTGTGGCTTGCAGGGTGTCAGAAGAATTTTGGAAAGAGAAGGCCTGGGTAGTGTTGTTAGGGTTTGGCTGGGGTCAGGGCTTACTGAGTTAAAGCTCAGTGGTCAAACTTTAAAAATGAAAATAAAGAACCAGGCCTTCGCCACATGGACAGTTATCAAGGAATTAGGCACAAGGAGATTTTGTTAGTTGTGGGAGGGTTTAGCTACTCCCATATTACAAATTTAATTGATTAAAAACAAGGCAGTATGTGAACCCTTTCAATGGGGTGGGGGAAGGATGTCCCCTTATATCTTTGCCCTACAACTTTTAGAGCTTTCTGCTACCTATGACCAGGGATTGCATGTAAATCCCAAACCTCATACTGGGGCTGGGTGAGGGCTGAGAGCATGATAAAAACAAGCATTTGACAATGCGATGTTGCTTGCTTGTATGTGCTGTGTAGGTATTTGGAAGTCAGTGGAGTGCAAATATTGAAAATGCCCGCTCGTGAAACAGTCATTTTTAGGAAGTCTGTGACCAGATTTTCAACATAGCCATTTTAAGACCTCTGCTCATGAACAGTATCACTGAGATTTTCTTAATGTGTCCCATACATTGATTTCACACACTGACTGCGTCATTGTGCGCTAGATGGGCGGAAACACGTTGTGGGCGAGATGTGAAAAATAACAGCCATACTGCTCATAAGGAGGTGTGGTAAAATGGCAATGTTGGAAATCTGGAGTGAAAATATTGAAAATTTGCGAACTTACAAGCGTGCGTAGGAAGTGCGCAACACACGCTCGTAAAACAGTCATTTTTAGGAATTTTGTCACCAAATTATCAACATAGCCATTTTAAGATCTCTGCTCATGAACAGTGTCACTGTGATTTTCTTAATGTGTCCCATACAGTGGTTTTGCACACCGACTGCGCCATTGTGCGCTACATGGGTGGAAACACATTTTGGGCAAGATGTGAAAAATGACAGCTGTACTGCTCATACGGAGGTGTAGTCAAATGACAATGTTGAAAATCTGGAGTGAAAATATTGAAAATTCGCAAACTTACGAGCATGCATAGGAACTGCGCAACGCAGGCTCGTAAAACAGTCATTTTTAGGAATTTTTCACCAAATTTTCAACATAGCCATTTTAAGACATCTGCTCATGAACAGTGTCACTGTGATTTTCTTAATGTGTCCCATACAGTGATTTCGCACACCGACTGCGCCATTGTGCGTTATATGGGCGGAAACAGGTTTTAGGCAAGATGTGAAAAATGACAGCTGTACTGCTCATAAGGAGGTGTGGTAAAATGACAATGTTGAAAATCTGGAGTGAAAATATTGAAAATTCGCGAACTTACGAGCGTGCATAGGAACTGCGCAACACAGGCTCGTAAAACAGTTATTTTTAGGAATTTTTCCACCAAATTTTCAACATAGGCTTTTTGAGAGCCCACCTTATGAACACTGGCAGTGTCGTTTCATTAATCAGTGCCAAAAGGTGATTTCGCGCAGTGACTGCGAAATCACCCTTCCGGCCTGATTAACGCCATGACAGTGAGAGCATTCATGAGAAGGGTCCCAAACCCCATGTTGAAAATTTGTGCAAAATTCCAAAAATATGCCTGAGATATGCAGCAAAGTTGAAAAACCCTATTTATTACATTATACAGCTTACCAGCATTTCCTCAGTTACGTGGTCGGCTTTGAAGAGTGCAGGCGTGTTTCGGTCCACGAGATCGTCGTGCGAGTCTGGAGGTAAGTTTGGGGTGAGGGGTGTGGGGAGGCAGGGTGCGCAGTGGGTGGGCGGGTGGGGGGCAGAGACAGCGCGCAGGACTGTTTTTGTTTCAGGTTTTCTTTTTTTTTTTTTTTTTTTAAAAGGAGAGACGGCGGGGCGTTTGCCACACTGGGGTGGGCTCCCAGCGTGGCACAAGGATGACTATTTGGGGGCCTGGAGCTGACAGGGATTGGGCACCCCATCGCGATAGCATCTGTTGCCACACTGGTGCGCTGGCCCAGCGCGCACCCTATACTCTGGGGGACAGTGGAGCCGACGGGGGATTGGGCACCCTAATCGGCTATTCAATGTCTTAGCCACACTGGGGTGGGCACCCAGCATGGCACAGTGTGTGCGTGGAAGGAGGAAGCACGCGTATGCGTGGCGCATGTGTGTGAGGTGTTGGGAGCTGCATGAGCAGGCTTAAGGTCTTATCGCTGCTCACTGGAAGCGTAGCCCCTTCAACTGTCTGCCACTGCATTTGGATTGCTGTCATAGACAGCTCCAGCAGGCACTGGAGAACTGTGGCCGCACCTGCAAACACACTGACTGAATTGGAAGAGGGCTGCCATGCCTCCGAAAACTCAGATGATGGCACTATGTTTCTTGCACATGCGCGCAAGCAACATAATGACACTCTCATCTCCTGGAGCGGGGGAGGAGGAGTGCACAGACTACCTTACAAATGTGCACCCCTTTCAAGCCAATCAACAAGTAGCACTGGCATGAACCTGGGTCATATGACACTGAATACACCAGTTGCCACATCTAGTTACTATCCGCAAAGCCGGTTGTGAAAATAATCTTGACCATTAGAGACTAACTCATGCATTTAGCACACACTTAAAGGTAGCAAACATGAGAAGCAGTTTGGAAGGGGTGCTGAGTGAAACATAAATTATCAGCAGAAAAGGAACCATAGGCCCATCTAGTCCATCCTATTTTCCTTGACTATTACTACACCCTCAGCCCTATTTGGTCACAGTATCCTCCCTCCTCCCATTCATGGTTCATAGTAGAATCGAGTTCTTTTACACTATTTGCCTTTTAGCGAACTCGCCACCTTTTTGTCTTCACAGATAGAAAATGTATTTTCTCTCTCCCATATAAAGATCTACTCTATTTTTGAAGGTAGTAATATTATTACTTTGTACTATGTGCTTAGGCAGTGTGTTCCAGCTTGTAATAATCCTTTGGGTGAAAAAAAACACATCTCTTCTTGGATAAGTTGGTTTCTCCTTTTAATCTGTAGTTGTGAGACCTTGTTTTTTGTTTTCTTGCATGCGTGCAAGAAACATTATGCAACAGCAGGAGAAGCGGGTTGTGGAGGTGCGGCAATGTGGCAGCCAACAGCGACACTGCATTTGGAGCTTGGCATCAGGACTAACGTGCGGCACGCTGTGCTGATGACATTGGTTTTCAAAAGTGCCATCAAGTTGAAATGATTTTGCAGCTATAATGAGGGGCGCCTCATCATTGCAGCATCAGCCATTCAGCTGCAATGAGGGCGACCCGTCGTTGCAGAGCAGAACACTGCCTAGTGTAAAATTTTTTGTAAACATGGCAGCGACTTGCCGCCTCACACAGCCCCATGAAAATCAATGGGGTGGCCAACTCCTATTGGCATGCTCCCCCAACCCAGTTCATTTTGCTGACGGGGAATCCACCCCATCAGGTATAATATAAGCCCCTCCCCATTTGTTGTGTGCCGTGGGGTGCCCAATCCCCTCAACATCATGCCCCCAAACAGACATTGTTTGCCGCAGAGGGGCCCCAATCCCCATTGGCTTAAGTCCCTCACCCCAAAAAGGAGGTGGCACACTGGCAGCCCACCCAGTGTGCTGAGAGCAAGCCTGAAAAAAACCTTCCCATAATGTCTTTTTGTTTTTGTTTTCTCCCTGAAAGAAAGGAAGCGGTCCACGTCGGTCGCGTCCCTCCCCAACCGCACCACTCATGCACACCAACCTCCCCACACCCCGTCATCCCATACTTACCTCCGAGCCTGGCATGATGATCTTCAGTGGACGGGAACATGGCTGCACTATTGAAAGCTGACCGCGAACTGAAGAAATGCTGGTAAACTGTATAATGGCATGAACAGGGGTTTTCAACTGGTGCATATCTTAGGCATTTGGGGAATTTTGGCACAAATTTTCAACATGGGGTTACTGGGAGCCCTCCTCGTGAATTCAGTCACTGTCATGGTGTTATTTGGTCCTGAAAGGTGATTTCACGGTCACTGCGTGGAATCACCTTCTGGAACTGATTAGCAAAGCG
The DNA here is from genome assembly GCA_016271365.2 of Neoceratodus forsteri. Classification (NCBI taxonomy): domain Eukaryota; kingdom Metazoa; phylum Chordata; order Ceratodontiformes; family Ceratodontidae; genus Neoceratodus; species Neoceratodus forsteri. Next base: position 621,160,827 of record CM028130.1, read on the forward strand.
ACAGTGCCAGTGTTCATGAGGTGGGCTCAAAAGCCTATGTTGCAAATTTGGTGGAAAAATCATTGCCATTTTACACACCTCCTTATGAATAGTACAGCTGCCATTTTTCACATCCTGACCAAAATGTGTTTTCGCACTTCCAGCACAGAATAGCACTGTCGCTGTGGGAAATTAGTGTTTGGGACACATTAAGAAAATCACAGTGACATCGTTCATGTGCAGAAGTCCTAAAATGCCTATGTTGAAAATTTGGTGACAAAAGTCCATAAAATGACTGTGTTACAAGCATGCGTTCTTGCGTTTCCATGCTCATAACTACACGAATTTGTAATATTTTCACTCCAGATTTTCAACATTGGCATTTTTCCACACCTCCTCATGAACAATGTAGCTGTTATTTTTCACATCCTGACTGAATGTGTTTTCGCTTCCAGCACAGAATGGCGCAGTCACTGTGGAAAGTCAGTGTTCGGGACAGATTAAAAAAATCACAGTAACACTGTTCAGGAGCAGAGGTGCTAAAATGCCTATGTTGAAAATTTAGTGACAAAAGTCCATGAAATGACTGTGTTATGCGTATGTTCGCAGTTTCCATGCACCCTCGTAATTTTGTGCATTTGTTATATTTTCCTCCATATTTTCCAACATTGCCATTTTCACACCTCCTTACGAACAGTATAGCTGTCATTTTCATATCCTGCCCAAAATATGCATTTACACATCTGGCGCAGAATAGCACAGTCACTGTGGGAAATCAATGTTCGGGACAGATTAGGAAAATCATAGTGACACTGTTCATGAACAGAGGTCACAAAATGCCTATGTTGAAAATTTGGTGAAAAAATTCCACTAAATGACTGTGTTACGCGCATGCGTTGTGCAGTTTCCACGTAAGCCCGGAAGTTCAAGTATTTTTAATATTTTACAACAGATTTTCAACATTGTCATCTCTTCACACCTCCCTATGAATGGTACAGCTGTCATTCTTCACACCCTGCCCGATCTGTGTTTTCATACATCTGGCCCAGAATGGCACGGTCCCTGTGAGAACTCAAAGTTCGGAACACATTAACAAAATCACAGTGCCACTGTTCATGAGAAGAGGTCCCAAATGCTTTCATGAGGTGGGGGTCACAAAAAGGAAATGCTGAAAATTTGTAGTGCAAATACCAACAAACGCCTGGGGCATTAGGGTTTCTAACCACAACGTCCCACCCTGTACAAACTGACAGGCATCAGGGGTGTGCCTTTGGATTGCCGACTGTAATCCTCATGCCATTCCACCCCCCCTGCAGTCAGTGACAGGCATCGAGGTGTGCCTTGGACACTTGACCCCAGAGTTCACCCCTTTCTCCTATACTGCACCCATTTCAGCGTATGTCCTTATGGAATGGGGTGACTGTAAAGCCGAACACCCCAAGGCACACCTCAACACGTGTCTGGTGTCTGCAGGATAGGGTGAAGTGAAATGGCATGAACATTATGGCCAATGACCCAAACACATACCCCAATGCCTGTCTGTCTCTGCAGGATGGAGGTGGGGTTGGCGTGAAGTTCAATACTTCACTGCCACTCCTATTCCGCATCTCTCTAACTCCTGCATTTCCAATGCTAATACCAGCAAGCAAACATTTGGCATTGACAAATGCTTGTTTTATTTTGTTCATGAAGTTTTTCTAATCCAATGGTCTCCATGAGACTGGGATCTTTTATTGCCTTGAAAGCTAGGCAAAGGTCATCTGTAAACTGCCTATACTCAGTAAGTATAACCCCAGATGCTTTCATTATAGTTACAATATTGTAGACTTTTAATTTTTTGTCTTTTTCTTTTGTACACCTTCTTTTGATTTTTACTTCTAAGTAGATGCTGTACAAAACTGTGAGCAATATTCCAGGTGTGGGTGAACCAGACTGCTATACAGCAGAAGAATCACTTTTTGTTCTCTGCTTTTTATGTTGGAAAGCATACAGTCTAGTATTTTTTGACATTTTTTGACAGTCACTTTTGTGTGTACATCAGATGAGAGTTTATCTGTAATTATTATTCCCAGGTCTCTTTCTTCAGAAGTACTTTCTAATACCTGGTTGTCAAGTGTATAAATCAAATTCAGGTTTTTGGACCCAAAATGCATCACTTTACACTTATTTATATTAAAAGTCATTTTATTGTTTTTGGCCCATTCTAATAGTTTGCCTAAGTTTGCCTGAAGTTTAATTCCATCACTTTGTGTTTGTACCAGACCTCTAATTTGCAGTCATCTGCATATTTACTAAACCATCGTTTTAAGATGTTTGTAGTGTAGATACTAATATATTAAATAAAGTAGGCCCCAAATCTATGCCCTGTGGTACTCCACTTGTTACATAACCCCAATCAGACTGATATCCTTTTATTTATTTATTGAATTTTGTTGACCCGGTAAGCCTACTGGGCCTAGAAGTCCCTTTTTCAGGGGCGACCGGGGGGAGAGGGATACAGATGGTAAGCAACTGAAATTGAACCAGATTAAGCTGTTGGTTGTATTTTTAATGAATGGGAGAAATTTGGCCAGGACACCAGGGAAATTCCCCTACTCTCCACTGGGGGCTTGCGGGCCATCTGAGGAAGATGGCTACTTCGCCGGGAGCTTCAGAGATGGAGGATGTTACTAGGACAGGAGCTTTGGCCTCCGCTCCTGTCCTTTCTACACAGGAGGCCGTAGATGTGGCAATGGCGATTGAGGATTTTTCTCAAGTTTCTAGTTTGGATATGGCAATGGAATTTACATCTGCTTCAGCGGACCTACCTGTTTCTGGTACTGTTTGAATTGGAGGTCCCTGTGTTGTCAGCTTTTTTCGTCAACAGAGCTCCTACGATGCAAACAGGCACTGCACAGAAGTGGAAAGGAACTCGAGGCGGAACTACAGGCATTGCAAGAGGCTTCTCAGGGGGCCAAGGACTCTTCGGACCGGATAAAGCTTGTATTCCGGTTGGACAAATCTCCATCAGTTGACGTTCTTCCTCTTCTGGCAGAGCTGCTGGATTCTCGACTGGCTGGCAAAGAAAACAGTGTTTCTGCTGTGTGCCCACAGCCCTTTGTTTCTCCTGCAACCCCTGCTCCACTGGACACTTCCGTTAGGAAAGCTCGACTTGGGATAACGAGGATGGTCCCGGAACTACCGGCATGTGTGAAGGCTCGCCAGTACTCATAGAGCAGACATTTTCCTTTTGGACCACAGAAAATTAAAGACATGGGAGATTTGCCCGGAACCCTTGCAGTACATAATGCCTCCTGGTCCCCTGAAAGAGCCTTAACTGAGGCTGGGTGGATTCCTGGGGCTTGGTCAGTGGACTCCAGATCCGACAGACCCCTCTTTTCCAAAAACTGTGTTCCTCAACTGCTGCTGTAGCCAACGACAGTTTGTCAAAGGGCTCCACCATACCCCAGGGTAATACTTCTGTTGCATTGTCGAATGTTTCTGTTCCTTCTGTTGTTATTTCTACCCCACAGGTTGTTCATGATAAAGTATTGCCTTCTGAGGTCGGGAGGGGGTCTAGCTTGGTTATCAGGGCAGAAAATCAGGATTTGTCTTCTACGGCTCCCTTGTTTCGACTGACTGATTTATTCCAGCCCACTGGGGATCCTGCTCCTAGGAGGAACGCAGTCTGATTATTATACAAGGGGGGCTTAGAACAAGTACCTGATAGATTGTTTATAGCCAGGACTTTGTTAAAACAATCTATGAAATATTTCTCATCAGAAATTTTTGCCTTAATTTCGTTAGGGAATGGTAACTACGATGTTAGTTTTAAACATGTATCAAATCTTGACAGGTTTTGGGCACAACATGCGACCCTTAAGAACGACCCTTTATGGGTTCCATTTCAGGCTATTCCGCTCACAAAACCTTTGATTAAAACCATCACCATCTTATTTGAGAATGAAGGTGTCAATATAGAAGACATTCTATTTTGGTTACGTAAGCATTGTGAGATTTTGGGGAGGCCTACTCCCACTCTGGATAGTGAAAAAAATATGGGATGGCAGCTGGAAGGTGAAAGTGAAGCTTTTCTCCACTAATTCGGGTCCTGTTCATCTGCCTAGCGTGTTCTTTTTAGGAAAAGATAGGGGGTCCATCTTTTATGTTGGACAACCCAGATCCTGCTTTAAATGTGGGTCCTGTCTGCATCTAAGTACAGCCTGTGACACCTCTAAATGCACTCATTGTCTGGAGTATGGGTACTGGTTGGCTTGCCCTGAACCTTTTGAATGCAATCTTTGTGAACAGACTGGTCATGCCTATGGCAATGTCCTTGGGCCTCACACAATACAGCTGACTGTCCCTCTCATGAAGGACTTATTACTCAGGCACAGTATGCATTTGCCCAGAAATCTGACACTGCTGCACCACAAGCATCGGACTCTGTTCAGGTTCCAGACCCTGTAGTTCCCCTCGAGCTAGCCTCATTAACACAATGAGCGTTGCTCCTCTGGTGCACCAGCAGAAGCAGACTTGCCTTCCGTTGATGTTATTATTCCTGCTGCCATGTCTGTGGAGGACAATGAGGCTCATATGCCCCCCATGACCCCATTCAAGACTGTGCAACCTAGGAAATGGAACAGGCATTGGTAAAAGCTATGACAGACCTAAGCCCACAACTATTGCCCAGAGGGAGCCTGTAAAGGTAGAGAACGTTTCTTCCCCCCAGAGGAGGATATCGGTGGAGATTCGAGATGACACAGACTCCTCTTCGGTTGTTTCTAACACAGATTCAGAAACCAGAACCGATGATTCTATTGCCAAACGAACGAGGCGTAGACAACTGGGTAAACCCCCTGAGGTTGTCCCTTGTTTTTCTTTTGATTTTCCTTCTTTTTCCTGATATGTCTTCTTGGACGATTTCACATTAAATGTCAATGGTTTGAAGGGTGTGAAGAACGTATTGGTTTTTTCTCTTCTTAAAACTTTTAATTTGGATATTGTTTGTCTACAAGACATCCGATTGAAGACATCTCAGGAACTCCAACATGCTTCCAACTGTTGGACTTTGGGCTCATCATTCTGGTCCATTGGAAGGACCCTTGTGATGGTTTGGGTATTTTGTTTTTAACTCTTCCGTTTCAGTGTCCAGATTGGTGGATATTCACCCTGGGAAGGCGTTATGTTTGGATATCTCATTTATGCAGCTAGGTTTTGGATTATTACTGTATATGCCCCACAAACAAAAGCTCAACGGATAGCTCTTTTTAAAGAGGTCCAGCCATATTTGCATACTTCTCGACTAGTAGTTTGGTCAGGTGATTTTAATTGTGGTTTATCGACAGCTGATAGAGGTCCTCAAACTGACAAATTATTTTGTGATTCAGTTGCTTTAAATAAAGTAGTGTCCACGGCCTATTTAGTGGACGCTTACAGGGTTTTATACCCTCTGAGGTTTTACTTATTTTGAGTGTCCTTCGGATGAGAACAGATTTTGTTTTTTATCAGCAGTTTTGCATATAGTTCAGGCCTCCCTAGACCAATAGAATTTTCAGACCATACTGTCCTTACAGTCTCTATTTCTTGGGATGGGGCCACGAGATGTCAGAAGAATATTTGGAGATTGAATGAAAGATTATTGGAGGACCCTATCCTTAAACAGTTATGGTTGAAATACTGGGTGCCGGTTGTCTGTTGTGGAATGCTATGATTCCATCTTAGAGTGGTGGGAGGATACTAAACTGGGTTGTAAAAATTTTTCAGCATTGGGCTCATGTTAAGTCCCAGAAGGAATACATGGGATATTTAAAGCTCAGACACCAGTTACAACACCTCATATCACTTGCTGAGACGACGACACATAATTATAGTGACCTTATTGCCACTATTAAGAGACAAATGGTGGATTTACAATATTACAGGGGGAGGTCTTTAGATCAAGAGTTAAGATTTGGCACATGACTGTCCAAACATTCTTTGGACCCTTTCAAGGAAAGTCAGAAAAGAGTGAATTCCAAAATTATTACCTCCCTCACTGATGAGCAGGGACATCTTGTGAGTGACCCAAACAAACTTCTGAACATTGTGGAATGTTATTTATCCTCTAGCTTGGCTCCAGATACTATTTTGGATGATAATGCCATTAACAACATTTTACAAGATTTACAGTTACCGAGTTTATCAGGGGATCAACAGCGTGACCTAGCAGTGGATATTACTTTGGAAGAAGTGACCTCTGCAGTTCGCGAGTTGACCTCTCAGTCGGGCCCTAGGTACGGATGGTTTCAGTGCTGGGTTTTATGAAACCTTTTTACAGACCATCGTCCCTGTTTTGGTTATTCTTTTAAATTGTATTTTACATTCTGGATATTATGCTCCCTCTATGAAAGAGGCAATCTTGCTTCTTATATATAAAAAGGGGGACAAGACAGATATTGGTAATTGGCGTCCACTTAGTCTCCTAAATTCTGATATGAAAATTCTTAGTAAAATCCTTCTGGCCAGGCTTGCTAGGATTACTCCACTACTACTTCATCCTGCACAGACCTGTGCGGTTAGGGGCAGAAAACAGCAGGATAACCTGATATACCTTAGAGAGGTTTTTAGTAGAGGTGACCATGGCCAATTACAGGGTTTTGTTTTTGGGCTAGATCAAGAGAAAGCCTTTGATCGGGTATCTCACAACTTTCTCTTTTTGGTATTGAAAGCCTTTGGGTTGCCAGACACATTTGTTTCTTGGATTTCTGCAATGTATCAGGGGGCAGTTCTCATACCTAATATAAATGGATGGTTGGGACAGAAAATGGCTATTACTAAGGGTGTCAGACAAGGTTGCCCACTGAGTCCTACCTTGTATGCCTTTTCTATTGACATCTTTATTAGATTATTACAAGCCAACACAGCTACAAGGGGTCTTGATGTGTCCCCGGCTATGCCAACACAGCAAGTACTGGCTTATGCAGATGACTTAGTTTTATTATTACCACCTCATTTTTCTGTATTGGCTTTGCAAGAATCCATCCACCTTTTCTTAAGCATCTCTGGTTCCCGAATTACTTATAGTAAGAGTACTGGGGTTGTCATTGGATCCACACCAGTGCCTGAAACTGGTGCTGGGATCTCAGTTTCCAGAGCACCTATTAAAATCCTGGGGGTGTTTTTTGGCCCAGGTGATATGGCAGAATACAACTGGGAGATAGCATTAGCTAAGGGATTTAGACTAGTGGGGGAATGGAAAGGAACGCCACTCTCCAAAAAGAAAAAAGGGTTTTGTTGATTAAGACAATCCTAGCCCCTGTTTTCTTATATGTCAGTTATATTTTTCTGCCCCCTTCTCGTATGTGGACACAGCTTTTTAGTGTTTTTTTTTTCAAGCTTTTTGGGGGTCCCGTCTGAATCCTCATAAAAGAGAATTAACTTATCTTCCTATTTCGGAAGGTGGAGTTTCCATGCGCCACCCTATTGCTTTCTTTTTAAGCCTTTTTTTTTACATATAACTTGGGAACGGTTTTGAAACCTGGGTGTATTATTTGGAGACCATTCATGGAGCACTGGCTTAACTTATGTTGGCCAGGGTGGCAGGAGAAGAAACCTAGGTTGTTATCTAGACTAGTAGAGTTGCCTACATATATGAAAGAATGTATGAAGCAGCTTATCAAATGGGAGGTTACCCTTCAGCACTTGCAGACTTATGACAGGAAGAAATTGTATAAATACATTCTCTCCATGGAACGTACCTCAGAGGTGCATTTCCCGGATTGTCCGCCAGATAGGCAGGCAGTTATTTTACAGTTCCTTATGAATAAATGCATTCCACCTTATGCATGGGACTGTGTATGGTTAGGGAACTATGGTAAATTAGGAGTTAAGGGCAATAGTAAACATAAACAGTTTTCAGAAAGGTATTGCCCTAGACCTGATTGTGTTCAAATTCTACAAACCCAACATCATTTATTTTTAGAATGTTCCTATATTACACCATTCTGGGGTTTACTGGCTGATTAGTGGCATGTGCCTGAATTTCGGTCCCTTGATTATCCTACGGTTATGTTTGGTCCATTTCCTAATACCTTTGTTAATTATAATAGTGCAACTATCTATGTTATATTGTGTATTTTGAGATTTCATATTTGGCAATCTAGGTGCCTTTGGATTCTGCAACAGAAAAATATTCTTCATGATTTAACTGACTGCCACAGTCTGTGAAGTGGTGAACAGACTTATGCACTATGACTCCACTAACGGACGTATGAACAATTTAAGAGTTATTGGATTAATTGTACTACATGGACTAATTGATTGCTTTGTTGTTCTCTTCCTTTTGTTTGTGTTTTGATTTTGTTTGAATAATGATTGTATTTTATGTAATGAAGTCCATTCTTTCAATAAAATTCCCTACTCTTTTCAATAAGTGCTATGGGATCTTTAGCATCCACCTGAACTACCACAAATCCAGGCAGATGGGACATCGATTTAATGTCTCATCCGAAAGACTGGCACCTCAGAAGTGCTGCACCCCCCTCATGCTGCACTGTAGTGTCAGTATTGGGATATTAACCCAAGTGCCAGATGTGGGAACTGAACCCACAGCCCGCTGATCTCCCAGACTCAGAGGCGAGTGTGCTGCCTACTGAGCCACTGACACTGCTACTGACCCTTTTATTGTAACTGTTTGCTTCCTGTTCTCCAACTACGATGTTATCCAATTTATTATATTTGTTTGTAGTTTAATTTTATAAAGCTGTTCAATTAGTGTTTTACGTGATACTTTGTTGAATGCTTTAGGAAAGTCCAGAAAGATTACATCTACCGGTATCCCTTTTTCCAGGGCTGCACGCATAGGTTCAAAGAATGATATTAAATTGGTGAGACAAGACCTGCCAGAAATAAATCCATGCTGTGTTATGTCTATAAGTTGCTCATTACTTACATGATCTATAATACAATGTTGAATGAGTCTTTCCAGCACCTTTCCTATAACTATTCCTCTCCTTATAATGCCCATGTGCCTATCGCATGCAGCTTGAAGCTCCCCATTGTCTTCACTCCCACCACCTCTTCTGGCAGGCTGCTCCAGGGATCCACCACCCATTCTGTGAAGAAGTATTTCCTCACATCCCTCTTGAACTGCTTGCTGGCAGTATAGCCTACAGGTTAGAGTAACAAGCTGTAAATGAGCTTGGTACCTGCAGACCTGGGCTGGATTCTTACAGCCTCCACTTGCATACGTGTGACTGAGCAAGACACTCCAACCAGCCCAAAGCTCCTGGGTTGCCCCTGAAAACAGGAACTTGTGCCAAGTGGGCCTTACCCGGTTAACAAAGAATAATAAAAAAAGAAGAAAAAAGAACTCCCTCTCCCAGCTTCATAGCATGCCCCCATATTCTGTGTCACTCCTCCTCCTCCTCCTCCTAAGAGACTCCCTTTCTGCACCTTGTTCAGTCCTGTGAGGTACTTATAAGTCTCGGTTATGTTCCCTCTTGCTCTCCTCTTCTTCAGGGTGTACATGTTGAGCTCCAGTAGCTTCTCCTCATAGGACTTATTGTTGTGCAACCCTTGCACTATTTTGATTGCCCTCCTTTGGACTGCCTCCACCCTGTCATGTAGAGTGCAGCCTCACGAACTGGACACAGTACTCTAGTTGGGGTCCTACTAGTGAGCAAAACAGTGGCAGCAAACCTCCCTTCTCCTGGTAGAAATCCCCTCCCAATGCCCCAGCATCTGGCTAGCCTTACTTACTGCCTTGTCGCACTGACCTAGCATCTTGAGATCATCCAACATGATTATCCCAAGGTCCCTTTTTTGCTTGGTGAGGTGACTGTAAGTACCTCCCAACTATCATGTGCACAGCCCCTGGGTCTTCCCACCCTGCATGCATGACTTTGCACTTTTGGCACTGAAACCCAACTGCCACACTCTAGATCACTCCACTAGTTTCCCCAGATCCCTTTGCATTCTCTTCACCCCTCCCTGGGTGTCCACCCTGTTGCAGGTTTTTGCTATTCACAAGGAGACACACCTCCCACTCCAGTGCCTTGGCAATGTCTCTTATGAAGACACAGAAAAGACAGGTCCCAGTATCAATCCCTGTGGTACTCCACTTTTCCCTCTTCTGCCCCCCCCGGGTGACTGCCTTTTACCACAACCTTTGCCTCTTATCCATCAACCTGTTTGATACCCAACACAACCTTCTCCCCAACCCCAGGTTGCTAAGTTTCTTAATTGTACTCCTGTATGGTATTCTGTCAAAGGCCTTACTGAAGTTCAGATAAGGCCACATTCACTGCCTTCCCTGAGCCACCTGCCTAGTTACCCAATCAGAGACTCTATGAGATATGTTTGACATGACCTCTCCCAGTGAAACTATGCTACCACTGGTCCTGCAGCCCATTTTCCTCCAGGTACTCCATTAGTCTGCCTTTCAGCAGTGTTTCCATTAATTTCTCCACTAGAGACACGAATCTGATTGGCATGTAATTGCTAGCCTTTTTCCTGCTGCCGCTCTTGTGTAGAGGGACCACATCGGCCCTCCTTCAATCCTCCAGAACTATCCCATCTCCAATGAGGTGCTTAATAGTGCTGCCAGAGGGGTGGCTAGCACTGTGCTCAGTTCTTTCTGTACCCTTTGTTGGATCCCGCCTGGACCCATCGCCTTGTTTTCCTGTAGGGCTTCTAATCCCCTTCGGATTGTCTCCTCCGAAATGAAACTGTGTCCACTCACCCCAGTGCCTGCTGATACATGTTGGTTCATTCCCTTCCCCCTCCACTGTGAAGACTAAGCAGAAGTAGTCATTTAAAATCTTAGCTTTTTCTTGATCTTCCTCTGCACAGTCTTCCCCCCCCGCACTCCTGATCATCACTATCCCACCCCTTGCTTTCCTCTTTTCATTATTTTGTAATTAAAATTGTATTAATTTCCAACAATAGCAAAACAGTTTGATACAAGAGCACTGACCTAGTCAGAGCACCGATGGGCCAGCAGTGGTCCTTTTCTGCTGACAAATTCTGCTTCTTTTACCTGGTACCAACATATCTAGTTCTACTCCTCTTCATACCTCATTATCATTGTGACCTCACTCATTGCAACATCACAAGCAACCAATCTGGCAGTAGGTGATTGGTTTCCTTGGTCAGTTATGATCTCACAGACAGTGAGGGCATAAGGCTGATGATGTAGAAGGAGGAATAGAACTACTGTGGCTAGGACAGCATCCAGGCAGAGTAGTTTTCCACACACAACACCAAGTACCGTTTGGCAGAAAATATTTTGATTTGCAAAGGGAAATGAAAAGAATGTCAGATATAAGTAAGAATTCAGTACTTCTGAAAGGTCATATACATTTTAGGTAGTACTCTAGCTCTTGAAACAGCAACTCACAAGCACAGAACATAATTATTACGGTTTACAAACGGGTATAATGGAGAAACTTCCTACCATTTCTGTCTTGTCACATAAAATTCAGTGTTACCTGCAAAACCAAAGTGAGAAAACTGGGAATTAAGTTTGGTTTGGTGGCTGAGTGAGTGCTACACTATGAGCCAGGGTACCAAACTTGGAATCTTCCCACAGCCACTAATCAAGTAAGTGAATCTGAGCAAGTCACTCAACCTTCCTGAGCTTCTTTTTCCTAGCTGTAAAATCAAGCAAAAGATAAATCCCACTGACAAATGGAGGTGTGCAAAGTTTGAAAACTTCAATTTGCAGTAACTTCATGAAATCCTGCAACTTTGCAAAATTATTCACACTTTGAGAAGTCAAACATCGAGATATTGACATCTTGCAAAATTATGAATTTGCAACTTCACTAGTGAAGTTCATTGGGACTTCACAAAATGGTTGAGTAATTAAGTGCTGTTGCTGCACCATGTGACCTGCAGATCACATGGTTAAGGAGCTATGTGAGAGTGTGCACAAGGCTGTGGTGCTCTCAAATAAAATTAACATTTAACAGATTGGCACTCACCACCATATGATACTGACACTGTCCATAAGGTACAAGGAGGACATTTATTCTGTAAAATAACAAAACACCCGCCTGATGTGTTTCAGGTCCTGCCTGGACCATTTCTCCTTTGAGGAGGGGCAAGTTTTTTGTGTGCAGCCCTTTGAGAAAAGGTCCAGGCAGGACCTAGAGTAAATCAGGTAGGCGTTTTTGTTATTTTACACAATAAATGTCCTCCTTTTGTACCATATGGACGAGTGTCAGTATCATATGTGGTGAGTACCCAATTTCCAGTAGTTAAAAGATCACATTAGTTACACGGCAGGAAACAGACCAGAAGAGCTGTGCTGTGTGCAGTTCTAGGAAGTGTCTTCAAGAGACAGGATCGACACTTCACTTAGAGCTCAGTTTTGACTCTATTTATACTGCTGCTCATTGCATAAAACAAACTTTAAAAAAACCATGTTCTACTTGGTGTTCTGCATCTGCAGATTTAATTTTGAAGATTTTTGCCAACAGTTTAGTTAAACAGAAGCATCCACCAGTAGTTGGGCCCCACCTCAGTGTGAGTCAGGGCCCGATTAGCATTTTCACAAACTGTTTTAATTTTTTTACTTACAGTGTGTTTAGTAATTAAGATTTTAGCTGGTTGATCCTGTCGTCCCTCCTGCTGGCATTTTGAAACTAAACGCACCTAGCAATGTACCCACAACCTCCCTCAGCTGTCCCAAGAATGACATATGAGCCGAGGAACAGCAAAGGGAGCATGCACAGGGGTCTTGTATAGTCGATGCTATTAGTAGCTCCAGTTTGTAATTTACATGTCTTGGTGCAATAACGAGACCAGGTATGGATTAGCTGTTAACTGCCAGTCTACATCTGTTCTCATTATGGCACAGAGACATGTAAATGGCAAGCCGGAGCTATTATTAAATCTGACCATACAAAACCCCTATGCACACTCTCATGACTGCTCCCCAGCTCATACATAGAAACACAGAAACATAGAATTTGGGCAGATAAGGACCGCTTGGCCCACCAGTCTGCCCATTTCCCTACCTGATGGATAAGCTGCAGATCCTAGTTAACCAGCAGCCTACTTCTTCCTACCCCACCCCTAGAATTGCCTTATGACTGTCCCATGCATGCTTGAATTCCACCACTGTTTTTGACTCCACAACCTCCTCTGGAAGGCTGTTCCATGCATCCACAACCCTCTCTGTGAAAAAATACTTCCTTAAATTACCTCTGAGCTGCCCCCCTCTATCTTCAAATTGTGCCCCCTTGTTCTTGTACACCTCTTTTTTTGAAAGATGCTACCCTCTTGGACTTTGTTGATTCCCTTGAGGTACTTGAAAGTTTCTATCATGTCCCCCTCTCCCTCCTTTCCTCGAGGCTATACATATTAAGCTCCTTAAGTCTCTCTTCATATGTCTTCCAGTGCAGACCCTGCACCATTTTAGTTGCCCTCCTCTGGACAGCTTCCATCCTGTCTATGTCTTTGCGGAGATTGGGTCTCCAGAACTGCCCAGTACTCAGATATGGTCTCACCAGCTGTCTGTACAGAAGGATAATAACTTCTTGTTTTTCTGCTGGTGATGCCTCTCCCTATGCATCCCAGTATCCCCAACCCTCCTTGCTGCCCTCTCACATTGCTTGCCCACCTTTAGATCATCTGATATGACTACCCCAGGTCCCTTTCCATTTTTGTTGTTGTTAGTATCTCACCCTTCATTGTGTACTCTTCCCCTGGGTTTTTGTTTCCCAGGTGCATTACCTGCACTTCTTAGCATTGACTCTAAGCTGCCATACATTTGACCATTCCTCTAACCTTGCCAAGTCCCTTCTCATCCTTTCCACCCCACCTTGTGCATCAACTCTGTTGCAGATCTTTGTGTCATCTGCAAAGAGACATACTTTTCCTTCAGTCCCTCTGCAATGTAAACATAAAGACATTGAAGAGGACCAGGATCTAATACTGAACCCTGTGGTGCCCCACTGCTAACCCCCTTTTTTCCAGAGTGGACTCCATTTACTATTACTCTCTGTGTCCTATTCTCAGCCAATTCTTTACCCAGGCTGTCATCTTGGGACCCACTCCCAGGCTGGCTAACTTGTATATTAATCTTTTGTGTGGGACTGTGTCAAATGCCTTGCTAAGCCGCCCGGTGGCGTAGAGGTTGGCGCTGGCGCCCTTACCTGGACCACACCGGCGACCAGGTTCGGGAACGGACTCGGGTCTCGGGGTCGGTCAGGGAGGGCAGGATCGAGCGTCCGACGGACGCGCCTCCTGTCCTGGGGTGGGTTAGGAGTATCTCTCACGTGGAGAGGCCCCTAGTGGAGACTGGAGGCAATGCATGTAGTGGCGTAACTAGAGGGGGAACAAGAAAACGGAAAATCCGCACGGAAGTTAACCGGATGACGGAGTGCGGCCCGGACTTCCCTGAAACTCCCTGAGAGCCACAATTGCCTCAGCAGCTCCGGGGTCTGGAGAGAATAGTAGTGTGCTGGTTCCACCCCGCTGGTGCCTTTCCCTCGGAGGAGGGACCCATCCAGTGCAAGGGTTACACGGACTTGGCGAGGAAGGCTGCAGATATGGAGGTAGGTGGCTAAGGGGCTAGTGAGGGGGCAGCCGGGCCTGGAGCGCCTGAAGGAGAGGTGGCTCACTAGGCACGTGGGAGAGGAAAAAAGAGAAAATATAAAAAAAAAAAAAATGCCTTGCTAAAGTCTAGGTAGGCCATGTCCACAGCCCTCCCTGATCTACTACTTTGGTCACCCAGTCAAAGAAATCTATCAGATTTGTCTGGCATGACCTTCCCGCTGTGAATCCATGCTGCCTTGGGTCCTGTGCCCTCTGGCCTCTAGATACACAACAATTCTTTCCTTCCAAGTGATTCCATCATTTTCCCTACCACTGAGGTTAAACTAACAGGTCTGTAGTTTCTTGCTTCTGCCTTGCTCCCACTTTTGTGAAGGAATCACATCCGCCCTCCTCCAGTCCTCAGGTACCACCCATCCTCCCATGATTTGTTAAAGAGGGTAGTCAGTGGTGTCACTAATTCTATCCTTAGTTCTTTTAGAATTCTGGGATGAATTCCATCAGGCCCCATTGCTTTGTCCACCTTCAGTTTTAAGAGCTCTTTCAGAACTCTTTCTTCTGTAAATGGGCTGGTATCAACTTCTGTATCCAGAGTGTTTCTACTGTTTGTTTTAGGTACCTTCCCCTCTTCCTTTGTAAATACTGAGCAAAAATATTTGTTTAGTATCTCTGCCTTTTCACAGTCACCCTCTGCCCACCCTCCCTCCCTTTATTAAGCCTCACTATCCCTCCCTTGGTCTTCCTTTGCTCCCTGATGTACCTATAAAAGGTTTTATCCCCTTCTTAACTGAGTTGGCTATATTTTCTCGGTTTGGGCCTTTGCTGTTCTGACTGCCTTTCCAGCTTCCTTTTGCTTTAACTGATACAGTTCTCTGTCCTGTTCCTTCTGTGATTCCTTGTACTTCCTGAATGCTTTCTTTTTCTCTTGAACCTTCACTGCCACTTCCTTTGAGAACCATAGTGGTTTCTTACCTCGTTTCGTTTTGTTTATTTGCTTTACACAAAGGCTTGTTAACTCTGTGATGGCAGTTTTTATTATTCCCCATTGTTCTTCCACCCCTCCTTCCTGCCCATTTGCTAGTGCATTCCTTAGGCACTCACCCATTTTGTCAAAGTCAGCCCTCCTAAAATCCAGTACCTTTGTCTTTGTATGGCTTGACTCTATTGCTGTGTTTATTGTAGACCATACTGTTCGATGGTCGCTAGTTCCCAGATGGCTACCCACTTCTACATCTGTGATCCTCTCTTCATCTCCGTTTGAGAGAACCAGGTCTAAGATTGCTCCCTCTCGAGTGGGCTCCAATACTAGTTGTCTAAGGCATGCCCCCTGTAGGGCATCCAGAATAACCCCACTCTTAGAAGTGGCTGCTGCAACTGCACTCCAGTTAACATCTGGCATATTCAGATCACCCATCAGCAATATCTCCCCTTTATCTGCCATTCTAAGTATACTTTCTATCATTTCCTTGTCCATTTCCTCCCCCTGAGAGGGGGGTCTGTATACAACCCCTGTGCGGATTGTGGTGCCATTGCCTGCCTCCAAATTGACCCACAGTGCTTCTTCTCCTCCCTGTTTACCCTTTTGTTCTGTTGCTTTGATTTCTTCTCTTCTGTAGAGAGCTACTCCTCCTCCTCTTTACCCTCCCGTCCCTCCTGTAGATAGTGTATCCTGGTATGTTTACGTCCCAGTCATGGTTCTGTGTGTACCATGTTTCTGTGACTGCCACAATATCCAGATCTTCCTCCTCCATCAAGGCCACTAATTCAGGAAGCTTGTTACCCAGACTACGGGCATTGGTACTCATTGCTCTCCATTTTTTGATGGCTTTACCTTCTGTAAGCGGCAACCCCATTGACCTTTCTCATCACGTCATTCTCACGACAGTGCGGGAGGTTGTGGGTACACTGCTAGGGGTGCTTTGTTTCAAAATGCTGGCAGGAGGGGCAGCAAGATCAACCAGCTAAAATCTTAATTACTAAGCACACTGTAAGTGAAAAAAATTAAAACAGTGTGTGAAAATGCTAATCGGGCCCTGCCTAACATAGAAACCTAGAAACATAGAAGTTGATGGCAGATAAGGACTGCAAGGTCCATCCAGTCTGCCCATTTCTTTTTCTACCTTATGAATGTGCCATTGGCCTTTGCTCTGTCAATGGCCTATCTATTCATACTCATCTGTATGGCCTATCTATTCATCTCATCTGTATTGGTCCCTTATGCCTATCCCATGCCTATTTGAAGCCCTGCACTGTATTCATATCCACTACTTCCTGAGGTAGGCCATTCCATGCATCCACCACCCTTTCTGTGAAAAAGAACTTCCTCACATTACCCCTTAATTGGCCTCCCTCTAATCTCATGCTGCGTCCTCTTGTCCTGCTATTTTTATTATGTTGGCTTACGCATGCACAAGCAACATCTTGTGCTAGTAGCACATTTCAGAGGTGTGTCAGTGTTGGCGATGCACGGCACGCTTTAGTAGGTGCGTCCCTCATTCACCAATTAGGCAGTATGCTAGCGCTGGCACACATATTATGCAAAGTGGACAAAACTTGTAAGAAAAGTGCCGCTGCAATCAGAGACAAGCTCGTCATGCAGCGGCACAGATGACAAGCCTCTGATGTGCTTTTCCTGGCGAAACATTGCACATCAAGTCTGCAGACAAAAAAATGAGGTACAGTAAGACTTTTAAGACAAAAGCTCCACCAGCAATAAGTTATGTTTCAATTAGTAGATATTTAGCACAGCCGCTGCTGTATTGCCAAGTGTTGCGAGGATTTAGGCTGAGAGCACGTTTTCGCTAAAATTCACATTACACAAACTAAAACTATTTTCATACAGGGTGCAGCTGCACAGTGGTACATTGAAAGGTTCCTGGAAGTGCTAGTAGACTTGATTTCCTTCCAGAGTTACCATTAAAAAAAAAACATTATGTATTAGTCACTCAAAAACAGATACACTCTTTATTGCGTTGGTGGATTGTGAACTAAACTGCTGTTGATCACAACCACACAAGAAGCACTGCATGAAAACGAAATATTTCATGAAGAAACAACTTTAAAACTTGTACCGCTCCTTTCTTCGTGTGAGGGACTAACGACTAAATACTACAACTTTAAGGAGCTCGCTCTCTTCTCACCTGACCGGTTCTTACAAGAAACTAGGCTAACTCTGTCAAAGTTGCACTACCAGACAGTGCTAGCCAAGCAGCACCTCAACCTCCCTCCCTCTTACCCATTAGCCGGTTAGGCACGCGGTTTCGCACAGCAGTTGGTTTCTGCTTATAATTTCCACAAGCCCATCATAGCTCATGCCTAAGTCCCTGTCTCATTGAAAAATGGGAAACCTTTTCTGAGGAAGACATCGAGTTCCATAGTGCCAGGTTTACGCATGTCTGCAGTTTTTTTTTCTTTACTTCTGACATTACAAGATGCAGTAACTCTGTAGGTTGCACTGCATATGACACTGATTTATTAAATTTTCAAAGGTATTTGAGCGAGTAATGGGTCAGGTAGAATTAAAAGAAAAGTTGCAGCCCTCTAGTTCAGTCAAATCGTCAGCACAATCCCCGATACCCGACATTTATCTGTTGCATAGCAACTGAGAAGCACAACATACAGATGCCAGGGAAAGGAGTTTCATCTTCCTAACAACTGCTGAATGGGTTCTACGAGTTGAAAGCTGTTCTGGCATGCCAGTAAGCCAGATGAAGTGTTCAGGTTTGCTCTTGAATGCCACCCTGGTATGGCTTATGCCTACATTATGTGCCAGAAAAGGGTTGTAGACTGTTCAGTCTTAGTTCGGCATGTTGGCATATCCACATCCTTGGCAGGTAGGGAACCTGGCTGAATTTATTAAAAGAAAAAAAAAAGAATTTGACAAAAATGTGCATATACTGAGTCAGTGAGCCTGAATTGGGGGGGGACGGATGCTGTGGATGTAGTATTTTGAAACCTATATTTATTAAAAAAAAAAAAAATGACTGTTATTCTTATTTTGAGTCATGAATCAGAACCTGCTGACACCATTTCATGCACTCAGACTCAAAGTAAAATAACACTTCAATTTATTTATTTTTTTACAGCACTTGGAGGTAATTTTAAAAACTTTCATTACTGTCCAAAAGCCCTAATCAGGCATGTTTGTAGTGGCTGGGAAAAGCTGTGACTTTTCCACTGTTTTCTACTAAATACAGACAGATGCTACTATTTTGAAAAGTTAGGTGGACTATATTTATTTAACAAATATAATTTCACTGTTGTTTTAATTTCTACTTAGTGTGCAGAGGGGGTGTGGTTGATGTGGGAACTGAACTGTGTGTATTAAAAAGAGAATGTCATTGTTTTATTTGAGTCACTGTCCATGAAAGGGTGAAATTGCTCTACACCACTGTTGCTGAAGAGGGCTCGGGATCGCTTGGACTGTATTGATTGATTAAAGAACTAGAATTTTACTTTTGTGTCCTTTCCAGACAGTGCGTATGAAGGAGGGTGCTTAGCTCTCGATCATTGTTACTGAGGGACTCAGGATCCCTGTTGGGGTATGTGTGTGTTGAAAGGAAGGGGTGCTTAGGTTTGATATCTTGCTTTGCAAATCAGCAGTGTTGCTGTAAACATTTAATCACAGTATAGTGCCTTGTGTCTCATCTGCAGCAGCCTGAATGTGGAGCATGTGAAGTCCAACTCAAACATACTTGCACTAAGATAATGAGGCAGAAAGCTGCCAGTCTGCAGAGCAGGGCATCATTCCAGAGTACACACTTCCTTTTCATGCACATCAGCAGCAGTTCAGAGGCCCCCAGCACCAAGGATTCAGAGCACAAGCACTCCTCCATTTCAGGCACACTGACTAGAAATGGCATCAAGGTAAGATTCTTATTTTTTTTTAAATCAGTCTTATCAGAGAGAAACAATCAAGCCCCCCACACACACACACAGGCATGACTACAGCGATCCAGAACACATGCACACTGATTGGAAATAAGTCAAGTCAGATTATTTTTTAAATTAAAGTTCTCTACCTTTGAATTACAAAGATGCTAAAATATAACTGTACCATCAACAACCCATTTTCAGCATGCCAGTCTCTCTCTCTCTCTCTCTCTCTCTCTCTCCCTCCCTCTCTCTCTCTCTCTCTCTCTCTCTCTCTCTATCTCCCAGCAGAGCAGTGTGCCATTATGCCAGAACACAACTGAATGCATCTCCACACCTCACCGCATGGTTGGAGCCCATGGCCACATACTGCTCTGCTGAGATGCAGGCATGTCGGCAGATCGGAAAAGTGTTCATGTGTGGTCTGACATGCTGCTCTGTTTAGATGTTGGCCTGACAGAAAGGGGATGGAGAGGGTTCAGCTGTAGTTTGGCATGTCAGCACCTTCAGCATGCCCAAAAGGTGAACAACAGAGTAGTATTGTTAAAAAGGGAAGGATTTTATTTTTCTCCTCCCTTGGAAGGCTGTGCCCCCTTCCGGGACCAACCTCAGTTCCGTCACCTGGCATCTTGTTGGTTTACATCTCTTCCCATGTCTGCCCATGACTTATCCCGCTCCCCATCATGGGTGTGGCAGGGCCTCAACTGCTGCATCATGGATCTGGTTCTCTGGGAGGGCTGCCACATTGCCAGTGTGGAGCCTGTGGGAGAGCGGTCCAGTACTGTGCCCTGGGCCTGCCATTTTCCTCCTGTTTTTCTCCCTTTCCTGAAATGCTGACCAGGGTGTGACGTAAGCACACAGACCAGTGTGTGGTGCATGTCAACCATTGGCATCTCTCCTCCACCTTACCCACTAAGCTGCTTCTGAGTACACTGCCAGCTGTGGGTAGAAGACTTGGTTTGCAGGCCAAGGCACCTAGCTTCACCTGAGCTCTTTCCTTCTAAGACTGCTTGAAAGGCAGAGTAGAGAAACTTACCAGAGCAAGGGAAAATGATTAAGACTTATTTTGGCTAAGCAGATTTACTGTGTGGTGTTGTTTTTATTTTTTACTCACAGGGACTGCTACTATTTGTTGCTAACATTTCATTGCTTTATTTTTCTCTGATTCAGATTGTTGTTGCTGGTATACATTCTTCTGCATTATTACAAGGTGTGCTTACAGGTGTGTGCTAACAGATTACTGCTGTAATCTTCTGATTCAAATTGTCTTTTGCAAGGTATATCTTCTGTTACTGCTTTATTTTTCTCTGTAGCAAAGTGTTTCTTACAGGGTATCTTCTCTGAAATTACTGTATTACAGGTGGAGCTTACATTTTTGTGACTTTTTTATCATTGGGCTAAGCAAAATTACTGTTTGACACTGTGTTTTATTTTATTCTTTTTTTTTTTTTGTTTGTTGAAAAGGTTTGTTGTCTCAGAGGTGTTTCAGTCTCCTTCTCACATTGAAGGAGCTAACTGCTTTCCTCCCACAGCTCTTCCAAAGGATTAGGTGTGTATGTGGGAGTGGAGCTGGCAAACTGTCAGTAATTTCAACAGAAAGAAGGGTTAAAAGTCAGGTTAGTTGATATCTTGGAGGTAAAAGACTTGGTTTACAGGCCAAGGCACCTAGCTTCACCTGAGCTCTTTCCTTCTAAGACTGCTTGAAAGGCAGAGTAGAGAAACTTACCAGAGCAAGGGAAAAGGATTAAGACTTATTTTGGCTAAGCAGATTTACTGTGTGGTGTTGTTTTTATTTTTTACTCACAGGGATTGCTACTATTTGTTGCTAACATTTCATTGTTTTATTTTTCTCTGTAACAAAGTGTTTCTTACAGCGTATATCTTCTCTGAAATTATTACAGGTGGTGCTTTACAGGTTTTACAGTTTTATCTAACATTAGGATAAGCTTTCAGGGTTACTGCATTTGTTGTTGACTGATTGTTTCTGCTCTTACCTCCTTGTTCTTTCGTCCGTGGTTCTTCTTTTTCGGCAGGGAAAGGGCCCAGCCACCCACCCCCATTCCCAACCACCCCACACTACACTCCTTTTATAGGGTACCACAGTTGTGACATTTCCTGTGGCAGAGCAGGAAGGGGTAGATCAGTGGGGCCTCACAGGAGAGCTCATTTACAGGGGCACTAGTAATTTAACTTGTTATAACAAGTTAAACAAAACACAATCAAACCATTACTTGCATTATTTTTTCCTTTTTTTTTCCTTCTAATTACTCTGACTAGGTTATAAACCCAGCAACTTATCTAGAATGGATATCATTAACTGCAGGTACTGTGGAACAATTTTCAGAAGGACAGTCTTACAGGATTTAGGACACTGTCCTACATGCTTGGCCTTTGGCGATATTAGGGCTCAGCTCCGGGCAGCATGGGCAGAGATTGCACACCTCAAATGTCATATTCAAGAGGAAATACATTATAGAACCACCAGCCATTTCCCCAGCATCCAACAGAAAACCTCAACCGCAGAGGTAGTTGGTCCAGGAGGTTGGCAGGTGGTTAGGAGGGACAAATCGGGTACCCCATCACTCTCTGCTCTCCAACATATTACCTCCAAAAGCCATATAAACACTACAAACAGGTATCTGCCTCTATCTCTGAAATCAAACAAAGAGGCAGAAGACACTGCAGAGCAGGACACTGCAGCACAGGAGCTAGCACAACAAAACTCACCCAAATCAGAAACCAAAACAAAAAAAGCAATAAGGAAATCAAAAAACCTTCTGATCATAGGAGACTCCATGATTCGGGGAGTTGATATTCATCTCCAGCCAGGGGTAATGGTCAGATGTCTCCCAGGTACATCAGCACGGAGAGACACTGACCGCATTGCTAAAATTGTTCACAAAGCAGGAGAAAACATTGATGTCCTAGTACACACAGGGACTAATGATCTCGCCAACCCGGTCAGTTGTGGAGACCAAGGAACACCTGACCAGGCTGGGTGACAAACTATCATCTATTTCATCCGGCATCTCCTCTCTGAGATCCTGCCAGTCTGAGAGAGAGCAGATGGACCGGACGGTCAGAGAAGGGGAGATAGGGAGCTAAACATGTGCCTCAAGGGCTGGTGCCAGGAAAAAGGACACAGATTTGTAGGGAACTGGCAACAGTTCTGGGAGGCGAAGTTCTTTAAATTTGATGGACTGCATCTGACTAAGGAGGGTCAGTGCATTGGGGCAGAAGTTTGATGTCTTTGCAGAATATTTAAACTAGCAAATGGGAGGGGTGCAGCACCCCATACGTCGAATGGGAAGAACACCCTCCCCTCAGCTAGTAGTCAAACAGGGATTCAGCATGTTTGCAGTTCATTTGCATCACCAGGTAAGAAAAAGGTTTGTCTCCTCATATGACACACAGGGTAATGCCAAACCTCACCCAACAACCAACACACCAAAATCTGGCCAATGGAAAATCATGTGCACAAATGCTCACAGCCTGGAAATAAGATCCCAGACCTACAAGCAATAATGTCAGAGGCTAAACTGGACATAGTAGCAATTAGTGAGACGTGGTTTACCAGTAACCACACTTGGGAGACTTCAGTACCTGGCTATGTATTGTTCAGAAGAGACCGAGTGCAAAAGGGGGGGAGTGGCCTGTATGTCAATGAAAATATCAAAGCTACAGAAATTCAGAATACACATAAGGAGCCAGAAGAACTGTGGGTCACCCTGAAACAGGAAATGGGACAGCCATAAGAACTGGGGTTGTTCTACAGGCCCCAGACCAGGGGAGGACATAGACACATTACTGTTAGAAGATATACAAAACATGACAGCTAAAGGAGGTTCTGATAATGGGAGACTTCAACATGCAGATACAGATTGGTCAATACCAGCAGGAACATCTGCCAGAACTAGACACATAGTGGATTCCCTGCAGGAAGGGCCTCAAACAACTGGTACAGCAACCCACAAGAGACAGGGCTATCCTAGATCTAGTATTGACTAACAAGGAAGGGATCACAGATCTCCAGGTAGAAGGTCACCTGGGAGCCTGTGACCATCACATGGTATGGTTCAATTTGGCTACTACATCTAAATCATCCCATTCCAAGGCAAAAATATGGGACTTCAGAGGAGCTGACTTTGATAAGATGGCCAACAGAGTTAAGCTAGCCCTGGCAAAAAGAAATACAGGTGAGGGGTACAGGCAAAGTGGGCAAGCATTAAGGATGCAATACTTGAAGCAACATCCCATTGTGTTAGACAGAAAAGGAAGTGCAAAAGAAGAAGGAAACCACTTTGGTTCTCAAATACAGTAGCAGAAAAGGTCAGAGCCAAAAGGCTGGCCTTCAGAAATATAAGGGAACACAGCGGGATGAAGATAGGGAGGCATACCAAACTGCCCTAAGGGAAGCAGGGAAGGCAGTAAGGCAGGCAAAGTCCCAAACTGAGGAAACACTAGCACGAACAGTAAAAGAAGGTGACAAGACTTTCTATAGATACATTAGTGAAAGGAGAAAGTCCAGAGGGGGTATTGCTAAGCTTAATGGAGAAAAGGGAGCATGTGAGGAGGAGGACCCTGTAAAGGCATCTATCCTAAATAGATACTTTTGCTCAGTATTTACTGAAGAGAAGGTAGGGCAGGGTCCACAGCTCAGCATCATGGACACAGGGGGAGGAAGTGAGCACTACTCCCTTCAGAAAAGAAAGGGTCCTACAAGAGCTTGCTAAGCTCAGGGTGGATAAGGCAATGGGACCTGATGGCATACATCCCAGGGTACTTAAGGAGCTAAAGGTGGAACTAGCAGAGCCATTAGCAGAACTGTTTAGTGAGTCTCTGAGCACAGGAGAGGTCCCAGAAGACTGGAGAAGGGCTCATGTGATCCCACTCCACAAGAGTGGTAGCAGGGAGGAGGGGAACTACAACCAGTCAGTCTTACCTCATTAGTGGGCAAGATTATGGAGGCATTCCTTAAGGAAAGGATAATGCAACACCTGGAATCCATAGGGGTACAGGATCCAAGACAGCATGGGTTTACAAGAGGAAGGTCCTGTCAAACTAATCTCATAGATTTCTTTGACTGGGTAACCAAGGGGAGCAGTTGATGTCGCCTACCTTGACTTCAGCAAAGCTTTTGACACTGTTCCACATAGAAGATTGATAAATAAGCTGGGTAGGCTCGGGTGGGTCAGAAGTTGGTCAACTGGGTGGCAAACTGGTTGACGGGCAGAAAACAGAGAGTGGTGGTAAATGGTATACAGTCAGAAGAGATTCAAGTCACAAGTGGGGTACCTCAGGGATCAGTTCTGGGGCCAGTCCTCTTCAACATCTTCATTAGTGACCTTGCAGATGGACTAGAGGGTAAGGCTTGTCTGTTTGCAGATGACACCAAGATCTGCAACAGAGTAGATGATCCAGATGGGGTGGGCAGAATGAGAAGAGATCTGGATAAACTAGCAAAATGGTCAGAAGAGTGGCAACTGGGATTTAATGCAAAGAAGTGCAAAATCATGCACATAGGGAAGAGAAACCCTGAAGCCACCTATAGGCTGGGAGGGGAGTTGCTAGCAGTCACAAAGGAAGAAAGGGACTTGGGCATCATCATCACTGATGACCTGAAATCATCCAAGCAGACCTCTAAAGCAGTAGGTAAGGCTAGGGGGTGTTAGGGTGTATTAGTAGGGGTATCACAAGTCGTAAGAGGGAGGTAATAATCCCTCTTTACAAGACACTGGTTAGGCCCCATCTGGAGTACTGTTGCAGTATTGAGGCCACACCTTCACAAGGACATTAACCAAATTGAGGCAGTCCAGAGAAGGGCAACCAAAATGGTGCAGGGACTGCATCAGAAGACATATGAGGACAGATTAACAGAGCTCAGTATGTATACCTTGAGCAAAGGAGGGAGGAGGCGATATGATGAGGCATTCAAACACCTTAAGGGCATTAACAAGGTGAAAGAGTCTAACATGTTTAAATATTAGAAAAATAGCAGGACAAGAGGACACAGCATGAGATTAGAAGGGGCTGATTAAGGGGAATGTGAGGAAATTCTTTTCACAGAAAGGGTGGTGGATGATGGAATGGCTTACCACAAGAAGTGGTGGCTATGAATACAGTGCAGGGCTTCAAACAGGCATGGATAGGCATAAGGGAGCAATACAAATGACTATGAATGGATAGGCCACTGACAGAGCAAAGGCCGATGGCCATTTATAAGGTAGAAAAGAAATGGCAGACTGGATGGGCCTTGCGGTCCTTATCTGCTGTCAACTTCTATGTTTCATGTTTCACCCAGGTGGCAGCAGCACCCCAGAGCAGGCTGCCCTCCCTTCATGAAGGAGAAGAGCATCCTCTGGGCTGCTCGATGCTCCTCCCCCTGGCTGGCTCCCAATGACTTGGGCTCACTTCTGAACCAGGGTCATGGGGGTAGCAAGCAATAGCGTTAGAGCTGTGCTGATGGGCCAGCTGAAAAGCACAGAGTCTGACTTTTTCATTTTGTTGTTGCTGCCAGTACACAGGAATGGTAGTGGTAGGGTCTCCAGATTGCAAGTCATCGAAATACAGTGCAATTAATTGTGTTTGTAATTTGTATACACTAATTTGTTTTATTTATTTATTTCACAAGTTTTAAAAGGAAAATTCAAACTGAGCTAATAACTACGTACTTCCTGATGTGTCGGGCGGGGGTGATATGGAAGATCAATAACTATGTAATAAGTATAATAAATTAACATTTGTACACTAGGTAAATACCAGGTGCACAGACACGTCAGTACAATAAGGAACATTAGGTTTAATAAAATTGCAAATGTGTAAAGGCATTATAAAGTAGAGTAAGAACAATACTATAACTGTAAATAGGGAGGTCAGTATGGGGGAATGCACTACTGCAAATTCAGAGTGTTGGGACAGCAGCCACTGGAGTGTGGTGGACAGCAGGTCATGACACAGGGTCAGGAGCAATTGCAGGAGTGTGTTATGAAGTCACTGAGGAGAGTCCTGAGGGAGCAGAGAGAAGAGGCAGAGGGGATGGTTAGGTGAGGGGAGGAACAGATTACAGAGAAATTAAAGGATAAGGCAGCTAGCTTGATCTGCAGTGGATTTCATTTGAAGAAGGGAAATGGAATGAAAGTAAGTGCTGAGAAAAGAGTATGGGGTGATGGGGAGAGGAGAGGAGAGGAGAGGAGAGGGCCAAGGTATGAGGGAAGGGAGCCAAGTCTGAATTTGGAGTTAAGGCAAGCACAGTGGTCGAGCCGGCTGGCATCAAGGGATGTGAGAGAGAGAGGGAGAGGAGGGAGGAGTACAGGGAGCAGTGGTGAGTGTGAGGAGAACAGTATAAGGCAATGTGGCAAAAAGAGTGTGCCCAGTCCAGCTAGGGTGGACTTGGGAGCGACACTGTATACAATGTCACAATAATTGAAAATAGGGAATATCATAATTGAAACACTGTCTGTGGGCAGAAAGTAGGACACTTAGTTTCTTCCTATAAAGTGCACCATGTTTAGAGTGGAGCTTCTGGTGGATGGCTTCAACATATATTGAGAAATCAAGGTGACAGTCCAACCAAACCCCGAAGTATTAAAAGGAAGAGACATCCTCAATCACTCTGCCAATAAGGGTACGGAAGGAGGGGGAGAGGAGTTGGTCTGGCAAGCCTCTACCTGGTGTCAGAGGTCATTGAGACCATTTTCTTGGCTAAATGGA
Organism: Neoceratodus forsteri; assembly: GCA_016271365.2. Taxonomy (NCBI): domain Eukaryota; kingdom Metazoa; phylum Chordata; order Ceratodontiformes; family Ceratodontidae; genus Neoceratodus; species Neoceratodus forsteri. Next base: position 621,187,911 of record CM028130.1, read on the forward strand.
CAGCTAATTTGCTAGAAACCAGCACTGGATCATTGCAAACATATCAAAGGCTATTCACATTGAAGGGAAGGTATTATGTTTTTTTATGTACCTCGTGAGTTACACCCTGGAGGGCATTATGTTTATTTTTTTTTTTTGTAGTATTTTTTTCATTTTTTGTCCCCGTTTTCTCCCTGCACCTGGGACCCCGGCACGTATGCGTGCTTGCGTGGAGGTGCACACCAGGTACCAGCTCGGCCCCTTCCACCCCATCCCTGGTGATCATCACCGCCCCTTTCTGCCTACGCTTCCCACTGGACCTCCACCCAGTGGGAGCGGAGCTACGGGGGCAGACAACCATCCTGGGAGAGGAGAGCTGTCTAGCGGCTGCTCAATCTCACTCTCCACCCCCACGCTGGCTCCCTGATGACCCAAGGTCATTCCTGAATCCAGGTCACCGGCAAAGCATGAGGTAAGGCATCCAGCTCCTCAGCTCTCAGTGCCACTGGGCAAGCCATTATGTTTTTTTACATAACTCATGAGTTACACCCCTTTGTCTAAGTACAAAGGCGGGTATCAACTTTTTACCTGACCTTTTGCACAGGTCATTGTAACAGCTCAAACAAAGGGGAAGACCTTGTTAATTATGGCACTGATATGCTACAAAGCCATGATGTGCTGTATACAGTGTTTCCATAGCACCCCCACCACTCATTACATATGGCACCAAGACCCCATGACCACAAGAAATACTTTAAGCACTTTTACAACTGTTCACTCTTGTAAGCCAGAAGATTCATTCTTTTAGAAGTTAATCTTTTTATTGGCATAACTTTTATAAACATACATCTATACTTCAGTATTCCATATAATGCAGATGACATCAAAATGTACAAAGGAAGGCATTGTTGTTGATATATGGTTCAGTTAAGGAATCAGTGTTCAAGCACATGAGGCCAGTAGGTTTTTCCCACAGTACGTAAAGGGTGGCTGTCTTTATATGCCAGAGTATTATCTAACAAAAAGATAACATTAAACTAGTCATAATATATAACATATTTCATGCAATAGTAGTACAAAAACTGTGGCACTCACACCCACACTATATACTGGACACCGGAGCTTCCAGAAGGTACACTTCAGTCCTTTGTCAAAGGCTTTATCTGAAACATGTCAGGCTGTCTTATGTAGCATTTAAAACATTAAAGTTCACCTTCTTGAAGCTCCAGTGTCCAGTATATAGTGTGGGTGTGGGTGCCACAGTTTTTGAACTATTGTTTATGTTTCGCTGCATGAGCACCACAATCCTTGTGCACACTCTCTTTACTTGTGATATTTCATGCAATGTAACTTCAAGAACTCATAGAAACATAGAAACATAGAATGTGACGGCAGATAAGGACCGCTTGGCCCACCCAGTCTGCCCATTTCCCTACCTACTGGATAAGCTGCAGATCCTAGTTAACCAGCAGCCTACTTCTTCCTACCCCAACCCCCCAGAATTGCCTTATGACTATCCCATGCATGCTTGAATTCCACCACTGATTTTGACTCCACAACCTCCTCCGGAAGGCCATTCCATGCATCCACAACCCTCTCTGTGAAAAAATACTTCCTTAAATTACCTCTGAGCCGCCCCCTCGATCTTCAAATTGTGCCCTCTTGTTCTTGCACACTCTTTTTTGAAAGATGCTACCCTCTTGGACTTTGTTGATTCCCTTGAGGTACTTGAAAGTTTCTATCATGTCCCCTCTCCTCCTTTCCTCGAGGCTATACATATTAAGCTCCTTAAGTCTCTCTTCATATGTCCTCCGGTGCAGACCCTGCACCATTTTAGTTGCCCTCCTCTGGACAGCTTCCATCCTGTCTATGTCTTTCTCGGAGATTGGGTCTCAGAACTGCACACAGTACTCAGATGGGGTCTCACCAGCTGTCTGTACAGAGGATAATAACTTCCTGTTTTCTACTGGTGATGCTCTCCTATCATCCCAGTATCCCCCAACCCTCCTTGCTGCCTTCTCCACATTGCTTGCCCACCTTTAGGTCATCTGATATGACTACCCCAGGTCCCTTTCCATTTTTGTTGTTGTTAGTATCTCACCTCCCATTGTGTACTCTTCCCTGGGTTTTGTTTCCAGGTGCATTACCTTGCACTTCTTAGCATTGAACCTAAGCTGCCATACATTTGACCATACCTCTAACCTTGCAAGTCCTTCTCATCCTTTCCACCCCACCCTGTGCATCAACTCTGTTAACTCAGAGGTAGTATAACTATGTGAAGACAGTAATTATACAATGGAAAGAAAGAATCCTGGTCTCTGATTGGTCAGTCTGGGACTGGACCCGTGATGTTATCCCAGCACAACATCATGGCTCTAGTCTCAGCACTGTGAACCAATATGGAGGAGCATTTGGATACTCTCTTTTTTTGCATCTCCTCTTAAGTAACTAAAATATTTTTCCACACTAATAAAAACATTCTTTAAAATTATTTATTTTATATAGAACACTGAGCCATTGTCTACTAGCAATAATGCCCTCCAGGGTGTGTGTCATTTGGGATAACATCATGCCTCAGGTATTGGACGCACTTGGCCTACGGCCTCGTGCCCAACCACCTGAGGCGTGACGTTATCCCAGCACGACACACACCCTGTTGGGTATTATTGCTTGAGTATACACAGGTAATATAGTGAACTACACAGAACCCTAGTTAGAATGAGACCAATAGTCCAGGTGTAGAGAAAGCAGGAAGGTCAGCCTTTTCCTTTCCTGGGCACTAGAGATTGACAGTACGTGACCAGAAGGCTTGGCATTTCGACAGGGAGTCCATGATAAATGGGAGAACCAGTCAAGGGTAGCTACCTGTGAGAAGATGGATATCAGCTCTTGGTGTGAGGGTAGTCTCTGCAATCACCACCTACAGTGTAGAGGAGAAGCATTTGGGCCTGAATACTTACATAGTACTTAGTAATGCCAGCCACCTGTGGCCAGTAGTTGTTATGGGTGGGACTGCAAATGTGATCTCTAATTTAAGAAGGGATGCTGAACATGGTACTAGTGGCTAGTACATCAGTGCCCAGGTTGTAAACCTTGTCCCAGAGGCTTGAATGACTGGGCATTGCCAGAGGATATGGAATAGGTCACCACCAGGTTCTCCCATCTCCTGGATTTATCTGTGGGTGACAGAGTTAGCTGTGTGGCACTGATCGGGTTCTGTACCAGGAATGTAGAATTTTATTCTGGATGAGTCTACTACATGCATCCTTGAAGGCTGTAATTGCAGAATGTCCAGCATTTTCCCTATTTCTGTTCAGGAGTCTGGGTGGATTCCCATTTTGGCTTAGCTTCTGTGGGTTAGCTGTGAATGTAACTACAGACATCTTCATAGATTTGCCAGCTACATGTTTATTTAGGGCCTGCCATGTTGCTAGATTCACTCAGAGTCCAGCCTTGGGGATTGTGCTGCAATGCTTGAAGGGTGCCTACCAAAGATGCCTGTGGTGCTAGGATGTCCTTGAGATGTAGCAGACTGTTGTTCATCCAAGCCTGTCATTGGAGACTTTCACTGTCTACCATGATGAATGGGTTATCCCAAAGTGCAGTAAGTTCCCTAGGGCATGGAACAGTGCCTAGCCACTTGTGCAGTTTGCTTCAGTAGCTCAGGGAAGGTGCTGTAGTTGGATGTGTCCTCACTTCTTGAGGAGTGGGGGAGCACAGGACGGAGACCAAAGTCTGCTGTGGAAGCCTGGACTTTTCCATAACTACCCATTATGTTAGGTTAGGGCATGGCTGTCTGACCCAGTGCAGAGTCTGGAATGCCCTATAAGCCTAGAGGTAGCCTGTGGCCTAGGGGAAGTTCCAGCCATCTTTCCATGATGCATGAAGCATGTTACAGCTGTAAGTAGGGTGTGCCTCTTCCCAAATAAAATTCTCCATGAGTGTACTGAATGCACTAAGCCATTCTAAGGGGAGGACAACTTAGATGTGGGACACCACATGGAAGAGTTTCAGAGCTATAACCATTTTAAGGGTGGACATTTTTCCAGCCAGCGTTAATTGTAATGATTTCCATCTGCCATATTCCATTTTTAGTTCCATTATCAGTGGGGACAGGTTGGCATCACACCCACCCTGTAAAGCCTGACAGGCGTCGGGGACGTAACTTGGGTTCATCAGCCATAATGTTTGCAGAATTGTACCCCCACTCTACAGCCACTGACAGGAATTGAGGTGCGACTTGGGTTCTGTCACCTTAACGTTCACCCCATTCTCCGATATTGCACTCATCCGAAGGCCCCAATGCACACCCTGACACCTGTTGCTGTCTGCAGGGTGGGGTGAGGTGGAATGGCATAAGCATTATGGCCGAACCAAAGCCACACTCCCAATGTCTTTCAGTCTCTGCGGGGGTGACGTTATTTCATTATTTCACTGCCATTCCTATTTTACATTTCTAATTCCTGCACTAGCAATGCCAGTGCCAGCAAGCCAACATTTGGCATTGACAAATGCTTGTTCTTATATTGAAACATGTTAGACTCTTTCACCTCGTTAATGCCCTTAAGGTGTTAGAATGTTTCAATCATATCACATCTCTCCCTCCTTTGCTCTAGGGTATACATATTGAGCTCAGTTAATCTGTCCTCACACTGAGGTGGGGCCCAAGTACAGGTGAACATGTTCCTTTATTTTCCTTTCTCTTCCTGTGTGGTGCTGCTGTGCTGGATTAGTGCTGTGTGTAGGAGGAGGAGCAGGCCGAAAACACTTCTCTTGTTTCGTCGCTGCTGTCGTCACTGTAGAGAGCTGCAATCAGCCGCGTGGCTGCCATGCTGGGCATTTCTAAGAGATTTCAGACTGGCACAGCAGCCAATCAGTGAGTTTCTAGCTCATGAATAATTAATTAGACTTATAATTCATTTTTCTGAAGACCATGAAGTCCCATAATTTCTGTACACTCTCAGATCCACTGCTGTTAAAATACCAACATTTGTCCAGGGCTCTGGCAGGTAGTTGTTAATATTTTTGATTAGTATTTTGGTAATAATTTAACCATATTTTTGTCATTTTGAATTTTTTTTAAACTTGTTACCATATTACTATTTGAAGTATTTTTATTATTGTTCAAACCACTAGTACTGCTACACATCACCATATTAGAATGAATGGTAGTGGGAAAGGGTAGACAGAGAAAAGGTAGGGAAGGCGGCAGTGGTGACCACTGGACGAGACAGATGAGGGTGTGGTGGGAATGCAGAAGGTAGTAGTATATCTGCAGTGTGTGTGATGGTAGTGGTACTGTTAAAAAAATGCTTACAGCATTTGATTTGGCTGATCTCTTTGGCTGCCACCTCTGTCAGCTAAGTGAAAATTTCCTCCACTGCATCAACACCAAGAAGTAAACATGGTGATCTTGAAAAATATCATAAACAGTCCCCAGTGGATAGTACTACTGGACTCGAGTCTGAGGATGATGCAGTGGTAGAGCTGTGTGTGCCACTGCCATCTTAGGAAAATGAGGAAGAGGAGGACCTGTGGAAGGAGGAGGAGAAAATGGAGGGTGGCGATGAGGATGACACTCATCAATCCTTCATGGGAGCCTGAAAGGAAAATGACAAAAGGTGGTAGCAAAGTGTACGAATTGTTCAAACTGAAGGGAAGGGAATCTCTACTACAAAAGATAATAGACAATGACACGTATCCTGGAACACAAACAAGTGCGGGTGTCGTGGCCACCACAACTGGTGCTCTACATAAATTTGTAAGTCCTTCAAGATTCCTTATGTAGGACTTTTTTATTATTGATCCAAAAGATGACACTGGTGCAATAAGCCAGCTTTGTCAGGCCCAACTCAGCCATGGCAAAAAAGGATCTCATATTGGCACAGTTGGACAGCATACTCATCTTAAAGTCAAACATATGGCTAGGTGGCAAGCACATCCGTAGAAAGTGTTTGCAGGTGGTCTGGGAGGTAGAGCTGAGGTGGAGGATATTGTGGAGGAAAAGGCTGTGAAGAGGAGGTCAGTACTACCCTGAAAGTATGAAATCACTGATAAGCAACAGCAGCAGAGCAGCAGCATCACCCTGACAAAACCCTCAACCAAGTCATAGGTTTCTTGACACAATTTCCATCTGTGACATCTAGAAGCGTGGTGCTTGCACATAACTGTTCCCAAAAGCACCACCCAAAAAGATCTAGCCAACTATTACTAGCATTCTATCTAAGCAATGCAAATTCCCCCTTAATCATTCAGTGGCCAGGGAACTGAATGCTGCCGTGGTAGAGATGACTGCCATTAATCTTTTCCCATTTTCTTTTGTGGAAAATGCTGGTTCACTTCGATTTATGCCCAGTACAATTCCTGAGTGGAAAGTGCCATCAAGGCCTACTTTTCACAGTGGGCGATTCCAGAACTGAGCGATGTTGTTGAAAAAGAAGTCTCATATGCCCTACAGCATTCCTCCAGTTCATATGTCCATTTTGCCACAGATATATGGAGCAGTGGACTGACAGCTACTAGTTCATTTATGTGCGTAACAGCACACTGGGTAGAACTGAAGGGGGTTGTTCATTACCTTGGCAGCAAATGCATGCAGCCTAATTGTAATGGAAGCTACATGCCTGGAATTTGCAAGCATGCAACACTGACTATGAAGAGCATGCCTGATATGCACATTTGAGACATTTTGACATCAATATTGGAGGAGAATGACACTTGGCTGAACCCACTGTCCTAATGAACATCATTTTCAGTACTTTTGCCCCATATTAAACTTTACCTACTCTGGACTGAAACAGTCCACTTTGCAAGTTTTTAGTTTCAAAATACTTTGGAGAGTAATCATTAATTCTCCTCAGCTTTCCGATCCCTTCCTCTTCCTGGTGCAGATCATAGCCAGCTCTGTCCCTATGCCACCCCTGCCCGCTCACATTTATGATGTAGATGTTTGTACAGCATGGGGGCACATGGCACTGATTAAAATTGAAGCAGAGCTGACAATGTATTATTTAACATTTTAGAGGGCTGCTGGGTCAAATCAAAACCTCAGATCAACTAACAAGAGCCTCGTTAGTTGGGCTGAGGCTTTGATTGACTGAGTGGCCCTAAAACATTAAATAATGTATTTTAAACTTGATCCTTTCTAATCATGCAGCATGTCCCCATACTCTAGCAAACTCCTACATCATGAAATGTGAGAGTGTGAGGGAGGCATGGAGGCAGGGCTAATTACGATCTGCACCAGGAAGGGAAAGAGATCGAGCAGCTGAGGAATATATCGTCCCGTCCCCTAAAATATTTGGAAACTAAAAACTCTACAAGGAGACTGTTCCAGTCCACAGTAGAAAGGTTTAACTATGAAGGTCTTAAGGGTTGTTAAGTAATGACCACAAGTGTTGCTCTTCAATGGCAAGCTTCATAACTTGTGGCAATGATGAAAACATTGTCAAAGCTATTAGAGATAGGGTTTTGTTAGGGTGCCTGCTTTGCACACTATCCAAGCCTGGTAGTGCAAGTGTTTTGTCACAATGTGACATTAATGAAGTGCTACCCTTGTGCCATTGACTTTTGGCCATTTTGTGTAGTCCAGAAAGGCCAGGGTGCATTTATGTGCACAATGGCTTGCCTCAGCACTGATTACAGCAGGAGGTTGTCATGAGGTGGAATTTGACCCTGTATGTGCTGGAGCAGATGTATGAACAGTATAAGGCTCTATCAGAGTATCTTTCTCCATACAAGTTGTGACAGTTCTGGAGCTTCTATATCACGGACAACAGAACACGTGGAGGTTTATGGATAGGTTGATTTTGATCTTGAGGCCTTTTCATCATGCCACAGAGGCAGTGAGTGGTGACACTGCCTCTATTAGCCAGGCCACCCCATTGCTCCATGTGCTGAGGCAGATCATCTGTAATGTGCAGCAGCAGTTTGAGGCAACAGGTGACTCTATAAGCTGTGTATTTTCTGAACACACGCTTAATGTACCGGATCATAACAGACACCTGAATGTTATCCTGACGTGGATTCCAGTACTGCAACAATGCTGGACCCACGGTACAAATGGGGGCTTGCAGCCATAATTCATGGTGGTAGTCAGAAAGCTACGCATCTTCAAAGACTGCTGAACAGTCACAGACATGGTTTGCAAATGCCAACAAAAAAACAGTATGTTAAGTTGAGATGCACGTGTCACCCTCACCAATACAGGGTTTTAAATAATTGATTAGCAGTTTTCTCTTGGGAGATACTAACTGTACAGAAAGTATTTATATAGGTTTTCCAGAAGTGTTATGTTTGTTAAACACAGTGAGGCAAGTGCTATGCATTTTCACAAAGTTTTAGCACTTTCACGAGCAAAACGCTAATCAATTTTTAAGAGTTAAATAAAACCCTGCAACAGTCAGCAAGCGAAGTGAGAGATGGGGAGACACAGAATCAACTTCTACCAGTAAGATAACCAGAAAACCACTTTCAAAAGCAAATCCTCTATGAGCAGTTCTTGCACAGATTGATGTTGCAAATTGTGAAGAGGAGAAGGAGGAGGAACCATCAGAGGATGCCATACTAAAGGCAGCAGTCAGATCTGTTGAGGCACTGGAGCTGATGATGAACCACTGCTATAGTGGAACAATAAAGTTAAAGAGTGGCATACACTGGCAGATGTAACTTTTAAATATTTAAACTGCCCACCATCTAGTGCTGGTTCTGAACATGTGTGCAGCGCAGGAGGGGCAATCATCACAGACTGACATACACCAAAATGTCTCTACGTTGAAATTCATTAAAATAAACACTGTGCATGTATCTCCAAATCGAAGTGCATTGCTCTGGGCACCACTGACAAACCAGGATGAAGCAGGGGAAGGACCATCATCGACTACAGAGGTAGATGTGGACACAATGGATGCAGAATTCCCATGTGGTAAAAATTCAGACACCGAGGATGCAGAAGGGGTATTCATTGTGGGGGGTGAGAAGCAGTCGACTGAGTAATCTGGAGGTCACAGAAAGAAGGAGGAAAATGTAACTCCGCCCTCTGGCCTCCACTTCTCCTCCAATCCTCCTCTCCCAGAAACAACATGTGTCTCCTCCTCCTCCTCCTCCTCCTCCATCTGATGCATACCTCCAGGAAAACCTGAACTCATAATCCAGTGAAAATGCCAGACATCAGCCTAATGTGAACCTGCTGCCATGCCTGCCCCCACTGATGATGCTCTTCACTCTGGCCCTCCTCACCTGGGAGCAACATCATCCTTCTTCTCCTCCATCTCATGCATGCCTCCAGAAAAAAACAGACTCTTAACCCAGCAGAAATGCCAGAGAGATTGACTACTGTATCAGCCTGCTTCTGCTGTCCTGCTGCCTCCTCCAGCCACCAATATGCCTGCTCCTCCTCCACCTCTGGGGCACCACTGTGCCATTACGCATCACGGCCATCACTGCTGTGACAGACAGTATCATTCCCTTAGGTCCAAAAGACCATGAGTGGGCTTGATGCTAAATAATTTCACTCTAGTGTTCGCAAGTCTTCTCTTCTGCAAACTATCTTCAGCAGCAAGCAAGCCACCTCCTCCTCCTCCTCTGGGGCACCACTGTGCCATCACATGGCATGGCCATCATCACCACTACAAAGCTAAGTATCCTTTCCAAAAGTTTATTTTTTTCTTATACTTTTCAAATTTTGCTTTCACAGGTGCAACACAGCATGACAGGGAGTGGACTACAGTCTAAATAATGTCACTCTGACCTTCACAGGTATCTTCTCATTCTGTCAGGAATTTCTATCCACTAAAGTGCTTAAAGACTAAGAGAGGTTCTGTGGTTGGAGACTGAAAGAGCACAGCAGCATACAGCATATATAATTTCTGGGACTTGAGAAAATATGGCAAATGAGAATTTCATATAGTGTGCATCATTGTTCTGACCTAGGTGTGACAGAGGGTGTACCCCCACCATGGAGTTCCACCTTTCCCTCATGAAGAGTCTGCTGATTTGACAGCTGCATCTGGTATGTGGCCTCCCTTAGCATCTGATGTCCCCATCTCAAGGCATAGTTGTGCTTCTTCATCTCTTACCTGAGAAAGAGGAGGATATGCAGCTGGGGTCTCAGGTTCTGACCATGGCTGCAGCCCCCATGTTCAGTTGCAGGTCCCATGTCCATCATCTGTGCCCTTCCAGCAACTGTGCACCTCAGCATCACTTGCTGTGCCCCTGTGGCACAGAAGGACCACTCAGCAGTGCCACCACCTCCTCTCTTTTCATTCGACTTCTTGTATTCTCACACTCACACTGGAGTTTTACTATAAGGTGGCTGTTCTGCCTAAAAGTGCCCAAGTATCTGCCCCATTTACCGTGTGAATAACTGTTCATATAGTTTCTATGTCACAACACTGCTGATTTGTGGCATATAACAGCATCAATGCTGTATGGAGAATTACTGACACAGTGCAGCGGCATGTAGCAAGCATATTCCTGAGATAAGAGAAAAAATGTGAAGTGAGATTTTCATGTAGTACATTACTTCTGGGCACTAAAGAGAATTACATGAGTAAAATAGGGGAAATGAGAATTTAAGGCATATGGTGTTTATTCATTACTATGGCCTGGATGGGACAGAGGGTCCATCCCCACCATGGAGTTCTGCCATTCCCTCAATCAGTGTCTGCAGGTTTGACAGCAGCATTTGGAGTGTGGCCAGCACAGACTCAACTCTGTGTCTGAGGTTCTCTATCTCAATGCGGAGTTGTGCTACTTCATTTCTTAAACAAGATCTTAAAGGAGATGGATCAGCAGCTGGGGTCTCACGTGCTGTCCCTGGCTGCAGCCTCCAAGTCCAGCTGTAGCTTATGCTTCCCTCATTAGTGTCCCCCTGCAAGAACTGTGCACTCTGCCGTCGCATGCTGCACCACACTCACTGTAGCGCAGAAGGACCACTAGGAGTGGCACCACCTCCACCACTCTCACGACTTCTTGTATTCCTCCCACTCACAGTGGTGCCTTTCTTTAAGGTAGGCGTGCTGCCCACCAGTGCCCAAGTGGCTGCTTTGTGTCCCACACTAACAGTATAGCACAGTGTGCACATCATGACACTTGGCAGGGTCCAAATAAAAAAAAAATTAACAACATAGGGACTTGTGCTGCTGCCTAGGGAAGGAGCCAGAGGTGGATGGTCTTGTGGACTCCTCCTCACAGGGATCAGCCAGTGGTGGCGGCAGTAGGAGTGAGAGGGGGAGGACAGGGTTTATCCCTTTCAGGTTCTACTGGCAGCAGAACAGAGGTGATAACAGGAGGTGCTGATACTTGGTATTGTTGCTGTGCTTGGGAGGTGGAGTCCTGAAGACAAAGCCACTGCTGCTATAGGCTGCTTGCTGGCACTTCTTTCAACATCTAGTGGTGCTACTACCACTCATAAAGGTGTCCTCTTCAGACAGATGGGACAGTGTGTCCCATCTGTTGACCGCTATGACCATCCTCTTTCCTCCCTCTCCTCAGTCTGACTTCCACTATTCCACTCTCCTCTTCATCCCAACTAATTTTATTTAAAATAAAAGGTATGAAAAGTAAAAATAACACAAAAAAGTTAATTTGGAAAGGAAGAAAAAAGAAAAAAAAAACTTTATAAATAATAACTAAACAAGAATTCACAGAACCAGAGCACATGAGCACAGAAGTAAAAGGAAAATACAGATGGAATGCTGTATAAACAAAATCTAGCCAGAGCCGATAGGGCTGTGAAGAGCTACCAAATGACAAAAGTTAAACATGTGTGTAGAAATTATCCAATGGTCAGGTGTAACTTGGCCATTTTCTGGAGGTGCTGCACCAAATTTTCAACATGGTCTTTTTTGGACCCCTCCTCATGAACAGTGCCAGTGTCATTTTGTTCAATTGTCCCAAAAGGTGACTGCACAGAGCAAACACGCTATTCTGCACCACAGGTGTGAAAATACATATTGGGCAGGTTGTGGAAAATGACAGCTGTATTGTTTTGAAGGAGGTGTTAAAAATGACAATGTTAAAATAAAGTAAATACAAATTGGCGATGTTAGAGATGCAGCGTAGAAACTCGCAATGCACGCTCATAATGCAGTCATTTTTTTTTGAATTTATTTCAAATTTGCAACATAGGCTTTTAGGACCCCACACCTCATGAAGCAGTGGCACTGTCACTACATTGACTTCGGTCCCAAAGATTCAGCGCAGTGACCATGAAATCACCTTCGGGACCAAGTAACAAAATGACAGTGACTGTTTTCGAGTGGGGTCCGAAGAACCCTATGTTGAAAATCTGGGGCAAAAAGTCCCAAAATGGCTGAGATATCAGCATAAGTTGAAACTCCATTGAATGGCTGTATATCACACTTACCTTTAATTCTTCAGGTTTCGGTTTTGCTTTGAAGAGTGCAGACATGTCCCAGTCCAGAGAAGATGACAACGACACCTCTGGAGGTAAGTATGGGATAAGGGGGTATGTGGGGAGGTGGATGCTCAGTGGAGGGTGGGGAAGGGGGGGGGGACTGCAGCGATGACGAGGGACCGTTTTTACTTTCACAGGGCAAAAACCCAACAACGAGGGACCGTTTTCTAATTTTCAGCAAAAAAAGAAAGCAAAATATTTCAGCACACTGGGGTGGGCTCCCAGTGTGCCACATGAATGCCGACATGGGGATTGGGCACCCCGATGATGGGCAGGACGGCATCAGGGACAAAAGAAACATGACGAGGGACCATTTTCTACTTTAAAGAAAAAAACACATCCGCACACTGGGGTGGGCTCCCAGTGTGCCACATGTCATGTCAGGCATGACTTGGGGGCACAGCAAATACTGAATGGCACTGTGCCATTCGCAACATGAGCAGTACACGAACTGTGCTTTGGGCACGTAGTCGCACATGCGCAGTTCATGACATTGTAATGCGGAAGTAACAGCTGAAATAGTGCAGCTGTTATTCCATTGTCCGATCGTGGTGGAGGGGTTTAAGCTTCGTTGGGCTTTCGGAAGGATACTTCCAAAAGTCCAGCGATCGGCCATTTTCAGAGCTACAGAGCTCTCGCAAAATGGCTGTAGGCTCTGTCCACAGCCCTGAAAAGTACAGATATATAAAGAAAATAAGATCTAAACCACAGAAAACCCTTGCTAACAAACTACCAAGGAAAAGAAGATGTAGAAAATGTAAAAACAAAGCTAAAAAGGTTGCTTTTAAACCCTTTTTCCAATGCTTAAAAAGCAGCAGATTGGCACCCTTCCACCCATTCACTCAGACTGCAAAGTGAAACTGAAGGACACTGTGTACATAGAGATATAACATGTGACCTGCAAGAACTGCTGCATGTGACCTACAGCTTCTTTCTGAGGAACGTTTGTCTGAATTTACCATAAAGCAATGTCTAAGGGGAAGTTACTTGCAAACTGCTGGTAAAGTTTTTCTAAGTTGAAATTGCCACAAAAAGGGTAACTTCACAAAGTGCTTTGAGAAGTCGAAGTCTGTGACTTTGCTAGAATTTTGCAATCAAATAAAACTTTGTTGCAGCTCTACTGACAAAGAAATAATGCATCCTCAGTTAGGCAATCTTATTTTTCTTTCATTCTTTGGTAACTGGTAGGCCACTAGGCACAAGTGCCTGTTTCAGGGGCAACCCGGGAGCACTGGGGAGGTTAAGAGACATGCTCGAGTCACACAGTATTCAAATACAGATTGTGGAAACAAACCTAGGTTTGCCAGATGTATCAAACTCATTCACAGCTCAATCCTGTAACCTCTAGGCTATACTGCCAGCCCCATTTATTTAGCTTTGGTTCACTGGGAAAGAGGGCAAGGCAATTCTGCCTATTTCGCCCTCATCCCAGGAGGAGGAGGGTGGAGATACAGATGCAGACTGACGTACTGAATTAAGTTCAACAGCTGCTGGTATTTTAGTGAATCTGGGTAACTAAATCATACAAACTATTCCTCAGAGGGCCTGATCTACTTTAAGGGTATAATCAATGTTGGAAATTAAAACAATTCACTGGTGGAACCTGTCACCTTTCATGTAGGATCAAACATACTGGATAGTGGTCTGGAGACCTGTTTTTTAATTATACTATATGTTGCATTTTTACACATTATTTAGTCAGTTTTATGCATTTGGGGGAGTACATTTTACACAGAAGCAGTTCTTCACCATTCTGTTCCTGAAACTGAGTCAGACTTTTAATTTCACTCCTGGAATGGAGTTCCCCCAGGTTACCCCGCCCATTTCCAGCACTATATATAATCCCCAAACAGGTCATTCTGCATGCACTAGCATGAAAACAACCCAATGATTTACTTATCAAACTGTGGGCAACCCTGGTTCACACCGTGCACGTGATCAATTAGCTGTGAATGAGTCTGGTACATCCAGGAGACCTTGGTTTAATTCCCACAGCCTTCACTTGCATACTGTGTTACCCTGAGCAAGTCACTTAACCTCCTCTGCTCCTAGAACATACCTGTAAATTAACTTTGTGTGCTTTCCCAGACAAAAACTGTAAAATAAAAAATCCTGCTGCTTCAGCTGCAGTGGGAGAAAATAAAACAAAGGTAGGTTAGAGAGTCAATTGTGGCAGTAAAGCAGGAAGAAGGGGATATCTTATGCATGTAGATGAGGTCATATCACTGATATCCAGGGCACTGGGGAATGTTGTCTAGCCTGCTATTTCTCTGTGATAACCAACTTTTCGAGGTAAAATGTCCCGATATTCAGAAAAGAGCTTGCACGTCCTATAAGGTAAAGGCTGCAATAGATAGTGGGGGACTTTTAAAGGACCTTTAGAGTCATTGAATGTAGACACAGTTTTGGTTCAGTGACATGGGTCAGGGGCTGACACACACACAAGCAGGCTCAGCATAGGTGCTGGAATGGGGCACTCAGTCATGGCCCTATCAGTATTTGTAATCATTTTAATTTACTATGATGGAGGCGAGTCTTTAAAATGCAGCATGGGCAGTAAACAGCACTGTTTGTTAATCATTCTCTTTGTGGCTTGCAGGGTGTCAGAAGAATTTTGGAAAGAGAAGGCCTGGGTAGTGTTGTTAGGGTTTGGCTGGGGTCAGGGCTTACTGAGTTAAAGCTCAGTGGTCAAACTTTAAAAATGAAAATAAAGAACCAGGCCTTCGCCACATGGACAGTTATCAAGGAATTAGGCACAAGGAGATTTTGTTAGTTGTGGGGAGGGAGTTTAGCTACTCCACATATTACAAATTTAATTGATTAAAAAACAAGGCAGTATGTGAACCCTTTCAATGGGGTGGGGGGAAGGATGTACCCCTTATATCTTTGGCCCTACAACTTTTTAGAGCTTTCTGCTACCTATGACCAGGGATTGCATGTAAATCCCAAACCTCATACTGGGGCTGGGTGAGGGCTGAGAGCATGATAAAAACAAGCATTTGACAATGCCGAATGTTGCTTGCTTGTATGTGCTGTGTAGGTATTTGGAAGTCAGTGGAGTGCAAATATTGAAAATGCACGCTCGTGAAACAGTCATTTTTAGGAAGTCTGTGACCAGATTTTCAACATAGCCATTTTAAGACCTCTGCTCATGAACAGTATCACTGAGATTTTCTTAATGTGTCCCATACATTGATTTCACACACTGACTGCGTCATTGTGCGCTAGATGGGCGGAAACACGTTGTGGGCGAGATGTGAAAAATAACAGCCATACTGCTCATAAGGAGGTGTGGTAAAATGGCAATGTTGGAAATCTGGAGTGAAAATATTGAAAATTTGCGAACTTACAAGCGTGCGTAGGAAGTGCGCAACACACGCTCGTAAAACAGTCATTTTTAGGAATTTTGTCACCAAATTATCAACATAGCCATTTTAAGATCTCTGCTCATGAACAGTGTCACTGTGATTTTCTTAATGTGTCCCATACAGTGGTTTTGCACACCGACTGCGCCATTGTGCGCTACATGGGTGGAAACACATTTTGGGCAAGATGTGAAAAATGACAGCTGTACTGCTCATACGGAGGTGTAGTCAAATGACAATGTTGAAAATCTGGAGTGAAAATATTGAAAATTCGCAAACTTACAAGCGTGCATAGGAACTGCACAACGAAGGCTCGTAAAACAGTCATTTTTAGGAATTTTTCACCAAATTTTCAACATAGCCATTTTAAGACCTCTGCTCATGAACAGTGTCACTGTGATTTTCTTAATGTGTCCCATACAGTGATTTCGCACACCGACTGCGCCATTGTGCGCTACATGGGCGGAAACACGTTTTGGGCAAGATGTGAAAAATGACAGCTGTACTGCTCATAAGGAGGTGTGGTAAAATGACAATGTTGAAAATCTGGAGTGAAAATATTGAAAATTCGCGAACTTACGAGCGTGCATAGGAACTGCGCAACACAGGCTCGTAAAACAGTTATTTTTATGAATTTTTCCACAAATTTTCAACATAGGCTTTTTGAGAGCCCACCTTATGAACACTGGCAGTGTCGTTTCATTAATCAGTGCCAAAAGGTGATTTCGCGCAGTGACTGCGAAAATCACCCTCGGCCTGATTAACGCCATGACAGTGAGGCATTATGAGAAGGGTCCCAAAAACCCCATGTTGAAAATTTGGTGCAAAATTCCAAAAATATGCCTGAGATATGCAGCAAAGTTGAAAAACCCTATTTATTACATTATACAGCTTACCAGCATTTCCTCAGTTAAGTGGTCGGCTTTGAAGAGTGCAGGCGTGTTTCGGTCCACGAATCGTCGTGCGAGTCTGGAGGTAAGTTTGGGGTGAGGGTGTGGGGAGGCAGGGTGCGCAGTGGGTGGTGCGGGTGGGGGGCAGAGACAGCGCGCAGGACTGTTTTTGTTTCAGGTTTTCTTTTTTTTTTTTTTTTTTTAAAAGGAGAGACGGCGGGGCGTTTGCCACACTGGGGTGGGCTCCCAGCGTGGCACAAGGATGACTGTTTGGGGGGGCCTGGAGCTGACAGGGGATTGGGCACCCCCATCAGCGATAGCATCTGTTGCCACACTGGGGTGGGCTCCCAGCGCGGCACCCTATACTCTGGGGGGGGGACAGTGGAGCCGACAGGGGATTGGGCACCCTCGTCGGCTATTCAATGTGTAGCCACACTGGGGTGGGCACCCAGCATGGCACAGTGTGTGCGTGGGGGCGGCATGCGCCGGTATGCGTGCGTGTGTGTGTGTATGCGTGTGTGTGTTGGGAGCGGCGCGCAGCGCGGGGCGATATCTTATCGCTGCTCACTGAAGCTGTAGCCCCTTTCAACTGTCTGCCACTGCATTTTGGATTGCTGTCATAGACAGCTCCAGCAGGCACTGGAGAACTGTGGCCGCACCTGCAAACACACTGACTGAATTGGAAGAGGGCTGCCATGCCTCCGAAAACTCAGATGATGGCACTATGTTTCTTGCACATGCGCGCAAGCAACATAATGACACTCTCTCATCTCCTGAGGCGGGGAGGAGGAGTGCACAGACTACCTTACAAATGTGCACCCCTTTCAAGCCAATCAACAAGTAGCACTGGCATGAACCTGGGTCATATGACACTGAATACACCAGTTGCCACATCTAGTTACTATCCGCAAAGCCGGTTGTGAAAATAATCTTGACCATTAGAGACTAACTCATGCATTTAGCACACACTTAAAGGTAGCAAACATGAGAAGCAGTTTGGAAGGGGTGCTGAGTGAAACATAGAATTATCAGCAGAAAAGGAACCATAGGCCCATCTAGTCCATCCTATTTTCCTTGACTATTACTACACCCTCAGCCCTATTTGGTCACAGTATCCTCCCTCCTCCCATTCATAGGTTCATAGTAGAATGCGAGTTCTTTTACACTATTTGCCTTTTAGCGAACTCGCCACCTTTTTGTCTTCACAGATAGAAAATGTATTTTCTCTCTCCCATATAAAGATCTACTCTATTTTTGAAGGTAGTAATATTATTACTTTGTACTATGTGCTTAGGCAGTGTGTTCCAGCTTGTAATAATCCTTTGGGTGAAAAAAAACACATCTCTTCTTGGATAAGTTGGTTTCTCCTTTTAATCTGTAGTTGTGAGACCTTGTTTTTTTGTTTTCTTGCATGCACGTGCAAGAAACATTATGCAGCAGCTTAGGAGAGAAGCGGGTTGTGGAGGTGCGGCAATGTGGCAGCCAACAGCGGCACTGCATTTGGGTGCTTGGCATTGGTGGACCAATGCCGGCACGCTGTGCTGATGACATTGGTTTTCAAAAGTGCCATCAAGTTGAAATGATTTTGCAGCTATAATGAGGGGCCGCCTCATCATTGCAGCATCAGCCATTCCGCTGCAATGAGGGAGCGACCCGTCATTGCAGAGCAGAACCTTGCCTAGTGTAAAATTTTTTGTAAACATGGCAGCGACTTGCCGCCGCCTCACAGCCCCATGAAAATCAATGGGGGTGGCCAATCCCCCTATTGGCATGCCCCCAACCCAGTTCATTTGCTGACGGGGGAATCCACTCCCCATCAGTATAATATAAGCCCCTCCCCCATTTGTTGTGTGCCGTAGGGTGCCCAATCCCCCTCAACATCATGCCCCCCAAACAGACATTGTTTGCCGACGGGGGGGGCCCCAATCCCCATTGGCTTAAGTCCCCTCACCCCAAAAAAGGAGGTGGCACACTGGCAGCCCACCCCAGTGTGCTGAGAGCAAGCCTGAAAAAGAAAACCTTCCCGCAATGTCTTTTGGTTTTTTGTTTTCTCCCTGAAAGAAAGGAAACGGTCCCACGTCGGTCGCCGTCCCCTCCCCCAACCCGCACCCACTCACTGCACACCCAACCTCCCCACACCCCCGTCATCCCATACTTACCTCCGGAGCCTGGCATGATGATCTTCAGTGGACCGGGAACATGGCTGCACTATTGAAAGCTGACCGCGAACTGAAGAAATGCTGGTAAACTGTATAATGGCATGAACAGGGGGTTTTCAACTTTGGTGCATATCTTAGGCATTTTGGGGAATTTTGGCACCA
Source organism: Neoceratodus forsteri (assembly GCA_016271365.2). Classification (NCBI taxonomy): domain Eukaryota; kingdom Metazoa; phylum Chordata; order Ceratodontiformes; family Ceratodontidae; genus Neoceratodus; species Neoceratodus forsteri. The sequence goes on from CM028130.1 coordinate 621,206,884, forward strand.
AATTTTCAACATGGGGTTACTGGGAGCCCTCCTCGTGAATTCAGTCACTGTCATGGCGTTATTTGGTCCTGAAAGGTGATTTCATGGTCATTGCGCGGAAACATCTTTCGGGACCACTTAAAGAAACGACAGTGCCAGTGTTCATGAGGTGGGCTCTCAAAAAGCCTATGTTGCAAATTTGGTGGAAAAAATCATTGCCATTTTACACACCTCCTTATGAATAGTACAGCTGCCATTTTTCACATCCTGACCAAAATGTGTTTACGCACTTCCAGCACAGAATAGCACTGTCGCTGTGGGAAATTAGTGTTTGGGACACATTAAGAAAATCACAGTGACATCGTTCATGTGCAGAAGTCCTAAAATGCCTATGTTGAAAATTTGGTGACAAAAGTCCATAAAATGACTGTGTTACAAGCATGCGTTGCGCAGTTTCCACGCATGCTCATAACTACACGAATTTGTAATATTTTCACTCCAGATTTTCAACATTGGCATTTTTCCACACCTCCTCATGAACAATGTAGCTGTTATTTTTCACATCCTGACTGAAATGTGTTTTTGCGCTTCCAGCACAGAATGGCGCAGTCACTGTGGAAAGTCAGTGTTCGGGACAGATTAAAAAAAATCACAGTAACACTGTTCAGGAGCAGAGGTGCTAAAATGCCTATGTTGAAAATTTAGTGACAAAAGTCCATGAAATGACTGTGTTATGAGCGTACGTTGCGCAGTTTCCACACACCCTCGTAATTTTGTGCATTTGTTATATTTTCACTCCATATTTTCAACATTGGCATTTTTTCACACCTCCTTACGAACAGTATAGCTGTCATTTTTCATATCCTGCCCAAAATATGCATTTACACATCTGGCGCAGAATAGCACAGTCACTGTGGGAAATCAATGTTCGGGACAGATTAGGAAAATCATAGTGACACTGTTCATGAACAGAGGTCACAAAATGCCTATGTTGAAAATTTGGTGAAAAAATTCCACTAAATGACTGTGTTACGCGCATGCGTTGTGCAGTTTCCACGTAAGCCCGGAAGTTCAAGTATTTTTAATATTTTACAACAGATTTTCAACATTGTCATCTCTTCACACCTCCCTATGAATGGTACAGCTGTCATTCTTCACACCCTGCCCGATCTGTGTTTTCATACATCTGGCCCAGAATGGCACGGTCCCTGTGAGAACTCAAAGTTCGAACACATTAACAAAATCACAGTGCCACTGTTCATGAGAAGAGGTCCCAAATGCTTTCATGAGGTGGGGGTCACAAAAAGGAAATGCTGAAAATTTGTAGTGCAAATACCAACAAACGCCTGGGGCATTAGGGTTTCTAACCACAACGTCCCACCCTGTACAAACTGACAGGCATCAGGGGTGTGCCTTTGGATTGCCGACTGTAATCCTCATGCCATTCCACCCCCCCTGCAGTCAGTGACAGGCATCGAGGTGTACCTTGGACACTTCGGCCCCAGAGTTCACCCCTTTCTCCTATACTGCACCCATTTCTGCGTATGTCCTTATGGAATGGGGTTACTGTAAAGCCGAACACCCCAAGGCACACCTCAACACGTGCTGGTGTCTGCAGGATAGGGTGAAGTGAAATGGCATGAACATTATGGCCAATGACCCAAACACATACCCCAATGCCTGTCTGTCTCTGCAGGATGGAGGTGGGGTTGGCGTGAAGTTCAATACTTCACTGCCACTCCTATTCCGCATCTCTCTAACTCCTGCATTTCCAATGCTAATACCAGCAAGCAAACATTTGGCATTGACAAATGCTTGTTTTATTTTGTTCATGAAGTTTTTCTAATCCAATGGTCTCCATGAGACTGGGATCTTTTATTGCCTTGAAAGCTAGGCAAAGGTCATCTGTAAACTGCCTATACTCAGTGAAGTATAACCCCAGATGCTTTCATTATAGTTACAATATTGTAGACTTTTAATTTTTGTTATTACTTTTCTTTGTACACCTTCTTTTGATTTTTTACTTCTAACAGTAGATGCTGTACAAAACTGTGAGCAATATTCCAGGTGTGGGTGAACCAGACTGCTATACAGCAGAAGAATCACTTTTTGTTCTCTGCTTTTTATGTTGGAAAGCATACAGTCTAGTATTTTTTGACATTTTTTGACAGTCACTTTTGTGTGTACATCAGATGAGAGTTTATCTGTAATTATTATTCCCAGGTCTCTTTCTTCAGAAGTACTTTCTAATACCTGGTTGTCAAGTGTATAAATCAAATTCAGGTTTTTGGACCCAAAATGCATCACTTTACACTTATTTATATTAAAAGTCATTTTATTGTTTTTGGCCCATTCTAATAGTTTGCCTAAGTTTGCCTGAAGTTTAATTCCATCACTTTGTGTTTGTACCAGACCTCCTAATTTGCAGTCATCTGCATATTTACTAAGCCATGCGTTTTAAGATGTTTGTAGTGTAGATACTAATATATTAAATAAAGTAGGCCCCAAATCTATGCCCTGTGGTACTCCACTTGTTACATAACCCCAATCAGACTGATATCCTTTTATTTATTTATTGAATTTTGTTGACCCGGTAAGCCTACTGGGCCTAGAAGTCCCTTTTTCAGGGGCGACCGGGGGGAGAGGGATACAGATGGTAAGCAACTGAAATTGACCAGATTAAGCTGTTGGTTGTATTTTAATGAATGGAGAAATTTGGCCAGGACACCAGGAAATTCCCTACTCTCCACTGGGGGCTTGAGCCATCTGAGGAAGATGGCTACTCAGCGGAGCTTCAGAGATGGAGGATGTTACTAGGACAGGAGCTTTGGCCTCCGCTCCTGTCCTTTCTACACAGGAGGCCGTAGATGTGGCAATGGCGATTGAGGATTTTTCTCAAGTTTCTAGTTTGGATATGGCAATGGAATTTACATCTGCTTCAGCGGACCTACCTGTTTCTGGTACTGTTTCGGAATTGGGGGAGTCCCCTGTGTTGTCAGCTTTCACTCGTCAACAGGCGCTCCTACGATGCAAACAGGCACTGCACAGAAGTGGAAAGGAACTCGAGGCGGAACTACAGGCATTGCAAGAGGCTTCTCAGGGGGCCAAGGACTCTTCGGACCGGATAAAGCTTGTATTCCGGTTGGACAAATCTCCATCAGTTGACGTTCTTCCTCTTCTGGCAGAGCTGCTGGATTCTCGACTGGCTGGCAAAGAAAACAGTGTTTCTGCTGTGTGCCCACAGCCCTTTGTTTCTCCTGCAACCCCTGCTCCACTGGACACTTCCGTTAGGAAAGCTCGACTTGGGATAACGAGGATGGTCCCGGAACTACCGGCATGTGTGAAGGCTGCGCCAGTACTCATAGAGCAGACATTTTCCTTTTTGGACCACAGAAAATTAAAGACATGGGGAGATTTAGCCCCGGAACCCCTTGCAGTACATAATGCCTCCTGGTCCCCTGAAAGAGCCTTAACTGAGGCTGGGTGGATTCCTGGGGCTTCGAGTCAGTGGACTCCAGATCCGACAGACCCCTCTTTTCAAAAACTGTGTTCCTCAACTGCTGCTGTGGCCACCAACGACAGTTTGTCAAAGGGCTCCACCATACCCCAGGGTAATACTTCTGTTGCATTGTCGAATGTTTCTGTTCCTTCTGTTGTTATTTCTACCCCACAGGTTGTTCATGATAAAGTATTGCCTTCTGAGGTCGGGAGGGGGTCTAGCTTGGTTATCAGGGCAGAAAATCAGGATTTGTCTTCGGCTCCCTTGTTCGACTGACTGATTTATTCCACCCACTGAGGATCCTGCTCCTAGGAGGAGCACTGATCTGATTATTATACAAGGGGGCTTAGAACAAGTACCTGATAGATTGTTTATAGCCAGGACTTTGTTAAAACAATCTATGAAATATTTCTCATCAGAAATTTTTGCCTTAATTTCGTTAGGGAATGGTAACTACGATGTTAGTTTTAAACATGTATCAAATCTTGACAGGTTTTGGGCACAACATGCGACCCTTAAGAACGACCCTTTATGGGTTCCATTTCAGGCTATTCCGCTCACAAAACCTTTGATTAAAACCATCACCATCTTATTTGAGAATGAAGGTGTCAATATAGAAGACATTCTATTTTGGTTACGTAAGCATTGTGAGATTTTGGGGAGGCCTACTCCCACTCTGGATAGTGAAAAAAATATGGGATGGCAGCTGGAAGGTGAAAGTGAAGCTTTTCTCCACTAATTCGGGTCCTGTTCATCTGCCTAGCGTGTTCTTTTTAGGAAAAGATAGGGGGTCCATCTTTTATGTTGGACAACCCAGATCCTGCTTTAAATGTGGGTCCTGTCTGCATCTAAGTACAGCCTGTGACACCTCTAAATGCACTCATTGTCTGGAGTATGGGTACTTGGCTTCGGCATGCCTGAACCTTTTTGAATGCAATCTTTGTGAACAGACTGGTCATGCCTATGGGCAATGTCCTTGGGCCTCACACAATACAGCTGACTGTCCCTCTCATGAAGGACTTATTACTCAGGCACAGTATGCATTTGCCCAGAAATCTGACACTGCTGCACCACAAGCATCGGACTCTGTTCAGGTTCCAGACCCTGTAGTTCCCCTTCGAGCTAGCCTCATTAACACAATGAGCGTTGCTCCTCTGGTGCACCAGCAGAAGCAGACTTGCCTTCCGTTGATGTTATTATTCCTGCTGCCATGTCTGTGGAGGACAATGAGGCTCATATGCCCCCCATGACCCCATTCAAGACTGTGCAACCTAGGAAATGGAACAGGCATTGGTAAAAGCTATGACAGACCTAACCCCTTACAACTATTGCCCAGAGGGAGCCTGTAAAGGTAGAGAACGTTTCTTCCCCCCAGAGGAGGATATCGGTGGAGATCCGGGAGATGACACAGACTCCTCTTCGGTTGTTTCTAACACAGATTCAGAAACCAGAACCGATGATTCTATTGCCAAACGAACGAGACGTAGACAACTGGGTAAACCCCCCTGAGGTTGTCCCCTTGTTTTTCTTTTGATTTTCCCTTCTTTTTTCCCTGATATGTCTTCTTGGACGATTTCCACATTAAATGTCAATGGTTTGAAGGGTGTGAAGAAGCGTATTGGTTTTTTTCACTTCTTAAAACTTTTAATTTGGATATTGTTTGTCTACAAGACATCCGATTGAAGACATCTCAGGAACTCCAACATGCTTCCAACTGTTGGACTTTGGGCCCATCATTCTGGTCCATTGGAGAGGACCCTTGTGATGGTTTGGGTATTTTGTTTTTTAACTCTTCCGTTTCAGTGTCCAGATTGGTGGATATTCACCCTGGGAAGGCGTTATGTTTGGATATCTCCATTTATGCAGCTAGGTTTTGGATTATTACTGTATATGCCCCACAAACAAAAGCTCAACGGATAGCTCTTTTTAAAGAGGTCCAGCCATATTTGCATACTTCTCGACTAGTAGTTTGGTCAGGTGATTTTAATTGTGGTTTATCGACAGCTGATAGAGGTCCTCAAACTGACAAATTATTTTGTGATTCAGTTGCTTTAAATAAAGTAGTGTCCACGGCCTATTTAGTGGACGCTTACAGGGTTTTATACCCTACGGGGGGTTTTACTTATTTTCGGGGTGTCCTTCGGATGAGAACAGATTTTGTTTTTTTATCAGCAGTTTTGCATATAGTTCAGGCCTCCCCTAGACCAATAGAATTTTCAGACCATACTGTCCTTACAGTCTCTATTTCTTGGGATGGGGCCACGAGATGTCAGAAGAATATTTGGAGATTGAATGAAAGATTATTGGAGGACCCTATCCTTAAACAGTTATGGTTGAAATACTGGGTGGCCCGGTTGTCTGTTGTGGAATGCTATGATTCCATCTTAGAGTGGTGGGAGGATACTAAACTGGGTTGTAAAAAATTTTTTCAGCATTGGGCTCATGTTAAGTCCCAGAAGGAATACATGGGATATTTAAAGCTCAGACACCAGTTACAACACCTCATATCACTTGCTGAGACGACGACACATAATTATAGTGACCTTATTGCCACTATTAAGAGACAAATGGTGGATTTACAATATTACAGGGGGAGGTCTTTAGATCAAGAGTTAAGATTTGGCACATGACTGTCCAAACATTCTTTGGACCCTTTCAAGGAAAGTCAGAAAAGAGTGAATTCCAAAATTATTACCTCCCTCACTGATGAGCAGGGACATCTTGTGAGTGACCCAAACAAACTTCTGAACATTGTGGAATGTTATTTATCCTAGCTTGGCTCCAGATACTATTTTGGATGATAATGCCATTAACAACATTTTACAAGATTTACAGTTACCGAGTTTATCAGGGGATCAACAGCGTGACCTAGCAGTGGATATTACTTTGGAAGAAGTGACCTCTGCAGTTCACGAGTTGACCTCTCAGTCGCCCTAGAATCGGATGGTTTCAGTGCTGGGTTTTATGAAACCTTTTACAGACCATCGTCCTGTTTTGGTTATTCTTTTAAATTGTATTTTACATTCTGGATATTATGCTCCTCTATGAAAGAGGCAATCTTGCTTCTTATATATAAAAAAGGGGACAAGACAGATATTGGTAATTGGCATCCACTTAGTCTCCTAAATTCAGATATGAAAATTCTTAGTAAAATCCTTCTGGCCAGGCTTGCTAGGATTTCTCCACTACTACTTCATCCTGCACAGACCTGTGCGGTTAGGGGCAGAAAACAGCAGGATAACCTGATATACCTTAGAGGGGTTTTTAGTAGAGGTGACCATGGCCAATTACAGGGTTTTGTTTTTGGGCTAGATCAAGAGAAAGCCTTTGATGGGTATCTCACAACTTTCTCTTTTGGTATTGAAGCCTTTGGGTTGCCAGACACATTTGTTTCTTAGATTTCTGCAATGTATCAGGGGGCAGTTCTCATACCTAATATAAATGGATGGTTGGGACAGAAAATGGCTATTACTAAGGGTGTCAGACAAGGTTGCCCACTGAGTCCTACCTTGTATGCCTTTTCTATTGACATCTTTATTAGATTATTACAAGCCAACACAGCTACAAGGGGTCTTGATGTGTCCCCGGCTATGCCAACACAGCAAGTACTGGCTTATGCAGATGACTTAGTTTTATTATTACCACCTCATTTTTCTGTATTGGCTTTGCAAGAATCCATCCACCTTTTCTTAAGCATCTCTGGTTCCCGAATTACTTATAGTAAGAGTACTGGGGTTGTCATTGGATCCACACGTGCCTGAAACTAGTGCTGGGATCTCAGTTTCCAGAGCACCTATTAAAATCCTGGGGTGTTTTTGGCCCAGGTGATATGGCAGAATACAACTGGGAGATAGCATTAGCTAAGGGATTTAGACTAGTGGGGAATGGAAAGGAGCCACTCCAAAAAAGAAAAAAGGGTTTTGTTGATTAAGACAATCCTAGCCCCTGTTTTCTTATATGTCAGTTATATTTTCTGCCCCTTCTCGTATGTGGACACAGCTTTTTATTTTTTTTTTTCAAGCTTTTTGGGGTCCCGTCTGAATCCTCATAAAAGAGAATTAACTTATCTTCCTATTTCGGAAGGTGGAGTTTCCATCGCCACCCTATTGCTTTCTTTTAAGCCTTTTTTTACATATAACTTGGGAACGGTTTTGAAACCTGGGTGTATTATTTGGAGACCATTCATGGAGCACTGGCTTAACTTATGTTGGCTAGGGTGGCAGGAGAAGAAACCTAGGTTGTTATCTAGACTAGTAGAGTTGCCTACATATATGAAAGAATGTATGAAGCAGCTTATCAAATGGGAGGTTACCCTTCAGCACTTGCAGACTTATGACAGGAAGAAATTGTATAAATACATTCTCTCCATGGAACGTACCTCAGAGGTGCATTTCCCGGATTGTCCGCCAGATAGGCAGGCAGTTATTTTACAGTTCCTTATGAATAAATGCATTCCACCTTATGCATGGGACTGTGTATGGTTAGGGAACTATGGTAAATTAGGAGTTAAGGGCAATAGTAAACATAAACAGTTTTCAGAAAGGTATTGCCCTAGACCTGATTGTGTTCAAATTCTACAAACCCAACATCATTTATTTTAGAATGTTCTATATTACACATTCTGGGGTTTACTGGCTGATTAGTGGCATGTGCCTGAATTTCGGTCCCTTGATTATCCTACGGTTATGTTTGGTCCATTTCCTAATACCTTTGTTAATTATAATAGTGCAACTATCTATGTTATATTGTGTATTTTGAGATTTCATATTTGGCAATCTAGGTGCCTTTGGATTCTGCAACAGAAAAATATTCTTCATGACGAACTGACTGCCACAGTCTGTAAGGCGGTGAACAGACTTATGCACTATGACTCCACTAACGGACCGTATGAACAATTTAAGAGTTATTGGATTAATTGTACTACATGGACTAATTGATTGCTTTGTTGTTCTCTTCCTTTTGTTTGTGTTTTGATTTTTGTTTGAATAATGATTGTATTTTATGTAATGAAGTCCATTCTTTCAATAAAATTCCCCTACTCTTTTTCAATAAGTGCTATGGGATCTTTAGCATCCACCTGAACTACCACAAATCCAGGCAGATGGGACATCGATTTAATGTCTCATCCGAAAGACGGCACCTCAGAAGTGCTGCACCCCCCTCATGCTGCACTGTAGTGTCAGTATTGGGATATTAACCCAAGTGCCAGATGTGGGAACTGAACCCACAGCCCGCTGATCTCCCAGACTCAGAGGCGAGTGTGCTGCCTACTGAGCCACTGACACTGCTACTGACCCTTTTATTGTAACTGTTTGCTTCCTGTTCTCCAACTACGATGTTATCCAATTTATTATATTTGTTTGTAGTTTAATTTTATAAAGCTGTTCAATTAGTGTTTCGTGATACTTTGTTGAATGCTTTAGGAAAGTCCAGAAAGATTACATCTACGGTATCCTTTTTCCAGGGCTGCATAGGTTCAAAGAATGATATTAAATTGGTGAGACAAGACCTGCCAGAAATAAATCCATGCTGTGTTATGTCTATAAGTTGCTCATTACTTACATGATCTATAATACAATGTTGAATGAGTCTTTCCAGCACCTTTCCTATAACTATTCCTCTCCTTATAATGCCCATGTGCCTATCGCATGCAGCTTGAAGCTCCCCATTGTCTTCACTCCCACCACCTCTTCTGGCAGGCTGCTCCAGGGATCCACCACCCATTCTGTGAAGAAGTATTTCCTCACATCCCTCTTGAACTGCTTGCTGGCAGTATAGCCTACAGGTTAGAGTAACAAGCTGTAAATGAGCTTGGTACCTGCAGACCTGGGCTGGATTCTTACAGCCTCCACTTGCATACCGTGTGACTGAGCAAGACACTCAACCAGCCCAAAGCTCCTGGGTTGCCCCTGAAAACAGGAACTTGTGCCAAGTGGGCCTTACCCGGTTAACAAAGAATAATAAAAAAAGAAGAAAAAAGAACTCCCTCTCCCAGCTTCATAGCATGCCCCCATATTCTGTGTCACTCCTCCTCCTCCTCCTCCTCTGTAAGAGACTCCCTTTCTGCACCTTGTTCAGTCCTGTGAGGTACTTATAAGTCTCGGTTATGTTCCCTCTTGCTCTCCTCTTCTTCAGGGTGTACATGTTGAGCTCCAGTAGCTTCTCCTCATAGGACTTATTGTTGTGCAACCCTTGCACTATTTTGATTGCCCTCCTTTGGACTGCCTCCACCCTGTCATGTAGAGGTGCAGCCTCCAGAACTGGACACAGTACTCTAGTTGGGGTCCTACTAGTGAGCAAAACAGTGGCAGCAAAACCTCCCTTCTCCTGGTAGAAATCCCCCTCCCAATGCACCCCAGCATCTGGCTAGCCTTACTTACTGCCTTGTCGCACTTACCTAGCATCTTGAGATCATCCAACATGATTATCCCAAGGTCCCTTTTTTGCTTGGTGAGGTGACTGTAAGTACCTCCCAACTATCATGTGCACAGCCCCTGGGTCTTCCCACCCTGCATGCATGACTTTGCACTTTTGGCACTGAAACCCAACTGCCACACTCTAGATCACTCCACTAGTTTCCCCAGATCCCTTTGCATTCTCTTCACCTCCCTGGGTGTCCACCCTGTTGCAGGTTTTGCTATTCTAGAGACACACCTCCCACTCCAGTGCCTTGGCAATGTCTCTATGAAGACACAGAAAAGACAGGTCCCAGTATCAATCCCTGTGGTACTCCACTTTTCACTCTTCTGCCCCCGCCGAGTGACTGCCTTTTACCACAACCCTTTGCCTCTTATCCATCAACCTGTTTGATACCCAACTTACAACCTTCTCCCCAACCCCCAGGTTGCTAAGTTTCTTAATTAGCCTCCTGTATGGTATTCTGTCAAAGGCCTTACTGAAGTTCAGATAGGCCACATTCACTGCCTTCCCCTGAGCCACCTGCCTAGTTACCCAATCAGAGACTCTATGAGATATGTTTGACATGACCTCTCCCAGTGAAACTATGCTACCACTGGTCCTGCAGCCCATTTTCCTCCAGGTACTCCATTAGTCTGCCTTTCAGCAGTGTTTCCATTAATTTCTCCACTAGAGACATGAATCTGATTGGCATGTAATTGCTAGCCTTTTTCCTGCTGCCGCTCTTGTGTAGAGGGACCACATCGGCCCTCCTTCAATCCTCCAGAACTATCCCATCTCCAATGAGGTGCTTAATAGTGCTGCCAGAGGGTGTGCTAGCACTGTGCTCAGTTCTTTCTGTACCCTTTGTTGGATCCCATGCCTGGACCTTAGCCTTGTTTTCCTGTGGGGCTTCTAATCACGGGTTTGTCTCCTCGAAATGAAACTGTGTCCACTCACCCCAGTGCCTGCTGATACATGTTGGTTCATTCCCTTCCCCCCTCCACTGTGAAGACTAAGCAGAAGTAGTCATTTAAAATCTTAGCTTTTTCTTGATCTTCCTCTGCACAGTCTTCCCCCCCCGCACTCCTGATCATCACTATCCAACCCCTTGCTTTCCTCTTTTCATTATTTTGTAATTAAAATTGTATTAATTTCCAACAATAGCAAAACAGTTTGATACAAGAGCACTGACCTAGTCAGAGTGTGTGCCCCTTTGATATACAACTCCAGAAAGAAAAGAAATAATGCGAATACATATGAACTTCAAACAGTGGTACATCGAACAAGCATACATACTTAGCGTCTAACCACAGATTTCAAAGTTGACAAACTATGACTACCAGACATGTTACTGTAATCCTTTACAACTTGAGGGTCATGCTGTTTATTTGCTAAAGTGTTGTGAGTGGTGGTGGTTGTCTGATTTAGGTGCAGTGACCATCCCCAACCCATTACTATGTGTAGGCATGAAGTAAGCTCTGTTTCGGGGAGGGGGGTGTTGGAGCAATCTCAGTGGTGGCCTATGGACCTGCAGTTTCAGGCACTGATGCATTGTGGCTTGCATGGCCAGTGCTACACAGGTTCATACTGGCAAGTTCTGCTGTGTGTAAGGAGGGTGGAAACAACCAAGGGGTATGAATCAGTAGGGGGTGGTCAGGCATGCACCCCAAAGGTCTGAGAAAGTGCTCAGTCTGTTCTGGTTACTGTGATGTACTTTCACATAACTGTTTGTTCTTCTGTGCTCCACTAGCCATCCATTCAAAGGAGGTGGCGACTGCACCCTCCAGTGTTTCAGGAGTACTTTCTTCACACAGATCAGGACCCTTGACAGACATTTTTTCTCTCCTGGGGTGAGGGTCAGGGCAGTTTCTGCAATGGGTGTAAGCCCAGCATTACCAATAACAGAGTTAAGAATATATTGCTAGACAGCACATGGTTGCAAACTAGCTGGACCCCTACCCAGTATGTTGCTATTTTAAGACCTGCATGCAGAATGTGGCTGACACTGCCTCTCCCCCATGTGCACCTCCAGCATCTGTCTGTGGCCATTCGACCCCATCCATGCAGCTTTGTTGGTGTCCTTTACCAGCAGTGCATTGTTTTAAACCGGGTGAATCTACTTTTGGTGTCTTTGATGGCTGTTTGTATCCCCATCCAGGCCTGTCCTCAGGCAGCTGGGGAGATCTGTCCCAGCTCCTCCGACCACTACTGTTTGACTCTAATGGAGGAGTCTGAGGCCAGGTCTAGTAGGTGCATGCAGACTTCATTGCTCCACACCTTGTGCCTTGTATTGGGCCAAAGTAATGCATTTATTGTACTGGGATTTCAACCCCTGTATTCTAGACCTAGAATTGTGTTCAGGATGTGCTTCAGCTGCAGGTATCTCAAGTACTGTTGTTTGGGGAGATGAAATTCTTGCTACAACTGTGCAAAGGATTTTACTGTTCTGTTAGATGGCTGAACTATGTTTGATAGCCACTTAATCTCAGCAGCTGCCCATTCGCAGCTGTGAGCCAGCTGTCCTCCTGTGCAGAGGAGGGGGGTTCTCCAACGGGGGAAGGGGGGAGCTGTCTCCTGCTTCCAGTTACTAAGTCTTATGCACTTCCTCCAGTTCTCTTTAATGTGACCCCACGTGGGCTATGAGGTTAGGGTTCTGGGTAGGGTCCCAAATTGGAGCATTTGGGCTACTGGCTCATCCAATATGGCAGTCTCACAGTCCAGCCAGTGGAGCCAATCAGTCTGCAGGCTCCATGGGGCCATTTGCAATAGCTGAAGCAGGGCATGTGCCAGGATTTTCCAGAAGCAGTCAGGCAGCTTAAGGCCCCCTTTCTTGAAGTCCAGCATGATTTTTTATTAAATGCAGTGCTTTGGGCCTTTGCCCCAGAAGGAGCTCCACAGTTTCAAATGGAGATTTGTGATTAGGTTGGGATCTGTTTTTAGTGGAAGGTTATCCAGGGCATACTATATGTTGGGGCAGCCATCATTTTGAAGGCTTGTGCTCTCCCTCAGTGGGATATGTGGAGTATTTCCCATCTGCTCAGGTCTTTTTTGATCTCATTCAGTACTGGGGTCAAGTTCTTTTTCCTTAGCTTGTCAATTCTCCATGGAAATTTACTCCTGCGGTACTCAAGGTGGGCTGTAGCATGCTGGAGCCACCATCGGTAGTGGGCTAGATCCAATATTTGTGGCATGGAGGACAGAAATTGTGATTTAGCAATATTAAGTTTATAGCCAAGAGCCAGTTATACACACAGATTAAGTATAGCATGTTCAGGATGGATACCTCAAATCGGTAAGGGTTAGCATGATATCATCTACATATACTAGAGTTTTGAGTTCTCCACCCATGTACACTCCTGTGATGGCTGTTGACAGACATAAAGCCTGTAATAGAGGTCCGAGCACTAGTATGAATAGCAGCAATGAGAGGGGGGCATCCCTATCTAATGCCCCTGCACTGTGGGATGGGTGCAACACTCTACCATTGGTAATATCCTCTTTGGAGGCCCCTTTATACAATGTCTCCACCCAGTGTTTAAAGTTCGGGCCTATCTCAAAGTTAGAGAGGGTATGAAACAGAAAGCTCAATTTCACTCTGCCATTACCCTATTCGGCATCCAGTGAGAGCAGGACTGCAGGTGGATGTGGGTGTTTAGTTTTCCAGAGTAGGTTGAGCAGACATCTGGTGTTGTCCATACTCCAACAGCCTCAAACAAACCCCTTCTGGTCTTTATCCACTAGGGTGTGGATCAGGTTGAGCAGGCATCTGGTGTTGTCCGTACTCCAACAGCCTCAAACAAACCCCGTCTGGTATTTATCCACTAGGGTGTGGATCACTTCTCTGAGGCATATTGCCATGATCTTAGCAAAGGACTTACAATCTGCAGTGATTAGGAAGATCACTCTGTAGCTGCCGGCTGCCGCAGAGGGCGGTGTCTCTTTCAGGCTTGAGAATATGAGAAATCTGACTGTGTGCATTGAGGTAGGCATCAGATCAATTCAGCAGGGCTCAGTTAAGGTGTCCATATGTGGCTTCATGAGCACATCCCCAAAGGTGTTGTCGAATTCTGCTGACAGTCCATCTCCACCAGGGGCTTTCCCCGTAGGCATGCTGCATAAGACAGCCTCAAGCTCTGCTCATGTGAAGGGATTATCTAGCTGGTCTTTTGCATTCTCATGTAAGGTGAGGAGTCCAAGGCTAGAGAGGAAACCCATCACCTCTTGGTCAGAGGGTGGGTCTCACTTGCATATAGGGATCTAAAGAAGGCCTGAAATTCCTCATTAATAGCTTTCTCTTCCTGGGTCTGCTCTCTGTCTCTTTTCTTAATGCTGATCATTCTACAGTGCTCCTGCCTCTTCTTTAGCTGACAGGCCAGGAGGCAACCAGGTTTCTCCTCAGGCTCCCAGAAGGATGGCCTAAGCCTAAAAAAAGTGAATTCTGCTTTCTGGTGCAGATACGTGTTGATTTTAAGTATCTGTACTAAATCCCGCTGCCCGTTTTCCCGCAAACTAAATTCCCGAAACTGAAATACCGAAAATTCACAATACTGAAAGCAGTAAATCCTGAACCATAATTTCCCATTGCCCATGCTTGAAGTGGAGAAAACAGAGTGAACACAGTGAGCAATAAAATGCAGTGTTTTATTAAACAGAAAACAGAGTGAATAAATATGATTTTACCTTAATCTTTGCACTACCTGAAAAAACAAGAGATGCAGTGCTTTAGTGTTTAATTGCTGTGTGTATCAACCACATAGAACCACAAAAAAATATAAACAGTCTCCTTACCTGCTTGCAGATCTCCTTGTACTGAAGCCGTGTAGTGCAACCAATTAAAATAACTTTATTTGAACATTTAAAATTAATTAAAACAAATATTTTTATTCGAATTAAACGAATGTCCCAGATTACAAATTGTGTATGATACCCCTGCGATACCCCTGATGTACTCCAACAGTGGCATCTGCTCCCACCTGCTCACCACAATCCTAATTTTCTCCTCTCGAAGTGCATAGCGTTTTCTTGGGGGTGATTTACGAAGTCCATGTTTCATTTTTCAATGGTTGTCTCAGTGTTTATCTGCTCCTTGCACAGCTCCGAAATGAATCTATTTAATCCAACACGCAATCCTCCGATTAGTGCCATACCTCCTCAGGCAGACCTGCTATCTCTGCCTGGATGATTTGAGCAGGGGTGTCATGTGTGTCCACAGCTCTGCATTTCATCACTGCCGTAACACATTATTGGGGCATCTGTTGCTGCTGGAGCATGGCTGTGCTCCCTCTGGCTCCTTTGGTGGTGCTGAACAAAAAACGAGATTAGTTGAAGCCCTACCGAGATAGTGCATTGACTTGTGACTCTGGCAGCACCAGTAGAACACCTCAACCCTATTTCTCTCTTTTACCAGAAGATAGCCACCAATGCAGATTTTATTGTTTCCCTTCTGCGAAGGCACCACAGCACATATTTCTGCCATCGCTTGCTGTACCAGCAAAGCCAAAGCTAACTGTGAACATTTCTACCATAAAAACCTTATATCAAGCCTACAGCAGTGACTGACAGCAATCACTGTTAAGTACTGTAATGCTGTCAGTAATCAAGTACCATGACAATGGTTGCTGTCATACAGAGGAGTGAGTGACTGTCAAAAAAAAGCATTGCCAGTGTGGAACTTTAATTTAAATGGCAGATGCAGTGATGTGAATATTGCTGGGCTATTGGGGTGACGGGGCACCACAGCACATACTTCTGCCATCGTTTGCTGTACCAGTAAGCCAACGCTAACTGTGAACAGTGCTACCATAAACACCTTACATCACGCATACAACAGTGATTGACAGCAGTCACTGTTAAGTACTGTAATACTGTCAGTAATTAACTACCATTACAATGGCTGTTGTCATACAGAGGTGTGAGTGACTGTCAAAAAAAATATTGCCGGTGTGGAACTTTACTTTAAATAACAGATGCAGCGATGTGAATATTGCTGGGCTACTGGGGGAGATGGGGGCACCACAGCACATACTTCTCTCATTGCTTGCTGTACCAGTAAACCAAAGCTAACTGTGAACAGTGCTACCATAAACGCCTTATATCAGACATACAGCAGTGATTGACAGCAATCACTGTTAAGTACTATAACGCTGTCAGTAATTAACTACCATGACAATGGTTGCTGTCATACAGAGGAGTGAGTGACTGACAAAAAAAACATCGCCAGTGTGGAACTTTAAAATAAATGGCAGATGTAGCAATGTGAATATTGCTGGGCTATTGGGGGGACAGGGGCAACTGAGGAAAAAAATAGGAAGGGCAGTAAAAAAAGAGTAGAGCATGAGAGACTTCGCTATTGCAGGGCTGAGGCTGACAACGCTTAGATCAAATGGTGTCAGGAATCTGAATAACGGGAATTATAGCATTCGGGCTAAGCGGTAGTCGGGAATAAGGGGGCGGGATTTCGATCATCAGGAAACTAGTCAATGGGAATTAGTACCTAACTCTTGATTTTATATCTAACCTCTATAATTTCAGTGAGTGAGAAGTTCTGCACTGTGGGTTCATCACTGAATTTCTTTTCCAGATCCTTCAGCTCAGTCTGCTGTGCTTCTAAGTCCTGAGCTTTGGCCTTCTTAAGATGTGATGTATAGCTTATACATTGACCTCTAGTGAATGCCTTAAGGCATCCCACCTTACCATGGTGGACGTGTCTTTGGGGTTGTTTGTAACCAGGAAGAAAAAAAAATACTTATCATAGTAATATTGTTTCTTCCAGGGATCCCTCACTATGCTTACAAATGCAGCCAGCCTGATGGCTTGAGTTGCCCGGAACGTGTGGAGAAGAAATGAATATTCAGATTAGCCACATGGAAAGGAATTCCAGGCTTGTGGTGGCACTGCACTGTGCAGTTCAAAGGCAGATCTAGTTCAGGGACATTGGAAGCAAAAATACGAATACAGCGACCTAACCTATACTATAATTATAATTGAATTACAGTAGAATAGACTTGCCTGCACACTCAGACTATGGCAGATTAACAAAATACCATAGGCAACTGACTGTGAAACGAACAACAAGTGCTCAAGCAGTAACTTTAACTACAAGGAAAACACTGATTTTTGAAGAACCTTTTCCAGGTTCTGGAAGGGGAGGTAGGGTGGGAGATGTAAGCATAATGAGGGATCCTCTGAAAGAAACATTACTATGGTAAGTAATTTTTTTCTTCAAGCCCCAGGAATCCCTCATTATGCTTACAAATACAAACTACAAAGTAGTACCTTGGGAGGCTGGGTACAGGCCCCATTTAGGAAAAAGGTTCTGCAAGACAGTAGCACCAAAACTGGCATCCCTTCTGGACTGCACGTCCAAGCAATAGTGCTTTGTAAAGATGTGTAGAGTCTTCCAGCTAGCTGCTTTACAAATTTCTAGCAAGGGAATATCCCTTAGCTGCCACTGAGGAAGCAGTGCCATGAGTGGAACATGCCTTGAGGCCCTGTGGCAGTTGGTTGACCACCTTGCTGTAACAGAACTGAATGCATGAGACTATCCAGCAAGCTACAGATTTCTTGGAGGCTGGCCTACCCTTACCCACCTCACCATATGTGAGGAACAGTTGTGAGTGGGAAGATTGGAGGTCCATAGTACGATCCAAATAGTGTTCAAGTGACCTCTTGACATCCAGACTGTGCAGCATCTGCTCACCAGGATTGGATCCTTCCATGAAGAACACTGGGACAGAGATGGACTGCTTCAGATGGAACTAGAACACTATTTTAGGGAGACATTTTCTTTTAGTCCTAAGGACTACCTTCTCCCTGTGGAAGATGATGTAATTGGGGTCTGTGCAAAGAGCCTGTAGCTCACACACCCTTCTGGCAGAGGTGATGGTCACTAGGAAGACTGTCTTCCAAGTGGCATATTTCAAATCTGCCGTAGCCATAGGATCAGATGGGGGCTCCATGAGTTTGGCTATGCACACATTTAAATCCGATGGAGGAACCAGGCTCCTAAGAGGTGGATACAGGAGTAAAAGGCCCTTAAAAAGAGTTCTAAAAATGGGGTTCAAAGCCGTTTTCCCTCTCCCTGCAGAAAAAAGTGCAGAGGCAGCCTCCGGGTGGATCTTGAGGGTTAAGGGCCTAAGACCGAAAGATGGAAGATGCACCAAGTAGTCCAGGAGTATGAGCAGATCTGCCTGCAAGGGACTTGCCATTGAGGCACAGGTCAGGAAGCATAGGGAAAACCCAGGAGCAGTTGTAAAATTCCACAAAACTATTTGTAGTTGCAGTAACAAAATAAAATAAATATGTTCAGAATAACTATGTACAGAAGCAAAATAAAATCTTTCTTGTAAAAATCTCTTGTTCTTCCAAAACAAACCTCTATACCTAATCAATTGCGGTTTAGCTTTTTTATAAGGCTTTTCAACATTCATTCTTAGCAAGCATCCTGTTCTTGCAAACAATGTACTGTTTTTGTAAATATCAGGCAGGATCTGCTAGAACGCATAGAGCTTCCTGAGTTCCCCACAGCCACTGCAACAGGCTCAGATATTTGCACTCAAGCAACCTGTAGTTTTAAAGTCATGTCAAAATACAATTAATATACAGTTCACTAGAAATACTAAATCTTTTCTAAACAGAAGTGATCCCATTATCAGTTTCATTCCATCAACTGATTTGTACATAATTGTATATTAGCTGATATAAATATGCAAGGAAGAAAAACAGACAGCAAGAGAAAACTGAGAGACAGAGAGAGGCAAAGGATTGTGAGACTGTTCGGTTTGATCAAGTCCGAGGTCTCACAGGAAAATTTGGTTGTGCAACCAGACAGATGAGACAAAAAAGGAAAGAATACATATTCTTGTATTTAAACATTTTCCCCAGCAAATGGGACAGGGTTCTATTCTACCCTGTCACATATACCGCCTCCTTAAGAGGGAACCTGTTTTATTAAACAGGGTTCCAAAACTTTCTATTTTCTACCAACATTTTCTACTGTCAGCAATTAAGCACATTTGCATCCATTTTTTTAACAGTACAGCAAAAAGTACAGTTCAAAGCCATACATTTTTTAACCATCAGAACCCTCAATTCCTGATCCATATATTGACAGAAAATCAGCATTGCTATTCTCTTTACCAGATTTGTGAATCACAGAGAATTTAAATGGCTGCAGTGCCAGGTACCACCGAGTGATTCTGGAATTTTTATCTTTCATCTGGTTACACCAACAAAGAGGATTGTGATCAGTTACAAGAACAAAATCGGTTCCTAGCAAATAAAATGTGAGGGACTCCATGGACCACTTTGCTGCTAAGCACTCCTTTTCGATAGTGGAGTACCGTTTCTCTTTGTCATGCAATTTCCTACTTATATACAGAATAGGATGTTCTTTCCAAATAGATTTTGACTTAGGACAGCACCTAGGCCTACCTCGGATGCATCTGTTTGTAGCAGAAATGGTTTCTCAGAGTCTGGGCTTTTTAAAACAGGTGCTGAACATAATGCAGCCTTTATGGCATGAAAAGCTTCATCACACTCTGGAGTCCATTTCATATTATTTGGGTACCGTTTCTTTGTGAGTTCAGTGAGGGGAGTAGCTAACTCAGCAAAACTGGGAACAAATCTCTGATAATAACCAGCCAACCCTAAAAATGACCTGACATGTTTCTTTGTTTTAGGTACAGGGCTGTTAGCTACAGCTTCTATTTTAGAAATCTCTGGTTTGACTTCTCCATTTCCCGACACATAGCCCAAATATCTAGTTTCCTGCATGCCCAATGCACACTTAGTAGGACTAATTGTCAGACCTGCATTTCTGATAGCTTGAATAACTTCTCATAAGTGTTCCAGGTGGCTTTTCTAGTCAGGACTGTACACCATGACATCATCCAGGTACGTAGCACAATAACCAGTGTGAGGGGATACAATTACATCCATGTACTGCTGGAATGTAGCTGGCGCACCATGTAAACCAAAGGGCATGGTGGTGAACTGATAGAATCCTACAGGGGAGGCAAATGCAGTTTTATCTCTGGATTCTTTAGCTAAAGGTATTTGCCAGTAACCCTTGGTGAGATTGAGGATACTGATATACTTTGCACTTACCAGTCTGTCCACCAAATCATCTATTCTGGGCATAGGATAACTGTCAAATTCTGACACTTGATTAAGTTTCCTGAAATCAAGGCAGATTCTAACACCCCCATCCTTAGCAAGCATACTGTTCTTGCAAAAAAATGTTCTGTTCTCATAAATATCAGGCAGGATCTGCTAGAACACAAAGAGCTTCCTGAGATCCCCACAGCCACTGCAAAAGACTCAGATATTTGCACTCAAGTAACCTGTAGTTTTAAAGTCATGTCAAAATACAATTAATATACTGTTCACCAGAAATACTAAACAGTTTCTAAACAGCAGTGATCCCATTATCAGTTTCATTCCATAAACTGATTTGTACACAATGTTATATTAGCTGTTATAAATATGCAAGGAAGAAAAACAGACAGCAAGAGAAAACTGAGAGACAGAGAGAGGCAAAGGATTGCGATACTGTTCGGGTTGATCAAGTCCGAGGTCTCACATGAAAATTTGGTTGTGCAACCAGACAGAAGAGACAGAATACGAAAGAATACAGATCCTTGCATTTAAACACTTTCTCCAATAAATGCGATTGGGTTCTATTCTACCCTTTCACAGGACTGAGTTGCCTAGAATCACACCATAGGGAAAATCTTTTCCACTTAGAGACATATGTTTTTCTGGTAGCAGGCTTCCTTTTTTGTTGTTAATTAAGTTTATTTAACATTTTCATTAGGGTAACAAAGTAACCAAAGAACAAAAAACAATACACAAGAAACAGGTTTAACAAACTATGTACATACAGTGAGTGTAATCAAATACAAAACCTTCTACACATACAGTATAGTGGAAATAAAGGCATGAACATAGAAAGATTAACATGGGCAACATTAGCAACCAAAAAAACTAAGTCAATGATCAGAGAGCTATAACATACCATTAAGGATATCCCAAAAAGAGAAAACACCACTCAAGGGGCATTATGAGCCTGGTGGCATTGCAGAAATAGTATCTAAAGTGTAAAGCTTGGATCAACATTTTTTGTATGTCACCAGTCTATGGTGGGTACTAGCTATTAACTTTTCCATTTGAAGATTAAACACTAACTCATTAAGGCATTCCCTGTGAGTGATTCCTGACCTCTCAAATGATGTAAAATCAATCTTTTAACAGACATAGATATCATAACCATGTGATATTTCTGCTCCTTCTCAGGAGTGGCTTGAAGATCTCCGACAACACAGATTTCTGGTGTGAAAAAGTCCTGGAGACCCAGCAGAGGATCCATCCTCTCCTGAATCTCCTTCCAAAGGGCATCTGCAGAACTAAATTCCCATAAAATATGTAACAAAGTACCCTCCCCTTGTCCACATCTAACACACACTACAGAGGGAGCTTTGTCCATTCTGGCTAATTTGTGGGGCGTACAATAAAAATTGCTCAAAATGAAAAATTGAAGTAGACATAATTTATCCTGAGTGATATATGAAAAAAGGTCCCTCCATATCCTAGGCCAGTTAAATGATAAATCTGATAAAGTGTTAATCCAATAGGAACAGGAACCATCCATATTCCTGGTCAGTCCCTCAAGAGGGAATCAATATGATTTGGAAATAGCATGGGGAAGGAAAACCAGGGCTGGTAGCAGGCTTCCTAGAAACCCTGAGGACCTCCTCCAAAAATTACAGAAATCTAACTCTTCAAGAACCACACTTTGAGGTGTAAAGTCTTGAGGTTTGAAAAAGTTATTTTGCCATGGGACATGGTCAGCAAGCTGTGTGTCTGAGGTAGACAGATGGGTATCTTGATGGAGAGGGTCAGAAGCAGGGAATACCAGGGCTGTCTTGTCCAGTCCAGAGCCACCAGTATCATGGCTGCAGGCTGACTCCTCAGTTTCAGAAAAACTCACAGCAGTAGACAAAATGGAAGGAAGGCATACAGGAACTTTCCTGACCAATCCCAGGTCAGTGCAGCCATGTGCATGGAACCTACCACTGCAGGCCTGCAGCAATATAGGGGAGGCTGGTGATTTTTTGGGGATGTGAATAGATCTATTTCTGGTGTGCACCACCTCCTAAAAATTGTAGTCAGTACCTGTCTGTTTAGGGACCACTCATGGTGACCCTAGCTGATTCTGCTGAGGGAGTCTGTTAGGACTTTGTCCTTTCTCAGGAGATGGATTGTTGACAATTGCACATCCATGGAATAAGCCAAACTCCAGATCCTCATGGCCTCTGTGCATAGCTTTGAGGAGCTAGTGCCTCCCTGTTTGTTGATGTAGTACATGGTGGTGTTGTCTGTCCTGATTTGGACTGAGTGACCTTGAATCTGAGGGGTGAAGGAGCACACGGTGAAAAAGACTGCTCTTAGCTCCAGAAGGTTAATATGCTGCCTGGATTCCTGAGAAGACCAGACTCTGATTACTGTCCGGTCGCCTAAGTATGATCCCCAGCTAAGTAGAAAGGCATCTGTTGTCCGGATTACAGTGGGGGATCATTGTTGGAAAGAAACTCCCTCTCTGAGGTTGTCCCTTTCCTTCCACCAATCTAGAGCTTGTAACAGTGTCCCTGAGGGTGCCTTTTCTGAGACCAGTGTGCTCTCAGATGGTACTGACTGTTAGTCACTTGAAATCTGGCACCTGGAACTACACTTGCAGTGGAAGCCTTGTGATCCAAAAACTGTAGGAAAACCCTTGCTGGCCTGGGCTGACCCAAGACAAAGGAATGTGCAAAGTTTAAGAGATTTTCTACCCTCTTCTGCAGAAGAGATGCCCTGCCTTGGAGGGAGCACAATCTGCTGCTATGAACTCCAACAACTGCATCAGCTCTGTTTGGGATTTTTGCACATTTATGAGAAATCCCAGTGATTCCAGGGTGCTTCAACTTAACTGGAGGGAGTCCTTGACCTGCTGGTGTGACTTCTCTGTGATTAGATAGATGTCCAGATAGGGGAGGACCATCACACCCTGCCTGTGAAAATATGCTGCTACCACCACCAGGCACTTCGTGAACACTCTGGGAGTGTAGGAGATCTGAAGGGATGGACTATGAACTGGTAATGGCCAGATGGCAGTCTGACTCTTAAGAACTTTCTATGACTGGGCCTGACTGGGATGTGGAAACAACATCTTTCAGGTCCAGGAAAGCCATCCAGTCCCCTTGCCGAAGGGTGGGGACCACTATGGCTAGGGTGAGCATCTTTAACTTGGGTTTTCTTAGATGATTGTTCAGAAACCTGAGATCCAATATGGGTCACCATTCCTCATTTTCTTTTGTGTGAGGAACTATCTCAAGTAGAGGCCTTTCTCCCATTGCTTGGGAGGACCTCTCTCCACTGCAGTCACCTACAGTAACTTCTTGACCTCCAGCTCCAACAGCATCCTTTCTGTTAGGGAGTGAGGCTTGAAGATCCTGCAGATCTGCAGGTTGAGAAATCTGTGGAACTGTAGAGTGGGACCTTGACTCACCACTTACATTACCCACTTGTCTGTGGTAATGTTTTTCTATTCCTGAAAGAAATGAGTCAGTCTTCCTCTTCCAGGCACTGGATAGGTGATCAGGGCTGGACCATCAGGGGTTCTGCTGGGCCTGGCCTTAGTGACTGGGGTTGAGTCAGCCCATTTAGAAACTCTTCTGCCTCAGCCCGTAAAGAAATCTCCCATTTGAGAGTAGTCATAGGGCATGGGATAGAAAGGATGGGGAAAATACCCTTTACCTCTACCTCCCCTTCCCTGGGATCTGTAGGAAGTAGAGGTCTTCTCTTTCAGAGCATTACTTTTGTAGGTGGTTTTGTACTTGTTCAACCTTCTTCATGTAAGCCTCTGTCTTGTCACCAAACAGGGAATCATTCTTGCATGGAAAATCCATAGCTTTTGTCTGGGTATCCTGGGAAAGCTTAGTGGTCCTTAATCAGGCAAATCTATGTAAGTATACAGCATGTGCCATAACCCTAGAGGTGGTGTCATTCACATCCACCGCTCTGTGGAAAAAGTACTTGGTGGCATCAATGGCAGTTTTGGCCAACTCCATTAGATCCTGTGCTGTATCACCAGATATCTTGTCACTGAAGGCTAGAGCAGAATTCCAGAGTGCCCTCTGGTACTTGGATGTATAAGCTATGTAAGTAGCCTGCCTCAGAAGTAAGGACACAGACGTATAGACTTTCTTGCCCATACTCTTCAGCTTCTTGGAGTTCTTCTCTAGAGGCTGGGCAGTGAGGGCCACCTTAGCTTTATCAAAGGTGGCTGCCTTCACTACTCTTTCATAATCTGGGTGCACGTAGAAGTACTCGCCATCACGCCTGACCAGCTGGTACTTCTTCTTGACTTTTTTTTATCTATCCCTGGAGTAGAAGTAGGGCTCTGCAAGACCCTGCAGGTACAGTAGCTCTTTTAAAAGATTTATGGACAGGGAGGAACAATTTCTGAGAGGCTGGCAACCCCATCATGTCCAAATAGTCAGGTTCCTCCTCCTCTTCTTCTTCTGTATATTCTTTGGGTGGAGAGGTCAAGGATATTAGCCATTTGCCTCACGGAAGTATAGTGGGAGGAAAAATCCTCTGTCTCACGAAGAATGGAACCAAAGTCATTCGCCGAGGGGTCCTCAGGATCCATGGAGTCACCACCATCCTGCTCCGCTTCATTAATACAGTTCCCTGAGCATCAGAGACCATGGCAGGAATGGGAGCTGGGTAGGGTATATTCATTAAGGAATCCATGGCTTTAAAAATTTTCCATAATTTTGATATGTCCTCCGCAGTGGGGATTTTCATATTGTTCACTGCAGACTCCTTTGCTTCTTCAGCAGGAGGGGCAGCGACATGCTTCTCCTTTTTGTTTTGTTTTTTTACAGGCTCCAAAGCTGGGACCTGCTCTGGGGGTCTCCTATGTTTAGAAGCATTCAGGTTCCCATTTTTTTTTTAACTTATGATTTTATTGCAGTTTTGTGTTCCAGGAGCAGTTATTACTGCATTATTATCTAACAATTTCACAGCCATTTTTGTGTCCAAAAAAAATCATATCTCTTATACCATTATACAGCATATCTTATTATAACTATGAGGCTCATGACACTGTGCCCCAAATTAATGTCAAATATATATGTTAAAAAATAGCTATATAATTATAAGCGGGAGCTTTTCTCTATCTCCAAGGGGGGGACAACTTCTCTTTAGGATATCCTTTCTATTGTAAGGAAGAGAGCTGTCCATGCTCTGATATCCCCCCAGTGGCACTGGGTCATTGAGAGATCAGCTCAGGTCTGTGATTTGTTATGTAAAGAAACCATATTGTCCAAGCATTCATGATAGCCTGAAGTTTGCCTTGCAATCAAGCAGTCATGTTTTCTGATTTATATATATCTTAAACTAAATCCTCCCATTGCCAGATCTTTGGGTGTTCCAGGCATAGCCATTTTCTAGTTATTACCTTCTTTGCCACTGTTAGGAAGATGCTCACCAAACTGATGTTATATTTTTGTTTAAACTGCCTGGGAAGGGGGCATGGCCTGTCCAAGGAGTAAGATGGCTGCATAGTTCAGCAGCTCCAGGACCATCAAGCCTTTAACGAGCATGTTTGATGCTTTATACCTCATTACAGGGTTAAAACCTGATAGAACTCTGTTAAACCACATGGCATCTGTTAAAAAATCGGCTAAAAAGCAAGCTCAACTACCATTTCCAATGGCTAAATCGAAGCAAACAGCCAAACCAACTCAGGTTCCCATTTCGAATATGGCATCAACCTCAAAAGCGGGCCCTGAACAGGCCAACCCCAACACAGCAGAATCGCTTGAACAACAATCGCCCGGATCCATGGCAGCTCTCCTACATAACCTGAAGTTTGACATTACCGGCCAAATGCGTGCAGGTTTCGAGAGTATAGGCTCACAACTAACACATCTCCAGCAAACTGTGAATGGCCTCAGTGACACAGTTGAAATGCATACAACCCGGTTGAACAAGTTGGAGCAACAGGTGAGCGACCAGGAGGATGCCCATCAATGAGCAGAGTACAGCCTGAACCAAGCACTGAGGGAGATATAATCCCTAAAGGCCACTTTGGATGGCCATGAAAATAGAGAGATACTTTGCAATGTAAACATCGTGGGGATCTGAGGGGAAGGACTGTGTGACTTTCATCAAAACCTGGTTGAAAAATAAGTTACACCTACCAGATGACACATCACTAGAGCTCCAGCGTGCCCATAGATCCCCGGTCCATAGACCAGGTACTAACAAGCGTCCTCGACATTTAATTGTAAAGTTTCTCAGATTCTCGGATAGGCAGCAAGTGCTGGAGAAGGCCAGGGAGGTGGACCGAATACAGGAGCAGGGCCAGGTGGTGAGCATCTTCCAGGACTTCTCAAGGCATCTACAGGGAGAGTGACAGGCCTTCACACCGGTTCGCTGAAAATTACATGAACTTAATAGTCAATTTTCATTGCTTTACCCTGCTCATATGGTGATTCACCCACACAATAGAGAAAGCAGATCCTTCATGGACCCCGAAGCAGCTTTGTGCTATGTGGGACAGAAGTTGATGCCATGGTAGGGAAACGCGGTAGGAGTTCAGGGAGCAGAAAGATGAATCTCTGATTCACGGGACTTGAAGTACTTTCTTTGTGGTTGACTTACTCTGGTCAGACACTCTATGTTTTGTTAGCTAATTGTTCTATGACATGGTCGCATGGGGGGTAACTACCTTAATGACATTATATCTTTATTTAGTAAGAGTATATTTTATTTTAGTGATTGCAATGCGTACGATTTGGAGATGCAGCAGGGCTACAAGGTGCTTAATGGATAGGAATAGTGAGCTCCTCACTGGGAGGAGAAAGCAGAAGGAGAGGCCCGTAATGGAGATAGCTTCAGCCTATAAGGGCTGGGCCTCTGAGTCTTCGGTCCTGATAGTTTGAGGAGCTATCTGACTGCCTCTTGAAATCCTCGCCCTGAAATTACAATTTTCACCCCTGCAACTATGTGGGATATGGTAGCTATTTTACTCTGGTCATACACTCCATGCTTTGGTAGTTATTTGTTTTAGGACATGGTCACCGGGGGGGGCAACTATTTTATTGCTATCATTTCTTTATTTAGTATGTGTCTATTTTATTTTTTTATTGATTTCAATGCATACGATTTGGAGGTACATCAGGGCTATGAGGTATTTATTGGATAGGAGTGGTGAGCTCCTCACTGGAGAGAGAGAACGGAAGAAGAGGGCCGTAATGGAGATGTCTCCAACCTATAAGGGCTGGGCCTCTGAGTCTTCGGTCCTGATAGTTTGAGGAGCAATTTGACCACTTTTTGAAATCCTCGCCCTGAAATGATAATTTTCACCCCTGCAACTATGTGGTATTTGACCAGAAGAGGGCAGTGGATAACTATGATCATTGTTAAGCCGATTATTTTGACTCTATACTCCCTGGTTAAGAGACAATTGGTAATTTTATACCATGATTCACAGGATTAGCCCTAGCAATGAGTAAACAATATGTCTGAGAGTGGGGGGGACGGGACGGGGAATAAGAGGCTGGTTTTAATTATTTAAACTAACAGATCTGTGACTGTAATGGGTAGAAACAGTTGACTTGAACAATGGGACCCTTGAATTTTTGAGGAAGGAAGTGCTATGGGGTTTAATTTGTGACAGCATAAGAGGACAAGTCGAGAGAGAGACAGTTGGATCCACAGTCTGGGGGATGCATCCCTCGATCCATCCTCCAAGGGTTCTAGCACTTAAACTTTTATTTTTACTTTTGTATAAACTGATGTTATCTGGTTTAAAACATACTGTAGTTGATGGAATTTCCCTGCCTCTGTGGAGGAGGTTCTCCTCTGTACCCCCGTCCATGACAAAGGTTATAAAGGATATTCTTTCATTTACACTGTGCAAGGTTGGTTGGGTGGTCCCACCCTGGTACATCCACGAAAAGTAGCGGAATTTAGTGTTTAGAAGGTGTAAGCTATTGATTACACCAGGAGGAGGAGCAGTATTAGGGGAAAGTTCTTGTTTGTTAGGTGGGTTTACTACAATGGGGGGAGGTTGGGACTTCAGGGATGTTTTTGCTTTTGTTACTCAGAAAAAGGGAAAAGTTTGTTTGATGCACTGGCTCATGAGAGTGGGGTTGAATATCTTTGTATTAAATTTTTTACTTTTATAAAATGTCTTCCTTAAAATGTATGACATGGAATGTGTGGCGTATTAAGACGGTGGTCAAGAGGAAATGGATATGGTCCTATTTTAAAAAACGACAGGGAGATGTCTTGCATATGCAGGAAATACATTTAAACTAGGTTGAGGCTCAAATTCTGAAGAAGGTATGGGGGGATTGCTATTGGTTGTGCCCTTCACCTCCAGGGCCCGTGGGGTGGTGATATGGTTTCGCCGACATTTAAGGGTAGAGCTACACAAGTCGATATCGAACCCCAAGGGAAGATACGTACTAGCAGATGTTATGGTAGAGGGTTCCAGATACACCATAATGTCAATATATGGGCCAAATATTGATGATCAGGGTTTCTTTGACCAGTTAGCAATTACTTTGGCTCCTTACCCAGACTATTTAATTTTAGGGGGTGACTTTAATACGTATTGGGATCAATCTCTTGACACCTCGCATACTCGCTATAGACATCCGCCTAAAAGCTCTTTAGCATTAAGGGATATGGTGAGGGATAGGGTTTTAACTGAAATCTAGAGGCATTTTCATCCGGGTAAGAGAGAATACTCCTATTATTCGTCTGCACATAGAATTTTTACAAGACTAGACTATTTTTTGGTCTCGCCAAATATTTTGAGAAGCTCAAAATTTCCACATTATGGTCCAATTTGTGTATCTGACCATGTACCCTTGTTTTTTGAATTGACCAGGCCGGGGGGACCCCTCCCAATTAGGCAATGGAGGCTGGACCCTCTACTGCTAAACTCCCCAACCTATAAGGCCCATATTTGGGAGGTGATAAGGGACTTTAGGCTCAATAATAAGATTAGTGACATGTCAGCAGCTACAACTTGGGAAGCCCTTAAGGCAGTAATTAGGGGGGAAACAATATAATTTGCAGCAAACCTGAGTAGAGAGGCTTTGTAGCAGGAGAGAGAGAGCTAAAGGAACATGTTTTGCAGTTGCAACGTGAAATAATGCAGACTAATGCCTTGCATAGAGTACCAGAACTTAATTCTCTAAAGGGGCAATGGGCGACACTAGCGAATAAATGGATAGAAAGGGATATAATGAAGGCAGGGGCTAGAACCTATTTTGAAGGGGACTCAGATGGAAAGTGGCTGGCCTGGAGGGTCCGTTCAAAGCAAGCAGAAAAGGTTATTGTCTCACTGGAAACCAATGATGGTACACTTACCTCAGATTCAAAACAGATTAATGAGGAATTTCGGTCCTTTTATCAGGACCTCTATAAAACTGAAGCTCCAGATAATGCTGACCCTATTGCATTTACAAATAATATTCATCTAACCTTGGTTGATGATGCAGAAAGGGAGTGTATTAATTGACCCCTCTCTATTAATGAAATAAAGCAAGCCATCTGGGACTTGAATTTAGGGAAGGCTCCTGGGCCGACTGGGTGCCAATGGAATTTTATAAAATATTTTGGGACGACCTTCATTGGTTGCTCGGCAAGATGATTAAAGAAGCCATGATATCGAGGGTATTACCTCCTTCCCTCCAATTGGCCACCATTATTGTACTCCCAAAGCCGGGTAAGGATCCTGTAAAATGTAGCTCTTATAGACCCATTTCATTACTAAACACTGATTACAAAATAATAGCAAAAATTATTGCTAAACGTCTGGAGGATGTGTTGCCCTCTTTGATACATCAGGACCAATGTGGGTTCATGAGGGTGAGACAAGCCAAGCACAATTTGAGGAGGACTCTCAATATAATTCACAGTTGGTCAGGCAAGGAAGAGGCTCCATATAGAGGCCTTCTGGCACTTGATGCCGAGAAGGCCTTTGAAAGGGTGGAGTGGGACTTTATTTTCGCCACACTGCACAAATGTTGTCTTGGCCCACTTATGAAGAATTGGATAAAATTGCTCTACTCTACCCCTAGAGCCCAAATATTCACTAACAATATTATATCTCCACCTTTCTTACTCACTAGAGGTACTAGGCAGGGGTGCCCTTTATCCCCTCTATTATATGTTTTAACTACGGAGGTGTTGGCTGCCGCCATAAGGCAAGACCCTAGAATTCAAGGCTATGAGATAAAAGGAAGAGATCAAAGAATTTCCCTTTTGGGGATGATGTCTTGTTATTTATCAAGAACCCAGAAATAGCGCTCCCAGCTTTGACCAATTTGTTTGCAGAATATGGCCCTCTGTCAGGAAACAAAGTAAACTGGTCCAAGTGTGAATGACTTCCACTGGGAGAAACAGAAAACAGTATACAGATACAGCAGTATAGGATTAACCCTGCCCCTTATATAAAATATCTTGGTGTAGCTAACCCTAGCAAGCTAACCTCTCTTTTCCATCTAAATTATATAACCCTACTTAACAAGATTAAAGAGCAATGTGAAAGATGGAAAGGATTTCCGCTGACTCTTATTGGCAAGGTACACCTTGCTAAGATGTTTATTTTACCCCAGTGCCTCTACTTTTTTCAGTCCCTCCCAGTGTGGATATCTAAATACTACTTTAAATCTTTGAAGGAAGCACTAGGGACTGTCCTCTGGGGTTCGAGGAGACCTCGGATTCATCAGGATTTCTTATGGAAGTTGGTGCCAGAGGGAGGTTTGGGGCTTCCTAATTTGACTTTATATTATCTAGCCACTCAAATCTCTGCCTTTCAAGATGTTTACATGCAAGAAAGGGAAGTGCGGGCCTGGGTGATTATGGAAAATGAGGATAATTCCCTAAACTTGACTCCCTCCACCTTTGCTTCTTTACTGAGTGGCAGGTCTTTGCAAAAAATTTAAAATCCTTTCTTTAGAACCTCGATTAGGATTTGGTTAGAGGCCCATGAGATCATGAGCTACTCTCCTGATCTTTCCCCGGATTTCAGAATAAGGGACTATTTGGAGGAGGAGAAGATTAGGGCCCCAGAGAGGTGGTCCTTAGATAGATGGGAAGGGAAAGGACTACTGCATCTAGCACAAATATATGAGGGAGGCTCGATAATTCCTTAGCCAGTGCTGGTGAGAGGATATAATTTACCCCCCTCAAAGTTTTTTCACATACCTTCAGATCTGCTCCTGACTACAGGCCTGGGACCCGAGTAGAGTTCTGCTCCATTCCCCCCCCCCCGAGGAACTTTTATGGCAGGCAACATCCATGACTAAACTAAGGGTCATGACAGTAGCTTATAAATCCCTTCTAAATGCCCTCCTGGACTTGGATCAGAGTTTGAAACAAAGATGGGATAGAGATCTGGGGGGATGAGATCCTGTCACTGGGAGATTGGCAGATGGTCCTGAGAAGGGGTATGAGTTGTAGACAATAAAATAAGAGCTATCCATTACAATATACTTCATAGAGTATATTTCACTCCAGTAATAGCTAATAAAATCGATCCTGACTGCTCAGACAAATGCCCAAAATGTCAGGTGGGACAAGGTAATTTTATTCATTTGTTATGGGACTGCTCTGCCATGCAACAGTATTGGGGAGGAATTGTATCTATTATGCAAAATACTTTACATGACTCACAATCAGTGGGGATTAGAGAGGTTATCTTAGGCCTCCCAGGAGCATCTTCAAGGGGTAAGGGTCTTGACCACCCTTTATGGGCATTGGGTATGACGGTAGGAAAGCAGATGGTTGCCTGCCATTGGGGCCAAGATATAGCTCCGACAGTGACGGAGTGGGCACAAAGTCTTCTTCAATGTATGAAACTTGAGCATATCCAGCTCAGGGCAACAGGGAGAAAGAAAAAATTTAATAAGACCTGGGAACCCCTTGAAAATGCTATTTCCCAGGGATGGTTCCCTGCATTATAAGGAGGTATGGATAAGGACTTTTGGGGGTTCTCCCGGACCTCTTGTTATCTTCACTTCCCTCCTCCTGATCTTATTCCCCTATCCCTTGTCTGGACCTAGGTATAGGCCAGTTTTTAGTCACACAAGGGGACAATGGCTGAGTCTCATACATGTACATTCCAGGTACCTTTGGCAGCATTCTTTTACAGCACTTTTCTCTAGAGACACCTCAGGACTCTGCTTGAACAATGACCTGGAGATCCCTAGTGACAATGATCATTACAATTGTTATGTGTGTATTTAATGACTTTGGATAGTACTACATATTTAAAGTCCAGATGCTAGGGCTAACAGAATTGTTAGAGAGGTGTCTGTCTGTTCTATAATGTACAAATACATACTAGTCTGGGAGATATATAAGACATGAATGTAAGTTTGTTTTTCCCTATCTCTCTGAGGTAGTCCAGTGTGTCAAACTACAATAAATAAAGTTTGAAAAAAAAATAAAATAAATAAACTGCCTCGTAAAATGTAAGAGTATTGCAGTGGCCAGAGTTAAAGGACCCATCTCAAGGAACAAGTCTGTTAAAATAGTGTTGATCTACCCCCAAAAGTGGGAGAGTTTTGGGCATGACCAAAAAACATGGGTGTAGGTCGATACCTCACATTAACATCCGCTCCAACAGGTAGAGTCTCCACTTGAACTAAATGTGGCTATCTGGGGTGTCCAGAAAAACCAAGTCACTGTCTTCCACCCAAACTCATGCCAGGTGTACGAGCTACTGATTCGATGTTGTCTGCACCAGATCCACAACCACTCCTGTGGTGCGAGATCGACTAATAATTTGGCTTCCCAGGTTATTCGTGTACCCTTTCACTGGGTGGTTGGGGAATTCAACAAAGTCTTATAGATTTGGGATATAAGATGTTGAGGACAAGACTCGCCTTGAAGGTGCCTCAGGAGTGTGAACACCGTAGGGATTGTTAAAGATGTTATGTCCAGGCCCAGAGTACATCCCAGAAAGTGGCGTATTTGCAAGTATCTGAAAAAGTCTTTTTGGGGTAATGAATACTCTGCCGGTAAATGTTGAAATGATTTAAACATGCCACTTTTGTAAAACTGTGATGATGAGCTAATCCCACCCTAAGCCACTGCCTAAAGCCATAGTCCATTTTCGATGGGGCAAATGTAGCATCTAAGGCTTGGAATCCCATCCATCTTGCTCCTTTCAGATTTGCTGGGTTCAGCAAATATTTTACCCAGTGGAGCAGGATATTGTGTGTATAGTAAGAGCTCTCCTGCAGGAGACAAAGTTGTGTGATCCAGTGGCAAAGTGGAAATCACCCGTTCAACCTTTACCCACTGCAGGGTCTGCAATGGGGGAGACAGCCACTGTATCATGTGGATTAGTTGAGCAGCTAATGCATAGTTTTGTAAGTTTAGTAATGCTAAACCACCTCTCTCTTTCAGCAGTTGCAGTTTTTATAAAGCCACTCTTGGCTTCCCACCCTGCCAAAGAAAGGATGAAGTCAATCTGGGTTCCCTTTAACAGAACTTTTACTCTCATTAGTATCTTTGAGGGTCTTTCCTTATGTTTATTATGAGAAGAAGGATCCTCCTCACTAACTTTGGATGACACAGAGGCAGACTGATAAACCATAGAAAAACCAACATTTGGCCCTTGAACCCTGGGCAAAATTTGTTGTAAATACCCAGTCAGCCAAAAAAGAAGAAAAGGACCTAGAACCATATACAAAAACAACCCCTGGCTATCTGCCCTCACCAGGAGCAAACAAATAAAATAGTTTAGCAACAATGGCTGATCCCCCCTTTTTTGTTTAGTCTATGTAGGTCTGTCTGTCCTGCCATTATGCAGACAGACCCCAAATCTGGTCCCAGCTAACAGACAAAAAGGAGACTGTCCTGACAGAAAAAATGCAAGGCAGACAAAAAAAAGCCTTTTTTTTTTATTTTTTGAGAACTGACGAGTCACGCGATGATGTGATCTCTCAGGCCGCTGAGGTAGACTGCCCTGAAATGTATCTCTGGTTCCTGGGAACCATAAAGGAACCAGAGAAATAACTACTGCAGAATAAAACTGAAATATAATACAGTAATCGAGAACAGCAGGAGTTGGAAAAAAAACATGGACTTCACGTGGAGAGAATAAAGCTGAGGAGAGCATTCGGGGAGATGCTGCTTGCTCAGTCAAAGAAACAGATCTGCCTTTGAGCTGCACAGCACAGCACCACTGTGAGCCTGAAATTCCTTTCCTCATGGCCAATCTGAATATTAATTTCTTCTCCACGTGTTCTGGGGCAGCTCAAGCCATCAGGCTGGCTGCATTCATAAGCATAATGAGGGATTCCTGGGGATTAAAGCCCTTGATATCTTCCATGAGACTAGCACAGAAGTTTACATCTTTGAGAGTGGATGAGTTGAAGTGCCACCTTCCCTTGGGTTGCGCATCTGCACCAGGGGACATCCAGGTGAAGGAGACTGGTGCGTTGTCTGAGATTACCACAGCACCTATCCCAGCTCCCACTACGTTAGGAATCCAGGCCCCTGGTATGAGCCATAAATCAATCCTGGAGAAGGACTGCTGGGGGTTGGAGAAGAACAAGTAGTCTCTCCCCGTGGTGTGCACCTTTCTCCAACTATCGATCAGTCCCAATTCTTGGGCCAGGTCCTGGAATGCCACTGGTACAGGGGACATGTGCACTGTTGGAGCTTTGCTATTATCAAGAAAGTCATCCAGTACAGTGTTCCTATCCCCACCTATGATGAACTATCTATGCTGGGGCACAAGGAGAGCCTGTGCAAGGGTCTGAAAAAAAGTAGGCATCCTCTGAAGTACTGGGGCCATAGACATTACAGAGAGTGACCTCCTGTCTTGCCAGGGAGCCTTGAACTATGACAAAATGTCCCCCCTTGGTCCATGATGACCTTGTCTGCCTGGAACAGGGTGTACTTATGTATAAGAATAGCTAGACCCCTGCTCTGGGTGTTATAGGAAAGTGCAGTTACGTAAGAACTAACCGTAACAGCAGATCTTTGAGAGGAGCTCTTGCAGTAGGCAAAACTGTTAGCACTAAGCCACCAGGTGCCAGGACCACATGGATAATTTCTAGCTAGTAATCTACAATGGGGGACAAGCCCCTGATGTTCGCACATCGACATCCACACTGGTATAAGAGAGGCGGTCCCCCACGCCCATCTCAGTTTCCCCCGCTGGAGACCCTGAGATAAGGTCCAACAGGAGAAAAAGAAGACTCCTGGAGCTGAGAGAGGCAAAGATGGAAAGAGTATGGGATGGAAGGAGGGAGAAACCTGCCTACTGCAAGAGTTCCTCTCAAAGATCTACTGCTATGGTAAGTTCTTATGTAACTGCACTATCTTACTTGAGGGGCTCTTGCAGTAGGCAGCACCATTAGGACTGAGTCCCAAGTAGTGCCATAAGGGAGGTAAAAAACCCTGGGAGGAGGAAGGATCACTGTGTGATAGGGCCTAGCCCTATCTAAGTTTCGGGAGGACTCTGTACTATCATCTTTTCCTTTCAACAAGTCTGTTGCAACAGCAATACCCCTAATGCTATCCTATACTATCCTTTATTTTCCTCTTAGTTCGGTCAGACTGGCCACCTGCCGACAACCCCCCCCCCACATCTCTCTATCTCATCCACTTTTGTTTTCACTGTTCCTTTTCTAGTACTACCCAAAACGCATCTCAGACTGAAATGAAAATGCACAAGACAAAGTGCAAGTGCTTGTATCAAGAATGAAATATTCTTGGGAAATTAAAAACAACTGGAACCAGAAGGGTTAAAAACTATGTATTAAAGCTACGCTATCGGAACTGTTTATTTTAAGAGTTCCACACCTTATAAATAACTGTATTAAAACCTGCATAAACTGTCTGTTAAGTAAAAATAAGAATTGAGAAATATTCGCTGGAAAAGCTACTAATGAGGTTGCTGCTACAGGCTCTACAGGTGAATGAATGCATTAGTACTAATTGGAAGGCATTCTAAGAGACAGTAAAAACTGTTAGGAGTAAAGTACGGGGTGCTAAAATGTTGCATATGTACTTGCCAAAGCTCCTGAGTGTTAAATGGAGCAAGTGAAGCAGCTAAATGACTAATGTGCTGCTTTCAGCTGTTTTTTTTTTTCCTAAAAAGTAAAGTTTTTATACAATTCCTTCTCAAACACCACATAAAAGATTGAATTTACCTTCAACATATTTTGTAACAGATACTGAAGGACACTATTGCTGGCAAGTTCCTAAACAAACAAAAAGTTAAAATGTAGGGCCACACCCCCAAATGTTTCAGCCTCACTTCTCTTTCGTAACATTGTTTTTTTTTTTCTTTCAACCATAAAAAGAGTCACATTTGCTATGCCTGCTGTTAAAGGAGCATTAAATGTTATTTTATTTTTATGAGGCTGTACTGGTATTGAAAACAAAGCTGGAAGTATATTCGAACTGAGGTACCTAGATCTGTTGTATGAGGTTCCTATAGGGGAGGGCTGGCCACAATGTCAGCTCCTTTATAGTGTTGCCTGGCTGCTAATGTCAACAGGTGGGAGGAGCTAGAATAACTAGTCATCCAAACTGTTTCATTTCCCTTCAGAAATATCATTATTGTTATTTATAAATACTAGTTGTAGCTTTATAATATGTCTTTATCAAACCAAGTCTCAAATCCTAAAAGGTAAGCTGTAATAAAAACTTGATTTTGTGAAAGCAGGAATAATCACATGATCTCCAAGGGGTGGGTATTAAAACCCTAGAATAGAGATGCTCTATAGATGTGCAGGTCAGTATTGTGCTGACCTAGAGTGGATATGCAAGGCTTCACAACTTGTGCAGAAAATCCTGCACAGATTTGGAGATCTGTGAATCTTCCTGCTTGCAGGACTGAATTGCAAGTGTTTGTTGTTTTTTTTTGGTTTTTTTTTTATTTCTGAAAAGTCTTTTTTTTTTCATTATTTTGGCTCCTTTATAATAAACCTCACACTACAGTGTGTTAACCATATATATCTGATATCCATGTAAGTGTCCATCTGTCTTCCCACACCGTTACACACTGCAGGATGCAGGGAGGGAAAAAGAGGCCCAAGAAGGTCCTCAGCCCAAAGCTAGTCCTCTAAGAGGATAGCAGAAGGAATGCCCTGTCTGCGATAGGCCAGGGCAAAACTAAACAAGGCTAAAGGGCATGACCCCCAAGAGCAACCAGAACCTGAGAGACACCAAAAAGGCAGCCTAGCCTCCCCCAAGGAGAGTACCTTACCCCATCCCTCAAAGTAAACAGACAACCAGAGGTGGACTGAACTTGAGACAAGGTAACGTCCCCTGACATCAGTCATACACTAAAGCTCAATGGGCTCTATTCATATGACAAAGGAACAACCCAAAAATCCCAGGAGGTCAGATGGCTGGGAAGCCCTGGAGGGGACCATCCTGCAAGAGAAAAGAGTCTGGACCTTGACAGGAGGCATCAAAAGGATCACCTGGGAAGGTACCTTCTCGCTTCTGAAAGGATGGGATGTTTGACACTAAGCCAGATGATAACCGGAAAAAGGGATGCACAAAGCTAAAATGGCTTTGTAAAGTAGAAAAAAAGAAGGGCCTCCACCTCCATCCCCAGTGTCCTGGGGCAAACGGATTTGTTGAGCTGGGAGGTCAGTCCCAGAGAGAAGGGATCATTGAAAAGGGCCTTTTCCCCCAGAAAATATTGGGAGACCCCAGTAGGACTCTACCTCCAGTCACCTAGGGAAGGTGAGGGTCCGAGAACACCCAGGAAGGAACCCCTTGAAAACTGATCAAGGCCAGAAGTGCCCCTCTCATCTCCCCCTCAAAGAGGGATTCTCTGAAAAGGCATCCAGTCCCACCCACCACGGGGGTCTGGGGAATGGTAAGAACCCAAACGACGGACCACTTCCTATAATGACAGACAGGAAGGGTCCAGGTGAGGGTAACAAAGACCAATGCCACCCCCAAAGAAGAAGGGCCTTGCTTTCGTCTTCCACTGAATATTGGTTTACATTGCCCTTCTTATATCTTAAAACTTACATAATTGGGTCATCCTATATAGCAACATTCAGTGAAACCACAATTCATAACATAGGATAAACTCCACTCATACAACGTATTCTTATTTAGCTTAAAAGCAGCTCTTCTTTATTTTTCAAAATTCACACCAAATATTCTAGGCAACAGTTTCGTAGCCAAAACGCCACTTCTTCAGGCCCTCACATACAGTGTTGCTTTTCTGATTCTCCTGTTAATTTACTTGATGTTTCAATACAATACTCCGTATGAATCCATTTAAATGCAAATCTTCATAAAATATACATTAGTTTCACCACAGGAAGATCTTTATGTCTCCACTAGCACTTCATGCTTCACATTTCATTGTGTTCTTCTTGCTACTCTTTAGTCCTTGACTCATGCCATTCTATTTTCTTTTGGAGAGTGAGCTGCTTTTAAGCTAAATAAGAATACTTTGTATGAGTGGAGTTTATCCTATGTTATGAAATTGTGGTCTTGCTTTCGTCTACCTAATGCCAGACAACATGGGAATACTCCCGCGAGTGAGAGCCAGAACCCACCTACTAGGCTATTCCCAACTCCAAGTTGGTGTAGGCCTGAAGGCTGTGTAAAAAAAACAGCCGTGGGGTGGGGCTGTGTAGACAGTACCCCAACAAAGCTCAGGGAAGGCTGGGCAAGCCACCCTGGGAACCCAGCGATGGGAGGGCTGTTGGGCAAAATCATAACCCTAGGGCCTGAGACCTAAATCATCCAGTCCCAAGGGAAGAGGACCCAAACTAGGCATTCCCTACCCAAAAAGGCTCTAGGATATTCACGTACCTACTGGCCTACCTTAGGAGAACCCAAAGAGACCAGAGATAGTAGAGGCGCCGAGAGCGCACGAGATTATTCCCATCATGGAATGACTGGGGAGACCCAAGGAGACCCTGACTGGGTCTAGAGGGTTGAATCAAGGCCGAAGTCAAAGAACCCCATCTGCAAAACCCCCGAGGAGCTGTCTTCCAAGGAAAGAAGGGAGTCCTGGAGGGGTCGGATTGAGTGAGTTCTAGACATGCCACTGACTAAAGGTGGTGTGGTCCTGAAAGAAGGTAACTTCTGTATGAATGCAAGGATAAAAGGAATTTCACTCCTGGGAGCAACTGCATCCTCCATAACATCCAATGGTGTGACCCAGCCATCTCAGAACTGAGTCATGCCCCAAATAAAGTGGCGAAGAGAAGAAGCAGCAGACATATGTCGGACCCCAGCACAGTTCTGTGGAAAATGGTGGGCCTTGGGAAGACCTGGAGGAACACCGAGGAAATAACACCCGGCCTGGGCACACTTGGAAGACCAGAGTCCCGTTCCTGTCCCAACAATGGGCCCGGAACAGCCAGGTATGGAAAAGGAGGCTAAGAGAAGGTGAAGGCCAGATAGTCACGGAAGAGGGAATGTAGAAACCAACCTTCCAGAAATGGTAAGAAAGAGTAAGGTGTCCACCACCCTATCTACAGGGAGCCTGGGATATCTGCTCTCAAGGCAGAACCCTGATCATTGCTGCCACCCATCTGCCCGAATGAGACAGTCCTATTAGGGCATAAAAAATGGAAAGAAAATAGGAGCTGAAAAGTGCAAAAGGGAAGAGAGGAACCTTCACGCCTCCATCCCATTCCCCACCCCCACAACTCAACAAAGGAAAAAAGGGGTGTCACCGGGGTTTAGGAGGAAGTGGTAGGAGCTGATGATGCCTCTGCCCTGTGGGCCTTAATGGCTGTAGTAGCTGGGACCGAAGTGACCCGGTGCTTACCCTGAGACCCAGAGAGCTGAGGATGTTGGGGTCGCTGCCCTGGATGGTGGACAGGAGGCAGGTGCGACCGGCCCGGCTGGCCACAAGAACCAGTGCAAAGAGCTGTTCTGGACTCCTGCAGGGTGGACAGCAATGCCTGTATGTCCTCCCCGGACAATGAAGGGCCCCAGAAAGGGGCATTCATAATGGAAGTGTGAACTGCCTGAGTAAAACTGGTCAGGGGAAGCCAAGCATGATGTCTGATACAGACGGCAGAGGCCGAGCTGCAGGCAGCAGTGTCCACCATGTTGTATGAGGCATGGAGGGCATGAAAGCCTACATTAGAGGAAGAACCTAAAAGCTGCTCAAGCCGAGACTGATCTGAGGACTCCGGTAGGGATTGAAGCAGGTCTCCTGCCTACCCTAAAATAGATTGCTGATGCATCAGCAAGTGCGCAAGATAGTTCTGGGCTCACAAAGCCAGGATTGAAGAGGCACAGACCCTGTGCCCCAGGAGGTCCAAATGCTTGGACTCCCTATCCGGATGGAAATCACCCCCCACACTCTGTCTGGGCACCCAATAACACAAAAGGATCAGCCTTGGCGTGGGAATCAAAGTGAGACTTACTGTTGAGAGCATGATATAGTCGATCAGCCTTCCTTGGAATGGCCAGGACTGATGCTGGCTGTCGCCAGACTGTAGACAAAATGTCGTTGTGTGGTACCACTGTGGGGAGGGATAACCACCGACTCAAATTCTGGAAGATGGAGATGCTGTGCCTGACGGTGACTTTGAGGGTCCTGCTCCTCAGTACGCCACCCCTGAGGAGCCTGGATCGTCTTCCTCATAGCCAGGAAAGAGGGGTCCTCTGGAGGGGACTTAGGAGTGTCACTGATTCACACTTCTCCAGAGGGCAAATGCAGGGAAAACAAGGATTCAAGGGAATCTAAGACCACAAGTAATGATCCCTCAGAGTCTGAAGCTGA
Organism: Neoceratodus forsteri; assembly: GCA_016271365.2. Taxonomy (NCBI): domain Eukaryota; kingdom Metazoa; phylum Chordata; order Ceratodontiformes; family Ceratodontidae; genus Neoceratodus; species Neoceratodus forsteri. The sequence continues at coordinate 621,247,581 of CM028130.1, forward strand.
GTGCTGTCCCCAAAACGGTGTTCCATTTCAGGACAGGGAGCTTCTGTGTCAGATGAAGGTGAGTCCCTTGTTGGGGGAAGAGGCTGGCATCAGCACCCGCTGGGTAGGGGCAGGTCTTTGGGCAGACACCCAACACGCAGTAAGAAGAGCGCTGAAGTCCCCTGGCATCTGGCAGAGGAGCACTGGGTGGAAAGAATAACCCAGCACCAGGTAATGCATCAGGAGGCTGTAAACATGGCCTGACACCACTCCCAATAGGCCTGATGAATGCCCAAAAGGCACAGACTGTAGGTCAAGGCCCGGGACCAGAGGGTCCGAGACGTGGCCCAAGATCAGAACCGAGTCCTGGTGAACCGAGAAGGTGACTGGGGGTGGAGAGGTCAGAGACACCCTATCCAAAGAAGTGTGACTTGCAGGTTCCAACGACAGGGAGCTTGACACTGGGTCCGTAGATGGGAAACTAGTGGAGGAAGGCCTTGCCGGTGCCAGGTGAGGAGGACCCTGAGAGGGGGCCACCGGCAGTGACTGAGGAGCCGAAAGCACCATGGGGGAGGCCACAAAGATAGAGGTTGCAGCCCAGCAGGGCTGGGTGGCAGCGGGCATTGGTCCAACTGACCAATGTCAGACCCCAAGTTGGGGTCCAGTGAAGATGCCGAGGCTGGATGAGTGGAGTCAGCTGAAGCATCACCCAAGGAACCAGCCTGGCCACCTGGCTCAGAACCCTGGTGAAGAAACGGCCTGAGCAACAGGGGCAGCAGGACAGAGGAAGAATCCTCGGAACCCGCACAAACACTGTCAACCAAAGAAATAACAGTGGGAGGCTTGTCCACAGACAGCCCAGAAGGCATGAGGGCTGATGTGGCCACTGATGTTGACCTCCCTGTGGGCAGAAGACTCAGCATCTGTTGCGGCCCCAAAAGGTGACCATGGTTCAGGAGCAGGTTGTTCCCAGTCCCAGTGCTTCTTTTTTCTTCTTGGATGAAGAAGACTCCATAGAAGCCCCCGCTGTGGCCTTGGTCTGCAGCTCCCTTTCCAAGGTGACCAATCTCTGCTGGAGGAGATGGATCTCCACAACCTTCTAGCATCTTTTGCACTTGACTTGGCTGAATTTCTGGCATGCCTGGCAGGTTTCGGTGTTGTGGTCCGGGCCCAAACAAATGACGCACATGGTGTGGCCATCTTTTTCAGGGAGCTGATTGCCGCAGGCACACTTCGACTTGACCACAGGATCTCTTCTATTTCCTGTTCAGCCCTACCTTCCTTTAGGTCAGGAAGGTCAATGCCAAGATATTCTAAAAATGAAACGGCAGCCAGCAGGGAATCAAAGCTCTTGATACCATCTTTTGCCTTCATCCAGAGCCTTGCAGAATACCTCAATTGAGTCTTCATGCCTTTTTCTCTTAATTGCATCACCACATATAAGACTTTTTTCATTTTAGCCATCATCATGGGAGAAAAGTCTTGGTCCACGTAAACTCTGGTGCCATCTAGGTTTAAATCTCATTTCTTCCATGCTAGTCTGAGTATTTTGGTTCCACACCCCTTGCACCCTCATGCACATGCCAGTGACAGATGTTTTATTATTACTGTGATATTGCTGTACTGCACTAATATGTAGTAATGGGTATCCACTCTACAAGCATGGGTACTAGGGATCATGCTTGCTAAGTGTATACACTATACACTGTACAGTATACATTTATTTTACAGCATTATTTCTTAGTTTTCTGTTATATGTAATGTTCATTTGCTTACATGAGGCATACATGCTTTGGGCCTAACCATATATTTTTACCAAAGTATTCCTGTACACATGTATTTCTGCTGACACTGCTCTGCACCGTAATGACCTTGTACCTGCTACAACTTCTGTGCCATCTTTGTTCTAACTAATGTTACGTCTTCTGTATAACATAATGCTTTTCTTCCTCCTGACTCTACATTTTCCATTCAGCAATCTAATTGTATTACTTGCTTCAGCCAATGAGAATTGTTGCACCTTTTTCCATACCTCCCTACAAAAAGTGCTATTCTAGAAAGGTTTGCTGAGAATTGCTGCATCTAGACTTAGGGGAACTTGTTTCTCCCAGTATTTGTTTTACTGCAGGTTGTAAGTCTCTGTTTTTGTATTAAACTTGTTTATTACATGGTTTGCCATTGTCTGTCATTCCTTCCACTTGTTTACCTCTAACAAAAACCTGATGCTGGAGTCCTTTCACTCCCTAGAGTACCCAGCCATAGACTGGAGGTAATGAAAATGCAACCCCAAAAAAGGGAGTGTCAGTTCAGGTTTGGCCACTTTTGTTTACCCATCTGTTCACGTCTGCATGGAGAGGGAGGAGGGAGTCTACCCTTGCTCCATGTGCTCTTCTCCCACCTGCAGCCAATGACCACAGGAGCTCTTCTATTTCCTGTTCAGCCCTAGCTTCCTTTAGGTCAGGAAGATCAATGCCAAGAGATTCTAAAAATGAAATGGCAGCCAGCAGGGAATCGGATCTCTTGATACCATCTTTCCCCTCTACCCAGAGCCTTGCAATATACCTCAGTTGGGCCTTCATGCCTTTTTCTCTTAATTGCTTCACCACATATAACACTTTTTTCCTTTTACCCATCATCATGGAAGGAAAGTCTGGGTCCATGTAAACTCTGGTGCCGTCTAGGTTTAAATCTTGCTTCTTCATGCTAGTATTTTTTCCTTAACAGGGAACTTCAAAAATTTAATTATTATGGATAGGAGGGAGCTCCTTGCTTGGGCTTGGGAGCCACTGCCCTATGGGCTCACTCAATTGCCTTTACAAAGGCATCTTCCAAGTTGAGTTCTTTCCTTAACCAGCATTCCAGAAATTGGACAGGATCATCTTGCTCAGTGCCTTCTGGAATTCTGAACACTCTTACATTGTTCATGTGAGCCCTGGCCTTTGCATCTTCAGCTCTCAAGGTAAGGGCCCACTCTCTCCGATGCAGAAATGCCAGCCACATGCCAAAGGCCATGTGTTCACTTTGTATGGACTCTAGCTGTGTTTCAATCAAAGTGGTGTGGGCTTCCAGTTTGTGGAAGTCATTTTGAATGTTTGAGACTTTTCCTTCGATTTTCTTTAGTAGCTTGATCATTTTATTGCTCTCCCCTCTGGATACTGCAGATCCAGATTCTGACCCTGACTCATTATCACCTGATCCTGTAGCCATGGAAGATTGAGATGGTGCTGGACTAAGGTCTGAGGCCCGCCAAACAAGATCACCCACTGGCTGTGACTGGGAGCCTCCCAGCACTGTTCTTTTGGTGTGCCCCATGATGTAGTGGCTTCTTGACTCAAGCAAACTGCTTTGTGGTATAAATTAGGTGAGCTAGACTGCTGATTGAATTAGATTGTGGGCTCAGGGAATGGAGCACCAGTTCAGGCATCCATTCAGGTAGCTGACATCACCAGAAGTCCCGTAAGATTTATTTTTAACTAATGAGATAGATGAATAGTCTCCCAGCAAACAAATCTCTACGGTAAAATATTTAAAATGTCTGAAAAGGGGGGAGATATTTCCCTGTATTGGCTCCTACCTAAGACAGGTCCATAACATATGGTACAAAGTACTTTTCTCTCTACTACAATGATCACATATAGGAGTTAGTAATTTGCCCATCTTAAATAGTTTAAAAGGAGTATAGTAGCGATCATGTAGGATGTTAAAATACAAGAGTCTAAGGCAGTCCTGCTTAACGAGTCTGTAAACATCAGACCATATAGAAGTCCAATAAGAATCTGGGTGATACAAGTTGAGGGAGTTTGTTTCTCCAGTAGAAGGCTACTGGTCTAACTGGATTATAGGCTTGCTGGACAATTCCCTGATAATGACTGGAGATTGTTTTTCTTTAAGGGAACAGCATATTAAGTTATGAAAAAAAGGGCCCAATTAGTTGTGCCACTAGGGAGGGGGGTCCAAACTTTGCGTTATGCAGTGATAAACTTTCATAAATTTAAAGAACAATGTGTGGTGGGGTCAGAAATCTCAATAAAAGTGAGGGGTTTGTCCTCTTCGATGAGATTTGAAATAGCTATCGCCGTCAGCCCTGGCCAATGTCTTGTAGATAGTGAAGCACCAGCAATACAAAAACTCAGGTTCCTAAAAAGGGGGTTGGCTAAAGTCCTTTTGATAGGATGTCTCGATGATGGTGTTTCTTCTTTCAGTTACGATCTGCATAGCCCCATGTGCCTTGTGGGATCACTGCTTTTCTGCAAATGATGAACTTTATGGACTGTTGTTCATATGAACTTTCTAACCTGGTCATATATGTTTTAAAGGACTTATCTATCGAAAGACAGTATAAACAGATTCTTCAATCAAGCTCCAAGGGTGTGCCACACCTCAAGGCCAGGTACCATCTCTCTTATCCACTCTCAAACTGGATTCCATTAACTTTTCTTCATCAATAGACGTTGTTATGTCATACTGTGTTCTATATGGTATCACATGTTAACATCTTTTCACATATCTCAATTGTGGTGTTGACATCACTGAGTTCTGCACTATGTTTTACAAACACATCATTTGTGCTCCATTTGTGACCACCCAGTACCAACTCCTGAACATGTCCATTTTTGACAGTAACCCTGACTATCTCTCTGCTTTTTACAAACTACATAAATTTTTGTCTCCATTTAGGTTTCAATCTGTGATTATTCATCACACATGTAACCCTGTTTTTTTTGTATTATATATTATTAATACTAATGCTTTACTGTCTGTGGCGTACTATCATGCAATATTAAGAATAACATTCCTTTACAAGGCTCATGCTTCGGGCTTGTAAATGATTCTAACCGCTTCCTTATGGTTGTGTTGCCTCTTTTGAGGCAACATGGAGAGGAATGTTGCCCATGGATCCCACACCCCTTGCACCCTCATGCACACGCCAATGACAGATGTTTTATTACTACTGTGATATTGCTGTATTGCACTAATATGTAGTAATGGGTAGCCACTGTACAAGTGTGGGTACTAGGGATCATGCTTGCTAAGTGTTTACAATATACAGTATACATATGTAATGTTCATTTCCTTACATGAGGTATACATGCTTTGTGCCTAACCATATCTTTTTACCAAAATACTCTTGTACATATATATTTCTGCTGACACTGCTTTGCACCATAATGACCTTGCACCTGCTACAACTTCTCTGCCATCTTTGTTCTAACTAATGTTACGTCTTCTGTATAACGTAATGTCTGTTTTCCTGCTGACTCTACATTTTCTATCCAGCAACGTAATGGTACCACTTGCTTCAGCCAATGAGAACTGTTGCACTGTTTTCCATATCTCCCTATAAAAAGTGCTATTCTAGAAAGGTTTGCTGAGAATTGCTGTGTCTAGACATAGGGGAACTTGTTTCTCCAGGTATTTGTTTTACAGCAGGTTATAAGTCTGTGTTTTTGTAATAAACGTGTTTATTACACGATTTGCCACTGTCTGTCATTCCTTCCACTTGTTTATCTCTAACAAGAACCTGTTGCTGGAGTCCTTTCACTCCCTAGAGTACCCAGCCATAGACTGGAGATAATGAAAATGTAACCCCAAAAAAGGGAGTGTCAGTTCAGGTTTGGCCACTTTTGCTTAACCATCTGGTCATGTCCACATGGAGAGGGAGGACGGAGTCTAACCTGGTTCTACTTGCTCTTCTCCCGCCTGGACCCACTGACCACAGGAACTCTTCTATTTCCTGTTCAGCCCTATCTTCCTTTAGGTGAAGAAGGTCAATGCCAAGAGACACTTAAAATGAAATGGAAGTCAGCAGGGAATCAAAGCTCTTGATACCATCTTTCCCCTCCACCCAGAGCATTGCGAGATACCTCAATTGGGCCTTCATGCCTTTTTCTTTTAATTGCTTCACCGCATATAAGTCTTTTTTCCTTTTAGCCATCATTATGGGAGGAAAGTCTTGTTCCACGTAAACTCTGGTGCCATCTAGGTTTAAATCTCACTTCCTCCATGGTAGTCTGAGTATTTTCTCCTTAACAGAGAACTTCAAAAATGTTATTATTATGGATTGGGGGGAAGCTTCTTGCTTGGGCTTGGAAGCCACTGCCCTATGGGCTCTCTCAATTTCCATTACAAATTCATCTTCCAAGTTGAGTTCTTTCCTTAACCAGGACTCCAGAAATTGGGCAGGATCTTCTTGCTCAGCACTCTCTGGAATTCTGAACACTCATATATTATTCCTGCAGGCCCTGGCCTCTGCATCTTCAGCTCTCAAGGTAAGGGCCCACTCTCTCTGATGTAGAAATGCCAGTGATATGCCAAAGGCCATGTGCTCACTTTGTATGGACTCCAGCTGTGTTTCTATCAAAGTTGTCTGGGCTTCCAGTTTGTGGAAGTCTTTTTGAATGTTTGAGACTTTTCCTTCGATTTTCTTTAGTAGCTTGATAATTTTATTGTTCTCCCATCTCAACACTGCAGAGCCCGATTCTGACCCGGACTCATCATCACCCGATCCTGTAGCCATGGAAGATTGGGATGGTGCTGGACTAAGGCCTGAGGCCTGCCAAACAACATCACCCAATGGCAGCGACTGGGGGCCTCCCAGCACTGTTCTTTTAGTGTGCCCCATGTTGTAGTAGCTTACCGTCTCTAGCAAACTGTTTTTGTGGTATAAATTAGGTGAGCTAGACTGCAGATTGAATTAGATTGTGTGTCCAGGGAACAAAGCACCAGCTCAGGCATCCATTCAGGTAGATGACATCACCGGAAGTCCCGTCAGATTGATTTTTTTTTGTATATTCTATTTATACCCCTGTTGTGCTCTGGTGCTGCCTCTCTTTCAGGCTGCCATGACCCTCAGACATCCTCCTACTATCTCCCCCAAGCCACCTTACCTCAGATCTGCAGCCATCCTCGGAATAGCCTGGCGTAACCCTATACCAGGTGGGTCCATCTCTTCCGAGGAGGAAGGCACTGGCAGGGAGAAGACTGGCACACTATTTTTCCTCAGTCCCAAGCACTGCTGAGGCTTTCTGTGGCTTCTTGGGAGTATTCAGAGGTGTATGGGGCTGGTAACCATCATCCAGCCAGTTCTCAGAGCAGTGTTTCCATTTTTCTGTGGTGTTCCCCTTAATGCAATCCCTCTGCTGTGCTCCCAGTCTCCACTGGGGGCCGCTGCAGAGTGACCATGCATCCCCTACCCACCCCAGGGGAGGAAAGCTGTCCTATGGATGCTCAATCCTACTCCTTCCCATGCCGACCCCCAGCACCCGAGTCCGTTCCCAAACCCCGTTCGCCGACGTGGTTAAGATTTATTTTTAACTAATGAGATAGATGAATAGTCTCCCAGCAAACAAATCTTCTACTTTAAAATATTTAGAATGTCCAAAAAAGGGGGAGATGTTTCCCTGTATTGGCTCCTACCTAAGACAGGTACATAACATATGGTATAAAGTACTTTCCTCTCTACTACAATGTTCACATATAGGAGTTAGAAATTTGCCCATCTTAAATAGTTTAAAAGGAGTGCAGTAGAGATCATGTAGGATGTTAAAATGCAAGAGTCTAAGGCAGTCCTGCTTAATGAGTCTGTAAACATCAGACCATATAGAAGTCCAATAAGAATCTGGGTGATACAAGTTGAGGGAGTTTCTCCAGTAGAATGCTATTGGTCTACTTGGGATACAGACTTCCGGGGGCAATTCCCTGATTAAGACTGGAAATTGTTTTTCTTTAAGGGAACAGGATATTATGTAAAAAAGGGCCCCATGACTTGGGCCACTGGGGGGCTCCCGAAATTTGCATTATACGGTGATAAACTTGCACAAGCTTAAAGAACAACGTGGGAGGTCGGAAATGTGGCATTATACTCAGTAAGAGAGAGAAGAGTTTGTTCCCTTTGATGAGATTTGAAATAGCTTTCACTGTCAGACCTGGCCAATGTCTGGTTGATAGTGGAGCATCAGCACTACGAAAACTCGGGTTGCTAAAAAGGGGTTGGCAAAGTTCACTTTGATATGATATCCCTATGATGATGTTTCTTCTTTCAGTTACTATCTGCATAGCCCCATGTGCCTTCTGGGGTCACTGCTTTTCTGCAAATGATGAACTTTATGGACTGTTATTAATATGAACTTTCTAAAGTGGTCATATGTGTTTTATAAGGACCTATCTGTCAAGAGACATAATAAACAGATTCTTCAATCAAGTTCCAAGGGTGTGCCACACGTCAATGCCAAGTAGCATCTCTCTTATCCACTCTCAAACCGGATTCCATGAACTCTCCTTCATCAATAGACACTGTTATGTCATACTGTGTTCTATGTGGTATCACATGTTAACATCTTTTCACATATCTCAATTGTGGGGTTGACATGCCCGAGTTCTGCACTATGTTTTACAAACACATCATTTGTGCTAAATCTGTGATCACCCCTGTACCAACTCCTGAACAGGACCATTTTTGACAGTAACCCTGACTTTCTCTTTGCTTCTACAAACTACATAAATTTTTGTTTCCATTTAGGTTTCAATCTGTGATTATCCATCACACATGTAACCATTTTATTTTTATTACATATTATTAACAGTAACACTTTATTGTCTGTGGCATACTATTATGCAATATTGAGATTAACATACCTTCACAAGGCTTGTGCTTTGATCTTGCAAATGAGTCCAACCGCTTCCTTATACCTGTGTTGCCTCTTTTGAGGCAACAAGGAGTGGAATGTTGCCCATGGGTCCCACACCCCTTGCACCCTCATGCACACGCCACTGACAGATGTTTTATTACTACTGTGATATTGCTGTATTGCACTAATATGTAGTAATGGGTATCCACTGTACAAGCATGGGTACTAGGGATCATGCTTGCTAAGTGTATACACTATACAATATACATTTATTTTACAGCATTATTTCTTAGTTTTCTGTTATATGTAATGTTCATTTCCTTATATGAGGCATACATGTTTTGTGCCTAACCATATCTTTTTACCAAAGTATTCTTGTACACATATATTTCTGTTTACACTGCTTTGCACCATAATGACCTTGCACCTGCTACAACTTCTGTGCTGTCTTTGTTCTAACTAATGTTATGTCTTCTGTATAACATAATGCTTTTCTTCCTGCTGACTCTACATTTTCTACCCAGCAACGTAATGGTACCACTTGCTTCAGTCAACGAGACTTGTTGCACCTTTTTCCACAGCTCCCTATAAAAAGTGCTATTCTAGAAAGGTTTGCTGAGAATTGCTGTGTCTACGCATAGGGGAACTTGTTTCTCCCAGTATTTGTTTTACTGCAGGTTGTAAGTCTGTATTTTTGTAATAAACTTGTTTATTACACGATTTGTCTTTGTCTGTCATTCCTTCCACTTGTTTATCTCTAACAAGAACCTGATGCTGGAGTCCTTTCACTCCCTACAGTACCCAGCCATAGACTGGAGATAATGAAAATATAACTCAAAAAAAGGGAGCGTCAGTTCAGGTTTGGCCACTTTTGTTTAACCATCTCGTCATGTCCGCATGGAGAGGGAAGAGGGAGTCTACCCTTGCTCTACATGCTCTTCCTCCACCTGGAGCCATTGACTGCAGGAGCTCTTCTATTTCCTGTTCAGCCCTATTTTCCTTAAGGTCAGGAAGGTCAATGCCAAGAGATTCTAAAAATGAAACGACAGGCAACAGGGAATCGAAGCTCGATACCATCTTTCCCCTCCACCCAGAGCCTTGTGGGATACCTCAATTGGGCCTTCATGCTTTTTTCTCTCTTAATTGCTTCATCACATATAAGACTTTTTTCCTTTTAGCCGTCATCATGGGAGGAAAGTCTTGGTCCACGTAAACTCTGGTGCCGTATAGGTTTAGATCTCACTTCTTCCATGCTAGTCTGAGTATTTTCTCCTTAATAGAGAACTTCAAAAATGTTATTATTATGGATTGGGGGGAGTGTCTTGCTTTGGCTTGGGAGCCACTGCCCTATGGGCTCTCTCAATTTCCATTAGAAAGTCATCTTCCAAGTTGAGTTCTTGCCTTAACCAGGATTCCAGAAATTGGGCAGGATCGTCTTGCTCAGTGCCCTCTGGAATTCCGAACACTCTTATATTATTCCTTCGGGCCCTGGCCTCTGCATCTTTGGCTCTCAAGGTAAGGGCCTGCTCTCTCCGATGTAGAAATGCCAGTGACATGCCAAAGGCTATGTGCTCACTTTGTATGGACTCTAGCTGTGTTTCAATCTAAGTTGTGTGAGCTTCTAGTTTGCGTAAGTCTTTTTGAATGTTTGAGACTTTTCCATTGATTTTCTTTAGTAGCGTGATAATTTTATTTCACTCCCTTCTGGATACTGCTGAGCCCGATTCCAACCCGGACTCATCATCACCCAATCCTGTAGCCATGGAAGATTGGGATGGTGCTGGACTAAGGCCTGAGGCCCACCAAACAAGATCACCCACTGGCCATGACTGGGAGTCTCCCAGCACTGTTCTTTTGATGTGCCCAATGTTGTAGTAGCTTCCTGACTCTAGCAAACTGCTTTTGTGGTATAAATTAGGTGCACTAGACTGTGGATTGACTTAGATTATATGCCAGGGGAATGGAGCAACAGTTCAGGATCCATTCAGGTAGCTGACATCACTGGAAGTCCCGTAAGATTTAGTTTTAACTAATGAGATGAATGAATAGTCTCCCCAGCAAACAAATCTCTTCTGTAAAATATTTTGAATGTCCGAAAAAGGGGGAGTTGTTTCCCTGTATTGGCTCCTACCTAAGACATGTCCATAACGTATGGTACAAAGTACCTTCCTTTCTACTACAATGTTCATGTACAGGAGTTGGTAATTTGCCCATCTTAAATAGTTTAAAAGGAGTGTAGTAGAGATTGTGTAGGATGTTAAAATGCAAGAGTCTAATGCAGTCCTGCTTAACGAGTCTGTAAACATCAGTTGAGGGAGTTTCTCCAGTAGAAGGCTATTGGTCTAACTGGGTTACAGGCTTGCTGTACAATTCCCTGATAAAGAATGGAGAATGTTTTTCTTTAAGGGAACAGGATATTAAAGTTCTGAAAAAAGGGCCCAATGAGTTGGGCCACTGGGGGTGTACCCAAAATTTGCATTATACAGTGATAAACTTGCACAAGTTTAAAGAATAATATAAGGGGGTCAGAAATGTGGTCCGAAGCTCAATAAGAGAGGGGAGTTTGTCCCCTTCGTTGAGATCTGCAATAGCTTTCACCACCAGACCTGGCCAATGTCTGGTTGATAGTGGGGCACCAGCAATACAAAAAACTCAGGTTGCTAAAAAAGGGGTTAGCTAAGGTCACTTTGATATGAAAAGTTAAACAGCCTGCACAATTGAGGGTGCACCCTTATGTCCTATCCGATGGGCATAGTTTAGAGTTCCTTGGGTAGGCCAGACAACGGGACATAAAACAGTGAGGCTAAGGAGAACTGGTGTTTCTGGGCCATGGTTTGTTCTATAGATAACCAACTTTGAAGAGGAGTAGATCTGGACTCTACATTGTCCCATTGAAAGTATTTAGATCCATGTGGGGATAAATATGAACAAAAGAAATCCGGAAGCTGTAGAGCCCCCACTCCCCACAGTCTACACAACTTCTTGTATGCTCCATGTGGAGGCTTGTCTAGCCAAAGAAAGGGTGTACAGAGTGGAGTTTTGTTAATCCAACTTTTAGAGAGAAAAATATTGAGCATATTAGGGGGTTATAACAATCTTGGTGGGACATTTCATTTTATGATATTTGCTCTGCCCCACAATGATAAGGGTAAGTGACGCCATCTAGATAAATCTTCCTCTATTTGTTTTATCACAGGCTCCAAGTTTAAGCATTTTAACTGATGCAAATCTCAGGATGTTTTAATCCCCAGGTAGGGCAGTGTCTTGGTCTCCTACTGAAGTCCTAACTTTTCAATATCCTCCTTTGAACAGTGGGGGGTAAACAGCTGTTTTATGGATATTTAGCTTGTAGCCCGAGAACTGACTGAAAAATAATCCAGAGTACTTCAGGCAAGGAATCCCTCCAATTTGTGATGTGGAGTAATATATCATCTGCAAATGTGGATAACTTGAAAACTTGATCCCCCACATTGACTCCCCTAATAGCTTTAGATAAATTAACCATCCGTGACAAGGGCTCAATATAAAAATTAAATAAATATGGTGATAAGGGGCACCCTTGTCACGTACCTCTAGTCAGCCAAAAAACATTGGAGAGCATGTTATTGCAAAGCATGCAGGCCAAGGATTGCAAATATAAAACTTTAATCCTTTGTATAAATTCAGAAGGAATACCATATTCCTCAAGGGCCATGAACAGGTAAGGCCAGGCCACACAGTCGAACGCTTTCTCCGCATCCAGGGAAACAAGCACTGAGTCATTACCCAGCCCCAGGACACAGAGAAGAGATTAAATACCTTTTGAAAGTGATCACTAGAATTTTGGCTGGTGACAAAGCCCGCCTGCTCAGGACTCAAAAGGAACGTCCATACCTTTGCTAAACAAGAAGCAAGAATTTTTGCATATAATGTAATATCATAATTCAATAAGGAGATAGGTTGATAACTTTGGGGTTTATTGTGGTCCTTCCCCTGGTTTGGGGAGGAGAACAATATGAGCTTCAAACAGTGACTGGTACTGGGGTGGGGAATTACACAAAGAATTAAATAAATTGACTAACAAGGGAATTAAAATCTCTTTAAATGACTTACAGAAGAGACAGGAAAACTCTTCTGGCCCAGGGGCCTTATCCACTGGAAGAAAGGAGATGGCCGATGCTACCTCAGATTCAAGATATGAGACCAAGAACAAGAGCTTGCTGTTCCTGGGTAAGGAGAGGAAGCTCTGAGGTGGTCAATAACTCCCTCATAGCTATAGAGGAGGAAGGGTCAGGGGTTGAGAATGAGTAGAGAGAGTGATAGAAGAGCAAGAAAATAGTTGTCATTTTATGGGTATCGCTTGTTGGAGCAGTGTGGGGGATGTATTAGTGCTGGAATTCAGTGAGAGGCACTCTGTTGCCTGAAGCAAAGTGTCAAAGGCTTCCCAGCTTTATTACTCTGACCTATATAAGAGGCTTTTAAGTGAGAGGCCACTCTATCTGCCTTCCCTAATAAATAGGTTGCATACTGAGCTCTCAACTGAGCCAGCTCTACACATACAGCCTCCATAGTAGTGGCAGAGAGAGACCGCTCCAAGGCTTGAATCTGACGAAGCCATGTGTTAACTTGAGCCTGTTGTTCCTTTTTATGTATAGTTGCCAGGTGAATTAATTCACCCCTCCAAAAAACCTCAAGGGCTCCCCAAAAAGTACCATACGCCTGGGTTGTACTCTGATTATCTTGGATGAAGCGGGTCATAAAGTATTTAAAACATTGATGTGAGGTCTTCTGGTAGCTGATTATTGAGGGACCTGGTATGTGGTCAGATCAAAAAATATGAGGGGCTTCCATAGATAAAACAATGGGGGAAAGATCAGACACAACATGTGCTTGGATCTGGCAATCCATCTGAAGGGGAAGCAGTTGTTTACTAATGAGAAAATAATCAATCCTTGAGGGAACTCCGTGTGGGATGGAGAAAAATGTGAACTCCTTTACGGTGGGGCATAGGGTCCTCCATGGATCAACAAGGCCTAATTGGTCCAGGAATTCTGTGAAGGCCTGCTGGTCCAAAAAAAGACACATTCTGGTTCTGTAAGTCCTGTCTAGGTCAATAGCCAGAAGAAGATTCCAGTCACTGCCTATAATTACTGGTAGATGACTGTAGGGTGCTAATGCAGAAATTAAAGTTGGAAAAAAGGAAGAAGTAACCAAGTTAGACCCACATTCAATCATTATCCCATGGCACTTATTGAAAAGTGTAGGGGAATTTCCCCGGTGTCCTGGCCAAATTTCCCTCATTCACTAAAAATACCACCAACAGCTTAATCTGGTTCAAGGTCAGTTGGCATTCATCTGTATCCCCCTCCTCCGGGTCGTGCCTGAAAATAGGCAGGATTTGTCTAGTGCACTTACCCGGTCAACAAAAGCTAAATAAATAAAAATAAGTAAATAAATAATATACTGATCCTTGGACTAACTCAATGTTACCCAACCTACTATGTACAATAATGAATCTCCCGTCTGAATCTTGCACATCACTGAGGAATGCCAAAGGCACTAATTTGGCAATTAGTATCACCACTCCTCTCTTCTGAGAACTACTGCCCACTCCAAAGGCTTGCTCTACCCAGGATTTCTGCAAGCTGTAAATTTGACTTGCTAGTAAGTGGGTTTCCTGGAGTAAAACTATATGTGGCTGAAATTTTGATAAGTGACATAAGATAGCATTTTTTTTAATATTGTCTCTCCCTCCTTTTATGTTCCATGTAATAAAATATAAAGTGTTGGCCATACTTTTGATCCTAAAAATTTAGAGGAAACATACAACCTGAGTTTCTTTAGTGGTGCACGAGATCCCCCCCCCCAACCACATCCCCCTTCTCAAACAGTACCCAGAAGTAACTCATAAAACGTTTTCCAGACATTCAATCATTAAAACATCTACAACGGTGACCATACAAAAGTTTATCAGTACTAGTACCAGTATCAGTTTTGAGGTACTCATCATTTGGCTGAGAAGAGCTGTGACTATAAAAGAATGATCCTAGAAGAGGAAGCCATTACATATGACTAACACATTAACTAAAATTGCTTCTTTTATACAATTGAAGAAAAAAACAGGCACTACAGGGGGAGGCACTGACAAGCAGCAGGAAAATCCCAGCCTCTCCCTACAAAGCAGGGTACTAAATGAGAAAAAGACTGAGGTAGAACGGTCAGTGGGGGATGCTGCAACAGAAGGTAAAGTCATAAAAAAATGGAGAGCAATGAGTACCAATGTCCATAGTCTGCGTAACAAGCTTCCTGAATTAGTGGCCTTGATGGACGAGGAACATCTGGATATCGTGGCAGTCACAGAAACATGGTACATTAAACCATGACTGGATGTAAACATACCAGGATACACAGGAGGGACACGGAGGGTAAAAGAGGAGGTTAGAGGAGTAGCTCTTTACATAAGGGAAGGAATAAAAGCAACAGAAAAAAAGGGTAAACATGGAGGAGAAGAAGCACTGTGGGTAAATTTGAGACAGGCAATGGCACCACAATCCGCATAGGGTTAGATACAGACCTCTTCTCAGGGGAGGAAATGGACAAGGAAATGATAGAAAGTATACTTAGAATGGCAGAAAAGGGAGATATTGCTGATGGGTGATCGGAATATGCCAGATGTTAACTGGAGTGCAGTTGCAGCTGCCACTCCGAAGAGTGGAGTTATTCTAGATGCCCTACAGGGGGCATGCCTTAGACAACTAGTACTAGAGCCCACTTGAGAGGGAGCAATATTAGACTTGATTCTCTCAAATGGAGATGGAGAGAGGATCACAGATGTAGAAGTGGGTAGCCATTTGGGAACTAGCGACCATCGAACAGTATGGTTCACAATAAACACAGCAACAGAGTCAAGCCATACAAAGACAAAAAGTACTGGACTTTAGGAGGGCTGACTTTGCCAAAATGGGCAAGTGCCTAAGGAATGCACTAGCAAATGGGCAGGAAGGAGGGGTGGAAGAACAATGGGGAATAATAAAAACTGCCATCACAGAGGTAACAAGCCTTTGTGTGAAGCAAATAAACAAAACAAAACGATGTAAGAAACCACTATGGTTCTCAAAGGAAGTGGCAGTGAAGGTTCAAGAGAAAAAGAAAGCATTCAGGAAGTACAAGGAATCACAGAAGGAGCAGGACAGAGAACTGTATCAGTTAAAGCAAAAGGAGGCTGGGAAGACAGTCAAAACAGCAAAGGCCCAAACCGAGGAAAAGACAGCCAACTCAGTTAAGAAGGGGATAGAAACCTTTATAGGTACATCAGGGAGTGAAGGAAGACCAAGGGAGGATAGTGAGGCTTAATAAAGGGAGGGAGGGGGGTAGAGGGAGACTGTGAAAGGCAGAGATACTAAACAAATATTTTTGCTCAGTATTTACAAATGAAGAGGGGAGGTACATAAAACAAACAGTAGAAACATTCTGGATACAGAAGTTGATACCAGCCCATTTACAGAAGAAAGGGTTCTGAAAGAACTCTTAAAACTGAAGGTGGACAAAGCAATGGGGTCTGATGGGATTCATCCCAGAATTCTAAAAGAGCTAAGGGTAGAACTAGTGACACCTGGCTACCCTTTTTAACAAATCATGGGAGGAGGGGGTGGTACCCGAGGACTGGAGGAGGGCAGATGTGATTCCCTTTCACAAAAGTGGGAGCAAGGCAGAAGCAGGAAACTACAGACCTGTTAGTTTAACCTCAGTGATAGGGAAAATGATGGAATCACTTCTAAAGGAAAGAACTGCCGAGTATCTAGAGGCCAGAGGGGCACAGGACCCTAGGCAGCATGGATTCACAGCGGGAAGGTCATGCCAGACAAATCTGATAGATTTCTTTGACTGGGTGACCAAAGTAGTAGATCAGGGAGGGGCTGTGGACATGGCCTATCTAGACTTTAGCAAGGCATTTGACACAGTCCCACACAAAAGATTAATATACAAGTTAGCCAGCCTGGGAGTGGGTCCCAAGATGACAGCCTGGGTAAAGAATTGGCTGGAGAATAGGACACAGAGAGTAATAGTAAATGGAGTCCACTCAGAAGAAAGGAGGGTTACTAGTGGGTTACTGCAGGGTTCAGTATTAGGACCGGTCCTCTTCAATGTCTTTATAAGCAACATTGCAGAAGGACTGGAAGGAAAAGTATGCCTCTTGCAGATGACACAAAGATCTGCAACAGAGTTGATACACAGGGTGGGGTGGAAAGGATGAGAAGGGAATTGGCAAGGTTAGAGGAATGGTAAATGTATGGCAGCTTAGATTCAATGCTAAGAAGTGCAGGTAATGCACCTGGGAAACAAAATCCCAGGGAAGAGTACACAATGGGGGTGAGATACTAACAACAACGAAATGGAAAGAGACCTGGGGGTAGTCATATCAGATGACCTAAAGGTGGGCAAGCAATGTGAGAGGGCAGCAAGGAGGGCTTGGGGATACTGGAATGCATAGGGAGAGGCATCACCAGTAGAAAACAGGAAGTTATTATCCCTCTGTACAGACAGCTGGTGAGACCCCATCTGGAGTACTGTGTGCAGTTCTGGAGACCCAATCTCCGCAAAGACATAGACAGGATGGAAGCTGTCCAGAGGAGGGCAACTAAAATGGTGCAGGGTCTGCACCGGAAGACATATGAAGAGAGATGAAAGGAACTTAATATGTATAGCCTCGAGGAAAGGAGGGAGAGGGGGGACATGATAGAAACGATCAAGTACCTCAAGGGAATCAACAAAGTCCAAGAGGGTAGCATCTTTCAAAAAAAGAGGTGTGCAAGAACAAGAGGGCACAATTTGAAGATGGGGGGGCTCAGAGGTAATTTAAGGAAGTATTTTTTCACAGAGAGGGTTGTGGATGCATGGAACGGCTTTCCGGAGGAGGTTGTGGAGTCAAAATCAGTGGTGGAATTCAAGCATGCATGGGACAGTCATAAGGCAATTCTAGGGGTTGGGGGTAGGAAGAAGTAGGCTGCTGGTTAACTAGGATCTGCAGCTTATCCAGTAGGTAGGGAAATGGGCAGACTGGGTGGGCCAAGAGGTCCTTATCTGCCGTCAAATTCTACGTTTCTATGTTACATACCCAAAAAAGAATAGAAAAGGCAATCAGGTCTATACTTAGTGTGCCCATGGGTTCAGACATTTCAAATTATATCATTACTTACATGAGATAGATCTCAGCTCAGAAAGATTACTCAGGAAAATAAAAATAAAAATCTCTTATTAAAACAGTTATTAAAAAGGACCCCATATAACTTAGCCAGCTAGTTAACAGCTGCAGAGCTCAGTAATTGTCAATCTTGTATCCAGGATTATCTGCAGAAACACTGCTATAAACCAAGTACTAAAACTGAAACTTTCATCTATTACTTTTTAAATGACCTTCTAGTAACAAAAGAAACATGTCCACAGTAAGCAAACAGAAAGTTCAAGGCCAGTAGGGGGGGGGGCTAACAGAAGACGATCTCCAGAGATGATAAAAAGCATCTTCTAGCCAAAAATTCTAGAACCTTCTGACATAAACAATAAGTTTAAATATGAAAAATACTGTCTAAACAGCCAGAAAATCACTATAATAGAATAGAAATAAGTATGAAATTATAACTTCGCAAAGACATCACTGAAGTCCATGTGATGCAGTCAGTCCCTTGAGTAATTCCTTACAGCTCAGAGTTGCTCTTTTTGGCATTCTAACGGTAATCCCCAGACAAGACTAAAGTGGCATGAGGGAGAAAAAAGAATTAAAGCAGGCCCCATTGTTGAACCGCTGACCAAAGCAGAATAGAAGGGCTGGTAATATAAAATAGAAGGACGCTAACAAAGTCCTGCAAGAGCTTAATTCAAATGGTGGTATCATCATAAGCATAAACCAACAGGATATAGCTCACTAACAGTCACCCAGCTTTTTTCTTAAATAAGTCTGGGAAGAGATTCGGAAGTTCTGCCCCTGCTTGCTTCGCTGAATCAATACAGCAATGACCAGAGGAGGTTGACACCTCCAATAGGGCCGTGTACAACAGGGGGAGTTTAATATGTGCAGCCCACAGCTTATTTAAAATAGGACGAAAGGCTCTAGCTTGTGTAACTTTGTATGTCAGGTCTGGGACTAACTGAAGCTTGTAGCCCGACTACCAAACTATAACTAATTTTTTAACTTCCTGCAAAATATGGTCTCGATCCAGAAAATTAAGCATTTTAAAGAGTATTGGCCTAGGGGGCTCATCTGGGGCTGGTTTGGCTCGTAGAGCCCAGTGAGCCCTCGCGAATATATAGCTTGGGCCATTTGCAGAGGGACCCACTACCTTTTGACAGAACCTCTGCATTAATTAAATTGTGTTGGGCCCCTCCTCACTTTCTGGTAGTCTGATGAGGACCAGATTGTTCCTCCAACTGTATCCTTACAAGTCATCCAGCTTGTCCTCCAGCTCAGTGCTAGTATGTTTTATGGTAACTAAGTCTGGATCCAGACAATTGTGGCGGTCTTCAAGAGAAGAGATATGGGCCTCTGCATCTGAGACTCTTTTGGTTAATTCTTTGAAAGCTGGCTTAAGGTCCTTAAGGTCAGCCACTGTGACAAAAACTGCTAGATTAATTGTTGTGTGCTCCATGTAAATCTGGGTAGGAGAGAGCTCTTCAGGAATTGGAGTAATTGGAGAGATGGGAGAAGCACTGCGGTGTGGGTGCTTGCCTTTCAAGGTAAAAGCCTGTTCATCCTCCTCCGCTGAAAGCAAAGAAGTATTTTGGTCATCTGGAGTACATGTGTCCATTTTGACTTCATCCATTCTGGTCTTGAAAGCTTCAATTGCCAATAGAATAGCGGTCACTGGACACCAGGGAAATGAGATTCCCATGTCAGGCATGGGTGCAAGTAGGGAGGGACCTCTAGACGCCAGGGAAATTATAATTTACCAACGTGGGGTTGGAGGGAAGAGAGCAGCTCCATCACTAGGTATAGCTCCGTGCCTTGGACTGGGCAATTTGGGGGGGGCGCTGCGCTAATTTGCCAGGCCACCCATGCAGATGGCCCTTGGTGCCTTGCAGACCCAGTGGGCTCATTTGCATGGGACCATTTGAATATTGCGAATTGCACTTCAATAAAGGCCATTATTGCAGCGTACTTCGATGAGCCATGTCAGGTGCACTGGGATGACATGGCCCTGTTTTCAGTCAAATAGCGCCGGTGCGCTATTCCACTGAATGTAGCATCTTCTGGCATCTGGGCTGTTATAAAGCAGAGCGCAAAAATCTGTGCTCTGCTTTGCGCATTTTTGAATATCAGGCCCCTGATCACAGATCATAAAAGCTCTAATTCTCTCTCAAACCAACCTGCGAGACTTCCTCCCACATCACTGTACCTGGTCTGGGCCATGGCTCAAGGATGCAGCAGGACTTGGTAGGGCACATCGCCTACTATCCTTCTCTCCAGTTTACTCAGCCTATGCTCCCTCACTGCCTAAACTCAGTGCACTGTCTGGTAGCCATGCTCTACTTTTTTACCACAAGCTTCTCAGGTCGGCCTGCTCTCTTTCTCAGGACAGGCATGTTGCCTAGACTAGTTATTGATAAGTTTGTTATATTTAAACTGCTCCTTGTCAACCTGTGCAATATGCATAACTATTCTCTCCTTGTACTGCTGCCGGTATCCCTATGGTACTTCACTTAACGTGTTTGTATACCATAAGTAAACATTGTCTGTTTGTTGTCCATTGGTGCTTGTACAATATAATCAAATTGTATATTTTGTCTACTACTGTTATTTCTGTATTGCCATGTTGTGGCCCAGGTTGTGACTGAAAATGGTCCTCTGGATCAGCGCACTTACCTGGTTACCAAAAATGTAAATAAATAAACATGCACTGCAGGCCATTGAATCTCCCACTGCTGCCTATTGTTCTGATGTATGAAGCAGGGGATTCTGGGATATGTAATAACAAGATGGCAGCATAGAACTAAGCAAAATTAATCTGATACAATCTGCTATTCTACAGTAAACAGTAAGTACACCATAATGTTTTTGCCCACAAAGTCCACATTGGGACCAGTCCCATACTTGAGTGTGGGGTCCTATGTGATGACTGTTGCCCTTTAATGCTGCCTTTTTTCCTGCCTGTATTCATTTTTAAATTACTTAGCAGTTCCGGAGCCCAGTGATATCAGTTTACCCTGCATGGAAAGCACATTGGAGGCTTCAGTTCAACTGATGTCAGTGTGTTCTGGAACCCATAAATTAAAAAAAAATGTATATTGGGCAGGGAGAAAGGCGGCAATAGCAAGACACCCTAAAAAAAGAAACATTGGGACTTTCAAAACATCCAGTACAGTACACTGGTGTTCTTAGACTTTACAAGTCCAAATTAAAGATTATATTAAAAAATGTAAACAGGTTTTCATTCCCTTTAAACTATTCTGCAGATGCTAATGCTGGAACAGTCTGGCTCTGTTATTTTATTTATTTATTTATTTATTGTTTCTTTTGGTTACCTTTCTGAATCAGCATTGCTGTTTTGTTAGTTAACTGGCTTAAATTTAATAGGAAGAGGCACATTGTCTTCGTTATAAGGGCTTCAGATGACCCTTAGGAACTGACCTTAGCGTTGAAAGGTTTGGACCTTTATCAGCAATAAAATTATTGGGTGATGATTCTGAAGCAGAATCGCACATTAGTATTAGCCAGTGCCCTTTCAAAGTTATGCTGGTCATACTGAGACATGCTTTCCAGGAACCTTGGTTTTACAGTGCCATTAAAAGAAACTGAGCCATTTGGGCTTGCACTGTACCTAGCAGCCTGCCTCTGCAGGCTAAGCCTGATTGAACTTAGCTGTTGGATTAAAAGTTCTCAGGGTTCCTCATTTTTAGGCCTTTTTTTTTCTGTATACTTGTGTACCTTGCAAGCACAAGCAATGCTTGCCAATACTGCATCTTCCTAATTTCATGATGATTTAAATATCTACTTGAATCTGGTATGAAAACCTGTTTGACTTCATTGCAAAGGTTGAGACCCAATTCACGGAGGGCATCATGAGATTTGGTGTTTTGGAGTTAGTCTGCAGGTCTGCTGTATCAATCAGCACTGTTGATGTCCTTTAGTAGTCCCCCATGTTCTTGTCGCATGCTGACCATTAACCTTGTTCGTTAAATGCACAGGAGAGAACAGAGAGTCTGCAGAATAAGAACTTGCACACAACTATTCAACAAAGCAGAAACAAAACTTTACAGACTTTCTCTACAAGCATTTTTCCAACTCCAATATACTTTAAACTACAGAAAACAGGGCACTTACTATACCTGGGAAAAAATTTATGGCCAGCACAGGACAAGAACATAGGGACTGCAGAGGACATGCGAACATATGAAGAAGCCAGCAGAAGGCCATTTGGTCTATTTAGTCTGCTCGTATTGCAGGGTCCACAGCTTGAGTTACTGTCCCTGCCCCCCCCATGCTCTCTACTCATGATCCTTACCTTCCCCATGCCTATCTCAGCCTCTCTTGATGCAGCCCACTGTCTTCAACAAGACCACCTCTTCTGGCAGTGCATTCCAAGTGTCCACCACCCTCTCTGTGAAGAAGTGCTTCATTATCTCCCTCCTAAACATCCCCCAGCTTAAGACGGCCCCCTCGTGTTCTAGTGCCACTCAGCTTAAAGAGACCCTCCTTATCCACCTTATTTATCCCTTTCAAGTACGTGAAGGTCCCAGTCATGTTCTCCCCCCCCATCCTTTCCTCTAGGGAGTACATGTTCAGTGCCCTCAACCTCTCCTCGAATGCCTTGCCCTGCTGATCCATTATCGTCTTTGTAGCCCACCTCTTTGAGCAGTGGGCACCAGTACCAAACTCCATACTCTAGATGTGGCCTCACCAGTGATGTACAAAAGGGTAGTATAACCTTCTCTCTCTTTACTACTGATCCCCCTAGCTATGCATCCCAGCATCTTGTTTGCCCTTGCTGCTGCTTTCTTGCACTGTGTGGAGTGCTTCAGGTCACTAGTGGTCATCACTCCCAGGTCCTGCTCCTCTGATGCAGATACCTGGACTCCACACGGCTAATACTCCATCCTGGGATTCTTGATTACAGTGTGCATAACTTTGCATTTCTTGGCATTGAAGCCAGGCCGCCCGATCCTGGACCACCTCCCCAACTTTTCCAAATCACCCTACTAGGATACCTCAAGGTTTCTGGTCTGCTGATGTGTAAACATGGATCTTTGCTGCAGTCCTGCATCAGAAGGGCCAGTAGGTATTACAGACCTTTTAAGGTGGACACTTGAAAGCAGTGGCTGATACAGCAGAACTACTGCAGACTTGAGCTTTAAAATACAAAATCCCAGGATGCCTTACGTGAGTCGAGTCATGACTTTTGCAGTGTGGTCAAGCTGGTTTTCACACCAGACTTGGAGATCTTTCCTGCTGTTTTCTCAAGTGCCACCCAAGGCTGTATAAGCACCCCTTACTTGGCCCCAAGTCCACTGCTGCCTAATTCATTTTCTGGTGCAGTTATTTTGGAAGGGAAGGGGGGGTTGTATTTTGGCTGTTTGGAGCAGAGAGCTCAATCCCTTCCACTTCCTAATGCTGAGCGTGGCCCCCATGCTAGCATGTTATGTGATGCAGCAGTATGGAGTGTGTGTGTGGGGGGCATGCTTCGTAGAGTGCTATAGGGACAGCTGTTGCGTTCAGTTCTGATTTGGAAAAAACACTTTAAAAACTCATCCCTGTAGTAAGGAGTGTGACCATGTGCTGTCCATATTATTGCATCACATAGTATGCTGGCACATGGGCGGCACTGAGGACTGGGAAGTGGAAGGGATTGAGCTCCACAGAGTTAAAATACCATCCCATCCCTTCCAAAATAGCTGCATAAGAAAATTATGAATTAGGCAGTAATGAACTTGGCTTTGGGGAGGAGCACCAGAAAATAGTCTCTTTAAGTAACTTTGTTTACCTGGAAATCCTGGTCCACTTGAGAGGTCGCTGTAGAGGCAGTAATTGTTGATGCCTGCAAGCTGCACAGGTAAACAGAACAAAGGATACGGGGACCCTCCCTTTAAAGGGGAACCGTTCACCTCGTATTGGGCCCCACCTCCATGTGAAGCAGGGCCTGATTAGCAGTTTAAAAGATGAAAGTATTTTAAGAACTTACTATGGTTTATATTTATTTTAAATTATATCTGGTTGATCCTGGGCCCTCCCTGCTGGCATTTAGAGGTAAATGTCCTCCCCGGCACGCACACGCGGCTGTCCCAATGATGACATGTTAGATGGGGAGCAGCCGGGGCTTGTCCATGAGTTTACTATATCCCTCTTGTTTAAAATAGCTCTGGTTTGGAACCTTTGTGTATGCATGCTATCCCAAGACCAAGTACGGGCTGACAGGTACCCTGCCAGTCGGTACCTGGTCTTGGTATAGCATGGACACACACAGACACCAAACTGGAACTGTTTGAAGATGTGTAAGAAAGGAAATTGGTCCATTGATGTCTGCCACTGTCCCCCCCCACACCGCTGTTACCTGACTTGCCCCCCAACACATAGCACCCCATACTTGCCTACCAGGGGTCCAACGCTATAATCCTCTCTGAACCAGAGAAACGTCTTCACTCTTCAGCACTGGACCTGGAACTGAAGAAATCTGGAAAGTTGTGGTCAGTGTATTTTGAACTTGTACTCATAACTCTTGCCTCCCCCCACCTTTTCAGTTTTCAGCATGGCCTTTTTGGGGTCCCACCTCATGAACTGGGTAGGCAGATTTTTCAAAAGTAGCTGGAAAGGTATTTTGGCAGCCGTTCTGCAAAATCAACTTTCTGGAAAGATTTTAAAATTTTCACCTGGGTGCATGTGGTGGGATGATAAGAATAAGTTGAAATTTTGGGGTCAGGAAATTTAATAAAGTTATGAAGGTACATTGACATTTTTCAACTCGGGCTTATAACTTTGGCAGTTTTCAAATTTTCAACATAGCTATTTTTTTCACCACCTCATGAACATGACATTTATTTTATTTTTTTTAAATCCTGGCCAAAATATGTTTTCACTCTTGCGGCAGGAAATGACGTTTCAGCCAGTATGTTAAAAATGACACTTGTCATGTTCAGAAGGAGGGTTCATAAAGACTGTGGAAAATTAAGAGGCAGATGTCACAAAATAAAGTTATGAAAAATGCAGACTTTTTTTTTACAGTTACTCATAACACTGCATTGTGATGCATGCAGACTTTGGCCCCCAGTTTTCAACATAACCCTGTTCTTACCTCACTGCATGAACATAAGCTTCATTTTTAAAATCACCTCCAAAGTGTATGTTTGCTTGTGCTCCACAGTGTCACCTTTTGAACAGGATTATTCCTCCTGCCGTGATCATAAATTGCGGTCATAAAAAGTTTTGAAAAATTGGAGTTGGAATGTCAAAAACAAAGTTATTAAACTGAAACATTTTTCAACCTTTACGCATAACTTTGTGATTCTAGCCCCAAATGTGCGCACAGCCCTTTTGTTACCCCACCTGATGAACCCAACAGGTGTAATTTTTCAAATCCCCTTTGAAACATGTTTTCACAGTCCCTATGTGAAACCACCTTACAGACAGGATTTAAGAAAAAATTCATTTCTTGATCATAGCATGGGGCCATAAAAAGACTATTGAAACTTTGGGTCATAATGTGAAAAAAACTTAAGTTATGAAGAAACACTGGTTTGTTCCAATGTTTACTCTTAACTGTAATTTTGCAAATTTTGGTCCCTAATGTACAACATATATACTGTGTGTTACCCTACTTCATAAACATGACGGGTCTTGTTTTTCAGATCCCCTCTGAAACGTGTTTTCGCGGTTGTGCTGCAAAATCACCTTTAAAGGAAAGCTGTCTTAATTTCAAATCCCTTCCCCTGAATAAGCTTTTTATGCAGAAAAGATCCTTTTTAATGTGCTGCCACTTTATTTTTATTTTGAAAAGTACACAGACTTTTCCAAAATAAACATAAATGGCACTGCATTAAAAAGGGACTTTTCAAAATAAAAAAATAAAAAGCTTAAATTGGGGGTATGCCGGGGGGGGGGTAGAATTTGAAAGACAGCTTTCCCTTAAAAATTCTAACATCAATGTGGGAGCCTACTGAAAGTTATATATTGCCTCTCAGCTGGCCTATCCCGGGTAAACATAATCTGAAAATATGTGAAAGCACGATACCACTGAAAATGACAAAGGAAATGATAGAAAGTATCCTTCGAATGGCAGAAAAAGGGGAGATACTGCTGATGGGGGATCTGAATATGCCAGATGTTAACTGGAGTGCATTTGCAGCTGCCACTTCGAAGAGTGGGGTCATTCTAGATGCCCTACAGGGGGCATGCCTTAGACAACTAGTATTGGAACCCATTCGAGAGGGAGCAATCTTAGACCTGGTACTCACAAATGGAGATGGCGAGAGGACATCAGAGATTTAGATGTGGGTAGCCTTTTGGGAACTAGTGACCATCAAACAGTATGGTTCATGATTAACACAGCAGTAGAGTCCAGCCATACAAAGGCAAAGGTACTGGACTTCAGGAGGGCTGACTTTGCCAGAAAGGGTAAGTGCCTGAGGAATGCACTAGCAAATGGACAGGAAGGAGAGGTGGAAGAATAATGGGGAATAATCAAAACTGCCATCACAGAGGCAACAAGCCTTTGTGTGAAGCAGATAAAACAAAACTATGTAAGAAATCACTGTGGTTCTCAAAGGAGGTGGCAGGAAAGGTTAGGGAGAAAAAGAAAGCATTCAGGAAGTACAAGGAATCACAGAAGGTTCAGAGATATGCAATTAAAACAAAAGGAAGCAGGGAAGGCAGTCAGAACAGCAAAGGCTGAAACCATGGAAAAGATAGCCAACTCGGTTAAGAAGGAGCATAAAACCTTTTATAGGTACATCAGGGAGTGAAGGAAGACCAAGGGAGGGATAGTGAGGCTTAATAAAGGGGAGCGGGGTGGACTGAGGGTGACTGTGAAAAGGCAGAGATACTAAACAAATATTTTTGCTCAGTATTCACAAATGAAGAGGGGAACTAATGAAACCAAATAATAGAAACACTCTAGATATGGCGGTTGATACCAGCCCATTCAAAGAAGAAAGGGTTCTGAAAGAACTCTTAAAACTGAAGGTGGACAAAGCAATGGGGCCTGTTGTGATTCATCCCAGAATTCTAAAAGAACTAAGGGTAGAACTAGTGATACCACTGACTACCCTCTTTAACAAATCATGGGAGGATGGGGTGGTACATGAGGACTGGAGGAGGGCAGATGTTGTTCCACTTCACAAAAGTGGGAGCAGGACAGAAGCAGGAAACTACAGACCTGTTAGTTTAACCTCAGTGATTGGGAAAATGATGGAATCACT
This sequence comes from Neoceratodus forsteri, assembly GCA_016271365.2. Taxonomy (NCBI): domain Eukaryota; kingdom Metazoa; phylum Chordata; order Ceratodontiformes; family Ceratodontidae; genus Neoceratodus; species Neoceratodus forsteri. Next base: position 621,274,562 of record CM028130.1, read on the forward strand.
TCTGAAGGAAAGAATTGTTGAGTACCTAGAGGCCAGTGGGCACAGAACCCAAGGCATCATGCATTCACAGCGGGAAGGTCCTGTCAGACGAATCTAATAGATTTCTTTGACTGGGTGACCAAAGTAATAGATCAATGAGGGTCTGTGGACATGGCCTACCTAGACTTTACCAAGGCATTTGACACAGTCCCACACAAAAGATTAATATACTAGCTGGCCAGCCTGGGAATGGGTCCCAAGATGGTAGTCTGGGTAAAGAATTGGCTGGAGAATAGGACACCAAGGGTAATAGTAAAAAGAGTCCATTCTGAAGAAAGGGGGGTTATCAGTGGGGTACAGCAGGGCGCAGTACTAGGACCAGTTCTCTTTAATGTCTTTATAAGTGACATTGCAGAGGGGTTGGAAGGAAAAGTATGTCTCTCTGCAGACGACACAAAGATCTGCAACGGAGTCGATACACAAGGTGGAGTGGAAAGAATGAGAAGGGACTTGGCAAGGCTGGAGGAATGGTCAAATGTATGGCAACTTAGATTCAGTGCTAAGAAGTGCAAAGTAAGGCACATGGGAAATAAAAAACCGGGGAAGAGTACACAGTGGGGGGTAGGATAATAACAAAAATGGAAAGGGATCTGGGGGTAATCATATCAGATTACCTAAAGGTGGGCAAGCAATGTGAGAGGGCAGTAAGGAGGATTGGGGGGGGGGATACTGGGATTCATAGGGAGAGGCATCACCTGTATAAAAAAAAAAAACAGGAAGTTGTTATCCCCTCTTTACAGACAGCTGGTGAGACCCTTTCTGGAGTACTGCATGCAGTTCTGGAGACCCAATCTCCGCAAAGACAAAGACAGGATGGAGGCAGTTGAGAGGAGGGCAACTAAAATGGTGCAGAGTGTGCACCAGAAGACATATGAAGAGAGACTTAAGGAGCTTAATATGTATAGCCTCAAGGAAAGGAGGGAGAGGGGAGACATGATAGAAACTTTCAAGTACCTCAAGGGAATCAACAAAGTCCAAGTGGGTAGCATCTTTCAGGAAGAGGTGTGCAAGAACAAGGGTACACAATTTGAAGCTTGAGGGGGACGGCTCAGAGGTAATGTGAGGAAGTAATTTTTCATGGAGAGGGTTGTGGATGCATGGAACATCCTTCCTGAGGAGGTTGTGGAGTCAAAAACAGTGGTGGATTTCAAGAATGCATTGGACAGTCATATGGTAATTCTAGGGGTTGGGGGTAGGAAGAAGTAGGCTGTTGGTTAACTAGGATCTGCAGCTTATCCATTGGGTAGGGAAATGGGCAGACTGGGTGGGCCAAGCGGTCCTTATCTGCTGTCAAATTCTATGTTTCTATGGCTTTTTAATGTTAGCTCGGGCATGAGGGGTAAAAAAGGCGATTTTTAAATCAGCCGAAACGGAGCTCCCAATCAAGGCTGCTATCTCAGCACCGGCATCACATGACTGCCCCGGCTTTTTTTATTCTTGACACAAGGTTATTAGCAAAATAAAGGTGGTTCTCCCAGGGCTTGCACCGTACATGACAGATGACACTATAGCAGGCAAAACATTTTTCAACACTTTCTTTCAGGTAAACTGCTCTCTTCCCACAAACATTTTAAGACACCGTGTCCAGCCCTATTTCAGTGTTCTCGGACTTCTACGAAACTGCTGCCCAACCCTATTTCAGGGACCTTGGACTTATGAAATCTGCTACCAGTCCTATTCCTGAATCTATTTAAAGCATCACTATGTGACTGCAGTTAACACCTAAAACACATTTTCCTCTGGGTAATCAGATCTATTTGCACCTGGAATGAGGGGATAGCTCACTCTGGTCACAAACTAGATTATCATTGCCATTACTTTAGGACACAGGATTCTCTGCCACATGGGAGCTATCCTATTACACAAATGTTGGGTCAAGGTCGATGGCACCTGTATCTGACAGACACCAGGCAACTCCCCTTAAACAGTTAATGTTTCACACACTTTGTACCAAGGTCCATGGCACCTGTATCTGACAGACATCAGACAACCCCACTTAAACAGCTTACATTTCACACAATAGTTCCCCTCAGAACACTTGGAAAGTACTTGAATCTTCAGATCTCATACAAGTCCATTTCTTTAACTTGTACACACACAATCTATAATGAGTGGGCAGTGCTAATAGCTCTTACAGTCTTTTGGGGGTTGCCCCAAAGTACTCACTGAACATTCAGTCCCATTCCTTCTTTTCTGTGAAGAATCTTCACCACCTCAGACTTCACAGGATCTGGTAACCACCACTTCCAGAGAAACCAGCCTTTGGATTACTGTACTATGGCAGAAACACAAATGAGGGTCCTTCCCTTTTCACAAGAGTGCCAGCAGACAGCTCTCGCCCTTAGAACTCTCACTGAACACCTCTCACTTCAAACTCTAACTTCAGAATGCTGACTCCCAGTTCAAAACAGCTGTTAGCCAAGTGTGACTTATGCTGCTGCAAGAGTTCCAAGCAGTATTACCTCATCCTCTGCTCAGCAGAGCCAGGGAAATGATGATGTAATGTTTTACAGAGCATTTAAAACCCTCTGAACACTGCCCAAGCTACTTGCCTGGTCTAAAACTGATGGGATTCTAGTAATCCCAGGAACTGGCCTGTTACACTCACCACCACCAGATGAACTTGCTGTCTGCAGCAAGGCTTTGAACTGCAACACATGCCATCCAATCACTGGGCACCCTACGGGGAGGGGTGGCCAGGCCCTTCTCCACCTATGACTTAATGTAGGCAGGTTGCACCAGAGAACATGGAGGCATGCTGAAGCAAACTTCAGCCATCTACTGACAAACTAGCTTAGGGACCTCACTCCATGGTGTCCCAAAGGAACATCCTGAGGACCTCTTGACAGGACAGAACTGATCGCCCCTACCCCAGGTCAGGGCCACCATCCTATCCAAACCCTAGCCCACTAGGGAAAAGCTAACATTGCACTACCCAAGGGGAAGCTATATCGTTACACATTTCATATTACATACTGCTTTAGGAACATACATACATATGACATTGCTATGAATTCCCAAAGCCCAGCACTGCACATTTTACACCTGCAATTGAAAATGTTTAAACATTTCTAAATCACACTTAAAACACTTTTAAAAGACTAGGAAACACTAGAGGCTCCAGCTGAGCCCCAAATCCTCTTCTTTTCTTTTGCCAGCTACACCTGTAAGAGAAAACCCGCAAGAAAAACAGCAGCGCAAACCTCCCACCAGCAGATACAATACAATCAAAAAAACTTCTTAAAGGGTTATTCTAAAAAAAAAAAAAAACAGTATAAAAGTGCAAAACCATGCATACAAAACATTTTGAGTGAGGAGGGTTCCAAAAGTCTTCCTAAGGATAAAATGGTCTGAATGCACAAGGCACTCCACACAGAAAGAGTTCCTTGAGGATAATGGCCAAAGCCAGTCCAAAACAGTTCCTGTGAGCAGGCTTGAGGCCTACTGGAAATGTCCAGAGCATATGTCCACTGGACCAATGTGAGAGGGCATTATACTTTAGAAAGGAGTAATTCAACAGAAAAATAAGAAACTTTGCCCTACCATTTCAGATGGCCAGGTTGATGGTTCTGAATCACCTCTCTCTCACTGGTTTGGGATCACTTCTCTTCTCCAAGCTGAAGACAGGTCTTCAGATCAAACTCTTCCATGGCACCTGTGGATCTAGTTCTGCTGACCGAGGAAGAAACTGCAGTCACAACCTCCCTCATTGCTTCTGGGGGGGGGAGATACACTTCAACCTTTCGAATCTTCTTTCTTTGGCTGATTGCCTGCTGAGAGTGTGGCCCACCAACCACAGATTTTGCTTATTACTGGCTCTTCCAGGCACTTTCAGGGGTAGTACCATCTGGGATAAGGATGATGGATGATTGCCCCATCTGGACGAACAATCTTTATGGAGTGCACAGTCTCTTTGCCACCAAGATCAACTACTACTACTGAGTCCAGGTGAAGGGTGTGACCCACCTTCCAAGACTTAACTTTATCTTGCCAAACTTTTTCTCTGGTAAGTGGACCAATACTTTTCATCTAGCGCCAAAGATCACTTGTAGAGGCCCTGGCTTCTTCCAGCATCCATTGCTCTCTACAGTCCTCAATTTTCTTCCACATCCATATCAGCATAAATGGATATCTGACACCAAACTCTTTCCCAGCTCTCCTCCCAATTGCTCATTCTTCTTTGACGTTCTTTGGCAGATGCAGGCCTACAGCCTGGCTTGGGGGTGGCCAAAGCTGTTGCAACCAAATATCTTAGTTCCACACAGGTACAAGGTAGTCCACACCTGTGTCTTCCTACACCTCTTACACACTGGAGCCTCTCCCCTTTTCTGAGGGCTCAAAAAGTTTTACAGTTGCTGCTACAGCTGATGGCATTGTCTCACCACCAGACACCTCCAACTCTTCCAAAGCTTCCATATGGGCCAACCAGGAGCCAGTTATGGTCTCAACCCCCACAAACACCCATTCTTCACTGCTGCCGGAGGCATGGGCCTCCCAAGTGATGAGGTCCTCCAGCTCATCTTCCCCGAGCACACTTAGAGTCAGACCCGCTACCCAAGGGTCCACAAGTTCAAGTCCTGCCACTGCCAAACCCCTCTCAGCCTCTTCCTTAGCCAAGGGGCTACAAGCAGCTTGCACCTCTTGCATGCTGCATTCAGTCACATTTACAAAAAAAGTCCCACAGGAAATCTTCTGCTTCCTCCTGCTTACTCTGTGTATCAGCCTGTCTTTCACAGTTATGCTCTGCTCTGAAGGTCCACATAGGGGCCAACCGGACACATGGTACAGTTTCTTTTGGAGGGCCACTAGCCATACTCAAGCCAAAATTCTTTCTGCAGTCCTGGCAGTGGGAAACAGCTATTATGTCTCATCCAACTTTTAAACATACTGAACATACACTGACTGGAAATCCAGGGAGCACAATGTCATGGGGAGCTCCTAGACAATCATACTATTATTCAAATTTTCTCAACTCCTGTTCTTTCTGGGTCACTCAGGTCTTAACATGCAAAGGATAGGGTTTGCCTCCACTTGCCATGTTTTCGTCTCTGCAAAACATCCATAAAAAATCACTATTACAAAGTGCATAAATTCTCACAGTCTTTTGTTGCTTTAACAGTCTTTTCTTTAACCTGCCCACTTAACTGAGTGACCTGTGTTTTGCTTTACCGCACTGCTGTTTATGTTTTGTTTGCCCTGGCCCCAAACATGGCTGCTGCACTTTTCCACTGCATCACATACCACACTCACACTGTTTGGTCCTCGTTGTTTCTTTGCACAAACACTTTACTTTCTGGCTCAAACCTGTTTGCTTTGCACAAAACTTGCATACTTTGCTCAGCAATGCCCAGAAACTTTTTTGTTTGACTTTTAAATTTTTTTTTAGGGTACTCATTGAAGTTACTTGCTTTACTGTGCTGGATGCGTCCTTCAAGCCAGTTGATGGCACTTGTTCTCATTTCTTTGGACAGTCCACCCAACGTTTTGCACAAAACACACAGCGGTAGCTACCGGAACGATCGCTTACTTAGTCCACATGGGAGAAGCCCAATTTAACTGCTTTCAGCACTTTCCACTGTTCTTTTTGCAAAATTCCAAAGTACATCAATGCCACAACTCTCACTCATCTGACACCTTGCACCCTCCTCTCTTTCCCTCAAGAATATTTGCCAGGCCACTGAGCTCCAGCCAAGGGATGGGGCTTTTCTGAGAGAGCCAATCAAATTAACTTGATGCACACTCTCTCTCCTCGACGATCCTCGAGTTGGTGGAGCCAAATTTAAACTGCAAAACTGACTCTTTTTTTTGGCTTCATTTTTTCAGTCTCAAAAGCGCTTTCACTGCATTTTGACTTGTAAAACATATTTATTTCTAGCGACTGCGATATGTTTCCCCTTTGGCTTGGGGAACAATTATATCCATAGTACACAAATGTTTCCTGGCCCAAAATCACTTGCAGCTGGCAAATGTTGACCACTTTTAATAGTTTTAAGCACATTTCAAGCACAGTTCCTCAGTTTCACTAAAAAGTTCCATATAGTAGTCCACTCTCAATACTGTACATTGCAAGGCAGGCATTTTCTTTGGCAAAATTGCAGCTTTTTTTTCCACAAAACAATCCCTGGCATGCTGCACCGCCACCAGACAGAAAGACCACAAACATACCCTCTGCATTGGCATGGCAATTGTTTTCCTCTCCCCCAAATCCTAGGATGAGCCCCCAAGTTTGTAACACTACTACTATACCCCAGCCAAGAACCACTATCTCAGGATAGGGGTTGGTGCACTCTCTGGGGTTGGCTAAGCCGCTACTGTTTAAGTGTAACCCTGCTACTATGCCCCAGCCAAGAACCACCATCTTGCAACCAGGACCCCCCTACTTGTTACTCAGACAAGGCAAAAAGCCACAAGCTGGCAGAAAATAGGCATCACGCTCGGCATTGGGGCAAACTCCTGGCTAAAGCATCTCAGAGGTTGGGGTAGAACACAAAACCAATATTTCAATTTACACAAGTCTAGGAGAGAGGTGCCAAGGCTATGCTGTGTCTCCTATCTGAGGGGCCCAAAATCATCACTCAGCAGGGACACTGGTTTTCCATATACACAGAAACATGGACAGATTCCTGGTATCCTGATTGGCTAATGGAGACTTACGGAATCATGATTGGCTGCACAGAATTTCAGTGCTAAACTTGAACCAGCATTTGTTATCATCAGCCCTGTGATTTCTATACCTTAAAAGGCCCACTGCTGCTGCTGCAAACCCCCTTACAGGAACCTGCTAGTGCTAACCTATATTTTACTTTATCGGAGCCTTGTCTGCCTGACTGCCTCCCTACAGAAATGCTGCGTGGGAGCCGCTTCTCTTTTCTGCACTTTCCATCCTGAAAATTCAGTAAGTTAGCTGTCGTATACCTAACCTGCTCCATGGAAATGTGTATGTGTGTGTGTATTTATTTATTTTATTTATTGAAAGGTATCAGAATTACAATCCTTTGTGTCAGATACTCTTTTTCAAAGGCTCCACGTCAAGTATACAACAAATGGACATAACATGTAGTGAAAAATACATAGGTGGGTTGGAGGCATTACAAACAAAGGTGAGGAAAGGGAGGTACTGGAACTGGGTAACACTTTAAAATCTACATTTGGAGAATAAATTCATAGGTGGAACAAACATTTTGAACAAGCATGATATCACAGCAGGATACAGGAGGGTACACTGCGTAATGTGCACAGTTTACATACATTCAGGTTGTGGTACATTGCAGATATATAATATTTATATTTACAGTTTTATGGTATATTTACAGTACAATTTACAGAGCAGGCAGGACAAAGTTCCTTGTCAGGTGAGAGGGTGTTAGGAGCAGTTAAAGGAGCAAGAGGTGAGGAGGTAAGAGTGAAGCAGGGATTTAAACCTGCCTAGCTTGGTTTCTTGGTTTATGTGCAGGGGAAGGGAGTTTAACCATGTGGGGGCTCTGTAGTAAAAAGAGCATTGGCCTAGGGAGTTTTTTTGCCACGGCACCAGGAGGGTTGGTTTGAGCGAACTCCAGGTGGTCCTGGTGGATGGAGCAGGTAGCAGGAGGAGGAGAGGGAGGGGGCAGTAAGACCAGGGGATATTTTTCTGGCTAAGAGGCAGGTTTGGTATTGAAGCCTGCCATTGAAGTCTAGCCAGTTGGTACTGCTGTAAAGGGAACAGGTGTGGGTGGTTTTTGGGCAGCCCAGAGCGAGGCGGCAGTGAGTGGTGGTGGGGGAGCAAGACAGCAAGTTCCTGAGGAGTGGAGGCTAGCACTAGCAGTGAGACCGGCTTGGTCTCGTAAGGATGAATGCGAAGGTGTTGTGCCTCACAAGAACCGGGCAGGGTTCAGTCTCAGACACTGCGTATTTCCCTGTGTGTTTTTTACTGTGGCTGTGGGATTCACTGCACCCTTTGACTTAGGGTTCTTGTCCCTTGTTCCCTTTCATGGCTTGCCCCCGCTGAACCTTTGCTTCTGCTTGCCCGATTCCCAGGGCACCAACACAGGGTGCACCCACTTTTCCATGATGGGGAGTGTGTGCTCATGAGTTCCTTGATCCATGACATTGCAGGGCTCATAGACAGCACCGTTAAAGAAGGGCAGTAAAATGGTGGTGGTGGGGGGGGGGCTGCTGAAGAACCTGCCACTGAAATGAAACCTGTCCTGCACCTTGTAGCTTTTTTAACTTTAAAGATTTTCAAATGTAGTTTTCTGGTAATCGCAGCTGAGGTTACTAACATTCATAACCTGACCGTCCGCTACCAGGAGTGTTGCTGTACAAAGGGCAGGTAGTATGCATACAGAACAAAAAAATATACAGCACTCCATACATAAGGCTCTCTTATAACAAATTTATTGTGGCTTCCACAAACAATTCCCAGGCACTTTTAGGGTACAGCTGTACCCTTGAAGCACTAGGGAATTATCTGCAGATGCTACTGTACAATAAATTCATTATGAGAGAGCCTTAGTGTAGAGCGCTGTATATCTTTCTGTTCTGTAGGCCCAACTGAGGTGCATTCCCCAGTTTTAAATAGGGTCCAACTTTGGACTTATATAGTGCAATAAATACATGGTAGCATTTCATCAAAAGCGATCTGTAACTAACAATGTGCACACTACATGTAAGCGAGCACTCATCCACTGAAAGCACTCTGTGAAACAGCATTATAATAACGATTTATGCAGTGCTTAAGCAAAAAAATGGCAGCATACATTTCAAAACCCAGTTATGGGGTTTGAGAAAAGCCAGAAGACCCAGGAAGGGGAGGTGGAAAAATGAGTAAAAGGGCAGGTGGGAATAATCAGCACAAACTGTATATTCAGTATAAAACATAGCAGCTCAAGACAGCAACCGTGTATGCAACTATTGTATACATGTTTTCAAATCCTAATCTGTATTTAGTCCCATAGGTGTAATAGTTGCCAGTATAATATAAATTGTCTCAACTGGCAGGGTGAGTATTTGAATCTATACATAAAGACCCATGGGGAGGTGACAAACAAAATCCATTATTTTATTATTGAGGAGGGAAAGTTATCGAATTTTTACACTGATAGTGATTACACCTTGGGGACTAAATGCAGAAATACTCCAAAGCTCACATCAGCTCAGCAGCCCAAGCACCATTTTTTTTTTACATAAAGAACAATTGCAAATGTTTAGTACTGGGGCAGGGTGCTGGCCATGTGTAAGGTAAACTGGGTAGTGATAGCTTGCCATGTGTGTGTTGGGGGATGCTGCCTGTGTGTAGGGTGTGGTGGAGTTAGCTGTGTTGGGGTGGTGAGCAGGCCATGTCTGTAAAGGGGTGGAGCTGGCTGCGGGTGGGTTTTTGGGTGGTGTACTGGCTGTGTGTTGGAGCTGTACAGAGCTGGGATGTCAAGACTTGCTGACCTGGAATGCTTGCTGTGTTGAGGTGGATGGAGCAAGCTGTGCGTGTGTGGGAAGTCTGCCGTATGTGTGGGAGTAGTTGACTGTGTGTGCTGGCCAGGTTCCATGGCTGTGTGTGTGCTGGCCATGTGACATGGGTGATTGCTAACTGCGTGCCTTGGCTGGAGGGGTTGCTGGTCATGTGCCTTGGGTGGGGGGCTGCTGGATGCATGCCTTGGGTGGAGGGTTGCTGGTCATGTGATTTGGGTGGGGGTATGCTGACTGCATGCCTTGGGGGTTCTTGGCCACATGCTTTTTGTGGGGGGTTGCTATCCATTTGCCTTGGGTGGGGGTTGCTGGTAGCATGCCATGGGTGGTTGCAGACCACATGCCTTGGGGGGGTTGCTGGCCACGTGCCATGGATGGTTGTTGGCCACGTGCCTTGGGTGGTGGGTTGCTGGCCATGAGATATGGGAGTTGCTGGCCACTTGCCTTGGGTGGGGAGGTTGCTGGTTGCATGCCATGGTGGTTGTTGGCCTCATGCCTTGTGTGGTGGGCTGCTGACCTTGTGACATGGGTGATTGCTGGCCGTGTGCCTAGGTAGGGGGTTGCTATCTTTGTGCCTTGGGTGGGGGGTTGCTGGATGCATGCCTTGGGTAGGGGTTGCTGGCCATGTGATTTGGGTAGGGGTATGCTGACTGCATGCCTTGGGGGGGTTCCTGGCCACATGCTTTTTGTGGGGGGCTGCTATCCATTTGCCTTGGGTGGGGGTTGCTGGTAGCATGCCATGGGTGGTTGCAGGCCTCGTGCCTTGGGAGGGGGGTTGCTGGCCATGTGCCATGGATGGTTGTTGGCCACGTGCCTTGGGTGGTGGGTTGCTGGCCGTGAGACATGGGTGATTGCTGGCTGTGTGCCTTGGGTGGGGGTTGCTGGCCACATGCCTTGGGTGGGGGTTGCTGGCCACGTGCCTTGGGTGTGTGGGGGTTGTTGGCCGTGTGATTTGGGTGGGGTGTGTTGACTGCACGCCTTGAAGGGGGTTCCTGGCCACATGTTTTTTGTGGGGGTTACTGGCCATTTGCCTTGGGTGGGTGGTTGCTGGACTTGTGCCTTGGGTGGTGGGTTGCTGGCCACATGACATGGGTGTTTGCTGGACATTTGTCTTGGGTGGGGGGTTGCTGGCCATGTGCCTTAGGTGGGTGGTTGCTGGCCATGTGCGTTAGGTGGGGGGTTGGTGACTGTGTGCCTTGGGTAGGGGTGCATTGCATGTGGAGGGGTAGCGGGTTGTAGAGAAATAATTCTGCTCAATGCTCAGTAACCTTTGGACCTGAGAGACCACCACAGATCTCCATCCTGAACTGCTCATAGTTCCGTTGTGTGCTCTCGGGGATGGGGGTGAGGATGTGTGTACTCACGGAGAGGAGGAGGCTGCAGTGAAATACATTCACAATAAGTTTTAATCTGTAATAATTCTTTTTAGCTTGAAGTCAAGGAGCTGCTTCTATCATGATCCATTCGTGAATGTGGGGTGAGGGTTGGGTTGTACATGTACCAATTTAATGCTTAAATGCACCTAAAATATTTTTGTTACGATAACATAAGGCAAAGGCAGTCACTTAGGTGGGGTGAGGATGCTGAACAGGTTCACTTGGGTGGGGTATCCATATTGGGACTGATTATTGATGTTGGTGTTGTAGACAGAAGCAGTTTGTTTTGGGCTTTTTGGCCAAGTATGGTGGGAGCTGGATCCTTGGAACATAGTGGAGACTCACTGGCCTGTTGTGTAGCTGCAGGGCTGGGAAGCTCTCTTATGGTGACTGGCCTTGCTGGGAGGGACCAGGTGTATATGTGGGGAGGTGGCTGTGTTGGTGATGGGGGGAGCTGACTGTTCACTCTTTGGGGAGGGGATTGGCTGTATTGGTGCACTGGCTGTCTGTGACATCTGAGCGTTATTGGTGCAGTGGGAAGAGGAGTGGCTGTGTTGGTGCCAGGGTATGCTGGCTGAGTTGGTGCTGCTGTCACACCTGAGGGATGGGGCTGTAGTGCTGCTGCTGTCACACCTGAGGGATGGGGGCCGCAGTGCTACTGCTGCTGTCATCATACCTCAGGGATGGGTGCTGCAGTGCTGCTGATCTTCTTCGAAGCAATCTCTTGCAGCAGGTCATAACACATGGAAATTCAGCCACAGGCATCATTTCCTCCAGATGACATCTCAGCAGTTGACCCTGGGACCTCCCCCTAACATGTGGTGTCTGCCTGGAGGTATAAAATGGAGAGGTTCCAGCTACTCCTCGGTTCTTTTCAACCATGACCTGCATGCAACCAGTCCTCCTTTGGAGATCTGATTACCAGCTGTTGACCAGAAAAATCTGTTCGGGGCCTTGGTCCTGTACACGGCACCCAGGATTATGCCTCTGAAAATGATTCAATATACATCCTCCATCGGGGTCCCACCATTCAGAAAAAACTACCAAAAAAGGTAAGTATCTGAGAGGTAGCTGCTGTTATGTCATCTTCTATACCGTCAATGACTGCTGGCCCCTCTCTTGCCTCCATCGATAGTACATTCAGGGGTACCTGAGATGGTAGCCACTGTTCTGTCGTCTTCTCCACCATCAATGACTGCTGGCTCCTTGCTTACCTCTGCTGACAGCTCCTCCATCGATGGTGAGTTTGGGGATGAAATTACAGCTTCCAATAACTGCCTCCCCCTTCAGTGCTGTCTAGCTGTTGTCTGTGAATGATGGCTTCCAGCCCATCGATGTTTCTATCATTGCCAACCTTGCCTTATGGCCCGTTGACGATTCCTGGCTCTCTGTCAATGATTCTGTCATCGACGGCAGGGGCTTCAGGCCGGTCAATGATCCCATCGACAACTGGCCTTGCCTCACAGGGTTTAATTCTGGTGCCTACATCAATAATCCTGGGGTCCTAGATACACCTCCTCATTGATGGCTACACGTTTAGTTCCACTGCCTACTCCTATTCCATCAGTGGTTCCAATACACCCTGTCTAGTCAGCCACGGCTACTTCCACTGGACAGATGGCCATGTTCACTGTCTAGGCTCTGGTAAATGCCATCCTGGACCTGATTCAAATCCCACACCCCTCTAGGGAGGGGTTGGTTCTGGTCTATGTTCCATCTCGGCCTCCTTCGGCCCAGTGGATGGCCAGCTCTTCCCATCTCCCTGGGCCTGTACACCCAGGATGTGGATATGGAGAAACCTTTCCTGCAGGACTGGGATCTGGCCGACCTGGCAGTCGTGAACGGCACAGATCTTGGGGAATTCCCTCTGTCCTCCTCTGTTCAAGGGGAACCTACCCCTGAACTCCCTTGTTCTCAGCCAGATGACCCAACGTTTTCAGACATTATGATCCCCCTCCAGAAGATGTTTGGATTCCAGGGCACTGAGCACGTTGCTTCAAAGAAGACATTGGCTCAGTACCTGAGTGTACCACTTTGGCCATCCCCCCCTTGGTGGACGCCTTTGAAGAGGCTGTCATGGCTGCATGGAAGCAACCTTTCATGCTTCCTTCCAATCTGCGTAAGGCTGATAGGATTTATCAGGCTTTGCTACCCCTCCCCTATTTCTTGTCTCTGCCTCAGGTGGACTTGGTAGTGATCAATGCCATACATGATAGGTCCTCTAGGCCTCCATAAATGAGTGCTCAGCCCTCGGATACGGAATCCATGAAACTGGATGTCATACGGATTTTTTCCTCGGCCACCTTGTCTCTTCATATACTTAATTACATGGAACACCTCCTGTAATATCAGAGGAAATCCTAAAGGCCTCCTAGGTGACAGTCCAGTCCCTCCCAGCGGGTTCCATCCAGGAGGAGCTGACGGTGAAAATGTCTACTGCAGTGGCAATAAGTCACCACCTGCTCGAGGGCCACTTAAGATGCCATTGATACTATGGCTTGTATGTCCTCCGCAGGAGCGTGTCTCAGACAAGACACCTGGCTCTGGGTGTCACGAATTTCACAGAACATACAGCAATCTATCCTGAATGCTCCCTTTAAAGGAGTTCAGCTGTTTGGTCCACAGACCCAAGACATCTTGACAGATTTACAGGCCTCCAGTTGTACCCTTCAGTCAGTGTGGCCCCTTTACTGTCCAAAAGCACCATCGGGTGCAGGTTTTCCCTGTACCTGCTGGGGTGGCAAGCTATCTCCTCTGACCAGTGGCTCCTGCAACCGATCACTATAGGACACATACTGGAGTTCATGGAGATACCTCTTTCTTTGCCACCCAGGGTCTCTCACTACCCCCCCAGACAAGGCACTGGTCCTATGGACTAAGATTGATGCCTTGCTTTCAAAACAGGCCATTGCACCAGTGCCCCTTCCTCAGAAGGGTGTGGGACTTTACTTCCACTTTTTCCTGGTTCCCAAATGGATGGGGGATTTATGCCCTATTTTGGATCTGAGGTATCTCAACCTCTACATCACTTACCAAAAGTTCTGCATGGTGTCTCTTCCTACATTTCTACCTTTGCTGAACACAGGGGATTGTCTCAGCTCTCTGGATATGAAGGATGCACACCTCCACATCATGATGCACCTGGCTCACAGTTTCTCCATTTTATGTTCCATGGTCATTACCAATTCAGGGCCCTCCCTTTCGGACTTTCCTTGGCCCTGAGGGTTTTTTACAAAATGCCTAGTGGTAGTTGCAGTGGCCCTCCACAGGGAAGGCCTTTATCTTTCCCTACCCGGACAACTGGCTCCAAAGCATCCTCCTGCCACCAGCTGACTCTCATGCTTTCTTGAACCTTACAATTGCTCGTCCAAGTGGCGAATGCGGTAAACTATCCAAAGTCCAAGACAGACCCTATACAATGCCTCCAATATATCAGAGTCATGCTAGTCCCCTCCGTGGGGAAGGCATATCTGCCCATAGCTCAGGCGAATGCCCTGATTGCTTTGGCATGCAGATTAGAGTCCAGCAGATTAGTCTCCGCACAAGCCTACTGTCACCTCCAGGGACATTTAGTGACCACAATACTGACGGTCCTCAATGCCAGGCAAAATATTAGGGACCTTCAGAGGTCCCTCAGAGTCTGATGGGACCAGAAAAAAAGACAATTTTGATGCCCTGGTCCTGATATCTTCCCCGGCTCTTCGAGCTGTACAATGGTGGAAGACCAGAGACAATCTAATGCGAGGCATGCCATTCAAATCTCCTGTCCCTAGTCTCATTCTGACTACAGACATCTCCTTGACAGGTTGGGATGCTCATCTCCTACACATCAGATCACAAGGCTCTTGGACATCAGTGGAGGCCTGTCTCCATGTCAATGTCTTGGAGCTGAGGGCAGTTCTCTATGCCTTACAGGCATTCGAGACTCCCCCCCCCCCGGCTGCCTGCAAGTGCAATCAGACAATTCTATGGTGGTTCACTACCTAAACAAACAAGGAGGTTCCCATTTGTACCCTCTCTACAGAGAATCAATGAGGGTGTGGTATTGGGCGATCCAGAGAAATATTCATCTTCTGGCAGTACACATCCCAGGGGTGTCAAACACCCTGACGGATACCCTGAGCAGATCCACTGCCAGGCCCAAGAGTGGGAAATATTATCCGATGTCCTAAACAATGTCTTCCACCTGTGGGGCCACCAGGAGTTGGACCTATTTGCCTCTCCGCAAAACTGCTACTTTACTGCTCTCTCGTATGAGCGCCTGGAACTGTGTGGCGGGACGCATTATCTCTTTCCTGGTCAGGAAGATTTCTTTACGCCTTCCCAGTAAGGAGTGGATGGGCAGACTGGCATAGAACCATATTTTTCAACTTGTATACCAGTCTGCTGGGTCCATGCTATGTTCCAGTGGTTGGTCTTTGATGGTTGGTGGAGAGACGGGCTTGGCGGTCTGGTACACTTGCTGCAAAAAATGGTTCTGGCCTCTGGTCATGGAGGAGGGAGGGACAGACTGGCACACAAGCATTTTTTTCAACATGTACGAGTCCAATGGGTTCGTGCCATGCTCCTGTGGTTTGTCGCGGATGGTCGGTGGAAGGACATCTGTGTGTCCTTCCATGAAGCAGCTCCCTGAGGTAGGTGGTTTTTGGGGGACCCGAATGCCTGGTGTTGATACAACAGAGCTGCCGACTGGTAGCTCGGTTCTGTCTCCCACTGCACAGTTTGGTTTCCATCCACCCTGCAAAGAAATTAAACTATATTTTTGTGTTGCTGAGCCTGTGGGTGGGGGTTGGAGTCAGACACTATAAAAGTGAGCTGCCAACTGATAGTCCAGTCCCTCTCCACTCCTCCATCTACTCTCCATGAAATAAACCTTTTGTGTATGTGTGCACCTCATTGGGGGGGTCTGGGTCTATTTGGGGGGTGGTGTAGAGGCAGGTTGTGTTAGTGGGGTCGGGACACTGGCTGTGTTGTTGGGATGAGGGCACTGGTCGTGGTGATGGGGGCACTGATTGTGGTGGGGTAACTGGTCATGGTGATGATAGGGTGGGGCATACCTCTCAATTGTCCAGGACAGTGAGGGATGCTGATCATTTTTCCCCTTAGTGCGGTGGGGACACTGGCTGTGTTGTTGGGGTGGGGGCACTGGTGGTGGTGGGGGAGCACTGATTGGGGTGGAGAAACTGGTTGTGGTGATGGTGAGGTGGGGCATATCTCTCAACTGTCCAGGATAATGAGGGACGTCATTCATTTTCCCACTTAAAATGGCGCTGTCCTTCATTTGCCCTTTGTGGAATAGGTACTGCTGCCCAGACAGAGATTGTGCTATAAATTCAGCAAAAATGTATAATATTCTAAAATGAAAAACAAGAATAAATTTTGTACAAATAAACACAATGGTTTCCACCAGGTTCTGAACTAGCAGCTTCATATTTGAGGATGTGACCCTCATTCACAGGGTCTGTGTCCTTCAATGTCCCTCATTTTGAGTGGTCATGTTGGTGTGGTAGGGACACTGATCGTGGAATTGGCCATGTATGTGCTGGGCACGAGTGCACTGAGGGGCTGAGGGATGCTACATCTTATTTTTTTCCCCAGAGGAGAGATGGGGGCGGGGGGGTATGATAAGACTTTCAAATAGCTCAAGGGTGTAAATAAGGTACAAAAGGATAGCATCTTTAAAATAAATGTTCAAGAACAAGGGGCCATGATATGAATTATTTTTTAATTTTTCATTTTAGTCTTTGGTAACCAGGTAAGGCCCACTAGGCACAAGTGCCTGTTTTCAGGGGCGACCTGGGAGCACTGGGTGGTTAAGTAACTTGCTCAGAGTCACACAGTATGCAAGTGGAGGTTGTGAGAATCAAACTTAGGTCTGGTCTGCTGGATGTATCAAGCTTGTTCACACCTCATTCCTCTAACCTATAGGCTATACTGCCAGCCCATTGAGGGGGGTAGACTTACAAGTAACATGAGAAAGTATTTTTTTCATGGAAAAGATGGGGTTCCATGGAACAGCCTCCCAGCAGAGGTTGTAGGGTGCAAAACAGTAGGAGAATTAAAAAACGCATGTGACAGACATAAAGGAACTCTAGTAATATGGGGGAAGGCCTGCGATATATGAAATGGGTAGGGAAAATGGGCAGACTGAGTGGACAAAGTGGTCCTTATCTGCTGTCAAATTATTTTTCTATGTGGAGCAGGCTGTGTTTGCTTGAGTGGGGTGGGATGGACACCACTGCAGCTGTTTGGCTGTCTGTGTTAGGCGGTTCCAGAGACTTGTTGTTTTCTCAGCTGGGCTACCTGGAATGACTCAAAGAAAATAGACGCGCACACTTGGACAATAAAAAACTTTATTAAACTGCATCAAACTGAATCAACCATGTTGTCTCAAACACAATACAATGCAAGTACTTACCTTTCAGGGTGGGACCTGCGTGGCTGGTGGAAGCTTGCCATTTTAGTGGGGTTGTAGAGCTGCTGGCAGTTCACCAGCACGTGTGTGGCAGAGGTGAGCAGTGTGTGTAAGTAGTGTAGATAATGTTAGGCAGGGAACCCAGGCATGGACTTGGGTACCTGGAGGTATCTGACACAAACTGGGGGTGAAATATTAGTTTTTTGCCCTATGAAAAGGTGACCTGTGCATACTCCACTTGCATCAGAGGTATGGAGAACTGACAGTGTTGGTTCCTGGGGTGTCGGTTCTCTTTGTGGGGGACTGGCGTATTGGTGCCAGTGAAATATGTGTTCACTTGGGTCTGGTCAGAAAGAGTTTTTAATAAGTTTGAGCTCTGATACTTATTTTATTTATTTATGACTTTGGTAACTGGGTAAGTGCGCTGATACCAGAACCCATTTTCAGGCACGACCTGGGCCACCGTACAAGTGGCAAAGATTTACAAACATCAAATGCAAGATTATAGACAGAAAGACAAATAAAACATGATTACAAATCAATTACAGTTTACAATACAGAGGTAGCATAGGACATGAAAACTAAGAGGTTCCCCTTTTCCTGGAGACCAAGTAAGAAAGTAGACAATTTACTGTGAGTGCCATTTCTTGATTTGTTTATTCTTTTGGATATTTATGTGTCTCTTCATTAGCATCTCCACTAAGCAAGTGTGGATTTTTAGTGGGATGCACTTTGTTTATAAATAAACAAATTCAGGAAATGTTATGTTAGGACTGAACCGAGGAAGTCCACCATGGCATCTGGTGGTTCAGCTTAATTCACGTCTAAGCTCTGACAAACTTTGGTACAGGGTATGTGGCAGGTGCCATTGTAATGCCACTGCTGCCATCACACCTACGGGGTGGGGGCTGCAGTGATACTGCTCTGCTGTCACACCTGAAGGGTAGGGGTACTTCAATGTTGCACCTGCTGCTGCCACAACTGAGGGGTGGGGGCTTCAGTGCTGCACCTGCTGCTGCCACATCTGAGGGGTGGAGGCTTCAATGCTGCACCTGCTGCCACCACAGCTGAGGGTTGGGGGCTTCAGTGCTGCACCTGTTGACATCACACCTGAAGGATGGGGGCTGCAGTACTGCTGCTACCATCACACCTCAGCAATAGGGGCCATTGTACTGTTGCTGCTGCCATCACATCTTGTACCTATTAAAATAACTTTTAATTGGTTCAAGAATGATGGATGTACAATAGTGGAGGTCAAAATTGCTGCAATGCATGTCAGCAGAGTAAATAATTAAGTACAAAAAACAAAACATTGGTAAAAATGGATTTTGGCTTAGCAGACACCGGTGACAATACCGGTTTTTGCAATGTGCAAAACAAATTTGCCCTTTCTCAATCATAATAAACCAGTGTCCCCGTACACTCAGTCACTCAAAGATGGATTGTCCACAACCAGGAATTTAGGATGTTACTGTTGTTTCAATTGCGAATAGAATAGTGATTTTTTAGTGTTAGCTCAGGAATGAGGGGTAAAAAAGGTGATTTTTAAATCAGCCCGAACGACGCTCCCGATCGAGGCTGCTATTTCAGCACCGGCATCACATGACTGCCTCAGCTTTTCTTTATTCCTGACACAAGGTTATTAGCAAAATAAAGGTGGTGCTCCCAGGGCTTGCACTGTACATGACAGATGACACTTTAGCAGGCAAAACATTTTTCAACACTTTCTTTCAGGTAAACTGCTCTCTTCCCACAAACATTTTAACACACCATGTCCAGCCCTATTTCAGTGTTCTTGGACTTCTACTAAACTGCTGCTCAACCCTATTTCAGGGACTCTGGACTTACGAAATCTGCTACCAGTCCTATTTCAGGATTCTTGGATCTATTTAAAGCATCACTAGGTGACTGCAGTTAACACCTAAAACACATTTTCCTCTGGGTAATCAGTTAGATCTAGTTGCACCTGGAATGAAGGGGATAGCTCACTCTGGCCACAAACTAGATGATCTCTGCCATTACTTTAGGACACAGGATTCTCCTCCACACAGGTGCTACAAGAGACACCCTACTACACAAATGTTGGGTCAATGTCCATGGCACCTGTATCTGAGAGACGCCAGACAACTCCACTTAAACAATTTAGATTTCACACACTTGTTCTCCTCAGAACACTTGGAAAGTACTTGAAATCCTCAGATTTTACACAAGTCCATTTATTTAACTTGTACACACACACTAAATCTCTACAAATTGGGCAGTGCTAATAGCTCTTACAGTCTTTTGGGGGGTTGCCCCAAAGTACTCACTAAAACTTCAGTCCCATTCCTTCTTTTCTGTGAAGAATCTTCACCCCCTCAGGGCCTCACAGGATCTGGTAACCACCACTTTCAGAGAAACCAGCCTTTGGATTACTGCACTATGGCAGAAACACAAATGAGGGCCCATCCCTCTTGACATGAGTGCCAGCAGGCAGCTCTTGCCTTTAGAACTCTCACTGAACATCTCTCCCTTCAAACTTCAACTTCAGAATGCTGACTCCCAGTTCAAAACAGCGGTTATTAGCCAAGTGTGACTTATGCTGCTGCAAGAGTTCTATGCAGCATTACCTCATCCTCTGCTTAGCACAGCCAGGCAAATGATGATGTAATGTTTCACAGAGAGCATTAAAAATCCTCTGAACACTGCCCAAGCTATCTGCCTGGTCTAAAACTGATGAGATTCTAATAACTCCTGCAACTGGCTGGTTACATATGCATCAGATCCAGAGATAAAGAGAACACTTAGAGGTTGCATACAGAGCTAAAAAGGCACTGTATTTGATAACAAGCTCTGACTACAGCAGACCATAGTCCGATAATGAATAAGTCCTTCAAACTTTCAAGGTATTGTTTGCTATACATTTATTACACACAAAATCTACCTTCAACATACTTAGAATTCCATGACAATAAATTAGAAAGTGCAGTAATTCACCTGGCTCAGCTGCTGAGGGATAAGGACAAACAGTGCACATTCAGTGCAAAATACTAACAGTGCAAAATCACATACAAAGTTCAGTAACCTCTCACCCTGCTGCCAGCTTATCTACCCCAGTGCTTCATTCCAACAAGGGCTTTGTCAGGGAACATGGTTTGGCCATCAGTACACCTCCATTTTATATTTCTAAGTTCCTACAAACAGATGACGTCAAGTCCATTCGTACTGTAATTTCAATATTATTCTGCTATGATTAGTGGTACAGTGTAAACCACACTTCTCACAGTTTAATATAGTACACAAAAAATAAGTACCAGTACTCACAGAAGGGAGTAACAGAGTTACTTTGTGATTAATATTCCCATACATGCAATAATTCAAAGACAATTACAAAAATTATTAAAATCACAAACCCTCCTTAAAAACAAAACTTACAGCTTGTGCTTGATGGTTAGATCAATGGACACCCCACAGTATCTCTGAAGTTTTTTAACACTATCTTTACTGTTCAAATAAAGGAGAATAATCCAATGTGAAACATAGAAACATTGGTTGTGCTCTTTGGGAAAAATATGATATAATAGCCCCACATTTCCACTTCAAAACAGGGGCAGACATCAGTCTTGTATCTAAGTTAGAGTGTTTTCCCATGCATATACAGTTCCTTGAACCATCTTGAGACTTTCTGCGCTCAAATTCAAACACCATGTCCCACAATCTCTGTAAGTCACTAGGAACTGCTGATATTCATGTCTTACAATACATACAATGGAAACAAAAACAAAGCAGCTTTAATATTTGTAATGCTACATGACCCCCTTTCATAAATATCCCCCACCTCTCTATAATCAAAACATTAAATTAATCATTCACTGTAACTGTACAAAATCTAGGTTTATAAGTTATAAATGAATCCAGAATTTTCCTAGTAGGTTTTTGATTCCCTTGGAGAGAGCACAGTAAATAAGCATGGGAAGGGAGTGTGTGTTACACTGTTTGGTGTGCATGGCTATCCACTAAGGTGGTCAAAACAGAGAGAGTGTGCTCAAGTGGAAAGTAGAAGTCCGGTGCCAGGCTGGAGCTGCTAACCCCTCCACTGGGGTAACTCTTTATCTCAGGGTCTGAACCACTGCGGTGTTTGTACTGCCCTGAAGGCACACAGATAGCCAGTAAACCAGGGTAGACACAAGCCCCCATCAGATCAGTGTGACTGAAATTTGCTATGGCTGTACCTGGGTTGTACCCCCTCCCAAAGGAAGTTACAGAATAGCCTGTGGTCAACCAAGTAGGGGGTATCTCTAGCGACAAGTGAAACAGAAAATGTTCCAGCTTGGTGGCGCTGAGGGTTGAGGCTCTGGATGTCTTACCTCATGCTGCACCGGCGACCCTGTTTGGGAATGAGCATGGGTCACCAAGGGTTGGTGAGGAGGAGGAGGAGGAGGAGGATAAGGCATCCGCTGGACTGCTCTCCTTCTCTGGGGAGGGGGGTTCACTTCCCGATGCCCGACTGCCCCCTGGCAGAGGCTGTGGGTCAGGGCATGGGGTGACAGCATTGAGTGGAGTCTGGGAAGATGCCTAAGGGAGAGGCATGTGGACGCATGTACCTCTGCCTCCACCAGCATCATTGCATGCCCATGGATCCAGTGGGGGGGGGGGCAGAGCAAACAAGGAAAAATGTGGCACCTCTCGCATGGCTTCATGGCCGTCCATGAGTGTTCATCGGGAAGCCAGCACCCGAACTGGATCCGAGAAGGTGGGGAGTTAAGGGGCTCCCTGCTGCCCCACTGTGGGGGGTAAGCTGCAGGGGTTTCAGGTGCTGGCAGTCCAGATCGAGATGGATGGCGGACGGATCCCCGGCAAGAGGATGCGCGGTCTAACGGGGCAGAGAGGTGGCCCAAGGAGAATAAATAATCTCAAAAAAATAAAGTGAGAGAGAAAATAAAATATGTTTAATGCAGTCACCATTTTGAGGGCTGCTATTCCCAGCCATATTAAATTGGTGTAGTTTCCATTGGTCGCATTCTGTCTTAATTGCAGTCAATAAGGGGTGCAGGTTGGTATCCCACATTTCAAAGATTGTAGAGGGGACTTTAATACCCAAATAGGTAATTCCACCTGGGGCCTATCAAATCCCACTAGCTTCCACCATGGGGGCCAAGCAGTGCTGATTTAAAAAGAGGACTTTGGTTTTGGACTGGTTAACCTTTAGGCCAGAAAACTATGCAAAATGGTTGAGAAGAACCAGGACGGGGTGAGATAGAAGTAGCTGTATCTCCTAGAAGGACCTGGAGATCATCAGCATACATGAGTGTAGTGTATTGGGTGGGGCCCACCTATATTCCTTGGATCTCTTTTTGTTGCTGAATAGCAGCAGCCAGAGGTTCTACAGGTAGCACAAATAGAAGCAGGGAGAAGGGGCACACTTGCCTCATGCCTCTAGCTCGGGGGGAAAGGATCCAAAGGCAGAGAGTTTGTGAGTACTCTGCTGGAGGGGGAGGACTAGAGGGAGTGAACCCAGGCCCCCAGTCCCAAGTGGGCTAGTAACAGGTGCAGATAATTCCATTCAATGGAACTGAAGGTCTTTTCAAAACCAATCACCACCATCACAGCAGGGCTGGAGAGGCCTTTAGCAATATGCATAATGTAGATAAGACAGCAGATATGATCAGAACTAAAGTTACCCTTAACAAAGCTCTCCTGGGAGGCATGGATGAGCTGAGGTGGGGGGGGGGGTTGAACCTGTTAGCCAAAGCGTTAGCATGGATTTTGCTGTCCACATTAATTAGGGAAACAGAATGCTAGCTGGCTGCTTCAGTCGGGTCCTCCCCTTTTTTTGGACAGAACAGTGATTGCTGCTTCTCTGGGGGGTGAATGCCAGACAGCTCAGCTTCCTGATAAACTTGGCTGAGAATGGGGAAGACAATGGGGGCCAGGGGTGTAATAATTCCACCAGAATCCCATCCCCTCCAGAAGTTTTCCCACTATTTAAGGAGAGGAGGGCTTAGGAGGGCTGACAAAGCCTCTGGGCGGCTGTCCCCCTCTCCTGCTCCACCCCTCGCCCCTTTTCCAACATATGACAAAGCCCCCTCAGGCTACTCCTTCCTAACTTCGGGTTTGACTCCTTGAGGCCTTTCTTTAAGACCTAACAATAAAAGTTGTACCGCATGCCAAATGCACTTCTAGTACCTGTACAACTTAGGAAATGCAATAAACTACTTGACTGCATGTACAGCCTGTCAGTATACTACCACTGTATTCTTGTCTCCTCCTCCTCTAATGAAATGTTACCTTGTAATTTGTTCTGTCTGTTTGTTCTACCTGACATGGAACATTTGTAAAAGAGCCTGTTGGTTCAAAGGTATTAATCTGCAAATGAAATAAATAAATAAATATTTCTACTGGAGACAGTGGTGCATCTAACTGAGTAGGCTGTTCAGGGGTTAGCTGAGCCAGTGCAAGAGAGTCTAAAAAGCACAGAATGACTGCAGCATCTCTAGTTGTGTGGGAGGAACAGTGTAGTGTAGATGGTGAGCATAATGTTGTTAACCTCCATTGGTGAGGTGTGAACCTGGTCTAAAGAGTTTCTCAGGCCTCCAGTAAATCTGCTTTCTGAGCCTGCATGCCAGGAACTTTCCAGCCCACTACCCTCCTTCCCAATACCTATGTTAAAGGTGGAGTACAGAAATCTCTGCCTTGTGAGAAAGCAGGGTATTGACATCCATTCACAAGTTGACATTGGAAAGGTTTAGAGAGGAAGGAGGATCGGACATGATGTGGCCTTGAGGAGGGTTTCTGCTGCCTTGAGATCTTGCCTAGTTTGTGGAGCTGTTGCTTTCTTTTCCTCCATTTGGCTGCAGTGTAACCAGTAATTTTCCTTCTGATGGTGGCCTTATACACTTCCTATGTGGTCCCAGCAGAGATGTCCTCAATTTTGTGTTCTGCAAAAAGTAAGACTGTTTCCTTCTGTATCCAGGGAACAAAATCAGGATCCCTAAGCAACAATGGATCGAGTCTCCAAGAGGAGAATTATAGTGGTGGGTCCCCCCAAAGAAAGTGTAGCTGAATGGGGAAGTGATCTGAAGTGACAAGCAGGATAGTAGAGTCCAAAGAAGCTTTGGTGACTGGACAAGAGGTAAACCAGAAGTCCAGAAGGCTATAGGAGTTGTGGATGGCAGAGTAATAAAGAAGAGTAATTTTTTTCATAGGATGTTTTTCTGCACCTCTGTGGACCTGACAGGGGCTACAACCCCTCCCATGAAGAGGTACTGTATGTCCTCTGGCTCCACTGACCACTCCTGCCCGGCCCCCCCAAAATTCCCCTATGGCTCCCCCCCGCGGCGGGGCATGGGCAAGGAGTGCCGGCTATCTCCTCCCCCTCATAATACAGCAATCTAGAATCGGGGGGGGTGGCCACACAGGAGCGATTGGGGCCATCATGGATCCTGCCAGGTCCATTTTCCCTCAATTTTCTCCCACACCCTACACCCGTGCAATGGGTGGAGCAGCTGCCTCCACCTCCATGGAGGAAGCCAATTGCCCTGGGCATGTGCCAACCCCCTTGCGCTTGCGTCTGCACTGACAACCAGCCACTGTGATAGCACCCAGCACCAACCCCCTCCCCAAGGAAGGAGAGCAGTCTTCTGGACGCTCAGTCCTTTCCTCCCCTGGCTGACCCCCCGAAAGACCCGAGTCCATTCCCAGACCCAGGTTGCCAGCTTGACACAAGGTGTAGCATTTAGCACCTCAACCCTCACCACTAGCAGGCCGGCAATAAGAACAGTCACGGTCATGGGGGTGCAAGGCAGTGAAAGAAGGCACAGCCATCTTCACTGGGTGAATACATGTTACACAAGAGGATGGGGCCAGTGGGGGTATCCATTAGGGATGGGCAAACTGGTTCATTGAAAATATGAACCAATCCGAACATGCTGAACAGTTTATAAATGATAAATGAACAGCTTCCGAAAACTTTCGGCTGTTCGGATCAGTTCAGATGGCTCCTATCGTGGGAACTGCAGCGCAAGAATTGCCAGAGCAGGAGGAACCCACAGGAGGGATCAGAGACAACCTGCTTAACCCTTTATAATCGGGCTTTAGACCACACCATAGCACCATCTCGGCACTTGCTAAGGTGACTAATGACTGGCAGTGTGACCCTGAGGCCAAGAATTTTGTTTGTGTAGTATTTTTTAGATCTAAGTAAGGCATTCGACACTGTTGATCACGATCTGCTCCTTACGTCCCTCCAGAACATAGGCCTGGGCTGTCTACCATTGAGATGGTTCTCCAACTATCTTTTGGATCATCTCCAGGAGGTAAAAGCAGATGGGGAATTCTCACCCCTAAAACCCCTGCTATGGGGAGCATGCATGAGACTCAGTATTGGACACCTGCTCTTAATATATATAAACAGAGTTGATGCCAACCTCCATACTGCAAACGTACACTATTCGCAGATGATATGGTACTTTACATCAGCAGATCTTCCCCAGAAGCAGCATGTAGTGATCTTCAACAGGAGTTTAATCTGCTGCAACTACAGCTCTTGAACCAGAAACTTCTACTGAATGCTAAGAAAACAAAGGTGATGCTCCTCTCACCCTCTGCACATATAATGTACTCCGCTGCCCAAGGAACATTTCCTCAGATCTCCGCACTCCTAGGTGAACCTTTGGAATATGTAACGAAGTTGAAATACTTGGGTATCTGGATCAACCATAGACTTTCTTATAATGACCATATTGAAGAACTTGTAAAAGAGCTTAGACAGAGGCTTGGTCTCTTCTATATGGACTAAGCACCTGCTTACTCAGGAGGCCAAAAAGTGATTGATCCAATCCACCTTCCTAACATTGTTGGACTAAGCAAACTTCCTTCACAGTCAAGGCCCTGCCTCTGCACTGGTCAAACTGGACACGCTCTATCATAGAGCCTTAAGGTTCATTACCGACCTCCCTTTTGCCACACATCACTGCTCCCTATATGCTGCTGTGGGATGGCCATCCCTCAAATATAAAAGACAGAGGAATGCTGCCTTTTGGACCTTCAGAGTTATTACCAAGTTGCCTCAATATGTCTTGGATTGCCTGACCCTAAGAATGGTATGCAAATATGCTTTGAGGAGTGCCTCCTGTATCTCCTTCATTATACCTAAGGTCAGATCGTGCATTGGTATGACATCCTTAAGTTACGCGTTACCCTCACTCTAGAACAAGCTGCAAAACACATTGAAATTGGTCTACCCTATCAAACTATCAACATTAAAAACTCTCTATGCTCATGCTTTCAAGGAATCCTGTAATTGTTTTACCTGACCCTGCCTTATTACTTGAATTGTGCCTCCCACTCTCCATCCTCCCCCTGTCCCTTATTCTTTCTGTTCCCTTATGCCCTCCCTCCTTCCCCTTGCCTTTGACCAGCATACTGGGGCCCATCTTCATTCCATTGGTGGTCTCAGCAGCACTCTGCGATCAGTGGCCATCTTATGGCTGCCACTGGCTATTTAGTCTTCTACCCCTCTACCTCCTCTACTCCCTTTTAGGTATCTGCCCCTTTCTCTTCACTGTATGGATCTATCCTTCTACTTCATATCTAATCTAAGAGCCCTCTCTCTTGCACCCTGTATATTCCTTGTAACTTGTATTTATTATTCCCTTCATACAGTCCAGAAAATCTCATGTATATTTTTGTATATATATTTTTACCAAGAATTAGTATTGTTATCCATCTGAATTCTGTACATTGTTCTATGTTCAATTTATATTGTATTATACAATGGCAATAAAAAATCCTGGAACCTGATTGACTCTCTTCCCTTGGAACCAGTGAGGTTACATGAGCACAACCTCACTGTACTGATTTGTTGGATGATTTTTAGCATCTTCTCTTAAGAAACAAAGCTATATTGCCATACTAAAACTCAACTAAATTTTTTTTTTTTTTTGATTTTGTATAACGAGTCATTGTATAATAGCAATAATGCACTCCAGGGTGTGGGTTGTGTTATGATAACCTCACTTCTGGGATGTTGGATGCACTTGGCCTGTGGCCTCGTGCCTAACCACCCAGGCATGAGGTTATCCTAGCACAACCCACACTGTCATGCATTATTGCTTAATTACGACTTGTATTATGATTCTGTGTATGTAACCCTTCTATGTTTGACTATGTATATATGTCCAGGTCTACCTCGAAAATGAGCTTTGATCAATGGTGTTCGCCTGGTTAAATAAAGATTCTGATTGATTGCTTGACAAAACTCTGGTCCCTCACTGGATGACCAAGCTGTCCATCTCCTTAAGGTGGCACCTGATTGGGTTGCTGCTCTAGCAACCCATGTGGACCACCTTAGAGCTACGAAGAGGTGTCAGGACGGAGAAGTAGCAGTTTCTGTAGGCTGCTCTGTGTGCATTCTGTTTCTGTGCTTGTGTTGCTTGCGTTTTCCCTTAGGCAAGAGAAGAAGTCGACTTTAAAAAAAAAAGGAAAGAAAACTAATTTTTTTTTAAAATGAATCTTTATTACCCCTACTGCCTGCCAGCCCCAACCAAGGAGTCTGTCTCTCGGCCACCTGGACCTGCCACCTGATCCTCTATGAAGATTCGGTCCCCCCCCCCCGAGTGGGGTGCCTTTGCCCCAAAATCCTTCATTGCATCAGGTCGAGGAGGTGGGCCAATGAGCGGGGCACACTGGAGGCATGCTCCAGGAAGCCCGTCTTCCCACAGCCAGCAGGAGTGTTTCCTCTTTTCCTCCCTCCACTATAGTGTGCGACCTGACATCAAGGCATGAGGTGCCGACATCCACACCTTACAGTGGCCGCCCATCCCCTACAACTGGTACTTACAGTACTCCGAGCCTCCGCTCAGAGTCAGGCAAGTGCACGGGCTTCAACCTAAGCACTCTCTGGAGAAGGCGAGCTGTCATGGGATGCTCAAGCCTATCTCCCCGCGGTTGACCCACCAGCAACCTGAGTCTGCTCCTGAACCCGGGTCGCCAGCATGGAGACAATGTGTGGCGTCCAGTGCCTCAACCCTCAGCACCACTAGGCCACCCAGAAAAATTTTATTTTTTATATGTCAGGCAGGGTCCCCCAGAATCTCTGTGGGTATACTAGCAGCAGTGCCTGCAACATCACCCTTAGCATATACGTTGTGTGAAATAAATTCTGTGTGTGTAATAAAATCTGCCAGTCAGTCGTCAGTGCACCAGTGCCACTTTTTGCATACTGTCTGTGACCCCCCCCCCGAGAAGTCATTCATCTGTCATCTTCCTCCCTGTGCTTACTCAGCGTGGTATAAGCTTTGGCTCAGTGGGCAGGGCATTCTGTCACATCACGTGGAATAAAGTAAAAAAAAATCCTTGAAGGGGAAAAGTACCGTGTCAGAGGGGACTAGGCCAGGCAGAGTCCTCCAGAATCTCTGTGGGTATACTAGCAGCAGTGCCTGCAGCATTGCCCTTAGTATAGGCAGTGTGTGAAATAAATTCTGTGTGTGAAATAAAATCTGCCAACCAGTTGTCAGTGCACCAGTGCCACTTTACATATTGTCTGTAGGAACCCCCCAAGAAGTAACTCATCTGTCATCTCCTCTGCTCGCCACAGCGGGGTATAAGCTTGGCTCAGTGAGCAGGGCATTTCATCATATCATGTGCAATAAAATAAAAAAACAAAAAAAATTCCTTGAAGGGGAAAAATTTATTTTATTTATTTGGAAAATGTTTCACCAGGAAAGATAACATGAGCTGTAAACAGCTCGTTTCCAGAAGCATCCTGGGTGCGGTTGGGGGGATGCAAGAATTGGGAGAAAAGGCAAACACATAGCAATAACAGAGCAATACAAGTACAGTTACTAAAACAAAACAGTGTAGTACAATTATAGAGTAGAAATAACCCAGACCAACCAGGGTAAACAAAACCATGTTCGGATACAGTGTACGTTGCAACAACCCAAGAGCAGGAGATCCAGTAGGGTAAAGGTTAGAGGATGGATAACACATTTGAAGTGCTAGAAGTAGTAGGCTGAGCACACAATTCAAAGTGCTATTGTATACCCAAGGGAGGGCCGTTATAAGACAAGTGGGGAAGTGGACAGGTGAGGGGTAAAAGGTGGGGGATGGAAGAGGGGGAGAGAGAGAGAGGGACAGCCAAGATCTAACCCCTTCAGGATGCTGAGAACCCTGCAAGAGGGACAGGATCAGGCAGAAAGGAAGTGGAAAGAAAGGGAGCGGGGAGGTAGAGAAGAGAGGGGTGGAGGAACAGGAGAGGGATAGGGAAGTAGGGAGGTGTGCAGGCAATGGATTTGAAAGTGGAGGGAAGGGAGAGGGGGGAACAGAGAGCCAATCTATACCCCCTTCGGGATGCAGAGAACCCTGCAAGGGGGACAGGATTTGAAAATGGGGAAAAGAAAGAGGGGTAGAAGAGAGGGAGCCAGGATCTATATCCCTTCAGGATGACAGAGAATCCTACAAGGGGAACAGGACCAGGCAGAAGAGGAGAGAGAAGGGAGGCAGGGAGGAGGAGATGAATGTGGCAGGTGACCAGAGGAGAGGGATAATGAATAGGGAGACTGGAGAAAATAGGGGTAAACTAGGAATGGAAAAAGTGAGAGCATCAGTGGGGGGAAGAGAAGGGTAGTGGGGGGAAGGACGGCAGTAGAGTGTCGAAATAGCACATTAGGTAGTGGATGGTAGTAGAGAGTCAAAATGGCACAGTAGGTTTTGGTAGGGGTAGCAGAATGGAGTATAATAGGTGGTAGCATTTGAGGAAGTAATCAGAGGAAGGGTTTGGTTAGAAGACAGGAGGTAAGTCAGGGATAGAGGAGTAGGAGATAGGGGAGGGTTGTGAAGGGGGCTAGTAACAAGTATATTTAGGAAAACAGAAGTAAAGTAGGGTTAAAGGATAATGCACCAGGGTTGGGAGGGTTGAAGTGGGGACAAAGAACAAGTGCAGTTAGGGGAATAGAAATTCTGAAGGGCTAAGGAGATTGAAGATGGGGAACAGAAAAGTCTGATAGGAGGTGTATCAACTGTGTCAGAGAGGGTTAGGCCAGGCAGGGTCCCCCAGAATCTCTGTGGGTATACTAGCAGCAGTGCCTGCAGCATCACCCTTAGTGTAGGTGGTGTGTGGAATAATTCTGAGTGTGTGTGCGTGTGTGTATGTGAAATAAAATCTCCTAAATAGTCATCAGTCACCTATGCCACTTGTTGCATATTCTGTGTGACTCCCCCCAAGAAGTCAGTCATCTGTTATTTTCCTCCATGTGCTCGCTCAGTGGGGTATAAGTTTTGGCTCAGAGGGCAGGGCATTCCATCACATGTGAAATAAAGAAAAAAAATAATCACCACTTTTTGACCCTGAACAAGTGACAGACTGGTATTATGAGTACTCCAGAAAATAGTAATACAAAAGCTGGGGGCAAAGGAAGTAATGAACATAAAAAAAGTTTATTCAAGAGCCCAGAAAGAAGTGGCCCAAAAAGTAAAGTACAACAACAAGCACCACCGTCTTTTGAAGGGGCTGAACTAAATTAAGGCCATATTTGTCACCAGAGATTAGATTGAGAGTGGTTAATAATATGTTACTTCCTGTTTTGGATTATGGGGATGTCTTTTTATGTAGGAGCATCTGGGGGAGGGGGCTCTAGCTGGATTAGATGTCATATACAATAAAATGGCGCCATTTATACTTGAGGTACCTAGAGAGACCCACCACTGCAAGTTATATAGATATTTGCAGTGGTTAAAACTGAATGATAGGCGAGATTGGCATCTTTCTACTTTTATTTATGAAGTATATAAACAAAAATTACCACAGTATTTATCAGCCTCTTTTTCTACTAGGGAAGTGAAACCTAATTTGAGTCTGCATCTGGTTTGGAATATGATGTTCCTAGATGATGCAACTCAAATATGGGGAGATTTGCTATTTGGCATAGGGGGCCTTTACTATGGAATTCTTTACCTATTTCCTTACGCCAGAATAATCAGGTAATTAATTTGGGTTGCATAAAACAATGGTATATAACTAGGTCAGGCGCAACCTCAATCTGTTGTTCTCGTTTACTTATCTAATGGGTTTCTGTTATTTATTGTCCAATGTTTAGCACTCTTCCCTGGGTAGTCAAAGTTTGTATGCATGGTAGATAATTGTTTTTTTTTACTATGATGAATGTTATGTATGTCAATTGAGATTACTGCATAGTCTTTATGATGTGTATTTATATAATGTGCCTATTTTAGTTATTGTTGTAAGTGCAATCATTTATGAAAATAATGGACCTCCTTTGAAATTAGCATTTGCTCAATGGAGTATATAACAACTATCCAACTTCATGAAATTTGAATAAAATTTTAAAACAACTACCACTAGCCATGCGCAAGCTAAATCTCAAAATACTGAAAACCCAGCAAGGGTTGGTGGACTGTTTATGTCAGAAGGGCGCAGTTGCACAGCTAACAAAGTGTCAAAAGACAGTGGCAATAGCAAGTCATCTGAGAAAAAAGTGCAAAAACAAAGAGTATTCCAATTCCAACTGTACATAAAGTTAAAGCACTTACAGGTACAACTCACAGTGAAGTTTAACTGTCTGTGTCAAATGTTTATACAGTGCTGTTTCACTCTGAAGTCAGCTAAAGTTCCTGCTGAGGCTGTTAAACTAGCTTTTATATCTGCATGTGGTTCTTGGCCCTTCCATCACTTTCTTGTTTGTCCTACAATGGGGACTGGGAAGTGTTTGGGGAGTCGTGGCCCCATGTGACTAATTATTTCTGTTCTAAATCCTGCCTTCGTCGCCGAAAATCCTCAGAGTATTTGTCACCTTGATTTGGCTTTAAATGCCTGGCTGGCTTGCTCCACTATTCAGTGCTGTTTCACTGCTACTACATTATTCAGACCTACATGCAGGTCCTCTTATTACTATTCTGTTTACTGACCTATGTGCAGGTCCACGGTTGCTTATGCAATCGATTGCTCATGCCTACTGCGTCCTCTCGACTTCAACTTCTGGGATGCATGCTGCACTCAATGTGCTTTTGACCTTGCAAAGTCTCAGCACTCCATGCTCATTATGATTCAGCATATCAGTGCTCATTCGGCTGCTCACCAGCTTTTAGCTCTCCATCAGTTTGGGGCATGCCAGCCATTCCATTCTGGCGCAGGATTTCCTGCAGCTGATGGTCTCGCTCTGCATTTAGTCCGCATCTCGAGTGTGCCTGACTTGGGGTGGGATCCTTCTCGCCTGGCCCATAGCTGGGAATGTCCTTGCCCCGGGCTTGGCTTTAGCAGTTCACTACGCGACAGCAACACCTGGTGTAGAATTTAAGACTAATGGTGAAGGGTGGTTACTTCAATCTCCTTTGGCTCTAGTGTTCCACTATAACGATTATCCATTGACTTCAGTGGTTTCCCTAGCAAGGCACCTTCACTGCATTCTCCCTACGACTGCCTCTGGATCACCTGGTTTGAGTTTAGGGTGAGTAGACCAGGTGAGTGCCTCAGCAGCCGTTGCTCTCCTCCTCCTGTCGTGGTTGCACGTATTGTTGCAGTTTTCTCGCAACCTTCCACGGCATTCCCGCTAGAGGGATTGAGTGAGAGCCTTCCTCCAAATTGGAATATTTTCCACCTCCCTTTAATTGGGTTTTCTAATTTGCAGCTGCACAGCCATCACTAAATAAACTATCCCAAGCCTGGAGGGAAGGCCACCTAGTCCTTGGATCCCCCGAGATTTCCTCCTCATAGGGTTTTTTCTCTCCTCCAATGCCTCAAGTCATAACTGTTAGTATAGTAGTGTCCACTAGTTTCTTTGGTAGGTTCAGCTGTTGGATGGATGTGGAGGATGTCCTGCCATTCCCTCTCTCCTTAGAGGATCCCCTCATTCTCAACACAAACCATCAGTATCACGCTACGCAAACATGGGCATTTCATTACATTATCAACCTGAGCATCTCATTACATTATCTACCTGTTTATGCTTATCTACCACTACATCACAGTTACTGCTTGCTCATATGCTTCATATTTCATTCTTTTGGGGATCCTTCCTAAGGTAACTTTGGCCACAGAAATCATCCTGTGGCACCTCTAGGGGTGGAACCCTCTTCGAGAGTTCCTTGCCTTTGGTACCCCAACAGGGTAGTAATTCTTCTGGAATAGACAGTGTGAATGGCCAAAACCAAACTAACACAGTTGCACAAACATAACACTATACTGGCTGCATAGGACATTGAATTGGAAAGGCTTTGCCTGGAGTTCAATGGCCAAGCAGCCAGCCACTCCCACTTCCTGAGCTACATAAGCAGTTCCTCTCAGCCTCATTGTGAAGCACTTTTTCTTTGCCCCACCATCCTCCTCTCCTCCTTCAGTGGCAGCACTTCTCTCCTTAGGATCCTTCCTAAGGTACCTTTGGCCACGGAAATTGTCCTGTGGCACCTCTAGGGGTGGAACCCTCTCCGAGGGTTCCTTGCCTTTGGTACCCCTACAGGGTGGTAATTCCTCTGGAATAGAGAGTGCGAATGGCCAAAACCAAACTAACACAGTTGCACAAGCATAACACTATACTGGCTGCGTAGGACATTGAACTTTAGCTATGTCTCATTCTGGGTCAGACAGTGACAATGTGGATAAAAATAATGACAGTAGCACAGTGTCAAAAAGGAAAAAGAAAAAGTCAAAGGCACAAGCCACACAAAGCCTGACAGTAGCGATGATGATGGCAATGGTGCTGCAGAGGATTCTATGATTGTCTTACCTGATGAACCCGAATCCTCCACTGATATGTCTTCCCTATGTAAACTGAGCCACCCAACTCCTAATTCTACTGAGGTCATTACTGGACATAGACAGCCCACCTCTGCTGTTTGGAATCATTTTTACGTAAACTCCAAGGATGCTTGCCAAGCTATATGTGTGTGAATTCAACAGATGTGTTAGTAGGGGAAAAAATAAAGGGCATCTTGCAACAACGATGCAACATCTTTCACAAATTCACCCTATCATTGTATATGGTTAAAAAAAACAATCTAATGTTGGTGGCTGGAAATCTAGCAGGGCTCTCAGTGAACAGGAACATTCTGCTGAAATAGTGGGAGACAAAATCCTAAAGTCTACTTTCGCCTCACGGTCACAGTCACAATAATTACATATGTTCCTCTGTTTTACCAGGCACGGCATGTAGTCGTACAACACCCCCAGCCAAATGTAACTTTACCCCCACTGATAAGAGGCAGTTGAAATTAAAAGAAGTTTTTGAAAGAAAGTCTAAATATTCATGAAACCATCCCATAGCACTGATAATGAATCGTAAAATAGCAGAAATAATTGTACTTGATTTACAGCCATATTCAACTGTGGAAGATGTGGGTTTCAGAAGGCTTATGGAATACTTAGAGCCACCATATTTAATGCCAAGTAGAAAATACTTCTCAGTAACCGCTGTGTCCAGGAAGTATGACAGCTTAGTAGTTCAAGTAAGGCATGCTCTTCGAGAGACTGAGGACAAGGTAATTCACTTCACTACTGATATGTAGACCAGCAGCCAAACCATTGCCTGTCTTTCTCTTACTGCACACTGG
Organism: Neoceratodus forsteri; assembly: GCA_016271365.2. NCBI lineage: Eukaryota > Metazoa > Chordata > Ceratodontiformes > Ceratodontidae > Neoceratodus > Neoceratodus forsteri. Next base: position 621,309,371 of record CM028130.1, read on the forward strand.
GTCAGTTTTGTGTGCATCTCATCATTATTCTCACGTACTACTAGTCTGTCTGCTACCACTTCAACCAGTACAATTACTGCTACCACCACTATCTCTCAGCGCTCAAAAAAACACACATCACGTTTCAGAAAATGGCAGTTCTCAATGTATGTCACTTTCAAGATACATACACAGCACAGCACAGCACATTCAGCAAGAACTGGAAAGACTACTTACTGCTTAGGTCATTTCACACAGTTTGAAAGTTTTTTTTTCTTGCTGACAGTGGTTCAAATATTTAAAAAGCACTTCACGATGGCAACTGTGTACATATACGCTGTTTTGCCCATTGTCTTAACCTAATTGTTCGAATCTTTCTGGTAAGTATCAACCACTGTGGATACAGTGCGCAAAGTGTGTGGCCACTTCAACCATTCAGTAAAAGCCTGTGACACCCTTGCTGATGTCCAGAAGGACAAAGGTCTACTTCATCTCCAGCTTGTTCAGGATGTAGCAACTAGGTGGAATTTGACTTACTTTATGATTGAATGCATCCTTGAACAAATGGTAGCTATCATTGAGTATATCATGTACAATGATATAGGAAAGGGCATTGTACTCCATTCTACTCAATGGTCTCTGCTGGAACAGTGTCACATTCTGAAACCATTCATGAGTGCTACAAAAGAGGTCAGTGCAGAAAATGCACCCCTTAGCCAAATTATTCCACTCATTCTACCTCTCAAAAAAAGGTTGGAGAAAATGAGGAGCAACTTAGATATGAGCCAATCTCTAGTCAATAACATGCTTACCAGACTTGGCAATTATGAGAAATTATCAGCCATGACACGGAGCAAGGAGTATCTCTTGGCAACATTGCTAGATCCACATTGCCGGAACAGATACCTTCCTGATGTGGTTTCTGATGATATGGAGGAGTTTAACTACAGGTAACTTTTGACTGATGCAGTAGGTGAGGTTTCATTAGGAGGATTGGCAAGTAGTACTACAATGACACCTCCTCAAATTTAAAAGACTGCTCCAAAAACCAGTACAGAAGCAGACACTGAGGAGGATGACATTTGGGGCCAGCTGCAGGACACTGAAATCCCACAAGGAGAAAATGCATGCTCAGTAGTAAGCATGGTAGATGCAGATCTGTTTGAGCACAACATCACTATTAAGGATGACCCTTTAGCTTACAGGCAAGAGAAAAAATCATGCTGGCCAAAGCTGGCTTGTAAGTATATTGGATGTCCACCCTCCAGTGTCTGTTTTGAGCATTTATTTAGCTGTGTTGGGGATGCTGTGACTGATAAATGAACCAGATTAACAACACACAATGTGGAGAAGCTAACTTTCTTGAAGGTTAATTTTCCAAACTTTGGCTACATATGTGATGCTAATCTTGAAGATGACACTGACAGCAGTACCTGTGCTGCAGCTGTGGAGTGACACATCAGCTTTCAATTTTGAGATTGGACTGCTTAAAAGTAGAGATCTGGGACTTGCCTACCTTTTGACTGCATCATCGTCATTCTGGGGGTGGGTGGGAGGTTCAGCCAGTACATCACGTTCACGTCATCACTTACTGGTAGCCAACTGTGGGAGACAAGTCCCTGATCTCTCACACAGTCACGTTCTCATATATTTTATTACCTAATGCACCTAAGAATAATTATTTCTTATATAACCATAGCTCTGTTTTTCCCCTCTGGTAGTAGTAGTAGTAGTAGCAGTGGTGCCGTAATCATTTTGGACTGCCTGGTGCTCTTGTTCTTTCACATTACTTCATGTTGTGTTCCATACCGGGACCTGTTGCTATGCTAAAATAACTGGTGACATACAAAAAACACACTGACCCCTTCTACAAAAAGTCAGACTCAGAAGACTGATTTAAAAAAAAATAGAGATCTGGGACTTGCCTGCCTTTTGACAGCATCATTATCATCCTGGGAGGTGGGTGGGAGGCACAGCCAGTACATCACGTTCACATCATCACGTACTGGTAGCAACTGTGGCAGACAAGTCCATGATCTCAGAGTCACTTTGTCATTCTAAGATCATTTACCTAAATGCGTGCAATTAAATAACCACATTGATAAATGGTGCTGGCTCTGTTTTTCCCCCTGGTAGTAGTGGTAGCAGTACTACTACTACAAAGTACATTTATTTAAACACACTATTATCCCATTCTAAAAAAATCAGACTCAGGAGGAGACCATTTATTTGCAAACTAGAGCTCTGGTCTGGGACTTTCTTATCACCATAATCACTTTCTCATTCCTGTCTAAGCAGTCATTTTTGATAAATGTGCCTTAATTATATTGATTTCAGTGCTGGTAGACTACTTCGGGTTTTCCCGATTGTAGTAGGTGGGGTGGTAGCAGACTGCAGTCCTGAAGTGGTAGCTGGCTGACTGGCTGCCCTCTGCTCTGGCCTGGTGCTGTTTATGTGCTCCTGGCTTCTTCTTCATCATGTAACTGTCTAAAGCATATCTGGTGCTTGCCTATACCGGCTGAGAAATAAAAATCACTACTGTTAATAATATAACTTACACACAACATTAGTATTTCTTTCTTAAATGTCAGAAACAGAAGGGTGATTAGAGAGCATTCTCTACTTCTAATCAGTGGATTAATTGTTTTTTCTACAGCTATGTTGATTAAAAGCAGTTTAAAATGATTTTTTAACATACGGTTAACATAAAACAATAAAGGACAAGGATCCAAACTTTTTTTTACTTATCAGAACCTCAGAACATTTTGAGGTTCTCCCATCCTTAGTATCCATTAAGGTAAAAACCCAATGTCCACGTATATGGGACATTTTCTTTTTTAACTGGGGTCCTCCTGACGGATTTGTGCACAATGATGGCCACCCTGTTTATGTGTGGGTGTGGAGGCATTGGATTCCTGTCCTACCCAGTCCCTTAATAGCGCTGCTGCCAATTTGATCTACTGCAAAAAAAGCTAGCTGTTATTTGAATCTCTTCAGGTGTGATAAGACCTGTTTTTGTTTTGCAGGAGTATTGATACCCCTAACATTCCAGGTATAGCAGACTATTTCACCCATGTTCTAACAGGAGTGTTTGTGGAAGTGCCAAACAGTGGAAGTACCAGTGGAAGATGGAGCACACACTTTACGTATCTCAAAGAGCATCCCTCTTCATATAGACAACCCACTTACCTGGGTAAGAAAAATGACTGATCGGAAATGTCCACAGTACCACACAAAAAAGTTCTGGCCTCACTGGGCCACTAGGTATACCTCTGTGTAAACTATATCAACAAAACAACCAGAACTACATGCAATGGGCCCTATGCACTAATGGGCGGAGTGGCTACGTGCCATGTATCTGCAGTGCGTACCCATTGTGCCCCCTGTGCTGGATGCACTAACGGGGGGCACACAACTCCAACACACCCAATCCCCCAGGTTCGTGAACTGCCACACACCGGGGGTGGGCTGTGGGTGTGCCAGCACTATGCACCATGCACTAAGGTGTGTAGTGCTGGCCGCGGGGGTGTGGAGGAGGGCGCCTGCTATGTCATGTGGAACCCCGGCATAGGCGCCCTATGCACCCTGCCCTGTGCACACTGCCACACCAGTGCCATTACCCCAGGCAACCCCGGCCCCCTCACAGTGTAGCCCCATCCCCTACCAGTCGAAGGCACCCCCTGCCACAACACAATGCAGTCATGTCCTGGAATGCAAGCCCCCCCCCAGCACTCCTCAGCACCGAATCCGCTGGACAGCTGGCATACCCCGGCCCCACTGTATGTGAGGCACCCCCAACACACACACACAGGACATCCCCATCCCTGAATGCCTGCAGGCACCGCCCCCACACTGCAGCCACTTCCCAGTCCTGGAAATAGTCCCCCTCGCCCATCTCAGCCAGCCCTGACTCTGGTACTGCTAGTCATGTGCCCCCCTCCCCTGCACACATCCAGTGGCCAGGGCCACCAATGGGACCCCCCACTCCCAGTGCTTACACAGTCCCTCCGGTGGACAGTGGCCCCCCTATCCCACCCCCAATACTGACAATAACCCCACCAACAACTGCACAACTGTCAGTCTGTGCCATGATGGCACAGGACGGCCAGTGGCACAGCTCTCCGCACACCTCCTTGGCCACTGGCCATCCAAGTTCTGCTGGAAGCGTGCTGCCCATATATGGGGGAGGTGCTTCCAACAGCACTTGAATGGATGGCGGCCGAGATGGTGTGTGGAGGGTTGTGCCACTGGCCATCCCAGGCCATGGCGCTGACTGAAAATATGCAGTGGGAGGGAATGACAGTCTTGTGAGGTCTGAGCCACTGAGAGTGTACTGGCATGGGGAGTATGGCCAGTACTGTTTCAGGCAGGCACGCCCGATGGGGCTCTTGGGGACATATGCATTGGGACAGGGCGCTGCTGTGTGTGTTGGGTGGAGGGGCTGTGCTTGCAGGGTACCGGGCCACCCTGTGATGGGGGGTGTTTCAGTGATGCGGCACGTTGCTGCTGTATGCCAGGCACTTGACTGAACGGTCCTCAGGCCAGCAGGGCATGGCCGTGCGGGTCCAGATGCCTGCGGGGGCTATTCACGCACCTGGACTCACGCCTCACTACACAAGGGATCCACTTCTGGCCCAGGATGGGCATCCGATTGGATGCCCACCTGGGACCACAACTCCACTCTGGCCACCCTGCAGAGTGTTGCGCACCGGGGGTGGGGTGGGGCCACTGACAGGTGCGCATTGGTCGTGCATACCCCCCAGGTGCACACCTGTCCACAAGTGCAGAGATATGTGGGCAGGGTACGCGCCTCTGGTGCGTACGTTCAACCTGTTGGTATATAGGGGCCATTAAAAGTAAGAAAGTACAGCATAGGGAGAAGAAGGCTAAGGCCAGTAGCATATAGCCACCCAAGGTCTGCCATCCTACACTCAAGTACATGGCATATATAATGCAAGACAACAGGTAGAAAAACATCTCTGGATATTTGCCAGTAGATACTTTGTTGTGTATATGCTGCCAAGACATATCCCCCCCCCCACAAAGCCACGAGGACAACAAACAACATTCTTAAGCTGCCGTGTGATGAGCTCCCATGTACTGAAACGGGAGAAACTCAGAGCCACTGGGCAATGGTCAGGACCAGATTAAGTTCTGTATAGATGGGAGCTGGAGACTGCTAGTATCAGAAGGGGCTGTAACTGGTAGCAGCTGCAGTTACTACAAAGCCTCTGCAAGCACCCTAGAAGCAGCAACTGGGGGCTTGTCCCTAGTTCTGTCAGATGGATTACGCTAACTCAGTATCTAGCCCTTCTACCTTGTGCAACACCTCTGCCCCACAAACCCCTGGTCAAAGCACCAGTGCCAACTGGGGGAGTGGGGGCATGCAAGGGTGAAAGTAAGGGCTCTGTGAAAACATACAAGTATGAACATGGGGGATATAGCTCACCAGGATCTCCCATAGCTAGTCACGATCTGCGGGGAGTGGGTTGGCTGGATCCCGTGCAATCCACTAGCACAAGTGCTGTTAAGATGGGACCAAGAACACTGTGGAAGGAAGACAACCATGTATGTTACAATAAGAGTAACACAGCTTGCAGAGGGACTAAAAGAGGGTAATAGTTCCTGTGGGAGGTTTATGCCAAAATCTGAGTGATGGCGGACATGTAGGTGACAGCGTTAAAGGTCACTGTGGTGGTGCGCCCATCCCATACCAGCATCTGCAAGATAGGAGGTAGTTATTAAAATCTGATGGCTGTCATTGTGGGGGGGGGGCTCACAGATGCATGAGCAAAACGGTAAACCAAGGTGCAGACCAAGAGCAAATGGTCTGAAGCAGGAGGCTCAGTTAATTGAGGAGTACTGGAAGACAGCTGCTTTTGGGCACCATATAATGGGACAAGTCTCAGAGTCCCAAAGGATGATGCAAAAGAGAGAAGATGGGTATGGAGAGAAGACCTAGAAAAGACGAAGATTAATCAGCATTTATATAGCTTATTTCATATACACTATATCCCAAAGTGCTTTACAAGCAATGCTAGAATGATAGTGAAGTGACAAAACATGAAGTGGCCTCGCAGCCCATAGGAGACCAGGATACCCAAAAAGAACAGGGATGATGGCGCCATGGAGAGGGATGTTGAAGCTGCCAGAGAGCTGCCCCTTATGCCCCTACTAACCTGAGGAGCTAACAACCTCAACTGATGGCTTAACAGAGCCCCCCCCCATCTTCACCCCCCCCACACACACACCAGAGAAACAATTGTAGAGGTAACTCACACTCAACCTTGGCCATTTGTTTGCGGTGGCAGGGTAGGCTGCTGTTCATGAGGATTCGGCAGCAATGGAGGTAGCGGAATGTCCCTGTGCCCCAGGAAGCTGGAAGTGGCATGGGTGTTACAGTCATGGCAGCCCAGGATTTTCTGGAGGGGTCATCAGCTTTTGGTGCAGGAGTAGCCAGACCTAGCAGAGCACAAACTAGAAAAGAATGTGGTTATTTTTAGAACAATCGTCCGACCATTTGCAAAAATATTCAGGCCTACCAGCGTAGAAGGGTCAATTGTTGTCTTTCCTGGAGAGATAGGTCAGAGTGGGACAAATTTGTTCTTGCTGAGAAGGGCTCCTAACTCACGTGAAGAGTCATCTCATTCTTCCTCATGGCTATGGCTTCTGGAATGCAGAAGCTGAGATATGGAATCCTTTTTGTGGCACAGGCAGTACTGCCGACATTTGCAGTTTCTCAGTGGCAGGGCCCAGGTTTCACTTTCCCCTTACCGTCTCTCATTCTTCACACCCTGAGGGAAAGAGAATCCCACCTCCACGTCTTCTGATGGTTGACTGGTGAGTCTGGACAGTCCTTCAGGTGGAGCTCGCATCTCCTTAGGCCAAAATTTATGCAGAATGTTTGTTAGGGCTTCTAGAGTCACAAATGTGAGCGGGACAAAATTGTGGATGACTCTCATCACTGCAGGGTATCTCTGTGAGAACTGCAGGCCAGTCTTGTGCATAACATGGTAAGCCTCTGTGTAGGCTCAGCATTTAGTAGAAATAGTATGTCCCTGGAGAAGTCCTAGTAGATATGGATTGTGTGATCTTGCCAAATAAGCTGATCAACTTCTCTGGACTGGTGTAAGATCATCTCTTTAGAAGCATTTTTCAAGAATTTGGCCACGACTGGCAGTGGTTGTTCACCATTCTGAGGTGGTAGGACCAGACAGCAGTGAGCCCACTTTATACTGAAGTGGAAATTCCCTTTTAAGTTTAGAAGTACTGGAAGGGCATGCTGGAGGAAGGCTGCTGGGTCTTTCAACTCTACTCCCTCTGGAAGGCACACAAAACAAGTTATTGTGGTGCTACGGTTCTCAAGGTTGTCAACCTTGTCTTGTAGATGTATGAGGTGGCCCCGCTCCCTGACCACTGCTGTGAGATCTTGGAGGGCTGCCTCTTGAGCTTCTACTTGCCTGTTTGGAAAAGCTGGATCTCCACTTTCTGAACTGCCTGGGTGGTTTGCAGGGAGGCGATAGTCACCTTGGACATTTGCTGCAGGAGGCAAATTAACATTTCTACAACTGCTGACTGCTCCCATTTCTGTTTCTCACCCATTGCTATCTGCAGTACTGAGAAGGGCAACAAAGAGGAGGGAAATAGTTGTAATATAGCCAAGTGTCACTGAATCCTTGGATCAGTAAGGACGTTCAAATAACCACAGTATCACAAATTTTAACCAGCAGCAGAAAATGTTTGAGAAAAAAGCTGCTAGTAGCAGATTCAGATGAATAAATATGCTCCAGAGGTTAAGATAAAAAAGTATAGGCAGCCATCTTAGCTAGAGTCAAGCCACGCCCCCTTTCCAGCGTAGCTTTAAAGTTACAGCATTATACCCACTGTCATTACATAGAGAGAGTTGTCATAAAATCTACTTTGTAAGTAAGGTGTATGATATCTTGAAAAACTAATAACCTATAAAATAAAAAATAAGGGCTTGTTAGCTTTGAAATGTTCCTAATTTTGCCCCTTAAAATTGTTCTGTTCCACATCCGTCCACATGAAAAAGATGCTGCCGGTCATAAAGAAGGTGTTGTAAATGCTGACGTTCATATTGTTTGAGGATGCTAAATCAAAATTAAACTTTGCACAAAGCAGTAAGTGTGGTGTGAGATGTGAGTGGGTCCAGTAGTTGAGCCCTTGAGACAGAGCCTGATGACAGGTGCAAGCGTGCGCTGTATATTTAGTGGTGTCCAGGTTGAAGGGTCAGGATAAGATTTTCTACTTTTACTGGACTTGGAAGCATGGGGGTATTTGGAGGAAACAATGATAGCGAGGAGCATGAAGGACTGTGTACGGAGCTGCGAGAGACTGGGATCATGACAGGAACTGCAGGTAAGCGAGTGGTTCCAAATACTGGATTTTCAGCAATGGAACTGGGAGGGAACAGTCATGAATTAAACAGACATAACGTAGTTGTACACAACTTTTTTATGTGGAGCAGTTTGGGGTTGGCTTTAGCGAGGGAAAAAATGGTGATGGGTTTCTTTTGAAATTTTTTTTTTTAACGTATTTTTTGTACACCTCAGACATTTGCAGCAGTTATTTTCATTGCTATCCTATGGGGCTGGCGATCGAAGCAAGGGGGGACTACAGACACCAGGTACAACATTCCACATATACAGGCCAGCGATCAGAGGGTAGAAGGGACCACTAGGTACCAGGCAATTGTTACTGTCACCGGTGCCAGGATCGGTGGAGTGGGGTGGGCACTGACTACCATGAATTAAACACACATATATATATATATATATATATATATATATATATATATACACACATATATATATATATATATACTGTATATATTTTTTTTGTGGAGATGAGGGAGAGACGGACACTAGCCACTGTGGACTATACTGGTTTATGAGGCCGGGGACTGGGGGGCGGGATGCCAGGGACTACAAATACAGGGCCAGGAATTGTATATTGGGGAGACCACTAAATGCCAGGAATCCTTGAATTGATACAGGTGCAGTGATCAGAGGGAGGAGGGAACCATGGACCACCAGGACTTCACTTAATACAGTATGGGATGGCAATCAGAGGCAGGAGGACCATGGACTGCCAGAACTTCACTTACTAGTATGGGATGGTGATCAGAGGAAGGGGGGGACCACAGACCACCAGGGCTTACCATCATTCCATACAGGAAAACAAATGGAGGACAGGAGGACCACAGACCACTAGGTAATGTGTTTAACAACTACAAGACGCTGATTGGAGGGCAGGGGGAACCACGGACTACTAGGGAATATTTTTTTTCCGAATATGGGACAGTGTTCAGAGGAAGGGGAGACCACTAGGTGCCAGGGCCTTCTATTTACTACCAGGCCTGGTGATTGGAGGTTGCAGGGCACTAGGCACCAGGGAAGTATTTTCTATACCAGGAATGGGTGTTGAAGGGTGGGGGAGTGGCCACTGGACATAAGGGACAATTTTTTTTTAACGGGGCCAGGGTTCAGAGGGTAGGGGTGCCACTGTCCACCAGGGAGCAAGTGTGCTTCCCCACTGCCAATGTGGTTCTTGGCTGCAATTGCTACGGTGACCACTAGGATTACACAGGGTAAGTCAGGCTTCTTGTCAGCAGAATTTGCACAATGCCAAGTGATTGTACTAACCCCTTTTCCACAGCACAAATGCACATATTTGATTAAGTGGTTATTCCTGTCTCCACCCCTCCTTTGCCCACCTGCATAAATAATTTTTTTGTGCGCACACTAACCCTGTCAGCGCGCGCAACAGCTCCTTTTGAATACTGTGCTCCAGCACAAACCATGGGAAAATGGCGCACAAACACTTTGCTGCATATCAGGCCTCTGATCGGAGCTTATAAAAGCTCTAACATGCACTGCAGGATACTGAATCTCCCACTTCTGCAGTCCTGCTCTGATGTCAGCTGCAAGGGACTTGGGATTTGCAGATATACAAGATGCAAGCCTGAAAGTAGGCAAAATTAATCTGAGGCAATCTACTATATTAGAGTAAAAAGTTAAAGAGCTACTGTACTGCCTGGAAACTATCTGTAATTAATTGTAACTTTCAGATGTTGTCAGCTATCACTTCTTACATTTCAAGTATTTTTTCTTTTCTGTTTGCTAATTAGAAGATTTTCTACCCAGCAGTACTAGGCTGATGTGTGGAGAAGAACTGTGTCTAGCTGCTGAAAAAAAAAAAAGTCAGTTCTGTCCCTCCCACTACATCAACACTGAGACCACAGTGACTATGACATCACTAGTAACCACGAAGAACCATTTCTCACTGCCAGATTATTCTCTTTCACATGAAGAAGCAGGGACTGGCTCTTCTTGGTTACTAGTGATGTCACAATTTTCTAAATTTTGATTGCTAACTTTTGAAAGTCACTACCCGGACTGCAAGGATTGTGGTGTCTCAATGTGTTTGATCACATTTCTGACAATGTAGTGGAAGGAACAGAACTTTTTTTTTAGCCTCCAGAATGTTGCGCCACACATCAGCCCACTACTGCAAGGCAAAAAGTCTTCGAATTAGCAAAGAGAAAATAAAAAATACTTCACATATAGGAAGTTATAGCTGACTGCATCTGAAAATTACTATTAATTTCAGGCAGTACACTTGCTCTTCCTGTAAAAAATTGTTTTTGCACAAAAAGTGCAAATTGGGACCAGACCCACACTTGGGTATGGGGTCCCTGGAGCTGTTTCCCCTTTAATTTTTCTTTTAAAAAAACCTGGAGTACAGCCTTTAAGAATTAGCTCTGTCAATATTGTTTTTATGTGTTGATACCACTTGTGCCTGCTTTATTAGTATATTATTGATACATGTTTTTAGTTGTGACACAGTTACAAAACAGCATAGCGTCTATCCTATTTTGTAATCAATAGGCTGCATCAATACTATCGTTTTGTACTGATATATAAAATGATTTTTTTAATGAATAAAAAGTATTTTTCAACTTTTTCAGAATTTGTTGTTTTACTACACATTATTTAATTGGTAACAGTGTATTTTTTTGAACTTTAAGGGGAACTGTCATCAAGGTTTCTTAATGTCTGAAAGTCCATAAAAAGCTAATTTGAGTGAGCCATTGTATTTATGAGTGATTCTTTGCAGTCCAGAGTTATTCATATGTAAATCAGCCTATAATTAAGGTCTGGGGGCAGCCGCGTGTTTTAGGCTCCTGACAGCAAATGATGTTGCCGAAGAACTTGGCCCTCCATTTACTGTAGGTTAAACAGGAAATCATTTGTTTTATGAAGTGTGTTTTAAGGTGTTATTACAACACTTTCTACATTTAAAATAATTGTTTTGTATGTGCATTGAAACTAGTGAATTATCACCTTTACATTTTAAACTGTTAGTAAAAATAATCCATCTTTAGGATTGCTTTAACCTCTAGGCTATACTGCCAGCTGATCATTAAAAACTACAGATCTCAAGGCCGACTCTGTGGGGTCCCATACTGTACCACATGTCTACACCCTGGCTGTGTTCATGTCAGTGAAGATTTCTGGGGCTGCCAAAGCACCAACTTCTGTCTTATTCCATTCTCTCTCTTACAATTTTGGATGTGAACTCGGGTCTACAAGATGCAAATGTGGCTACGTACCTACTGGCCTGGCATCATGGGGCCAGCCTTGAAATGTGTAGTTTTTGATTAACAGCTGGCAGCATAGCCTAGAGGTTAAAGCAAAGAGCTGTGAAGAAGCTTTGTTCATCCAGCAGAATGAGGTTTGATTCCAACATGCTCTACTTGTATATTCTGTGACCAGAACAAGTCACTTATCCTCCCTGTGGTTCCAAAACACAGCCAGCAACAAGCTGTAGTGTAGTAGTGTGCCTTTCCCAGACACAGACAGTGAAAATAATCTGAGCATGTTGACTTGAAAAGAAAAAAATTAGGACGCCATTAATTGTTTATTAACTGCAAAAACACGTAGATGGACAACATTGTTAAAACATGCATAACCTGAAATGCATTAGTAAAAGAGTATTTTACTTTTTATGATGAAGTTAAAAGTATAAGTTTCTTACTGAAATACTTTGTATGGAATGGGATTTTCTACCATAAAGGACACAAATGAATCCGGCTGATCCTGACGCTCTTGCCCTTCGAGAGTGTCTTACACGCTGCAGCTCGGCCAATGGACCGCAACTTTTCAGAATGCCATTCCCATTGTAATGTAAAAAAAGAAAGAAAAAGGAAGAGAGGCTGTGTGTGTGTGTGTATATATATATATATATATATATATATACGTGCGCATGCACGTCTGTGTGTGCACGTGTGTGTGTCTATCTCTGAGAGAAGTGCTGCACTAACTGAACTGTGCTGAAAGGGAAAAAAAATTATCACCATTAATTAAATAAAATAATATATGGGTGGGTGGGTGAAAAACCAGAATTTTGCACACACCCTTGGTGTGGGAAGTTTTTATAAACTCCTTGGACTTTGCCCTTGGTGTTAATGTAGCATCCCATACCTTGTGTGTATGTAAAATTCTGGTTACACCCACCCACTCATATATTATTCTTTATTTTAATAATGTAGTTCCAATTATGCATGTTTTAGCAATATTGTCCATCTATTTGTTTTTGCAATTAATAAACTATTATTCCCTGAGCTGGTGGCCTTAATGGAAGAGGGATGCCTGGATATCGTAGCAGTCACAGAAACATGGTACACAGAGAACCATGACTGGGATGTTAACATACCAGGGTACATAACCTACAGGAGAGACAGGCAGGGGAGAAGAGGGGGAGGAGTAGCTCTCTATGTAAAGGAAGGGATAAAAGCAACTGAACAAAAGAGTAAACAGGGAGAGAGGAGGCACTGTGGGTCACCTTGGAGACTGGAAAGGTACCACAATCCGCACAGGGTTATGTACAGACCCCATGTCAGGGGAAGGAATGGACAAGGATATGATGGAAGGCATTCTTAGAATGGCAGAGAAAGGGAGATACTGTTGATGGGAGACCTGAATATGCCAGATGTTAACTGGAGCACATTTGCTGCAGCCATCCAAGAGCAGGGCCATTCTTGACGCCTCTACAGGTGGCAGGCATTAGACAACTAGTTCTGAACCCACTGTGAGGGAGCAATCTTAGACCTCGGATCTCAAACGGGGCAGTGAGAGGATCTCAGATCTAGAAGTGGTTGCCATCTGGGGACAAGTGACCATCAAACAGTGTGGTTCACGTAAACTCAGCTACAGAGTCAAGCCATACAAAGTGAGGGTACTGGACTTTAGGAGGGCTGACTTTGGAAGATGGAGAGTGCCTCAGAAAATCACTAGCAAACAGGCTAGAAGGAGGTGTGGAGCAACAATGGGGAATTATCAAAACTGCCATCACAGAGGCAACAAGCCTTTGTGTGAAGCAAATAAACAAATCAAAGCGAAAGAAAAAGCCACTATGGTTCTCAAGAGAGGTGGCTGTGAAAGTCATGAAGAAAAGATAGCATTCCAGAAGTATAAGGAAACACAGAAGGAGCAGGACAGAGAGCTGAAACAGTTAAGGCAGAAAGAAGCAGGAGGGAAGTCAGAATAGCAAAGGCCCAAACTGAGGAAAAGATAGCCAACTCAGTTAAGAAGGGGGATAAACCTTTATAGGTACATCAGCGAGCGTAGAAAGACAAAGGGAGGGATAGTAAGGCTGAATAGAATGAACGGTGGGTGGGCAGAGGGGGACAGTGAAAAAGCAGGAATACTGAACTAATATTTCTGCTCAGTATTCACAAAAGAGGAGGGGAAGTGCCTAATCCAATTAACAGAAGCACTCTTGATAGGGGGTTGATCCCAGTCCTTTCACAGAAGAAAGGGTCTGCAAGAACTCCTAAAACTGAAGGTGGACAAAGCAATGGGTCCTGATGGAATTCACCCCAGAATTTAAAAGAATTAACGGGAACTAGTGAAACCACTGGCTACTCTTTTAATAAATCATGGGAGGATGTGTGGTACCCGAGGATTGAGGAAGGCGGATGTGATTCTTCACAAAAGTGGGACCAAGACAGAGGCAGGAAACTACAGACCTGTCAGTCTGACCTCTGTGGTAGGGAAAGTGATGGAGTCACTTCTGAAGGAAAGAATAGTTGAGTACCTAGAGGTCAGTGGAGCACAGGATCCAAGGCAGCATGGGTTCACAGCGGGAAGGTCATGTCAGACGAATCTAATAGATTTTTTGACTGGGTGACCAAAGTAGTAGACCAGGGAGGGGCTGTGGACATGGCCTACCTAGACTTTAGCAAGGCATTTGACACAGTCCCACACAAAAGATTATTAGTCAAATTAACCAGCCTGGGAGGGTCCCAGGGTGGTAGCCTGGGTAAAACATTGGCTGGACAACAGGACACAGAAGGTAATTGTAAATGGAGTCTACTTGAAGAAAGGGCGGTTACTAGTGGGGTACCGTGAGGGTTCAGAGTATTGGGTCCAGTCCTTTTAATGTCTTCATCAGTGGCATTGCAGAGGGACTGGAAGGAAAGTATGCCTTTTGCAGATGACACAAAGATCTGCAACAGGGTTGATACACAAGGAGGTGTGGAAAGGATGAAAAGGGACTTGACAAGGTTGGAGGAATGGTCAGGACGATGGCAGCTAGGATTCAATGCAAAAGTGCAAAATAATGCACCTGGAAACAAGAACCCAGGGAAGAATAACAATGGGTAGGGAAGTAGTAACAACAACAAAACAGGAAAGGGACCTGGGGTAATCATATCAGATGACCTTAAGGTTAGCAAGCAATGTGAGAAGGCAGTAGGGAGGCCGGGGTATACTGGGATGTATAGGAGAGGCATCAGCAGCAGAAAACAGGAAGTTGTTATCCCTCTGTACAGACAGCTGGTGAGACCCCATCTGGAATACTGTGTCCAGTTCTGGAGACCCCATCTCTGCAAGGACATAGACAGGATAGAGGCAGTCCAGAGGAGGGCAACTAAAATGGTGCAGGGTCTGCAAGAGAAGCCGTATGAGGAGAGACTAAAGGAGCTTAATATGTATACCCTTGAGGGAAGAAGGGAGAGGGAGGACATGATAGAAACTTTCAAGTACCTCAAGGGAATCAACAAAGTCAAGAGGGTAGCATCTTTCAGAAAAAGAGACGTGCAAGAACAAGGGACACAATTTAAAGATAGAAGGAGGGCGGTTCAGGGCAATGTAGGAAGTATTATTTCACAGAGAGGTAGTGGATGCATGGAACAGCCTTCCTGAGGAAGTTGTGGGTTCTAAAACTGTGGGAGAATTCAAGAATGCATGGGACAGACATAAGGCAATTCTTGTGGGGGGCAGGAAGATATAGGCTGTTGGTTAACTAGGATCTGTGGCCTATCCTGTAGGTAGGGAAATGGGCAGACTAGATGGGCCTAGCGGTCCTTATCTGCCGTCACAGTCTATGTTTCTATGTTTCTATTAATGATGTCCCATTTTCTTTTCTTTTCAAGTCAAATCTAGATAGAAAGACCATAATATTTTCAGAATCATAACACGTGCTCAGATAGTTTTTACTGTCTTTGTCCAGGAAAGACACACAACTACAGCTTATTTCTGGGTGTGTTTTGGGACCACAGGGAGGTTCAGTGACTTGTTCTGGTCACACAATATACAAGAAGAGCATGTTTTTATTTATTTATTTGGTATTAGGAAAAGACCTTTGAGCTCAAGAAAAACCATTCTGCTAGATGAAAAAAGCTTGTTCACAACTCTTGGTTTTAACCTCTAGGCTGTATTGCCAGCTGTAAATCAAAAACTACACATTTCAAGGCTGGCCCCATGATACCAGGCCAGTAGGTACAGTAAGTAGCAACATTTGCATCTTGTAGACCTAAGTTCACATCCAAAATTGTAAGAGAAAAGGCTGTAAGAGAGGGAATAGAATAAGACAGAAGTTGGTGCTGTGGCAGCCCCAGAAATCTGTACTGACATGAACACAGCCAGGGTTTAGAAATCCTGATATGGGGCCCCAATACCTGTTGGCACCACAGAGCCAGCCTTGAGATATGTGTGTTTTTTAATGATCAGCTGGCAGTATAGTCTAGAGGTTAAAGCAATCCTAAAGATGGATTATTACTACTAACAGTTTGAAATGTAAAGGTGATAACTTACTAGTTTCAATGCACATACAAAACAATTATTATAAATGTAGAAAGTGTTGTAATAGCACTTTAAAACACACTTTAATAAAACAGATGGTTTCCTATTTAACCTGCAGTAAATGGAGGTCCAAGTTACTCGGCAACATCATTTCCTGTCAGGAGCCTAAAACATATGGCTGCCCCCAGCCCTTAATTACAGGCTGATTTACATATGAATAACTCTTGACTGCAAATACTCACACATAAATACAATTGCTCAAATTAGCTTTTTATGGACTTTGAGTCATTGAGAAACCCTGTTGATGACAGTTCCTCTTTAATTCTTCAGTTTTCCCTCTAGCAGTATCAGTTCTTCCCTGCTTTTATAGGTTTTGCCTATGAAAGCGTCAGAAGATAAGGGTGCTTTATTTTTGAAATTAAATCAGTTTTATTGAGTTTCAATTTTATATACACAACAAAATATATAAAATGACACAACACAAACATCTACATCAACACTCCTCCCTCCCCATCACCCCCCCCTCCCCATTGGCATAAGAGTACTACTATCCTTGAGGAGTGTGCAATACCAGTTTAGACCATATAATTTGGATTGGCTTGCAATGAGTAGAGGGTATGCAGCTTGCCGCAGTATTTCCCACACCTTGGGAGGTTATTATGCAGGCTGGCAATCATACACTCTGTACACAGATTGAGAAGTAATTCTTGTAGCCACTCCACATAAGAAATCATTTCTGTATCTTGCCAATGGCACAGCACTAATTTTTTAACTGATAATGCTATCATAGCCATATAATATCTGCGCTCATGGACAGCCACTCCCTCATAATCACCCACCAGGCAAATTTCCGTTGTGAATAGCTCATCTATACTCAGCAGTGGGTCAACTCTTTGTCTGAGTGACCATAATGGGGCTATTTGGGGGCATTCCCAGAAAATAAGAAAAATAGATGCTTCTGCTTGTTGGCACCTCACACATTGTGGAGATGGAGCTCTTCCCATTTTATAAAGCTTGACTGGAGGAAATTACATGTTGCTAAGGAACTGGAATTGCATAATCCTCAGCTGATCTTGAGTAATATAGGTGTGACAATTCTTCCAAACCTTTCCCCAGTCAAAATCCACATGTGGGAATTGAGAAGCCCAATACCCTGAGACCCCATCTATGGAAAAGAATGCTCCATCATACAGGTTAGCATATATTTTGGACACAGCATGGGGTGAAGAGGCTAATTCAATAAGTGGAAGTATAAATTCACCAGCACCTAACTCTTCAAATGGAGTCTCTAGATTATGCAACAGCATGTGGCGGAGTTGAAAAGTTTTGAAACTTTGAGTTCTATCCACTTTGTACTGCTGCATAATGTCTCCAGAAGTGAGACTGGCCCCATCTTTAAACAGAACCCCAACTCTTGCCATTGCCAGCTGTGGAATCCAAGAGATCGGTAAGGTTCTAACGCCTATTTTAAAATTTGGGTTGCCTAGAATTGGCTGATCGAGGTCCCGGTTGTGTTTATATTTTAAAAAGGAGCATAACTGGCAGAGGATCCTCAACGAGACCAAAATCAAAGAGTTGCGCAGGCCAGGAGGTATGTCCTTTGGCTTAATGTGCATGAGGGCTTTTGGGAACACTCCATTAGAAGCAATTCATTCCTTTTCTATCATGAGCCAAATAGGCATATATGGAAGTGCACTCAAATCCTCTACCCCTGTAAGCCAATGCAGATATTTACTAGCCTGGCTTGCCCAGTAGTACAACCCGAAGTGTGTCAGTCTGAGACCAGCCCGGGGATTTTGGAGTTGCCATTTTGTGGTACGCCCTTCTCGGGGGTTTGCTCATCCAAATAAAATTGGTGATGACTGCATGTACAGTACCCTCTTGAACCAATTAAGGGGCAGGCATAAATTCAACAAGTTAAGCAGATAAAAAAGTCTCGGGAGTATACTCATTTTCACTAAACTGATACGACCCCATAGGGACATGGGTAGGGCTTTCCAATGGGCTAGATCTTGTTGCTCTACTTGTAGTAATTTGTCAATGTTAAGTTTCTGTAATTGGAGATCACTCCTGGTTAAATTTATGCCCAGATATTTTGGAAGGCCAGTGTATCCCAGATTCCGGTATCTCACTTTTAAGCATTCTAGAGTTTAAAGGGAAAACTGAAGCTTTATCTAGGTTAACTTTATAGTTGGAAACCAGACTATATTCCCTGATTGAGTTTAGCGCAGCCAGAATAGAGGTCCAAGGCTGAGAAAGGTGCAATAATATGTCATTAGCATATGCCAACAGTTTTACCTCATAGGGTCCCAACCTTATACTTTGGATCTCTGGGTTCTCTTTGAGTTTAATAAGTAAAGGCTCTAAATAAATGTTGAACAACAGCAGTGATAATAGGCAACCTTGCCTAGTGCCCAAGTATAAGGAAAATGTGGAGGAAAAAAACACTGTTACAATATATTCAGGCACTAGGATTCATGTACAGGGCACGAATCTACTGAATGAATTGTGGAGGAAACCTGAACCGGTGTAAAGACTGGAATAAAAATTGCCAATCAACCCAGTCAAATGCTTTCTCCATGTCCAGGCACATCAGCACCACTTAGTAATCTGAATTGCTGGATGTGGAGAAAATATAGGCCAATTTGTGTAATGATCCAAGGAAGACCTACCAGCCATAAAACCAACCTAGTCCGGACCTATTAAGGAAGGGACCACCATGCTTAGCCTATCTGCTAGGAGTTTGACTAATATTTTGATATCATAATTCAACAACGAGATCGGTCAACAACTTATAACTTTATCCACCTCCTTCCCAGGTTTAGGAAGCACTACTATCAGAACTTCGAATAACCTTTTATCCAGGGGTTCCGAGGAGAGTACAAACTGGAACAGTTTGTGCAACCAAGGGACTAATTTATCAGTAAACACCTTGTAAAAATTAGATGAAAAAACGTCCAGACCCGGGGACATTTTCCAACGGCAAAGCTCAAATTGCCTTCTGGATGTTGGCCTCAGTGTACGGTGCAACCAGCAATTCTGTTTGGTCCTTACTCAAAGTGGGGAGTGGGATGGCAGCGAGGTAGTCATCTACCATCTGCTTAGCGGGGAGGGCCATTATCAGACTATAAAGACTGCGATAATACTGTTTGAATTCCAACACAATTTCCTTCGGGGTGACTTTCATGGAGTCATTGTCTGATCAACAGATGGCAGTTATGATTCTTGATGCCTCTTGCTTTTTAACCCTGACGGCCAATAACCGACAGACTTTTTCACCCTGATCTATGTAAGCTGCACGGGTTTTCAGTATAGCAAGTTCTGTCTTTTCTTCAGAAGCTCACTATACTGATCCCAGAGGCCAATAAGTTTTTGCCTATCTTCTTCTCTGGTGGTGGGACAGAGATGAACCTCCAGGTTTTGTATTTGGGTTAGGAGACCTAAAACTTTCTTCTCTTGTTTGCACTTTCTAGTGGATGCCAAACGCATGAACTCCCCCCAATGAAACACTTCTGAGCCTACCATTCCATATCAGGTTTACCCGTCGAATCCAGGTTGGCCGCTGTGAATTGATCGATACAATTAGACACCCTCTTGACCACCCAGTCCTTTAACATCTACTTATTAAGTTTCCAAATGGTTTCTTTTTGTTGGCTGGGGAAAACGAGATTGTGCACCAAACCGAGGAGTGATCCAAAATTACGCCTGATTCCATCCCACAGCCCAACACACCACTCAGGAGTGTTTGGGTTATCACAAAGCAATCAATACGGGATGAGGTTCTGTGCACCATGGAGCGGAATGTATATTCCTTGGAGTTGAGGTTCAACATTTGCCAAGGATCACACAAACCCAAATGGTCTGCTAGATCCCGTATGGACCGCTGAGCCAGGGATAGACCCTGCCATCTCCTATCTGATCTAAGTCTGGAGTAAACAGGAGGTTCCAGTCCCCCTCTAAAAAGATCGGTAGGGAGAAGAAGGGGGACAAGATGGGGACCAACTCTATAAAGAAGGAGGGGGTGTCCACATTAGGTCCATAAATACAACCCAGTATGACCTCCATCCAGTCTACAGTATCCTTAAGAAACGGATGCTGTCCATTTGGGTCCTGAATACATTGAGTACAGGCAAAGGTGACTTTCTGCAAGAGCAGTATGGCTACTCCCTTACTCTGTGTGCTGCTCTCTGCTGTGTAGACCTGACCAACGTATTGCCTGCGGAACAGGTTCGCTTTGCTTTCTAATAAACAGGTCTCTTGTAAACAGGAAATATCCCCTTTGAGGTGCTGGAGATGCTTAATTATTTGATACCGCTTAGATTTCTTACGAGCCCCTCGAACATTCCAAGTAATGATTTTCAGATAGTTAGCCATCTCTCCTGCTTAGTTGTTTGTAGCAAATGGTATCTAGCAAACTTGTATCCTTAATACATGTTACCCTTAGATTCCCTGATGCCACCCCCCCAATTCCAATCCACACAGCACTTTCCAACCACCCACTCACCACATCCCATCCCACTGAAACCCCAGAAACCATGCAATAATTGAAACAGGAAAATGCAACAGTAATAAGCTCCAATATACCCTAACCCCAATCTAATATGCCAATGTACAATTAGTAAATATAACAACATGAAGTAGCGAACCCCCCTCCCCCCAACCCTCCATCTCATAAGTGTTATGGCCCATGATGCTCAGTCTCACCTCCCAGTGCCCGCTGCACTTCCACTATCCCCAGAACTTGAAAAATAGTTCTGTATCTTAAGGAGAACCCTCCTTTAGGTTAGCGTGCCAGAATCTAAATACCCCATAGAAGGGGACTGTCTCCCACCCACCATATTCATAAGCATAACATTAAACATTTTAAACTCCCCTGCCGCCTGTTAAACTAAAGTATAACTTGCAACAACTACAGGTGATGGGGTAAACTAAACTAATTAGCACCCTGTATACCTTACCAAACTGCAAACTATTTAAACCTAAATAGGCTGTTATATATGGCTGTTATATATTAAGTCCCAATAACATTAGTCCATGTGGTGGTCACACTCCAGTCTATGAACTGTTCCTGGCTGCTGCTGGACCGTAGGGTTGCCCCCTGATAGATTAAAGCATATCTCTGGGCCAGTAATTAGGGGGCTGTAAAAATAGGATGCCAGTCACCAAATCTGGTTGCCCCAGAGGCTGCATACTAAAGTCTTTTTGTGCCAAGTTAAACAAAGTCAACAAAGATAGACTGTGACCCTGCATCGGAGTGACCCTGGTTCTACTTGTCGCTTTCCAAAGACTCCTTAGCCAGGTTAAATGCAAGGGCATCACAATTGGTTGCTGCTCTGGCCCAGAGTCCCAAAATATATTCCACAGGAGCCAAGGAGATGTTACACCAACACAGAAAGGTCCTCACATTAAACTCTTATCCATCCTTGCAGCTCACAAACCCCAGCCACCCCAGGAAAGAAAACGCAGATAAAAGAAGCACTCATTGTCTCCATGTCAGTGGTTCCCTTGCATTACTGCTGCTCGTAGAGGTTGATCGAGTATTCTTTTCTCACGTGGTTTGCAGTCGGATTAGTGAGCAACTTCTGCAGAACGGGGGCCATAGCTCTAAATACAACATGTAGAAGTTGTACCATCTTCCACAAAGAATTCCACCATTTAAAACTCAAGTCCACAATTATATTCAATTAACAGCACTTCATACCTATTTGAAGCCATCCGAAGTCTTGCTTCCTGCCACTCAGCGATCTCTGTAAAGTTTGGGTAGGGCTTTCTTCAGCTCATTCTCTGCTGTTCCTGAGTCATCAAAGTTGACCAGGTACATGATAGCAGTACCTGGAATCTGGCTGGATATCCCATCCTGAACTTAATGCCTGCTGCGATTAGTTCAGTAATGATGGGTTGGAATGAGGCATGTTGCTGGCAAACTAAGGGCGGTAGATCTTGTGCCACATGCAGTTTAGCTCTGTCCCATTTTACCTCTTGTTTTTGTTGAGGAAATGCTGCCATTCGCAGAAATTCAGAAAGCAGATCAGTGGACTAGGTGCTGCACTGGCTGCAGGCATAGGGCATAAGGCTCAGTGTGCTCTCTCGATAGCGTAGGCTGGGCCATATGGGGAAGGCCCAGCCAGTTTAAGTATCAGCTTTTGAATGAACAGTATGGGGTCAGAGCCTTCCTCTTTCTCAGGGAGACCAATAATGACTGCATTATTCCTTCAGCTCTATCCTTCAAGTTCTTCTACCTTGGCTTCAAGGTGGGCCATCTTTTGCCTTGTTGCCACCAGTTCAGGATCCACATGGTAGATTATTTTTTCAAGCGAGCAGATTAGAGCCTTACTATACTGGTTCTTTTCAATAAGTCCTTAATTACAACTGCCATGGATTTGAACTCCAAGGTAAGCGATCTCAGTTCCTCTCTAAAAGGTTGAATTCTGCTAAAAAATGCTCTATGGATGGTTAGAAGGTTTTGCTCTGGTGAAGCAGTTGCAGAGTGCCCGCTGGAAGAAGCCTGGGCTTTGGTTTTCTTGCTGGCCTTCTTGGGCGTGGGCAGGTTTTTTTTTTTGGCAATGCTGCCTTCATTTCTACCTCCATCCCTCTGATTTCAAGCTAAAGTAACCTTCTCTGGTACTTTGACAGGCTTCTAGGACTTACAGGTACCAAAACAATGGTGGATGGTGCTCAGAAATATGTGATTTAGTTCTGGGGTAGCTGGAGCGCGTTGTTGAAGCTGCTACTCAGTAGGCTGCATCAGGTGACTCCCCAGTCCTACTGCTTTATTGATAAATTATGAAATGGGTAGAAAGAATGCTGTCTTCTGACTGGCCAAGAGGTACTTTTAGCAGAGTTGTTATCCCAGCACAACAGTTCAGCTGAAAGTAGCTCCAAAAAAATATATTTACAAAATACATCCAATTTACTAAAAGGGGCCCATTTCATAATCTCAATAAGACACTACATGGAGTGCATTATGGTGGCCTAATGGCCCTTCTCGGTGGTGGAAGCACTCGGCTTCACCTCATGCTTCAACCCATTCGAGGTGGGTCGTTATCTCGTCATAATGCACCCCGTCATGCCTTATTGCTTAATTAAGATCCCCTGTTCCACCCTTTCCCCTTCCTCCTGCGCAATGCCAAGTCTTCTCACTATGATTGGCAGAGGCAACCCTGCTACATGTTCCAAAATGTGCTTCTAAGATGGGGAACAGGTCTTTTCCATCTGTCTCCCCTCTCATGGACTATTCAAATCTGCCCTACACAGGCATTTATAGTAAATTATTAGGGACTATGTATGGAATTCAGTGGCTCTCAGAAAGTTGTGCATGGTTGAAAATTTGTGCAAGTTCTATCATCAAGTGCACCTGTGTCCCTGCTCACCTGCAAGTTCGCTTTCATTTTCACTGAGTGCTCTCTCTCTCTGTACCAACGCTTAGTGCTGCTCGCAGTTCCCGCTCGCCTTTTCCCTCTACAAAACCATATACTATAAAAAAGAAAATATGCCTGACCGTAACAACTCACCCTGTGTTTCTATCTCAGGGTCAAGATAACAGCATGAACCTCTTAAGGTTTGCTCTCGAAGTCCATATGCTGTAATCCCTACCCCAAGATGGAAACACAGGCTTGTTGTGTATGGTCACACATACATCACTCCTCATGTTGAGTTTGTCAGCCTGTCACTGTGCAGATTAGCCTCCTGGCTTTCCTACTCCTTGTACTAGAATCCAGTTTGGGCTACATTATTGTTATTTGTTCTTCCTCCTGCTATGACAGCCACACTGGACACCCTCTTCCATTCCTTCTGCTGCTTTGCCCTTGACTACCCTCCTCACACCCATCACTGTGTCCTCTATCAATTACTCTCTTTCCCTTCTCTTGAAGACAGGCACCATTCCCACTGTACCAACTTCTTAGCTAAATTCTGGTTTGGCTCTCTCTCCCCCATACCTTTCTTCCACTCCTGCCACCCCTTCCTATTCCCTTAGAAACCTCAACTCTTGTACCATAGCTGAACCCTCCTGGTCCTCCTCTGCTGGTCAGGAAGCATTTTCCCACCACTTCCCGAAGCTATGGAATACCCTTCCCCCTTCTATCCGCCATGCCATTTCCCCTAATACCCTCTTCTCCTTCCTACAAGACTTCTTCTCCCCTACATGCAGCTGCTCTTTATCCCCTATCCCCATCTGTATTTCCCCTCCTGCTCTTCCTCCGCTCCACATCTTACCTTCTATGTAGAAAAGCTTCACGATGACATCATGAAAACACACCTGTTCGCTGCCAAGCAAATGGGCAGAGCTCATTTTGACAAGCATGTCAAAGAAGTCGACTGGCAAGTTGGAGACCAAGTTATTCTTCTCCAATATAGACAACCCACTCATTCTTTTGCCAGCAAATGGGAACGTCCCTATCCCACTGTCAATAAACTCAGCCCTGCTGTATATCAGGTCAGAGTACAACTGCAGAAAAAAGACAGCTGACAAGTGGTTCCATGCTAACCAACTTAAATTGTATAAAGGTGACTAAATGTACTTTTCCTAACCCCTTTGGGTGGAATAGTATCCACACTTAACCAATCCTTTTTGTTTTCTTACAGGTATCAGCAAGATGGCTATCTTGCACCCCTTTCTCCTACTGGTGGGACTACTGACTGTGACTATGACCGCACCCCAATATTCAGCCCCACTGACACACAAGGAATGCTTGCAACACTTCCTTGACAAACTTGAACATTCAGTCCCTACTGGTGTACGGATTAATGTTCCCAACAAAATGATCAAAGTAACACAAGGCTCAGATGCCTTTCTTGATGCTGTAGTGGCTGCCCCAAATAAATATTCGCTCTCCATACAATGGCAAACTGATGCTAGGAACTACACAATCCCTATAGCTTGCCTGTTCAAAGGTACATTCTTTGGCTGGCCTAATACTGACATTTCTAAAAATGGTACGCTTTCTATCAGACAGACCACTTCCAGACATACTGGTCAGTACAATCTAATGGCTCTCACAGATCCTGCCTATTGTGACCGACTCTCTCCAGAGGAGGCACGTGATTTCTGTCTTCAAAACTATCAAGCTTCTGAAGCTATTGATCTTTCTGTAGTCCCACCAAGTCAAGAAGACCTGACTGCCTATCCTCCTCAAGAGGATGGCCCTGCTATTGGTTTGACAGCCACATCACTACCCAGAGCCCTAAGTAATAATGTACAATTTATGCATGTCCCTGTTATTTTCAATCTCACACATTGGAACATGGCTAAATTTGTTTTTTGTTCTACAACAAATACCTCCAAATTTTACAGTATGATGCTTATTGATCGTGTTGCTGCTTATCAAATACACACAAATGACCGTATCGGTGGACCTTGCACCACTGATCATGTTGCAGTCTTTAGACCTGCCCCTGAAGACTATGTTAAACCAAAATCACGTGCATGCACCAAGCAGGATGCAACTGACATAGCTGGTGCGGCAGTTTCTGTTTCTGGCATAACTGGAGCAGCCAGCACAATTACTGGCCTCTTTGGCTCAGGAATGTTCATCTGGAATAGAGCAGACATTGCTTCTATTAAGGCTCATACTCTTAAATTTGAACAAACTATTAACAATGACGTAATGCCTGCTATTTTACAAGGTGTTAATTCTCTCAGTAATGAAGAACGTTATACTGTGTATAATATGCAAGAGATTACTCAAGGGTTCAATGACACCAAATGTAAACTTAATTATCTTATTTTTCAGAATAACCGTGAGGCGGACAGGCAATATATTGGGTGTGAAATTTTATGTTCTGCCTATGGTTCTTATGTTATATCCAATGTTATCGCTTTCTGAAGGGACTTGGAATAAGGCAAAATTCTAGATTTGATACATGATCTCAGATTGGGTAAATGGTATTGCCCACATTGCAAATATACAGGTAGCATAACTATGTGTTTAAAGAATACTCTAAATATTTACATGGTCACTGTTAGAAATATTGGTTATGTTTCTAGGTTTCCTAACCAAGCATCTTGTTATTTTACTAAATCCTGCTCCATTAAGGAGAACATGTTCATTACCTTTGCTGTGTCTTTACCACATTTTGATCCAAATACATCCGTCTCTGACAAGCTAGCTAGAATTCATTCCACAGGTCATCTTGAAAATGACACTTTTGTGAAAGAACTGGTTTACCTTCAATGCTGGTATATCATTTAGACCTCCAAGCTTGGGTAGCACCACATATCAACTGTTGCGCCAAGAAAGGATATTATGATGTTTTTGACATTGTGAAACTAGTATGTGGCAACGCGCCTGAACACCTTGACTGGGCACTGACGTTTGGTGAAGAGTTGTCGTCCAATCTTACTGATGTTGATCCAGACGATGACATCCCTTCTGCTGCATCTTCAGCGCAAGACGCCGAAACAGCACCATCTCGAAGCTACCTTAAAGAGGTATATCGCTTCACTACACAGCTCACCAATCAAACATTCTCATGCCCAGTATATCTATATCGCTGGCTGGTTCCCTCTTGTCAGAGTCACTTATATATCTGACGGCCAGTATTGTATCGTCACTAATTATCCCACATTCTCATATGGGACCAAGACATGTCAAGTTACTAAACCTAACTTTTGGTTTACTCCACAGCAGAAAACATAGAACCATAGACTTTGACGGCAGATAAGGACCGCTTGGCCCACCTAGTCTGCCCATTTTCCTACCTACAGGATAGGCTGCAGATCCTAGTTAACCAACAGCCTATTTCTTCCTACCCTCCACAAGAATTGCCTTGTGTCTGTCCCATGCATTCTTGAATTCTCCCACAGTTTTAGACCCCACAACCTCCTCAGGAAGGCTGTTCCGTGCATCCACTACCATCTCTGTGAAAAAAATACTTCCTCACATTGCCCCTGAACCCTCCCCCCATCTTTAAATTGCGTCCCCTTGTTCTTGCACGTCTCTTTTTCTGAAAGATGCTACCCTCTTGGACTTTGTTGATTCCACTAAGGTACTTAAAAGTTTCTATCATGTCCCCCCTCTCCCATCTTTCCTCAAGGGTATACATATTAAGCTCCTTTAGTCTCTCCTCATACGGCTTCTCTTGCAGACCCTGCACCATTTTAGTTGCCCTCCTCTGGACTGCCTCTATCCTGTCTACGTCCTTGTGGAGATGGGGTCTCCAGAACTGGACGCAGTACTCCAGTTGAGGTCTCACCAACAGTCTGTACAGAGGGATAACAACTTCCTGTTTTCTGCTGGTGATGCCTCTTCCTATGCATCCCAGTATACCCCAAGCCCTCCCTACTGCCTTCTCACATTGCTTGCTAACCTTAAGGTCATCTGATATGATTACCTCCAGGTCCCTTTCCTTTTTTGTTGCTGTTACTACCCCCCCATTGTGTAATCTTCCCCTGGGTTCTTGTTTCCCAGGTGCATTATTTTGCACTTCTTTGCATTGAATCCTAGCTGCCATACTTCTGACCATTCCTCCAACCTTGCCAAGTCCCTTCTCATCCTTTCCACGCCTCCTTGTGTATCAACCCTGTTGCAGATCTTTGTGTCATCTGCAAAGAGGCATACTTTTCCTTCCAGTCCCTCTGCAGTGTCACTTATAAAGACATTAAAAAGCACTGGACCCAGTACTGAACCCTGCGGTACCCCACTAGTAACCCCTCTTTCTTCAGAGTGGACTCCATTTACAATTACCTTCTGTGTCCTGTTGTCCAGCCAATGTTTTACTCAGGCTACCACCCTGGGACCCACTCCCAGGTTGGTAAATTTGACTATTAATCTTTTGTGTGGGACTGTGTCAAATGCCTTTCTAAAGTCTAGGTAGGCCATGTCCACAGCCCCTCCCTGGTCTACTACTTTGGTCACTCAAAGAAATCTATTAGATTCGTCTGACATGACCTTCCCACTGTGAACCCATGCTGCCTTGGGTTCTGTGCCCCACTGGCATCTAGGTACTCAACAATTCTTTCCTTCAGAAGTGACTCCATCACTTTCCCTACCACAGAGGTCAAACTGACAGGTCTGCAGTTTCCTGCCTCTGTCTTCGTCCCACTTTTGTGAAGGGGAATCACGTCCGCCTTCCTCCAGTCCTCAGGTAGCACACCATCCTCCCATGATTTGTTAAAAAGAGTAGTCAGTGGTTTCACTAGTTCTCCCCTTCTTTTAGAATTCTAGGGTGAATTCCATCAGGCCCCATTGCTTTGTCCACCTTCAGTTTTAGGAGTTCTTTCACAACCCTTTCTTCTGTGAAAGGACTGGGATCGACCCCCATCAATAGTGCTTCTGTTAATTAGATTAGGCACTTCCCCCTCCTCTTTTGTGAATACTGAGCAGAAATATTCGTTCGGTATCCCTGCTTTTTCACTGTCCCCCTCTCTCCACCCACCCACCATTCATTCTATTCAGTCTCACTATCCCTCCCTTTGTCTTTCTACGCTCTCTGATGTACCTGTAACAGGTTTTATCTCCCTTCTTAACTGAGTTGGCTATCTTTTCCTCAGTTTGGGCCTTTGCTATTCTGACTTCCCTCCCTGCTTCCTTCTGACTTAACTGGTACAGCTCTCTGTCCTGCTCCTTCTGTGTTTCCTTATACTTCCTGAATGCTATCTTTTTCTCCCTGACTTTCCTAGCCACCTCTTTTGAGAGCCATAGTGGCTTTTTCTTTCATTTTGATTTATTTGCTTCACAGAAAGGCTTGTTGCCTCTGTGATGGCAGATGTGATGATTCCTCATTGTTGCTCCACCCCTCCTTCTAGCCTGTTTGCTAGAGCTTTTCTGAGGCACTCTCCCATCTTGCCAAAGTCAGCCCTCCTGAAGTCCAGTACCCTCACTTTTGTAAGGCTTGACTCTGTAGCTGAGTTTAATGTGAACCACACTATTTGATGGTCACTTGTTCCTAGATGGCAACCCACTTCTATATCTGAGATCCTCTCACTGCCCCCATTTGAGAGTATGAGGTCTACTATTGCTCCCTCATGAGTGGGTTCCAAAACTAGCTGTCTTGAGGCCTGCCACCTGTAGGGCATCAAGAATGGCCCTGCTCTTGGATGTGGCTACAGCAAATGTGCCGCAGTTAACATCTGGCATATTCAGGTCTCTCATCAACAGTATCTCCCCTTTCTCTGCCATGCTAAGAATGCCTTCTTTCATATCCTTGTCCATTCCCTCCCCCTGACATGGGTGTCTGTACACAACCCCTGTGCAGACTGTGGTGCCCTTTCCTGTCTCCAAGGTGACCCACAGTGCCTCCTCTCCTCTGTTTACTCTTTTGTTCAGTTGATTTTATCCCTTCTTTTACATAAGAGAGCTACTCCTCCCCCTCTTCTCCCCTGCCTGTAGGTTATGTAGCCTGGTATGTTAACATCTCAGTCATAGTTCTCTGTGTACCATGTTTCTGTGACTGCTACGATATCCAGGCATCCCTCTTCCATCAAGGCCACCAGTTCAGGGAGCTTGTTGCCCAGACTACGGGCATTGGTACTTATTACCTTCCATTTCCTGATGGCCTTACTCCCTTTTGCCCCATCCCTGTCCTTCTTGCCTTTGTAACTTTCCCCATTTACCCTGCCCTTCTCCCTATCGACACCTCTCTGTTTGTGTTTACTGCACTTACTACTGTGATTTAGTTTGGGGGGCTAGGATTTCCCTGCTCCTTTCCAGTGCCTCCCCCCTTGGCTAGTTTAAATGCTTGCCAATGAAGCATTTAAATCTATCACCTAGGATCCTGGTTCCCCTCCTGGACAGATGCAGCCCATCATGCCAGTATAGGCTTTCATCACTTCAGGTGGACATCCGGTCCCCAATGAAGCCAAATCCCTGAGCTCTTCACCAGTTTTTCAACCACTGATTGAATCGCATGGTGTGGAACACCCTAGCCCCTCCTACGCCATAGATGGGCAGCACCTCCGAGGTTACCGTGCGTGCTACTTGTCTAAGGCCCCTCTCCAATTCCACAAACTCTTCCTGCATTGCTCTAATCCCTTTCTTAGCCAGGTCATTTGTCCCTAGGTGGACAATGACATCCAACTCCCTCCCCTGTGCAGCTGCTCTGGCAATCCTGAGGATTTGCTCCCTGTCCCTCCAAGCCATGGCGCCAGGTGGGCACCTTACCTCCCTCTCCCCTTCCTCCCCCAGTTCTACTTTCCTAACAATGGAGTCCCCCACCAGGAGTTGTTTCCTTCCCCTGTGGGGTCCCATGCCACCCTCCAGTGGGTCTCCTTTGTGGAGGTTCCCAGCATCCTCATTGGTCTCCACTGCGGGTGCCTCCATAGAGAAACCACACTTTGCCAGAATGGCATAGGAATTGGTCACACTGTGGTCACGTTTGTTCCTCTCCCTGAACCAGATGTTATTGATACTGATCACCAATACTTGCTTGCTCTGTCTCAATATTTGCCTATTTTTAATGTGCACATCGATCCCTTGACACTCTCTCTCTGCAATCTCTTTTAGCTAGAAAAGATGCTCATTTGATTTACATTAGTAATAATATATCTAGAGCTTCGAATGCACTCAGTGATCTTTATGCATGATGGTGATTTGAGCCTTGCCGTAGGCAATATGTGGGTAGAACTTACTTTCAAAGTTTTTGTTGTGATTCAAGCATTTTTGATTATCTTTCTGATATTCACTCTGTGCTGCCTCCGATGTATCCTCAAACAACATTGAGAACAACTCAAATTCCTTTACAAGGCCCGTGCGTCAGGCCTGTAAATGATTGTTAAGCTCCATCCCTACCAACTATCTTGGGATTGTTGCCCCTTCTGAGGCAACAAGGGGGGGAATGTTATTCATGGACCAACACCCCTGATTGGCCCTCCTACCTCACAGACAGCAATACTTATAAGTACATGCACTATTCTTAGGGTACAGGCACTTATCGCACAAGTATAAGTATCAGGATCTGAGTTCTACTGTATTTTTACTGAGACTCACAATGCTTTTGCTAGTATTCTAATTGTAACACTTGGGAAATGCTTCTATTTACACTATTGTATAATGATTAGTTAGGCAATACTGCCATCTTTAGTGCTAGTGCAGAACTACAATCATGCATGTAACCGCTAGTGTCCTTCAGAATATATAAGACTATTGTCTTAGCTGGTATTTTTGCTAGCTCAGCATGTTTTCCCAGGCTAGTAAGCGGTCAGGTTATTTGCCACTGACCAACTGCAAGGTTCTTATATATCTTTATATCTGTTGTCATGACGATTATCAGGGGTGTAAGACCCTTTGCATTGCACCTTTTTCTCTGAGAAGCAGATACATATTGCTGCCTATAGGTAAGATGGAGAGATTGGAAGTGTTCTCCCAGTGATCACACTGTTTTGGTTGTAAGCCTGCTTTATATATCAGAAATAAATCAGTTTATGTGCTGCACACAACTTATCTGTCGTTTCTTCACTTTTGTGCAGTTCCAGCAAGAACCTGAGAAAGGTAATGTTATAACCCAGTTACATTTGGCAACTGTGGGAAGGTTGGAATGTACAAAGTAAGGATTCCATTTGAGTTCCTTGAACTGAATGTTGAGTAGTGTGGTGCATTTTTGCCCACTTGGACCTACTCAAACTTACTGTGGTTGTTCTTTTATGGACTTGTTCCATCTTAGTTTCGGGCGTGGCAGACCCATACCAGACCACTGGTATACTCCCTTTGTAAGTAGCAGCGTGACGCCTTGACACCACTGTTTGCCCATGGGGGATTGGAAAGCCGTTGGGTGATGGTGCCAAGGACTTAACTCCAGTCTTTCAACTGCTTTCTTTGTTTGTTCATTTACCCCTTTGTTATGCCTGAACTGTGCACAGAACTGAGACTCAATGTCTCAAACTATCTTACCTCCCATGGAGATTGGACTGATTTTGCACTGGACATGAAGTCGTCAGAAGACCCTCTGTTCACAATCTCTGATCAATATCCACAGTCAAAGCAAAAAGCCAAGAAATACCACACGTAAGGTCGTTTTGTCGTAGCTTTATATGTAGCAGTCGAAAGTTTACTAGCACGATGAGCCTCCCATGAGCTGCAAAACACATCTCTAAAAAACAGAGATGGTCTTGCAGGCATTGGAGTTACTGAAAAGGGAACAGCAACTGACGGAGGAGACACAGTCACTCCGTGACCACAATAACAGACTGTTGCACTGTACTGCTCAAGTCTCTGAGCGTGAATTGTGTATGTTGAGAGATGACAATGAATGGTTAAAATGTGATAAGAAACAGTTATCTTATTTAAATGACATTTTAAGTGATACGAATGAAAGTTTGAGGGAGTATAATGTTGAATTGAAGGAAGAGAACGTGAGGTTGATGCATGAGTTAGACAAAGAGCTTAGGGAAAACGTTGAATTGGGCACCGTGTACAAAGTGTTGCAGTGTGAGGTTGAGAAGGGTATTGAGCAGGGCACTGCTAAAGTTTGTCACAAGAAGTGTAGAGACAAGATGGCAAAAATGTGCCATCAGCAGGACATTCTTACTGGCCATGTAAAAGCCATGAATGGTTTCCAGTACACACCCACTGACATTATGTCATTAGGTGATGACTACTCTGATTACAAGGCCACAGGATGCCTCGCCACATTCAAGACTCTGCCTCAAAAGGCGGTGGCCTTTCCCAGCCATTTCCAAGATGGCGGCCATTACAGCCCACCCCCTTGTCATGCTGGCACACCTTCTATGCTGCCACGTTAAAACAAACATGGCAGCCCCCATAATACGGGAGGCCGACCACCTCCTAGTAGAAGCCCGCTTCCACTGACTCCCCTTTCCAGGGAAGATGGTGCGGAAGTGCGAGGCATTCTACAGGATGTCTTGACTAGATTAACAACCCCTGAGGGATACTCCTCCATGCAGAAGCAGATCGGACGCATGTTCGAAAATGCTGTAATCTAGGAGAATGCATTCAAGGCAGTTGCTGATGTGGTGGCGGAAGCTGCCCTTTGCGGTGCTTTGGGTTGCGGGGAACTAAACACCGCTCCCCTCTCGTCCAGCTCCAATCCCCTACAGGTCACTCATTCTGTTCAGCAAATCGCCCAAGGCATCAGACAGATGGGCCCAACTGACAATCTCAGCTGTCATTTGGAGAAGGTGCGCTCCCTCTGTGAGAAGCTTTCTCTCCAAACCGAGTACCAGGTCTAAGTTCCGAGACAAACCATTGAGCCTACCCTCTGGGCTAAACTCCCAGAGGCTGTCCGCAACTGCGAGATGCTCGACTACAATGATATTGCATAGGTACTCCTTGCTGCCAACTCCCCAGATATTGTTGGAGCCCGTTTGGCCTATAAGATCAAGCAAAATGTGAAGGAAAGCCCAGCGGCTTACCATCAATGGGTGTGGCTTGCCTACGAGGCCGGCAAAGGTCTAGTGGGTGAGACCACCAACAAAAACCAAATTGAGTACAAGGATCTGAACATCTGGAACATGATTCCGGCTCTCTGGAGAAAGCTGAACTCAATGTCTACCTGCAGACCGATACCTTCACCGACATCCTCACTAAGATGGAGCGTGCCTTCCAGGTCTACCTCCATAACCTAGCTTCCAGTAAAATCACCAAGGCCGCTGCCATCCAAACACCAATGGCCCAGGCCACCATGGCACAAGTTGCTGTGGGAGGCCCTGCCCCAACCCACTATACAGTGGAAGGCAACAACGAAAAACAGGAAGCCCCTTCTGATGACCGACAGTCGCACAAGGGGGGGACCAGAACTAAAAGAATAACCAAAATAACAACTATAACAGAAATGGGAAATGCTCAAATTCCAATGGCAAGTACCCTAACGAGCCTAGCTATTGAGAACTAAAGGACGAAAACAAGACCCTCCAGAAACAGCTGGAAGAGGCCTGTGCTGCAAAGGAGGTCGCATCCACTCACTCCGTGGCAGCCCGGGCACTGGCTAGTAATAGCACCAACCCTTTCTGGCCTTCGACTACCAAACAATTGCGCAGCCGAGGAAAAAAAAACCTTTCACGGCACTGACAGCTGGTCAGGCCGATGTGGTGATTCAGAAACTACCAATTGAACAGTTCGAGATTGCGGCCCTGACGTCAGAGGCACAGTACTTGTGTCATGTAAACTGCAGCCACCCTAGGCCTCAGGTCACAAAAATGAGAAGATGAAGAAGAAGCTGGGAGAAGTACTGATTGACAATTACAGGTCTCAGTCTGGTTTGTGAGTGACCTGCTTGTCGACACAAATGGAAACGGACAGCCTTGTGAAAGGGCAACAGTCGGGGGCAGCCAACTGGATATTCTTCTGGATATAGGAACAGCTATGTCTGTTCGCCATGATGAGAACCCAGCCATGTCTGCCTGGTCTACCAGCTGGAAGAGCTGGAAGACCAGTGCACAAGTGGTAGATGGTACACAACTACAAACTTATCGATCTGTGTCTCTCCCTGTGCAGGCAAGCCACCTTAAGGCTGATTTTATCTTTGACCTCATGGTATTATGTCATCATCCCAGCACACTGGGAATTGATTTTCTTGCACAGCATGGCTGTGTGGTGGACTTAGCTAACAGGTTATTGCTACAGATAAAGGGACAATGTCATGCTGTCACCATACCAGACTCCCATGCGGTGGCAGCCATCTCCCATAACAACAAGGAGTATGACGTCATGGCTCTGTTTGAAAATCATGACTTGTTTCCTGAACTTCAACCATTGCTACAGGAACATATTGATGTGTTTGCTGCCAACAAGCATGATTGTGGTAGGATGTACACCACCATTAAGATCCCAGAACCTACTCATGTGAGGCAGAAGCAGCACCCATTTCCTGCTGAAGCCTTACCCTCTCTGAGGGAGACCATCCAATCACTGATACAACAAGGAGTGATTAGGACTTGTGTTTCTACTGTGAATTCACCCATTTGGCCTATGAAAAAGCAGAAAGGAGCTTGAAGACTTACAACAGACTACAGGAAACGTAACCAAGTTACCCCCAGCTGTGCCCCAACTGTGGCATCAGCTCCTGATGTGCTCAATTTGCTGACACCAGACAAGAAGTTGTTCTCTGCTCTTGACATCTCTAATGGGTTTTGGTCACTCCCATTAGCACAGGAAAGCCAATACAAATTTGCCTTTACCTTTGATGGGTGCCAGTACACCTGGACCTTACAGCCTCATGGCTTCCACAGTAGCCCTTCCCTCTTCCATCTACACATGATGGATGCCTTGGAGGGGTTTTCCACTCCCCAGTGTCTCCTGCAGTACGTGGATGACTTGCCCTTAGCAACTGTCACGAAAGTAGAACATCTGACCCTGCTAGGTAAACTACTGACTCTCCTCAGGAGAGCAGGCCTCAGATGCAACCCCTCTAAAGCACAACTATGCGAGAAAGAAGTCATTTTCCTTGGCCTATGTATCATGGACCAACAGAGAAGCCCAGCTGTCAAAAAGATCCAGGGCTTGCAAGATCTGCCACTTCCCACTAGCATGGCAACACTTAACGCTTCTTGGGAATGGTAAACTATTCCAGGGATTTTATTCCTGACTTTGCCTTGAAGGCCGCTCCCCTGTACAAACTTCTGAAAAAAGATGTCCCATGGACATGGGGCACCACACACCGAAGCTGTGGCAGAGCTTAAACAAGCCTTAGCCTCAGCTCCAGCACTGGTAAACCCTAATCCAAGATTATCTGTCCACGGAAACTGCCACCTCTGATGTGGCCATGTCTGCAATGCTGGCACGAAAGTACAACGGGCAATACAGGCCCATTGCCTATGCATCTCATACTTTCCCAGTAGAGAGAAAATATAGTCTCTGTGAAAGGACACTCCTGGCAACCTTCTGGGCTGTCAAACACTTTCTTTACATCACTGGGTATGCTCCCATCATTTTGCACACCTGCCATACCCCAACTAACTTTCTGCTTTCAGATAAAGTGAAGGATGGATCAGTCTCTAACACCAAACTGACCCACTGGTCTCTGCTTCTGCAGGATAGGGACATCAAAGTACTACTTGCTAAAATGCCATTAATTTTGGCCCATGGCCTGCTCTACACAGGCACACCTCATGATTGTGCCCTCCAACCATCAGACCTACCTGACCCAGGGCCATTCTTACCAGCCACGCCAGAGGTCCTGGAAGATAACACCACGTTTCGTAACTTTACAGATGACTCTGACTTCTGTGTAGATGGAGAGCAGGTAGCAGGGCTTGGAGTGCTCATTAGGGATCATGAGGGTGATTTTTGGTGTACTGCTAGGAAGTGCACCATTGTCTCTTCACAGTATGCCGAACTGGCTGCAGTGGCCTGTGCCTTGGAGATCATGCCGCATGGTGACAAGGATGCCATCATTTTTGCTGACTCTAATTGGGTGTGTTCATCACTCACAGAGTTCTTTCTATTCTGGCAAAAGAACTTTACTTCATCTGATGGCACTCCTGTCAAGTATAGGGAACTGTTTGTGTATATACACTCCCTGACACAAATGTTCACTCACAAGTTGTACATTCATAAGGTAAAGGCTCACTGCAAATCTGACCCTTACCATGAATTCAATGAATGAGCGGACTCGCTTGCCAAAGTAGGTGCTCGAAGTGGGGGAGTCATGGACAATGACTCACTCACAATGTATAGCAGCTATTGTGACATCTATAATTGCTGTCAGCAAGAAACTAGTACCAGAACCTCTGCCGGACCCCTCTGCTGCACAAAAAGCAGATCCAGAGATCAGAGATGTGTTCATATTCCTAGATTAAGGAACTGAATAGCCACTGCCGGTTGGCAGTCCATACAAAAGGCATTCAGACAATATATTTGTCTAGTGATTAGAAGCTCATCTGGTATCACAAACAAGATACAGGTGACAAATTGTGGGTTGCACCACAATCTCTGTGGACTGGATTTATTTATATGGTCTATGACACTCCCATTGATGGACACCAGCAGACAGAAAACACCCTCCAGAGACTCAAGACAGTTGTCTGGTGTCCTGGAATGGTCAAAGATGTAGAACACTATGTAGACAACTGCATAGTGTGCACTCAGAACAACCCCATTTCAGTAAAATGAATTGCCAAGTTGTTGTCCCAAAGGCAATCTGGGCCATGGAATGTGATAAAAATCGATTTCATTGGTCCTCTCACTAACTCCAGTAGAAACAATAAGTATACACTTGTTACCAATTTGTTCTCCAAGTGGGTAGAAGCATGTCCCACCAAGAACAACACGGCAAAGACAACTGCCAAGATCTTGGTAGATCAATTGTTCTCCAGGTGGGGGTCTGCCTTTAAAAGTACACTCAGACCAAGGCACTAGCTTTAAGGCCGAACTAATGCAACAGACACGCCAACGTCTTGGAGTTGATCAAATATTTCATATTCCTTGCCACCCTCAATCCTCAGGCCAGGTGGAAAGAGCTAACAGATGCACAAAACAGTTGTTATGCAAATTCATTGATGACAATCCCAAAGACTGGGATTCCCTCTTGCCACTGCTACTAATGGAAATTAGGGGTACCCCTGCAGCTACCACTCAGTGCACACCCTATGAGGTTATGACTGGTAGTGCTATTAGACTACCTGAACACCTGTTGACTGATCTCCACATCCCCACTGTGGATAGAGTATCTGTGGACAAGTATGTAGAAAAGCTTCATGATGACATCATGAAAACACACCTGTTTGCTGCCAAGCAAATGGGTAAAGCTCAACAAGCATGTCAAAGAAGTCGACTGGCAAGCTGGAGACTAAGTTATGCTTCCCCAATATAGACAACTCGCTCACTCTTTTGCCAGCAAATGGGAAACGTCCATATCCCATTGTCAACCAGCTCAGCCCTGCTGTGTATCAGGTCAGAGTACAACTGCAGAAAAAGACCGCTGACAAAGTGGTTCCATGCTAACTAACTTAAATTGTATAAAGATGACTAAATTTACTTTTCCTAACTCCTTTGGGTGGAACAGTATCCACACTTAACCAATCCTTTTTATTTTCTTACAGGTATCAGCAAGATGGCAATCCTGCACCCCTTTCTCCTACTGGTGGGACTACTGACTGTGACTATGACCGCACCCCCACATTCTGCTCCACTGACACACAAGGAATGCTTGCAACACTTCCTTGACAAACCTGAACATTCAGCCCCTACTGGTGTATGGATTAATGTTCCAAAAAAATGATCACAGTAACACAAGGCTCAGATGCCTTTCTTGATGCTGCAGTGGCTGCCCCAGATAAATCTTTGCTCTCCATACAATGGCAAACTGATGCTATGGGCTACACAATCCCTATAGCTTGCCTGTCGAAAGGTACATTCCATGGATGGCCTAATACTGACATTTCTAAATATGGAACACTTTCCATCAGACAGACCACTTCCAGACATACTGGTCAGTACAATCTAACGGCTCTCACAGATCCTGCCTATTGTGACCGACTCTCTCCAGTGGAGGCACGTGATTTCTGTCTTCAAAACTATCAAGCTTCTGAAGCTATTGATCTTTCTGTAGTTCCACCAAGTCAAGAAGACCTGACTGCCTGCCCTCCTCAAGAGGATGGCCCTGTTAGTGGTTTGACAGCCACGTCACTACCCGGAGCCCTAATTAATAATGTACAATTTATGCATGTCCCTGTTATTTTCAATCTCACACACTGGAACATGGCTGAATTTGGTTTTGTTCTACAACAAATACCTCCAAATTTTACAGTATGATGCTTATTGATCTTGTTGCTGCTTATCAAATACGCACAAATGACCCTATCGGTGGACCTCGCACCACTGATCATGTTGGAGTCTTTAGATCTGCCCCTAAAGACTATGTTAAACCAAAATTACGTGCATGTACCAAGCAGGATGCAACTGACATAGCTGGTGTGGCTGGTTCTGTTTCTGGCATAACTGGAGCAGCCAGCACAGTTACTGGCCTCTTTGGCTCAGGAATGTTCATCTGGAATAGAGCAGACATTGCTTCTATTAAGGCTCATACTCTTATACTTCAACAAACTATAATCAATGATGTAATGCCTCCTATTTTACAAGGTGTTAATTCTCTCAGTAATGAAGAACGTTATACTGTGTATAATATGCAAGAGATTGCTCAAGGGTTCAATGATACCAAATGTAAACTTAATGATCTTATTTTTCAAAATAACCGCAAGGCGGACAAGCAATATATTGGGTGTGAAATTTTATGTTCTGCTTATGGTTCTTATGTTATATCCGCTGTTATCGCTCTCTACAGGGACTTGGAATCAGGCAAAATTATAGATTTGATACATGATCTCAGATTGGGTAAATGGTATTGCCCACATTGCAAATTTACAGGTTGCATAACTATGTGTTTAAAGACTACTCTAAATATTTACATGGCCACTGTTAGAAATATTGGTTATGTTTCTGGGTTTTCTAACCAAGCACCTTATTTTACTAAATCCTGCTCCATTAAGAACATGTTCATTACCTTTACTGTGTCTTTACCACATTTTGATCCAGATACATCTGTCTTTGACAAGCTAGCTAGAATTCATTCCACAGGTCATCTTGAAAATGACACTTCTGTGAAAGAACTAAATTACCTTCAATGCTGGTTTATCATTCAGACCTCCAAGCTTGGGTAGCACCACATACCAACTGTTGCGCCAAGAAAGGATATTACTTCTTGTGCTGATGTGATGTTTTTGACATTGTGAAACCAGTATGTGGCAACGCACCTAAACACCTTGACTGGGCACTCATGTTGGGTGAAGATTTGTCGTCCAATCTTACTGATGTTGATCCAGATGATGACATCCCTTCTGCTGCATCTTCAGCGCAAGACACCTAAACAGCACCATCTCGAAGCTACCTTGAAGAGGTACTTCACTTTACTACAAGGCTCACCAATCAAACATTCTCATGCCCAGTACATCTACATCGCTGGCGGATTCCCTCTGTCAGAGTCACTTATACATCTGACGGCCGGTATTGTATCATCACTAATTATCCCACATTCTCATATGGGACCAAGACATGTCAAGTTACTAAACCTGTTGTTTTACTCCACAGCAGAAAACTGTTATTGGTCACACTGTGATCACGCCTGTTCCTCTCCCTGAACCAGACGTTATTGATATTGATACTGATCCCCAATACCTGTTTGCTCTGTCTTAGTATTTACCGATTTTTAATGTTCACATTGATCCCTTGACACTCTCTCTGCAATCTCTTTTGGCTAGAAAAGATGCTCATTTGATTTACATTAGCAATAATTTATCTAAAGCTTCGAATGCACTCAGTGATCTTATGCATGATGGTGATTTGAGCCTTGCCATAGGCAACATGTGGGTAGACCTTACTTTCAAAGTTTTTGTTGTAATTCAAGCATTTTTGATTATCTTTCTGATACTCACTCTGTGCTTCCTGCGACATACCCTCAAACAACATCAAGAATAACTTGAATTCCTTTACAAGGTTTGTGCGTCGAGCTGTAAATGACTTTTAGCTCCATCCCTACCAACTATCTTGGGACTGTTGCCCCTTCTGAGGCAACACAAGGGGGAATGTCATCCATGGACCAACACCCCTGACTGGCCCCCCTACCTTGCAGACAGCAATACTTATAAGTACATGCACTATTCTTAGGGCGCAAACACTTATCATACAAGTATAAGTGTCAGGGTTTGAGTTCTACTGTATTTTTACAGAGAATCATAATGCTTTTGCTATTGTTCTAATTGTAACACTTGGGAAATGCCTCTATTTATATTATTGTATAATGATTAGTTAGGCAATACTGCCATCTTTAGTGCTACTGCAAAACTACAACCATGTATGTAACCTCAAGTGTCCTTCAGAAAATACAAGACTAATGTCTTAGCTATCTGTTATTTTTGCTAGCTCAGCATGCTTTCTAGGCTAGTAAGCCAGTCAGGTTATTTGCCACTGACCAATTGCAAGGTTTTTATATATCTTTATATCTGTTGTCATGACGATTATTGGGGTATAAGACCCGTTGCATTGCACCTTTTTCTCTGAGAAGAAGAGACAAATAGCTGCCTATAGGTAAGACAAAGAGATTGGAAGTATTCTCCCAGTGATCACACTATTTTGGTTGTAAGCCTACTTTATATACCAGAAATAAATCACTTTATGTGCTGGACACCACTTGTCTATTGTTTCTTCACTTCTGTGCAGTTCCAACAAGAACCTGAGAAATGTAATTTTATAACCCAGTTACAAATCTCTACCTCAACCTAATCTTCGTACACTTAGTTTTGTTCCTCTTGCATATCCTTTTGTCTCTGGGTCTACCTAGACCACTGTATATACAATCTGTTCAGCCTGTCATATGCTAGTACCTATTCTTTAGTTGCCAGTCTATTAAATTGCACTTAATATGGCAAACACTATCTATTATTCTCTAGCATATGATGGTCAGCTATGTGAATTCCTTTATTGCTTGTTTGTTACTCCTTCCCCTCTCCCCCATGACTCATCTGGAAATGAGCAACACTGTTCAGTATACTTTCCTGGTCCAACCTTTAAAATCAATCAATAAATAAATGTGCTTTTTGTATGTTCATATCCCTCAATGGCTTTGTATCATTTTTGCAACTTTGGTTTTATGTTTTTACACTTGAGTTTTTCTTGCTCAAAGATGGATGCTAACTTTATCAAGTATTCTTGTGCTTTTTTTACCTGATGTATTCTCCCGGGTCACACCTGAAAAGAGGCATTAACTTGCTCGGTAAACAAAAACTAATAAATAAACTAGAAAGGAATGTGTTTATTCTTAGAACAACTACTAGCATCTTCTGACGATTTCCAAAAATAGTGTAATATTTTTATAATGCTTGAAACTACATTTTGAAAACCGTAACATTTGAACAGTTAATACAGTTCTCCTGTGATGCTACATACATAAACGGTATATGCTGATATAACGTAGCAAAAATGATAGGACTTGAAAGATGCAGTGAACTATTTGATGTTTGTGTAAACCCCCAGGTGAGGCTTACCTTGCAGCTTCCTGACCCGACTGTACCACCAGTCCTGATCCCCTTTAGGTGGCTCCTTAGTGCTCCTGCCGGCTCCAGGTCCAGAAATCAGTTGGGGGACTGGCGGGGCGAAGAAAAAAGTAAAGCTGCCAATTTGGCGGTTTTGCCGATCGCTATGCAGCTCCAGTATGCGAGCTGCAGCAGTCGTCTCTCCCTCTCTCTCTCTGTGAGCGCTGCAGCGCTCCAATGTGAAAGAGGCTCTAGAGGCTCCAGCAGTTCTCCGAGGTAGAACGGTCAGTGGGGGATGCTGCAACAGAAGGTAAAGCCATCAAAAAATGGAGAGCAATGAGTACCAATGCCCGTAGTCTGGGTAACAAGCTTCCTGAATTAGTGGCCTTAATGGAGGAGGAACATCTGGATATCATGGCAGTCACAGAAACATGGTACACACAAAACCATGACTGGGATGTAAACATACCAGGATACACTATCTACAGGAGGGACAGGGAGGGTAAAAGAGGAGGAGGAGGAGTAGCTCTTACATAAGGGAAGGAATAAAAGCAACAGAACAAAGGGTAAACAGGGAGGAGAAGAAGCACTGTGGGTAAATTTGGAGACAGGCAATGGCACCACAATCCGCACAGGGGTTGTATACAGATCCCCTTCTCAGGGGAGGAAATGGACAAGGAAATGATAGAAAGTATACTTAGAATGGCAGAAAAAAGGGAGATATTGCTGATGGGTGATCTGAATATGCCAGATGTTAACTGGAGTGCAGTTGCAGCTGCCACTTTGAAGAATGGAGTTATTCTAGATGCCCTACAGGGAGCATGCCTTAGACAACTAGTACTGGAGCCCACTCGAGAGGGAGCAATATTAGACTTGATTCTCTCAAATGGAGATGGAGAGAGGATCACAGATGTAGAAGTGGGTAGCCATCTGGGAACTAGCAACCATTGAACAGTATGGTTCACAATAAACACAGCAATAGAGTCAAGCCATACAAAGACAAAAGTACTGGACTTTAGAAGGACTGACTTTACCAAAATGGGTGAGTGCCTAAGGGATGCACTAGCAAATGGGCAGGAAGGAGGGGTGGAAGAACAATGGGGAATATTAAAAACTGCCATCACAGAGGTAACAAGCCTTTGTGTGAAGCAAATAAACAAAACAAAACGATGTAAGAAACCACTATGGTTCTCAAAGGAAGTGGCAGTGAAGGTTCTAGAGAAAAAGAAAGCATTCAGGAAGTACAAGGAATCGCAGAAGGAGCAGGACAGAAAACTGTATCAGTTAAAGCAAAAGGAGGCTGGGAAGGCAGTCAGAACAGCAAAGGCCCAAACCGAGGAAAAGATAGCCAACTCGGTTAAGAAGGGGGATAAAACCTTTTATAGGTACATTTAGGAGCGAAGGAAGACCAAGGGAGGATAGTGAGGCTTAATAAAGGGAGGGAGGGTGGGCAGAGGGAGACTGTGAAAAGGCAGAGATACTAAATAAATATTTTTGCTCAGTATTTACAAATGAAGAGGGGAGGTACATAAAACAAACAGTAGAAACACTCTGGATACAGAAGTTAATACCAGCCCATTTACAGAAGAAAGGGTTCTGAAAGAACTCTTAAAACTGAAGGTGGACAAAGCAATGGGGCCTGATGGGATTCATCCCAGAATTCTAAAAAGAACTAA
Source organism: Neoceratodus forsteri (assembly GCA_016271365.2). NCBI lineage: Eukaryota > Metazoa > Chordata > Ceratodontiformes > Ceratodontidae > Neoceratodus > Neoceratodus forsteri. The sequence continues at coordinate 621,353,050 of CM028130.1, forward strand.
TGGTAGAACTAGTGACACCACTGACTACCCTTTTAACAAATCATGGGAGGATGGGGTGGTGCCCGAGGACTGGAGGAGGGCAGATGTGATTCCCTTCACAAAAGTGGGAGCAAGGCAGAAGCAGGAAACTACAGACCTGTTAGTTTAACCTCAGTGATAGGAAAAATGATGGAATCACTTCTGAAAGAAAGAATTGTCGAGTATCTAGAGGCCAGAGGGGCACAGGACCCTAGGCAACATGGATTCACAGCGGGAAGGTCATGCCAGACGCATCTGATAGATTTCTTTGACTGGGTGACCAAAGTAGTAGATCAGGGAGGGGCTGTGGACATGGCCTACCTAGACTTTAGCAAGGCATTTGACACAGTCCCGCACAAAAGATTAATATACAAGTTAGCCAGCCTGGGAGTGGGTCCCAAGATGACAGCCTGGGAAAGAATTGGCTGGAGAATAGGACACAGAGAGTAATAGTCAATGGAGTCCACTCAGAAGAAAGGAGGTTACTAGTGGGGTACTCGTAGGGTTCAGTATTAGGATCGGTCCTCTTCAATGTCTTTATGTTTACATTGCAGAAGGACTGAAGGAAAAGTATGTCTCTTTGCAGATGACACAAAGATATGCAACAGAGTTGATGCACAGGGTGGGGTGGAAAGGATGAGAAGGACTTGCAAGGTTAGAGGAATGGTCAAATGTATGGCAGCTTAGATTCAATGCTAAGAAGTGTAAGGTAATGCACCTGGGAAACAAAAACCCAGGGAAGAGTACACAATGGGGGTGAAATACTAACAACAACAAAATGGAAAGGGACCTGGGGTAGTCATATCAGATGACCTAAAGGTGGGCAAGCAATGTGAGAGGGCAGCAAGGAGGGCTGGGGATACCGGATGCATAGGGAGAGGCATCACCAGTAAAAACAGGAAGTTATTATCCCTCTGTACAGACAGCTGGTGAGACCCCATCTGAGTACTGTGTGCAGTTCTGGAGACCCAATCTCCAGAAAGACATAGACAGGATGGAAGCTGTCCAGAGGAGGGCAACTAAAATGGTACAGGGTCTGCAACTGAAGACATATGAAGAGAGAGGAAAGGAGCTTAATATGTATAGCCTCGAGGAAAGGAGGGAGAGGGGGGACATGATAGAAACGTTCAAGTACCTCAAGGGAATCAACAAAGTCCAAGAGGGTAGCATCTTTCAAAAAAAGAGGTGTGCAAGAACAAGAGGGCACAATTTGAAGATAGAGGGCGGCTCAGAGGTAATTTAAGGAAGTATTTTTTCACAGAGAGGGTTGTGGATGCATGGAACGGCCTTCCGGAGGAGGTTGTGGAGTCAAAATCAGTGGTGGAATCAATGCATGGAACAGCCATAAGGCAATTCTAGGGGGTGGGGGTAGGAAGAAGTAGGCTGCTGGTTAACTAGGATCTGCAGCTTATCCAGTAGGTAGGGAAATGGGCAGACTGGGTGGGCCAAGTGGTCCTTATCTGCCGTCAAATTCTATGTTTCTATGTTTCTGTGTGTGCCTCGACCCCCCCCCCGGGGGGCATAAATAATAGAGAGGGGATCTAGGGCACACACAGAGAACAGCTGGAATTTTTAACCACCATGTTATAAAAGGGTGCAGGTTACTTTAAGAGGTAGCTGTGGCTGGTTAATGAATATTAAGGAGCACTGCCTGTTTCTGGGGGGGTAGTGTAACGGCAGTAGTGACAGGTGAATGAAGGCCCTGTTAGGCTCGTCTCTGCTGGCAGAGGGGCAGCTGCAAGTGTAGGGGCAAATAAATATAAAACATTACAGTTTACCTGCAGGATAATGTAAAATATGGGACACTGTGTGAGCTGTTTTGCCAGCAGCCATGTTTGCCACCTTTGAAGTGCTGGAAGACTACCAGTAAGAAGGCCCAAGCTGCAAAAATGCAGAGAAGAGGTCCAAGCTACAAGGTGCTTGCTGCTCCTCTCAAGTTTGTCATGTGCTCAAGTGCTACTGATCTAACTACCCAAGCTACAGTCTGAAAATCACCAGAGACTGTCTGCAAAACTGTGAGTAAAGCAGGGTTTGGCTTGTGCCAGGGAACTGTACATAGTTTCTGCTCAAGTACTGAGTTTGGCTACCCAGCCAGAAGTTGCAAGTTTCACCTACTAATTGTTTCAAAGGGTTTGAATTCAATTTGTTTTAAAAGTGCACCAACGCCGGCCAACCAGCTGCACCATTCAGGCCTGCAACTAGACCCTGGGTACCCAGATAGGACTCTTAGAGGTTAACAGGCACCAGTTGGGGGTGTAGATGTAAAATCTGATGGACTGACATCTGTGTGATGCATATGCTGGTGGGAGGTAGGCACTGAGAAGTGTTCTGGTTTACGGTTAAAAATGACTGAACAGTGTTTACAAAAATGCTATCTGATACTAATGCAAAATGTTATTTAACCTCACATCCATTTTACCTTTTCTAGCCCGACCCCCATGTACATAAATTGTTTGACCTTTTACAAATGTCTCATGAGCATATTATTAGTGAGCTTATTAGCGTAAATCAGTAATTTAAGGTTACTGAAAATCTTTTTTTTTGTTTATGGTAATCCATGTATGGGCAGACTGTGAGGGAAGAAGGGTAGGTATAGCATCACAGAGGGTTGTACTGCTCAAAATATCTGATCCACTTTACATTTTACTCTGGGTGGAGGCACTGCACTAATTTATCCTACTTTTGGGAAAGAACCCTTTTTCTGTCAGAACCAGAACCCAGGCCCCTCAACTATGCTTGAGCCCATGAGGCAGGGGGTAGTAGCCCGTTGGTACATGGCGCTCGGGTTACATTTTTTTTATATATATATATATATATATATAATTGAAATATGGTCACTGTGGTGATATAGTAATGATACAACTACTTGGCTGACTCCAAGCTTTCTTTAAAAAAACGTGTCTAGCCCTAGTGGTTCTAAATTATCATATTTTAAAGAAAATATCTTTTGAGAGGTCAAACTCTGGAACTGTTGGGGCTAGAAACTTAAAATTATTTTTTATGAAAGCTTGGAGTCCAGGTGTTAAAGGAAACTCCAGCAAGCCTACAAAGTGCAGCAGCTGCTGTACAAACACCTGATTAGGGCTTTTAGCATTAAAGTAATGTTTTACTTACCTGATGGCCTGTGAGGGTTACATCATTAGATCTGTGTGTTCATAATCTCTCCAGAGCAGCCTGTTGCCATCTTGTGCAGCCAGGCAGCTTCTGCCTTGCTGGTTATGCTAAATGAGGGCTACTAACTCTGCCACTGGCTGGTAGTCCTCATTAACATAGCCAGCATGGCAGAAGCTACCTGGGTGCACGAGATGGCTGTGGGTGGCTCTGGAGAGATTATGGGTGGCGTGGATTTTATGAAGTAAACCTCAAAGCCGAGCAGGTAAATAACACATTGCTTTAATGCTAAAGTGCCTCTGACCGGGCATTTCAGCAGCAGCTGTTACAACTTTTGTAGGCTTGCTGGAGTTCTCCTTAAAATGCAAAAAAAAAAAAAATGTTGTCTATATTATATCATTAGTACGTAACAGTACTAATTATGTTTAGTAAAAACAAGCAGTTTTCTCTAGCTATATTGATATACATATTTACATCATGACAGACCCTTTTTTTGTAAAATAAATGTTATCAATATACTTTTTTCATAATGATAAAGCATATTTTTAAAGGGAAACTCCATGCAAGCCTACGATGTGCAGCAGTGGTTGCACAAATGACAGATACTCCTAAATGACCTCTCACGGGTTTGCATGTTAGCTTGCATACACATGTATGCTGATGACACTGTTATAGATACAACTGGCAAATCCTTTATGGATGTCACTACCAGGCTCCAGTTTGACTTCAGCAACATCCAACTCTGGCTTAGCTCTCATCAGCTTTTCCTAAATGCCAAGAAGACAGTCTCCATGACCTTTGGCACAAGGCAGAGACTTGCTAGGCAAACCAACTCACCCACCTTCCACACCCGTGATGGGACTGTGTTAGAGGACAACTCCTCGTTCAGGTACGAAGGAATCTGGCTAGACTGGTACCTCAGCTTCTTTGTACATACTGATGCCATTCTGAAAAAAATTGCGGCCAAAACTTGGTGCCCTATACAGAAACAGAAGCTGCGTTCCGCTTATGGCCAGGCATGAGTTAGTACTGAAGATGATCCTACTAATATCTGACTAATGCAACATAGTCTACAGTGTCACCCCATAGTCCTCCCTAGCCAGACTGGATACTCTCTTCAACTCCTTCTGCCGCTTTGCCCTTGATGCCTTCTCCCTTACCCATCACTGTGACCTCTGCCGCTCTCTGAACTTTCTTACCCTAACAGGCGTGCACTCCATGGCGCCAAAATCATCTCTCAATTTTGGCTCGGCTCTCTCCCCTCCTATATCCCCTCCTCTTTATCCACCCTTCCCCCTTCCCAATCCTCTTTAAGATCCTGTGACTCGAGCACCCTGGCTATCCCCCGCTGTTCCACTACATTCTGGCCAAAATGCTTTCTCCTATCAGCTGCCAAAATTATGGAACTCACTCCCTCCACAGGTTCGGCACTCCTCTTCCACTGGCTCACTCGCATGTGCCTTACAAAATTGGCTAATCACCAACTGTACTTGCAATTGACCTACACTGAGACCAAGCTTTTTGCTACTGATCCTCTAAGGCAGTTGATAGCAGTAAATTACCCACTCCTTTGCTATCAACTACATCACCCTAGCACTGCCTGCACTTTCTTGCGCCCTAGCACCGATGGCCCCTAAATGCCACCCTAGCCTACATGAGTGTATGTACGTATGCATGTGAAATTGCAAAAATTTAAGTACTCTTTTGAGAAGTTTTTCTCCATATGTGCTTGTAACTAGAACATGTTCTGCTCCCTGTCTGACCTGTTCTGATATATTAAACACTGAATGCCTAATTTATGTTGTATTACGTCCAATGTATTACACTGTGTTCTTTACAATTTGTTTTTGATTCTGTATGCCTAATGTTGTTGTATTTATGGCTAATGTATGATATTGTGTTCCTTACAAATTGTTTTTGATTCTGTAATACTCCCTTTACCCCTTCCCCCAGGACGTTCTGTGAGATGAGCAACTTGTTGCTTAGTGTACCCTTCCTGGTGAAACAATTCAATAAATAAAATAAATAAATTAGGGTTTTTAACATTAAAGCAATGTTTTACTTACCTGCTGGACTGTGAAGTTTACTTGGTAAAATCCTTGCATTCATAGTCTCTCCAGAGTCGAGCTGGGCAGCTTCTGCAGCACAGGTTACGCTAAATGATGGCTACCAAATCTGCCACTGGTTGATAGCCCTCATTAGCATAAGCATAGCCCATGTGGCGGAAGCTGCTCGGTTGTGCGAGATGGCCGCAGGCGGCTCTGGAGTGATTATGGGTGGCACAGATTTTATGAAGTAAACCTCACAGCCAAGCAGGTAAAGAAAACATTGCTTTAATGCTGAAAGCCCTAATCGGACGTTTGTGCAGCAGCTGATACACTTGCTGGAGTTTCCCTTAAAAAATGTGCAACAACCCCAACCCTCCCCCCAAAAAAACCAAAATGATGCTGATTTTTTTTTTTTTTTGTAGTTTTTGTTGACCAGGTTAGTGCACTAGACAAATCCTACCTATTTTCAGGCACAACCCGGGGAAGGGGGATACAGATGAATGCCAACTGACCTTGAACCAGATTAAGCTGTTGGTGGTATTTTTAGTGAATGAGGGAAATTTGGCCAGGACATCAGGGAAATTCCCCTACTCTTTTTTCGATAAGTGCCATGGGATCTTTAACAGTCACCTGAACTACCACCGATCCAGGCAGATGGGACCTTGGTTTAACGTTTCATCCGAAAGATGGCACCTCAGAAGTGCAGCACCCCTCTCATGCTGCACTACAGTGTCAGTATTGGGATATTAACCCAAGTGCCAGATGTGGGAACTGAACTCACAGCCCTCTGATCTCCCAGCCTCAGAGGCGAGTGTGCTACCTACTGAACCACTGACATTGTCAAAAATACTCTCTGCTGACCCATTGCGGTTCTCAAACCCTGCTCACCTGACCCCAAAGTCAGCAGCTATTATATCATTATTATGTAACAATAGTGATAATGTTATCGATATTAAAAACAGACAGCTTTCTCTAGCTATATTGATTTTATATCATGACAGACCCTTTTTTGTAAAATAAATATTATCAATATACTTTTTCCATAATAATAAATTATACTGATGTACTTTTTTAAAGAGAAACTCCAGCAAGCCTACAAAGTGTAGCAGCGGTTACACAAATGTCAGATTAAGGCTTTTGGTGTTAAAGCAATGTTTTATTTACCTGCTGGGCTGTGAAGTTTACTTCGTAAAATCTGTGCATCCATAGTCTCTCCAGAGCCGCTAGCGGCTATCTCACGCAGCTGTGCAGCTCCAGCTGCATGGGCTATGCTAAATGAGGGCTACCAACTCTGCCATTGGTTAGCAGCCCTCATTGGCATAAGCATAACTGTGCAGTGGAAGCGGCCCGGCTGCGCGAGATGGTTGCAGGCAGCTCTGGAGAGATTGAGTGGTGTGGTAAACCTCACAGTCCAGGAGGTAAATAAAACATTGCTTTAATGCTAAAAGCCCTAATCAGGCATTTACAGATACACAGATGTTGACGGCAGATGAGGGCCTTCGGCCCACCCAGTCTGCCCATGTGCGCATGTACTTTGCTTCTTCAAGCATCTCTAGAAATAGGTTGTCCCTTTCCCCCCCCCCCAACTACCAGGATCCCCTGATGCCTATCCCACGCATTCTTAAATCCTGTAATCATTTTGGCTGTCTTTGCCTCTTCCGCCAAGCATTCCATTTGTCCACCACCCTCTTCATGCTCCCCCTGAACCTCCCTCCCTCCCTTCAGTTTCATTCCATGTTCCCTAGCACTGAAACATTTTTTTCTATGACAAATTGTGTTTTCCTGCACTTTGTTCCACCCTGAGTGGTATTTATATGTCTCAATCATAGCCCCCCCCCCGTCTCCAGGGAGTACATATTTATGTCTTTCAGCTTGTCCTAATAGGTTCTGCAATGTAATCCTTGCACCATCTTGTTTGCCCTCCTCCGAACTGCCTTCACCCTGTCTATGTCCTTACGTAGGCAAGGGCTCCAGAACTGGACACTGTACTCGAGAGGTGGCCTCACTAGTGTCTTGTACAGTCGAATTATGACCTCTCTTTTCCTGCTGGTGATACCACTGCCTATGCAACCCAATATCCTGTTTGCATTTCCTGCTGCCTTATCGCACTGACTCCCTACCTTGAGGTCATCAGAGATTATAACCCCTAGGTCCCTTTCCTGCTTTGAGCATTCTATGGCCTCCCCCCCAAGCTGATATGTCGTTCCTGGGTTCTTGTGCCCCATGTGCATTATCTTGCATTTCTTTGCATTAAATCTCAACTGCCACTCTCCTGACCAGTCCTCAAGCTTCTGCAGAGCTCTCCTCATTCTATCCATACCGTCCTGCGTGTCCACCTTGTTGCAAAGCTTTGTGTCATCAGCAAACAGGCATATTCTCCCTTCTAGGTGTTCTGTAATGTCACTGATTAAGATGTTGAAGAGGACTGGACCCAGCACTGATCCCTGTGGCACCCCCACTGGTCACCCTTCCCTCTGTGGAGTGACAGCCATTTAGCACCACCCTCTGTGTCCTTGAGTTCAGCCAATTCCCCACTCGCCGCACCCTCATCCTACCCATTCCCATGTTGCCCAGCTTTACAGCCTTCTATGTAACACAGTGTCAAAGGCCTTGTTGAACTCCAGGTAGGCCACGTCCACTGCCCCCCCCCGATCCACCTCCCTTGTCGCTCAGTCGAAAAATTCAATGAGGTTAGTCTGGCATGATCTCCCCCAGTAAAACCATGTTGCCTTGGGTCCTGTAGACTGTTGGCAATCAGGTGTTCCACAGTTGTTTCCTTCAGCAATGTTTCCATGATCTTCCCCACTACTGAGGTCAGGCTGACTGGTCTGTAGTTTCTCACTTCCTCTCTGTTCTTGCTTTTGTATAGGGGGACTACATAAGCTGTCCTTCAGTCTTTGAGTGCCTCTCCTGTTTCCAGTGACCGGCTAAACAGGATTGTCAGAGGCTCAGCCACCACTCACCTTAGCTCCATGGGGTACACCCCATCTGGCCCCTTAGCTTTATCTACTCTTATTCCCTCCAGTTCCTTTAGGACACTTTCCCATGGAAAGGACTTGTATCCATTTCCATGCCCTTCCTACCGTGTCTGCTCCCTTCTGGCCCATTACCTTCCCCCTCCTCCTCTGTAAAGACTGAGCAGAAATAGCTGTTCAGTATGTTTGCTTTGCTGCTGTCATCCTCCACTCCACTCTACTCCCATCCTTCCCTTTCAGACTCTCTATTCCTCCTCTTGCCTTCCTTTTCTCACTTACGTACCTGTAAAGGTTTTGTCCCCTCTAACCACTGAAACAGTGAAATGTAAGAAACAGACACTGAATAGCAGATGCTGCACTTTCTAGGTTTGCTTTCATGACTGTTAAAATAAAAAAAAAATAACATTTTGCACTTTTTCTGAATTTTGGTATTAGTCCCTATAAATTAATTGGTATCTATGTAATACCCATAAACACTACACCTTAACTTGCATGGCTAACAGTTCGCTCTCCTTGACAGCAGTACCGATTCTTCCTCTCTTTCTCAGCCTTTTTAACACACAACAGTTTATTTAATTTTAAGACAGAGAACAATGATATAACATCAACAACATAAACCACAAACAACACAGAACCACAGAAGCGTTGGAAGATAATAATAAAGGCACTGAGGTTTCTACGATTTTCTGCTTGTATCTCTGTTAGCTGTGTCCCTCTTGAAGGCCACCATTACCTCATGTGTTCAGTATCTGTATGCTACATTTCACTATTTCAGTGATAAAAGGTTGAGGTATGGATGGATATGCACCATGTAGACAAATAGAAGAAATTAACTTCATACTTACCGTAATTTACTTTTCTGCTAGCTCCAACACTGCCAATGGGTAATCATTACAAATGGATATAGTGCACCCCAACCAGGGAATCGCACAGCTCACGCTTTTGAATGTTGGGCACCTGAGGATTCCATACCCTAATGGCAGCTCCCCAGTTAGTACTTATAGTAGCAGTGCCATGAGAGCTACATCCACATACAATTAAAAAACAATCACGTATTATATTAACAATAACCTGTCTATTTAAAATTCAGAGAAGAAGTGCATTTGAATCTTGTAGTGAAAAACAAAACATACAGTCTTAAGGTGCTTCCCAGGCACCAGACTTCTCACCAGAGTCGCCCCTCTGTGAACTGAAGCTAATATATACATAACATGAGATATGCACTTTTTTTTATTTTTTAAAGCAGAGGACTGCAACAGGAAGCATACCTTAATTAACGAAACCTGTTAACCTGTGGTCGCAGATAATTAATAAATCATATAAATCAGCATAACAATTTAGCTATCAGGAGTACAGAGCAGCAGAACAGAGAGATCCACGTAAGGGAATTTACTAAAAAATAGACCTCTCTTCTAGCATGCAGGATAAGATTCTCCTTCCAGAGCCGTGCTCTTGGGCATGTCCCATTGACAATGCTGGAGCTAACAGAAAAGGAAATTACAGGAAGTATGAAGTTATTTTTTTCTTTCTGTAGTGCTCCACATTGTCAATGGGTAATCATTACAAATGGGTTCTAAGAAGCAGTACCCAGATAAAAACACGGGAGGGGGGGAATGTTATTCCATACGCCAGATACTTCAGACTTACTTGTGAACTGCTGTCTGCAACACTCTGCGACCAAAAGCTGCGTCAACAGAACTCTGAACATCCAATTTATAATGTTTTGTGAATGTGTGAATTGAGGTCCACGTAGCTGCCTTAGATAGTTCTGAAACTGTGGCCTTGCCCCTCTCTGCCCAGGAAGTCGCTGGCACCCTGGTGGAGTGGACCTTGATAAGAGCCGGAGGCCTCTTTTTTTCGCCACACAGGCTTTTGCAACACAGGCCTGCACCCACCTAGCTAGGGTGGGTTTAGAGGCCTTCTCTCCTTGCTTGGCTGCCCCAAAAAGCACAAATAGACTGACTTACGAAATTCATACGTATGTCGAAGGTAGATGCTAACTGCCCGTCTGAGGTCCAGTTTATGTCAGTCCTTCTCCTTAGGGTGAGAAGGATGCAGACAGAAGAATGGCAAGCAAATCTCTTGGTTTACATGAAAAGCTGTGGGCACTTTAGGGACAAAGGACATAACAGTCCTAAGTACCACCTTGTCCTTATGCATGATAAGGTAGGGGTCCTTATGAGACAAGGCTTGGAGTTTGCCCACTTTCCTGGCTGAGCACATGGCCAATAAAAAACAGACCTTGAATGACAACACATCCAGTGGCAAGGACGACAGTGGTTCAGAGGGCTCAAAACAGAGAGCATTCAGAACCAAGTTAAGATCCCACGGAGGAACCGGGGATCGAAACAGCAGTCGATTCCTGCCAACCACACGCAGAAACCTAAAAACTTCTCTATTTGTTCCTAGAGAGAAACCCAGGGGCGCTCCAAGAGCAGAAACCTTACATCTCAGTGTGTTCAATGCCAGCCCTTTATTTACGTTGTCCTGAAGGAACTCCAGAGTCTGAGCAATGGAGGCCTTCAAAGGTTTAATTCCTTTCTCTCTGGCCCAAAAGGAAAACTTAGTTCAGACTTGGGTATAACCAGCCGAAGTAGAGGTTTTTCTAGCTGCCAGTAAGGTTTCAACTACCCTCGGGGAAAAACCTAATCTTAAGAGTCTCCTCCTTTCAGGAGCCAGGCCATAAGCTGCATTGTGCCTGGATTAGGGTAGAGAATGGGGCCTTGCAGCAGGAGATCCCTTTGTACTAGAAGGTGGAAAGAAGCTTGCTGAGCCAGGTTCGCTAGATCTGAGAACCGTGGTCTTCTTGGCCACTCCGGGGCTATCAGAATAAAGTTTTCAACGAGGTTATTTTCTAGACGACACTGAATTGAATTATTGCTTTTTGGACCTGTGTAAGTAACTAGTATTGATTCTGTTTTTGGGGTTGACTTTTCTTAGTTTTATCTTTAAAGGAAAACTGCACCCTAATGTCGTTGGTGGATGCCTTCCTAATATTGAATAAATTGCTGCTAAACTGTCCAGTAATTTTTAAGGCCCTCCGTTGACAAAACATAGTTTTACCTGTGTCCCGCGTCTATTTCATCTTTCCCCGACCCATTCTGTGGATCGCCATGTCCAGCTCCACTACCAACTCCGTGACTCTTGTGAGGGCACCTTTCAGCCTGAAAATTATTTCAAATCGACCCTGAAGCTTTTCCCATTCACTAATATATATTGTTGTGCTGCTGCTTCCTTGTTTAGGTCTGTCGCCAGGGCAACGCGATAAGGTTCTGACAGAGCGTGTGCACTCCGGTGATTAGCTGGCATTATATCCCCCCCCCCGATTGGTCTCGTGTCTCCTGCTTCACGGTATTGACTGTTGCTCCCATTTCCCAGTTGGCGGCAAGTTTAAAAATGGCTATCTCGTCTCTGTTTTCTTCTGTATTTTTGCACTATGAACCAGACTGCAGGCTTGTTTCTACTTCAGCATCACTGGCTTTGGATCCTATCATTTCTTTGGGTTTCCCTGACAACGGACATCGCGCAGATAAAGGCAGACCACTCATCAATACTACTGAGGATTGGTGCCAGGAGTACGAGGTTAGTCATAGTGCAGTGTTTTCACTTGACAATGGTTCATCAATGGGCCGTAAAATGCACGGCTTTATATATGCTTATTTATTTATTTGTGCTGACAGCTGCAGGAATATGCTGAAAATGTCTTTCAGTGGTGACCCGAGCCGACCTCTTCTCTCACGTCAGTCCCGACTCAGGACTCCCGACTCTATTTCCACCAGAACCACTTAGCCACAACCATGGCCATTAGTGCGCCACTTTCCCTTCCGCTCCTCAGTGTCCCAACTCCTGTCTCGGTTAAGTCTTGACCTTACCCAACCCCACTAAAAAAATTACACACACACACGCATTCTTTCTCTGGAGAAAACAGCACTGTCTGTTGCACAGTACTGTGTCTGACCCCACGTCTATCACTGTGGCTGCAGCAATATGCTGAGTTACCTAAACCATAAAGAAACACAGTAAAGGTGGAAAATTGAGAATTTATTACGTTGCCTTTTATTTTAAATGGCATGCACAGGGGCAATACTGCCTTTTTTCCTCTTGAGGCCCGTTTACATGTAACATTATTGCATTACATAATATAATTGTAACAGATTTTGTGCCAGTAAAAGATATTATTTATTAGTAATTGTAAGCATACAAGTTGCCCTTGACATCCACCTCCTTTCAGTTAGTGTGTGTGCAATTTTTTTATTGCCCTATTTTAAATGAAGCGCCGTCCCTTTTCTGTTCAAAACAGAATCATGTGGCTTCTTCGATAACAGTAGCCTTGCTCCTACTTTCGTTCACCATGCACTGCAGTGTGTGGTTTTAGGCTTATGAATTATAAAAGTATGATTTGCATTTTTCTAATATACAATCGATAGTCATAGTGTTAAAATAAGTCACACATTTTACTAAAGTGTGTGTGTACTTTATTTTTTATTTGCTTTTGTTTATCAGCCTACTAGCCCAGTGACCCAATTGGTAAGCACACTGAAATATTACCTCTTCCCGTAAAAGCAAGAGGGGCTAGTTCAAGTGAACATTACTCATCTCCATGAATGTTGATACTAAGTTCCACATTGTTCACAACTTTTAATAAAGCAGTGTATTTTTTGTTCATGTACATAAGTGCTGAAGAGTAGCCATTTTTAGTGGGGGAGGATGAAGGTTGTGTTGGGCTGCTGCGTGACTAAAATGTAAGGACACATTAGGCAAGGGGAGAACAGAATGGTAGCTTTTTAAAAGTCAAGTCACAGCATAATGGCTTTTTTTTTTTGGACTTGGAAGCCATGCCAATCTCTAGCTTGTCAGAGCTAAGAAGACTGAAATCATGTCTAGTCCCATTTCAGCAGCAAACCATGAGCTTGGCTCCCTGCCTGAGGAATGCATTCAGTTATGCCCATCTGGCTTTTGATGTTTTGGAAGGCTGAGGCAGTTTGTGCAAGTAAGCTGTGAAGCAAATCCTAGTGGACATTTGTTCTCATGTCTAGCTGCAGCTTTAACTGTAGGTTTAACATCCTTTCTATGTTTCCATTTTTATTTATTTATTTATTCTGTAGTGAACTATCTGCAGGCGTGGGTTTGTATCTTCAAACCTCAATGCTGCAGCACTGGGGGAAGTGGCATGGTTCAATACAGGGGTTCTCAAATGGTGAGACCAGCCTCCCTGGGAAGGCCCTAACCTGTTCCAGGGGAGGCTCAAGCAAGTCTGAAAAAGTATTGTATTTAAATTTTGAGTTTTATATATTTTGTTTGAAAGGATGAAGCAAACCGAAAGAGTTTAATAGTAGGTGAAATATATGTATTTATTTACAAATCAGTGTCAAGGGAAGGTGAATGAGTCGAGGTTCATTTTAGGTGAATCCAGAGGATAGGGAGTGAATACAATTCAAAAGGTAACTGCAAAGCAGTCATGCAATACAAAATGAACAATAGTGCAAACAAATATGAAGAATAAACTAATAATGACGTGGTAATTGATCACTTTGTAGACTGATGGCAGAACAGCCTAAATACAAGGGTTGAGCATAGAAGTGTTAAGAGCAATAGCAGGAAGGAGCAAAGTAATCCCTGAAAAGTTGCTTAAGAGCAATGAAAGAGGGGGAGAGGTGAGGTATGTAGGAAGGTTATTCCAGATAGAGAGCAAACAGAGAAAGTAGTCTGACCCCATGGAGGTACTGCAACAAGGGGTAACAATGGTTCAAGTATCAAAATAGTGGAGCAAGTAGGCCGACTTGGGGGGGGGGGGGGTTACAGTAAGCTGAATAACATTTTTTTTTTATTTGTTATTCAGATAACAACTTTGAGCACATGTGCTCTTTTTCAAAGGTTCCACATCAGTAAAAGACAAAGAAGTGAATGAGAGGCAAGTACTCAGAGGGGTTTCAATTTATTTATGGTGTACTGTGCAAAGTACAGTATGTTAATTTTCTTTGGGGAGGCCCAAGATTATTTCAGTTTTTTGGGCTCAACATTTTTTCCATGGATTTGGGGAGGCTCACTGTGACAAAGTCTGACAACTGTTGGTCTAACAGATTATTAAACTGAAAATCTGAAGATTCAAGGTCTAAATCCCAGTAGTGGCCCTGTACTCCCAGCAGTTCAATTAGAAGAGGCCCAGTGTAAATCTGGTAAACACCCCAATTGCTTAGGGATCTATACACACAAATGCATATATGTGGTGTAACTATGTGGATATGTAATGAGCTACATCAGGATACCACATTTATTCCTACATTGTGATACATGAACGGTGACTACAGAAAAAGACTTGAAGTCCATCTGTTCTCCCCTAAAAAACTAACTGTAGCTCCCTTGACTTACACCCTTAAGGGTCATCATTTCTACCCCCACGTCCCCCTTGAGTCACTAGACCCCTGAATCTGTCCCACCAAACACTTAAACCAGCCACAGCCTCCACCTCCACTACCACTATCAGCAACCTTTTCCAGTGATCCACCAGCATCTCTGTGAAGAACTTCCTAGTAACATTCCTTAGTCACCTGCCCACTAGTCTCCATATAGAATCTAATATCCGAAATGGTAAAAACAAACATAAATGTAAAAAGAGGTTATCTTATCTGACCAAAATTTTTTAGAAACATGAGAATCTTCAAGTCTCAGACAAGAATATGGATTATACAGTCATTTCAAGATTTATGACTGCTCAGCTCTGGTTAGTGTCGCACAGCTGTACTGTGATTAACATCAGAAATGTTTTCAGCTGCTCTCCCACTCGGTATGATGTGTCAATCCAATGTTTTTGTTTGAGACATATTTGTCATCAAAATACCATGTTTTTCTGTCATTCCCCATGCACTGCAGGGTGTGGTTTTAGGCTCATCAATTATAAAAGTGTGATTTTCATTTTGTAGTATGCAATAGATAGTCCTAATGTTAAAGTAAGCCACACATTTTACTCAAGTGTGTGACTGTCTGTCTGTGTGTGATTGTCTGTGTGTGTGTGTACTATTTATTTGCTTGCTTTTGTTTACCAGGTAAGCACACTAGACAACCAAGTGACTATTTTCAGGTGCAATTTGGGCTATTAGGTACTGGTGACTGTAGGCTATGTTTTGCCATTGCAGGGTGGTGGGCGATAGCAATCCAATGACACACAGCTTAGTTTCTGAAACAATGCATATAGCTGTAGGATGTCAATTTTAAATCTATTTTTGAACTTTGAAAAAAAAAAAAAATTTGGGAGACCGAGTGACACCACTGACTGCACTAGTGTGTGTGCTTCTTAAAGCATGAATAGATCTGGCCAAATTACATCTTACCTTATGCCTCTCATTTTGAGATTGGCCACTCCATTGAGCATTTGCAGTGCTTGTGGTGACACTGCATGTGGAGTAGTACTTCACACCTTTCAGCTGCTAGTGTCTAGTGTTAATGTGAAATAATCATTCCTGACATTTTGACAATTTATGTACCACTTTAGTCATTAACACCGATATAGGTAATTGTCACCTGATCTTGCGGTCATTGACTGTGCAGCTAAAGGTTATTAGAGTTCACCACACAGTATATCACATTCCCATTCGCAATTAAAAAGGTACTTAGTAATTCAGGACCAGAAAGGTAGATACACTGTCACCTGGACACTGCTACTGTGTCTCCAAAATGCACACATCTACAGTCAAATAGTAAAGCGAATTGAATATCTAAGCAAAAACACCGCAGTATCACTGGAGATATAGAGGATAGTGGGTGGGCATCCATGCACAACCAGCCTATTGTGCCACAGAGGGGTTCTGATAACATCTGACCCCAAGAGTGAAGCTCAAGAGGTCCGATGGTATCAGAACCCCGAGGTGGCACAAAAAGGCTGGTTGTACATGAGGATGCAAAATCCACTATTTTATATAGTGTATAGTGTATAGTGTCCCCGAAAATCACTTACAGTTCTTTTTTTAGAAGCCTTTTACTTTTTGTGTGCGACGAAATGTTCAATGGTAAAGGGTGGTTGCCAACTGGTTGCTAAGCCGGAGGCATGGCTACGTGTCTAGCACGTCTTCCTATTGGCTAGCAGGTACATTGGAAGGGTTAAAAAAAAACATGGAGACCATAACGCTTGCTAAGTGAGAGAGCTGTGGAGTAGGGAGTCATTTTTTTTATTTTATTTTCAAGTCCAAATATCTGGTTGATTCTGCATTTCCTCATATCTGGTTGATCCTGCATCTTGTAAGGCTCTGATGTGACTACCGCCACGGGAGCGTGGATCCGTCCATTTCTGCCACTATGGTAAGTGATGCGCATAGAACCTCTAAAGGTTTTCAAAATGTTGTTCTGCTGCAGTAGGGTATTACCACATTCCATGACCTTTTGAACCGCAGCAGAACCACATTTTGAGAACCTCCAGTTTCCATGCACAACAATGGTCCACTATACACTATAGTTGTTTTTTCTTCTCCTAGACCGTGCCAATGTTTTGCCATTGCTTGCCAAATACTAGTAGCTGTGTGTTTGTAAAAGCAGCTTTTGCAGTATTTTTATGTCAATCTGCGATAGCCAGGTAATGACCATGTGCCACCAGTGCCTCTTCTCTGGAACAACCTGTGTGTGTCATTGTGATACTTGCTCAGATTGACAGTGTGCTGCTGGTCTGGATTTGGAAAATCAAATGTCAGTTTCTTGGTGCACCCAGCTCTTGTGAAGCTTCTGCTAATATACTTTGTCACCACCATGTTGTCTACTTTCAGTCAACTGACATGATATCTCAAAACTGGTGTGCCTATTCCTATTCTAATGTCAAATATTGAAATGGCCACAAAGTGTGGGTATTATTTGCTAATGCCTCCTTGTCTCCCATCATGCCTTCCAAGATCCTGTGATATTTACCATTATGATTCCGGTTCCTCCCCATTCCACGTATACTCAGTTGTTGGTTCTGTAGGAATTGCAGAGCACAGTACTATATGACATTCTTTTTCTTTGTAAATGGCCACAAAGAAAATCTTGTGAGCCTTGGCAACTGCTGCAACATCCATTCAGGGGTAATGTGGGTGGTAACGCATTCCAGCTAGACACCACCCTGTCATTGAAGTGGTGCCTCCTCATCTCCTCTTAAAATGTCCCCCTTCTAACCTTAGTTTGTGCACCCTCTTCTCCCTACCACTCCTCAGTTTAAACACCCCCTCATTGTCAGAGGTCTATTTACCACCCTCAAGTATGTGAATGCTTCAATCATATTTCCCCGATCCTTACTCTCTTAGAGTGTGTACATGTTCAACTACTGCAGTGACTTCAGAATCCTTTCCTTCCATCCCCATTTAACATTTTTGTTGCCCTCCTTTGTAGCCCTTTCAGTAACTTTATCTCTCGGCAGGTATGTCATCCAGTATTGCACACAGTATTCCAAAGGCAGTCTGACCAGGGATCTGTAGAGAGGCAGGATCACATCCCAATGTCTGGATGAGAAATCACTGACGATACAACCCACTGTCCTGTTTGCCTTAGCTGCCGCTCTCTTGCATTCAGCTTATTTGTTCATACCGCAAGTGCCTTTTACTCCTCTGTGATCCCTAGCCTTACCCTCCCAACCAGTAGTCCCTCCTCTTGTTCTTGGCATCAAAGTGCATCACCTTACACTTCTTTGCGTAGAATCCTAGATGCCACTTCTCTTACCATGTCGGCAGTTTACTTTTGTCCCTCTGCAATTTCTTTATTTCATCTGTCTTCTTCGGCCACCACCACACCGATCTGGTATAATCTGTGAATAGACTAACACTGCTCCCAGCCCCCTGTGATATAGGGGAGATAAAGAGGCAAAATAGCACCGGGCCTAGCACTGACCCCTACGGCAACCTGCTTGTCACTGCTCTGGGTGCCGCTAGCTCCACCCCATCACCCTATGCACCCTCTCCTGTAACCAGTACTCTATCCATTTTGTCTTCTCTTCCACAACCCCCACTCCCTTACAGCTCACCCCCAGTCTCCCATGTGGAACTGAATCAAAGGCTGTACTGAAGTCCTAGCAAAGAAATGTAATGTTATGCACTTTGGGGTGAAGAACCCAAGGACAGAATACTGGCTGGGGGGTGGGGGTTAAGCTGGGGATCACTGAGGATGAGAAGGATCTAGGGTAATGATAACAAGGACCATGAACAACACTGCCCAGTGCTGGAGAATGGCTGCCAAAGCAAAAGAAAATGCAGGGGTGCATAGCGAGGGTGTTTTTGTCCTGGCGAAGAGAGGTGAACTTGCCCCTCTACCGGACGCTCCTATGGCCGCACCTAGATTACTGTGTGCAGTCTTGGAGGCCCTACCTAAAGCATAAGATCAGGCTACTGGAGTGGATGCAGAGGAGGGCAACAAAGATGATATGTGGAATGGAGGGGAGAGACTATGACAGCAGGCTGGGAGACCTAAATATGTACACCTTGGAGGATAGAAGGGACATGATAGAGACATTCAAGTATCTGCCGGGATTAAATAAGGATGGGGTCTTTAAGTTAATGAGTGGGAGAGTCACCATGGGGCACGGGCTAAGAATACGGGGGGGAAGATTTAGGAAGGAAATGAGGAGACACTATTTCACAGAGAGGGTGGTAGCAAAATGGAACTCCCTACCAGAATGGATAGTATCATATAAATCTGTGAACAGCTTTAAAAGGGCACGTAACAGGGAACAGAGGAGAGTGAGGGGGGGAGGTGGGGGGTGGCAGTGGGATGATAAAGGGAAGGGGTGGTGGGGCAGCTGCAAATTAGGTGTGTGGCCTGCACACTCGAACAGACTTAGATAGACTGGGTGGTCTGTTTCTGCTGGCACGTGCGTAAGTTCTTATGCCAGCAGCTCTGCCAACAACTGTGCCATTTCCCTCAGCACTCTGGGGTGGAATCATCAGGACCTGGTGCCTTGCCCATCATTAGTGCCCTCAACCCCTCTTGAACTCTACTACCTATGATCAAATTGTCTGCAATCCCGCCCCCCGCAGTCCATCCTGGTAGTAGACCATCCCACTCATTAGTCAAAGGGAGAGCATAAGTACTCATTCAGTATTTCTGCTTGATCCTACCCCTTTTCCACCCATTCCCCTTCCCCACTTTATCCTAACAGTATGTTCCTTGTACTTCCTCTTTTCACTGACAAGCATAAAAATTCCCTTCACTCCATTTATGCCCTGTGCAAACCACTATTCCATGGAGGCCTTGGCTTGTTTCACCCTCCTGGCCACGTACTTGCACTGACTCCCATACGCCTCCTTATCCTATTCCTTCCTAGTTCTCCTGTATGTCCGATACACAGTCTTCTTTGCCCTCACCCCCCCCCCCACAGCACTTCCCATGATGTTTTCACTCTGCCCTTCCTACTCATTGCCCTAGTGCAGGCTTTTTTTGCCTCAGTTAGCCCAGTCTTAATGACGTCCCACTTATGCTCTGCATCCATCCCCGGCATTATAGCCTGGAGTCTCCCTTGCAGTATTTCAAAGTATTTCACCCATCCTCCCATCCCCGTGAACATATTGGTTGTGTCACCACGTGTAAGTGTGTGGACATATTATTTTGAAAAAAAAGTATTGTAGAATTATTTTATTTTGAAACCTAGCTTCATAGTCCATGTTGAAATATGTCTGTGTGCCTACTACAGGGTCCTGGCACGAATTCAACGTTCATCCACCATGCCTTTGACCTCAACATTTTTCCTTTTTTGGGTTTGGGACCATAACGTGGTGTCGTAGCACAGTTTCAGTTTGCAACAATCATGCCTATGACTGCTTCTTCTTTGGACCATGTCTAAGTCTGGATGTAGTGTTCTGAAAAGTAAGTACTGTAACATTGTGTTGTGTCAAAACACAGCTTCAGACTCAATGTTTAAATATTGCCAACTTTTTTTTTTGGTTTTTGTTCACTCAGATATCAAACATCGGCATGGCCCTTGGAAATGCACCTTACTGTTTTGAGCCAATGTATGAAGAGGATGAGATACCACCCGCTACCACCCTGATGATGGATGTCAGTAGTTCTGATGACAGTGAGAGCGAATCTCTTCCCCTAGAAATTCCACGCATGCAGAATTTGTACTGGTGCACATGTGCGAACTGCACAATCATGGGTACCGCTCGAGAATGCTACTGCTGCCATGAATCGCCACGTGCCATGGTAAAATCTGCTTCAAATGGGCACAATGCAGTGGGATGTGTCATACAAGTATCAGCTTTTCAGTGCCTAGCACTGAGGTTACTCTGCCACACACTGCGACACTTCCATAGGCAGGCCGGTTGTTTGCAACGGACAAACTGGTAAGATATGCCAAATAACATCCTTTGTGTTCCATGACCTGATGTGTAAAGTGAAATGTTACTAAAATGCATCAAGATCTAGAACTACCACCAAAGTCTGCTGCAAACCTAGCCTAAGAGAACAATAAGTTGAAGATGAGTTTGGTAGAAAGGATATAGGGGGAGTGATGGTGGCAGTCTGCGCTCACTGTTGGCCCAACTGTACGCACGGATGTGTTTTTAGGCACTTTTTTTGCCACAACTGTAATCATCTTTCACAAATCTCCGTTCCATATTCATTTTTTACTGCACTTCAGCAGTATACACCCTGTTGCGCAGACCATTCCATTCAGCCACTCTGACTGTGCATAGAAACATAGACTTTGATGGCCAATAAGGACCTAACATACTGAAATGCCAGCAGAATAGGCCTAATGGTCTTTTATGTGGGCTCGATTTTAAGCACCTGCACTGGGGCTGCTTTTGGTGTCCTCTCCTCCGCCTTGATTTTGACTGTTCCCACTACCAGATGTGCCACCTGCACTGGACCTGGTCATATGTTACCTCCACCTGTACCTGTCCCATCCCCTCTAAAACCTGTCCAGTCGTCGCCTATACCAGCTTCCTGAGCAGTGCATTCCAAGGTTCCACCACACTTTCAGTGAAATAACACTTCCTCCTCTCCCCTCTGAGCCTGCCCCCTTCCAGCTCACAAATGTTCACTTTGTTGCACCATTCTCCTCCTTTTGGAGGACCCGGACTGTGCCCCCCTTATTGATCCCTCTATCATGTTACCCACACCCCCATCCATCTCTCCTCTACGGGTGTACATGTCTGTTCCCGGCCTGTCGAGCTACCCCATTACCACTACCTTTCTCTTTTCCAAACTACAGTGTACCTCAATTTGACATCACAGTTTCTTCCAGAGCCTTTGCCAATGCCAGTGGTCTGCATACCACTCCCACCATTACACTGCCACCCCCTGCATAAGCAGGGTTTAGCTAATAGCCTCCACTTTTTCCCCACTCACAGCCTCCTCTACCCCTCCATTAACAATGCCATTTCTGACTAATTGTGCTACACCACCCCTCCTTCCCTCCCCATCTGTTCTGAACATAGTATAGCTCTCTAGATTTAGGTCCCAATCATACCTTTGGTGGCCTGGGTTTTAGTGACTGCTGCCACATCCACCAACACCTCAACTAGCATTGCCCAGAGCTCTGGCTTCTTGTTTCCTAAGCTCCTGTCATTTATCAGGAGTGCCCTCCACCCCTTCTCCCTCCTTTCTTCCCCATGAGCTTCTTTTCTTCTGTTGCTGCACCCTGCCTGCTGATCGATTGCCATATCTCCCTAGACACCTAAAGGAGTAGAGACCTTGTCTCTCTTTTATCATATCTGCTTGCCCTGACCCTTTCTTTTTGGATCCCTACCCCCTTCTCAAGTTTCAACCCCACCTTTCATTGATGAAACCAGCTAGTTTGAGCTTTTGAATTAACTTCCCCTCTAAATTTAGGTGGAACCTCTCCCTAGTGTGCAGCCACTTATCCTCCTAGCCCCCCCCAGTACCCCACTGGTCCATACCCCAATTCCCCACACCACTTCATAGGCCACTGATTTATCTCCCTAATCTTGCTTTCCCCAATAGCCCTTGGCACCATCTGAATTTACGAAATGAAGATCTTACAACATATGAAAAGGCTTCTGTGGGCAACTCACGGAACCGCACCCGAAATTTTGCTTTCTCTATTTCCATTTGTCCCCAAGTGGACAAATATGTTGGTTCCTACCCCTCATTACCTTGCCAGTAAATACAACTTATGTTTGTCATTGTGCACCGTCAGGCCTGGGTGGCATTTGGTTCTGATCACACTGGTTTTAGCCTGCCCCTCCCACTGGATGCCTCTGATCATGGAGTCCCACAATAACAGTACTCTTCCCTCTGCCTTGCATGCATGTTCACCCCTCATGTTCCCCCTCCTGTTCATTTCCTTGCACATGCCACAATCTGGGTGTCAAATGTGGTGGACACGTGGAACACCTTGCCAGAAGACGAGGTTGTGGCAAAAAAAAAAAAAAAATCACTAGATTTAAGAATGCATTGGACAGGAGAGGTAAACTCTTGGGTAAGGGGCAACAGACTGATTGAAAAACACTAGGGGGATAAACACTTTTTCGGAAATAAACACTTGTGGAACAAACCAGCTTTAATTGTCAGATTGCTGACAGTACTGGGGTTTTAAACATGTGTAGACTTGGACCAAATGGTGCAAATATGTGGGTACAAAGTGGTACCTAATGGTTAACAACATAATCGATGGCAGACTTTGAACAGTTCTTGTTCCCTTCCTTTAGACACTGTCATAGAATCGATGCATCAGTGTGGACCCACTGGCAAACAGGGGTCCATTTTGAAACGGATGCCACTTTACTACTTAGGTGCATGCTAGTGCTTTCCCTGGGTTTGACTGCAGCCCATAGGCCTTTACCTAATGGGATACTCTGTATGTGCAGTGTGTAAGATTGAGCTAACACTTACTTCATCTTCTCCATGTAGGTTGTACCGCCACATAGCTTACAGACAGTAGGTCATTTGGAGTTATGCTGGGCAGCGGCTGGGCTTCGGTAACAGAGTAATTCTACTATCATGTGTTGTGAACGCCATGCGTGCACATTTCCCCGCTGAATCTGAGGATTACATTGGTTTTCTACCTTACAATGGCTTCTGGAGCCTTCCCTAGGCAAACTTAATTCATTGCAGCTATCCTGTGAGGCACATTGGTAAACACATTTTGCTAACAGATTGGATGTACCACGATTCATGTTTCTCTCATATGAAAAAAAAATAAATAAAATTTGCAGAATTTGGACACAAAGTTGAATGACTAAGTCACTTTTGAACTGAGTTCCTACATTTTGCTGCTCAGGCTGCGTGCAAAACTGTTACTGTTGCATGGTGCGGTATGTATCATTTCCTTTTCATGCTGGTTCTAGTCAAGGCAGACCATGCTCAAATTGGAGTGTGTCTAGTTGCACATCTGATTTTAGTTTGAGACACACTTGTGTCCATGTCAGTTGTGTCCATAATGAAAAAATAAAAATTTTAATTTTCTTTTTGAATGGCCAGTGCATATTGTTCTGTAGACTGTCGCTGCACAATTGTAAGTGACTGTGACGACAAACTATTCTGCATAATGAGCTTGGGCAATAGTAATACATGTCGAGATAATATACAGTGCAGAGCGGATGACACAATGACATACAGCGCCATAAATTTCAGGAAACCATGTTATAAACATGTTGGAGTAAGTCATACGAAAGGATAGCTCTACCAGTGAATTAATACTTGGTGGTGGTGGCAGGTTTTGGACAAGTGGACTAATGCCTTGACCAGCACATGATCAGATTACATATTGCACCCATCCTTTAGAGTGACTTACTCCTCGCATACAATGCAAATGAATGGATCTTATAAATCTTGAAGTAATGAAAACTCAAGACAGTAATGTAGTAAAACATGCCACATAAAGAGTGCACACGCATTGAAAAAAATTGACAGGTCATACATGTGCTTCCAATAGGTCTCTCACGCCATGGTCACAGTAGTAAAGACCGTTATATTTCAGTCATTCACAATTATAGATTTTCAGCCCCAGTATTTCATTATTAATGCAATGTTGCAAGTGTCATGTGCCTGAAAAGTACTAGGTTAAATACAAATGACAGTAGTTTAACCACAGCGCAACTAACAACAGTGTTGACGGGAACTTCATAGGCAGTGCAATCAACATCTATTGTGCTTGCTCATGTCATTGACCAGTCATTCCTTTTGAAATCGACTCAACAGGTTTTTTTTCACAATGGCAGCCTTTGGAGGGCACAGTTTGTCTGCAGTGTTTGCAGGCAGGTTGGGAACATGCACTGGTGATAGCTCCTGGTCCGCTTTCTTACTTTTGAGAACATCGACCAGCATAGTGAAAATATAGTTGTGGGCTTTGCGACCCATTCTTTAGTTGCCTTGGGATACACAACCTTATAACGCTTCTCTCCCTTTGGACCAGACGTGGTAGTAGGACAGTGCACAACAGCCTGCTTGCAATTAACATTCTCATTATGATCAAATATTGCCAACATAATGCGTGCTTTCATTCCAGCATGACTAAAACATTCAAGTTTGGGGCTGTATGTACACAGTAAGGCATGAAAAACCTCAATGCTTCCAGTGTGGCAGAACTGGGTGACGTGCTTCAAGTTATTGATAAGCATACGATTGTTCACAATTTTTCAAAGTGCGCTATGTGCTGCTTCACCATCAACTAACCATTTCTTTCTGTTGGCATCTTCCACTGGTACTGGGTGTTCACAGCGGTGAAATTTTTCAGCCCAAGGCCAATGGTGTGTTTGTGATGTGATATAAGACAGAGAGCCATTTTTCACGCAGCACTGTCCCATCTCCTCCACAAGTTTCAGACGACCACCAAAGGTGATTGGATATACTGTGGCACCACTCCATGAGCTTCTCATTCCCCTTTATCTTCGCCTGTTCCAATATCTTTTTCCTTATACCTTTTGCCAGGTGCTACAAGTCAAACTGGTGGGAAATACCAGAGTATTTTGTGCGCTTTAGGCAACCAATGCCACGGTGCCTGTCTGTTGCAAGCACAGCTATATTCACGTCATTACTTAGCAGGTGTTGAACACAATTTTCACAAGCTTTTTTTCCCAAAGCAAAAGATGTTATGCCTGGTTGTAGCTGCTCTAGTGAGAAGGCAACAATGTGGTTTGTGTCAAGATCCATCATTGTATAGCTGCAGTATTTTGCTGAGAAACCAGGACTATCGCAGCGCCCATCTCCAGCAAGCCTTACGGGGTGTGTCTCACAGTTTTGTTCAAGCGGTAAGACTTACGTCCATGATGCATGCCCTTTTGTTTGTTTATATATTGATTAAAATTTATATACTGTCTCCCCAATGTGTAAATCCAGATTGTCCTTAAACTGATTCATAGTAGCACTATTGACGACAATTACGGGTAAGGCATTCCAAGGTAAAACCACTCTTTTACTGAGCCAGCGCCATCTCAAGTTATGTTTCCAGTTAGTTAATATAATTTGTTTGTTATGTCTTCTACTCCCATACTCATCTGCTCTTAAAGTAATTCCCAAGTCAACTATGCTGTTAGCATCTCTCATTATTCTAAACAGTAGACACATGTCTCCCCCAAATCTCTTATATCTTAACGAGTATAATGTTAGGGCAATCAATCTATCTTGATATGCTTGTGTTTGTAAGCCAGCTATAGATTTTGTGAATCTCCTTTGAACAGATTCCAACCTATTTATATACTCTCTATTTTGAGGTGACCAAACCTGGACTGCATACTCCAAATGCGGCCTCACCAATGCAATGTACAATGGAATCATTACCCTTGCATCCCCACTAGATATGTATGTTAATATACAATTCAAATTTTGATTAGCCTTTTTTATTTGTTGCTTACAGTGAGAACTAAATTTAAAGTCAGAACTAATTATAATACCCAGGTCCCTTTCTTCTTTGGTAACTATTAGATGTGAATTAGCAAAAGTGTAATTGCTACGTAGATTTGTTCTCCCCATATGCATTACTTTGCATTTGTTTGTATTAAATATATACTTATTTTCAATAGTCCAATCTGAAATGTCATTTATTACAATTTGTAATTATTTTTTTTCTTCCTGAGTGTCTACCAATGCCCCCACCCTACAATCATCACCAAACTTATACAGCCATATACTCGGATTTTTGACTTGTGGGGAAGCTATGTAGATATTAAATAAACCGGGTCCCAAGACGGAACCCTGGGGCACTCCACCAGTGATTTCTGACCATTTAGACAGTGTACCCAGAATGGAGACCCTTTGTTGTCTTCCTTGTAATCATTCTGTTACCTAGTTACAAATATTTGGATTTAAATTGCTATCTTCTAGCACTTTTATTAATTCTATATGAGGCAATTTGTCAAATGCCTTTGCAAAATCCAAATAAATCACATCAACTGATTTACCCAAGTCCAATTCCCTATTAACCCTTTCACAGAAAGCCAATAAGTTTGTCTGGCAAGATCTGGCTTTGGTGAACCCATGTTGTGACTGGTCCACCAAACCATTGTCCTCCAAATGATTTATAACCAGATCTTTGATTACCCCTTCCAAAATTTTACCCATCAAAAGATGTTAAACTTACAGGTCTAAAGTTTTCTGGTTTGGATTTGGCCCCCTTCTTTAATATAGGGACTACTATAGCTTTTTTCCAATCCCAGGGCACTTTACCTTGATCTAATGAAGTCTGAAAGATATGGGAAAGTGGTGGAGCCAAAACATATGCCATTTCCCTTAACACCCTTGGATGAACATCGTCAGGGCCTGGTGACTTAGTTACATCCAATTTAGATAGCCTATCCTGTATGTCCTTGACAATAATTATAATTTGTCCTGGTCCTGAACTGTATTTCTTGCCATATGGATCTTTGTTGCCTACGTGAAAAACTGAACAAAAATAATCATTTTGAATGTCAGCCATTTCGGTCAGGGTGGCTACGAGTCCCTTAGTATTCATAAATGGTCCTATAATATTACTTCCTTTTCTTTTATTGTTTATATATGAATAAAAAGATTTCTTGCAATCTTTAACTCTATCTGCCAGAGTCAATTCATACTGTGCTTTTGCTTTCCTGATTTTGTATTTAATCTGTTTAAGACAATCTCTATACAATTTAAAATGTAATGGTGATCCATACCTCTTATACTTTTTGAACAATCTATTTTTCCTGTTTATAATGTTTTTAATAGATTTATTCATCCATACTGGCTTAGTCCTATTAGAGTTATTGTATCTGAGTTTGGTTGGTATGAATTTCTCAGTTAAATGTTTTAGCTTAATTAACAACAAATCCCACATCTCTTGAACAGATATACTATTCAGTTCACTTTGCCAATCCCAATGATCAAATTCATTTATAATGCCCACAAAGTTTGCTTTACTAAAATTCAATATAGATGTAATACCCAGAGTATTTTCTAAACTAGGCCCAGAGATGTTAAAAAGACAGTATAATGGTCACTACTTCCTAACGGACTTTTGACTACTACATTGCTAATTGTATTACCCATGTTTGTAAGAACCAAATCTAATGTTTTTGTCTCTCTAGTACTTCCTTGCACTACTTGTTCGAGACCCAATTGCTCAAATGTGTCAAGGTACTTTATACTTCCATTAGCCTGCAGATTTTCCCAATCAATATAAAGCAAATTAAAATCCCCCACTAAAATTACTCTATCACTAGGATCTAATACACTAATGTTGTTAAGTATCTTAATATCATCCTCAAGAATAGTAGAGGGAGCTATATACAAAAGTCCTAATATGATTTTAGTACTATTTTGAGGTAATAATTTGACCCATAACAGTTCCAGGGAGGAGGTATCCCACTGGATTTCCTCACATTTGATGGAATCATGTACAAATATGGCAATTCCACCTCCCTGTGTCCTTATATCTTGTAAAATATTTTGTTCTTCAGTTCTCCATGTTCTCTGAATAACCGGGAAGAGATATTTGTGTTGAAATGAAAAGAAGGTTCTTGGTGAAATAAACTGTATTCCAAGGTAGTTGGTGAATTTGGCAATACGGGCAAACAAATTACCACTGAAAAGAATAACTGCAGCAGCCAAAAGGTTGCCTGCAGGCATCCTGCTAATAAGTGGCTATGAATGCCATTGTATTATTACATGTCCATTGATGCAGCAGATTTTTACTGACAACATTGTGCCAATCACACTGCTCTTCTCCACCCCTTCTGCATGTGAGTAGCATTCAGGGCATATCAATATAGCAAATAGTGCATTGAGACAGCTCTCAAACACTATATATGTCATGTCATGTACAATGGTTTCCTCCGAGACAGTTTCATCAATGCTTTCATCACTATCTGACACAATCTCCTGGTCAGGCATATAAAGATCGCCTGAGTCATCCAAGGTGCATTCAGAAATCGTGTGTTCTGTGTGCAAATTACAGCCTACAGTTTCCTCCGGCAAAGCCGATGTGGTAGGGTCCAGTGACATCAGTGGTTCAAAATTGTATGGTAACGTAGTTTGAGTTGGTGTGGAGGAACATGGGTTGTGTGCATCACTGACAATCATAGTGGCGATGGGAGAGCACAGTGCTTGCCTGTAGTATTTGTGGTCCATGAGTGCTATATACACTGGAATCTCCTCTTCTGGAAACTGAGTTGCCACATCACTCTCACACTACACAGTTTGGGTACTTGCGTTGCACAGATGTAATGGCTGTGTCTGGGCGGCAATGGTAGTATCAGTTGGTTTATGGAGATCCAAATCGGTCTGTGTTGACCTCTCCTGTACTGCTGGAGGTACAAAGTCTGAATTGGAAAATGATTCCAGCGATATGTAGTTCTCATCCAACACACTGTCACCAACCTGCAACAAACAGAAGTCACATATTCATTATGTTTTGCATACAGAAACACGCATCAGTTGAAGGGACTGTTGTTGTGTGTGAATTATTGCTGGGCCAATGCAGTATGCACATAAGTCATATACATGTCTGTGCCCACAGCACCATAGCGTGCAATGTATCTTCATCACAATCATGTGGCAGTACAAGCCATGAGTCAAATCATGCGCTCTCTCTTTGTACACTCTTTTGCTCTCTCTGGGTCAATCGCTTGTTCTCAGTCTGGTTCTTCCTTCACCTCGGTGCTCTCTCTGGGTGGGGTGTGTCGTGTTCTTTCTCAACTCTGTCATGCCCTCTATCTCTCTTGGTATGTATCTTGGTTTATCTCTCCCCCTCAGTGTGGTTCTCTTTGTCTGGGTGTTGCCTTGCCTCTTTCCCTCTCCTCAACATACACTGAGGTGAAGTCACTGTCCTGTTTTGTAAATCTTGTCGCTACCTGTCTTGCTGCTCGCAGTTTTTGAAACACTATGCTGTTAACTGCTGCCTCTATCTTGTCCCTACACTGGTACAATTCTATTTTGTTTCTGGCTGGATAACTGCTAAGGCAAATGGATTGTCTGTCACTCGAATTAGTTATGGAATACTAACTGTAGTAAATGTATTCAATGGTAACCAAAACATTATGTGACAAATCCTTTAAGCAAGCAGAACACAAGCTGGGGGGAAAAGGATGCTTAAACCATAAAAGACACAATGCTGTAATGGATCATGTGGACTTGGAATAGCCATGACACAGTGAAATTGTCAAATCTATCACACAGGCACTACTTTGTACAGGCTCTCTGCTACCCAAGTGCCAACCTTGAAATGCAGTTGTGCAAACATCTGACAAAACCGCCTGTCTGTTTTGGGTCTGAATCACTTACTAGCCTCTCGCTGTGGAGGGATTCAAAATGTGAACCTTATTCTAGCATACCATGCCCAGTCAGCAGACTCTGATAACATTCTCTTCAGTGAAATGCAATATAATCTTTCTCATAGTGGCATCCAGCCTGGTTCCCAAAATGTACTCCTACAACTCTATATCAGACCGCGGCATATTCTTACCGTTTTGTAAGCTTAGAGACACAATCAAGCTGCTGTTGTCAGCCTTGACCACAGGTTCAGCAATTGCATGCAAAATGGACCGAAGACACATGCAGTATGATAAGGAAAAGAGTTTACTAAAAATGGTAAAATAGGTGAAATGAAACACAGAATTATATCATTAGCCCACAGTCACATAAAATTCAAAGTAGGTGGGTGAAAAAAATGTGCTTACGTGGCGAATACTAACATACTGAAATGCCAGCAGAATAAGCCTAGTGTTCTTTTGTGTCTGCTTGTTTGGTCACCCCCATCGCCCTGGGAGCGGACCTTGCCTCTGCCTTTTCCTGTTCTAATCACCAATGTTCCTTGCCTTGTTCTCACTTTTAGCATATTGTACTCCAAAGAAAAAAAATTACTCCACAGCAGCTGTCACCCTCACTGAAGGTCAGTTATTCCCCTTATCCCCCCAATAAGAAATAGTAATTGGCACCACGGCTATCACTCTCTGCCTACTCATGGTTACATTTCTTGCTCTTCCCATGTCCCAACCTGCCCCCCCCACCCTCCACCCTGAGCCCCACTCCTCTACCACCCCACAGCATCCAACTGCACCACCACCCCCCACCCTGGACACCCCATTTTCTCCATGGCACCCACCTCCAACAAATACCCCTCCTCCCCGGGACACCCTGGGCCTGCCACTTCCTTGCCATACCTTCCCTTTGCTCATTACCCATCCCTTGTACCCCCACTAGTAGGACCTCACACTGGTACCTGGCTAAGGGTCCTGGTCGCCACAGACCACTCATCAGATTAATTGTTCTACTCCTTTTGCTCTCTGGGAACATACACCCCAAGCCCAGGCCGTTGTCAACTAGCCACCCCACACCCTGCTCTGGTACAGGCCTCAGCATTTCATCCAGGAATATTTGCCGGCTCATAAAAAAAATCCACCGCTCTCCTGTGCTGGGCTGTACAACACTGTCCTGATGTTTTAGCACTAGTCGAGACAAAACTCCCGACTCGGTTATCTCTCTCTCCCTGGCTACAGTATGTTCAGGGAAGACTGTACAGGCAAACGTGGCAGCGGGTGTGCAGTCTTTATGCGTAACACACTTTTAGGCCATGCTCTCCCTGCCCCCAAGCTTCGTTTTAGTCCCCAAGCCCTCACCCTTAAGGTTATCTCTGACCCAGACAAGTGCCCTTTTTTTCTCAGTCTCTTACACACATACTCCCGAGGGACCCAGGACTAGCTGTCCACCCCCTCACTAATTACCTCACCACACTCCCACACAAGGTGAAGCAGGTCATCCAGGTGACCTTAACGTCAATTGGCAGAGTATCACTGCCTCCATATTAGGGACTCCTTCGCTGCCCGAGATATGACCCAACTAGTTACCTCACCCACTAGATTTAACCGGTCAGGCGGCTCCAGCACCCTCCTAGATGTAATTCTGTCGAACCGCCCCCATAAAATCAGGGATATTAATGTACTACCAGACTCTTAGTGATCACTCTCCTGTCCTCTGTCACCGATCATCCCCCACACCAAAACCAGTGTCCCAGGTCACCTCACGCAGGCGCTTTTGGCCAGTGGGTCACAGAGAGCTAAAGACGCACCTAGCACAGCTTGACTGGTCCCCAATTCTACTTGCAATGGATACTGACTCTGCCCTAGCCTGTTTTTCCAGTGGCTTCGTCAAGGCCTGGGACTTTTTCGCACCAATACTTGCCTGTTCTATTCCACCACCAACATGCTCACCTTGGAGGAGTGCCTGTGCTACCAAAACAGCTTACTTGCCAAAAAATCCCTCTTAGGGCTCTTTCCCCCACCCACTATAGTGGTCATCATGTCCCTGTGGCTTGCATCCCCATCCGTTGCCACCCGTAGCTCAGTTAAGGTCACCTTTCTGGTGCCCCTAACCAGACCTCCCTAGCCCGAAGGTCCTTCCACTACTGCGCCCCCACTTGGTTCTACTCCCTCCCAACCTTGGTCACTCAGTCTACCAAAATTGGTCCCTTTAAAGTCGCTCTCCTTAACCACCTCTTTGGTGCCCGAAGCTGTAGTTGCCCTTAATCAGCCTAATGTTGTGGTCCCTCCCTGTTTCTGGCCCATAGCCTTGACAATGGCCGTTGGACTGCTTCCCCCCCCCTTTTTTTTTTTCTTACCCCTCCCCCACAACATTCCACATAGGCATTTCCCTGGTATGACCAGGGTTGTGACTTCTACTACTGTTATACTTTACACGATTGCTATTTTCTGCATGTTAACTTTATTCCGTAAACCACTGTTACATTGTGTTATTTTGTTATCTGTATTGCACCTGTATGTTACCGCTGTTGTATCTCACACTGTAACCATGTCTACCATCCCTGCGACAAGGTGCCTTTGTAAATGAGTCCCTGACTCAAAGGTTGTAAATCCGACTTTCAAAAAATAAACAAACAAAAATGACCTTGCTGTCCCACCCCGGCCCTCTCGGGCCTCTTGAACACCTCCACAGTCTGTGCCTCACCCTGCCCCCCCCCCAGCCAGCGCACTGCATGATTCTACCTGCCTCTCAATGAAGAAGCACCTTCCCTTTTCTCCCATGATTCTCCAACACTGTCCAGCTTCCACCCACGTACTCTAGTTGCCACCCCTCTTCCTTTGGAGCACCCTGACTGTGCCGCACCAATTTACCCCCTACATGTACTTGAAGATCTCGATTATTTCCCCTCCCAGGCTCTTCTCTCCTCAAATGTGTACTTATTTAGCTCTTCGTTGTGGTCGGTGGGATAGTCTCCTCCACCAGAAGTGTCAACCGGTGTGGTCTCCACGGGTTCGGTCCTGGTGCAACTCCTATGTCGCATACATGGGGAGGGGGGGTTGTTAAGAGTCGGCTGAGTCTCTTTGTGGATGATTCAACAGGGACCACTGATGGATGTGGAGGAAGGGAGAGAGGCACACTACTGGAACCTGGATACCATGGAGGGGTGATCAAGGAGGTGGGGACTGAAGTTTAACACAGAGAACTATAAGCGGATGCATCTGTGGGACAGAAACCTGGGCCATGTATACATCCGGGGTGGTGGAGGTGGTCACAATGCCAGCTACATCGTGCGAGAGGAACAGAGGGGTGGTGGTGGTAAACATCAAAATGAATAACACTGAGAACTGTCAATGAACCACAGCAAAAGCTAGCAGGATACTGGCTGAATAGCCAGGTTGCTTACCTCCAGCAGGAGGGAGGTGATCTTTCCTCTTTATAATGCCCTGGTCAGGCCGCATGTCGAGTACTGTGTGCAGTTCTAGAGACCTCACCTTAAAGACTGGCAGAAGACACCAGGAGAAAGGACTGCTGTGTGACTGAACTTCTCTGCTGGGACTATATTCTCTCCTTCCTTCCCCTCCACCCAAAGCTAGTTCTATTTTTATAGGCACAGAATTTGACTGACAACAGGAACTTCCTGTTTAGGGGCAGGAAGTGAATGATCACAGAACCACCAAGGACCCACCATCCTAGAAGGGCAAGAGTAGCTCTCCGGCCCCCTCTAGCTGCTGGAGGTCTGCCTCTGAGCAAGTAAGTGGTCTACTGCGAAATACAGGATATTCTTGTCTCAGAACAGGACAATCAGGAGCTTAAAGGGCACACAGGCAGAAAGTAAGGAGAGAGAGAGAAAAAAAAAAAAACAGAGGAAAGAGTAAGGATTGCAAACAGTTAAGGGGCCAGAAATAAGACATGATTGGAGTGGTGCAGTGCAGTGGCTGTGGAGCAGCAGTCTTCCGGGAGATGTTCTGGAGGATGCGGTGTTGTCCCATCTGCAGGCACCTCCCTGGGCTGAGGGAGGAGGTTGCTCATCTCAGGCTGAGTTGGCCAGGATTTGTGGGACCTCCTCTTCCATCCAGGGACCACCAGTGCCACTGCCGTTGCCTCAGAGGTTGCCAAGAAAGAGGGCGGTTGGACCACAGTGGGCTCAGGAGGGTAAGGGTGGTGGAACAGAGGCGCATCCCTCCATTGTACCTCTCCACAATTCCTATGCCATTCTGGCAAAGTGTGGTTCCTATGGAGGCACCCACAGAGGAGACCAAGGAGGATGCTGGGAACCTCCACAAAGGAGACCCACAGGAGGGTTACAGGGGACCCTGCAGGGGAAGGAAATAACTCCTGGTGGGGGACTCCATTGTTAGGAAGGTAGAACTGGGGGAGGAAGGGGAGAGGGAGGTAAGGCGCCTGCCTGGCGCCATGGCTTGCAGGGACAGGAAGCAAATCCTCAGGATTGCCAGAGCAGCTGCACAGGGGAGGGAGCTGGATGTCATTGTCCACCTAGGGACAAATGACCTGGCTAAGAAAGGGATTAGAGAAGTGCAGGAAGAGTTTGTGGAATTGGGGAGGGGCCTTAGTCAAGTAGCACGCACGGTAACCTTCTCGGAGGTGCTACCCATCTATGGCATAGGAGAGGCTAGGGTGTTCCGCACCATGGGATTCAATCAGTGGTTGAAAAACTGGTGGAGCTCAGGATTGGCTTCATTGGGGACTGGGGTCCACCTGGAGTGATGCAAGCCTATACTGGCATGATGGGCTGCATCTGTCCAGGAGGAACCAGGATCCTAGGTGATAGGTTTAAATGCTTCATTGGCAAGCTTTTAAACTAGCCAAGGGGGAGGCACTGGAAAGGAGCAGGAGAAAATCCTAGCCCCCAAATAATCACGTAGTAAGTCACGGTAAACACCAACATAGAAGTTGTCGATTTCCGAGAAGGGCAGGGGTAAATGAAGAAAGTGACAAAGGCAAGAAGGACAGGGATGGGCAAAGGGAGTAAGGCCATCAGGAAATGGAGGGTAATGAGTACCAATGCCCGTAGTCTGGGCAACAAGCTCCCTGAGCTGATGGCCTTAATGGAAGAGGGATGCCTGGATATCATAGCAGTCACAGAAACATGGTACACAGAGAACCATGACTGGGATGTTAACATACCAGGGTACATAACCTACAGGAGAGACAGGCAGGGGAGAAGAGGGGGAGGAGTAGCTCTCTATGTAAAGGACGGGATAAAAGCAACTGAACAAAAGAGTAAACAGGGAGGAGAGGAGGCACTGTGGGTCACCTTGGAGACTGGAAAGGGCACCACAATCCGCACAGGGGTTGTGTACAGACCCCCATGTCAGGGGAAGGAATGGACAAGGATATGATAGAAGGCATTCTTAGAATGGCAGAGAAAGGGGAGATACTGTTGATGGGAGACCTGAATATGCCAGATGTTAACTGGAGCACATTTGCTGCAGCCACATCCAAGACAGGGTCATTCTTGATGCCCCCAGGTGGCAGGCATTAGACAGCTAGTTTCGAACCCACTCGTGAGGGAGCAATCTTGACCTCATACTCTCAAACAGGGCAGAGAGAGGATCTCAGATCTAGAAGTGGGTTGCCATCTGGGGACAAGTGACCATCAAACAGTGTGGTTCACGTTAAACTCAGCTACAGAGTCAAGCCATACAAAGTGAGGGTACTGGACTTTGGAGAGGCTGACTTTGGCAAGATGGGAGAGTGCCTCAGAAAAGCACTAGCAAACAGGCTAAAAGGAGGTGTGGAGCAACAATGGGAATTATCAAAACTGCCATCACAGAGGCAACAAGCCTTTGTGTGAAGCAAATGAACAAATCAAAGCGAAGAAAAAGCCACTATGGTTCTCAAAAGAGGTGGCTGTGAAAGTCAGGAAGAAAAAGATAGCATTCCGGAAGTATAAGGAAACACAGAAGGAGCAGGACAGAGAGCTGTACCAGTTAAGGCAGAATGAAGCAGGGAGGGAAGTCAGAATAGCAAAGGCCCAAACTGAGGAAAAGACAGCCAACTCAGTTAAGAAGGGGGATAAAACCTTTTATAGGTACATCAGCGAGCGTAGAAAGACAAAGGGAGGGATAGTGAGGCTGAATAGAATGAACAGTGGGTGGGCAGAGGGGGACAGTGAAAAAGCAGGAATACTGAATGAATATTTCTGCTCAGTATTCACAAAAGAGGAGGGGGAAGTGCCTAATCCAATTAACAGAAGCACTCTTGATAGGGGGGTCGATCCCAGTCCTTTCACAGAAGAAAGGGTTCTGCAAGAACTCCTAAAACTGAAGGTGGACAAAGCAATGGGTCCTGATGGAATTCACCCCAGAATTCTAAAAGAATTAAGGGAGGAACTAGTGAAACCACTGGCAACTCTTTTTAATAAATCATGGGAGGATGGTGTGGTACCCGAGGACTGGAGGAAGGCGGATGTGATTCCCCTTCACAAAAGTGGGTCCAAGACAGAGACAGGAAACTACAGACCTGTCAGTCTGACCTCTGTGGTAGGGAAAGTGATGGAGTCACTTCTGAAGGAAAGAACAGTTCAGTACCTAGAGGCCAGTGGAGCACAAGACCCAAGGCAGCATGGGTTCACAGCGGAAGGTCATGTCAGGCGATCTAATAGATTTCTTTGACTGGGTGACCAAAGTAGTAGACCAGGGAGGGCTGTGACATGGCCTACCTAGACTTTAGCAAGGCATTTGACACAGTCCCACACAAAAGATTAATAGTCAAATTAACCAGCCTGGGAGTGGGACCCTGGGTGGTAGCCTGGGTAAAACATTGGCTGGACAACAGGACACAGAAGGTAATTGTAAATGGAGTCCATTCTGAAGAAAGGGGGGTTACTAGTGGGGTACCGCAGAGTTCAGTATTGGGTCCAGTCCTTTAATGTCTTCATCAGTGACATTGCAGAGGACTGAAGTAAAGTATGCCTTTTGCAGATGACACAAAAATCTGCAACAGGGTTGATATACAAGGAGGCGTGGAAAGGATGAAAAGGGACTTGGCAAGGTTGGAGGAATGGTCAGAAGTATGGCAGCTAGGATTCAATGCAAAGAAGTGCAAAATAATGCACCTGGGAAACAAGAACCCAGGGGAAGAATACACAATGGGTGGGGAGGTAGTAACAACAACAAAAAAGGAAAGGGACCTGGGGGTGATCGTATCAGATGACCTAAGGTTAGCAAGCAATGTGAGAAGGCAGTAGGGAGGGCTGGGGGTATACTGGGATGTATAGGGAGAGGCATCAGCAGCAGAAAACAGGAAGTTGTTATCCCTCTGTACAGACAGTTGGTGAGACCCCATCTGGAGTACTGTGTCCAGATCTGGAGACCCCATCTCCGCAAGGACATAGACAGGATAGAGGCAGTCCAGAGGAGGGCAACTAAAATGGTGCAGGGTCTGCAAGAGAAGCCGTATGAGAAGAGACTAAAGGAGCTTAATATGTATACCCTTGAGGAAAGAAGGGAGAGGGGGGACATGATAGAAACTTTTAAGTACCTCAGTGGAATCAACAAAGTCCAAGAGGGTAGCATTTTTCAGAAAAAGAGACTTGCAAGAACAAGGGGACACAATTTAAAGATATAAGGAGGGCGTTCAGGGGCAATGTGAGGAAGTATTATTTCACAGAGAGGGTAGTGGATGCATGGAACAGCCTTCCTGAGGAGGTTGTGGGGTCTAAAACTGTGGGAGAATTCAAGAATGCATGGGACAGACATAAGGCAATTCTTGTGGGGGGCAGGAAGAAATAGGCTGTTGGTTAACTAGGATCTACGGCCTATCCTGTAGGTAGGGAAATGGGCAGACTAGATGGGCCTAGCGGTCCTTATCTGCCGTCAAAGTCTATGTTTCTATGTAGTACTGCTGGAGAGGGTCCAGGGAAAGGCTACCAGGATGATTAAGAGCACGGGCCGGGGGAAAGACACCATGGAGAGAGACTGGAGGAACTCATGCTGTACACACTTGAGGAGAGACCTGGAGGGGGGGAAGATTATACAGGTATTCAAGTATGTAAAAGGGATCCATCAAGATCGAGCCAAGGAGGTGTTCAGGATAAAGGGGGGACGACCAGGGGCATGAGTTAAGGATGGGGGACACAGCGACACTGCTTCAGTGAGAGGGTGGAGGGGACATGGAACGCAGTGCCCTGGAGTCTGGTGGAAGAGAACACTGTAGAGGGATTCAAGAAGGGGTGGGACAGGTACAGGGGGAAACTAAGGCCAGAAAAGACCCTCTCTGGGGGTGGCGGGGCAGTGAAGGTGGCAAACGATAGGGGTCTGGGTCTGGCTACTGAGCAGACACAATAGACCATGACACCTTTTCTGCTGGCTTTAAGTATGTTAGTATTTTAAATGGAAGAAAGTGGTTGAGATCATACCGCTGAGAAGAGAAGGTGGCCAGCCAGGATTGGGAAATGTTATTTGAACTGGTTATGGGTGAATCGGGGTAACTGACCTGGGTGATGCATGGTGTAAATTAGAACAAGCCAGACATATGGCAAACTTAAAGGTAGGAAGAAATGCCAAGAGGCTGTGACCTGCAATAGACAGTGGCACGACAAGTATGAAAGGAACATTGGGAGGACCCAACTGTACAGATGGGTCACATTTTACAGATTACCAATGGTAACATCCATGTAGCCACATCAAGGACAACCTACCTTTGCATTGGCGTGATTCACATCCTCCTGCAGCATGTTTCGCATCCATGATGAAATGGCTGGTGTGTTGGACATCCGAGAATAGAAAAAGTCAAAATGTAAAATAAAAAAATAAAAAAACCTGTCCAGAGTCAACAGTGCTGGCTGGCTAATGACCAGTAAATCAACTGGCCCCATTGCCTTATCTAATGGCACAGATGGAGTACTTCTTGAAATGGTACCTTTGCCAGCACAAGTACACAGGGCTGTAAAACAATCTTAGTAGCACCCACAGAAAACCAGTCTCTCAGTGCTGTGTCTGTGTCTCTCCCATGATCTCTACGTTTGTCACTCTCTGTCTCTATGGGTGTAAATCTGTCTCTCAGTCTCTGAGTGGTATATGGATCCCTATCTGTGCATCTGGGCTTGTCTCATCTGCCTCTCTGCTCTTCTCACACTTTTGAAACTCTGCTTTTTTTTTGTGTGTGTGGGTGGAGGGATACCGCAGACTGCACATATTCAATGGATTTTCTGTCAGTGGAAGCCGTTATAGAGTAGTAACACATGTAAATTTATTCAATGACACTCAATACTGTATGTCAAACTGTGTTGCCTGATTTGCCCAAGCAAGGTGTTTTCTATATACACACACACACAGCAAGAATAACCTACCAATGCTCTACCGCGATTCTCATCCTCCTGCAGTATGTGTTTCATCCCTGAGGAAATGGTGCTGCATTGGACAACTGATGACAGAAAGGAAAAAAAAATACAATAAAACAAGCATTTGTCAATGCCGAATGTTTGCTTGCTGGCATTGGCATTGATAGCGTAGGAGTTACAGAGCTGAATAAAGAATGGCAGTGAAGTACTGAACTGAAGTCAACCCCACCACCACTTTGCAGAGACTGACAGGCATTGGGGTGTGTCTTTGGGTCGTCAGGCATAACGGCCATGCCATTTCACCACACCCTACCCTGCAGACACCGACAAGTGTCAAGGTGTGCCTTGGTGTCTTTGGCCCTTATGTGCACCCCATTCCATCATGAAATACTGTGAGATGGGTGCGGTATAGGAGAATGGGGTGAACTTTGGGGCCGAAGAGTCCAAGGCATACCTCGATGCCTCTCACTGGCTGCAGGGTGTGGAATGGTATGAGCATTACAGGCGAGAATCCCAAGTCACACCCCTGATGCCTGTCATTCTCTACAGGGTGGGGCGTTATGGTCAGAAGCCCTAACGCTTCAGGCATCCGTTGGTATTTTCACTCCAAATTTTTTTTTGTGACCCCACCTCATGAACAGTGGCAATATCAGTTTTTTAGCTGAAAGCTGCTTTTGCAGAGCGACTATGGCACTTAGCACCACAGGTGCAAAAACACATTCCGAACAGGATGTGAAAAATGACAGCTGTACTGTTCATGGGGAGGTGTAAAAAAATGGCAATGTTGAAAATCTGCAGTGAAAATATTAAAAAAAAAAACTGGTGGCCACGAGCGTGCATAGAAACTGTGCAATGCACATCCGTAATGTAATTAGTTTGGGGATTTTTTTTTACAGCAGATTGTCAACACAGGCATTTTGGGACCTCTGATCATGAACAGTGTCACTGTGATTTTCTTTATCTGTCCAGAACAATGATTTCCCACAGCGACCACGCATTTCTGCGCTGAAAGTGTGAAAACACACTTCGGCCATGTTGTGAAAAATGAAAGCTGTACTGTTCATAGGGAAGCGTGGAAAAATGCCACTGGTGAAAATCTGGACTGAAAATATTACGAAGTGATGAACTTACGAGGGTGCATGGAAACTGAGCAATGCTCACTCGTAACACGGTCATTTTATGAACTTTTGTCACCAACTTTTCAACTTAGCCATTTTAAGACCTCTGCTCATAAACAGTGTAACTGATTTTCTTAATCTGTCCCAAACATTGCTTTCTCACACCGACTGCACCATTGTGCGCTACATGTGCGGAAACACATTTTGGGCGAAATGTGAAAAATGGCAGCTGTACTGCTCATAAAAAAATGTAGTAAAATGGCAATGTTGAAAATCTGGCGTATAAATATTAAAAATTCGCAAACTTGCGAGTGTCCATAGGAACTGCGCAACGTGCGCTCCTAAAACAGTCATTTTTTACAAATTTTCAACATAGCCATTTTAACACCTCTGCTCATGAACAGTGCCACTGTAATTTTCTTAAACTGTCCCAAACATTGATTGCGCTCACCGACTGCGCCATTGTGCGCTACACGCAGGGAAACACATTTTGGGCGAGATGTGAAAAATGACAGGGTGAGCAGTGGGTGGGCTGGAAGACTGCCGAAGGAACGTTTTCTTGTTTACAGGGTTTTTTTTTTTAAAAAGAAAAAAGACACGGGACATTTGCCACGCTGGGGTGGGCTCCCAAGCGTGGCAGCTAAAACTGTTTGGGGGGCCTGGGCCGACAGAGATTGGGCACCCCGTCTTCAGTGGTACCGGACGTGTGCCATGCCAGGGTGGGCACCCAGCATGGCACCTGAAAGCTTTTTTGGGGGCGTGGGCCGACAGGGATTAGGCACCCCGCCGTCTATACAGTATTTGCGAGGGAGAGCAAGCGCACGAACATACAATATGCGCGTGTGCGTGTGGAGGGGGGAGCGCTGCTCACTGATGCGAAGCTCTCCCTTTCAACTGTATGGCACTGCATTTTCAACTGCTGTCACAGACAGCTGCAGCGTTGATTGGAGAACTGCGACTGCACCTGCAAACACACTGACTGAATTGAAAGATGGCTGCCACACCTCTGAAAACTCGGATGATAGCACTATGTTTCTTGCACATGCGTGCAAGCAAACATAAAAAGGCCTCAAAAGCACTAGTCAACTGGCTCTTGATCAAAAAGATATACTGGGCAACATAGCATTTTCCGGGGTCAGAGCCGGACTACTTAGTTATCTTCCCCTGCACCAGCCCACAAGGTGTGGAAAATCTTAGTAGCCCCATAAATCTACCATCCTTTAAGTGGGCTAATATAAATTTCGACCCATGTTAGGGGGTGTGGTGGAACGCATGTCCATGGAAACTTTACAGACATACAGTTTGTAA
Organism: Neoceratodus forsteri; assembly: GCA_016271365.2. NCBI lineage: Eukaryota > Metazoa > Chordata > Ceratodontiformes > Ceratodontidae > Neoceratodus > Neoceratodus forsteri. The sequence continues at coordinate 621,394,556 of CM028130.1, forward strand.
TACCACGGACAGTGCAACAAAATCAATTTTTTGATGGCAGCAGTTCACCACTCTTGCATTCCTCCTTCCCATGGCTACAACACGTGGTCTCAATGTGGCTTTCATAATATAACAGGCCAGCATTTTTACAGATCACTACATTCGACCATGCTATGAACTGGACTGGATAGTGCATTGTTCTGCTGGAACTGGAGTGAGTGAAAGTCTGGTAAGGGGCATGATGAGACAAAATAATATATGTTTTTCCACTCTGGAATTAGGGGGTTACAACCACAGTTAACAGCCGGTCCTGTATCCTCCTGCACAATTCTGTGTCAACACCTAGAGCCATGGAAGAGGGCACCTCGCCCCATTTGAGCAGAGTTCTTACCTGCTGCCATGTAAACAGCTTTAGGGTCTTGCGCTATGTGTGTTGGCTGGCAGTCTTTCAGTACCCTATTGCTGTTTCCACTCATGCCGTTACTGTTTCATGGTTTTGTCCTGTGACATTGTCTTGTGATATAATCGCCGGCCACTCAATATCAAGGGGTATGGAGAAAAGGTTAATAAATTAAAGGATGTCTAGGGGCAGTTACACACAGTAAAAGGCGCTTCATATTGAACATGGAGTGAGACAGTATGAATATCAACAGAGAGAAAACGGCTTACTGTGGTTTAAGAATTTCCTTTCCCTGGCATTCCCTTGACACTCCTTGGGGACTGTAGTAGCTCTGCAGCCAGCTATGAAAGAAATGACTATCAGAATAGAAATGTATGATAACCACATAACCAGTCATAATTAGTGATAATCATGCGTGAGATTAATGACTGATTTTTAAAATACCCTTTTCCTGTCCTGTTGAGCAACGCAATTCACAGATGAGTGCCACTCATTGTGTCCTGTGGTCACAAAAATGGTTGGCACAGCATCAGGTTTAAGTCGCCTGGTGAATCGTCTTGGTTGAAATTCTGGGGGTAACAGCTGCAACTGGAAATTGGGTTCAGACATGCTATCCTCAAAGTGAATGGAGCAAATACTGTACTTCTTCCGTTCTTCTTTGAGCTGCTTGTTGACAAATGTGATGCAGCCCACATCAGTGCGACATGTTGTCACCCAAATTTCTGCAAACTTCAAATCTTTGGGAAAAGATACAGGCACTTCCTTTGGAGATCTCCCCATGTGTCGTGCAACGAAAGCAAGACAGTGCGGCATGTTGAGGGCAAACAGTGATTCTCTGCAACGGATGCAAAAACGTGACAAGTCAGCACAAGTCATATGTAAGTCTAACGCTGTGCCAAAGTAACTGGTGTTTACATGTCATCTAGAGGCACAAAACAACTGGCATCTCTCATACCAGCAAGACTATAAATGGACAAACAAATGTTGTACCTGCACTCCATTTTGAATAGCATGTTCAATTCACCTTCAATGAAATGCATGTTAAAATATGGAACTGAAGTACTGTGACTAGCGGCAAAAGTAGTTGGTGGCCATGCACCACAATAATGCATGTGTAGCATTAGACACCTCTGCTGAAGACTGGTGGTATTCCTCCGTAATCTGACCAAAGCATGGAAGGAAGTATGGAGCAAAAAGGTGCATACCAATAAAACCTTGGCAAACAGTGGGAGGAAAGGGTGAAGTACCTTTTTATCATCCAGGCTAGCATAGGGATAAGCAAGATGGAGGAAGCAGGGGACCAGGTAGAGGCCCTTTGGGTCCCCATGCAGGCTCCGGGAGGAAGACGGGTGTTGGGGTACTGATATATAGACCCCCTTGGCATGGAACAGCAGGAAGGCCTGGTGGCTAATGTTAAGGACCACTGTCGTGGATGAAAGAACAGTGCTGTGATGTTTGGAGACAGAAATATGACAGAAGCAGATTGGAAAACCATAGAAATATAGACGGACGCCAGATAAGGACCGCTTGGCCCACCGAGTCTGCCCATTTCCCTACCTACAGGATAAGCCACAGAGCCTAGATAACCAACAGCCTATTTCTTCCTACCCTCCACAAGAATTGCCTTATGTCTGTCCCATGTATTCTTGAATTCTCCCACAGTTTTAGACCCCACAACCTCCTCAGGAAGGCTGTTCCATGCATCCACCACCCTCTCTGTAAAAAAACATACTTCCTCACATTTTCCCTGAACCGCCCCCCCCCCCATCTTTAAATTGTGTCCCTTGTTCTTACATCTCTTTTCTGAACGATGCTACCCTTGGACTTTGCTGATTCCACTGAGGTACTATCATGCCCCTTCTCCCTCTTTTCCTCAAGGGTATACATATTAAGCTCCTTGAGTCTCTCCTCATATGGCTTCTCTTGCAGACCCTGCACCATTTTAGTTGCCCTCCTCTAGACTGCCTCTATCCTGTCCATGTCCTTGTGGAGACTGGGTCTCCAGACCTGGACGCAGTACTCCAGATGTGGTCTCAACAACTGTCTGTACAAAGGGATAACAACTTTCTGTTTTCTGCTGGTGATGCTTCTCTCTATGCATCCCAGTATACCACCAGCCCTCCCTACTGCCTTCTCACGTTGCTTGTTAACCTTAAGGTCATTTGATATGATTAGCCCCAGGTCCCTTTCCATTTTTGTTGTTGTTACTACCCCCCCCACCACTGTGTAATCTTCTCATAGGTTTTTGTTTCCCAGGTGAATTATTTTGCACTTCTTTGCACTGAATCCAAGCTGCCATACTTCTGACCATTCCTCCAACCTTGCTAAGTCCCTTTTCATTCTTCCTAGGCCTCCTTGTGTATCAACCCTGTTGCAGATCTTTGTGTCATCTACAAAGGAAAAGGGGAAATTGTTTAACCAGGAATGGCACACTAAGCCGAAGCTTGTTTCCAGGTGCAACCTGGGAGCACAAGAAAGTTAAGTGACTTGCTCAGGGTCACAAAGTATGCAAGTGGGGGCTGCGGGATTCAAATCCAGGTCTCCAAGTTTTCCGCTCAGAGCCTTAAACCACTATGCTGTACTACCTCCTGCAAAGATGCATCCTTTTCCTTCCAGTCCCTCCACAATGTCACTTATAAAGACATTAAAAAGAACCGGACCCAGTACTGAACCCTGCTGTACCCCACTAGTAACCCCTCTTTCTTCAGAGTAGACTCCATTTACAATTACCGTCTGTGTCCTGTTGTCCAGCCAATGTTTGACCCAGGCTACCACTCTGGGACCCACTCCCAGGTTGGTTAATTTGACTAATCATTTGTGCAGCACTGTCAAATGCCTTGCTAAAGACTAGGTAGACCATGTCCACAGTCCCTCCCTGGTCTACTACTTTGGTCACCCAGTCAAAGAAATCAATTAGATTTGTCTGACATGACCTTCCCACTGTGAACCCATGCTGCCTTGGGTCTTGTGCACCGCTGGCCTCTAGGCACTCTTCATCACTTTCCCTACCACAGAGGTCAAACTGACAGGCCTGTAGTTTCCTGCCTCTGTCTTGGTCCCACTTTGGTGAAGGGGAAATCACATTCGCCTTCCTCCAGTCCTCAGGTACCACACCATTATCCCATGATTTGTTAAAAAGTGTAGTCAGTGGTTTCACTACTTCTCCCCTTAATTCTTTTAGAATTCTGGGGTGAATTCCATGAGGCCCCATTGCTTTGTCCACCTTCAGTTTTATGAGTTCTTTCAGAACCCTTTCTTCTGTGAAAGGACTGGGATCGACTCCCAATCAAGAGTGCTTCTGTTAATTGGATTAGGCACCTCACACTTCTCTTTTGTGAATACTGAACAGAAATATTCTTTCAGTATCCCTGCTTTTTCACTGTCCCTCTCTGCTCACACACCACCCGTTCAATTCAGCCTCCCTATCCAGCCCTTTGTCTTTCTACGCTCCCTGATGTACCTATACTCATCAGGGATCTCCTTATTGTGGACCCTCTGGTGGGTAGCGACCATGCCATGGTTTTGTTCATGAAACTAATGGCCATGGTCGAACACACAGGAATGACAATTGTGGATTTTGGAGTGGTGGACTGGAGGGGCGCCTAGCAGATCCTGAGTGGCTATCGAAATGTGATCAGGCCAAGCATGGGCATGGAGGCACAATGGGAAATTACACAAATAGTTTATTTTCTCCTCCCCCACATTTCCTCCACATCTGTCAACTCCGGCACCCCATCAAAAGCACTGTCCACTACTTCACCCATTTTCCGGAAGTCGACTCCCTTGAAATCCAGCACCCTCATCCAAGAATAGTGAACCTCCACACTGTTCCTCATTCTAAACCTGACTGTTGTGGTAACTCATACCAAGGTGTTCACCCACCGATACATCTCCTACCCTGTCCTTATTTGTCAGGCCTAGATCAAGATTAGCTTCTGCCTTGGTGGGCTCCCTGACCAGTTGATTTAGGAGGACGACTTGCAGGTAGTCTTATGTTTCCCTGCTGCTGTTTGATGCAGCTGATAGGGTGTCCCTGTCTACATCGGGTAGGTTCAGGTCCCCCATCAGCACCAAAATCCCCCCCACGAGGTCCCATCGGCCTAGATTGGAGGTAGCTCAGATGGATGTTAAACATCCCATGGCACGTCTCAAAAAACAGAATAGGGAAATTTCACCCATGTCCTGGACAAATGTTCACCATTCACTAAAAAATACCACCAACAGATTAATCTGGTTTAATTTCAAGCGATTACCATTTGACTCCCTTCCCCCCTGCCACCCCTGACAGAGGGACTTCTAGTCCCAGTTTACCTACTGGGTCAATACAAAATTCAATAAATAAATAAATTAGGCCCCTTCCCAAAGATTTCCCATCTGTTCCCTGTACACCTAGCTCCATTTATGGTCCATGTGCCATTTCCTATCCCTTCTGCCGAAACCCCGGTCCCCCGTGTCCCTGCTTCCTGCCTGACAGGTTAACACAGTTTCCTCATTTACCTGTCACTGTTATTTGTTCACAGTTGCCCCAGGTCCCACTCTTGATGACCCAGTCTGGGCCTTCTTCCGAAGTATGGATCTGGGGCCCCTGATTTCCACCGGCCCCGCTACAAATTGAGCCCTACCTATACTATCCCTCCCTCCCAGGTCTCCCTTGACAACCCCTGACCCCTGCCTGGTTTTATGGACACCACCAACATTCTGGGCACCCCTGCCAGGATGCCACTGTTCGCCCAGAATACCTACATTTCCTCTCCTTATGCTAGAGGCTTCAGCGCCTGAAGTAGTTTTGTAGGCAGCCCCGTGCTCCCGACTATTCCACTCCCTCTGCTGCCTCCTAATTCCCTTCACCTCCTCCTAAGCTCGCCAGCTGGTTTAACACTGGGCAACCCCAAATTTCCAAGCCCAGTCAAGTATCATGACCGCCCCATACCCTGTGCACCCTACCACCCTGCCAAAGGTGCCTGCACTAGTGATGTGAGGTCCCTTCCCCATCATAGCACATGCCTTTGGTCAAGCACCACACATAATGTACATCAAAGTCCCTCCCAATCCCCAGTTGTCGGACTCAAAGTGGCTATATGATTCCTTTACGTTACCTGATACAATACTTATTAATTGCTCACAGCTTGCAATTTCTCATAACTTTCAAGATCTGTAAGCTAGCAATTCCACAAATAATGCTTAACTTACAATACCCCCAGCTTGCACCACCACCTCAATCTTGATTATCTATTTTAGGGATCCTGTAGTTTCACACACAGCGCTTATGTGCAGTGCCTTCAGAAAGTATTCACCCCCCTTGGATTTTGTCACATTTTGTGATGTTGCAAACTCAAATTAAAATACATTTATATGGGATTTTTTGTCACGTATCTACACAAATTACTCTATGTCAAAGTGGAATGAAACTTCTGGAATTTTTTGTACATGTACTTTAAAATAAAAACCTGAAATGTCTTGATTTGATAAGTATTCACCCCCTTTGCTATGACAATCCAAACTGAGCTCAGGTGCATCCAATTTCCTTGTGAGATCACTCTAAAACTTGAATGGAGTCCACCTGTGGTCAGTTCAAATGGCTGACATTATTTCAGAGGAAATACACCTGTCTATATAAGGTCCCACTGTTGACAGTACATGTCAGAGCAGAAACTCTACCATGAAGACCAAGGAGATGTCCGTAGAACTCCGTGATAGAATTGTGAGGAGGCATAGATCTGGTGAGGGGTATAAAAACATTTCTAGGGTGTTGAAAGTTCTCAGGAGCACAGTCAAGTAAATCATTAGGATATGGAAAGATTATGGAACCACCCAGACTCTTCCTAGAGCAGGCCATCCTCCCAAACTGCGCAACCGGGCGCAAGAAGGACCTTGGTCAGGGAAGTGACCAAGAACCCAATGACCACCCTGACAGAACTACAGAGTTCCATGGCTGAGATGGGAGAACCTTATCCAGAGGACAACAATCTCTGCAGCACTTCACAGATGTAGCCTGTATGGGAGAGTGGCTAGACGGAAGCCACTCCTGAGAAAAGACCACATAATAGCATGCCTGGAGTTTGCAAGAAGGCACGTGGCAGACTCTGAGATTGTGTGGCAAAAGATTCTCTGGTCTGATGAAACAAAAATTAAACTCCTTGGCCTGAATGGAATGTGCTATGCCTGGCGCAAACCGAACACAGCTCATCACCCAAGTAACAAAATCCCTACCATGAAGCATGGTGGCGACAGCATCATGTTATGGGGATGCTTTTCAGCGGCAGGGACTGGGGCATTTGTCAGGATAGAGGGGAACAATGAATGGAGCCAAATACAGGCACATCCTTGAGGAGAACCTGCATCAGTCTGCAACAGACCTTGGACTGGGGTGAAGATTTATGTTCCAACACGACAACGACTCCAAGCATACAGCCAAAGCAACACTGGAGTGGCTTCAGAACAAGAAGGTGAATGTCCTTGAATGGCCCAGCCAAAGCCCAGACTTGAATCCTATTGAGAATCTGTGGAAAGACTTAAAGATTGCGGTTCACCGACGCTCCCCATCCAACTTAACAGAGCTTAAGCAAATCTGCAAGGAAGAATGGGCGAAAATCCCCAAATCCAGATAAGCAAAGCTGATACAGACATAACCAAGAAGACTCAAAGCTGTAATTGCTGCAAAGGCGCTTCTACAAAGTATTGACTCAGGGGGGTGAATACTTAAGTAAACAAGATATTTCGGTTTTTAGTGTTTCATAAATTTTTGTTACACGATAAAACTATTTTTGCCCCTTTAAAGTGTTGAGTAGGCTGTGTGAATCAAGAGGGAAAAAAATCATTTCAATGCATTAAAAATTCTGGTAATAACACAACAAAATGTGACAAAATCCAAGGGGGGTAAATACTTTTTGAAGGCACTGTATGTCCTTCATCACCACCCTTCCTTACAGTTTACTTCTACTTTCTAATACAGCACCACCCCATTACTTTTTCCATATGCAACCAGGGTAATCTGTGCCTCAGAACTGCCATTGCCCAGTCCTGAATTTGGGTACACCATGTCTGGAATGGCAGAGCAGGAAGCTGGGTAGATGACTGGGAGGGTATGGGTGTGGGTAACAAGGAAAACAGGGACCTGGGGATGATGTCATCTGAGGGTTCAGCACTCAAAAGGGGATAGACAAGATGGGGCAACAAGAGAGGCACGTGCATAGGTCTCAAAGGGGGGTTGAAGGAGCAGCTAAGCAGGGGAACATGGCAAGAGGTACAGAGTCTCTGTTTTTGGGTAACCTGGAGGAGCATGAAGGGGAGAGGGGAAACTGAAATAAATCAAATTGAGTGGGTATAACAAAGGAGAATTAAAAGGTTCTGAGGTTAATAGATAAACCATATGAGTAGAGACATCGTTATGTATCCTGTTTATGATGGAAGTGATCTAACTGTGACTTTAAGGTCCGAACCTAGTAAGATCAGAAAGTATTTTTTATAAGGAAAGGTGGAAGGAAAACCAGGGAGCGCAGTCTGATTTTTTTTTTTTTTATTTGTTCCAATGGATAAGTAAGGCAATGTACTACTGATACGGGGATGGAAGAATGCCTGTCAGGGGTGGACACTGTGAAGCTTCAAAAGATGGTGGGATAGGCTCGGAGAACCATGGAGTGGCAAGGGGGTGGGGAGTGCAGAAACTTGGGCTTTGCAGCCAACCCAGCCAGTGGTGATAGTGTTTGGTGAAAATCCACTAGCCACACAGTATTTGTCACTGGGTACCATGCTGTACTTATTGAAATGTTGCTTCCTTCGGTAGTAGCACACAGGCTAGCTGAAGAGAACTTTCAGCAGCCCAATACAAAATCTAACACATCTGGTTTTTTGAATATTTTCACAAAAATTGACTTTTGTGGAAAGAAGGCAAATGGTTCATTATACAGGTGATGGACTATTCAGAACTGAAATCTCGATGTCCTGCAGTGTCCCACTGCACTCTGAAGTAGTACAACAGTCACCTTTTGTGCAAGGTACTTGGCATGTTCTAACCCCTGCCCCGAAACTTGAATAGGAGCCCAGCCTCTGGCAAGAAGTATGGCAATTTTCAATGATCGAGGTAGCAAGGTAACATTAGCTGTGCACTGCCTCTGGAATACAAAGGGTGGCTCAATAGCAGTGTGGGGGGGGGGAACACAATAACATCAAACTACTGGATTGCTTACAAAGAGAGCAAATAATTGAGGTGTGTGCCTGCTTCACAAGTGTCTTAGGTAATGCAGGATGACGCATGCTTTTATGCTACTATCACACTTTGGTTCACTTGTGCTGTGTTTTGTATGATTTCTGAAGAGATGAAGACCAGGAATGCAGCCAGCAAGTGTCCATCTGTAGGGGTAGGGAGTGTAAAAGACAGAAAACTAAAAATACTAATGAACAGGACAAGGGACTACACTTCGGGAACTCGCGAAGAGTCAGGCTTTGCAGTATGGGATTACTGACAAATAAGGAACTTGCAACCTCCCTCCCACACCTCCCCCCCCCCACACACACACGTACACCAGTGCCTTTACTTGAATGATAATGCTCAGTCAAGTTTCATGAAAATAATGAACAAATCGCACCCGGTGAAAAAAGACACAGGATATGAAGCAAGCCATGGGGAACAAAGGATTATGTATACAGGACAGAGGGACAGATGTGTACGAACTGATGCACAACTTGGAAAACAGAAATACAGTTAGGCATCATACTAATGGCCACAAGGATGCCAAGGTAAGCCATGTTATGTAGGGAGACCGATCGAGAAGAGGTTACCATACAGTGCCGTGGGGTGGTGGCGAACAAAGAGCATCACAAATAATGTGTCCAGATCATGGCGAAAAGGGATTTGGCTTGCACACTCGATATTGGAAGAGACACTACAGCTGTCGCTGTTCAAGTGAAAAGCAACGGCTTTTGTAAACCGTTTGGGACAGATACGGGGAAAAAAAAAACATGCTGTGTGTTGGGGGATTTGCTCGGGACGGGGACAGTCATAGAAGCGCCCTTGCCGACATATGAAGTAACTGGTAAAGCACACTGTGGGTTTTCTGGGACCGATCGTGAGCTCGGGGAATACACTTGCTGTTAGGTGCAGACACAGGTCTAGTGTGAGTCCCGGGGTACGATCGGGAGTGAGGGTAGTCCGAGAACAGAATTTACAAACAGATGCAGACGAGGAGAAAGGGCTGTCTTTTCCGTGGTGCGATTGTGAGGGAGGGTGAGATATACTGTATTTCCCGACTGCAGTTAGGGAAATAGACATATCCAAGCAGTTCTGTGCAGGAGCAAACATGTGTAGGGACAAAAGGGCACCAGAGGAATCGGCAATGCAATGAAAATAAAAAGGCATCCCTCTTACTATTTGAATGCTCATGCTACTGGGGACTATCTAGAGCAGGGGAAGAGCATAACATATTAGATTTCAAACTTACTACCTGAAATGATCTACGGATGATTGGTCTTGCTGCTGTGCCCAGAGTTCAAACAAATACCTTGGAACAAAGACTCTCACCTCCTGCAGGGTCGGTCTGACGTCTGGACAAAGGGGACTCTGGGAAGAGCGACTGGGCCAGGGAGCCATAAAAGACACATGAATGGCGACCCCAAGGGGCCATAAAATGAGAAATTACATTCTGAGAAAAAAAGGCTTACAGGCAAAGAAAACAGAGTGAAAACGAAAGAAAACACACCAAAACATGTTAAACTATACATTTTTATTGATTTAACATGCAGTTTTTCTTTAATTTGCAAGGGTGAAACTATAGCTGGGAGATATTTGCAGTCATTTGTGACTAGACCCGTTACTTAACCTCTGTGAAATAGATGTCTGTTAAGGAGAAGAGCTGAAAGGGGCCTAGTTGAACTGTGGATTTAAAACAGGAGTTATTTGTGGTCTCTGTCTGCTGAGAGAGAGAGAGAGAGAGAGAAAGAGAGAAAGCAGCCACAGCTTTCTTAAATCAATGAGGTTATTTTCTAGACTACAGTGAATTGAATTATTACTTTTTGGACCTGTGTAAGTAACTAGTATTGCTTCTGTTTTTGGGGTTGACTTTTCTTAGTTTTAACTTTAATTTGCCAGGAAGGAACTGTAGCTGGGAGGTATTTGCAGTCATTTGTGACTAGACCTGTTACTTAACCTCTGTGAAATAGTTGTCTGAAAGGAAGGACAGCACTCCCTGGGGTGGAGGGTCAGAGATGTAGTTGATTGTTTCTGGCTGCATAGGTTTACTCCGCACCATGGGATTCAATGACTAGTTGAAAAACTGGTGCAGAGCTAAGGGATTTGGCTTCATTGGGGACTGGGGCTCCACTTGGAGGGATGTAGGCCTATACAGGCGCGATGATCTGCATCTATCCAGGAGGGGAACCAGGGTCCTAGGTGACAGATTTAAATGCTTCATTGGCAAGCATTTAAACTAGCCAAGGGGGGAGGCACTGAAAGGGAGAAGGGAAATCCTAGCCCCCCCCCAAAAAGAAAATCAGGGTGGTTAGTGAGGTAAACACCAAGATAGAGCAGTTGATAGGGAGAAGGGCAGGGGTAAATGGAGAAAAAGACAAAGGCAGTAAGGACAGGGATGGTGCAAAAAATGGTAAATGGTATACAATCAGAAGAGATGCAAGTCACAAGTGGGGTACCTCAGGGATCAGTCCTGGGGCCAGTCCTCTTCAATATCTTCATTAGTGACACTGCAGATGGACTAGAGGGTAAGGCTTGTCTGTTTGCAGATGACACCAAGATCTGCAAAAGAGTAGATGGTCCAGATGGGGTGGGCAGAATGAGAAGAGATCTGGATAAACTAGCAAAATGGTCAGAAGAGTGGCAACTGGGATTTAATGCAAAGAAGTGCAAGATCATGCACATAGGGAAGAGAAACCCTGAAGCCACCTATAGGCTGGGAGGGGAGTCACTGGCAGTCACAAAGGAAGAAAGAGACTTGGGCATCATCATCACGATGACCTGAAATCATCAAGCAGACCTCTAAAGCAGTAGGTAAGGCTAGGGGTATGTTAAGGTGTATTAGTAGGGGTATCACAAGTCGTAAGAGGGAGGTAATAATCCCTCTTTACAAGACACTGGTTAGGCCCCATCTGGAGTACTGTGTGCAGTACTGGAGGCCACACCTTCACAACGACATTAACCAAATTGAGGCAGTCCAGAGAAGGGCAACCCAATGGTGCAGGGACTGCATCAGAAGACGTATGAGGACAGATTAACGGAGCTCAATATGTATACCCTTGAGCAAAGGAGGGAGGGAGAGAGGTGATATGATCGAAACATTCAAACACCTGAAGAGCATTAACAAGGTGAAAGAGTCTAACATGTTTAAATATAAGAAAAATAGCAGGACAAGAGGACACAGCATGGGATTAGAGGGAGGCCAATTAAGGGGGAATGTGAGGAAATTATTTTTCACAGAAAGAGTGGTGGATGCATGGAACAGCCTACCTCAGGAAGTGGTGGCTATGAATACAGTGCAGGGCTTCAACCAGGCATGGGATAGGCATAAGGGAGCAATACAGATGAGTATGAACAGATAGGCCACTGACAGAGCAAAGGCCAATGGCACATTTATAAGGTAGAAAAAGAAATGGGCAGACTGGATGGGCCTTGCGGTCCTTATCTGCCGTCAACCTCTATGTTTCTAAAAAGAAATATAGCCATAAAAAAGTGGAGGGTAATGAGTACCAATGCCCGTAGTCTAGGTAAAAAACTCCCCGAAATGGTGGCCATGATGGTAGAGGGATGCCTGGATATCGTGGCAGTCACAGAAACATGGTACACAGAGAACAGTGACTGGGATGTCAACATACCAGGGTACACAATCTACAGGAGGGACATGGAGGGAAGAGGAGGAGGAGGAGGAGTAGCTCGCTATGTAAGGGAAGGGAAGGGATCAAAGCAACAGAACTAAAGGGTAAACAGGGAGGAGGGAGGCACTGTGGGTCACCCTGGAGACTGGAAATGGCTCCACAATCCGCTCAGGGGTTGTATACAGACCACCGTCTCAGGGGGAGGAAATGGACAAGGAAATGATAGAAGGCATCCTTGGGATGGCAGAGAAAGGGGAGATATTGCTGATGGGGGACCTGAATATGCCAGATGTTAACTGGAGCACCTTTGCTGCAGCCACATCCAAGAGCAGGGCCATTCTCGATGCCCTACAGGGGTATGCCTCAGACAACTAGTTTTGGAACCCACTCAGGAGGGAGCAGTCTTAGACCTGGTACTCTCAAATGGGGATGGAGAGAGGCTCTCCTATCCTGAAGTGGGTAGCCATCTGGGAACAAGCGACCACCAAACAGTGCAGTTCATGATAAACTTAGCTGTAGAGTCAAGCCACACAAAAGTGAAGGTACTGGACTTCAGGAGGGCTGATTCTGTCAAAATAGGAGAGTGCCTCAGAAAAGCACTAGCAAACAAGCAAGAAGGTGGGGTGGAGCAACAATGGGGAAACATCAAAACCACCATCACAGAGGCAACAAGCCTTTGTGTGAAGCAAATAAATCAAAATGAAAAGAAAAAAAAACAAAAAAACACTATGGTTCTCAAAAGAAATGGCGGGGAAGGTAAGGGCGAAGAAGATGGCATTCAGGAAGTATAAGGAAACACAGAAGGAGCAGGACAGAGAACTGTACCAGTTAAAGCAAAAGGAAGTGGGGAAGGCAGTCAGAATAGCAAAGGCCCAAACCGAGGAAATGATAGCAAACTCAGTTAAGAAGGGGAATAAAACCTTTTACAGGTACATTAGGGAGCAAAGACAGACTAAAGCAGGGATACTGAGGCTGAGTAAAGAGGAAGGTGGTTGGGCAGAGAGCAACAGCGAAAAAGTAGGGATACTGAACAAATATTTCTGCTCAGTATTCACAGTGGAAACGCAGGGGGAGATACCTAATCCAGTCAATAGAAGCACTCTGGATAGGGGGGTTGATATTAGTTCTTTCACAGAAGAAAGGGTTCTGAAAGAACTCTTAAAACTGAAGGTGCAAGAAGCAATGGGGCCTGATGGGATTCACCCCAGAATTCTAAAAGAACTAAGAGAAGAACTAGTAACATCACTAACTACCCTTTTTAATAAATTATGGGAGGATAGTGTGGTACCTGAGGACTGGAGGAGGGCGGATGTGATTCCCCTTCACAAAAGTGGGAGCAAGACAGAGGCAGGAAACTACAGACCTGTCAGTTTGACCTCAGTGGTAGGGAAAATGATGGAATCACTTCTGAAGGAAAGAATTGTTGAGAACCTAGAAGCCAGTGGGGCGCAGGACCCAAGGCAGCATGGATTCACAACATGAAGGTCATGTCAGACAAATCTAATGATTTCTTTGACTGGGTGACCAAAGTAGTAGACCAGGGAGGGGCTGCGGACATGGCCTACCTAGAGTTTCGTAAGGCATTTGACACAGTCCTGCACAAAAGATTGATAAACAAATTATCCAGCCTGGGAGTGGATTCCAGGGTGGTAGCCTGGCTAAAACACTGGCTGGACAATAGGACACAGCAGATAATAGTAAATGGAGTCCACAGTGAAAAAAAGGAGAATTACTAGTGGGGTACCGCAGGTTTCAGTACTGGGGCTGGTCCCTTTCAATGTATTTATAGGTGACACTGAAGTGAGACTGGAAGGGAAAGTATGTCTCTCTGCAGATGACACAAAGATCTGCAACAGGGTTGATACACAAGATGGGGTGGAAAGGATGACAAGGGACTTGGCAAGGTTGGAGGAATGGTCAAATGTATGGCAGTTTAGATTCAACGCAAAGAAGTGCAAAGTAATGCACCTGGGAAACAAAAACCCAGGGGAAGAGTACACATTGAGGGGTGAGACACTGGCAACAACAAAAATGGAAAGGGACCTGGAGGTAGTCACATCAGATGACCTAAAGGTGGGCCAGCAATGTGAGAGGGCAGTATGGAGGGCTGGGGGGATAATGGGATACATAGGGAGAGGCATCAGCAGTAGAAAACAGGAGGTTGTTGGCTCTCTGTACACACAATTGGCAAGACCACATCTGGAGTACTGTGTACAGTTCTGGAGACTCCATCTCCGCAAAGACATTGAGAGAGTGGAGGCTGCCCCGAGGAGGGCAACAAAAATGATGCAGGGTCTGCACAAGAAGACATATGAAGAAAGACTAAAGGAACTTAAGATGTATAGCCTCGTGGAAAGGAGGGAGAGGGGGAACATGACAGAAACTTTCAAATACCTCAAGGGAATCAACAAAGTCCAAGAGGGTAGCATCTTTTAGAAAAAGAGATGTGCAAGAACAAGGGGGCACAATTTGAAAATAGAGGGAGGACGGCTCAGATGTAATGTGAGGAAGTATTTCTTCACAGAGAGGGTCGTAGATGCATGGAACGGCCTTCCTGAGGAGGTCGTAGAGTCAAAAACAGTGGGGGAATTCAAGAGCGCATGGGGTAGACCGAAGATAATTCTAGTGGGGGTAGGAGGAAGTAGGCTGTTGGTTAACTAGGATCTGCAGCTTATCTGTTAGGTAGGGAAATGGGCAGACTAGGTGGGCCAAGCGGTCCTTATCTGCCATCAAATTATATGTTTCTATGTTTCCGCATGAGTGTCTTATTTTTCTTAAAACTTTCTGTAGGAAAGGCATTGGTGGGAAGGCATACACTGTCTGGAAAGACCAAGTCTGAGTCAGAGCATCCACTGCCTCTGCATGAGGACACCAATACTGACTGAAGAACATGTGGGTCTGAACATTGCGGCTTGAGGCAAACAGACCTATCTGCAGTGGCCCGAACCAATTGCTTAGAAGTGTGAACACTTCCGGGTTCAACTGCCACTCTCTGAGGTGAACATCCTCGTGATTTAGCCAGTCCTCCTGAATGTTCCATTCCCCCGCCAGATGTACCGCCAAAAGAGACAGAGAGAAAAAGAAGATTCTCCTCTGCCCAGCTCAGTAGTTCGGAGGCCTCCCAAAGCATTTCCCTGCTTCTTGTGCCTCCTTGATTGTTTATATATGCCACTGTGACGGCACTGTCCGACCGCATCTTTACTGCGGCGTTCCTCAGTCTGGACTGAAAATGAAGTAGAGCTAGGTGGACTGTCCACATCTCCAGGACACTGATGTGGAGACTCTGCTGTTGAAGTGACCAAATCCCCCGAGTGGGAAGTTGGTTCAGGACTGCCCCCCACCCATAAAGACTTGCATCCATCGTGAGAATAACCTCTGGCAGTAGTTCCAATGGAACTCCCTTGCTGAGATTCTTCACATTCAGCAGCCAACTCATTGAGTGAAGAAGCTGAGGGGTGAGGAGGATCCTGGCTTGATAGTTCTCCAATGACGGATCTAAGTCAGTCAGCAGCTCCGTCTGAAGAGGCTGCATGTGGAAGCGGGCCCAGAGGACTAAATCTATTGCTGCTGTCATAAGGCACAGAATCTGCAGCAAAGTATGGGCCGACGCTGAGGACTGAGTCCTGAGCCACTGTATCTTCGACAGCAACATCTCCTCCCGGGAAGGCGATAGGAACACACTCCCTACTTTCATGTCGAAGATCGCCCCCTAAGTGTTCCAAAGACTACAATGGCTCTAAGGAGCTCTTCTACCAGTTCACCATCCAATCATGGGATTCCAGAATTTCCAGGGTCCTGGACACCGATTTCTTTGTAAGAAGCATCGTCGGTGCTCAAATTAGCAAGTCGTCCAGATAAGGGTAGACATGATGACCCTCCTGCCATAGTTGAGCTACCATAACAATCAATACCTTTGAAAAAACTCAAGGGGCTGCTGCAAGACCAAACGGTAGTGCCCTGTACTGAAAATGTTAGCCTAGAATCGATAACCTGAGGTATCTCTGGTGGAACTGACAGATGGGGATGTGAAGGTAAGCATCCGTCAGACCTATGGAGGCTAAGAAATCCCCCAATTAAATAACCCGGGCTACCGTCCTCAGAGACCCCATCTTGAACATCTTGTGGTGCACAAACTTGTTCAGATGCTTCAGATCCAAAATGGGCTTAACCCCCACGACCTCTTGGGAACTACAAAGTAGAGGAAGTAGAACCCTTAACTCTGCTCATTTGGTGGGACCGGAATTATGGCCCTAATTTGAATGAGGTGGGTCAGAGTGTCCAACACCGCCTGGTGTTTTGTCACTTGCTTTGAAACTGGGGATAACAAAAAACGTCCCCTTGAGGGAACCGTTAAGAACTCTATGAAATAGCCTAGGTGAAGGATTTCCAGAACCCAGGTGTCTGATGTTGTCTGGGCCCATCTTGCAAGAAATTCCTGAAGTCTTCCACCAAGGGGAAGGGGGCAGGGATGGGCCTGCGTACCATCAGTGTGAGGTAACAGCCCTTTGTGCTCATCCTCCTCCATGGCGCCTGGGAAAAGCGTCTCTGCTGCTGTATCCTCTGTTGCCTGAATAAGTACCTGTTTCTTTGTGTACTGAAGTTCCAAAAGAGACAATACCCCCCTCTGTACTGTCTGCACTGACCATTGTCCTGGCCTCGCTGAGGAGATGTGGCCTTGAGTTGCTGGTTTGACACAGGGAGGTGGCCTTTCTTATCATGTACCTCCTTTAAAATATAATCTAGACCAGAACCAAACAATAACTTCCTTCAAACGGAAGATTAAATAGCTTTGTCTTCGAAGACAGATCAGCAGACCAATGTCTGAGCCACACACACCTCATGGTCAACACAGAGTCGTAGGCTGTGCGGGCCAACACGCGTAAGTTGTCCACTGTGGAATACCCAAGAAAGGAGGATGCCATGGCTACCAATTGCAAAATACTTACACCCTTGGAATCAGGAAGGATGTAATCAGTCAGCGTAGTGACCCGGAGGTTCAAAGCCCTGTTAACAGTAAAAGAAGCATAGGATGTACGAATGTTTGTGCTGGAAGCAGCGAAAGCCCTCCTGCATGTGGTATCTGTTTGCTTGTCATGCAAATCTGACAATGCCAGAGTCCCCGGCATTGGAAGGGTGGTGTGTTTTATAAAATTAAAAACAGTCTTGTCTGCCAAAGGAGAAGTTCCCCACTTGCGAGACCTTTTCCCTAGAAAAGGATAATTCCTAGTCTTTGGTTTTGGGAGATTTCTTCTCCCATCCACACCTGCCCATTCCTGTTCAATAATTAGGCCACAGTGGACAAAACCTGGGAAACATTTTGGAGCAGAGAAGGGCGCTGACAGAATTGGATTAAACTCCAGAGTCTCCATGGACTGTTCCTCCTTGAGCTATAAAGATCTACATGCCTCAGCTATTAAACAGGACAAGGAATTACTATCAAAAAGTAGTGGAATCGGTATCCTGGACTTGGGTTCCGTCCACTTACCTTCCTCTACCTCCTCAGAAGGGACGTCCTCCTTGCCTGAAAGTAATTTGCTCAGGTCAGATGTTTCTCAAGGTCCTCAAAATCATCATCCTGGTTTTCCAAAATGGGAGGGTCGGATCTGCCTACATATCTGACTCCGCAGCCTGCTCATGCTGTGTTGCACCTGGACGTGCCTGTGTGGGTCCCCCCTGACCTGAGCTGACCCGAGGGGCCTGGTTCAGGGTCAGGTGTACCTGTTGGGATGCCCTGCAGGACATCGAGGCTCAAAAGCTCACCGAGGAGCAACCATAGATTCTCACACAATTCTGCTTCGTCACTGCCAAGCGAAGGACCAGGTGCCCCTCCCCCCAGTTCGGAGGACCAGCTGGAGGGGGGACCGTGAGAGAAATAATATGTTGGGCCACACAATGAGGACAATAAGTACCCGTGGGAGAGGGCCTCATTACCATTCTGGACGTCTTACATCATTTCATAATGTATGGTCTCCTGAAAGCCATGGTGCCAAACAACAGTAAAATCGTAGATTAATATTGTCCTTAATATAGCTTCCCACAACTCAAACACTGACAGGAAAAAAAACACGACTTTTAAATAACTATGTGGAAAAAAGTCCACGAAACTGCTAACCAACTTAACTATACTATGTCCATCAACTTTAAAAAGTGGGCGTACGCTCCTGAGGTCGTGGGGGTCAGCTGTTGCAGCACAATGGCAGCGTGTGGCCTGTGTTCCCTGCTTTTTCTGGCGGGAAACTGGACTAACGAGGAGGCGCGTGCTCAGCCTTAATGGTGGCGGTGCAACCGTAACGGTGGTCAAGGTGGGAATTTGACCAGCCTCCTCCAATCCTTCAAACAGTAACTTTATTGTTGGCAAAAAACAGAAAAGCACCGAACATACAGTAAACCTAAAAATAACCTCAAGCTGGGGAGTGGTGGGGATAAGGAACCTGACACTAGAGACGAGTGACCCCTCAGAGCCCACTCCCCCCAAACAAAATATAAATATGTACCTACCTGAGAAATCTTTGCTTTTTTCCCGTCAAATATACCAGGAGACCATACAAAACACCCTAGGAAGGCAGAAAGTAGCTCCCAGTCTACATAGAGAGTGAGAATAAAAATAGGTAAGTTAGTCAATTTAAAAACCGCAGCTTAACAGGCACAATTTAAGAAATTTAGGGGTGCTCCCTGTAAACAGGCAGCCCCAACCTGCAGAGCAGAACTGCAGCCCCAAACTGAAGTCTTGAAAACTTTCCGGATAAGTAAAGTAGCTCTCTCCCCTTCTGATGGCACAGCGAAACTGGGGAGCTGCTGTTGGGTATGGAATCCTCAGGTGCCCAACATTTGAAAGCGTAGGGGTGCACTATACCCATTTGTAATGATTACCTATTGACAATGTGGAGCATTATAGAAAGAGAAAATCATCTTTGGTACTGTAAATATGCCTCCAAATCGAAGCATGCCACAGCTGTCGCAAAACTTTTTTTTTTTTTTTTTTCTTATTTATTATTTTTTTGCGCCTACTGTCCCCCAACCTCCACTCATTCAGGCCTCCAAGGGTGGCACCCTCCGACCCTCAGAGTCTGCCCCTAGGTGCCACATTCACCATCAGGGCCCTTGATGGCCCAGATTACCCCCCAGGTAGGGGGCGAGGAGAGATGCCCCATTACCTCCCTCTTCTTACCCTGAGGTGAGCTGCACAGAAGGGTCTGCTCTGTTCGGTCGGCAGGTGGCAAGACTGGCTCCGGAGGACGTCATCTAGGTGGCTGGAGGGACGATTTTCCTCAGAGTTGTATGGATCCCCAACATTTGCATGCAATGAGGAGCAAGGCTGCTGGCGTGCATGGAGACGCATGTCGACACCAGTCCTCTGCCAGTGTCTACCCTTACGGCAGGATGTCCCTCAGCTGCACCAACAACCCTAAGTTCCCTCAACAGGTGGCGGTATAACAGCGGAGAGCACAACTCCCCCCACCCCGGAGAAGGAGAGCAGCCATTGGGTGCTCTATCCTTCTCCCTCCTGGCCGCCCCCCCATCGACCTGAGTCCGCTTCCAAACCCGGGTTGCCGGTGTCGTACAAGGTGTGGCGTCCAGCGCCTCAACCCTCAGTGCCACTGGGCCAGCGCAAAACATGTTTTTTTTTTTTTATAAGATTTTTCTTTTTCAGTGAGATTTAAAAAAAGTTACAGAAAACATGAATTAACCAATTCATGTACATACATAAAGATAAACAAAAAAATAAAAAAGGAAAACAAACTGATTAAAAGAGAATAAAAATCAATTAAGAATGTTTAAATAAAAAAGGATAAGCATTGCATTTAAAAGTACATATTCTATACTAGCAAACATAATAATCATACCTCCTAATTGTCCATAATTTTGCCTCATCAATTTCTTGTCCCTCCTAAATTTGGCATTCCTGTCACTGACGAGTAGGGATTTGAATCACAAAATAATGCCAGCCATTGGTGTCACAGTCTAGTTCTCATTAAGAACATGCTATTCGCTCGAAGAAGCCTGTTGTACACCGCTTCTGGAACTAATACTACTATTTTTCTCAGAAGTGTGTGTTCCTGATCATTGTCCCCGATTTGTGATGAAGAAGGTTGAAATGAAAGGTTTGCATGTAATTATACTCCTTACACTATATCCATGTTAAACAGTTCCCGCTAAAAAAAGAATAATCAAGGATATTATTATTCATGAGAGAATTTTGAGCTGCTGCCCTCCTGACACGCGGAAAGAGACTAACAGGAAGTTTGCGAACGCCCCCGTTCCTTCTTTTCCAGCGCGAGGCACGACTGTCCAAGGAGTCGGGCAGGCGGTCGAGAGCCCCACCCAGTCGAGTCACGATTGGATACGCGCAGCCACTGGGTGGAGCGGCACATTGCGTCCCCCTCCCTCACCGGAGCCCAAGATCCGGAGATACTAGCAGTGGACAATTTTGCGCTCCTGCCTGGGAAGGAGCAACCTCCTATGTGGCTGTGCGTGCTTGCCCGTCCCTCAGTGCCTCACGTCACATCATTTGGCCACGCAGATTTACTTTAGACGGAGGACCGAATTTGGGTACACACACTGCCGGACCGTTTGCCTACAAACTTCCGGTCCGGACAGACTTATTCCGGTGCCGACAGAGCAACGAAATTACTGGCCACATCTGGGAGACCGGAGGGTAAGTTGTGTTGTCCCTTGTCAGTCTGTACTGTGCCCAGGGCCACTAATGCAGTGCTAAAATTGATCTCTGTTTGGGGAGACCATGCGGGAAATGGTTTACAGTAGTCGAGTCAAGAAAAAAGGAATGGATTAATGTGTTAGCAGAGATGGTGCCAAGGTAGTGAAGGGGCCAAGGGTGTGAACTGCTGTTTGTATGTTTTATGAGTAAAACATGTGGATGTACAGACCCTGGAAATATGGGAGGCAAACGTGCGTTCTTGGTCAAGCGAGACCTCTAGGTTTCTGATACAGTGGGCGAAGGACCTATTCGAGTCAAGGAAAGGGGAATGGCTAATACTGTGGGATTGTTTTGGCGACGAGGAGGTGTATAGCAATAGAGATGCATGCTAACGTGGAGGATTATGTATATGATACAGCAGATGTGGCTGAGACAGGCAGAGGGAACGTATGTTGCGTTAAAGTTAATAAAGGACACACAGAGCTGGGCATTATTTGCTAGAAATTATATGTATTTTCCAGTCAAGAGTAAGGCAATCACCAGGGAAGATATAGATAGTGGTTCCTGAGAAACTTACCATGAGCAGTTCCAAGGTGAATGTGCTGTCTTTGTTTTCCAAAATAGTTATGCTCACGATTCAAAGATGTCCTCTTTGAAGCCGAGTTTTGCTGATATTACAAGGGTGTAAAGTCAGTCTGACCTCCATTGTGGGCAAGCTCATGGAGACCATACTAAAGGAGAGGTTGGTGGAATATCTAGAGGTGCAGCAGGAGGGAGGAGGCAACCCACAATAAGGCAAAGGGAGGAGGGAACATGTTTGCTGTACTAGCAAGACATGGGAAAGAGGATGCAGGAGGAGAGTGCACAAGGGATAGTACTCACAAACAGAAGGGAGAGAGGCATTACTAGTGGGAGAGCCTGAGTATGGCATGGCTGGGGGAGGGATAATACTCTGAGAGGTGAGGAGGGAGCGGAAGGTTGGCAGTCAAACAGGAGGAGGGGGCGGAGTCTCAGTTGAGAATGGCGGGGGCAAGACACTGGGACACACTGTAAAAGCACTGTCTTGAGTGGCCCCAGAAATGAGAACTGGGGTGGGGTGGCGGCGGGCACAAGGAAAGAGGAGGGAGGTGTACTAGTGTTGAGGGACTCCATACTCAAGGGGATCAGATGGGGCAGCAAGGGGGAGAGGCTCAGTCAGATATGGGTGGAGTCCATATCAGGATTAAAGGTAGACAAGGCAGGACTGGCAATCCTAAGGTGCATAAGGAAAGGTAGAAGGAAACCACACATAGCAGTACATGTGGGGACAAATGACCTAGTGGGGAAAATGGTGGAGGTAACAGTGGAGAGGATTGAGGAAGTGGAAAGGTTGTGTGAGGAGACTGGGGAGTCTGTGGCATTCTCTGGAGTGTTCCCAGTACCCTGCGCAAGCACAGTGAGAAAGGAAAGGATTAGGGAGTTGAACACATGGTTGGTAGAATGGTGTCAAACTAAGGGATATGGGGTTGTGGGTGGCTGGAGCAGTACCTGGGATAATAACAATCTGCTTGCAAGGGATAGGCTGCACCTGAGTGGGGAGGGGAAGGAGGTATTAAAGCAAAGACTAGGGAGGTATATTGCGACAACGGTGGATTTAAACTAGATGGGGGGGTCACAAGTGACAGCAGGTAGGCAGGATCTGATGGAGTGGAGCCTACCCCCCAGGCTAGCAGGGAAGGACTCGGGATGGCCTAAAAAGGAGGGAGTAGAAGGAAGGAATTGGGGGGGCCAATGAAGGGAAGGGGGCAGGATGGAGGGTGGTCTCGCTGATAGCAAGAAGCTTAGGCAACAAATCTGCTGAGCTACAGGCACTCTTAGCAGTGTGGAGGGTGGATATTGTAACTGTCGCAGAAACGTGGGCAACTGAGCACCAGGACTGGGATCTGGCAATCCCAGGATACAAACTATAGAGGAAGGACTGTAAGGAAGGGAGGGGTGGTGGGGTGGCAGTCTTATGTGAGGGACAGGATCAAATGCACAAGGGACGAGGGGGAAGAAAGAACAGAGGCAATCTGGCTGCAGCTCCTAGAATCGAGGGGTAGGACACTGAGGTTTGGGGTGGTATACAGGCCACCGTCCCAGTCTGAGGAGCTTGACAGGGAATTAGCAGGACAAATCAGAAAGGTATGTAGAGAAGTGAAGGTGGTCATCGTGAGGGATTTCAACTTACCGGGGGTGACTGGAGCATTCCAGTCACCTCCAGTGCTAGGGAGAAAGTGCTCCTGGACGCAATCCAGGAGGGTCTCCTGACACAGTTGGTTAGTGTACCTGCTGGGCTAAAGAACATTTTAGATCTGGTATTGTCGAATGGGGAGGCAGTAAGGGAAATAAAGGTGGAGGACCCACTAGCCAACAGCGATCACCAAACAGTGTGGTTTAATATCATGATGTGTGGGGAGCCAAAGAAATCAGTTACTCGGGTAGTAAACTTCAGGGGGCAGACTTTGGGAGGATGCAGGAAATACTGAAAGGGAAACTAGAGGGCATAAGGCAGGAGATGGATGCAGAGCAGAAATAGGATATTATTAAAAGGGGGATTACAGAGGCAACAGAAGCCTGCACCAAGACACAGAGTAAGAGGATCAGAGCAAGAAACCCAAGCTGGTTGAACAGTGAGGTAGTAGAGGTGGTGAAAGCAAAATGAGAGGTGCACCAGAAGTATAGAAGGACAGGGAGAAGTATGCAAGACTGTCCAGGGAGGTGACCAGAAAAGTGAGAGAAGCCAAGTCCCAGAGGAGCTGAGATTAGCGCAGGGAATGAGGGGTGGGGGTGGGGAACAGGACTTTCAGATACATCCAGAGAAAAGGAAGTGCAAGGAGACAATAGTGAAGATAAAAAGGGGTGGGGAGTGGACGGGAAAGGGTGAGAAGCAGGCAGAAGCACTGAATGAATACTTCTGCTCAGTGTTCATGGAAGAAAAGGGACTGCTACAACCATGGGCTGGCAGGATGGGGACATGGAGAGGAGACAACAGATGAACGAATTGAGGCAAGTAGAGTCCTAGAGGGACTGAGGACACTGAAGGTAGACGAGGCACCAGGGCAGCATGGTATCCACCCCAGGGTGCTGAGGGAGATGGCGGAGGTGTTGGCGGAGCTATACAGCACCTCACTGGAGTCAGGATGTGTGCCAGTGGACTGGAGGATGGCACATGTAGTACCATTACACAAGAACAGACCAAGGGATGAACCGGGTAATTATCGCCTGGTATGTCTCACCTCCATAGTGTGCAAACTCATGGAGACAATACTAAAGGAAATACTGGTGTCATACCTGAAGGGCTATGGCCTCCAGGATGTGAGGCAGCATGGGTTTGTTTTGGGGAAGTCTTGTTAAACCAACCTTGTACAGTATCATGACTGGGTGACAGGTGAGCTGGATGGGGGTCATGCATTGGATGTTCTTTACTTGAACTTCAGCAAGGCTTTCAATTCTGTGCCTCATGGGTGGCTTGGGGGTGGAAGCTAACTGGTGTAGGGGTAAGGGCAAAAATGATGAACTGGATTACAAGCTGGCTGAGTGGGAGGCTACAACAGGTGGTGGTGAGAGGGGAACTCTCAACTCCAAGGCCGGTGATGAGTGGGGTGCCACAGGGCTCTTTGTTGGGGCCAGTATTGTTCGGGCTCTTCATATCAGACCATGCACATGGGGTGGTGAGCAAGATAAGTATGTTCGCTGATGACACCAAAATCGAAGCAGTGGTGAATGGAGAGGAGGGATGGAAGCAGCTGCAGGGGGACCTAAGCAAGCTAGAGGAGTGGTCAGAGAGGTGGCAGCTGGGGTTCAATGCAAAGAAGTGTAAGGTTGTGCACTTTGGGGTGAAGAACCCAAGGAGAGAATACTGGCTGGGAGGGGTTAAGCTGTCGATCACTGAGGAGGAGAAGGACCTAGAGGTAATGATAACAGGGACCATGGACAACACTGCCCAGTGCAAGAGAGCGGCTGCAAAAGCTAACAAAATGGTGGGGTGCATAACAAGGTTTTTTTTTTTTCATCCAGGCGAAGAGAGGTAATCTTGGCCGTCTACAGATAGCTGGTAAGGCTACACTTAGAATATTGTGTGCAGTTTTGGAGGCCATACCTAAAGTGTGATATTGGGCCACTGGAGGGGGTGCAGAGGAGGGCATCAAAGATGAAATGTGGAATGGAAGGGACAGACTAAGACAACAGGCTGAGAGACCTAAATATGTACACCCTGGAGGATAGAAGAGACAGGTGGGACATGATGGAGACATTCAAGTATCTGAGGGTAATCAAAGGATGGGGCAGATGGGGTCTTTAAGTTAAGGAGGGGGAGGGTCACCAGGGGGCATGTGCTAAGAATAGAGGGGGGAATATTTAGGAAGGAAATGAGGAGACACTATTTCACAGAGAGGGTGGTAGCAAAATGGAACGCCCTACCAGAATGGGTGGTATCATGTAAATCTGTGAACAGTTTCAAAAGGGCACGGGACAGGGAATGGGAGAGTGAGGGTGGGGGTGGCAGTGGGATGACAAATGGGAGTGGGGGTGGGGCAGCTGCAAACTAGGGGTGCTAGCTGCACACACGAGCAGACTTGGATAGACTGGGTGGTCTGTGTTTGCTGGCACATTCGTATGTTCATATGGTTTCCAGGATGTGAGGCAGCATGGGTTCATTGGGGGGGATCGTGTCAAACAAATCTGATTGACTTCTTTGACTGTGTCACTAAGACAATAGACGGGCCAAGCAGTAGACATCCCCTATCTTGATTTCAGCAAGGCCGTTGACTTTGTCCCACAGAAGGTTGATCAGGAAGTTTGTGGGTCTCAGGATTGGGGGAAAAGATGGCCAGATGGGTGGAAAACTGGCTGAAGGACAGAACCCAGAGGGTGGTTGTGGGCGTAGAGTTATCTGACACCAGACAGGTAACCAGTGGGGTCCCACAGCACTTGGTGCTGGGGCCGGTGTTGTTCAGAGTTTTCATCAGTGACATTGGAAATGGCATTAAGGGCAAAATGTACCTATTCATGGTTGACACCAAACTCTGTGGGAGAGTGGACACAGCTGAAGGGATACAAGACCTACAGGAAGATCTGGAAAAGCTTGGGAGGGGGTCCAGGATATAGCAACTTGGCTTCAATGCCGAAAAGTGCAAAGTTATGCATATTGGAGCCAAGAAGAGTACTACCTGGATGGAGTCCGAGTATCTGCATCCGAGGAGGAGAAGGACCTGGGAGTGATGATCACTAGTAATCTGAAGCACTTCACACAGTGCAAGAAAGCAGCAGCAAAGGGAAACAAGATGCTGGGATGCATATCTGGGGGATTGGTAGTAGGAGAGAGGAGGTTATACTGCCCTTGTACAGGTCACTGGTAAGGACACATCTAGAGTATGGAGTTCAGTACTAGTGCCAACACCTCAAAAATAAATTAACCTGCTGGAGAAGGTCCAGAGGATGGCTACAAAGATGATAGCTGGTCAGCAGGGTTAGGAGAGCACTGAACATGTACTCCCTGTAAGACGAGAGAGAGAGGAAGGGAACGAGAACATGATTGGTACCTTCAAGTACCTGAAAGGGATGGGGGCACTGTCTTAAACTGGAGGGTGGGAGGGTTAGGAGGGAGGTCAGGAAGCACTTCTTCACATAGAGGGTGGTGGACTCTTGGAATGCGCTGCCAGAAGAGGTAATCTCGTTGAAGGCAGTGGGCAGCTTTAAGAGAAGCTGGGACAGGCATAGGGGGAGAATAAGGGTCATGGGTAGGGAGGATGGGAGGAGTGGAGAGGAAGGGCAGGGACATTAGCTCAAGCTATGGACCCTGCAATACAAGCAGACTTGATAGACTAAATGGCCGCCTTCTGCTGGCTTCTTCGTATGTTATGTTTTTATGTTGTTCTTGTGGAAAAGTATTATAGTTTGTGAAAACTTCTTGTACTGTAACCTTCAGACACCATTGAAAACGAGCTCAATGTTTTTTATTTTCCTTAATAATCAACATATCTATTGGTTAAGGGTGAGCCATTGTATTGGGGTTGCTGATATGCACACTAAGTTGCAATACCCCCCCCCCACATTATTAATTAGGACTAATAATGGAATTTGTCGTACTTCTGTAGTAAAGAAGGTTTGTAGATTCACTTGTTTCCAGTGGTTCAGTTGGAAACATGAAACTCTGTTCTATGGATTTCTAGGCAGTGTAACTGTCATCTTTTTAGGTTGTGGAACTTGCATATGTTATTCAGTAAAGGAAGTTGACAGAGGTGCTGGTACTGTCATACTGTTTTGAGATGTTGGGTTACTGAGTTCTCAGGGCTAGAGATTAATAATACTCTGTCCTGTTTTGCAGCTAGTTTTCATGGCAGAATTCTATTTTCGTTATGCTGGTATACAGATTGGAAGGGGTTTTATATTCCATCTCCCCCACCAGAAACATAAAAAACATGTAATTTGATGGCAGATGAGGACTGCTTGGCCCATCCAGTCTGCCAGTTTCTCCCTACCCACATTATTACATCAGACCATACCCAATCTACAGCTCTTTCTCCCTCCCCCTTTCCTTTCCACTTTGATTCCTTTGTGCTTATCCATGTGTTCTTGAACCCCACCACTGTTTTGGCCCCTACCACCTCTGCTGGAAGGCTGTTCCAGGAATCCACCACGCTTTCTGTGAAGAAGTACTCCTCACATCTCTACTGAACCTACCCCCTCCAGCTTAGCATGCCGCCTTTTTCTTGAGCACCTTTTCTTCTGAAAAATACTCCCCTCCTGTACCTTATTTACCCACGTGAGGTATTTAAAGGTCTCTACAGTGTATTAAGTAAGCACCAAAAATTTTACATGTGAAAATTTGTAGCAATTGGCACAGACTGATTAGCACAATTTATATATAAAAAAAAAAAAATAGTTTTATTCATGTTTGTCTCTGTGCTATATGGACCCACGGTGGTTAGCAGTCTATTGCTATGAAATTCTGGAAATGGTTAGCATTACCCCCAGTTTTGCACAGCACCTTCCTCTGCTATACCAGCTATTTGATATCCTGCACTATCATATCTTCCCTCTCCCTCCTCTTCCATTGTGTACATATTGAGGTACTTTAGTCTCTCTTTATAGGGCTTTTGATGCAGGCCCTGCACCATTTTAGTTGCGCTCTGGACTGCCTTCACTACATGTCCTTCCGGAGATGTGGTCTCCAGAACTGGACACAATACTTTAGGGTGGGGTCTTACCAATGATCTATACAGAGGCAACACTACCTCCCTTGTTCTACTGGCAGTATCCATCCTTATGTACCCCATTATCCCACTTGCCCTCCCTATTGCCTTGGCCACCTTTAGGTCATCTGAAATGATTACACCTAGGTCTCTTTCCTGTTTGGTGGTCCTCAGTACCACTCCACCCATTTTGTCCTCCAACCCTGGTTTTCTGTGCCCTGAGTGCATTGTTTTGCACTTTTTTGCATTGAAACCCAATTGCCATAATCTTGACCAGTCCTCCAGTTTTCTCAGGTCTCTGCTCATCCTTTCCACCCCCCCCCCTGGAATGTCCACCCTGTTGCAGATTTTGGTGTCCTCTGCAAAGAGGCAAACCTTCCCTTCCAGCTTCCCTGCAGTGTCACGTATAAAGACATTAAAGAGGACCAGTCCCAGCACTATTCCCTGAGGCATCCTGCTGGTCACTCTCCTTTCCTCCGAGTGAACTCTGTTTATCACCACCCTCTATCACCTGTCCTCTAACCAGTTTCCCACCTTTGGACCCACTCCAACACTACCCAGCTTGCTTATTAACTCTTATTTGTAATGGTGTTGAACGCCTTACTGAAATCTAGGTAGGGCATGTCCACTGCTCCACCCTGATCTAGTTCCTTGGTCACCCAGTCAAAGAAATCTATCAAATTTATTTGACATTACCTCCCCCTTATGAAACCATACTGCCTTGGGTCTTGCAACCCACTGGATTCAAGATATTCCACAATCCTTTCCTTCAGCAGTGATTCCATTAATTTTCCCACCACTGATGTCAGTTTGTCTTGATTTTTACTTGCGGTTCACGTGGGTTTCTGCCTGATTAGACCCCTGCTTGTTCCTTGGGAAAACAGGAGTCTTTGAATAGTTTGATACCTATATAACGGTACTGTATATATTTTTCTTGAGATAGATAATGCAAAAATATTGTAGTATACCAGCTTTCAATGCCTTTTTTGTTAGATGTTAACTATGCAGTATTTAGAGCAGAAGAAGCTGGTATTGTTTTGAGTAAATATGATAAGGTTGTTGAGGAATTTGAGGAAGTAAGGTGTTGGCTGGGATTGGAGGCTAGATAAGCAGTTCTTTCTTACCCAGGAGTCTTTTAGCATCAGTAGCTTTTTTGCACTTAACCACATCTGTGCTCTTCTGCAGCTCTCACAACCCACACAAGCTACACCACTTGGCTATCTCCACCACCCAGGGGAACACTCTAAATCAGGTGTGGTCCTTCAGACACTTGGGGATACAGCTTGACCTTAATCTCTCCTATGGACCTCACGTAGATAATGTAGCTAGAGCTGCTAATACACAGCTTGGTCTCCTCTACAAACACAGACAACACCTCACGCCAGAAGCTTTGAAGGTTGCAGTCCTGAGCTCTGTGATCTCTGTAATAGACTATGGTCTCATCATTTTATGGCTCTGCCACAACCACAACCCTTAGATGCCTCTCAACTGCCTTAAATAAGGGATGCCAGCTCATCACTAGTGTTCACCATTTCACCCACACATGTGACCTGTACACCCAGACCGGCTGGCTCCAACTATCAAACTGCATAAAGTTTCTTACCTGCTCCATGGTGAAAAAAATCTACCTTGACCTTGCACCTTCTGGGGTCTCAACTCTGTTACAACACTGAACCAACAAACGGGGCCTTCAGAGATCCACGCTACAGCTACTGAAAGTCCCCCACTGTCACACTTCACAGGGACAATGCTGTTTTGCTTATCGAGTGCCGCTCTGGTTCAATGGCCTCAGCCCCACCATCTCCTCTGCCCCGACAATTGGTATGTTTAAAACTAGGCTCTGGGACTATCTCACTACCAACAGCTCCTGTGACTGCCCAACTTAACCTTGTTTCTCCACTTCCCTGCCTGCTCTGGTGGTCCCCCTCCCCTCCTCACTGGATTCTACCCTCACATCTCGGTATACCCAGTGCTGCAGTTTTCACCCTCTCCCCACCCTACCTACATTCCTTCTTACCCCCACCTTCCCTCTCCCTATGACTCTGGCACTTCTTATCTCTTGTCTGTTTTCTCTGCCAAATGTCGCTGGCTGCCTTGCTTACAATGTTACCCTTGAATTGTATTAATCTGTAATCTGTTTGCAGTGTCCACATTGTTGTAATGTCTGTCTTGATGTTCCCCATAATTTGTATTTCTCTGACGTGGAACCTTTGTAAAAGAGCCTTGGCTCAAAGGTATTTGTAATTGTAGACTTGATGAATAAAAAGAAAAACTGCCCTGGAGGTGTGCCTTTAAGAGATATTTAAATGAGCGTAGGGGCAAGCCAAACAAAAGACAGGAGGGCTTGAGAGCTGTTGGATGCTTCAGAATTTTTTCTCTGCTGGACTGAACAATAGTGCCTCTGAGGTGTCTTCCCAACTTTCCTTGTTGACAGCCTCCTAGTGCATATCTGGGTAAAGTTTTCCTCATAAATTATTTCCTTTAGTGTGCCGAGAAAAAGTTTTACTTTTTCATTAGCGCTGCACAAATTCTTTATTTCTAGCGCAGTGGCGCTATTGTAACTTTATTTTTACCACAACTATTTAGTGTAAAGCCTAATTTTATTGCGGGTGCTTATTTTCGACAGTTTTCTTCATTTGTGAGGCAAATTCTTGTGGGAACCGTTGAATTAAGGACAGTTGCCTTGTTTTTTTTTTTTACCTCAGACCTCGCAGGATTTACTGTGAGACACCAGCAGTAGGTTTCAAATTTAAATAGTGCCTGGAGGGTTTCTCTCTAGCAATTATGAGGAAACCTTTTTGTTATGTTTCTGGACCTTGGTATCATCTGTGTCAGGACTGTCCATAAGGGTCCAGCAGCCACCTGTGCGCAGTTGAGTATTTCTGGGTTTCTGTTAAGATTGGTACTGGTATAGATTGCAGTTTTACAGCCAAAAAAAAAAAAAAAAAAAAGGCACAAGTTATAGAGTTTTAACTGGGGCAAACTGACTGGTGGCATTTTCACAGAAACCTGCACTCAGTTCATAGGTCCAGAACTGGTTTACTTTGCTTAAATTGGCAAACATAGCAGACAAACCTTTTGATTATTATGGCTGTGGATAGATCAGAGGCTTCAGACAAGGAGCCGTTCAAAAGTACTAATACCAAAAGCAGAAGTGCTGAGGAACCCTCCAGATCCCAGTCAAAAAATAAAGCTTCCAAAGATGAAGTTTCTCACAAATTGAAAAATAGTAAGAGTGACGAAAAAAAGAAGCTTGATCAAGCCTCTGATGAAATGGCTAAAAAGAAACACTGTCAAGACAGATATGCTTCCGTTGCTCCTGGAAAAGTCAATAGTGAAACAACAGGCAGCTTAAAGCATACAAACAAAACACTTACAACTGTGCAGGTTCTTCCGTTAGCGCAAGATATGGAAAAAGCATGGCAACTGTTTCAGACCCTTCAAAAGATGGGTCCTCAATTTACTGGGGATGGCAAGCACTCTTCCACAGTACTCTTCTGAAGACTGTGAGGGTGATGCAGATGATGATCAATTTGATAATGCCCCTGACATGGATTTTGAGGGCCTTGAGCCCCAGGAGTCACCGGACCTTCAGCTTGGGGATCCCCCGGGTGACCACGAGGATCCTTCCTCTATGTTTACATTTATGCAAAATATGCTGGATACCCTGGAACTCCCTATGCAGGAGCCCAACCAGGATGCTGATGAGGATTATAGGAAGATGAAGGGTCTTTTATCCTCAAAGACCCTGGTCATCCCTATCTATAATGTATTTAGAAAAAATACCATGAAGGTGCTTCAACACCCCACTTCAGTATCTGGGGTTGATAAGTGGCTTGAGAAAAAATATAAATTGTCTAAAAATTGTACCAGGTTCCTGTCTGCACACCCTAGCCACAAAAGTATAGTGCAGCAGGCAGCTTGTGAGAAAGCTGAAGTCTCCTTGTCGCTTCTCCCCCTGATAGGGATTCCAAGAAAATTGACTTTATAGCAAAGAAAATGTACACCACAGCTTCCTTGCTTCTCAGGCTTTCTTCTTACATGGCATTCACAGCCAAATACCAGAAAACCCTTTGGAAGTCTGTCCAGGCTATCGCCTGCAACGAATCGGATTCTGTGGTGCAGGAGTTGGTGGATATGTTAAAAACTGCCCTGGAAGCTACTATATACCAGTTCCACATAGCAGAGGACAACAGTGATGCAGCCTCTAGGGCGATGGCCCGTGCCATCTCTCTGAGACGCTTCGCCTGGCTTAGAACGACCAGTCTGACCACAGACACTCAGAATAAGGTCATGGATTTTCCCTGTGATCAACATATGTTGTTTGATTTCAGAACCACTGACTACCTGAAAAAAGTCAATGAGTAAAAGGCCTCCTGGCAGAGCCACTCATCGCAGTCTAAACCCACCACCCCTCTGAGATCCTGTCCCGGGGTGGTACGGGCAGAAGTTTTGTTCCCAGGCCTTACAATCCTTATCCCCAATCTGACTTTAGCCAGTATAGGGGGTCTTTCAGAGGCAGGGGCATAAGGGGCAAAAGAAGAGCCACCTCTACCCAGCCATCTGCCTCTCAGTCTAAGTCGTGATGTGAGTGTCCAGGCCACCTCCCCGTTTCTGGTTGGAGGCAGACTCTAACTATCTTCAACACTGGTCCCTCATCGCGTTGGACAAGTGGGTGCTGGAGATAGTGGAAAAGGATCTGTCATTACAGTTCAAACAGCTGCCAGGCCTCAAGCATACCCAGGTGTCAAGACCTCTGTCCCCAACACGGATACCACTGTCATAAATGGAGGTACAAAACCTTCTGGCTTTACGAGCAGTGGAGAGGGTCCCCACCCAAGAGAAGGGCAAGGGCCTCTACTCCTGGTATTTTCTGACACAAAAGAAAACTGGGGAGTGGTGACCTATCTTAGATCGCAGATGTTTAAACAAGCACCTGAAACAAATCGAATTCAAAATGGTCATTCTGTCACTGGTCATACGGTCTTTACAGCAGGGAGACTGGCTAGCCTCCCTCGACTTAAAGGATGCCTACTTCTACGTACTTATAAGGAGATCTCACAGGAAGTTTCTCAGGTTCAGACTCCCTTCGGGTCACTATCAGTTTACCGCAGTGCCCTTCGGTCTGTCCTCGGCCCCAAGAGTCTTTATTTACCAAGTGTCTCACAGTGGTAGCAGCACATCTCAGGAGACTGGGTGTCATTCTCTACTCCTATCTGGATTCCTGGCTCATAGTAGCAAAATCTCCTTGCCAGGTCAAGGAATCTCTGTCCCTCACAGCACGCACTCTGGAGTCTCTGGGTTTCCTGGTAAATCGAAAGAAATCTCTCCAGAACCCACCCAGCTGCTCACCTTCATAGGGGCCCAGCTGGACACTTGGAAAGGATATGCTTTCCTCCCGCAGGAAAGAATTCAAAGTTTCCTTTCAGTAGCAGATTCTTTCACCCAGGGACAGTCAAGACCAGTCAGACATTTCCTCAAACTTCTGGGACTATGACTGTAGTAGTCCCAGGGGTCAGGTACAGGATGAGACTCCTGCAAGCCTACCTCAGAGCTCGCTGGTCTCGGAGAAGCAACACATTTTCAAAGCTGATACCTGTGTCAGAGCAGTTCCTCCAAAACTTGCTATGGTGGAAGAACCCTGCAAATCTGCAGGCAGGGGTTCCCTTTCAAGCTCCTCTTCCCACAAAGTTGATCTCCAAAGATGCCTCCCTTTTGGGCTGGGGAGCTCATTTGGACAGTGGCTCAGTAAGCGGCAACTGGACTCCTGAAGAGTCACAATTGCACATAAATCATTTGGAACTCAGAGCAGTCTTACTAGCTCTCAAAGCTTTCACTCCCAGCATAGAAGGGCTGGCGGTTCAAATTCGAACGGACAACACCACTGCAATGTTCTACATAAACAAGCAGGGTGGTACCAGATCAGGAATACTCCATTTGTTTGGAAGCTCTGGTCTCTAGTATTCTCCCTGGGAGTCAGCCTCTCAGCTATTCACCTCCCAGGCGAACTCAGTACTCTGGCGAATGCCCTAAGCCGCATCAGTCAAGGTCCGAGTGAAGGGACACTGAACAAGCAAGTACTAGCCGCAGTGTTCAGGTGGTGGGGCACACCAGACATGGATCTCTTTGCCTCTCCTTTCAATTTTCAGCTTCCTCAGTACTGTTGCAGGCCCCCAGTTCTGGGAACACTTCCTCTGGATGCCCTGATCCTGGACTGGTCAGGGAGGTTCCTATATGCATTTCCTCCTTTTCCCCTGATAGTCAGGGTTTTGCTGAAACTCTGACAGCAGCTTGCATCGGTGATGCTAGTGGCTCCGGACTGGCCCAGGCAAGCCTGGTACCCTCTCCTTCTCTGTGTCCTGCAACAGGCCCATTCGCCTGCCTCCATCTCGCTTCCCACTGACCCTTCCTCAGATGGGAGTGCAGTACCCAGATATACACACTCTTCACCTCAAGGCCTGGTTCTTGAGGAGTTAGTTTCCATCCTCACAGTATTCTGAACAGGTCCTTAAGATACTGAGGATGGCTAAAAAACTGAACACTAAGAACACTTATGCAGCCAAATGGAAAAGGTTTTCCCTCTGGTGCAAGAGCAAAAAGGTCAAACCCCTATCAGAGTCAGGCCCTCGGCTGCTAGACTGCCTGGTGCACTTACAGGCGTCGGGCTTGAAACCATCTTCACTCAAGCTACACTTGGCAGCAATTTCAGCCTCTCTTTCATTGGGAAAGAAGAAATCAGTTTTTCCCCACAACATTTTTAAACAGTTTTTCAAAGGCCTCTTGCACCTCCTACTTCTAACCAGGGAACCTGTTTCTCCTTGGAGCCTGAACCTTTGCATAGATGGGCTCATGAATGCACCTTTTGAGCCTATGTCGATGGCCCACATCAAGTTTGTAACTTGGAAGACCGTCTTCCTGGTAGCCATTACTTCTGCCAGAAGGATTTCAGATCTACTGGCCCTGTGTGCTGAGCTGAATTACATCATCCCTCGCAGCGATAAAGTTGAGCTCAGGACAAATACGAAATTTCTGCCAAAGGTGGTTTCAGAGTTTTACTTGAACCAATCCATTACTCTACCTGTCTTCTTCACTGAGCCCATCACTCCTGGCGAGCAAAAGCTCCACAGCTTGGATGTCAAAAGAGCCATCTTTCACTGCCTAGAGCATACTAGACAGTCCAGAGACTCTTCCACTCAGTTGTTCCTCACCTACGGGGATGTAGGCAGAGGAAGACCAGCTACCGAGAGAACTATTTCTCATTGGTTGGTCTCTTACATTAGATTCTGCTATGAGAAAGCTGGTCAATAACCTCCAGTGGGGCTCGGGGCCCATTCCACCAAGGGCACTGCAGCCTCGATTGCAGCAGCAAGGGGCATTCCCCTACTGAATATCTGCAAAGCAGCTACCTGGGAATCTGTGCACAACTTTGTGAAACACTACAGTTTGGATGTGCAGACCAGATCTGATGCCAAATTTGGCATGGCGGTTCTGCAGAGCCCCTTTCCAAAGTAGGTTCTCTGCCCGCCTCCCACTTGGTACTGCTGGGTAGTCTGCAAAAAAGTTACTGATGCTAAAAGACTCCTGGGGTAAGAAGAAAAAAATACTCACTGCAGTAATCTTCCTTCTTCCAAGGGGTCCTTTAGCATCAGTAAGCTCCCACCCTTCCTCCCCGGTTCACCCGTCGGAGAAGGGCTCTTATGTCACCTTTTACGAGATTTGGAGTTTCTTGATTTTTTTTTTTTTTTTTTTAAGCTCGTGTTGCTGTTGTTTCTATTTCTACTTTTGCAGACAATTGCATGTGTTTTGAATCCTGTTGATCCTTTTTTGGGGCATTTGCCCTCATTTTTCCGTGAAAAAATTTTGAAGCATCCAACAGCTCTCACTCGGCTCATACCCCTTCCTGTCTTTTGATTGGCTTGGCCCTACACTCATTTAAATATCTCTTAAAGGCACACCTCTGGGGCAGTTGCACCTAGCCAGCTAAGTGGAAAAAAAGTAACTGATGCTAAAGGACCCCTTGGAAGAAAGAAGATTACTGTGGTGAGTCATTTTTTTCTTATCCACCTTTTGCAACTAACACTTGCTTTATGAAGCTTGCATACTGCTTAATAATTCAGAGTTGTACTTTCCCATGTTGCCGTTCACTGCTGTCTGTGTCTTGCCACTCCTTCCCTGCACTTCGGCCCATCAGGCCACTGCTCCTGCTTGCACCCTACGAGACGAGACCTCCTGTGCTCAGCTATGGCCTCGCACACTTGATCCTTTATGTTGGGGCCCATACCAGCTCCAACAGCTGACCCAGGAACTTTAATCTGCTTGTGCCGACATCAGAGGGGAGGAGCAAGTGGGCCCAGTGACATGGGTGCAGGATCCAGCCATCATATAGACAGCCAGTGGGGATTCCCCATCTCAAGTTCCCACCTTCACCTTGATGACATCATCAAGGCATCTCACAGCTTAGACGAGGCAGTTTCAGCCTTCCCTTCTTGAAGCCTTTGAGGTGTGCCCAGATCTGGGGCATAGGACTTGGGTTCAGATTAGTTTGTGGGTTTCTCTGCTAGACATTGCGGCATACTACCATCCAACTCCACCAGGCTGATATATGGTATACTGTTATCATTTTTGTACAGTGTTCATTGTGATCCAGTAAAACATTTGCTGCCTTCTCTTACTTGTATTGAAAACCACAATTTTTTTTTGTTTGTTTGTTTAACGTGTTCAGGATATACACAGGGCATTGCACCGGGGCTACAGGGCTGACTGATTTATCTTTTTATTATGTTTGCTTGCACGCACGTGCAAGACACATAGTGCCATCATCCGAGTTTTCGGAGGTGTCACCCCCCCCCTTCCAGTTCAGTCAGTGTGTTGGCAGGCGCGGCCTCAGTCCTCCAATGCATGCTGGAGCTGTCTATGACAGCTCCAAAATGCAGTGGCGTACAGTTGAAAGGGGGAGCTATGCTTTAGTGAG
The DNA here is from genome assembly GCA_016271365.2 of Neoceratodus forsteri. Lineage (NCBI taxonomy): Eukaryota > Metazoa > Chordata > Ceratodontiformes > Ceratodontidae > Neoceratodus > Neoceratodus forsteri. The sequence goes on from CM028130.1 coordinate 621,431,593, forward strand.
CAGCGATCAGAAAGCGCCTGCTCATGCGCGGCTCCCCTACACACACACACACACACACACACACACACACACACACACGACAGCGCGCCTACTGCGTACTGCTGCGTACACACATGTGGTAGCCGACGGGATCCTCCAAAAGCCTTTCCACATGCCATGCTGGTGCCCATCCCAGCGTGGCAATCATGGCATAGCCGCCGAGACGGTGCCCAATCCCTGTCGGCTCCACTGTTCTTCTCCCCCTCCTCGAGTACAGGGGTGCCATGCTGGGAGCCCACCCCAGCGTGGCAATAGGTGCATGGCCGGGGTGCCCAATCAATCCCCGCCTGCTCCACGCCCCCAACCAGTCGTCCTTGTGCCACACTGGGAACCCACCCCAGCGTGGCAAACATCCAGCTCGTCATTTAAAAAAAAAAAAAAAAAAAACCTTAAAGAAAAAAACTGTCCCACTCAGTCTCCCTGCCCCCACAACCCACCCACTGCGGCCCTGCCTCCCCCTCACCCCATACTTATCTCCAGAGTCTCAGCGTGATGATCATCGGTGGACTCGAACACGCCTGCACTCTTCAAAAGCCGACCGCTAACTGAGGAAATGCCGTTAAGCTGTATAATGGGGACAGATAGGGTTTTTTCAACTTTGTTGCATATCTCAGGCATTTTTTGGAATTTTTGTACCAAATTTTCAACATGGGGTTTTTGGGACCCCTTCTCATGAATGCTGTCACTGTCATGGCGTTATTCGGGCTGGAAGGATGATTTCGCAGTCACTGCGCGAAATCACCTTTTGGGACCAATTAACGAAACGACACTGCCAGTGTTCATAAGGTGGGCTCTCAAGAAGGCTATTTTGAAAATTTGGTGGAAAAATTCCAAAAAATGACTGTTTTATGAGCGTGCGTTGCATAGTT